>OY284489.1:22260484-23522414 GCA_958336395.1 Ctenicera cuprea | reverse complement strand
AAACATATACACAAGAATTAACAGAGACAATTCAAAAAATCGAAACGATAAAAGAAGCGGAATTAGGAACACAACACAGACTAGTAAGAGCAAGTTACCAAGCTAGACTAAACAAAAACGAAGAAATAAGTAAATATAGTAGTTTAGCGATATATAAGTTAAAAAATAGGGAAAACAAAGAAAAATATCAGAAGGAGACAGATATGGAATTCCAAAAACTGGAGAACGGAAAAGCATATTGGACTTTAGAAGAAAGATGGATAACCTTCAAAGAGACACTGCTGAAGATAACAGAAAACATATGTGGGAAGAGAAAATATAATAAACATATTAAAAGGACGAGTTGGTGGAATAGCGACATACAAAGACTGACAAAAGAAAAGAAAATAGCATGAAAGCAGTATATACAAACAAAAACACAGAATGACAAAGAAGAATATAATCGAAGGAGAAACATAGTGAAAAACGCAATCAAAACAGCAAAAAGGGAATCCTGGAAGGAGTTTGGAGAAGAGATAACAGAAATACATAAAACAGACTACAGGAAATTCTGGACGAGAATAAAAAGAATAAGGGGAGATAAAAGGAAAGAAATAAAAGCAATAAAAAATAATCAAGGTCAAACACTAACAGACACAAAAGAAATATTAGAAACGTGGAAAGAACACTACAGAAATAAGTATAACACGACGGTGCCAGATGATAAAATAACAAGAGAAGAACGAACGGAACAACAACAAAAAATCAAGAGGGAAGAAGTCGCAGAGGCATTACAAAAAATCAAAATTGGAAAAGCAAGTGGAGAAGACGGCATAGCACCAGAGATGATTAAATGGCTGGGGGGGGGGGGGGGGGGAAGTAATAGACTGGATATGGGCTATCTGTAAAGAAGCATGGAAAAAACAAAAAATCCCGAGGGACTGTGAAAATAACCTTTTAATACCGATATACAAGAAAGGAACACAGACACAGTGTGAAAATTACAGACCAATCTGCTTAGCCCAAACCAACTACAAGCTAAAAACTTGGAAAAAAGATTAAGAGAACACGTGGAACCGAAATTGGGAGAGGAACAGGCAGCATTTAGGCCAAGCAGACAGACAAACGACAACATATATATAATAAGAAATATAATAGAAAGAAAGATAGAAGAAGGAGAGGAACTATACCTAACTTTCATCGATCTAAAAGTAGCCTTCGATACGGTAGATAGAAGGGAAATATGGAAAACCCTGGGAGAATTAGAAATACCTAGCATGTTAATAAACGCAGTAAGAAGTACATATGAAACGGTTAGAGCAAGAGTGCAAATGGCGGGACAAAGATCGGATGAATTTAAAATGAGTAAAGGAATAAAACAAGGAGACAGCCTAAGCCCCTACTATTTATCATAATTATGGATAAAATTATTAGACAAATTAAAGAAAAACATAACCAAATGGACACAGTAATAGGGTACAGGAATCTAGAAGTAATTAAAGTGAGCAGCCTGACGCAGATGACGTGATATTAATAGCAAATAAGAAGGACAAAATGCAAAATTTAGTAAACGCCTGGACTATAGAAATTGAAAACATGAAAATGGAAATAAATATCAACAAAACAAAAACAAAGATAGTGAATGAAAAGCAAAAAGACACCCAGATAGACAAAGAAATCAAATGCAAGAACAATACATTGGAAAGAGTAACAACATACGAATTTTTGGGAAGTATAATAACGGAGGATGGGAAAATAGAGGCTGAATTAACAAACAGAGCTAATAAATCAACAAGAATATATTACTCAATAAACAAAACAATACTATGGCATAAAAATATAGACATAGAGGTGAAAAGGAAAATACATAATATAATAACAATACCAACAATATCATACGCTTGTGAAAACTGGACATTAAGAAAAAAAGATGAAAATAAAATAAACGCTATTGAAATGAAACACCACAGGAAAATCGCAGGGAAAACTAAATGGGACAGGGTAAGAAATGACAGGATTAGAGAAATAACAGAACAGGAGCCAAAAATGGAAAAAATAAAAAAGAAACAAATTGAACTGGTATGCACATATAGTGAGAATGGATCTGGACAGAATCACAAGAAAAATAATGGAGACTGGAAAACCAAGGAAAAAGCTAAGGGGAAGACCAAGAAGAAAATGGATGGATCAAATCCGAGAAATAGAAATGGAAAGAGGAAAGACGGTAGAGGAAATGAGAACCCTAGCAAGAGACAGGAAAGAATGGAGGAAATGGATGCAGGACATGGAACCCACAACCGACGCCTGAAAGGGCATAAGGATCAGCGAAGAAGAAGAAGAAGAAGGTAAGAGATATACACTGTGTCTATAAAGTAACCCCTTCCCCGCCCTCAACTAACTTTTGAACGACTTCATATTTTACCACAAAATTTGGTGTGCTGTAATGGGAAATTAAATACTATTTTTCAGCTCATATTAAAATTTTGTATCATCCAAAATGGCGACTGGGCGCCATTTTGAATTTTGTTTTAAATTGAAAGGGGGGTCGAGTGACACCTCATTGGAAAGGTCTCTTAGTTCTGCGTCTGATCCTAGAGTTTCAAAGAAAAATATTCAGCTATAACAAAATGACAATGTTTGAAGATAAAAAGTCTATTTAAAAAAAAACTAAAAATTAAAGCCAAAAGAAATTAAATTAAGTGTTCGAAATGTTTACCATTCACTTCTTGGCACATAAAAAGTCGGTTATGAAACTCCTGCTTTACATTTTCATAAGTTTCTGGAGTGATGTTTCTTCAAACTTGTGTAATGCGTTGCTTTAGTTCTTCAATTGTTTCTGGACGGGTTCTGTACACTTTAGATTTCAGATATTTCCATAGAAAAAAATTTAAGGAAGTTAAATCTGGGGAGCGAGCCGGCTATTCTACAGGCTCCCGTCTAACAATCCATCTTCTAAGAAAATGTCCGTTGAGAAAGTCAGAAACAGGCCTATAATAATGAGGCGGCACACCGTCTTGTTGGAACATAACGTTTTCAGTATTATTTCCAGCCACCTGAGATATTTCTGGGAAAATTTTGTACTGCAAATGAAAAAGTGGACTACTGGATAAAAAAATCGAAACAATTTTGAATTGAGTGAGTCCATTTGTTTAAAATCCGCCATTTTATTATGGCTAAATATTTTTCTTTGAAACTCTAGGATCAGACGCAGAACTAAAAGACCTTTCAAATGAGGTGTCACTCGACCTTGGATAAAAAAACAAAACAATTTTGAATTGAGTGAATCCATTTGTTTAAAATCCGTCATTTTGTTATGACTGAACATTTTTTTTTGAAACTCTAGAATCAGACGCAGAACTAAAAGACCTTTCAAATGTCACTCGACCTCCTCTCTATTTAAAAAAAATTCAAAATGGCGCCCTGTCGCCATTTTGAATGATATAAATTTAATGATTGGCTAAAAAATAATATTTCATTTGCGATTACAGCACACCAAATGTTGTGGCAAGATATCAAGTCGTTCAAAAGTTAGTTAGGGGGGGTGGGGTTACTGTATAGACAGACGGTATATTTGAAATTTGCTCGATAATTTTAAAAGGTATTCTAAATTTCCATAAATATGTCACAGTTTTCAAAATATATTAAAATTTTCCAAAAATTTCAATAAATGCGAGGAAGATCCCGTGGCGGTTACCCGGCAGGTTTTTTTACAGTTATGTACATTATGCCCTCCTATCTTGCTATAGTGTTGTTTAAAGGTGAGGATTTTGGCGGGTTAAATATTGATTTTACCAAAAAAAATCCTTTAGCTAAAAGATTTGTATTACATTTTTATATACCTTTATAAAAACTTCAAAAAAATTGTTGGCCAATGCTGTAATCGGTGTGAAACAACAGATAAAAGATAAAAAACGTTTCTATACATGCGCCCTTATAATTTCAGGAAACAATGGAATTTACAGGCGTGTTCATAATCGCAACGCCTTGCATATTTGAGAACACAAAATATTGCTGAAAGTTTAAGAACATATTTAACATCTCGACACAGCGTATTTATTATTTTTTTAGTAGTATACAAAACAAAGTGGGGCATGTCATAAGTCTTACCGTCTTTTAATTATAAATTGTTATGTAGTATTTTTTGCATTATAATTCAGCATTAGTTTACGTAACGCCCATGTCTGTTTCATTTTATTGTTTTTCATTGATTTTCAATTCGTTTACTCAGTTACGCTTCCTAGTTTATAATTGAATGTCTCTACATAAATAAAAATTGTGGAGCAATTAACAAACACACATTTAAGATGTCAACGCGAAATGTGTTCAACATTACAAACTACATTTTTCACATATCAGCTAAAACATATTTAAACGAAATAACATCTTTACTTTACAGTTTTTAATTAATTTAATTGAATCCGGACTCGCGTCTTCAGCAGGCAAGTATTATTATAATCACTAATGAAATTTGCTTCAATTCGCCATTGTTTTACTGACATTCATTAATTACCATTTCAGCTGCAAAATTCTTGAGCATATTTTGTGCCTTTGTTCTTTAGTTATTTATATTTTGCTATCTTAGCAGATCCTTAAGCTGATTATATTGTGGAATACGAAGTTGAACGCATTATCTCTAGTCGGTACTATTAAATTCTTGTTCTTCCACTTCTGTGTTTACTTAAATTAATTCTCTAGAAGTACAGAATTTCAAGTAATTTAAACTGAGCTATATAATCGCATTTGTTGTAAATAATATTTTTGAAAATGAACTTCCTTGGCGGTAGGATTAATCACACGAATGCTAGAACGGAAGTGACAGCGTCTAGATGCAAACTGAAGCGATCAATGTTTAGCTGTGCCATGACGGACACACAACTCTCAACGAGTGTATTTTGTTGTTTTGCTTATATACCCAGCCAACGAACATCATATCAAGAATGATATGATTTAAAATATATTTGACTGAAGATTGAATTACCTTCAAATAATATTTTTTTTTCTACGAAAACAAAGAATATATTATTTTCTATTTAACATTTGAAACATTAATAACATTTGTATATGAAAATTAGTTAGAAAATGATAAAAATGCTATGTAAATTCGGTAAACGGTTAAAGTCACTTTCTTCATAAAAACATGTTTTCTTTGTAAAACTATGATCTCATTTTGATTTCCGAAAAAAGATTATTTTTTACTCGAAGAAATTACCAATATGGCTTTGCATTTGATGTAGTGACTTTTCTACTAAGCTACAAACCTTTCTATTTGTAGATTGTAACATATACATGCAGCGAACAAAATTAGAATAAACTATTAGAAATGTTTTAAAGCAAAAAATTGATATCATATGGCCACGCTTATTATTTTATTAAAATTTTTATTAACTAAGAAAATAAAGTGGTACACATTATTTAAACATGGGGCAATGATAATTCTTAGTTCCTAATCAACAAAAAGAACAACAACAAAATAGTAACATATTAACAACATTTTAAAATTAAACTATTAGAACAAGGTGAAAAATGATTATTTAATATAATAATCAAAAGATGACGTATTTAAGTTAAGATAACCCTAAATCATTAATTACAAATCTAAAAGCAAAATTTGCGACAAATATAAAGTTTCATTGGATACGCCGATCCACACTTGAAAGTAATCTCGCGGTATGTGACCTAACATAAAAATAATGACGTGTAAATAAGCGACTCAAATTTTCTTTTGTTTCTGAATTAGGATCTTCGAGTAAACTTACTAAACTATTGTTACAATATTTACAATTTCCATTTTCTGCAGCATTTCAGTCCCTGCAAAGATCTATTCTTGTTTTAACTATTTTAGCTATTCTAGAGGCATTCCATTGAATATGAAGAAATTATTGCTACATGGTTTACTGAAAACAATAGAGTAATAAACTAAATTATTGTATACTTGTGCCTTCTTACAATACCAATTTTAAATTGCTTGTGCGGCTAAAACTAATAACCCAAACAAGGCCCAAAAGGTTCAGCCACTGTGGTATAACTGGCACGTTCTTTTGGTTGTAACCGTTGCTTATCACCAATCTCGCCAAATTGTGAATTGTTTTGTAACAGTTTCCCTCAGATTGGAATGCTTACACTAGCGTGCAGATATCAAGGCGTTATTATATATGAACAGTGTTCGTATATTAAAGGTATGTTTATGTTAAGAAGGGACAAGGATACAGGATAAAGCGAAATTAAACAATATCTTACTTTACTGTAAGAAATATCTAACAGTAGCTCAGAAGTATTGCCAATTCCATTTTGGCAAACAAAATTGTTTTTAGAATGTAAACTCAGTTTTAAATAGGCAGTTATACAATTGCACGGTTTTCACGAATGTTTTGGTATACATTAGTTAAAAATATTCAAATAATTAAGGTCTAGCAAAATAATAAAGTAGATAAAAATAAAGTTCACAAGTAAATAACGAGATATTCATATTATGGGAATTACAACAAAGGCGTACTGTGTTCTAATCGCGCAAATCATTGTATTTCACTTTTTGAAAACTTTTCCTTCACAATTTGCTGTACCGTAAAATATATTATTTACATCAATTTTACAAATATAAGCCGATAAACAGCTTTGGCAAAACCCCGGCAAATTTTAGTATGGTGGGAGGGAGGTTACATAGAATCCTAAAGATCACATTAAAAAGTACCAAAAGCTAATAATGTTTTCAATTTATTAAAAGTTCGAGCTTTACTTCGTTGAAGTTTATTTAATTTATTGTAAATAAAACAATTCTTAACTTAACAGGTTTTTTATTTTAGCTTTATACGTATTTCAACGTGTTTACACGTCATTATCAAAGGCAAGATTAAAAGTAAACAGTTGGTGTTGCTATAAGGCAACAAATTTTCATAACTTGATCTTGGTTTTCTATATCTGCGTTCAGATTACTTGATTTCTCATTCTAAAACGTCCAATAACAGTGAATTTAAGATATCGATTTGCCCATTCATTAAAGGTACAGATTTTTAATGTTTGTGAATTTCAAATGCATTTGAATATGCTAAGATAGTCGAGTGGTATTCGACTATATTACATCATTTCCTACAAATAAAACCCCAAACTAGCAAAACGATCTTTGATTTCACTCATTTTGCAATTTTTTTTTACAATGACTTTTGTTTATTTAACTTGTCTACCGACGAGTAGAAATACGAAAATGAAAATACCAAAACGAGAATACCCCTGTAAGCTTGTAATTGGCGCAAATTTTGAAAATAGGCAATGTTGATTGGTTAGAATAATGGAAATGACATAATCTATCATATTCATTCTACTTTCTTTACAACAAATAACTAAAAATTTCGCAGACATGTATAACTTCCCCGTTTAGTTTTAGTTTAGTTAGATTACTTTTTAATGTACACTTGCATATTAAATTTGATCAACATCGATTTTTAAACTACATATGTTTACCTAAACCAAAAGGCTATAGACATAATTTCAACATCTGTCTTAAAATGGTTTCTTTTTTCGTAACTATGGTCAAATTCCATAGCTTATTAGCACCGAAATGTGTTTTAGATCAATTTTAAGTAATGCAGTATAGTTATTTATCAGCCTATTCTGTCTCTGTTTTACAACTACCTGATCTATTGTTGCGAATTAAAGCAACAAATTATCATGCGGTATATGCAATGTTTTATATTTGCTAGCCAAAATAAATTTTTAAGACATCCGCTTCTAACCGTATACATATTAGCACCATCTATTCTGCAAGGAAATTTTCTGCTCTATCTTTAATATGGATTTTATCCAAGCATTATTAATTTAAACTTTTCACGGTTTAAAACGTTATCTATACGCCGCGCCGGCCGTGAATGAGAATACTTGCCGATTTCTTCAACCAGAAGCGGATATTTACTTACTGTTACTAGGTCCAAATGAGAGTTAACAATGCCCATCGCAGCAGCTAGGTATATGCTTGGTTTCTAAATAGTTCGGCGAGACTATTTGAGATTTCTCAACCTAGTTAACTGAAATATTATTAACCATTGACCCTAGAATGTATATCTCGATTTGGTATGAGATACTTATTTACCACAAATCTGTTTTCCAAATGGAGGGGGGTTGGGAATATTTGTTTCTAAATAAAATAGTTTGACATGCTTTGCGAATGTAGTAATGTGCATCCGCTTGTGTTTCGTGTTAATACTGCTAATGTTCTAAATGCTGCATATTTGATTAGTCTAAGAACAATATATCTATGAAAAGTGCTTTACTAGAGCAGGCCTGCACGGAGTTCTTCAAGAATTCGACCTGGTTGCATTACCCGATCCGCTAATAACATCAGCGAGTGATTTTTAATTAATGTGTAAACGTTATGCGCCTAATATATTTTAATATTGCATTGATCTGTTAAAGCAAATCTAGATTTTATACTATCCTCTACTTTGATTGTTTTAAAATTTTTTTTGAATTTAGTCTTTGAAGAACTTTTCAGTCCTGAATGTGACCATGCCTAGTTGTAAGGAGAGGATTATTTCCTCTCAGAAACTACCCTGCAATAAAATGCAACGTTTCAAGCGAGAGGTTGCGTTAAATGTCGGGAAAAGTGAGTTCGATAAAGTTTAATTTACCAAATCACGGAAAACTGATTTTAGTTAAAGGTTTAGCCCGTTGGTTTTTTGTTGCCTCGAACCGCTGCCTATTCAAGTAAAAGCAACGCATACAACGCTTCATTGCTTTAACAGCTTCAGTTTTTGTGATACACACAAATCGAGAGAGTAAACAGATTTAGTCCTTTGTCTTATAGATGTACAATAACCAAATGTATTATACCTTCCATTTCTTGATGTTTAACAGTTCGTAAACCACGAAAGTGGTCTTTGTAAAACAAAGGTTTCCAACATTTGCAAAAGATTATCGGCTTATGATTGAATAAAGGGAAGGTTTCCAGGTTAAATCCACATGCTGACATTTGTTGGCAGCAAACTGATTTATAGATTTTAGATTTTCTCGTGTGGTTGACTTGTCTCTATTCAATATATGTATTATACATGTTTTTCTTTCTGTTTTAAGTTTTTATTCGTATTCAATTTCAAAATCATGATTATCTATTAAGATGCATAGTGATTTTATACTTTTGACACATTACAACATAGTACATATAGCGGTGAAATAGTTTATTTAAAAAAACTATTTTTTAACTTTGTTGAATCTCTTGTTCATAAAACGCTATGATATTGTTGTAGGGAGATTTGTTAAAATGCATTATTATATCAAGTTAAAAAATTGTTCAATTAGCATCAGCAGTACCACATGTGAATTAAAAATTATCGATAATTCTGTCGCTTCATTGACAACGAAGTTGTGTCGCTAGGCCATATCACGAGTCCGAAGGACGAGTGATGTTACCGTGCATCAACACAATTAAATTCGTCAATGAAAAACAGCATTACAGAGAATTGTTAATTCACGAGTGGTGTTTTTTAGAAAATTATACAAAAAAAATTTAAATCATTATTTATTATAATTAGTTGTTATGTACTAACGTACAAAAGCGTTATTTAATTATTATCTGTAAAAGTCAAATATTTTGTTGACGTGTTGTTATGGTTATGCACCACCGACATCGGAGCTTCCTAAAAAAGGCTTATCGCGGTCAGTCAGGGTCTAATTGATCAAGAACCTGAAAATAAACGGTTGCTATTGGCTGTTACAATGTGAGTAAAATATTCAACAGCAATAACATGAATTAAAAATTATCGATAACTCTGTCGCTTTATTGACAACTAAATTGTGTTGTTGCTAGGCAATATCACGAATCCGAAGGACGAGTGATATTCCTGTGCATCAACACAATTGAGTTCGTCAATGAAAGACAGAATTCTTGATAATTTTTAATACACGAGTGGTATTTGTTAGAATATTCAACGATGGAAAAATTAATGTATTATTTATTATGATTATTTGTTAACGTATTAATGGATGATAAAGGGATGATTGATAGATAGATAGGTTGATGTGTGTCAGATGTCAGTGCTGGTGCTTGTGATCTAAATAAAGTGTTATAAACTAATTAATTCAAAGTGAAGGAACGGGAGGGGAAATAACGGGTTCTGTACAATATTTGGAAGAAAGAACTTAGAGTGATCGACGTAAATAAACAGTAAGCGAACACGGTAAAACAAAGTGCGCGATAACGTAAAGGCGGAATTGCCTTGCACGGCAAGGGCAGGGCGTGAATGCGCAAGAAGGAATACCAACGTATGGAAATAAAACCCGCGCAAGTTTAAAAATCTCACACACGAGTGAAAAGCCACGAAAACCAAAACCCGCGAATTCGAAATTTTAAACGAGTGAAGAGCCATAAAAGTACGAAGTGCAATTACAGTTAAAAGCGCACAACATGGAGGAAAACAATGATATAACATTGGCGGACATTATGAAACAACTGATATCAATGGAAAGGAAAATGGACGAAACAAACACGAGCGCCAAACAACAAGCGGAAAAAATAAAAGACCTGGAGGAAAGGACAAAACAACAAGAGACAAGAATTGAAATACTTGAGAGGAAAGCAAAGAAAAGGAATATAATAATTTTTGGAATTCCAGAAGAGGAAGAAGAGGACACAGGTATCCTGAAAAAGAAATTTATAAAAGAAGTAGTAGAAAAAACAGGCGTAACAGTGGAAGATTATGAAATGGACACAATAAACAGAATTGGAACCTGGAAAGATAATGTAAGCAGACCAATAAAGGTAGGCCTCACAACAAAACTCAAACAAACAGAGCTATTACGAAACCGAGCTGGATTAAAAGGAACAAGAATTGGGATAAACGAGGATCTTGACAAGAAAACCAGGGAGGCTAGGAAAAAACTGTTACCCCACATGCTGGAAGCCAGAAAAAGAGGAAGTAGAGCAATAATAAGAGGCGACAGGCTGATAATAAATGGAGAAGTATGGAACGCAGAAGAACTTGAGGGGAACGAATGGGAAGAAACAGGAACTACAAAGACTGTAGAGGAGAATAAGGAAGAAAGGAAGAAAAGAGAAAGATCCACAGATGACGATAAGTCCCCCAAAGGAGCAATACCAAAGAAAAAGAACTGGGCGCAGACCATGCTAACACCACGCATGTAAAGGAAAGAAGGGAGAATGAAAAAGTGGCCCCACGATACGAAGAGAACTTAAATGAAACCCTGAGGAACATTACGAAGACAGCACGATCACAACACAATCCAAAAAACTAACAGGAAACGAGAGCCGGACGGAAACACAAAGGACGATAAGCAACAAGAAAGGGCAACGAAATAAAAAACAGGAAGAGAAAAAGAAAACAGGAAAAGAAATGAAAAAGAAGAAAAACAAAGAGAAATCGAAAATGAGAATCGGAACATGGAATGTGAGAACAATGCTAGAAATGGGGAAAATGGAAGAAATAGGGAAAGAGATAAAGAGATACAAAATAGGAATATTGGCAATACAAGAAATAAGATGGAAAGGAGAAGGAAGAATAGAGAAGGAAAAATTTACAATGATGTATGGAGGGGAAGAAAAACAAGGAAAGAATGGAACTGCGTTCATGGTAAATAGGGAGGTAATGAAAAGAACAATAGAATTTAAGAAAGTAAATGGCAGGATATCGTACCTGCGAATAAAAAATAACATAGCAAACATTACAATAATAAATGCATACGCACCCACAGAAGCGGCAACAGAAACGGAAAAAGATAAGTTCTACGAAAATTTAGAAGAAGTATGTGAAAGAGTACCGAAACACGACACTATAATAATAACAGGAGACCTGAACGCTAAGATAGGGAAGGAGGAGTACATAGGGAAGGTAGCAGGGAAACATACTATACATGACAAAACCACAGATAATGGAATGAGACTATGTAACCTAGCAGCACAAATGAATATGGTAATAGCTAGTACAATATTCCAACATAAAAAGGAGCATAAAATGACATGGTTACTGCCAGGAAAGACCGAAGGAAATCAAATTGACCATATCATAATTAAAAAGAAGGAGCAAAAAATGATACAAGATGTAAGATCTTATAGAGGGACAAGTGTAGACCCGGATCACCAATTGGTGATAGCAAAAGTGAAACTGAGAGTAGTAAGGAACAGGCAGGAAAGAAGCCTAAAAAGAAAATGGAATATAGAAGCACTACAGAACAGAGAAAAAAGAAGAGAGTATAAAAAAGAAATAAAGAAGCAGCTAAGCAAAGAGACGGAAAATGACAATATAGAAACAGCATGGGAGAGCATAAAAAATAAGATACTCGAAACACCAGAACAAGTAATAGGTCGAAGAAAGGAACAATACAGAAAAGATTGGTTTGACGGGCAATGTGAACTACTAATAAAAAGGAAGAAAGAGAAAAGGTTAAAATGGATAAGAACAAACAGAGAGAATGATTATGAAGAATACAAACAAATAAGGAAAGAAGCAGCAAGAGTAATAAGAAACAAAAACAGGAGTGGATTGACGACATGATGAACGATATAGAAAAAGACAGTAAAAATAACACAAGGTTATATACCAGGAAATTAGAAAACAAAAAAGTAGAAGAAAAACCACGGTTAATATAGACAAGAAAAAATGGGAAAGATATATGAAAGCAACAACAACGAAGGAAGAAGCCGAAGAGAGGATTGACGAAGATGAAGAGGAAGTAGAGGTAGAAGTAGAAGAACCATCAGAAGAAGAAGTTGGCGAGGTAATTAAAAATTTGAGAAAAAGAAAAGCAGCAGGACCAGACAGTATATGCGGCGAAATGCTGAAGGAAGGAGGAGAGGAAGTCAAAAAAAGGATTTACGAATTAATGAAGCAAATATGGAGGAAAGAGGAGATACCCGAGGAGTGGAGGTCCGGAATTATAATACCAATACCAAAGAAAGGAGACTTAATGCAATGTGAAAATTATAGAAGGATAACCCGACTGAATTTAGTGTACAAGATACTAACAACATTAATACTAAAAAAATTAAATAAGTTTACAGAGGAAAGAATAGGAGAGTACCAGAATGGGTTCAGACAAGGGCGGTCAACAATAGATGCAACCCATACGCTAAAACAAATAGTAGAAAAGTGCTATGAACAAGACATAGAGGTAGAAATAGTATTTATAGACTATAGGCAGGCATTCGATACAGTTAAAAGAGGATCGATTACAAGAGATGAGAGGAAAATGGGGATACCCAAAAAACTGATAAGATTAATAAACATGACTATGGAAAGATCGAAAGCAGAGGTACTAACAAATGAAAAACTAACAGAAAAAATAGAAATATATGAAGGAGTACGACAAGGAGATGGATTATCGGTAACACTGTTCAATATTGCTATAGAAGGAATAATGAAAGAATGCGAAATTAAAGGAACAATAATAGAGAAAGCTATACAAGTGGTAGCATATGCCGATGACATAGCACTGATAGCAAGGGATAGGAAAAAGTTTGGAAGAAACAATGGAGATGATTAGTAAAGAAGCAAAAGAAAGAGGCTTAGAAATAAACCAAGAGAAAACCAAGTATATGAAAATTACAAGAAAAGAAGAACGAGTTAATAACAGAGTAATAACAATAGGAAAATATAATATAGAAGAAGTAGAAAATTATAAATACTTAGGGACAATAATAAATAGAAAGAACAGCGGAAGGGAAGAGATAGAACAGAAGATACAGTCGGGCTATAAAGCATACTACGGACACAAAACGATAATGAATAACAAAAAGATAAGTAAGAAGACGAAATTAAGAGTATACATAACAGTGATAAGACCGGTGGTGACGTATGCGGCGGAAAATATGTGCCTCACAAAAAGAGACGAAGAGAAACTGAAGGTTTTTGAGAGGAAAATAATAAGAAAGATATTTGGAGAAAAGAAGATAAGCGAGGAACAATATAGGAGACTAACGAATAGAGAGGTAGAAGAAATATTAGAAAACGAGAATATAGTCAGAGTAATAAAATCCAAAAGAATAAGGTGGTATGGGCATATAAAACGGATGAGTAAGGAGAAAGTAGCGAAAAGGATGACAAAATGGAAACCACATACGAGACCAAGGAGGAGGCCAAAAATACGCTGGGAAGAACAAGTAGTGGAGGATTTAAAAAGAATGAGAGTCAAAGGATGGAGTGAGAAAATGAGAAACAGAAGAGAATGGAAAATAATTGTGAAAAAAGCAACAAGACACATCAACCTATAAAAGATAAAAGAACAGAAGTGTAATAAAGATAGTGTAGTGTAGTGGAGTGACGCACCACCAACACTGAAACAGTCAGAAGAGCCCCTTAGGGGCGGTTCCAATTTCTACGGGAATGTACAGCCTTTAATAATAATAATTAATGCATATTTAATTATTAAATGCAAAAACCAAAATTTTTGTTGATGTATTGCTGTGGTTATACAGGCTGTTTCAAATTCGAGCCCCACCATGGGGATCTCGCTTATTTGAAGAGATAGAGAGTTGGTAAAATTGAGGCAAAGTTGCCAAATTTGTAAAGAAATTTAAAGTAATCACTCAGGTTTTTTAGATATCTGAAAAAGACTGAAATTTTTGATTTTTTATTTTCGGCTATAGCGCATTTATCAGTTATGCTACATATTTCTAGTTAACGCGTTATTAGAAAGTTTTTTTATGTTGAATCTAATTTTTTTATCAGATTTGGTGGGAACTGTTACCAATGTTCATTTTCGACTGTCAACTTTTTTTATTCTTATTGTCGGCATTTTAAATTATTTCACATTTGGATAGAGTTTTTAATTCTGATTACAACGATGTGTTACACTTTGCATTTTGTTTAAGTTTTGAGCATTTTATTACAAAAAAATAAAAATTTCATAAGCGTGCCATGGAAAGACCACGTCATTTAATTTATTTTGAAAAAATTCTAGTAGGCCATGAACTGTAGGAAGTGAAACAAAACACTTCTCTTATTTACTTTTACTTTTAGATACCTACATTAAGTATGCGAAAATTTTAGGAAACCCTGTTTCGAGCGTAGGCAGCAGATTAAGTTATTTTTTACAAAAACAAATGAATGACACAGTTACTAACACGCATATTAGAGAGTTGGAGTGGAATTTTTAGTAAATTGTGTATGTTAGAAACCATAGGCGCCGGGTTTTGAAAATGATTAGGGGTGCTCACTCCAATCATAAATGCTAACATTTGACAAGTTGAGCTGATGCAGACTCCAAAAAACGTAGTGTTAAGGTTAATAATTAATAAAATCAAATTAAAAAATATTTTAATAAGACATTTTTGAAACATACAAAAAACTGAACAAAACTGATTTATTTAAGTAAAATAAATAAAAAAATTAAATAAGAGAAACATTTTCAGCTCATAAATATGATAATATTGCGCTAATGCAAATTACTTAATTATAATAAAAAGTATTCCTGCGACCTGTAGTTGTATTTATAAATATGTCAGCCACAGTGTCAAGATTTATCTCGTCGGCCAGTTCCGTATTTACGTTTACAATTGCAGGGTCGTTCAATCTTCTTTGGGTCATGTTATTTCTGAGGTACGTTTTTAAGCGCCTCAAAGCAGATAAGAAACGCTCTGCTGTACATGTTGAAACAGGAATGGTCAAAATGATTTTAACCAATATTACAATTTACTTTCGGCTTAGATCGCGTCGTCATTTGGGGATTACACCAAGCATAATCAGGTAAGGACCGACCTGTAGTTTGTCTGCCTTTACAAGCATTTGCTCTAGAAGTTGGAGCAATATTTGTTCATAGGCCTTGCCTGCCTAAACAGGGCCGTGTGCTTAGATTATTTAAACCTTGCGGCGGACAAGGATTTGATCTTAATGTATTTTGTTTGCCAGCACAATAATACTTAATCGGCTCATGCTTGTTAGCTGTTTGTGAACCCATACAAACTAACGTTTCGCAAAACATTGCAGCTTGCATCTTCAGAGTGAATAAAACACTGAATTCAAATCCGGGAAGCGGAGGTATTTAAACCTCTTTGAGCCAGTCGGGCAGAACGGCGGAGTTCTGGTTGGCTGTCACCGTTGGGCAAAGATGGATCCGGTGAAGCGTGATCGTGAGACCGATGATGCTTAGGAGTTCTTAGAGGATAAACTACTGAAGTCCAAGCATTTTATGTCATTTCATTCTTCGTTTCACTTTTATTCTTAGTGCTGCTCATAGTTCCCCTTGTGGGCTGTGGTATCCCCCAGCGGATGACGATGATGTGTTAATGTTTGCATTCGATGTAGATGAATCTAATGAATCAACTTTCTTTTCTGCTACACGAATTACAAATTTGTCCATTTTAACTAATTCAAAAATGTATGTATTAGCAACAATCAAAGGACACTCGTCGCTCTTTCCTGTCCGTGTTCACTGTACGAATGCCACTGCGGCGACGCGCACACATGCATTTCGCCCTGCGCAATCGAGTTCTGATTTCTCACAAACACTTAATTGCAATACTTCTTAAACGCTACTATATGTCACAATACTTCGCAACGTTTGTCGCTGTTGATTCGCACTCTATCACTTTCTATTTAAAAATTATTATTTTATTTTTAGTTTAATTTATTTAAATTTTTTTAATCTGGCTCTGGGGTGCTCCGCACCCCTGAGAAATTTCTCAGGGGTGCTTGAGCCCCGGAGCACCCACGTAGTCGGCGCCTATGTTAGAAACTTTGTCATTTATTTGTGTTTGTAAAAAATAACTTAACCTGCTGCACATGCTCAAAACAAAGTTGCCTGAAATTTTCGCATACTTAGTGTATCTAAAACTAAAACTAAATAAGAGAAGTGTTTTGTTCTACTTCCATCAGTTCATGGCCTACTAGAATTTATTGAAGTAAATTAATTGACGTGGTCTTTCCATGGCACTCTTATGAAATTTTTATTTTCTGTAATAAAATACTCAAAACTTAAACAAAATGCAAAGTGTGACACATCGTTGAAATGAGAATTAAAAACTCTATCAAAATATGAAACATTTTAAAATGCCGACCATAAGAAAAAAAAAGTTGACAGTCGAAAATGAACATTGGTATCAGTTATACCAAATCTGATAAAAAATTTAAATTCAGCATAGAAAAGTGTCCTAATAACTAGCGTTAACTAGAAATATGTAGCATACATGATAAATGCGTTATAGCCGAAAATAAAAAATCCAAAATTGCATTTTTTTTCAGATATCTCACAAACTAGAGTGGCTACTTTAAATTTCTTTGCAGCTTATTGTTAGGCATAAAATTTGGCAACTTTGCCTCAATTTAACCAACTTCCTATCTCTTCAAATAAGCGAGATCCCCATGGTGGAGCTCGAATTTGAAACAGCCTGTATAGCGGCGAAATCACCAGAGCTTCCTAAAAAAAAGCTTATTGCGGCTAGTAAGGGTCTAATTGGTCAAGAGCTTGAAAATAAACGGTTACCATTGGCTGTTACAATGCAAGTGGAATGTTCAAAAAAATTCAATGTCAAAATAAAATGAAATCGAGTACTCGGCTGAATTATGGAAGTCATTATTTATAGTTTACAAAGTAATTTTACCTAAATGGAAGATACAAATCCAGCGTTATCTATCTTCTAAACTTAAATATTTAGAAATATTGTTTTTAAATTGTTTTAATATACGCTGAGCTCGTACAGTTTGGTGTAAATTCCATAAAACATTTAGGAAGGGTTTTCACAGAAAATTCTAGGACATGTCAACCTTATTTTTTATAATAAGTCGCTTTTTCATGTTTATTAACAAAGAAAACATTTCAAGAATATCTTTAATTAAATGATTTACTAATATCTTCTAGATATTATATTTTTATCAAAATTAACTAAACTATTCTTAAAATAAAATATTGTTAATATGTTTATTTACAAAATTCTCATTAAAAGATTTGAACAAATTAGAATGTCTTACAAATTTTAAATTTAAGTACCATAATAAACATACGTCGACTATTAAATTATGATTGGGTCAAATATTAAAGTTCTTAGACTAAACGGTAGAATAAAGACGTCATGTGATTAATGAAGAATGAAATTTATTAAAGAAACATTTGTTTGACGACGTTTCGGATTAATATTATTCTATGGTCATGTCAGTACACCTACAAAAGTTATTGAAAATATACATAGAATCTGAAACTACCAAGAAGAAAATGTTTAACTTGCGTTTTTAAATTTAAATGTAATTAAAAATAATTAATAAATAGTAAATACACAAATAAACATTTTTTCATAGTTCTGAAATTAATCCTTGACATAATGGGATGAGGAAGATAAAAAAAACACAACTTTCAAATTTAATACTATTTTTTTTTGGGGAACCAAAATTGCGGTAATTATTTTTCAAGCCTTCAAAAAATTATAAAGTTAGTATCATTAATAGTAATATTGACCGTAGTATAAAACTCTCAAGTTTAGGCCAAATAATTTAGTAAAAATTAAAGATTCTTTGGTTAAAAATTATTATTTACTAAATTTTTTTAATAAACATGTCAAAACGCATTTACTATATTTATCATAAACGGAAATTATTAAAAAAATCATGTTACGTCTAACCAAAATGTTAGTCTCCTTATGTTCCTTGTATATCTTAAAAAATTACCAAAATTCTAAATAATTATAATATAAATATATCTGTTATGCTAATTACAATACTTTGACATGTTTATATACAAATTTAAAATCTGAAACTCTAAATACAAAACAATTTGATGTTATCCATAAAATTCATTGTATAAATTGTAAATCATGTTATGTTGGTCAAACCAAACAATATTTGAGTAATCGTATTAATGATCATAAACTTCCCAATAAAAATAATAAACAAAACACCGCTTTATGTAAGCATGCTTCAGAATTTAAACACCATTTTGATTTTGATTATGTTATCATACTAGACAAAGAAGTTGAATTTCGTAGCAGATTATTTTAGTACAAAAAAAAACTTAATTCCATATATTTTGATAACAGATATTGCTAGCATTAGTAAAATATATTATAACCTTATTAATTATAATAGTTAACTTAATATAGTTTTGTATATAATGCGATATAATATTTTATTATTAGTAATTAATTTATCATGTTGTTTTTAAATTTGTCTCGCCGTTTTGTCTAGTTATTGATTTAAAATCAAGTTATCTTTCTCAATCTAGCTAATTATTTTGTTATGCCAAATATTTTTACAGCTGTTTATAGTTATCACATTATTATGGCGTATTAGTATTAAATTTAGAAGTTTTGTTCTTTTTCCATCTTTTTCATCCTATTATGTCAAGGATTAATTATAAAACTAGAAAGAAAAGTGTTTACATAGTATTTTATGTTTATTCACCATTCATTAATCAATCATACTTCATTCAATTTAAATTTAAACATGTGAGCAAAACTTTTTCCTCGTGGTAATTTCAGATTCTAATGTATATTTACAATAATTTTTGTAGATGTACTGACATGAATACGGATAAATAATAATCGTAAACGTCTCCAAAGCAATGTTTCTTTAATAAATTTTATTCTTTAGTAATCAGCATACGTTTCTATTTGACCGTTTAACCTAAGAATTTCAATACTTTCCACAATTACCATTGATCGGCCAAGAAAATTACTTCACATTTATTGTATTATAACACAAGCATGTTTTTAATAGTTATTTAAGTAACAAGGAATGTAAAGACGTGTTAACATTCGAGGTAGGTAAATACGAGCCAACGCGAAGCCGAGGCTTGTGGCCTGCCGAGAATGTTAATAGTCGATACATTCCGTGTTACTTATTAAATTTTTCACGCTACAGGTAGAAATTTATTCATATTTTTAAAAGTTTGTTTTAACTGCTGTCATCGGAATTATTTTTTAAAGCCTCATTATTCTAAGTTGCCTTGGAATCTGTACCTTCTTGCTTTAATTATTATCCTAGGAATGTAAATGACACTATTAAGTTCCGTAGTCAAGGGCAAAAAGTAAACGAATGTTATTGGCCATTTTCATCTTTTGTAGCTATGGATGTATCGTCTATTTACCTTGCCTGTAGCGTGAAAATAACTTTAAATTATCTCTAAGACATTTAAAAATAGGCGATTAAAAATTTTCAGAAACATTTTATAGAAATGTATTAATATCGAAAATAGTTTAGAGTAGTTACAAAAATCTAATTTAATTTTTATTAAATACACATATTTAGACCTCGACACCTTCGTGTATAAAAGGTGAAAGAGTAAACAAACAAACAAACACATATTTATGAGATATTTTTAAATTATGTAACATTTTGCAAAAATCGCTGACCATAGAAAGTAAAAGGCTGTTCCCTAAAATACTGTACTTTTAATATTACGTATATAAAAACAAACCTATAAACAATCTGAGATTACAATAATAATATTCCGTCATTGTAAAACGGCAGATTTCTTTTGTTGAAAGGAAAAGAACTACAGGCAATACAAAAGCATCAAGACTTGTTTTTCACAAGACAAGATTTCTTGTCTTGCACCTACTTCTTGTCTTGTCTTGCAATACAAAACAAGAAACTCACATAACTCTTGTCTTGCTCCAATCTTGCAACACCAAAATCTTGTCTTGCTAGCAAGACAAAAAAGCCATAGGCCAGGTGACCTAGGTTGACAGCTGTAAGCGCCTTGACTCGCAGAGTAAAAGAAAAATGCCGTAGTTTATCTACAAACTTTAATGTGATAGATGTGACACGTTTCTTTATTGATTTTATTACTTTCTTAACAACAGCTTCCTATGATCAATTGCCATTAGTTACATACGTTACTTTAAATCAAAATATCTCGCTTGTTATTAACTTTATGCCTACAGTTGTGTTAAAGTTTCTTAAACAGAATTTATCATAAAATCTAATTAAGGAATTAGCATAACAAATACAGGATATTCCAGAATGTCCAGTAGCTCCCGCTTAAATCAGAAGTCAGCCATTTTGTTTTGTATCCCCAAAATACTCGTCGGTATCAACTGTATAACTTTTATTTATACATTTTTTTACTGCCGATAATAAATGAGCAAATCAACTGACACTGAATTTATAATCAGTCTGTATAATGTATATGAATAAGGTACTTATTATGTCAAGCTTAAAGACGTATTGTTTACTTTAAATAAATAATAAACCATATTGTTTAGTCCATAGGCATGCCGAAAGAGAACTGTTAATCAATAGTTTAACTACAACTCGCTCGCTTTTTGAATAGCTGAATTATAACAACAGTGCAAGCATGCAAGAAAGTGCAAGAAACCTTGTCAATCTTGCACTTTTCTTGCAAACAAATTTCTTGTCTTGTCTTGCAATTCTGATTACAACTCTTGTCTTGGCCTTGTCTTGCATTTTGTGCAAGAGCAAGACAAGAACAAGAAAAATGCAAGACTCTCGTGAAACACTAAAACATCTAAATACAAGTACAGTTGTAATTTTGTCAAGGCATTAGTTTAATTCAAAAATGTAAGCAAGTAGCTGATACGATAATAATGTATAAAAAGAATTTTTAAATGGAACTTGCTAACCAAAAATAAGATGTCGCTTTTATTATACGTATTTATCGTAGTCTTATTCCTCCTCTTAATACTTTTCATTACCATCACAGAGTAGACTACAGTATTTAGAATTTTTCCCAAACTTCTTCTACATAGTAGGAATCTTTAACATGTAAATATTTAATACAAGTGGCCTTTTTTTTTTGTTTTTTAAATATTATTTCTTACCCTCGGCTTATTTCTGCTGTTAATGCGTATCACTAGCGCTAAGGGGTAAATCATTATCGTTTGAGAATTTGTCTTATACAAAGTGAAAATCTTCAACATGGAATCATCTTTCACACTCGATCCACAGTTCACTCTTCCGAAAGATGTAACTCTGAGTAATGCATCTACCCTGTGCATTTTCCAAACTGTCCACTAAGAAAAATATTAGCCGGCCATTTGAATTAAATACTACGTTCACCTAAAGTCTATCCAATTACAAAGATAGATGTACTCGTAGTGCTAAAAGCAATTATTGTGCTTGAAAGCGACATAAAACGAAATAATAATACTCACATAGATTGTCCCTATTTTACTGCAAACAAAGGCAACTAATGAGTGCTACAAGGATGGCATAAAAAACTAAGGAGCTCTACAAGATGGGGCTTGACATAATCATGAACACTTTTAAATTTAAAATAGATGCATGGCTTATGTTGTCTGATTATTTTTTCCTTTTCTTGTCGCACTCATTAGTTGCTTATGTTTCCAGTAAAATCGTTACAATCTATATTTAAAAATTATTAATAAGGCTTGAACAAACAGTATAATAAAAAATTTAAAAAAAATATCAGCACAATTTAATTTTGATAAATTTTTCATTAGCAAAGTAAGGTTCATATCAGTGCAAACTATAAAAGCAATATTTTCTTTATTTTTAGAAAACTACATAGTGGACAAGTTTCTTTTATTAACGGACGTATTTATTCTCATTCACAAGCATTTAATGCTTTTATTATATAAGAGCACACATATTAAATAAATAGATTTTTATCACATTCCAATAAATTATTCTACCCCTTCCAATTTTATTATTTTTTTATTTGTTTAATTTCTGTTTAGTATTAAATTTATACTAGAGCAAGTGATATTTGTGGTTTGTATAATAACACCTTGATGTATTTTTTTAAATCACGATTCATTTAAATGTAATACCTATCGAGTTCATCACAATAAAAGATAACAATTTCTTGCACTAAAAATAACGCAAAACATTGAATTTAACTAAATTGCCCGAAACAACTTCCTTAATTCTAAAATTTAAAGCTTTAAATTGCGAGAACATCACAGGTGTCACCTTTACGGTTTGTAGTCTGGATTCGCTTCATAAAATTTGGTCCACTCTTCCTTATTTTCACATTCCCAGCGTTTTATTTCTTTTCCCGCAGAATATCTGCTGCACCATATTCCAGTTTCATCCTTGAGAATACCCGTTACATTTCCGGAACATTTGCATTGTGGAGGTTGTGGTTCGTTACAGGGCATGGAATGAAGCAGTAAAATTCCGGTACATTCAGGGCCGTCTGCGCCGTCATTCGCTTCGTAGCCATCCCAGCACTTGCAGTTTTCTGCTAGTTTGCTATTCTCTGCCGGTTTGCCGTATGTTGCTGTAAATGTGAAGCAGGCAGCCAAAAACAATGGAGCGAGGAATTTCATTATGATATGGATTCAGTTGAAATCTGAAAACAAAGTCGAAGTGTTAATTGATATGTAATTACAATAATGATTACAGTGTGCATGAATACCATTAATAACTAATATGGCGACAAGGTGACAGACCACGAATAGCACGTATTATGCCAAAAAAATTAAATAATTTATACAGAGCAAATTTCAGCCATACGTTCTAGTGTTACACGATTTATCAACCTACCTATATTTGTATTGATAGTTCTAAAATCAGTTCGGTTGTAGTTTTCACTTCAAACAGGATTAAATTTCCTTTAAAACCAAATTAATTAAAAATTGTTAATTAAAATTAGAATTACACCCGAAGCTATATACCCAAAAATTGAATTAACATATCTATGGCAAATTAAATTAAAAAATTTGGGACTACATAAAATTTCCCTTCCTTGATCTACTTTGTATATTTTATACCTATCTATTCGTATTAAATAGTATATTTTGCAACAAGAGATGAAAATACCGTTTTTCTCGTGAGCGGACAGTTGTTCACGAGCCGCGTTAGCGGCGAGTGGGGCAAGTTCGCGAACGAAAAAAACGTATTTTATCTCGAGTAGGAAATGCTATTTTTTCTACGATATTGCAGTTTCAAGTTCAATTTAATTCAAAACGAACTGTCACAATGCAAATTACTGAAGTTACTGTTTGTAAAGTCGTTTCCATAGCAATAAATGCATTCTTTCTATTAAATTTGTCACGCTTATTTTTATCTCTAGATGTGAAAATATTTCCATCTCTAGAGTTAAAAAATATCACTTTCATGTAGAGTAAGCCGTGGAAAAATTGCTATTTTCACATATTATATGAGTAGAAAAATGTAGATTAAACAAGTTTTACACAGCTGCCCACGCTTATTGAATATTGTTTTTGTTGTTTTGCATAAGCGTCGTTCTAGGTTAGCTCAAAATTTCTAACCAGGAAACAAGTTTTGATTTTGAAAAATATTTTAAATGTGGAAGTACAGAATTTAGACGAAATGTCAGCCCTATAAAAAGAAAAGCTGCATTTGTCTACGAAATTGTTTCCATACGTAGTCTTGAATGAAAACATTAATTTAGGACTTATCAAATTGGTATATTAAACGGAAAAATGAGATGTTTTAAAGGAACTAAAATTGATATTAACTTAAATTGGCGAAAATATTTTAGCGACAAAGCATAACTAGTGTTATCGAAGAAAAACGCAGAGAAATCTGGTCATATGCTGACCCAAATACAGAACAACACTCCTTTCTATCATGCGTTACTGATAAACCAGGAAAACCACTTCGTGGATTTGCAGGGATTGTTTTTGGTTAATAGTCGAATTTTATATCCAGATTCATTTATGTAAGGGTAGATTTAATTTAGCTAACGCTTCAAATCTATTTTTTGTTTATGTTCTGTTTATAATTTTTCTAATAAAGTGTTTTTTTTTGTTTGTTAAGTCGAACTATTGTTTTCAAAAAAGTGTTTAAAGATAGTATGGATATTAAGAAAAGGCTTAAAGTAAATTTTAATTCCTAAAAAGGCTAATATTATTTAACGGTAAAATTAAAATTGCCGGTAAACATGCGTAAAATGCAAATTACGTTACACGATGACGTCATACCGGCAAAATGTTGGAAACCGGCAACGGCGCACTATAGTCTGCGTACAGTATAGGGAAGTATTGATAACATGCACATTTTAGAAATTACCATTTTGACGGAAATACATATTTTAGACATCCAGGAATACAGAAAAGTGTTTTTTAAACAATGACTGTAGGTGGGTTGATAGGTGGGTATGTGAGTGGATATGTGCCCTCCATGACTCCCAAACCGATAGTACAATTTTAAAGAGTTTTGGAATGTAAAGGTATAACAAAAATTTGGCACCATTTTGTTTAGAAATTGAATTTCTTAATACTAAAAACGGAATCTAATAAAATACTTCAGGGTAAATCAAACACATTTTTCAGAACTTTGTAGCTTCAAAATGGCATCTGCTATGATTTTTTTAAATTTTCATTTTAGCGCCTTATTACTCAAACACGAGTTAATAAACCAGGTTTAAATTTTGCATCGTAACAATTCGATAGAACCACAATGATACTGCTTACAAAAATTTTCGAAAAGATAAAAACTATGAACTGAAAAATATTTGTAAGTTTGTAAATTTTCAAATAATTAATTCATAAAAACTGACTTATAAAGCTTATAAAGCTGCGCTACAATTTAGTTTGTGTCTCGGCCCGTTAATTTCTCTGTGGCGCTTCCTATAAATTTTTGAAAATTTGAGTTTCGGCCGAAAACTCGTCACACGATTTTATTTTAGATTTTATAGGCTAAGGCTAAGGTACGGATTAGCTACAATTTGGTTCGTGTCCTAATCCGCCGGTTTCTCTGTGATGCCTGAATTTTTTTAAATCGAAAATTTATGCATCTTTATTTTACTAATAGTAGACGATAAAAATGTCTACTTAAGCAAAATTGCTTATGAATTATAACAGAATTAGATTCTCATTTTAATTTTTTGGTGCAGCAACATTGAGGGGGGTTAATTGTTCCTTTTTTTGTGTTTTTTTGTTTTAGGTTTCCTTTAATTCCATCGAATGGAATCTTTAATACAAAAAATTTTAATAAATTTGATTATCCATACTAAACATCCATAGTAAACACCCATAGACCACAGTAAATTAGACTGTAGTACTATGATATACCCAATGTTAGATGTACGAAAGCTTGGTATGAATCTTTATTGTGTGTTCTAATAGTCTGCCACAATATGATCTTCTTTCTCTTTTCTTATTGCGTGTCAGAGAGGTGTCTGGTAATTGCTAGTTAAAGGTTTAAAGTCCAGAAATATGTTGAACGCAGGTAAAATGTATAGCTATGTTTTGCATATGTCATTTAGAATAAGAATGTTAGGTTTAAAATAACTTATAGCTCTTGCAAGTTAACCTTTAAGAGATAAATTTGTTTCTTATTAACTTATTCTATAGAACTACGTGGATACAGTTCGTACTTTTAGGACTACTTACACAGGTAGTAAAACTATGTTCTGCAATTACCTTTTTAAAGCGTATAATCTTGACACCAACTATGCGCTTCCGCTAGAGTGGTAAAGGTAGTGAGATCGATAGTCACTAATGCAGCGTAAAACTTTAATAAATAACACTTTTGAAAACATGATAAGCAACAATTTCTAAAGTATAAAAAGTCCACGCGACGTGATTCGCTCATTTTTTCCACTCTCTACACACAGAAATTTAACAGGAAAAGTAAAAAGTTATATTTATAATTAGAAAATTGTTGTGAAATATACAAACGAACGCTTGGTATTATTACAAAATGGTATTTTTGCAGATAACTCGGATATTACACATTCCGTAAATTTTATTAATTCTTCAACGTTTTGTAGCTTTTCTTATTTGTAGTGAAGAGTACTGACAAAATATTTTTTTTGCTTTTGACTGTCTTGTAAAGCATAAATATACCTAAAATGAAATTACAACGTTACCCTATGATACGAAACAAAATCTATAAAATATTTTATAAGCTTAAGCATATTTAGTTACAAAAATTTAGAAAGCTTCTAAACAACTATTTATGAAATACAACTGCAAACTATGTGGGTAATAAATAAAAGAGAGTACATAAAATAATGACCTCGAAAGTTTTGGCAAAAAATAGCCTGTCCACAAATTCATTTAGCGACATCGAACCAAACAACTCTATTTCTAGCATTGATTTTCTTAACGTTTATATGATAACATAATTTGTTTGCTGGAAAACGATAGTTCTAATAAACTTCGAGCTAACAATAACATTTATTAAGAATTACCTTAAAAACATCTTTCTAAAACTGAAATATCAACACATTCAAAAACAGTAACTGAAAATCGATACAGAAAAACAATGAGACAGCAAAAATATTTAAAAGTTTTCCATTTAGGTCATTAAAAGTAGACGACATAAGTTTCTCATGTGAGTGTTATTTTGTTATAAGTGGGAACTTATTTTTCGCAAAATCTTTATTTACAGTGGCACACCTGCATACCAGAAATATTTTTACATTCCACTGACGACTAGCTGATCACAAAATTATTTAGACAAAATAAGTTGACAATCTAAACAACAAATTGTCAGCTAACTCGACCAATTTTGCAAGATAAATGTGATCTTTCCTATGTGACCTTTAGAACTGAATAATGTAGTATGTTGAAAATATACTTATTAACTACACGCTTATTTTGATGCAAAGATATCTCAGTAGAAAACAGCTTAATAGTTCATGTAATATGTTTGCAAGTTTATTCAATTATTGGGCATTTTCTTGTAATGCAGGTTAAAAGAAAATTGCTGTACTAACATAAAAGAACAAATACGCCAAGCACATTCCCCTACATTTTGCATACTGCAAAAAAATTTACCAATATCTATACTATATTAGTTCTAGCATCAACAGTTACTGGCGCTAGGTGGTTAGGGCACTACCCTGCTTGCGACAGGTTTCGTGTTCGAATCCGAGACTGGATGCCTTGCGGGCGGCCTACCCAGACGCTTTTTAAAAATTGGAAACCAAACTCCTTGAAGGGTGAGGGAAGTAAGGCGGCCGTCTAAGGCGTGATACTTACCACCCCCCGTACTTGTTAAGGAGTGCGCGACAGCTGGGTGTCAAAAGCGATGATCGGTGGCTCTGGCCCACTGCATTGCAGGCCCAACTTCCGCAATGGAGTGTTTGATCAAGATAATTTTAGATAAAGGGTGGGCTGTGAAGTACAACACATCGTGGCTTGGCACATTTATACAATAATTTATTACCTGTCGTCAGAATTAAATATTTTTCATAGTGTCAAATCAGGTCGTAGTTGTTTGAGCATTTGGTTTTATTTAACCATTTGTAATTGAATTATTAGAGTGATTATTTACGAAAAACAGAAACGTTGAAAATTTAAAATTTTGTCAAAATTCAACTATGATTTCGCACGTGGAAAAGCGGAAACGCTAGAAGTTTCAGTTAAAAAAGAAGAAAAAAACAACTTACCTAAGCTGTTTATTTTGAAAGTTATAAATTGCTTACTAACAGAATCGTATTGCCAATATATTGATAAAATATTACAAACATACTACTTTTGAAAAGAAAAGAAAGCTTCCGGTGTAGCAGTTAAAGAACGATATCAGTGCGATTTTTTGTGGAAACACGTCATTTTGTCACTTGTAATGTAATGTTTTTCCAAAACTACACATAATTGAACGTGAGCGAATTTCTGCAAAATTTATCAGGTTAACAGTAAACATTTGCCTACGTTGTTTATGTCATGGCCGTAAAAAAATTTTGCGATGAAGCAATTTTCAGTATTTACTCCGTTTTTCGGTGGTTAGCTTATTCCGGGCATTAATTCTATTTTACAAGTGTAGTAACGTTTAGTTACAGCTTTAAATAATCCGCGAAACGTCAAAATTTAGTTAATATTAATCAATGACATTTTCCGCATTTCCCAAGGAAATAGGAAGGTGTTTCGCTTCTAAAAATATAAAATCATAACGCTGAGGCTACATTACATAGGTGTAGTAAAATTTCCGCAAAATAACTTCAATTTTGATTTAAAGAAATATAATTATTATATTTTTGGCTTCACTAAACAATTAATTATTAATTTTTAGTGTTCTTTATCATTTTTTTATTTATAAGCATCGCAAAAACTATAATGACAGGTGACTAATGTGACTATAACAATGCAAGTTGTCGTCCTCACAAATTCAACGAAACAAAGGAAAATACTCAATTTTTGTTGAGAAAATAATTAAAATCAAAAAATAGAGTTCAAGAGCTAAATAATAGGTAATGGATTGTCACCCCCTAAAAGTACATTCGGGTTAGATTCTTATTTTACTGTTACAGTAACCTTCTTCTCTAATAGGAAAATGTTAATTTAGTTAAATATAAATAAATAACTTAAATAAATTTTAAATAATTCATGGAAGCATAGTAATTAGAACATTGGGTAAAAATTAAGTGATTTAAACACAACCCTGTTTATCAGTTTGGAAGGCATTGTTATTTTAATTAAAAAAACTTATTGGCTTTGATAGTATCTAAAGTTTCCCAAATACTTTTATATAACATTTTACCTTTCTGTATATTAAATTATATGTAAATATAATAAAACCACTTAATTATAACCAACTGCAAGTAAAATTTTTCCTACTTTTCACTTACTTTATCAAAGTAAAACTGATGTAAATACAAATTTAATGAATTTTTTAATATTAGAATTTACATATTTTGAGGTCGCCATAACAGTTTCCTAAGACCATGGAAAATTTTTAATTGTTGTCGTTGAAACTCGTCCTTACTGTTGTTTAATACTGTCTAAGCGTGCAGTAATTCTAACTGTGAAGTATACCGGCAGTAAGAAGAAAATAGCACAAAACTGTGCATCAAGATTATATGCATCTATAATTTAAACCTACTTAAGTTTGTTTCACATAAAAAAGTTAATTATGAAAAATTATAATTACAAATTTGTTTAGGTAATAAAGAAACTTATGTTATTATTAATTTCAATTTCTGTATAATTTTCCAACAATAAATAATCTATTATTAAGATACGATTATTATATATGTTAATGATTTTCTGTTGTTCACATTTAGTTGTCAATGAATTTAAATAAGCATGTATTAATTTAAATGAATGCGCGGGAATCCCTATTTAACAGTAAACAATTGTTTGTCATTAAAATACATTGTCCTTGATATTAAAATCAAGCGAGTTCATTACAACAGTGTTATATCTCTCTTACTGCTTAAAGTTTTTCTGACTTCATTCTGGATTTTTGATACTAATTAATTATTTTATTATTAACCATAAGTATAATCAAATTTAGTTCAGTAAAAATTATTCGATATTTATACTCATTATTTTAAGAATTTATATCTTTTAAACGTTAAGTCAATTTGAACAAATGTAGTTTTTGTACTAGGCTTAAAAAATTTTATTTGCTTATAATCAAACGCAAATGTTAAAGTTAAATTACTTATTAAGGATTACGTTTATACGCGGTTCAAAACCATATAGTAAATTCCAATTTTGAAGAACATTTCTGCCCAAAAGTAACCTATTTCATGAACACAGCTTTACACTAAAACATACGAAATCGGCCTACTACTTACGGTGGGGTAGAATTACAAATCAAGTTAAAATTAAGTACAACAAACAAATATTACTTACATTCTCGATATTCAATGTAGGAATGTTGCCGGTTAACTGATTCACAGTGATGTCTGCTTATGAAGTAAATGGAGTTAGCCTGGCGTTGGTTCTTTGCAAGGTTATCCAGTTCTACCTGTTCACTAGTGTCAAATTATTTGTCATCTGCACTGCTCTTCTGTCTACCTGCACTATTTAAAAGCGCTACTGTTATTGTCTCAAGAACTTTCTACGTAATTGCTGGTTAATTGGAACTGGAACTAATGTGAACCTGAACTTTAGAGCTGCTTTGGGTTTAATAGCGTGATTTACCGTTGGGAATCACCGGATATCCTGAGCCAATACTGTCCGCACTGTTTACGCCAAAAATTAGAATTTCCGCCAGTATATTACGATTGCTATCACTGTTTAAAATGTATTAAACCCAAATCGTTTAAATACAATTACCAGCTATTATTGTTATTATTATTCGGTACGTGAAGGGCTTTGGCAAAGATTTGCCTGATTTTCACCCTACGAAAAGCTTGCAAATGCCAAGTACTAAAACATGTTAACCATGCACACACTATTTTTGTTTTTATTACGATATATCATTGTACATCGTATACGTTGGAACAATATGTTATGGACAAGTAAAACAGAAAAATTAGTAGCCAAATTTTAATATTTACTTGCAGAATCCGTGGGCTACGTCACCCGACTTCATATCCGGCGCTCGCCGCTTGGAATATTTCCTCGGCAGAGTCGGTATCTGTGCTGCTCCAGGAATAAAAATTTCGTAAAAATCAGACTACACGAAGCCTGAAAAAAACATCGCCGGAAATTTTTTTTAAAAAGAGCTTCGTAAAATCTTCAGGAAAAACCTCCCATGAAACATTTTTTATCATAGCCTTAGAAACATTTTTTATCATAGCCTTAGAAACAATTTTTATAGAAAAGCAGGAAAAAAGTTAAACCGCTAAACTTAGCAATTTTCCTCATTTCCAAGAAAGTGACCTACGGTGAGACTTTTTTTGAAGCTAATAAATACGCACTAAAGAAATATTTTTAGCATATATTTTCCAAATGAAATTCGCCCTTATTCATATAAATCTATCACCGAGAAAAATAAACTCGTATCTTTTAAAGGGAAAGCTTTTTCTAAAGTATGCAGCGATCCACCAGCAAGAAAACACACGTGCTTTGTTTTGTTGGTTGGTTTCTTCTGGAAATTATTTTCCCGGGTTTGTTGGTTCCAGGAAATGTTTTTACTGGAGCACTTCTTTACCAAGATTTGACGGCGGTTGTTCTCTCTCTCTCTCACTGACTGTCCCAGCAAATTTATTCTCGACTTTGTTTCAGGGATATTTTCATCGTAAACCGCAAATAGACCCCATAAACAAGAGTGTTTTTCTTTTTTGTTCGCATGATATTAGTGTGATCGCATTCAGGAGAAGGTAATGTTTGGCTTAACGTGGCAGTGTGACAGTCCGAGATCTTGAGAATATTTTGCGTTTTTCTAGGTTACCAAATATTGGGCGTTTGTTTCATCCGACTCAAGCATAGTACAGAAAAATCATGAAATTAGAACTATTCAAACAATATCAAGAAAATGACTCCAAAGTGACTGCATTATTTTGTATTTCATAGATTTTTAAAGTTACAGATTATTTAGTAAACAACTACATACATCCAGCTTCACATTTTTCTTTACACATGTGGATCGAACCGTTACTAAAGCATTTAAGTTTTTACTCACATTTTAACAACAGATTTAATTGTTCGCATCCACCGATTTTTGAGTTTGTTATTACACTGCTAAATTTTCACACAAACACTTACCTTAAAATCAATGATATCGACTTTTCTTATAAACTAGTTAGGAATAATATTAGAAAGCGATACATGTTTTTAGAAAACAAAATAAGTGACTATAATTGTGAAACTACATTTCATTTAATTTTAATTGTATGTAAGATGTAACAAAATAATAGTTTATTTATAAGTTTGAGCTTTACTTCGTTGAAGTTCACTTTAATTTATTATAAATAAAACAATTCTTCAGTTTAACAGGTTTTGTGTTTCAGCCTTATACGTATTTCAACGTGTTTACACGTCATTATCAAAGGCAAGATTAAAATTAAACAGTTGGTGTTGCTTTAGGAAGAATAAATCTTCATAACTTGATCTTGGTTTTCTATATTTGCACCCAGATGACTTGATTTCTCATTCAAAAACTAGAAGCATTTAAAATACACAAACATTTTAAATCTGCACCTTTAATGAATAATAATAGTTAATAATAATAATAGTTTATTTATTTTGATGTATAAGAAATACATAGGTATGCCATTTATAAGTACATACACTTAAATACCTTGCTTCAACAAATTGATCTCTTAAATTCACCGTTATTAGACGTTTTAAATAAGAAATCTGGACGCAGATATAGAAAACCAAGATCAAGTTATGAAGACTTATTGTTCCTATAGCAACACCAACTGTTTACTTTCAATCTTGCCTTTGCGAATGACGTGTAAACACGTTGAAATACGTATAAGGCCAAAATACAAAACCTGTTAAAGTTAAGAATTGTTTTATTTACAATAAACAAAATAATAGATATATGCAATTCCAAAATTCTTGTTATTTCTTCATTTTGTTGTATGTAGTGTAAATGTACGGTATGTGTAATTATATATAAATTACTATCTTTATAATATAAACACAAATATAATCATTATATTATGTTAAAATTTTCCAAAATTTTACCTAAAAAATAGGAAGTAACTTAACTGGGGATAACAACGTGACCATCAAGAGAACCTACCTATTGATTATGGCCAGATTAATTTATCTGGGTTTAAAATATAACTATCTGGGGTAAGTATTCTTCGCAAGCTGTTAAAATTAAGTGCTGTTTCCGTCTTTTAAATAAACAGCAGGAAGCTACCTGTTCGATCACTTTTGTTTGCGTTTGAAATGACAACAGCAGATCATATTTCAAATTCAAAGAAATAGTAGACAGCATAGGAGCCAGTTCTGTGGAATATTATAGCGGTCCACTCTACAGAACAAAATGGTACTGATATAATGCCCTCCCAAATGTGTAGGTTCTTGTAGCGGGAGCCCCTCACCACTAAAAGTTGCGACATGTGGAAGGGATCCAGATTAACTATATTTATTAATGCTTTACTTGTTAGCTTGTAGATTTACTTTTTATAAGGTTGGTTTAATGATTTAAAGGTATCTTTTCATTTTAGTGTCTATCACATTGCAGTTCCCAAACAATTTTTTAAAGCAACAGTTTAAATAATGACAACGACTATTCAAAACATGTTGAGAACTTTTGACAAAAATTCTAATAATAGTCACCAGTAATGTTCCTGGTAGCAGGTATTTTTCATATTTCCAGTAAACAAAAATTAGGAGTGCCTTTTTAAGAAAACTGCTCAACGTCACATTTCAATACCGACACTAAACTCGTTCTCACTATTTTATACAAGGTTTTCGATTTCTGCTTCGTAAATTTTACTTAGAAAACACTAAGGTTTATAGTAAAAAACAAAGAAAACGCTCAATTCTTAAAACTTAAATAGTGGACATAGGAGTAGAGCGGAAAATTTTAATTATGGATTTTCCGAACTGTTACGTACCAAATATCATAAACCTTCACACTTGTTGTAAATGACTAACAAAATCTAAACTCGTCACACTTCACCTTCACTAGAAAAATTATACGTATATCAAGTATCTCGTGGCACTTTCCATACTTATCTAGCATTTTTTCAACCTAGTTTACAGATTGTGGAACATTCATATTATCCTAGGGACTGTTTGTATTTCTTTGCACTTTTTAAATACTTTGAATTTCGTTGATATTTTTCAACCTACTTAAATGTGATCTAAGTTTCTGTGAGTTCTCCTATCTACATGAAATATCTCAGTATTCTTAGAAAACAATGCAATCAGTGACACTTCAGCAAGCTAAAATATCAAGTTTTGTCATGTTTGAATTAGTATTTGATGCGAATACTTTAATAAGATGCCAACGATCAAGGAGTTTTAACTAATACCGTATTTTTCCTAATTTTAAGTTTATAATAGATCCGAAACCGAAAGCGGAAGTTAGAAATGTTTTTTATTGGTATTATTTTTGCTCAAATAAAATTTTGAAAAAAGAAAATAAACTGATAGGAAAATCAATGTTGTGAGTTATATGAAGATATTATAAATTATAAAATAAAACTTCAAGCCTTTCTTCATAAATTTAATATATAGATCATGCTATATGTACATTTCGATTACGATGTAATCATCTACAGTAGCAAATGCTAACTAACTCTAAAATCTAAGGCTGAAGCAAACATAACGGATAGGATAGGAAAAGCTAAGATCTGCTAAAATAAAATTTCTTTTAATTTTCTAATTTTAAGATGTTCAATTTCGTTTGAAAAATTGTATCAACAAACTTTTATTTTAAAGCGAGGCAGTATCTCTGTATAAAATTTGACATTACAAAAAATCTTCTCTAAAATCATATTTCTAAAATGATGACAGCACTATTTAATTTTAAATTTTGTAAGTTAGAGATGTGCTATTGTTTTGATTATTTCTAAATCCTCTAATTTATCTGTAACGGTCTGTTTTAATTTCTTAACTTGGAAATTGTCTTCTCACAACAACTAGCTGAACCGGTAGGCTACGTCCCTTGATTTTTTTTTGTTTTATTGTAAAACATAATAAATAAGCTGTGTCGGGATGTAGAACATATACTTAAAGCAAACACAAAGGCATTACAATGCTAATGCAACCAATGTAGTTGCATTAGGGCCCAAATTTTGAAAATGGCTCAAGTTTAAAGCATTTCTTTATAATAATAATAAAAACAAATGTAATGGAAATAGGCCTAAATATTCAAAAGAAGAGAAATATTAAATATGTTTTTTAAGTGCATTCGACAAATTCAACATTTAAAATTAGTAATTATTATCTAAGAATAAAAACAGATTATTTAATACTAACGAAAGCCGTGGGCTACGTATCACACTTTTTTGCTGATTAGTAATAAGCCAATTGAGTAGTTAGTATAGCGCACCGAAAACCGATGTCCTAGTTTTATGAATTTTATAGGCATTGTTGTAATTCTGCATCTAAAATCCGGATCCCTTCAATTTGTCGCAACTTGAAAAGAATGTTGCTGCTGCAGAGTTTATACAACACAAACAGCGCGCGACGGTTCTTATGCTTTTCAAAGTTACCAAAAACAACATTTAGAGCGTAGCCCACGGGTGCAGTTAACTTGTCGTTAAATGCGAGCTGGTAGTGTAAACGCAGCAATATTTGGGTCAAGTTTAATTTGTGTTTGTTAATTCATAGCCTATGTATTTTCAAACATGAGGGTAACTGTACTTGATAAACAGATTTTACATGTGCTTTTGAATTTAACAAGCAATTAACTGTTGAATAAATTAATATAATGGTTAATTAATTTTAGAACAATGGAACGAAAACAATTTTCATATTTACTGGTTTTATGCTGCTGAATGGCATAAGTTTATGTACCTCTTAAATTTACTAAGTGAACTACTGATCGTTTTACTAAAACATTGTATAAATAAGACGGTTCATTTAATTGTAAAATATTGTACAACATTGATCCATATAAAAGCGCAAATTATGTTCTAATTTTAATATATGTAAACTTTTATAATACGGTGTAACATGTTCCATACGATTAATTTGATATGAAAACCTTAAACAATAGTTTTGAAGTACTTGCCACTTATTTTTCATACTACTTATTAAAACTTATTTTAAGTTTCTACAGAGATTTTAATTTTGCGTAGCATTCACTGCACGTTTTAACATGTTTTTCAAAATTTCTATTTTTATCGATTATTATTAATCCAAGATCGCGTGCACTATCACTAATGTTCTAACATTATTGTTCAACACAGTTTCATTTCGTAAATTGTTATTTGCTTCAGTCACAGCAGTATCTGACCCGATACACATCACTAGAGACTTCCCCGCGTTCAAAAATAACCCATTATGCTCTGACCATTTTTGTACATGCTATAAATTGATGTTAAGTTCGGATATAAGATTGATAAGTCACCTGCATGAAGATGGATATTCCCCTGATGTTTTAACATGTTCAATAGATATGCAGTGAAGATTGTAAATAATATAGAACTTAAAATACTTCCTTAGGATACTCCATGTGTAACTGTGTGTTCTTCTGACACCTCGTTATCAATTTTAACCACTTGGTGTCAATTAGATAAGTAGTTGCTAAGCCATTTTAAATTTTCTGCATTAAGTCCGTAAAAGTGTAATAACATCGAATGTCTTACTACAATTCAATAGTACAAAATAACTAACTTTAGAGTTATCTATATTTCTAGATAAATCCGTTGTTATTTTAATCATTTCGGTACTAGTGCTGTGATTGGAACGAAATCTTGATTAAACATTAGGTAATAATTTATTATTATGAACATGCTTGACAAATATTTTTTACATAACCGGCAGAATGCGAATGGGCCTAATATCTTTCAGTTCTTTCGCTTTACTAACTTTTGGTGATGGATTAATTATAGTTGTTATCCATATTACAGGAATAGTACCAGTGGTGAGTGAAAAGTTTATAATATGAGTGCGAATATGTTTACAAAACGGTAGTAGTACAGCGATTGATGTCCACTCCAAAATGTGCTAAGAAAAATGCAACGCTGTATATTTTTGATTATGTTCAGACAATAATTGCTACGATATATGAAACTCGAACTATAGGCATTGTTAAATCCAGAGCTTCATTTTATTAACAATAATATTTTTTGATATCTGGTATGCTTTAGAAGATGAGGCGTTGTAAACCAAAAAACATTCCAAATGAATTAGATTTTCAAACGAGTCGAAACCGAGTACAATGAGCTCAAAAATTATTTATCTCGTATACGACCGTGCAAATAAAAAATTTAAATTATTTTTTATATAAATAACATGTACAGAAATAGATTTGAAAATTTGGAAACAGTTAGATTTATGTTTTACGAATTTCGTCATATACATAACTCGAATTTTTTGTTTAGTGCCCTTCTGTACAAAACGGCTGTTTGACGACTTCGATTTTTGACTTCCTAGGGCATAAGAAACAACTTAGGCTATGTTCAACATTTTCATATTAAAGTGCACACAAAAGTAAAAATCGAATCTGATTTGCACTCTGCGAGGTTTTACTAAACTTAGCCTCTATGTGATAAATTGAGTGAAAATAACTGAATTTCTCAATAAAAGACGAATAAAATTAATTTGCATCTTGAGAGATGTTATACAAGAAAAAGGTGTAAATTATCTTCTCGATGTTTCCAGACCAAAACCTTGCTTTGAGAATAAAATACGAGCAATAATTTTTCCAATTAGATGTACTCTAATACTGATTATTAATCTTCAAAAAATATTGAGAAAGTTTGAATCCATCTCACTTTTTTTTTAATTCACTGTAATAGCAAACGAGATAAATCGAAAAAATAACCTAATGCAAACAAAACGCTGGAGCTACAAGACACCAATTAAGTTGTAGAAGCGTGACACTTTTTTTAAGTTGGAAAAAGTGGAACATCACATGATCTAAAATGCGAAGCAGTACTAAATTATCTTTATCTCAATACAAATCTCTCTGCAATTCACAATTTATAAACGCTTTTGTTAACGTTGCTAAACTCTTAAATAAATGTCATCAAAATATATCGTAACAGCACTGAAATAAACTCCAGTGTAATTTTTACGCTTCAGCGTGCTGTAGGTCAACGAATTAAATTTCTTTCCGTTCATGAACACCAAACGTGTAAAAAATAAAAAAAAAATGTTGTATAACCTAATTTTTTACAAAACATGACATGTCAAATTATGAGGTCACGGACTGTTTGATAAAAGGTACAAAGACAGATTTTATACGAGTAGTTAAATGTAAATAATTATCTCTTTATGAAATCAAGAGCGGATATGCCCATGACATTGTATTTTGTTCGTTCATAATTATTGTAGGTCGAATAGCTTTTGTTTTGATTAGTGTCCTGCATTTAATATATGTACAGGGTGTAACAAACCACCCACGCACTACCTTTTACGGCTAAACTACTGAACCTACACGGATGGGATAAAAGATTTAAATCGTACGCACGGTTATCAGTAAAAATATTTTTTGGAGCTCCGGCAAGGGTAGTTTTGGGGAGCGGTTTCTCGAGATTTTCAAATATTCATTTAAAAGGTATTTTTAAACGCAACAACTTAAAAATACATATTGATAGCTCGAACCATTTTTTAATAGCTGCCAATTATGTCTAATACGCGACCATTACATAAACCTTTCCCAACCGCACATCCACTATTGTACGAAAAATACTCGTACCGATCGTTAAAGTGCATTAAATTAGCTTCCCAACGATGTGCTACATGAGAACAAAAAATAAATGTCAGTACCCCCTCCTCTCCTAAAACAGAGCGAGAACATTCAAAAAATATTACATAAAAATCTAAAAACAGGACGAGGAGTCAAGTATTATTTTATTTTAAAGGTCGAATTAAACTGAACAATTTTTGTTTTTAAAGTTTTTCGATATCTCTTACCGTTACAAAACGGCGGCTCAATTTATAAAAATTTACATCCTATTATCGGATGAATCGCTCCCTCTACCGCATCCAAGGCAGTGAAACATAATTGTTTTGCTGATTGATAAAGTCAATTGTTATCACATGGAATTCACTTGCTAGTTGGAGTTGGACAACTCAACATCGCACTCGCACTAAACATTTATTACACTTGTAGGAAACTGTTAACGCGTGTGTTGGTGTTTTTGGCGAATAGGATGTGCACCGTGTTGTGATTATTTTAATTACGATTAATTACATTTAAAACAAGTACGACACGGTGCACATATTATGCGCCAAAAACACTAACACACGCATTAATAGTTTCCCACCGGGTGTAATAAAGGTATAGTGCGAGTGCGATGTTGAGTTGTCCAACTCTAACTCGCGCGTGGATATTAATGTTATGTGAATAGACTTTATAAATCAGCTAACAAAATTCTGTTTTGCTGCCTGAGATGCGGTAGAGGGGTCGATTTATCTGATAAAAGGAAATAAATTTTTATAAATTTAACCGCCATTTTGTAACGGTGAGAGATATCCAAAAACCTTTAAATAACAAAATTCTTCAATTTAATGGGAACTTTGAAATGAGGTATCACTTGACCCCTCGTCTTGCTTAAGATTTTTAAGATATCTTTTGAATGTACTTGATCTTTTGACGAGCAGGATAATGGTTGATGTGCGGTTGGAAAAAGGCTGTAATAATGGCCGCTTTTTTGATATAATTGGCTGCCATTTCAAAATGGTTTGAGCTATCGATATTTTCCTTTTTTTTTAGTTGTTTGGTTTAAAAATACCTTTGAAATGAGATACGACTTGACCGGCCTTCGTATTTGAAAATTTCGAGAAACCCTCCTAGCCCCCAACAAAAACCACCTCTTCCAAAGCTCCCAAAAATTTATAAATATTTTTACTGAATACCTCGTGTACGATTTATACAAAAAATTTTGTATCCCATCCGCCTACATTCAATAGTTTTGTCGTAAAAGAGGGTGCGTGCGTGATCTGTTACGCACATGTATAAAACTCTGATCTCAATTACAAACAAATAACAAAACTTATAAGCTTTATCCGGATATACTTTTAATATGCTAATTACGGCTTGAAAACCCCAAAATATAGGAAACGTGAAAACATTGAATAATTATACTAAACAAATTTTAACGAAAACCTAATAACGTCAAACAATATTTTAATGCCAAAATTAAAAGATTAATTAGATTTAATATAAAAACAAACCGCAGCATTTTTTTGCGCTACTTTTAAAAATTTTCTAGGAAACATGAATTATTACCATTCCATTAGTGGGTTTTTCTAGAGAAAAAAATACAACAATAAATTTAACGATAGCAAAATTCTGTTATTTTTATGCACTTAATCAAATGAAAACATCTTAAATAAATACCTCACATACGAATTAATTATCTGCAATAAACAGAGCTACTCCACTTAGAAAAAAATATGTGTCTAAAGGGATTTATATTGATTGCATACAGACTCTTCAGTAAATTAAGTAGAATAGGTATTTCCTTCCTGGATATACCTATCATACCTTAAGTTTTTTGTATCATATCTACATTTTTACAAAATTACATTTAAAACATATACAATAATCTCTATTTAGTCTTAGTTTATAAAATTGTATTTTATGCATGCGGTTTGTACTTCCCCAATTAAAATTTAGATAGGTAGCACCTTTAAGCTCCTGGGAATGCCAGAAATGGTAATTGGTAAATTGCAAACTCATGTTTCGCTGCGACATCAAAGATTGAAAATAGGTTTGGCTTTTAAAAATTTCGTTGATGTTTATTGTGTTGGTTTTTCTTCACGATTTTGCGGTGTCACGTTTTATAAAAATAGGATTAAGTTAATAATCAATTAATTAAACTTTATCACTCTTACAGAACAGTTCGGCAAATTGAGAAAAGACTTTTGATATACCGAATACGTTTTGTAAAAATAACATTCGAAATACAGAAGGTAGTTTTTAGAATGAAAACAACATTCAGTTTACAATGTTTCTTTGTGCTGCGTTCTAAATTAATGTAGTTTTTCGTGTGATTATTAAAAGCCAGCTAGATGTCTTCTTAACTTGTATAAAATTAACACCGTATTATTTTGTTATTATTATATTAAATGCTCTGAAACAAACTTTGTTTTGCACAGAAAATGGAAAGTTGTCGGGTACTGTAATAAATAAGATTCTGCAAAGTGATCAGTGCATTTAAACAACAGGCAATGAAGAAATTAGTCCTATTCACCAATTTTGGGCAATGAAACTTATCCTGTATACGGTTCTTATCAATAGAAAATTATTTATCTTAAATAAAATATTTAAATTGAACTAAAACCGTTTTTAAACGTTTTTCGACCTAATCCGACGACGCTTAACTGCAAAAGCAAAAGCAGTTATTAAAAGTTTTTAAAAAATTGATATTTATGCTTCGTAGGTAACTCTAGACAAGTTCCTTTATATCTTTTATACTTAAATGCGAACAATTTACTCCTGCAACATTAAAAATATAATTTCCGCCAATATTATAAACAAAAATTCAATCTCTTTACATGTATGCACGTTTGTTTTAAAGGTAACATTGGATTAAACAAATTTTTATTTGTTACAACAACTGTTCTTTGTAACGGTGAATACTTGTTTAATAAATTTAAATTGTAACAATTTACCAGTTTTATAAAATTTACCCAAACGTGAATGGTATGTATGCACCTGCGTTATTTTACGCCAGTACGGGTTAAGAAAGCCGCATTAGTTGGTACTACAGTTATTAATAGTTTTTTTAATAGAAAGTGTTATAAAACCAAATAATCTTTATATAATAAATAAATAAAATACATATAAATAAAAAAAGAAGCGTTTTGTATTTTTTTTATTATTTTATAAAATCAGTAACACTAAATTTAAATTAAATTAATTAAAGTTTTAAACTAATTAAATAAGTTCTTAGTAGCAAATAACTTTAACTAATTTCTTAAAATTAACATCATTAGTAAATGGTTATACAATCTGAGTGCCATAACAACCAAGTAGGGTATTTTTCTGTTTGCAATCTCAGATTTTTACCATTTCTAAGGTCATGGGGAGTATCAACGGTTTTGCAAAACATCTTTAGGTTAGCTCCCGTATTTTGTTACATTAAATTGTGAAAGGTATTTAACGGTTTTTTAAAACAGATGAATTGCGCTGAACGCTGTTACTTAACTAAGAAATAATTTCTGCATATTTTATAAAAGTAGAATTTATATCAAAAATTTCTGACTGTGTTTCGTGTTGTGATCTTAGTCATGCCGATCACAACCCGCAATTGTGTAACCTCTCTAAACAACTACCTCACAGAACCCAGAGCAACATTTTACTACAATAATTGCCTAATCAACTTGCCCGTTATCAGTTTCAGATCATAAGTTTTCTAATAAACGAAATGTCCATTTAGGCATTTTTTCTCAGAGCTACTATTTTATTTTTGTTTTATAGAACTTTGTTAATGTTCCTTTAATAAAGGGAAATATTTTCCTTGTTATTAAAGGAGTTTTCTGACTTTTTTTTCTGGTATTTTGTAATTCCAACCTATGTTTTTCTACTGTAAGCTTAAAATTAATTATTAGAAAGTGGATAGTTGTATTGATTATAGGTACATAAAATACTTTGTTACTTCAGCAATACTTATTTATTTTAATTTTTTACGTATTTCAAAACGTTTGCATGCCATTGTCAAAGGTTATATTAAAAAGTAAACAGTTAATGTTGTTATAGCAACAATAGAACTTGGTGACTTGATCTCGGTAATCGTCTGCAGATGACTTGATATCTTATTCCAAAATGTGCAATGGAGGTGAATTTAAGAGATCAATTTGCTCATTTATTAACCGCACTGTTTTTAAATGTTTGTACATTTCAAAAGCTTCTAGTATATCTAATTTACGTTTATCATCACAAAAGTGTAAACATTTTATAGTGTTATTAGATGTCATTAAATGATTGTGTTGTAGTAAGGTGTTTAGCGTAATTGAATTTGTGTGGGTATTTGTATTTGTAACAACGTACTTGTCTGGCTTATATAAACCAAATTACAATACAAACAATTTAATTTGTAAATTCCTGATTTTAACAAATTATCTGTTTTGATTTTGCATTAAACAAAGCGTTTAAAATGTTTGTAGTTGATTGAAAACTTACTTTATATTTATTTGTTTTTTATATAATTTTAGCAATTTTTTCTGATTTGTCACCAAAATATGTATACATACCTACTTAATGAGTATCTGTATATAAAATACTTAATTACTTTAACAATATCTATTTATTTTAACCTTATACGTATTTCGGCATGTTTACATGCCATTGTCAAAGGTTATATGAAAAAGTAAACAGTTAGTGTTGTTATAGCAACAATAGAACTTTGTTACTTATCTTGGTAATCGTCTGCAGATGACTTGATTTCTTATTCCAAAATGTCCAGTAACAAAGTTATGTTGTATAACAACACTAACTGTTTACTTTTTCATATAACCTTTGACAATGGCATGTAAACGTGCCGAAATACGTATAAGGTTAAAATAAATAGATATTGTTAAAGTAATTAAGTATTTTATATACAGATACTCATTAAATATGGACTTTAACGAAGTAAAGCTGGAATTGATAAATATAATGTATACATATGTAATAACGGTGATAGATGTCCCTATAGTCCGGCGGCTTGATGCAATATTCCGGATAAATTATGCACTTCGTGTAACAAGTGGGGTCAAGATATTTTTGTGAACTATTGTTCTTGAAGAAATTTTGGAGGAGTGGAGGCACTTCCCATCTCTGCCCACGGCACCATGAGCTCCATTTTTTAAAATAAATACGCTAAAACTTCACAAACATCGTTATTCTTTGAAATATTCTTTGATCTACCCCGACTAAATCTTTTGCTTTTGATATTTTTCTTTTTATTATTAAGGGGTTGAAAAGCGGGCTGCGGGAGAATATTCGCAAAACGTTAGTAGAATGGTTGGGCATGCTTCCAGATTGATCAGAACACAGCCGCTGCAGTGAATTATGTTCGGTCTGAGCCAGTAGATACTTTTGACAAGTATGCTCAAAAAATGGTGACGTAGATTAAAAGGCAGTTTCGGAACGATATCGTGAGAGTTGACGATGTTTTTGACGTATATAGAGCAGAGTGCCCGAAGGCGATGCTGTCGAAGAAGAGAGGCAAAGGTGCATGACGAAAAGTAGACTGGCAAACAAGTTTCTTGTAACTGGACTGAATTCTTGATTGAATATGCAAATAAACAGGAACTTCGAGTTTCTTAGCTCTGTTGTAACATCAAACACCATGTGCTCTGGAAGAGTTTTGGCCACGCATCATGAAGAGGTCCTCTGAACATAAGCAACGTTTCTGAACACCTTAGCACTTTGCACACACAAAGAAACTGACACGATGATGCTACTTCACGCAGCTACGGTGTCAATAGAGGTTTAAAGCGCATGCTCATCCGTATAGTAGCCACCGATGTTGCAGTCCTTGCAACAGCATTGTCGTATTAACTTAACTGTGAGCTGTGCCGAGCTGGAGTTGTCTTAGCCACAGGAAATAGCTACAGCATATTGACATCCAGACTATAGCTTACAATTTGGGATCATAGAACTGGGGAGAATTACTTGCCTTTCATGCTCTCATCAGGTTTCAACACCACATCCAGTTTTAAAGGAAATGGAAAACAAAGAGCATTGGCGGCTTGAAAGGACTGTCGGTAACGCAGGCTCTGTGCCAACTATCAAAAACTCCATCGAACCAGCAAGTTGCTGACCTACTTCCACATATCGAAAGGTAAGTGGTTGTAATGTACGACAGGTTTTGTGAAAAGGAGCAAGTAAACGCAGCAAGGCAGGACCTCTTCACAAGAAACGGAAATAACATAGAAAACATCCCTTTAACAAAAAGTGCACCGCACCTGCATACCCTGCGGGTAGCTCTCCAGGCAGGCTACGTATGGGCTCAAAGCTTGGACAAGGCACCAACGCTTTCCGATTTCTTGCTCTTTGGGTAGCTAATATCTTTGATAGCATCTGATCCTCTTTGGCAGATAAAGTACATTTCACCAATTACAATTAAAGTCAACTTTAGGACCTGTCACTTAACAATTTTTCTGTAAGTGAAATGTACCGCATAACCTTCTGCAGAAAAGATCTGCAAGCAAATTATAAAATGTGATTGCCAAAGAGCTTTCACTGGTAGTTGCAATTGCCTGAAAGCAGGTCTGCCGTCCACTGCACTTCTCAAACGCGGAATATATTCTTATAGCGACTAAAAGTGAGTGAGCAGCCTTTTTGTTTGCAATTTTTTCTCAAACACAAGTAACGCTGGGAATAAATTAAATGCTATACATTCGTTTACAGTTTCCATCAACGACTGCAGTGAGCCTGACTGCATGGCCTGCTTTTCTTTCACTTTCAAAAGCTCCATGTTGAAGATGATGCGAGTACACGGTGGCAAATTCACAATAATTACCATTTACTATAAGATTTTGTTAACTTTTGAAATGCATGTGGTTTATATCTAAAAGAAGTTTTTTTTTAGTATGTTTTAATTTGCTCCAGTGAGGTAGGTGAAATTATGCAATTTCCGGCTACGTAGTTCCGTTTTGTAAGTTCTGAGGTTAGATTTGAACTAATCGGGGTCGATTTATTCGGGATAAATCAAAGAATATTTCAAAGAGTCACCGTTGTTGTGAAGTTATAGCGTTGTTTTAAGCCATTTTTAAAAATGGCGCCTATGGTGCCATGAGCAGAGACGGGAAGTGCCTCCACCCCTCAAAAATTTTCTTCAAGCACCATACACCACAAAAATGTCTTGTCCCCACTTTTTACACGAAGTGCATATGTAATGAGCTAGTCCGCCGGACTACTAGAGACATCTATATAATGTACGGCGAGGTATGAAGTAGCAAAGCTACAATCTACGCAAAAAAAAGCGGGACCCAGCTCAGCCGGTATCAAACCGCCCGCGCCAGGCAGCGTCTGAGCAGTATCTTAATAAGCAAAAAGTTTACAATTAGGAACATTATAAGACGCGTTTAGTTCTTGTTACAACTCCTCAGTGAGCTGTAGTTCCTAATTGTAAATGCAAAGTATAAAAAGCACTTCAGGCGTGCCAACAGTAACAATAATGGTGATAGTATTACATACATTTTTGATTTAGGCAAACAAAGTGCTCAAGTATCGTGTCAACAACCAATCAAATTATTTTGTGGTTTCATTTTGGACAATTTCACTTGGGCGTTATTGAAATTATCATCTTAACTCGTTACCGATCAACCTAAGTTTATTCAACAACAGCATAACTAGTTATATTACGTATGACTATATCACACTATTTTTAGTTTTTTATTAGGCCAATTAAATTTAATTTGCAAAAGTGATATACTCAATACAAGTACAACACGTGATCGCGTCTGTAAATAAACTTGGCTTGATTGTTAAGTCGTGCTAGTTAATTTTGGACAATTTTAATAACGCGTCGCGTTTGTTAAATTATCGTCTGAAACAGCATTTGTTAATAATCAACCCAAGTTTTTTCAGAAAAAAGCAGAACCGCTAGTTATAATACTTGTTAGAAAATTAGAAGGTAGGTCGTAATAGCCTAGCGACCGTGCAAATAAAACGCTTTTTTGATCACAGTAACATTATCACAATTAATCAAACAACGATTGCAGCTTCGTTTCTTACATCTTGAAATAATCTATGCTAATACAATGGATATTGCCCAACAAAACGTTGTTTTTGAGCAACCGCACACGACCTCTTCACAAATTTGTCAACGTTTGTCAGTTGTAAAGCAAAATATCGCTTTTAAATATCCACAAATTTTAACCGAGAAAATTATGATAATTTTTTTTTTCAAAATATTATTAATCGTAGGAAATTATTGCATCTTAATATATCTAATAAACTGGAAATATTTAAAATTTCAATTTGAGCAGAACCGCTCATCAGCATCAGTAAAATAAAATGCTCAAACAATTTTTTTAGATGCATTAATTTTGTGGAAGAGTTGCTACTTGCTCTACAAAGTTTTTGGGCCAACAAATTTTGTGTTTGCAATCTGGTGTTGGATCTTCTTTGCTTTTATATCGTAATAGGGGACGTAAACACTTTTCTGCTTCTAAGTACACTACTATTCTGATAGTATGCGAGTGATGATTCACTACTTATCATAGCGGTGCAAGCGGGAATGAGATGTTAAGATTCCAAATAAAACACTTTAATATTTAAAAATGTTATGTTGCGTTTCCGTATACGGTTTTACAAATTTTGGATTACTTTTTAATTAATTTTCATTAGGTGTATAAAACAAGCAGTAACTTTGTTCATTATCTATTAAAATTGATAAGAAATTAAAAAATACTTGTTTCAGCGATTTATGTAAACAGACAAGACGAAAATGTTTTCTGTAAGAATTTTTATATATGTAAAAGACGGAAATTGTCTTCGCGATGTTTTAACACAAGAATTTGGTGTCAGATTATTCCAATTTTATAATTATGATGTATTCTACAACTGATTTTTCAATTACATAAAAAAGAGAAACTTTTAAATCATCATCACATATATTTTCTTTTATTTCACTTAAATAACAAACGAGATAAAGCAAAAAAAGTATCATAATTCAAGCAAAACGATGGATTTACAAGACACCAATTAAGTTGTACAAGTGTGACACTTTTTAATCTAGGAAAAAGTAGAACATAACATGCTCTAAAATGCATGTTGTACGATGCAGTACTAAATGACTAAAAATTATCTTCATCGGTATAAATCTCTCCGCAAATCACAATTTCTAAACGCTTTTTTTTAACGTTTATAAGACGAACCTAGATAAACGTCATTAAAATATATCGTTATCCGTCAGCATGGTGTAGGTCAACGAATTAAATTTCTATTCGTTGATAAACACCAGTCTCATACAATAAAAAAAAAAATAAAACATTGTATAGCCTAGTATTTTTACTAAACATGACATGGCAAATTATTAGGTCGAGGACTGTTTCATAAAACGTACAAAAAAATGTGTACGAGTAGTAACAATGTAATTATTTCCTCTTTATGAAATCAAGAGCGTAAGTCCATGACATTGTATTTTATTCGTTTTTTACGGCCAAATTCCTTTTGTTGTGTTGTATTAATTTATAGCTTATATTGACTATTGAAATGCCACTTACAACATGAATATCGCGCTATTATAAGAAAACGTAAAAACCTTGGATAATTTTCTTTTAGAAGAAAATAATTTTAAAAAACGTAATGATGTAAATCATCTTGCAATATTAAAAACTAAAAATTTAATAATCTTTAATATAAAAACAAACCGCAAACTCATAATTCTATTTTAATTATTTTCAAAATTAAAATATTTTTAGGTATTTTCCAAGAATGTTGAATCCACCTATTACTATTCCGTTATTGGGTTTTTCTATACCTAACGGAAAAAAAACATCTATTAAAATACTAGTTTTTATGCACTACATCGCAATAAAACACTTTTCAATATACCTTACAAGCAAATGACGATTTATCGTCTTGAACGAAATATGTGTAAACACCCCGCCCCACGCTTTCTATAGAAACATTTTTTTAAGTAATAAATAAGTAGTGTGTACATGCAGGACATGTACGAAATATGTTCCTTTCAAATACGCAAAGTCAGCAACTAAGCCGAACATGCGTAACTACTAAGTTATTATGGAAATGTTTCTTATTTCGTAGTTACATTCCTACCCAGCGCAATCAACATCAAATAATCTTTAAAATAAATGTATCTGCTTTTCCCTCAAATTGGACCCGTTTATTAGAGTTTTTAATTTTAATTTTCGCATTTGAACCGCTTTCATAAATTTTGTTTTCTTTTAATTGTAAATGCTAATGTTATGAATACATTCATTAGCGTCTAGCCCCTTGGAATTACAAGGATCTAATATTATTATATATAGGGTGTTCTAATTTCATTGTTGGTAGCTTTGGGGGTACGCGTCGCACCGAAAATTACGAGACCCGTATTTTTGTGTTTTCCCCAATTTCGATTTTTAATAGGCGTAATGACCCCTAAATATAAGACACCGTTGACCGATTAGAATGAAATTCAGTATGCATACTAACCAAATGAATTTACGTGTACAACAAATAATAATTTTATAAAATTCGTTAAAGGGCACCAGTTACAGGCAGATGCTTTTAGTTTTTCTACAGTAACTTTATTGTGAAAAATTTTTTAAATTTGTAATAGCAGAATAAGATGCAGAATTTAATTTTTGAAAAACAGTTTTGTGTTTCGTTTCTTACAGCGCACCGTTTACCAGATATTCGGTTTTCTATGGTATTGCGGTGTAAACCAACTCTCAGAAACGACAACGGGTATCAATAAAATTCTTGCACGTCAGCAGCAGAATTACCGTCACAAAATCCATATACAAAATGTATGGGGACATATTCAATATTCGTAAATATTGTTGACTTAAACAACATTATCCTAGATTATCAATTCGGTTTTCAAAATGAACATTCTACCATAGAACAAACACATATAATTGTAAATATGATAGCAGAATACCTCGAAGAATGTAAAACGTGCGCTGTCGTTCTGTTACACGTAGCCCAAGCCTTTAATAAGATTGGCATACCGGACTGCTATACTATCTGCTTTTAAAATCATATCTGTCAGATAGATTTTATCCAACTAAATACAACAACGCCACATATAAATACCATCAAGTATAATCCGGAATACCCCAAAGAAGTGTGTTGATTTCTTTCTTCTACTTGTATACCGCGGATGTCTTGACAACCGAAATCACAACAATTATTACGTTCGCCGATGTACAGCTCTACTATCCACTAGTGAAAGCCCAATAGCAAGAGCGAATAATCTACATCACTGAAACATACTTCGTAACTGGCTAGCTTAATAAAGGATAAAAGCGAATCAAGACAAAACGGTACAAGTCACATGTACAACAAGACCTAATATCTGCTCACAAACCACAGTAAATAGCCCCCATATATACAGCGGAAGCTAAATATTTGGAAATGCTTTTCGATCAACAATTAACTCCGAAAACGCATATTAGAACAAACAAATGTCATGGCTATTGAGACGTAAATTTAAGCTCTTTGTTGGAAATTAGGTCTTATATACAAGACAATTTTAAAACCAATGGCATACCGTTTACACAAAAATTCTGCAAGGGTTCTAGTTCAACACCCTGCTTATGATAGTGGATGTACTATGGTACATAACTAACTAAACTCTTCACAACGATTTAAAAATTCCGCTCACCACTGAAGAAATACAAAAATTAGCAACATGATACCACCGGCAACTACCAGAGCATGATAACCACCTTATTACACAGTTTGCAAACGAACCGGACATTGTAAGAAAATTTAAGCGACAGTGGCTGCGACATCTAATTCAGCCAGTTGTAGCAGGAGTTTCACCGATGGGCGGTGCCAAAGCTATTTAAGAAATTTACTTATTACTTATAATTATAATAGAGTAGATTGTAAAGATGCAACTATTCTTCTTCTCTTGTGTTATACCCTATTCAGAGCGTTGGCGACCTCTCTCCTATGACTGTGTTTGGTGCGCGGAGATAGATATTTTGCACAAAATGACATAAGGGACCTACAGTTTTAATGTGGGCTCCGAACCTCAGGAAGTGCATGCACTTCTTTTCCAGAGAGGTCTAGTTAGAGAACAATCCGCTTTGCTTGTTTCCCATTGCCTTGCGAAATACATCGACTAGGCAGGGAGTCGAACCCGGATGCGCTGCGTTGATAGCCCCCACGCTTACCACTGATCTACGGCCGCTCTAAACGATCATTAAATTAGAAAAAACTGGACTTGGATCGGTTGCGACTTGGCCTTGAAGTCCAACGTGTGGCATTATTGCAACCAATCAGTTTTATAAACGATAACATTATTTTTTCATAATGACATCTTAAACTAGTTAATACACCACCACTTAAAAAATTGTAAGGTAACTAACCAAAATGAAAATTCAAGACCAGCGCCGGATGTTTGGTGACATAATAATAAACACGTTAAGACACGTCTGCGCGCTCTACGCCGCTTGGTCTAACCTATATCTATCCGCGAAAGCTGGTTTGTTATACAGTGGTTTTTCGGTATAAGTATTTATTTTGGGTCTATAAACAATAATCCATCGACGGCATACATCAATAAATTTGAATTTAAAACTCACTGGTTACTTTGCGATAAAATTATCGACTCAAATGCCGAACGGAAAAATGCTTAAAAATACCGTTTAAAAATATAAAGAAAAATATACAGAAAAATATTTTCGAATACGCGCACATTAGAGATTATGAATAGGGACGAAATGTGCATTCCAGGGTTATATCTGTTCATGATGTAGTAGCAGCCGAAGCTTGATATAAAAATTGTTATGCACAATTTTGTTAACGAAAAAGCATTTTGAATGTTTTAAGTTATTTTGCCATGAGAAAGACAAGCAAGTTGTGGTAAGGTGTATAGACCGATATCACTATAGAGCAAGATTTGATGCGAGCTATGCACTTACACGGTGGTGTCACATCTGGTGGAACGGAAAAAAGTGTTCTTACAAGATAGATCAAAACAATGACAGCGACAACAAGGCTGAGCAACGGAATTGAAACACAGCATCTTGAATTTGAGAATCGAGAATAAGTAAAGATCTAAAGGGTATAAAATCCCTACTAATCTAAACACTGGTTACAGGCCCATTTACCATTTGATCAGCCCTTTAATTTACTCGTTAATATTTTTAACGGTTTCTCGGCAATTTGTGCCGTAAATTGTGATTAAGCTGTAAAAATCGGCACTCAATCTCTGCAGATTGTCATAGATGGTGATTTCACAGACATGAAACTTTCTCGTAACAATAAAATAATACTTCTGGCAGTTACGAAATTACCTAAGACTACACTTATCGAATTATCGATCTATCCTTCGCTTTTTGATGAACATTCCATGAGAAAAACACAAAAATCACAACTGCGTAAGTTTAGAGCTATATGATATGACCAATTCCAATAACGCCAAAACTGATCACTATGTTATAGATGGTGGTCAACAACTAAAAGTGTAGAGCACCAAAGAATAGGTGTGAGTGTGAAGTAATCAGCAGATAGTATTTTCTACAATGATGCGACTGTTTCTATAACTCAAACTCAGTTTGCTAACAGCTAACAGTAAAAATAAATCTAGATTTATTAAGTTATTATGTCAAAAGATGGTGTCATCAGGACTGAACATAATAATAATAATATTAATTCGTGTTGGGTGTGGTGCTACGGCCACCGCACTGAAGCTCTAAGCTTATTGTGCCCCAAAGATTCTTTTACTCCATCAGTCCAGTATCCCTGATAAAGTTCAGGATCCTGTTGACGGGTGCTTCCGCTATTTCATCGGGTTCTGCAAATTGCACCCCGAAGTGCATATGTCTTTTGTCTCCTAAAGCAGGGCATTCACCTAAGATGTGAATTGGTGTTTCATTTTCTTCACCACACAATCGGCAGGTGGGGTCTTCTACCACTCCCAATAAATTGAGGTGTCTTCTGAGGCCAGAATGTCCTGTTAGTAGTCCTATTATTGGCCTCATTTGTTTCTACTCAGTTGCAGAATTTCCTTTGTTTTATTTCTGGATGGTTTGTTTATAAGCATCCGGGATTGCCTGTGTCCAGGAATGTCATTCCAATAAATACAGTGTTGTCTATGTAGCCAGTCCTTTACCGTCCCCTTTGCGGTCTGATATGATATCCCGCATGTGGGTTCGGGTCCGACTATAGGTTGTTCCGCTCCCAATTTCGCCAATTGGTCAGCTTTTTCGTTTCCGTCAAAGCCCTCATGTCCCGGCACCCACTCCAGAACTACTCTGTTGTGTCCTGCTAGTATCACAAGTGCTTCGACGCATTCTAAAACCACTCTGGAGTGTATCTCAACCCCCTCCAAAGCTTTTAGTGCCGCTTGGCTATCGGACATGATGTAGATTTGTCTATTTGCATATCCTCTCTCCACCATTGTCTGTGCACACGTTGTAATAGCTATTATCTCAGCCTGGAACACGGTAGTGAGGTTGCCCAGGTTAATGCTAATGCTATCCCCTGTGTGCCTCAAAGATTCCCGCTCCCCAGCTGGTTGCCGTTTTGGATCCATCCGTATACCAGATCGATCCTCCTCGACTCCTCAATTTCTGTTTTCTTTCTTCGCCGCCCCTCTCAGGTATTAGTACCCTGAAAGGTTTTCTGAAGTCGAAAACGGTATTAATTCTATCAGAATGCATATTTAGTATGTTATTTTTATTCAATTTGTCGAAGATTTCGGTATGGTCCCCTGTTCTGTGGAGGATTCTCCCGTATCCGTTTACCTTCATTCTGTATGACGCCAGGAGTGCCTGCGCTTCCACTACAAAGTGTAACGGAGGCAGGTCCAGCAGCGTCTCCATTGAGGCAGTGTGTGTCGATGTCATCGCCCCTGTTATACTTAAGCATGCAAGTCTTTGCAGCTTGCTAAGTTTGCTTACAACAGCTTTGTTTCTGGTTTTGTGCCACCATATCAAAGAAGCGTAAGTTATTGTTGGTATCACCACTTTTGTATAAAGCCATAGCACCATTGTTGGTTGTAGGCCCCATGTTTTGCCAATCATTTTTTTACAGGCCCAGAGGGCCCGTGTCGCTTTGATTGAAATTTTCTCCAAATGGGAATTGAAGGTCAGTTTGGTGTCAAGAGTGACTCCCAGGTACTTCACTTCCGTCCCCATTGTCAGTTCTTGTCCGTCTTGACTGAACATAATCCAGTGCAAATCTGACGCTGATATAGTAATTGTGGATACTTCAATAAAGATATAGCAAGCTAAACATCAAACTGTAATTATCAAAGAGAATACAAACCTACTGATCTTGTTAGTTACAAACAAACTACATTCGTCAAATATCATAATGTAATAAAATTTGCAATAGCACTTTACACCCAATATTATCGGATAAAAACGCGCACCGTCCAAACTTCTGAGGATTGTACAAATATACATTGTTACTGTACATTGAACGACTCTACAACAATATTTAGCTGTAAAAAAGTGGCTTTAAGTGTACCAACATGTGCGGTAATTGTAAGGAACATTCCTGTTCTAACAGAGATTTAGTCGAGGAGAAGTAATAATTAAGTAGGTAGTATTTTCTTTGTACTGCCTTTTGGATAAATATTTGTTTAGTGCTACCTTTGCTGTGTACTTGTAAAATAACAAAAGATGCAGTTAAAAAGAGGCACTACTATTTTGACAAACAGTTTTTATTTAAGTTTGTTGTACACACTTTAAAGTATATTTTGTATAATATACAATACAGAGTTTCCTCCATTTCCCATCATTAAATTCCGTTTGTTTACATTGAAGTGTAGCTAGCTTGTTATACATCAAAAGAGGCACAATTTTCTGACGAAGCGAAAAGATCTAATACAAAATCTTAATATTTTCACAAATAACCAAGAAATTTTGAATGAAATGCAAAATTACCCGATTTTACGCCGTGTGTCGAATATTCTACCGTAATTCAATCGTGTTTATTTAAACTAAAAGGTAACTTAATATACAACAAAAGATGCAGAATTTTATGGTAAACAAAATAGATCTTGTATAAAATTTTGATATCTCCACTCATATCTTAGATATTTGGAATTACATGGCAAATTATCCGATTTTTAGTCATTGTTGTCAAGATGACGGCGATAGCTCAAGCCGGATTCGTGGGAACTCGATGGATTAGTATGCTCTGTATCATATGGACTTGTTACAAAATTTGTACATTAACCATTATTTTATAAAATTGTATTTTATGTATGCTGTGTGTACTTCCCCAATTAAAATTCAGATAGGTAGCACCTCCAAACTCCAGTGAAAGCGAGAAATGATAATTAATAAACCGATAGCGGTGATAAAATTTAAAAATGCTTGTAATCTTGATATTTGCATAATTGCAAACTCATGTTTCTTTGCGACATCAAAGATTGAAAATTTGTTTGTTTTGCAGAAATGTCGTTAATGTTATTAAATTGCTGTTGGTTTTTCCTCGCGATTTTGCGGTGTCACGTTTTAGGAAAACATAATTAAGTTATTAATCGATTAATTAACCAGAACGGTTGAGCAAATTGAGAAAAGAATGTTGATGCTACGCCGTTGAACGTTCGTAAAACAAATAACATTACCAATAACTGCAGAGGGATAACAACAATAAATTTACAATGTTTTTCTATGTTTCGTTACAAATTAAGGTAGTTTATAGTGACATTACTTATTATTAGTAACAGTAAGCCAGCTAGAGGTCTTGAGGACTCGTATAAAATTAACACCGTATTATCAAATAAATAATCTGAAGCAAACTTTATTCTGAGCAACCTTTTGAGCATAGTGAGTGATTAAGTTAAATTATATTTATAATTAAATAAGAAAAGTTTTATGTTAACTAATGTAAGATAGAAAAATTATAATACATTTATTTTATACCATATTTAACAATGTCTACTTAAATAAACTTTTAAAACTGCGTACAATAGAAAACATATTTTTTTATTGCTTACACTAACTGTAATTAAAACTCTACGATTAAAGAACCTTTAAGTACAAGTATTTAATTATTATCTGAGTCCGAGTGGTCCAGTGGTAAGAGGATCCTGGCGCACAATGCGTGAGTCCTCGGTTCGAATCCCGGAACAAGCAGAAAATTTTTCTGTAATTCTGTGGATCGGTATCGAACTCGGCAACTATTCGACGTTGGGTTACAATTAACGGCGCTTGCATTGATTACTGGCTGACCAGGGCAAGTAACAAAGCCACACACAACATTAGCGTACAAATAAAACATATGTGCGTATGGCTTGAATGAATGTACATGAAGGGTGGCATAAGCTTCAGGAGCGTGGTGGTTTAAAGGCCAAAATCCCCCCTACCTCCTACTACACAAGCGAAGAGCCTACCCGGAGTGAAAAACCTCGACACCTTCAGGTATATGAGGATAGATTATGATGATGATGATGATATAAGCTGGTGAAACAACAGGTAACACCCAATTTCTGGTTAGTACTTATTCATTTTATATATTTTTATCTAAATGTGTAAGTGTGAATGCCATTGTGGCAATAACATCAGGCAACAGTGTTTCATAAATATTGGAGATAATAGCTTGCTGTTGACTAAGACCAGACACCACGAGATTTTCCTTACAAACTTTTAAACTATTATAGTTAAATGTTTAAGTCCACAATTTTGTTTCTGCCTTATGTTTTTCACGTAACTTAGAAAACTATAGCTACGTAGCAGTACTAAACAAATTTCGCCGATTTGTTTTCATTTTCTACCGCTCTCGGGATAGTATGTATGAAGCAACAACGAATTGTTACATAACGAAATTATTCGTAAAGTTAGTTTAGCCAATTCAATCACGTAATATTATGAAACAAAATATTGTGAGAAATGTAAAAGAATAAACGGTTCGAATCGTTCGTTTTAGTCCTTGGTCGTTATCAGATGAAATCGAAGAACTTTTAATAATTGATTAAATTGAAAGGAGGAAACAGACCCAATTCACTTGTACAATAAGATAACAGAAAAAATAAGCTAAGCACTTTACCTTGACCTTCCATTCAGGACATAAAGACATGGGCACGGTCAGCTGCATAGCTGATAGTTAACCGAAGCTTTCTGTGAGAAAACAATTTAATTTGTTAATATTTGGAAAAAGAATTCTTTGGCATAAAAGAATAGAGATCTAAACATGATTAGATCAACAAAAAATTCAGTGAGAGAGGGAAGAAATCTTATTCTACTATCAGTCATTTGTAATTTAAGTTCAACAAAAATGTTTTATCGCTTATTTATATTTATTTTTAATTTTAGAAAAATCATAGAAGACTTTACAGAGAAATTAGCGAGTTGGGTACTAACAAATTTGTAGTTCACCCCTATCTCTATCAGCCGACAAAATTCAAAATACATCCAATGGGTTTTTGAGTTTTTTGTAGTTTTATTTTAATTGAAGATGCGTGGTTGGTCTTCTTGTTTGAATTACGGGAATTAGTTTTTTTTTGTAAACTCCCCATGGGCTGTTTATTTTGTCGTTGTTGAATTTCAAATGTTCATTAACTTTGATAAACATACTTACAAAAAAGACGCAACTTGAGTAGGCCTGCACGATTTTTTTTGGGATTTAGCTGGCTGCATCAGCTTATGCTACTAAAGCCACAATTAAATATTACTGTGGTAATGGATTTTACTTGAAATTTCGACTGCTTGGGTGACTAAATGAGCGAAGTTTTTTGTACACCCACAAAGGCATATGTCTAAAACCTTCTCAGTTATTCAGTCGGTCGGATTCGACGCTAAACTGTAGGTTTTCTGTACTCCACCTTAGCGCTCAGGAGATTACGTGGCAGAGAAGAGTGCCGGAGCCCAACAGTGGAACGTAAAGGCCGATAGCGACAAAAGTATATCTTTGATATACACCCACACGCCTAAAAAATACAACAGTGTGTTGTACTCGGGCGGTTAGATGAATGCATAATCACTAATACAAACACCTAAATTATAGCACCGCCAAGCAACATTTTATGTGTGTGTTTTAAATTTCAATGAAAAATATATGGAACTGTAAAAATGTTTTTCTAACATTAGAAGTTATTTTAGATTTATGCGACAACCTAATTTGGTTTTTGCAATTTTTTCTTTTACTAAAGTAAATACATACTATCTGTTCATCTTTGTAAAAAGGTTGTTTACATATATCTAAAAGTATAATAAAAAGGATATAACCTAATTTAAAATTGTTGTGGACATTGTCACTTAAAGCTTATAAGTAACAAAAATTATTGACTAGAAAATGGGTCTTTGGAAGCTGCATGTAAGTGCTACAATCGTAGATACGTTCGGTCAGTTAATTTTTCCATGCAAATAAAAAGCAGGAATCGCTTTTCGAATAGGCACGCTTTGTGCTTCGATGGTCTGTTTGTATTTTACATTTCGACACAGTTTATCGTCTGTATTTTGGTAACAAATTGTGTTTATCGGCCGTGTTTTATTAATATATTCTTTGTTGCTTAAGACCCAGCCCGCGTGCGGCAAGTTTAAAAAAATATTCTTATTTTAGACACGGTCATAAAAGAATACTTATCAGGATTAATGTAACATAATCTGCTGATAGCTTTCATAGCGCGAACCGCTCGGGGCAGGATTTACAATTTTTATTACCGACACTGTTTTATTTTGCCACTTTTAATATTAAAAAACTGCCAGGAAACAGCCACCGCAAAAGTCTCCTCACAGACACTGCTGCGTGTACATTACTATTTAGCTTGCATTTCTTGAAAAACAAGAAAACTAGCTGAATCCGTACGTTTTTCTACTTTCCCATACTTTCACTAGGGAAGTATTATATCGGAAAGATATTGTGACCGTCAAAATATTTAAAACTGACATTTTACAGTGGTTTTAAAAAAGTGACGGTCTATATGTGTGCGCGTATGTGTCACGCAAAAAATTTTTAACATATTTTGATGAACTTTGATATAGCTAGGTACAACGAAAAGTTGTTGAGCTATTAACTATTAACTATTTTACAAACCGGAACAGGAAATGGAAGTTACAAATGTTTTTAGTAGCATTTCTTTCACAAACAGAATTTCAGAATATATAAAGGACGTTAGGGCAAACCTAAAATTTTTTCTGACCACCTCTAGCTTTAATATGGTTGCCGCTACGGTGTTTATAAATTTCCGCTTTTAACGCCTATTTACTCTATACCAGTTGACGAATCTGAATTAATTTTGATATTAGAATAGCCGTAGAGGAACACTATGTTACTATGTAAAAAATGTTTTTACAAATGAAAACTGTGAGTGAAAATATTTACAATAGTTAAGAAATGCTAAAAATTATTGCTCAAAAGCTGACCATACGATTTTTTAAACTTTGTAAGCCTATAGAACTGGGGATGGGCTACTATTTGTGTGTGTCTCAACCCACTAAATTTTCTGTGACGCCTACTATGAATTTTTGAAAAACGTTAATTCATGCTTATCTCTATAGCAACCGGATGACAATAAAAAACTTCTGTTTAAACTAAAATGCTCCTGAGTAATAGTAGAATAAGATTCAGAACTGCCGGTTTAGGTGCAGCAATACTTCGGGGGGTCAACTTTTTCCCTTCCTCCCTAATTTAGGCTAGCAAATTTGTCAAAAGTTATTTTTATAAAATTAAATTAATCTGTATATAAAGTTCTACAACTAAAACTTCAATCCACGGTCCGCTACACTAGCAGCTTAAGTAGTTTATTTATTATTTTCATAAAGCGTGGAGCATTGCCCAGGGGTTCCGCCAGTTTGTATTAAGCATTTAACCTATACGGGACTGTTATAGAACCGTTTCACTTTCAACCACTTTTCACTGGGGCGACGGACAACTTACCTTATTGGTAAACAACTGCGAAAAGAAAATTAGAAGAGGTGGTATTTTTATGTCAAAAAATGCGATTCTTACTTTGATCCTACTACTGTAACAATACCTTCCTACAGCTATATTCCGTATACCGAGGAATGTAAAAAGCCAAACTGTAGTAGAATAATTAACAAAGTAAAAGAATTAAAAATTTAGTGGTTGATACTAGCTTCGCTTCATGCTATCCTTCACATAAATAATTTAGGAAAAATTACCAACAAAAGTACAACATTTCAATATAAGCTACACCTTGTCCAATTAACATGCCGCTATTTTTAGAAATTAATGAGCTCGTTACCTCCATTCAAATCATAGATGTATTAAATACATCTATGATTCAATTGTATATTGCTACTGCAATCTACATATGTTCACCTTTTTGTCTAGTTTCACCGTAATCAAGCTTGTATTGTGCCTTTGTAATGCTAGGTATGAGCGTTATAATGGGCTCACATCTCCCTATTTAATTAATCATCAATTTATATTTACGTGTTAATTTATTCGATGGTGTGTTTATAATGTTATTATAAATACATTAGCTTGTACCTGTAGACTGTGGTTTGTTAAATAATTGTCTTTGATGATAACGCGAATTTACAGCCTTAATTACGTAATCTGGCTAATACGTCTAAGGTGCTGATATTTACAGCCGTATTAAACTAAAGAATCTTCTTTGTGGCTTTTGAGGTTTCTCAAATTGTCAGTATTAAAATTTACTTTTGATTTAGACCACGTCGTCATTTGGAGATTAAATCCAATTTAATTAAATTTAAATATTCAAGAGTTTTTCTTAAAGCAAGTTTTTATCAAAGAACTATTTAGCCGAATAGCTGCATTTTTGTTAGTTTGAACAGGGAGAGTCTAAAAACTTTTCCGGGGCCATTAATTTCGTTGAAAAGCGCTCTAACGCTGTTGGATGCGGCTAATTAGGCGCAGTACTTAGGCGCGACTGTTCGTCCGCAGGGACGTTTGAGCGCAAGGCCGTTTAGGTGCAGAGACGTTTTGGCACACAAACTTTCTTATTCCTAAACATTTAGGAATTATTATGACGTTGTCATGAATTATGAATTATAAAGGAAATTGTTAAATTTATAATGTTCTTTAACTAAATTAGTATTTTAATGGTGTAACGTTTTGAAAAACATACTCAGCCCGTGTAACTTAGTGCCAAAGTTCGATTGCTACAGATACTGGTGAAATAATAAAATATCATTAACAAGTTTGAACGTATATTTATTTGCCCCTATTGTTTACAAAATTATTTAACTAATGCTGTATATATTAGAAATACATAATTTCTCTGCTTTAGCTAAAAATTATCAATTCTGAAATAAAGAAATTGACAGGTTATAATATTCTAAATTCTGGATGAGTCTTTTAACGTTTGCACCGCCCAGACACTTTTCAAATTGCATTGGACCATCTAGAGTGCTTTATCTTGCCGCACGTGTAACTGTAATCGGAGGAGTGATCGACTTCGTAATTCAGCTGGCGAATTGTCGTGAAGAAAGTTTCTATGTATCTGCTAAATTTCATAAACAATGTTATGATAATAACAAATACTTAACTATTCATTGAGCACAGTATAAATAGGGTTCCTCCTAGCTGGTCTGCTATTAATAGAAGTAATTAGAAAACTAAAAAATTATAAAACATACTAAAAATTCTGTTGTATGAATTGAATTTCTTGGACCGAATCTCGTAAAATTATACGAACTTCTTGGAATGATTATCACAATGTCTTCTTATCTTCAATGTTTTCAAAATAATCACTGACGGTTTTGTACTGTTTAATGCTGTGTGCCTCCGAATTATAATTTATTATATGATCCTTATGAACACCTTTTAGAACAAGTAAGATTTTTACTTCTTTTAAGTAATTAAGATAATTAGTTTAATTAAGGAAAAACAGATGCAAAATAAGGTGAAACTGTTCGACGCCGAAAATAACTCTTTTATTTGCTGGTTCAATACGGAAGTGTCTTAAAACCCTTCAACAGCGCTATCCGGAATCTTTGTTAATTAACGGGGGTTAGGAAAAGGAATCAAAGTGTGTTGAAATTCTTCAACGCCCAAATTAACGTTTTTTTGAGAGCAAATGCGCAGACTTAGGATATTTAGGTTTGGAGATATGGTTCTTATTTAACGATGCGTGATTCTGAATTACATTTCACTGTACTATTAAATTAGGACTAGCACTGATGCTAGCTGGAATTTTTCCTCTCGATTAACTGGACTAGTTGCCGGTGTCTGAAGCTGATTCTCTCTCTCAGTTGGCGGGTCAAGATGCTAGACCCCGAAGCTGGTCTGGTATTTTTCGGGCGGGTTTATTCAGTTTAGTAGTGAAAACACAAACTAAATCTGTTGGCATGGCTGTTGTTCAACCGCAATCCGGTGAAAGTTGTAAAGATGTTCTGCCTATAAGACGTACACTCGAGCCAATGCAGTGAGAATGGTGCAATCTTAAAGTCTCTGTCGTAGATACAAAAAGCATTTGACAATATTATAAGTTTTTTTTAAAGAATCATGAGGCCGTGCGTTGGTACGACTCCATGATTCCCATCCCACCCCCTTACCCGGGCTCAGAGCACTTCAGCGCTATTCACCGGTCTAACATGCCCCACCCCTGAAAGACATGCAACCCAACATACGCACCACACACGCCAATCATGGACACGCCGGATTTAACTTAATCAGAAAAATTTACGACGGGCAGAGGACTCGAACCTACTGCCGTTGAGAGTCTAGTTTCAAACCCTGGGACTTTAACCACTAGACCACCCGCTGGCCCTAATATTATAAGTAACAATCGACGCACCCTATATATTCTACTTTAAGAAATTAATTTTTAAAAAGGAAATACATTTTATTTTAAACCTGCATACTTTTCAACTCTTGTTACATCAAAAACCAAATACCCTTTGAAAATGTTTAATCACATTCTATATCGAGCAGTATCTAACCTCAGTAATCTGACCTTTTACCGACTGACCTACTAAAGCTGCAATTATTTGATATTAAGTTCAAAAAGAAAATACAATTATTGACCCGTTAAACATAATAATTTATTGTTGTCTTGGGCGTTTATTATTAATTCATAAAAAAACATAGTAAATGCGCAGTCTGGGATTGTTTTGTTTTCATGTTTACAAAATTAAATGGGAGTGTTAGCGTAACGTTTTTGGCAGATATGGTAAACGTTATAAACACGTTAGTGAATATTATATATTGGGATTTGTAATGGAATTAAGACCGCGTTCGCAGCTCAACAATTAGAAATTATTATCAGAAACCGTGTGCGACCCCCACGATTTCTTTGGTAATTTCTTTCTAAACAAAATAATAAATTAGCTGTGTCGAGATGTAAGACATGTACTTAATTTATCTAGCAATATTTTACATTCTCAGTTAACGTCTATAATCATTAAAGTTAATGAATACAAATTATAATACTATTAGGTCATTATTATAAAATGTTTTTAGTAAATGTATCCACTTTTTCCTGGCCTTATTTATTACTGTTATCTATTTTAATTTTCACATTTGAAACCCTAAAAAAGCTCCGTACAATTGGCCATGCAAAAATACAGCCTCTGGTAAATCAATTCCTAGTTGATCAAATATATGTCTATGATGTTTTAATAACTATGGAAATTTAGTAGCTGAGGCTGAAAAAATAATTCTATGTAAGATAACAACGTTTCAAAATATCTGCCTTGTTAAACTGTTAGCGTAAAAAATTGAAAACTTTACATTGCAGTTGAAAATTATTATTATTTTATTTGTTTTAGGTATGTACCTGATATTCCTAATACGAAACCTTACGGTCCACAGGAGAAGGTAAGCGTATTATCATTGACTATACCCTAAAGGTATATAATCAAAGGTATTATCTACAAATTTTAAGTTTGGATATTTTATAGTTGTTAAAATAATTTTAAAATGAGCAGCAACGTATGCTAAATTCGTCTCAACAGTGGAACTGCTAAATGCTTCTCGGGCTTTTTTCATGCAGTCACCAGTACTCAAATCGAAACTATCAATGACGCTTTTAACACCTTGAAAACTTTCATGGTAAAACACTGCGGCTTCTATCCATGTCCCCCATCTTGTTAGAACAGGGTCTGGTGGTAGTTTGGTATTGGGGCACATTTCTGCATACATTTCTCTTCGGAGTGGCGCTTTTAGAAAAACCGTTTTTTGTTGTTGATATAATTTTGTTAATGTCAGGGTAGCTCTCGCGGACAGTTTTTGCAATTAATTTTGCGGCATGAGCAAGACATGTGCAAAGCCGGATAGAAAACATTCATATTCTTTCCAGCTTTTAACATACAGGCAACACCGCCTGTCAAAAGCATTCTTACTTTTCCATCACTTCCTCCTTTGGGCCAAAAAAATCGAAAACAATTGTTAATGAAGAAACGAGACACTGTATTGTTGTTTGTCCTCTCCGGGGGTTTACTTCAAAGCAAATGCGATGAACAAGGTTCATTTGAATCTAATTTTCCCACTACCATATTTGCAATTGCCCGCCCATTCGCGTCTGTAGCTTCATCCACAGCAGCCCAAATATTACTAGTACCTATTTCCGTACGAATAAAATCCATTTTTTGTTTGTAGCATATATCTAGATAGTTTTTTCGCAGTTTGGATTTGTGAGGTATATGATTTTTTGTATATTTTTCGAGAAATTCGCGGAACTTGTTGCATTCTAATTTATACCAAGGTATATTGGCAGCTAATAGCGCTTGGCACAGATCAAGTGAAAAGGTACCGACTTCTGGATTGAAACTACTTCGGTTTAAAAAGGTCTGAACACGGTTTCGCCTTTTATTGCTGTTCGATTGATGTAGCGCGGTCTTTATGTGCTGATCCAAATGATACTTTTTTGAGCATTTGACCTATTTAGAAATGTGAAATTATGAAACATTTCATAGGGATAAACTCTATACAAACATACCTCCTTCGCGCAATATTGACAATAAATTACTTTGCCGTCGATAGTAAAACACTCACTACCTTCCACTAATCGAGCGACGTAACGTGCAATTTAAACTCACTCTTTCTTTAGGCATTTTGATATCTACCTTTATGCGTCTACTTGTTACCACTGTAATAGCGCAACTGCTTTTAAATGCGATAAGCAGTTTCTTGCATTTCTCAAAAAATTTACAGTGAACTTGGGGAATTTGCAGAAAAAAACCAAACAAGGGAAAATGTGAGCTGTACACAATAAAGGGATTAAATAAATAGGCCTTTGACAGAAGAGCCACAGCTTGTCCATTCGCAAGCTACCTGTTCAGGACAATTCCGAGAAGCAATACCTGTGACAAGTACACAGAAAATTTAGCTGGAAACAAAATTAACGAATTTGCAGATTTCTTAAGCAAATTGATGAAATAGGCAAATTATAGGCTGAAATTATGTAAAATAAGCCGTTTAGGCACTAACGCCGAAAATAGGCACTAAAAGTGCGAAATAGGCATTTTAGGCAAATTAACTGTGTATTAAAATAATCGCCAAGGTGTGAAATGGATTTTGGTATAAAAATTATTTTGGAACCTGCACTGTATCAAAATAGGCAAATACCTAGAAATCCGGGCCTTTCTGATATGATGACAGGTAATTTCTGAACATTGGTCTGTCTTTTGCAGGTTATTAGTAAGTGGGCATCCAGTGTCAAGAAGAGTTGTTTTTTGTTTGTCTTATCAATGATAACTATATCGGAACGGTTATAATTATTAATATTACAAAATTATAACGGTATATACAAGTGTGCAGCAGTTATAAATAGACATAATTTCAGCTATTGATTTTATGAACATACTTTATCTTTTATTAAGCCGTGCGCTTAATTTGCATGATGCAATCTACAGACGAATGTTTTTTTCGCTGAGATTATTTCGTTAGTGAGAGCAGCGGTCAGCGGATTGCGTACCAACAATACAAACATACACTGTAATCCCAATTTGCTTATTTGCATCGAAATTGTACTGGTCTGATACAAACCAATACATACAAATATGCGCCTTATATAGTAGACAGGTAATAACCTAGCTTCTAGTTGTGGGTGACCCTCGCGTCTTCACAAGGTGTTGAGACGGGTGGAAACTGTGTTGCCAGCCCTAGTATAATTGTACTAAATCTAGTACGCTAGTACACCAAAAACATTTCTAGTACCTTTTAACAAGATTTAAAAACAAATTAAGAAAACACGTTAAAAGCTCGCGACGCCATATTGCTATAATTCATGATCTACCAGAGTGATCGAACAAAAGCCCAATCGCAGTCACCTATGAAGCAAGCGCGATGTATCGAAGATTAGCTTGCAAATCATGGCACTATTATCATATAGTTGGGCGGTTGATTGTTTTACCGTAATTGCTCGTATTTAGAATTTTTATTTCACAAAAGTCGATAATAAATATCAGTTGGTAACCGATACCCATCTAGCTCACTGGAAAAAATGGAAAAAATTTTAAACGATATGTTGGTTTAGCGGTAAGGGCATGAGCTTGTAATCTGCCGGCCCTAGTTCAAAAGCTGGCAACACTGGGTAGAAACAATCCGGAGTTAAAGAGTGCCTTTTAAAGGACGTATACGTATAGGCTTCATGCAATATAACCCCAAAATACCACATAAGTGGGGTTTGCTTTAAGCGGATTGTCAGAATTTAGCTATTATTGGAAAATTCTCACTGAGGCTAGTGATAACATAGTTTTAAAAAAAGAACCAGTTTGGGAGCTAGTAAAAACGATGTTATGCGTATGGCTCGTTCCATACCACGTTTTAATAGTTATCGGCACTACTTTGATAACTGGTTTAACAGTTTGCGTATTCAAGTTTAACTCTTCAGATTGGGAATCCTAGCATTGGGTACCGTCTGACGCAGTTGTCTGAAGAGATGACCACTTCCTTCATAAAAAAAACTAAAACAACAGGGACAGGGGTTCTTATGGTGGAAAAATGAGCACTATTGACGATGTAGTCTAGCTGCTACCGCTTAGTACATTTGTCAATGCGTGGTTAATGTGAAGATTTTGTGGTTTGAAGATGCCACTTAAAGAGTATAAAGTTTATATTGCACCAGGACTTTGAAAATAAGGGGAAAAAATTGTACGTAAACGTGGACGACTATAATTAGAAAAAGAAAATTATTGCAACGATAAAGTCACTGTTGTGCTGGCCAACATTGAAGTACTACTTGACAATATAAACCATTTACTAGCTTGAATGGAAAAACGTCAAAGATGTATAATGCCAAAATGTAAAAAATTCACTTATTTTAGCTAAAGTGGCTTTGTATTTACAGAAGAACAAAAACTACTTTAGATCGTTTAATTCTGATTAATTATGTTTTTTTACACTTACATACTATCAACAGTTTATTTATATAGTTATAAATTTATATAGTGTGAGTTCATATCAGAAACAATAAAAATAAATTCATACATGTTATGTAAAGCTTTTGTATATTGTAGCTACAAACCAAAAAGTGTTAAAAAACTAATTGTTTTTACCGTATTTAATGCAGTATTTTATGAAAATAAATATTTTTTAAATCAAAAAATATTCGGTAAGGAGTAATCAGTTTAAAACAAAAGTTGAAGAGATAATCAAGTAGAAACGAAATTAACCAATTAAACTAACCTGAGTGTATACGTGTTGTACGCAGAATAGGCATCAAAAAAGGGTTGTGGTATTTCACTTCGGTGTAGTTTTTGTTTTGTTTGGCATTATAGTCTACTAAAAATCACTACCTAGAAACCGAAATAGACATCTGAACGAAAATATGCGAGATACAATAGTAACAATAGAACACTCAGCTTTAAAAGTTGGTATGCCACTGTAAAAATTCTTGTATTTATTATTTTAAAATTTGCTTAAAAATGACCATAGTGTTCTATCCCACCATAAAAACATTTTTACAAACATTTTATAATTGTTAGATGTTGCATAACTTGTTTGTACCACTGAACTTGGCTAAATACTACTTAACCACAAACCATCCACGCACGCTTTGCTCACAGCAACGTTAACGCGCACGCTTCCACCAACAACCAATTAAAACACCAGTTGCATTAACATAAATACAGACGTTTTTGTTTCGTAAAAATATTTTTACGGGATAACGTGACGTCATGTAAGTACAGTTCATCAAAATCTTTTTATGAATCTATAAAAATAACAGCACACTATCAATTTTTTATAAACTTTTTTATTAAAGTAACTTCATGAATTTTACATTGGATTATCGCCATAAAATAAACCAAGGTTTAACCATCAAAACAATATTTTATTTGTTTATTTTGTATAGCATGAATCGAAAAAACACTAAATTTATAATTTAATTGTCTTAGTAAAATAACCTTTCAAATTATTTCAGTGAATACAGTTTTTAAATTAGAACTCATATTGTACTATGACTACGGTGATTTTTCATATATAGAATCCACTCTTCGTGATTTTCGCACTTCCAGCGTTTTTTCTCGTACCCGTGAGTATACGTAACGCACCATACGCCAGTCTTGTCTGTTAAGACGCCATTGGCTTTTCTAGGACAACGGCAGCGGGGAGCTTTGTGGATATTACATGGCATAATATGACGACCATGTTTTCCAAAACATAGTGGCACAGTGTTGGCATCATAATGCACATACTAGTTTTTCCAACATGTACAGGTAGGTACAGGAACTAAAAAGAAATACGGAAAATTTGAACTCAATAATATTATCAGCACCAGAAGCTTCATGTTGTAGAAATAAATTCACAGTTGAATCGATGTAAATTAACTTTTTTAAGGTACAGAAATTTATTAAGAGAACTACTCTTGTTTACTTATAGGTAACTTGTAACAAAGAATCTGCGAATGAAAACAATGCGACAATTATAATAAATATTGCATTTAATGTCTATGCAAGTAAAGTTAGCTAACAAGGTAATTAAAGTATTTTACTGCCGCTTTTATGAATTTATTTAAACGACTTTTTAATGAACAACGTTACCAACTAACAAAGATAAACCGTAATTTTATTAAAACGAAACCTCGGTTCTAAAAACTTATACCTATTACCTCTACGCGGCGTAGCAATACAATGAAATCAAGTTTTCGGGCTAACGCCATGCGACTTCTATTTTATTCCAAAATACTATTTATTTCATAGTCTCTCTTCTGTTTTTTCCATTTTTATGTTTTCGTGGAAAATATAACTTTCTCAGATTGATTTGATTCAAATATTTGATTTTCTAGATTTTCTATAAATATATTAGAATTGCTATGGGTAAACCATCTTTTTGGACATAAATTTTATTATTAAAAGTAAAATTATTTTGATTAACGCGTAGTTAAAATAATTTAATCAAATGAATATATTTATGAAAAATCTAGAAGATCAAATATTCGAACCAAATCTATCTAAGAAAGTTATATTTTGGTTACGATATGTTGATGACATTTTAGCGTGTTTTAATAGTTCATTTGACATAATAAATTAATTTTTATTAGCAGTTTGCACACAAAAATAACATTTACACTAGAAACTAAACGAAACAAGTCTATTAACTTTTTAGATTTAAACAGAAAAGGTAATTCAAATAATAAACTTGAATATTCTGTTTATAGAAAACCTACACAAGCAGAAATTACAATACCGAACTATTCTTGTCATTATAAAACACATAAATTACTAGCATACAGGTCTATGATAGATAGCGCTTTAACGGTTCTCTTAGGTAAAATTAGTTATACTAGAGAAATTTCGATTATTAAACAAATTGCATACAATAATGGTTATACTACTCAACTTATTGATACGCTAATTAAAGAGAAGGATTATAAATTAGCTATTCAGAAAATGGGGTAACGGGTAGACGGGTAGTTTTAAATGCTAAATACCCCTCATGGAAACCAACCATTCTATCTTGGAAGAAATCGGTATAACAACAAGGCTGATAACAACTGTCCAACGACGCATACTCCAATATTTTGGACACATAACTAGGAGCAGTGATAACAACTTGGGAAAGCTGGTAGTTCAAGGCAAGATGGACGGAAAAAGGTTACGGGGACGCTCACCAGAACGATGGCTAGATCAAATAAGCGACCTGACCGGTACAAATCTCCAAAACAACATTAAATCAGCGTAAGATCGTAACGCATGGAAAGACATTAGGAAAAATGTCAACTAATTGAAGAAATCCTCATATATTCACGCACAAATCACGACTCTTCACTTCTGAAGATTAACGACAAGAGAGAGAAGACCCCTCATGGAAACGACTCTCATGAACAGGCCCAAGTCCCCGGCAGTCTGCGTATCCCCGACCAAGGTAGCGGTCTGAAAAGGAAGCATACATGGGGTGCTATGAATCACCGGGATCGATCAAGCTACCAAAGAAAAACGACATTGGCAATCGGAGCTATAAACGTATGAACTTTATTAGGTGAAGACCGTCTCTATGAACTTGAAGAAGAACTCAATGAGATAAAATGGGACATCATCGGACTATCAGAAATAAGACGCAAGGGAGAAGAATGCATAACACTTAAATCTGGACATATATTTTACTACAAAGGCTAAAGCCAACGTGGCGTAGGTTTCATAACTCACAAAAAGATATCAGCACATATTATAAAATTCGATAACGAATCTGAGAGAGTAGCCTCGATAATAATCATTCAATTCTCCCCAAAATACAAAATAAAAATAACACAGTGTTACGCACCAACATCGACTCATATAGACGAAGAAATGGAAGCCTTTTATAATGAAATATCAAACAACATCAATAAAGACAGCACTACCCACACTCTAGCAATGAGAAACTTGAATTCAAAAGTAGGGAAAAACAAGAAGAAAATGAAGAATATATAGGAAACTTCAGCTTTGATGAAAGAAATGAAAGAGGAAATATGCTTCTGGAGTTTTTAACAGCACACCGCCTATATGAAATGAACTCCTTCTCCAAAAAACAACAAAACAAGTGGACATGGATCAGTCCAGATCTAAAAACAAAAAATGAGATAGACTATATCTTGTCAAGCGAAAAATACATAATACAAGATGTAACAACTCTAAATTCATTCAATATAAATAGTGACCACAGACTATTAAGAGCAAAAATTTCAATAGACACAAAAACGAAAAGACGGCCGTTGAGTAAACAAATAACAAAGATGGATACCGAGAAACTGAAACGAAATGCCTTAGAATATGAAAAAGAGCTCAACAAACAATTAAAAAAGGAGAAGTGGAATTAAAAAGATATAAATAAACTGAACCATATAATTACAGATGGAATGAAGGAAGCTGGAGCAAAATTTGCTAAAATGAGAAATTCAAACATTGAAAATCTATACCTGCAATGAATGAGCAAATTGATTTCTTAAATTCAATATTATTGGACGTTTTGGAATCAGAAATCAAGTCATCTGGACGCAAATATAGAAAACCAAGATCGAGTAATGAACATTTATTGTTCTTATACCAACACCAACTGTTTACTTTTAATCTTGCCGCTGAAAATGACATGTCAACATTTCGAAATACGTATAAGGTTAAAATAATTGTTTTATTTACCATACATGAGTTTTTATGATGATTGTCAATGGTTATTGTTTTTTTTTGTAGTTTGACCTCGTAGTGGGCCAAACAACTGATATATTTGATCGTTTTAAATATATTATCCAAAACAAGAATCTCCTTTAATGACAACAATACTATTTACATTTAACTGCTTATAGTTTCCAATTATTCGGCTTTTAAACGCAGTAGTTAGCTAGGGCTGGGCAAACATACTATAAAATAAACTACACACTAAAGTATGCCAAAATATATACCAATGTGTGCACCAAATATGCAGCAACATATGACCTAAAATATAAAAATGACCTAAAATATAAAATTCCGGTATGTAATTTTCAAAAATCCTAGACCGCTTAAGTTGAAACATTTCGAGTTTGTAGCTGCATACCTAAAAATAGAAAAAATATAGACAAAAATAAATTAGTAAATTAGACAAACATATTTTTCAGGCATGCACGATCTAACTGCTGCAATAAACAATGATATTGTCATAATAATGACTTAGTCTTATTTAGAATATTAACTATTAAAGAAATTAAAATATTAAATAGTATATAGTATCGCAATGTGGTATAATATATGAGTATTGATCTGGTCACCTAATAATCTATTTTAAGAATCAAGGGATTGTATGCAACTTTCCTTGTTGCACTTTTGTGAAACAATTACACATAATATTGATTGGTCTATTTATAAACTAATCTGGGTCTCAATGCATTCACGATATCTGCAGCGCACCTATTGATTATTAATAAAACCACTCTACAACACAGAGTATAAAAGGATTCCAGCTTACTGGTACAAGATCAGTTAACGACCAAACCCAGCTTAGAATCGACATGAGTCCCTACCATCTACAATAGCTACGACTCAAATACTTCTCGCATATTGGGGGCCTTGAGCCCCAGATTAACAAACTGTATTGTAACTCATGTAAGTAATTTTAACTTAGTATTAAATAATATTGTAAATCATTAACTAAATATATCTCTGTTGAATTTTGGTTGTTCTTATAATATACCTAGACATTATGTCACACGCTACGACCCCCGACGTGACAATATGTTTTTTGTCATTCACCAACCAACTTACGAGGAATTGGCATAAATCTGAAATACCATTTTTGAAAATATTTCTACCTACAGACCTTTCTACATGGAAGTATAAAGAGTAGATAAAATAATTGCAGTTCCTATCTGCGTTACTCTTTAATTTTAGAAAGTTTTAAGTTTAACGCTATTCCACCATGAGAAATTCCACAAAATAGAGTTATTTAAAATGTAATTCCTTAAATGAAAAAAAAAACATTTTCATACTTATGAAAACCTAAAATGTACCACACGCTATAGCAATTTGCGTACAAATGCAAAATATGCCAAACAAAATTTACTTTTTAGTAGTCTGCACAGCCGCTGTATTTCTGTATTTTATCCTTATCACGCGTCTCTTCATCATTAATGGTGTGCAACTGTGCATGCTCATGCTTGGTGTCTTATTAAGTACTTACCTATTAAACAATGCTTTTGCAGGAACAACGCTTATTGTAGGGAGAAAAGCAGGTCAATAACAATTTTGTTAAATTATCTTTCCAATCTGTTACGTTTACCTGAGCTATTTTCGATCCTTTCAGCAAAGAACGGCTTTGTCGTTCAACTTCTCCGTTAGCTAGATCCCATAAAAGTGTAACATTAGGAAGTATAATTAATTTCTTCATTATCCACAAATACTCGATATTCTTCACTGTTAAGAAATTGTGGTTCGTATCCGAATGTATCGTTAACGGCAACCCGCATCGTGCGAATATTTGATTTAATTTTTGGTAGTTCTCTCAGCTGCAATTTTTTTCTCATATACTACCTCTTAATACTTACTGCAGTAGTCTACCACAACTAACAAGTAGTGTCTAGAAGATAATGGCCATAGAAAGTCATCCAGAACAAAACCCGAGGGTGATAAAATAATTGTAGGTAATAAAACAGCATTTCAACCTACCTGCTGATATCTCTTGAAATCTCAGTTGCAACGCAATTTTTAAATCTGATTTTAGTTATTTACGATTATCTTTGCGCACGGCATCGTTTACATGATCCGACCTGCATTTTTCTCTAAAGCTTATGATACTAATCTTTCCCTGATCCTACCGTAAGTAAAACTCTAGCCCGATAGAGGGGATCCGTAGCCCAACACGTGTTCCCCCAGGACTTTGATGTGGGATTTCTAGCTATCGACAGATTCTGTCCCAATCATACGCACAAACTGTAATCATTACATTTTGCTTATCTTTACCGAAAACTGTAGCGCACCGCTGTACCAACAAATTTGCGCCTTATATGATAGACGCGTAAATAAGTAGCTTCTAGTAGCGGGAGCCTCTCTCGCCACTAAAAGTTGAGTTAGGTGCAAAACATCATGATTAACATAAATATCGTGGGCTATGCGATAGTTGTTGGAAACAATAAATAAACTAATAAAGTGAGTAACGTTATCTTAACGTTAGCGGTCCCCTGTACCAACGAATATGCGCCTTATAAAATGGAGGCGTAAATATGTGGCGGCTCCTTGGCACTAAAAGTTGAGTGGAGTGTAAGAAATGCCGATTACTTTAAAAAAAAACCGGGGGCTATGCCCTCCCGTTTTATTTGTTAACAACAAATAATCAAATAACGTAAGTAGCGTGCCGGACTTATAGTAAATCCGGATCTTTTCCTTCTGGCTCAGCATTTAGTGACGACGTACTCAGTAACATTCTCTGTGCACCTTACTTATTATTTTATAGGTTTCAATGTTTATGTAACAGTCACGCAGTGTAATTGGTGCCACAAAGCTGCGATACCGGGGGAATGTATAAACTACATCAACATATCTCTTCCAATAAATTTGCTAACAATTCTCTGTAAAAAAAACAGGTGGCGTGGCGTAGGTAAAGAAAAGCGCGTGGCGTAGTTCACGGATTCTGCTAGTTTTATAAATTAATTCGTATTTTTATAATTAATTAATTAATCCTATAATTGTTGTAATCTAACTGTATTCCAAAATATCTGGGACAATTTTTGTTTATGAATTACTGCCTTACGGATGTTTGTAAATATGACGATAACAAACTCGACTCGAGGTAGCATTTTATAAATGTTGAGCAAGCAAATATCGTTTCTGTTCGTAAAACTAAGGCTAGCACTAAAAACAGACAAGCGCGGGTTGCTATTTCGTAGGAAAACGAATAATCTGTAGGCACAGGTATCTATTCATCAATGAAATAGTTTATGATGTCAATGTAGTAACTAATCTGTAATATTTTGTAGTTGTAGTCTAAACATTACTGGAATATATTTGCGCTACATAGTGTATACTCTATATTTTAGGGAAACTGAATTAGAGACGGGGTCTTTGCCCTTATTGTCTTCTAAAAATAGTTAATAATCTTGCGTTTATTTTCAAACTTTCACCAAATCCATTTTTGTTTAGTTTTAAAAACATTTAAGTCCATAAATAAGCCAATACCAGCTGGTACTTTGTCACATGAGGTAATCTGCAGGTTATCACTGTGGGTGTGTATCATGATGGTTTGAAATAAATCACACAATTTTTAATTTTGTTACAATTTTAGAATGAAGTGCATGTTTGCTGATATGAAAATATTATAAACCAAGAGATCAGAGAAGACAGTTTTATGAGCAACTACAGAATTTACTTGACACGATACCTCTCAGGCATTATGTTATAATTATGGGAGATCTTAACGCACGTATCGGTAACGAACCTATATTTGGAGTTAAGCAGCGTTTTCACGAACCAATATATAATGATAATGGTGACCTGTTAATTGATTTTTGTGCCCAGAACAATCTAAGGATAAACAACACTTTCTTCGATCACAACTGGAGATACAAATACACCTTCACAAGCTCACAAGGGCAACAATCTATGATAGATTATGTTATAACAAACAGAAGTTTCTTACCCAGTGAAATATTAGAAGTAAGGACGCTGAATTCGGCTAATATAGGAAGCGACCATGCATTAGTGCTATGTAAAATAAGAATGAAATACCATACTCCTCGGGAGAATCATGACAAGCATATGGAAAAATTCAACATAGAATCGCTCCAGGATGAAAGCACTAGGCTTCTATATGTTAATCGCTTAAAAGAGAAAATAAATGCCCAACCAATAACCTATGAAGACAGTGTCGAAGAACCGTGGGAAAAATTAAGGAATAATGTGATAAAAGCAACTGAAGAAGCAATAGGGAAAAGAATAGTTAAAGCACAGGCACCACATAAAAATAAAACACCTTGGTTCACGAAAGAGATTAAAGAAATAGCAGGGAGAAAGAAAAAAGCGTTTTTGCGATACAAGTCTACTAGAGAACCAGAAGATCGTCAAGCATACGTATTAGAACGAAATACGGCCAATGCACAGATTAGACAAATAAAAGAACAATATTGGGAGAAGTTTACTAGGGACATGGAGAAGGATTTATACGGCTCACAGAAGAAAATATGGCGAATGCTAAGAAACAGAAAAGCAGAAATCAGCAAAACAGTTAAGATTAATAGCATAGACACTAAACAGTGGATTGAATACTTTGAGAACCTGTATAAGGAAAATATGGATTATAGCCCTATACGTATACCATACGAAAATAATGAACAAGAAATAACTGAAGTAAAAAGGGAAGAAGTAGAAAGAGCAATCAAAACACTAAAAAATAGAAAAGCGCCTGGCTCAGACGGGATAAGAAATGAATTGCTACAATATAGGGGTAGTAGTTTGGTAAACGAATTAGCAAAACTATACAGTTGTATAATATTACAAGGAAAAGTACCAAACGAATGGAAAACCAGCGTGACGATACCTTTATTCAAAAAAGGAGAAAAAAGTAATCCCGAAAATTATCGAGGGATTACGCTCTTGAATACAATACAGAAAACATTAATAAAAATCATCCTTGACAAATTACACCCATATATACAAATAAACGAAGAGCAACAAGGTTTTTGCTCAAACCGTTCAACGACTGACGCAATATTTATAATCCGTCAAGTAGTTGAAAAAGCGATTGAATTTAACTCGCCTGCATTCATGTGTTTCGTGGATTTACAAAAGGCTTTCGATCGGGTAAAACTACAGGACGTATTAATGATATTAACGGAGAAAGGCATACCATTCGACCTTATACGACTAATAGAAGACATGAATTCCAATACAAGGACTAAAGTACAAGTAGGAAATCAGGTAACGGAAGAAATTAAATGCTCCACCGGAATTCGACAGGGAGACTCGCTGAGCCCATTTTTGTTTAACATGGTGATGGACAAAATAATAGACAGTGTTAAAGCACTACCAGGATATACGATGGGAAATAAAAGTATATGTATTGTCTGTTATGCAGATGATGCAATTCTCCTTGCGAAAACTGAAAATGACCTTCAGCGCCTTTTGCATAAATTTGTTACAACTTCAAAACAATGTAATATGGCCGTTTCAATTGAAAAAACTAAATCAATGGTTATATCTAAAGAGCCGATACGTTGTAAGCTAGAAATAGAAGGAAACATGATAGAGCAGATAATGGATTTTAAGTACCTGGGAATAGATGTATCAAGCGATCGCAATCTTTATAAAGAAGTTCGACATCAGGCAGGAAAGGGAGCAAGAATTTCAGGATACTTTCGCGATGTAACTTGGAAAAATAGATATCTCAACATAGGGAGTAAAGTTAGAATTTATAAGGCTATGGTGAGACCCGTACTGACATACGGAGCGGAAACCCGTGCTGACACAAGTCAAACAAAACAATTAATGCGTACCACAGAGATGAATACACTTAGGACAATTGCTGGAAAAACGAGATTAGACCGAGTGCGCAATCAAGATATAAGAGACCAATGTAACGTAATGGACGTCATAAAATTTGTGAAAAGAAGAAGGAAAGAGTGGGACAATCACGTCAGCAGAGCACATAACGATAGATTAATAAAAATAGCCAGGGATTTAAAGCCCACACGAAAAAGAGATCCGGGTAGACCGAAGAAGAGGTGGACGGAAAGTTGGTTGTCGTCATCGATAGACACACCATAGTGTAATCAAGTATTATAAGGAAAAGAAAAAAAAAAGCGTCAAGAAAAACAGGTGTAACACCTACTATAAAAGAGAAACAAGAAGAAAACATTATGAATTAAGTTTGCTTGTTGCCATTAAAATAATATTGTTTTTATAAAAATATTCAGCTTATTTTACACTCCGCCAAGTCACAACTTTATTTTCAAACAACGCATAAAATTGAGTATATGTAGTAGCTTAGAAACCGTTCATTATCATAAATTTAAATCTTCTGTTATGAGTTATGACATCTAAACTTTAAAATTTGATGTTTTATAATATTTTTAGAAATTAACAAAACCAAATCGTTTGTTTGCACTACATAAATAAATCACGGCCAAGGGGCTATTAACTTAGGAAGCCTGACAGAATCATTTAATCTTTGGGAATTACGTAAAGTCTTCTGTAATCAGTGTGATGGTTTCACGGTTTCTGATTTCACTGAATCGCTGTGGAATCACACGGAGCCACAAAAATTTCTGTTGGCATCATATGAAATCACCTGGAACTGACAGCAACCACACCACCAATAGATACAGTTTCCAAACCGGGTGCCGGGATGATGCTCTATTGTCGACGTTTCGTCCCCGATTCCACGGAACATCTTGAGAGCTGTAGATTCTACTGCTGCTAGAACACAACATGAGATCTTCCGGAACACAACAGTTGTTCCTGAAGATGTCTTGTGCAACCACTGACAGAGCGCCGGCAGTAACAGTACCAATGAGATGGCTCAACCCAGAAGTCAACATCCCATTGACAACAACCGCCGCAGAAGCCATATTGATTTTGTATTAAATTTATTAGAAATATTTATATGGATAATACCCAGAAGAATTGAAAAATACAAAATTCGTATAATCAACTTTTGTCGTAATAAAAGTGCTCTTAGTTGACTTGAATCTAAATTATTGCTCTTAAATATCCATGAAAGCAAAACAGTTTATCCGAAATCGTTATTATAATCAAAGTAAATCAACCAAATTAGATATCTATAAGTCACTGTCAAATTTATGACTCTTCTGAATTTATTGATTTATCAAGATTTTCATACTTCAGTTTATTCACACAATCAGCATACTTGTACATAGTTTCTTCCCACCACAGTTAAACCGAAAATAATAAATTACACTACTGTAAATATTACTACTCCTTTGAAGCGGCTTGTTTTTTGGGTTTATCAGCGGCCATTTGTTTGTCATATTCTTTCCATTCCTCTTTATTTTCACAATCCCATCTTTTGGTTTCCTTTCCATCTTTAACCGTACTGCACCAAGACCCTTCGCTTTCAATTATAATACGGCTTACATTTCCGGTACATACGCACTGAGGAAGTCTCAGAATGTTGCAAGGCATGACATTTCTTAGGAAAATTCCAGCACATTCCGGACCATCCGTTCCATTGCGTGGTTCGTATCCGTCCCAACATTTGCAAGTTTGCGGAGAAGTTCCAGATATGACAAGTGTGTAGAACACAGCTATCACTCCTAAGAGAATTATTTTCATTCTGTAATTAGAACATTGTTTAGTTTAGTTGAAATGTCGCTCTAGTATGTTATGCATATAATTAAATATTTTAACTTTTTTATTTGTTAGATTAAGCGCTATAACTAAATTTAATCCAAATATGTACCTGAAATGCGTGTTTTTTGGAACACAAAAATAATTGGAAGTTTGAAAATTGTTTTGGCACCCAACAGGAATTATCACTGTTTACTTGGAGATTGATTTGATATAAGCGCAAAACCCGCCAAACGCAAACACACTGACACGCAGCACGCAGCTTCACATTTTAAGTAAACATTTATATTACATTCATACAAAGAGAAAAAATACAAAAAGCAGATACGGGAGCTGCACATGCACAAAAGAATGTTAGTGAAAGCGAACACAGATAATTCTGCTAGCAAAAAACCTTTTAGACAATTTGATATAACCAGGTTATGGGTTGTATAATGAATCAAGTGCTTCAAATTTCAGTTTAAAAAAAATCAAATTTTATAATATAATACAAAATTATTTATAGTTGAAGGATTTAACAAAAAAAGGCGAGGTTTTAATGAAACCTTGCGTCAAAATTGCAGACTTGACGTGTATTCGGAATGTCCCTTTTAGATTTATTTTCTTTAAATTTTGTAACTGTAGTTTACATCCGTTATTTCTAAAATGGCGTGATTAAAATTGAAGTTGAAATAACAACAACTTTTAAAATAAAATTTCCAAAATTGTAGTAATAGTTGCTACACTTACCTTGTTCAAATAATAATTTTCATATATTTTGTTAACACTTTCACATTTACTTAAGGTCTACATTAGGGTGGTTCTACGTTATACTTAGTAGAAAAAAAAATTTCATTTTTTGTTGTCGCACCCCCGAAAGTTGTTTCAATGCCGAAAAAACTAACCTATAAAAAATTTGAGCCCAGTCGAATAATATTAACACGTGCCACCGAGCCCCGGAAGTTCTCAAATTGCGGATTTTAATTGAATTCGCCTATTATCAAGTAATATCTCGTGAACAGTAAGTCTTATCGAAATTTTGATAATAATATAAATAAAAGAAAATTTAATTTGCTACAATTTTTGTTATATGCGATTTCTCCGCAAACCTATTGGATGCTCAAAAAATATACGTAAAGTATTAGAAAAACGTAAAAATATTTAAATTTTTAATTTCTATTAATAATAATTTTTATTTTCTATTTATAATTTGAAAACAAATATATGTATTTACCAATTTAAAAAAAACGAACAATAAAAATGAATTACCGAAATTACATAAATTTAAAGAATTATAATACAGCAAGAAATATAAAATAATGAAATATACATATCACAATAATTACTTTTTGGTTGCTAAAGAAGCTTTACTCGACTCCGGATATTGACGCCGATAATCACTAACAACTTGTAGCGAGTACTGCTTTTGATCCTCTTTTTTGGTAATTAAGCTGTTATATTCTTCTATCAGTTTAATACCTCTTTCCGCAATATCATTTGTGACGTGAAGACTTTTTACTTTTTCCAAACCTTCTTGGAAACCTTCGTTCACATTCCATTCTGATGGTTCTAAGTTCAAGAATTCTTTAGATATCTTGAAACGATCGAAAAAGTTAACAGATTCTGTTGTAATAAACTCGTCGATATCTTTTTCCAGATATTGTAATGCATCATTCGGATTTGATATAATACGTTTGTTACTGCCTTCTGAATCTTTCTCTTTTGAGTTAATTGCTTGTACCATTTTTTGTTTTGTTTCACAAGTCACATTTTCGCTAAAAAATGACAACGCTGCTGCTTCATGGATTCAAGTACCATAAGTGGCCGCAAAATTTTGTTAATGTTGCTCGTGATATCTTTGCATCTATCGCTTCATATTTAATTAAATTTTTAAGAAATACTAAATCTTGATGCGGTGCCTCAGCAGCAACAGGTGCGCCAAACCATGCTTTAATATATAATTTTACTAAAAAGATACAAATATCACGGAGTGCAATTTCGTTTATTTTTATTTCTTTGATTTGGCCGCGAAATAAAAACATCTTTAAGCAATAAATTGCCTTCATCATCCAACGAGCATGATGCATTGCTCCAGGGGCGCGAAAAAATATTCGTCGTGGAGGTGTACCACCAAGAAAAATTATTGTTAATTCTAGGAGCTCTCGGTAGTCCTCTCGTGGCTGCTGTTTGCGTAATTGATCCATACAGAATGAAAGCATCTCATGTACTACATCTTGTAGTGCTTGGCTAATAACTAAATCATTTATTCCCGGTTCAAAAACTGTAACGGTAATTGTACTCCACGCTTGTTGAAAACGTTTAAATATCAGTACATCTGAACCTGAAGTTGCTCCAAACTTTTCTTCAAAAGCACTTCTCGGTACAATTTCGTAGATATGGTGCCTGCAAGGAAAGTATAGAATGTCACGTTCAAGCAATTGTTCTAATATTATACAGGCTCCTTTTAATCGCCCTGTGTTAGATGCAGTCGTATCACAACACAAAGCTTGTACTCTATCTGTAACACCCCATTCTTGGAAAGTTTCATAAACTGCTGTAGCTTGATCCTTACCAGTACTAGATGTTAATGCAGGGACACCAAGCAATTTCTGAGACCCTTTGAACGGTAAAATTATAGGTAACCGGTCAACATGGTCTTTTCCTGTTAATGCTGGAAGAATTTTGCCGTCCCAGTGAACGACAACTACATCCTTTTCAGATAAACTGAATTCAGCTCGAAGTTTTTCAGCGTATTCTGTTCTCAGTCGTTCACGGCTTCGATAAATAGATGATCGTCTAATTAACAAATTATTTACATCTACTCCAAATGCTTCTCCAGCTGCCATTAAAGACAAACAAAGAACCAGTGTTTGACCGTTCGACTCTGTTTTTTTTTCGTAACTGATTCATAGTTCAATATAGTTAAAGTAGGTAGAAGATTGTTATTACAGAACGACAAACATTTATATGTCACAAGATCTATTTACTTGTATTATCAAATTTTAGCCTAAAATTGAATAAATGATTGAAAAATACTTGCAAATTGTAATACATCTACATTTTCAAATTATTAATAAAAAAAATTGTTTTTTCACGATTTTTTTACGTTTTTCTAATACTTACGCAACTTTCTTGAATATCCAGTAGGTTTTCGGAGAAACTTCATATAACAGAAATTGTAGTCAATTAAATTTCCTTTTATTTATGTTATTATCAAAATTTCGATAAGACTTACTGTTCGCGAGTTATTACTTGATAACAAGTGAATTCAATTAAAATTGCAATTTTGGAACTTCCGGCGCTCGGTGGCACGTGTTAATACTATTCGATTGAACTCAAAATTTTTATAGGTTTGTTTTTTCGGCATTGGAACGACTTTAGATGGTGCGGCTAAAAAAAATCCGAGGTCGCAAAATTAGAACCACCCTAGTCTACATTTATTGCGAAATATAATTTGGATTTTGGATTGCAACCTTGCTACTAAGATATAAAACCGAGTATTCATCGAAAAATTTAAGAATGCATAATTGTCAATCCGTGGGTTTAAAATTTGGGTAGGCAATGGCAAAAACTCTTTAACATTACGATTAAAAAGTAAAAAATTAGGGCAACTCCAATATATCAAGACCTGTTGTTGAAGGAATTAATCTACGCATAAAATCCATATTAAATTTCACGTAAATTTGATAACGTATACCTTCGTCTAAAGCCAAGTCATTGCGGAAATTGATTAAGAAAATTTGGTTAACAACATTTGTTCGTATAATTGCTACACAATCTACTGCTAGCTGTCAAATATATTCCCGAGCAGCATTACACGGCGCGCGCTCGATGGCGCTGTTTGTTTTAAAAGGTCAATTGATTTATATTTATGAAGAAATAATGTTGAACTGTAGATTGTTAACCCACCAATTTTGAGTATAGAGTAAAGAGTTCCACATACTGGGTACTAATTTATTCCTAACATTGAACTCGGAAATATGTATAAGTATAAGCAGTAATTGAGCAAATAGATACTAAAAAATTACATTACAAGCGATCTGTGGTCATACATTTCTAAAATATTTAAGGTCGACTCAGGTTAACTTATAAGGTAAGATGGAACAATTAGGTTTTATTTACCGTGTATGGACGATGGTTAAAAATAAATAGGCAATGAATAGGGAATGAAAAACAGAAACTAATATTGACCCGAATATTGTGAACAAGAGTTACAATAACAAACACGCTGGTAACAAATAGTTGGCAATTAAGAAGAAATATTTGTAACAGTGAGCTACGCCCTCCGGATTTGTTCGGTAACTTTGAAAAATATAACCAGTCGCGCGTCTCTTGGGTTGTACATTCTCAGCTGCAGCCGCATTCTTCACAAGTTGAGACAGGTCAAAGAGATCCGGATTTACTAAGTACGCTTACAACAATAGTTACGTAATTCACAAAACCAGGACTTCCATCTGCGGTCTGCTACACTCCTTACTACTTAGCTATACAAGTATTAAAAACAAAGACAAAAACATGTGACACATAGCCCATGGCATCTGCTATCTATATATTAAATCTAAATGTCTTTGATTTTCTTGGTACAGTAGGCCGCTACAGTGTTCAATGCAGTTAAAAAAATTGAATATATATGCTTTCCTTGAATGATTGGTACATAATCTGCCGATAGCGGGATTCCCACATCAGATTCCGCGGAGAGCATTTATGATGTAGGACTTACGGATCCCCTCCATTCGGATAGATTGTTACTCACGGCGCGGCGGAATCTAGCAATGATCAGTATCGAAAACGATTCTGAAGAGAGATGTAGGTCAAAGCATGCAAACGAAACCGTGCGAAGATAATCATGTTTAACTCAAATAAGGTTTGCTCGCAAATATTGCAGCTAAGATTACAAGAGGGCAGATAACTGGAAACTTTGTTTTATTACCTACAATTATTTAAACACCCTCGCGTACTGCATTAACATCTACAGTTAAGAAAACGGATTTTCAGATAACCTAATCTCACCGAACCTACCATAAACACCATTGATAGGTAACAAGGGCAGATATTCATTTTATAGCTAGTTTTTTATAAATAAATTTTAGTATTAAAAAATAAACTTCTTTTCCAAACAAGGAGGCGGCGTAAAAATTTAAACTTAAAACCATTATTTACAGTTCAAAAACTTCTAACCAGCTTATCCCCTATTTGAGCACTGATCATTTCAGGTACAGCTCTTAAATAGATGCTTCTTGCATATACCTATGAATACAAATTAGAAACTTAAGCGAAGGATTTTATCATTCTTTGGAAATTGTTAGGAACCCGCTTAAATTCCTGACAGTTTAAAATATGTTTTTCCGTCGAAATACCGAAATGGAAAATTTTCAAGAAATCAATACTTCTCTATACTAAATGAATAGAAAAGTAAAAATCCGTTGTTAATTTTTTGCAGCAAACAAATTAAATTTAATTTAAATGTACGATGCGGATGAATTTTAATATGTTGTCTGATATGATGTGGGGTGGAGCTAAAAAAACTAACAGTAACTAGGGCTAGTAAGGTCTCAAAACAGCCCTGGTTGCAACATAATTAGTTTCCTGACGAATTAAGACACTTCTACATCATAATTTTATTCAAATAGAACCAATTCTTCCAGAGACATCAGGAAGTGACCTACCTACTACCTTCATGTTTAAAATTAGTTATGGTGTAACAAATAAAATGTACCATCAGTACATTAAATAATATGATTTTAATAGTGTATTATATACCAAGAGACCAGCAGGGGTGTAGCTAGGAGTCGTTGGGCCCTTGTGCAGAAGATGGAAATGCTGCCCCCCGCCCAGACCACATTATAAATATGTTTTTTTAGAAAAAACTATCCTACAGAAACAAATAAAATGTAGATCATGACACTCTTGATTGCGAGACAAAAGTCTCTTATATGGCCTGCACATTTTATGTAATTCAAGTTTTTAGCGCTACACTACGCAAATTATAAAATGTTTGAGCGAGCGGGAATTTTAAATGAATGGCTGTGTCCAATGCTTTGTTCAAGTACTTCGTTTTTGTTACATTTTGTACAATTCGTTCTTATGTATTTGTTATTAGTTGCAAATATTGGCCACGGTGTATTGGAAATTTCTGTTCGCCCACTCGTTTTAAAGTTTGCGTTGTATAGAGCCACTGCGCCATACGAAAAAACATGAATTACACAATTTTACGCAAATGAACAGGCCGGATAAGAGACTTTTGTTTGGCAATCAAGAAGGTCGTAATGTAGGTAATAAGCTGTGACGTCAAAAAAATAAAAAACAAATAAGAATCGGTATGCATTGTAAACTATACCAAAATATAAAAATTGGAACAGGTTAGGAACATGAATACTGTTCTGAAAACATAAAATTTCGTTTTGCGCTTGTGCCTCCGCGAAATAATTAACAAGTGTTGGCATATTTAGCTGTAGTGCATCTTTGTGTTGTATTGCTAACATAGAGGTACACAGGCGATTTTGCAACATAGAATTCGGGAGATGATTGGTAAATATCTCAATATTACTATAACTACGCCTAGGCATTTTATAAAATGACGGTTTTACAATATTCTTAAGACGATACGTATATAAAAATTACTGTCCGCAATGAGGAATATTGTGCGGAGTTCTGTTAGCCTGTAAAGCGGAGTAGAGTACATAATATATTATACGCTGCGTCAACCCAACCTGTACCGGCCGCCACTGACCCGACCGGTACCGGCTGCCACTGGCCCGACCGGTTCTTTGTTGCGATTGCGTCATCATTCCGTATTTTAGCAATTTGTCTTCACAAGTCTGGTGACGCAAGTGTAACAGTAGCTTGCACCGCGTTTCGGGACCTATTTTGTCGTTTGTTCAATTTCCCCTCCCAGCAACTTTTTATTTTTATGGTATATATGCACTTCCGAATAATTTGAAATCAAAATAGTCGAATGCTTAAAATTTGCTGTCAACGTGACAATCCAGCTTTTTTAAAACGTCAAATTAAAATTATAGTTTCTGATGGTGACAAAACATACTCGGTAACTTAGCAATTTATATGTATACATTTAATCCCTTGGGACTTTTGAAAATATTTAAACCCTTCAGCGTTAAAAGTGGCACTTTAGTCCTCGAAAAAAAGCAATCAAATTAGTACTTTTACTCCCAGAAGTGCAAAAAAAGGTTTTAGTACAGTTGTAAGTAAATAAATTTAGCCACACTGACGTAAACAATTTTTACTGGGATTCATTTCAATCTTTTAGTTATTCATCAAGCAGGGTTTTTCCAAACAGTTAGTGAGAATTCCTCATCATTAGTTGTACACAAAAATATAATAAAATATAACCCAAATACCAATAGTTCATATTCTGTAATTTATTCCATAATAAACAGTAAGTTATTGTTAACATACTCTGCGTAGATAGCTTAAACTAGATTAAGTCAACTTATAAGTATAACATTTAATTTATGATAAAATAGTAACAAACTTGCGCAAGCCACTATTGATAAAGCGGCAACTATTTCTATACCACTAAATTTAGTACCCGTGCTCTTTATTTAAATGTTCGTTATATAAATCCCAATCTTCTTTATTTTCGCAGTCCCAGTGCCTGTTTTCGTTTTCACCGTAGTGGACACAGTACGTCCCAGTTATATCTTGCATTATGGCAGTGACATCACCGGTGCATAGACATCTAGGTTCTCGCGAAGACCGCGCCAAAGTACCTAAATAGGCGGTCCATTCATCTTCATTTTCACAGTGCCACTGCCTTGTTTGGCCTTCTCCATAATACACACAGTATGCACCAGATGCATCTTGCATTATAGCTGTAACTTTTCCATTACATACGCATTGAGGACGCCTTGTTGTTATTGATTTTCCATGTATTAGTTGAAATGCACAGAGGAATGGCAGCAGCAACAAGACTTTCATTGCCTGTAAATAGAAGGTTATTATTTTAAAAGGGTTTTAACAATAACAGCATTTATATATTCCTAGTAGTGTATACCGGCTTTTAATACAACCTCAATTTAGGAAATTATCATTGCGTAAGTAATGTGCTCGGCAAAATATGGGTTAGAATTTAAAATCCTAACCTTACATTCCACGAGTTTAACACAGCTACATAGCTTAACCGTACTTATAATTTATGTAAATGTTATTAACTCCCGCTTGTTATAGGTATTTGTAAAGTATTTCGCCTATTCCTAATACCTTATGTGTGTTAAAACTTAGATTAGCTTTATGAGACAACGAATTATCTTAAAAACCTAAGGTTTGATTTTTGCATTCTACACAATTTATTTTATTAGTAAGGTTTTGAAAATGCAAACAATAACGGTGGTAGATGTCCCTAGAGACATCTATATAATGTATGGCGAGGGATGAAGTAGCAAAGCTATAATCCACGCAGAAAAAGACGAAACGCGTCTTAGGTTGCTCCTATTTGAAAATGTTAGCATCTCTTAGCTTACCATATTTGCACATTTTTTCTTATTAAACATAACAAGTTGGGTTTTCACGAATACATGTTTCTCAATGTTATGACTAAAGCGCGGATTTCAAGCATTTTGCTTATACACTATTATTGTAAGCAAAACAAAGTCCTTTTGTATCTCCACGATTTATGAAAAATGTAATCATTTTACACAACGTTTATTTTGCTTAATTTGTTTATTTTCCCATTTTGCTCCTTAAACTGCTTATAAATGGTTATTTTAGATTTTATGGTGCTTATTTCATCTTTTATACAGCTAGTTGGTGCTTTTTTAAAAATAATGTAGTAAGAGCAATTTTTAATTTGAAAAATCTAATGTAAAAAAAATAACTAATTTACTATTTTTCGGTTTCAACAACTTAGCAAACAATTATCGATTGTTTACACTGCATTCTAGCAATCCCTCGCTAGACTAAATAAACATTCCTCAGGGAAACATATAGTGCCCTCGTGGAACCACCGAATTCTGTGTTCTATCGAAAGCACCACACAATTATAGTCTATCGCGTTTATTTGTAAAAACATTGCTTTGCCTTTCCTTAAATTGTTACCGTCAGTAGTCCTCAGCATTTCATTTAGTTATGATGTTCATAAACAAAAGGGTGGGTTAGCGATGTTTTCTGAATATTAATTGAAAGTATAAAATGCTTAAAGTAACAGATAAATCCCTACCGGCAACTTCGATTAATGATTTTACTGAATTGGTTATTGAAAATAATAAAATACTTGGAAGACGCTGCATGAAAACCGTAAGTTACGCCTTCGCAATATTTCTTATATTTAAAAGCTTATTAAAAAGATTCTTTTGATTTTCCACAATAAGCTTAAGTTAAGTTTTTAATAAAACATGGTTAGAACGGCAAGCAAATTTTTATCAAAGTATATTTTTATTTGTTGTTAATTACACTTTCTAATTTTTTTATATGAAAACATTTGTAGCAATATCTTATTCATATGCGCAACTAATAAAAATTTTGGCGTTTTTTATTTTGCTTGTTTTGCGATTTTTCATGCTTTTTTCTGATTTATCAATCTTATATGTGCTTATAAATCTGTTCTCTGGTTATGACCCATAAAAAATAAATTTGATTTTGCATATTTTTATTATTTTTATTTTATATTTTATTTGTATTTTATTTTTATAAAAATAGTTTTACTGAAAGAGAATTTTTAATTTTTTTGGATTTATTATAGTGGAATTGTTTAAATTGGACACTCGATGCTAGTATTTTATCTTATCTGTATAAAGCTGTCCTGTTAAGCAAATAGAACGTTCCTCGAAAATCTTCTACTTATTTGTATTTTTTAGGTATGCATATGAAAATGCTCAAAATAACACATTTTATTTTATCTATTAATTCTGCAAGTCTTAATTTAATGTTGGTAATCAAAAGTATTGAGAAACAATAGTACAAATTTTCCGTTTTAAATATGACTACAATGCTGTCAAAATTTTCATTGAATAATAGAATAGAATACAGTGTACATATTTTTAAAAGGAAGAGTCCTAATGAATTGGAAATTTCTAATGATGGAATTTGGCAAATTAGCAAAAACGATACTTTATTACGAAAAATACACTTTTATATCGAAGATCCTTGTTTAGAAATCAATAAAATTGTATTTTAGTAACACAATAAAAAAAAAACGTGGCATAATCTATGTAGCATGTGATTAAACAAGAAACAAACCATTCGCCCAATAAGGTCTCAGTAAACAACAATTTTGAAATAGAAAATAATGGTTCTATAGTATCAAATCTTTATATTAGAAATAAATAATAATTACTTAACCAATATTGATTTTACAGTGCTAATTGATATACCTTGAAACTACCAGTACACTAGAATGTTACGTAAAGTAAGTTCTTCTATGTTTTTTCTTTCATTCGAAGCACATAAAATCATAAATAAGTTTAAAAATACTGCTGCTGTAGAAGTCGGTCTAGGCGGCCGTTTTAGCGAGGCCGTTTGGGTGCAGGAACGTTTGAGCGCAGAGACTTTTGGACTCGAGACCGTTTGGCCGCATTTACATGTTAGTAGCCACTCAATTGTTTGTTAACATTTAACAGGAAACTCAAAATTAAGAAGTTTTCTGGTACACAAGAGATTTTTAATTCAAACAAAAATTGAAAATGTCTCACTGTCCTCTACTTAACATATAGCAACTTGTTTTACAAATTGGATAGTTCAACGATTGTAATACAAATATTGATTTTTCTATAAAGTAACCTACAATAAATTACTCTTGCGCCTAAACGACCGCGCCTAAAGCGCCGGCCGCGCCCACACGTTCTTTTTCCGCTGTACGAGTACATGGCGTTCCCATAAAAATTATCAAATGTATCTCTGATGTAATAAACTGTTGGTTTGACCACGGGTAATTCCTAGACGTTTCTAAAACGACAAAAATTATTTCACAGCATAAACAATGTAACATACATGGCTATAAGAACATTTTCGACCAATCTCTACTTTGTAAAGATAGGAATGGCTTTCCAAAATTTTTGAAAAGTTTAAAAAAATTTATGTTGACTATTTTAAAAAATAATATCCTATGCTGTAGTCAACATGGCTTTAGGTCCAAAAAATTTACAACAAAAAACAGCAATAGCTAACATATTAAGTTTCTTCTGAAAAATATAAATTTGAATTAATTCGTTACAAGTATCTACTCTGGGCATTCGATTTGATTGATCATGATATCCTTCTAGAAAAATTAGAATATTACGGTATACGTTCATAAGTTGGTAACTTCTTACTTAAAAAATCGAAACGCTATCACAGAAACTACTCAAGTCGTATTCCAATTAAATACGACGTTCCACAATTTTAAGCCCTCTTTTGTTTAATTTATAATTATGTAAACAATACGAATATTACTATGTATGCCGACAATACCAATATACTATTATCTTACATGTTTAGTGAATATACGCACTATATTACAGCACATTTGTTGACCTTTATAATCTATATATTAAATCCTGATCCCTTCCACCTGTTTCAGCTGTTACTGCCGCCAGGCCCTCGCAGCTACATGCCAGGTCTGCATGCCTAAATTACATAGGCAACATGTGCTAGTCTGCTAATGGCTGCTAGACCACCACAGTTACTGATATTAATTAGCCAATTAATCTACAGGGTATGCTTGACTGACTGTGCAACGAGTGCGGGAAATATATATTTGCGCGCCGTGATCAGGGCGAGTAGATGCGTACAGACCTTGGTTACTACACACTTCAGGTGCACAATAATGTGTTGCAACATGTCATATTATTGAAATCATTCTTTAAGATATATAAAGGCAATAATTGGACAAACATATAATTACTCTCGCGGACTAAATAAATAAACAGGCAAGGAATCTGTAAATATTACATTAATTCGAGACCATTTTCAGTAAACAAATAAAACATGTATTTTTCCAATGCCCCCGTTGCAACTAACATACGCTAACCCAACCGCGATCAAAACACGCTCTTATTTTATTTACTTGCAGTGTATTTGTATATTCGATTCGTATTTTATAATAACAATAATATATTGTAACTGCCTACTGAATTCAGCAGAATAAACATTTGCATTAAAACTTTTAACTAAAATTTACGTAGAATTTTATAAGTTGTGCTGCGCAAAGCACTAATATTTTATAATAGTGAAATAAAATACAATCAGTATAAATCGAGCAAGTATGTTAATAAGATGGTCTCATCTAGACACGTGTAAAATGCGTACATGTTTTAACAACATAGAGAAAATTAACGTTTTCGAAAAGCTTTGTTGGTTACGATTATTAAGTTAATATTACGCCATTGTTCGTACACAGTAGCGCAAATTTAGAAAACTGAAAACAAGCACCAACTGATGGGACCTCCTATAGTCATTTTATTTTATTCATTTATCTTTATTTTTCTACAGGTATTTATGAAGCAAGTATGAAATATAAAACAAATTCATATAAATTGTTTTAATAACAAACGGTTTATTTATTACTAAAACAATTTTCACCCAGACAATTATTAAAATGTTTATTGCTGCATGGACAGGGACGTCAATATTTACGAAGTTACAGACATTATGCGTTACTTTTTACTTACCCTGTATAACACAATATATTAAATTATACTTTTTATGTCAAGTCAAGTTTATTAACTTAAAAACTACGGTAATAGCTTCGATATTTTTCTTCATATATTCTATTATTTGCATTTTAATAGTTTTGTTAAAGTTTATCCTAATCTATTAATTAATTCTCAAAAATTGACATTTTACAGATGCATAAGAGCAGGTGCTTTTTTATATATTTTCACAACTACTAAATTAGATTTAAAAAATACTATTTCAATTTTGATAACTGGCTATAAATAATGGCTATGTATATTTTTACCTTGGAATTATGTATAAAGAATCACTAATTAAACAATAACGGTTATTCTTCCGTAAAATCAAAAACAAACTAGGGGATTGCAAGTAAGCACTAATAATAAATAAAATAGAGGTTACATCTTGTTTTATCTATTGACTGGTTTGTACCACATACTTAGAATTTCAATATAATTAAACTCGTTCATGCATGAATTGTTTATGTTAATTATAACGAACTATGATGTAAGATAGTTCTGATTACGAAATAAGTAAATTTAATTTCAATTGAATATTTAACCGGTGTTATCTAAAAACAGTTCAAGGCAAATTGTTCAAGGAAAAAGGAAGACATATAAAGCAATTTACTAAATTAGATTACTTTATTTTCGCATGTTAGAATTTTATAAACATATTTACGTCTTTCATATTTAAATCGCTTCGAAGTAAACTAAACTTACGCAAACAAATGCTGAAGCTAAAAATAGATAAAGCTAATATTTTTCTAGATTTTCACGTTTACTTCAGAACATCATGTCAAATTATTGTTTGCCATTAACTTAAAGAAACCGAGCAAGGAAGCGATGAGACTTTATCGAGAAATTAGATTTCCAGTAAAAGAGTATTTTGACATAATCTGTTTGGAAGTGTAATTACACGATAGCACGTTTTCTGGTTTCCAGTAGGAGCAAAATCGTAAATTAAACCTGAAATTTTTTGCTAATAACGCAGCACTTTGTATACTTATTAAGGTGTACACTAACGGGATGCATTGGTTGCACGAATATAATTATGATAGTTTAAGTTAAAATATTTTACAGACGAGATTACAACATTTTCCTACCATATTTATAACGAACATGTTCACGTCAAATTTATATGTATACAGGTTGCGGCAAAAGTGAGACGTTTTCTTTAAACCGTTGAATATTTGAAAAGCTATAAATGTTAACCATGAAATGACAACAACGAAATTTTAAAAATTGACATAGAAGGGTCTCAAACAACCACTAACATACTCTGATGTCAGTTGTGTTGCCTATAGCTCGTAAAACCCTTTTTACGGGTTAGGGGGTTTAAGTCTACTTCTCACATCAGAGATTGTCCCATTGTCTCAGTAAGATCTTCGCCACAGATGAAGTGCATACACGTCCATGGGCCAGAGCGCACGTAAATCTTTAGGTTCCCACTGTCCCTATGCCACTTTAAGCACCAAATAGAACAGAAAGTGAGAAAATATGCTATACCGCGCAAAAGGTACGCACCTATACGAAAAATACTGACTTCTGTTTTCCTTTTGTATGACGAGATCGTCAATTTTTTAAATACAGCTTGCTGTAATTCGATACAGAATTTCATGTTTCGTCATACAACTCTGTAGTCTTTTCTTTATTCGCAGAAGTTACTAGTCAATTACTCATTTCAGAGAAAATATTTAAGTGTTGACAACTAGGCGCTTGGCAATCTGTAAGCAAAAAAAATTCCAACTAAATTTTAAAGCCGTTGACTCTGGTTTTTTCAGTATTATTTGTTTAATGTTAACATCAAGCGGCTTATTTACATATAACCAAAATTTTAAGTATCTCCACAAACAATTGGGTTAAGTCGGATGACTGTGCTGGCCACTTCATAGATTTCTTATTTCCAATCCACCCGGGAGTGATTCTCTTAGAGCAGGGTTGACCTGACAATATGTCGGCCTAAAATTACTTAGTCCGAAAATACTTGTTAATTAATAACATTCCTATTGGTATTAACATTGACTATACTCTTATATATATAATCAAAGGTATTATTCATTCCAGGTAAAAATTTCGATCAATATACTACTCGTACAGACGGACGGTTTTCACATTGCTATGATGAAAATACGAGTACTACAAATTAGTTTAATTTTTTCAAATATTCCGTTTAATTAAGAAAATAAAAAAATATACCATCGCGTAGAAAATATATTTCTCTTTGAAATTACACAAAGAAAGATACATATTAGCATTTAAACAATTTGATAGTGACGTCATATCTAAGAAAATTAAACACATTTTATGAACGCCATTGCACTTATACCGTTACATTTCCAAAACACATTCAGCCTGGGTAGCTTAGTGCCAAAGTTCAATTGCGACAGATACCGTAAAAATAATAAGATATCATTAAAACCTTTTAACTTGTATTTATTTCATCGCACTGTTCACAAAATTAATTAACTAATGTTGTATTTATTTGAAATAGGATATTTTCTTGATTTAACTAAAAATAACCAATTCTGTAATAAAAATAACTAGTGAGACCCCAGAGCACAAAGCACGGACAGACTCGCGTTGGCCAACCCGTCTAAATGCGTCACGTGATGCGTTAGTTCCAATAATGAAACGCGGCGGTTTTGTAGATGGCGCCCCAGGTGACGCGCGTCTAGCCGACCTTCATATATATTATAAATTAAAATAATTATTATACAACAATCGACGTAGAATAAAAATATAAAAATGTTTCATGTTCCATCTGAGGATAGAGACCTTTCATTGAAAAAAAATGGTCCAAATTGGTGAAGCGATAGCCGCTGGAGGAACCGGAGAAGAAAACCCTTAGTGCTTTTATATATGTATGGATTTATACGTTATTATATTTTAAATTCTGGTCTTTTAACGTTTAAACTGTTCGCTTACTTTTCCAATTACATTAGACCGTGGGGACTGTCGTATCTTTCCGTATGTGTAAACGTAATCGCAGGGATGATTGACCTTGGCAATTCAGCTGACGAGTTATCGTGAAGAAAGTTCGTATGTATTTGCTAAATCTCATAAACGATGTTATGATTAATAGCAAACACTTAACTGTTTATTAAGCAGAGTACAGATGGGGTTCTTTCTAGCTAGTCTGCTATTAATAAAAGTAATTACAGGTGCAAGTTACAACTTACTAAAAATTCTTTTGCCTGAAATGAATTTCTTGTCGGAAACCTCGTAAGAGAATACGACCTTCTTCGAATGGTTATCCCGGAGTTTTTTAAATGTTTCCTAAATTAGTGCTGACGGATTGGTTTTTATTACCGTCTTTTGCCACCGAATTAAGAGTATTATATCTGAACTTTACGAAAACCTTTTAGAATCAAGTAAGATATTTTACCTCTTTTAACAAATTAGGATAATTATTGTACTCAAAAAAAACGGGAATTAAATAAGTTAAAACTTGTCAACGCCGAAATTAATTCTTTTGCTTGCTGGTTCCGTATGGTAGTGCGTTGAAACTCTTCAACTGCGCCCTCCGGAATCTTAAGTAATAATTACCGGGGTTACGAAAACAAATCAAAATAAACTGAAACTTTTTAACGCCGAAATTAACCTTTTATTTAGCAGCAGAAACGCGTGAAATCTATTATAGCAGATTTTGGATATTTACGTTAAGGAACACGGTTAGTATTTATCGCGACCTGATTCAGATTTACATTTGACTGTAATATTTTGAATTCGGATGGCACTGATGCTAGCTAAATTCTTTTTTCAGTTGACTGAAGTAGGTGGTGGTGCCTAGAGCTATTATGGTATTTTTATATAGAGTTGGTCTATAGTGGGTTTGCTAGTGGAAACACAAACTGCACCCGCTGGCCTGACTGGTGCCGGTTGTTGTCGAACCAAAAAAAAATGTCTTTTTATCTCGGGATATTGATTTTAGACCCTTAACTTATACCCCCTGGGTCATGTATGATCGTTGTAGGTATGCCTGCGCGCGGTTTGGTCTTGAGTGTCGTATTCGTGGCGAAAATCAATTAAATAAATATTGACTAAGTTTGAATATTACGCTTGTTCATATTTATTTATTTTTGGGCCCGTTACAATACAAGGACATAAAGTTATGAAAACTGTGTAGGGTGCATATTTAATTATTCGGATCTACAATATGCGCTTGTCTCTTTTCACAGCTTTCGTTGCTTATGGGTTATGTGGTTTCAATTTAATTTGTGCGTAATTGTACATTATATCGATTTGACCTACAGATGGATTCCGAACCACACGAAGCTCTGCTTTGTCAATAACGCTTCCACTTCCAGAAAACTTTTGAGTTGTAAAGTACATACACCCGGCAAATGTGGCTTGGTTGGAGCTTAGTAGTCTGAAAGTAGCGGCACATACACCTAATATGACCTGACTAAGGAATCGAATCGGAGTTATCCTACTCAGAGGCACAGTATCGATTAACTGAGCTATCACTGAACATTTTTATTATTTTGTCACAACAAAATTAGTGACTAATCGTATTGGGAAATCTATGCCCATCCCCTGCAATATGGTTTGTTATACCCCTTTTACTTTCTACCTTTTATATCCCTACGAAAGCTATTTAGAAAAGTTTGCAGGTAAATACTTGTGGTCCATTTTGTTGAACTTACCGATGAGAATTATTAGCGAAAATACAGCTGCTAAGCATGAGATTGTCTTAAAATTTACAATTAAACTTATGTCCACCTTTTAAAACCTTCTGTACAAAACATTTAAACTTTTTAATTTTGCGTGTATAGAAATGCGATATGACTTGGTCGTAATTGGGTTATGGTAACCTCTTTTTTTATTGCGATAATGTTTTTATTTATGTCCTTACTTTTAAAGAACCCTATTTCAAAATTTTCATTCCTTTTATGCATATTAAGAGAGAGACAAAAATAAAGAATTGAGTTTAACACGGTAGCCTTCTCAAAACTTAATTTTTCTATAAGTTTGTTACAAAATTGCAATCCTGCTTAAACATAGTATAAACTAAGTTAAAAATGAGTTTTGGTACAAAGTCTTTGTATAATTCATTAATTTTAAAGTGTTTGGCAACGAGCTGAAAAGCAACGCAAAATGAAAGTTAAAATTTTTAATAATGTCTTGTGCGAATGAATTTATATCCGCCTTAAAACTTTATTAAATTTCTCTTATAAACAAACTTTGATAATACAAAAGTTGTGTGTAAAGCGTACACAAGCATAAACAGCCAAGCACCTTCTTAATATTAATTTCCAAAAAGTAATTTCTTGGTTTCAAATAATTAATTTAAAGAGTGAGTATTAGAGCAACACAATCAACGTAAATAGTAGTACGAGAATTCTTTAATTTATTAATGAAATTGTTATTGAAATTATTTTGCGATAATTTGAAATATTATTTAGTGGCAAATTTTTGTATAAACACATTTTTTTCTATAACATTTATATAAAGCAACAGCTAGCCACCTTTTGACTCTGTAAAATTTTTGCTTTATACAGAAATAAGGAACCAGCAATACTTAATCTAAAATCACTATTTCAACTACAACTATTTTCGATAGCAAGTTTGTTTTTTCATTGTCAAATCTTTTTCTGCTTATGACAGACCGACTAGTTTTTTTCAAAATGAAGTTGGCAGATTGAATTTTATTTATTGAAAATTGCAAAGACAGTTGAATGTAGTAAAATATAAATAATGAACAAATGCTAATATGAAAAATGAAAAGTGGCGGTTGCTCAGATGTTGGGCGCTCAGCCTCTAACGCTAAAGGTTTAGGGTTCGATTCCCGACCGAAGTCATGCAGCAATAAAAATCTATGCCGCAAGTCGCCACTGACATTCCACAATCCGGCGTAGGCAGCTCAGCCGTGAGGTCTTAATGCCTAAAACCTTCTCTGGTACTTAGTCGTTCGGATTCGACGTTAAACTCTCCCGTACTCCACTCTTAGTGCTAAGGAAGAGTACGTGGCAGAGAAGAGTGCCGGAGCCCAGCAGTGGAACGTAAAGGCTAATTACGAGTATGAAAAATGACGTCTCTACTGTGTCTGCGTTTGGCGTAACGGCTATGAACCCTCAGGTGAGAGACGTGAACAAAGCTACCTGCTGAGGGGTCGGCGTTGTAACAATCACTTTGGTGATTTCAACTTGATACGTCTACTTCTCTTCCGAGAGTACAAGATTCACCTTAATTGGGACCATGGAGAACTGGATGAGTGATTTCACAAAGGGAGGTGTTGCTAGCCCTTAGTATGGGTACCTAACATCTTAAGGGCAGCGCGTCCTCTGTAAGGAAATCCCCGCTCTCTGGCCGTAGCTATAAATTTGCCTGCGTCCCATTCACTACGTCAAGGTGACTTCTGGGAGTTATAAATATACTGGATCGTTGGATGCCGACTGATTTAGGCAGGTGAGAGTGAGCTCCAGGAAGAAGTGGCGCAGGTGCTGGCTTTAGGCACTTGTGTTCTAGTGGTGAGGTGCACTTTGCCTGCTCACGCCCACTATCAAAGCGTCAAGTCAGGGGGTTCGTGCTTATGTACACCTGACGCTGTTAAGCTACTGGTCACATCAGACAGGCTACCGACTAATCTGGGCGGTGCGTAGTCGACAAGTATTAAGATTGCGAATAATCTAAACTGGTAGGGATAGCAATGCTTTTAGCAGGTGCTTGCTCCGAAAAGTACAACCAGTGACTATGACTGGTACCACGAGGATCAAGTCTGAGCCCGCGGGGGAATAGCAGCCCCTGTTTTGGTAACGGCGTAGAACTCATGGTGGCAGTGGTAAACCTATGCAGGCTAGGGCTGTCTTGGTGCGGTTTGACGGGTAAGCTACGTTTTTCGCTGAGGCACTGATCTGCAGAATCAATAGCGGCTTAGGTAATCTCCCCGACTAGTGGGAAGTCAGGGCTCGCAGCCTGCTGCCAAGACTAGTAGCCTGTTCTCGTTGAACCGTTGTTAACTTGAGCAGGTGCGCTGATTGAGCGTATCTCAGTCCAGCCCGAAGACAGACTTGGATAAGGCTTACGCTAGGTGCCGCTGTGTTAAACTAAAGAGGTAGGCCGTAATAGCCGCTTTGCATTGGCTTTTGTCTGCGTTTGACAATATTGACCACAGTTCCAAAAGTACGACGGCTGAAGGCTCATGTCTGGCATATCAATGTTTCAGCTAGCTACCTTCCAAAAGCTTGATGAAAACTCTAGATTCTTTCATACATCGTAATTAAACATGGTACAGCTAGGTGCAACAGCAGCTTTAGGTAGTGCATGAAAGAAATAGGACGGTGTCAGATGGGTTTGGAGATAACATAGCCGTAATCAACTAAACAGTGTATTATTTAGAATGCAGTTTAGTTTACGTGGTGTGTTTATTTACTTAAAGGTTTTATTTGTAAAATTGGGATTATCTATAAAAATTAAAAGGGAGGTATTGTGGTGTTTCCGGAAGTAATAAAAGTAAAGTAGTCGGAAGACAGATCAAAAGACACCGGTTTACAATCAGACGCAGAACTAAAAGACCTTTCAAATGAGGTGTCACTCGACCCTGGATGAAAAAATCAAAACAATTTTGAATTGAGTGAGTCCATTTGTTTAAAATCTGCCATTTTGTTATGACTGAATATTTTTTTTGAAACTCTAGGATCAGACGCATAACTAAAAGACCTTTCGAAAGAGGTGCCATTCGATTCCCTTTTCTAATTTAAAAAAATTCAAAATGGCGCCCAGTCGCCATTTTGAATGATACAAAATTTAATTTTTGCTAAAAAATAGTATTTAATTTCCCATTAAAGCACACCAAATGTTGTGGTAAAATATCAAGTCGTTGAAAAGTTAGTTAGGGGGGGGGGGGTGTTACTTTATAGGCAGACGGTATATAGTGTAAGAGTAATATTTGCCTTACCACATTGATACATAACACTCAACATTTCCTTCTTCTTATTATAGTGCCATACCCTATTCAGGATTCTGGGGGAGGCAAGAAACTGACAAAACCAAAATCTGAAAGAAAAGTAATCACGGTAGCTACATACAACTGCAGATCATTAATGCACGATGCACAACTGTATGATTTAGAGAACGAAACACAGAATATAAAGTGGGACATAATAGGCCTAGCCGAAGTTAGAAGAAAAGGCGAAGGTTTCATAACTCAACAGTCAGGAAATGCACTGCTATACAAAGGACATAACACCGAAAGCCAGTGGGGCGTAGGATTCCTAGTTAAAAAAGAGCATATCCAGAATATAGTCTGTTTCAAAGGAATATCAGAAAGAGTGGCATATATAATCCTAAAGATATCAGATTCATGTAAGATAAAAATCATACAAGTATACGCACCTACCTCTACGTACGAAGATGATGAAGTCGAACTCACTTACGAAGATATTGCAAACGCAAGAAAAGAAGTAAAATGCGAACACGATATAATAATAGGCGACTTTAACGCCATCCTGGGACAACAACAAGATGAAGATGAAAGATACATCGGGAGGTTCGGATTAGGTACCAGAAATCATAGAGGGACGATGCTTACAAATTTCTTAGAAAACCAGAGACTATATGCTATGAATACCTATTTCAACAAAAAAATACAGCGAAAGTGGACTTGGATAAGCCCAGACGGGAAAACCAAAAATGAAATTGACTATATTTTGAGCTCCACAAAATCAATAGTACAAGACGTAACAGCTCTAAATTCCTTTAACACAGGAAGCGACCACCGCCTAGTAAGGGCAAAAATTATCATAACAGGAAAGAAGAAAAGATCGAAGCACAAACCAAAGCGAAGAAACCTAATTGATGTAGACAAACTCAAAGAAAACAGAGAAACATATACAAGAGAAATAAATGAAAAAATAGGAAACATTGAACATATTAAAAAAGATATAAACAAGCTATGCCAACATATAACAACCTCAATAACAGAAACATCATTCAAAATCGCTGGAAGTACAAAACAAAATTCGAACAAGCTAACAAAAGAAACTAAACAGAAAATAGAAGAGAGAAGAACACTATATAAAGAAGATAAATATGGCACAGAAGAATATAGAAAAGTCAGAAGGGACACGCGTAAGATGATACGGAAAGATCTAGAAAGAAACTATGAAAGGTTAATAGAAGAGGTAATTGAAAATAATAAAAATATGAAATGCCTCAGAAAGCAGAATGGAAGACGCGAAATTATAATGATCAAGGAAAATGACAGAGAAATACGAGACAGAGAGGAAATACTTCGAGTTATAGAAGAATTCTACAAAACACTATACAGTTCCCAAACACAGAGAACACACATAAATAACGATGAAAGGAGAATAATCAACGTAGGATCGGAAGACATACCCGATATAAGTAACGAAGAAATCATATATGCCCTACAGAATATGAAAAATAACAAGGCACCGGGAGAGGATGATGTAATAACAGAAATGATAAAAGAGGCAGAAGAAATAATAATACCGAAGTTGAAGATTCTGTTCAACATATGCCTAGAAAAAGGAAAAATACAGGAAATTTGGAATAATGCATCCGTTATCATTTTGTTCAAAAAAGGAGATCCATCACTCCTACAAAACTACCGCCCAATTAGTCTAATGTCGCATTTGTACAAACTATTTACAAAAATTATTACAAACAGAGTAACAAAGAAACTAGATCAGTACCAACCAGTTGAACAAGCGGCATTCCGTAAAGACTACAGTACATGCGATCATCTACTAACGGTAAGAATACTTATAGAGAAAGCAGTCGAATATAACCTTGAACTCTACATGGCCTTTGTAGATTACGAAAAGGCATTCGACTCTATTGAACACTGGGCCATAATAGAAGGATTAAATCACGCACGAATAGACTATCGTTATACAATCTTAATAAAAAATATATACAAACAAGCTACTTCATCTGTGAAAGTACATGAAAGCACAGGAAAGTTTTCGGTCAACAGAGGCATAAGACAGGGAGACACAATATCGCCGAAACTATTTACATTGGCTATGGAGGAAATATTTAAAGAACTAGATTGGTCAGATAAAGGAATTAACATATGTGGAGAACGCCTAAACCACTTAAGATTTGCCGATGACGTAGTTCTATTTTCGGATAAAAAGGAAGACCTAAAGAACATGTTAACAGAATTAGAAACAAAATCAAGAGCAGTAGGTCTAAAAATCAATCTGAGTAAAACAAAGACAATGTGCCCTGAAAATCCAGAAATAGCTATTGGAGAAACACCAATAGAGAACGTCAATACATATATATATATCTTGGACAAAAAATAACATTAAACAAAGAAAATAAAGAAATGGAAATAGAACGCAGAAGACGATTGGGATGGGCAGCATTCAGAAAACTATCTTATATACTGAAAAATAAGAAAATTCCCTTACACTTGCGGGCCAAGGTTTTTGATCAATGTATCCTCCCCGTCATAACATATGGAGCACAAACGTGGACCCTCACTAAACAGATAAGATCAAAATTACAGATTACACAAAGAGCCATGGAGAGGTCCATTTTGGGCATAACACTAAGAGACAGAAGGCGGAACGAATGGATACGACAAAGAACCGGTACAACGGATGTAATTGAGAGAGCGGCACATTTGAAGTGGGACTATGCAGGACACATAGCCAGAATCAAAGATAACAGATGGAACGCCAGAATAATACAATGGAGACCGTGGTCAGGGAGAAGAAATAGGGGGAGACCACAAACAAGATGGTACGACGACATCAAGAAAATTGCAGGACTACCGTGGTTAAGAATCGCACAAGACAGAGAAAGATGGCGACAGATAAGGGAGGCCTATACCCAATACTGGGTGCAAGAAGGCTAAAGAGAAGAGAGAGAGACCCTATTCAGGGCGTTGGCTACCTCTCTCCTATGTCTGTTTGGTGCGAGGCAGTTGATATTTTGCACAGATCAACATAGGGGACCTACAATTTAATGTGGGCTCCGAACCACAGGAAGTGCATGCGCTTCTTCTCCAGAGAGGTTTTCCTGGGGGAAATCCACCTCATTGGATTCCCGCTGCCTTGCGAGGGAGAACGGCCGGGCCGGGGATCGAACCCGGATCCGCCGCATTGGTAGTCGGCGCGCTTACCACTGAGCTACGGCCGCTCTTCCTAACACTTCCAATTCTTCTAAATTTTTCAAAAAAATCCGTGAAAGTATTTGCGACTAAATTGGGTTATTTCGATACCATTAATTGCACAGTGTATAGCTTAGTCGCCTGTGTGTATGTGTACTGATGGAATCTCAGAATCTACTGAGTCGATCTTAATGAAATTCGAAATATTTAGATAAATCGAAAATTAATGAAGTTAAAGAGTTTTTTAAAACGATACACAAGCAGAAAAGCTTTTTAACAAACACTAGCTCTTAAACAGCAATTTTCTGAAGAATTTTGACTTAAGTCGTCTATTTATTCAAAAATGAGTGGTAGATAGTTGAAAAATACAAAGTAGCGGTATCATAACATTAACAACTGCGCGTGTCTTTCATTCCTTTCTGTTTCAAAAGTCGTATTTGATAAGATTTCGGGCTCCTTCCGTGATAATATTGATAAATAATCCTACACACAACAAAATTACGGAACTCGACTTGCAGACACGTTCATGCAATTTGAAGAATAAATAAAATACCCCTTGTCTATGTTGATAGAAACTCAGTCAAAGAAATAGGCAACATTCTTCAAGACTTTGGATATAATATGACAAACAGAAATGAACATGATTAGGAAGGAGCTGTAATTGTAATTTTACGTTACATTATTGCCTTCCAATTAATTCTATTTGACAGATTAATTACTGATAATTTTTTATGGTAGAAGACTTATAGCCTAATTTGATCCTGATTGGTTGAAAGTAAAAAAAACGGAGCTCTCTCATTGGCTGAAATTTTGTTGAAGTAAATTTCCCAAATAATATTACCTAACTAACTGTGTGAATTCATAGAGCTAGGGATGAGCTAAAATTTGGTTCGATTCCAATGAGCTGATTTTTCTGTGACATGTCTTCAATGATTTTTTTAATTTAGGCTCTTTTATTTAATGATGAACGATGAAACAGTTCGATTTAAGCTAAATCTGAATTTAGTTTTTAGGTGCAGTTTAATTTGGGAAACTTGCTTCCTTGCCATTTTTTTGGTTGATCTTTTTCTTCTTGTCTGTGGTGTTCATTAATCCCGAATATTTTATTCTAAAAAATAAAAGAAATTGATTATTTTTATAAAAAACGTTTCGCTGCTGCACTCCTGAAATATAGGGATAACAAGCGCTTTGTTGGTCCATTGCCTAAACGAGCCACTGGCAGCATGTCGCATGCTTGAAACATCTGATCCTATGTAGTAGCTAACTATTAAGAGCACGCCGCCGTGGCACCTTTTTGTTTTTAACGCTAGAGGCGCTACTGGTTCTAAATTTAAATTTAATTACTTATGGTTCTATTAAACGTAAACAGGTAGCGTCACATGCGTTCTGTTGACGTGCATATATTTTTCTTTACAGGACTGTACTAGCAGAATTATTGATTTCTCGCATAAAATTAATTCTCAGCATTACTTGCTCGTGGGTTTGTGTGCAACTAATCTCTTATTTATGTGCAAAATTTGTTAAAAGTTTTAAATTAACGCGCAAATGCCTATCGCCGTAGCGCCATCCGTGCTGATTCCTATGAACTTTTGTTCAAAAACATGGCTGACGTTACTCGCATCGAATTTTTAAATTTACTCAGCTGGCATATAGTTTAAATAATTGACAAAAATTTAAATTGGTGTACCTATTATAACAGTATCTAGATGATCAGCGTAAATACAAATAAAGAATACTTTTAAATGTATAGTTTTATGTTTGCTAAGAAAAGTAAGTTTTTTTACCTTATTTGCATGTTTCACAAGAAAATAATTATCTGAGCATCTAAGTTACTTTATTAAGTAACATCTATTAACTTGTTTCATTTCGTTTTCTTTTAATTAAGTCGCTGAGTACATATAAAAATGCCTATATGATGTCCATACTAGCGCCATCTGTGTCGTGTGCCTCGGCGCGGCGCGGTCTTAAGACTACATCTTATATCTATATTTATTTATGATATAAAAAATTGCTGACAACGCAAAATTATATATTATATTATTATATTTTTATATGTTGAAAACTCCGGGCGAAATAACTCGCCATTTTTGTTGTTTCCTCCAGAAACAATACTTTTTGGTGTACTTTAAGTATGGTTGGTATACATTTCTGTACGTTTTCAATAAGTTAGTAGGCTGCTTTACATAACATTAATAGCTAATGCTGCTGGACTGCTACTCTTGGGCAGTTCCAGTTTAATTTTGTGACCTTTAAAAACCATCATTTCCGTGCCATTGAAATTATATCAACAAACTTATCGAACCGGTGTAAAAAAAGTCTTGATGGCAATTTTCTTCCAACCGCCTTTGAACTCTGCCCCAATATCCATTACAAAAGATCCTGAAAGCGAACATTTACATAAAAGATTTCCTTCCCGTCTTATGTAACGATTGTTCGCTGACATTTGGCTAGCTGGTTCTCGTTGTAAGGGTTTCGGAACCTTAACAGAATGAATGCGGTGTGACCACATCCGCGAAACTTTGTCAATTTATACCTACTTGGCGAACTTGATTAAAGTTCCTTTATTGAGTTACTTATACCCTGGCTGTTCTCAACCAGAGTAGTGTATGCAATGCTCTCATATTTTCTTGGGGGTTACTCCTTTGTTAAAAGTTTGAGTATTGTCAAGGGCAAACTGCAAATAAATTGCTGATGACCTTGCTGAGAAAAAAAGTTTACTACCAAGAAGAAATTTTCGATTAAAATATATCTGTTGTGTTTAAGGGTTTTGCAGAAAATAAAACGTAGTTTTTATTGACGCCGTTATTCCGTCTTAATATTATAAGACAAATTATTGATTTTTGACAAATCTGAAAAACGGTTGTCTTTTGGGTTTATTTTTTAGCAGTTTTCATTAAAAATTAAACCAATATCGCAGGCGTTATTGAAGTCTGTATTACTAGCAATATATAAAAGTCCAGTTCGCAGTTGTTACATAAATTTTGTACGTACTTTGTAGCAGTAAGCATCTGAAACACCAACATTTTAGTAAGCATCTAAATCCACATTTTACAGCGGTTTTTATGAATGCACATCGTGGAGGTGGATGAAACTCATAACGGTTTTACTGTCAGTAAAATAAACAAATAAAATTTCTGTTTTATTCATAAAACGCCATAATTTTGAAAGACACTCGTAACGCTAAGGTTATGTAAATATACTTTTTTATGATTTCATTGTATTTTCCGACATCATTTTTTAAAAATTTCGATAAAAATTAATCAAAGAAGCAAAAGAAAACTGTTTGTGTTTAACGAGTGTAGGGTGTTTTGTTATTTTCAATTCAAAGCTCAGGAGACGCAATCAATAGGAAACCTCTTAAAAATAATGATGAGATGAGCACGTGGGAAAGCAAAGCGTTGAAAAAGAAAATGACAAACACCTGCACTGTTCGAGTGATGATAGAATTGAGAAACGGAGAAAGCTTTTGGTAATTTTCTAGAGCAACGATATCGAATAATACAAAAAAAATTTATTTAATGTTTTTATAAATTTTAACAATTTTTGGTTACTAGACAGTAGTCCAAACTGGCCTTGATGTAACATTAAATTTGTAAATTCTTGTCAGCTTTTACTCGTCGGATCAATGCTAAACCAAGACCACATCGAAACATTTATAAACAATTAATTTCACTACAACTGAATTTTCACCTGTGATTTCTGAATAATATATTTGCTGTACATTATTCTTATACGTTTAGAGAAAATATGTTCGGTTGCCTCATTTATATTTTAGATTCTCTATTTGAGTTTAATACTTTTTATAAAACCAGTAAATTTTTTTCATATCAACAGCATAAACTCCTACAATGCTAGATTTGTCGCCTTTGTCGCGAGTACACAGCTAAAGGTCAACAAAGCCAGGTTGTGAAAGAGGAAATTGGTTTCCACGATCCGCCAGCGAAAAGAGCGGAAACAGCAATATGACGTTCTGACAGGTTGTGACAGTCGCAGCTGTGTCTCTGTCAGTTTTATTGGTATTACCTTCGATCTTTAATACTTTTTATAATTGAAGCTATGCCATTTTTTGTCGTACAAAATTGTTAGAAATAAAAGTCGAAAATATCTTATAAGCAAAACTAATTTATTAACGATAGTTGGCTGTGAAATGAAATATTAATTAATCATAATGGAATTGTCATATTAATTTAAAACCGATATTAGTTACTTTGAAGCCACAAACTTGCCGTATAATTTTAATAAATAATTATAACATTTATAGCATTTAAAACATTAAAAGTCGTTTGCATAATTGTTTATTTTTTCTTTAATATTTTAAAAATTATAAATGAATAACACCTGTTAATTGTTGTACCTAAAAGTAATAACTGTTTTATTTTGTTTCAGGTAAATTCTTCAAAAGTTCTGATAAAATACGTGAATCAAGATGCCCTGCTACGGAAGCAAACAGATTCAGTTAGTAAGTTATATAATAACTCTTAAAGGTGACAATATATAAAATTCTGTCTAGTTTAGTGGTGAGAGTCTTCCACCACGAGAACCCACATATTTACGTGGCCCGTACAGAAAGACGATTGTCCTTTGTAGAATACACCGCATACTACAGAGAAATAAGCTCGCAAAATTTGGATTACTTCGTCGTCTTATTTTAACAAAATCTGCCCAAAGCGATAGGGTTCTAACAGAAACAAATTCCTTGAAAATCACCTCCAGCTCTGGAGAAATGTTTTAAAGCGAATATTCAGGCATAGTTACGAAGCAATAGTGGTTACCTGTTGATTCTTAACCTACCAATTTAACGTAAAATAAACAGTTTCATATTGTTCTACATACTGAATACTAACATTTCCTAACATTACATCCAAAAATACGTACAGGTCAAAGCTGAAATTGGACAAATTAATATTGAACAACTCAAATAAATATAGCCAACTCAGATTTACGTTATCATTTTGTTTATGTTTATAGTGTTTTAACGATTTACAAATACAAACAGAAACAACACTAACCCAAATAACGTTCGCATTTCTACAAGAATTAAAGCATTCACAGCAGAACTCATTGAAGACTAGGCTCTACGCGCTTTTTTTGCAAATTGATTAAAACATTGATAAAGTTGTAATTAATACGTTTAGCCGGTATTGCAGCTTTATGACCCCGTCTGCCCTGCGTGACTGTTACAAAGACAGCGACATCGGTACAGATAATAAGTAAGGCATATCGACATCGATGCTGAATACATCGGCATTAAATGTCGAGACAGGGGGAAGGGATCCGGATTTATTCTAGACCAGACTAGAGTACCGTAGAACTTTGATCCGTGGCCAGCTGCCCTACCTACTTCACTCGTTTATTTATTAACAATAATAGCGGAGGTATAGCCCACGAATTCAACTGTCTATCTATCTATATATTAAATACGTATCACTTTCTACCTGTCTCAATTTTCAGTAGCGAGAGGCTTCCGTTATTAAAGCCACATATTTAGGTATCTATTAGACAGGGTGTCTACTAAGTTCTAAGTACAGAAACTTTAGGAAATGTTTCCTTGGGTTATTTCATGAAGAAAAGTTTATTTAAATATATGTCCGAAAATGCTTTTTTACGGAGTTACAGCTCTCTGAAAAAAGAACGGAATGATCACTTTTTTCTCGATAACTTTCGCAAATAATTGCATTAAAATTTTATAGGTGAGCACTACTGATTTAGTTTAGTATTTTTACTGATTAAATGAATGCAGTAAGAAGTGTCTTATATGGGGGAGGGGGCACGTAATATTTGCTTCTAAATATTTTAGATCTTAAAAATGTTTGAAGTTTTGTTTAAAAAATCTATTCACTATTCAAAAATACACAAAAAAGGTACTTTTGTTGAAAGTCGCTATATCTAACAGTTATCGAAATAAACGAAATAAAGTTTTATGAAAAACCAAGCTGCCATGACGGCTCGAGTGTTTTTCTAAGATGCGAAAATAGTTAGTACGAACTATGAGGATAAGTTCAACACATCGAAACAATACAATAGTTCCTATAAACATGGTTTTGAAAATGCTTTCTTGCGGAGTTACAGCCTCTTAAAGAAGCAATATTTTGAACTGTTAAATTTTCCACTTTCTGAGACAGTACAAAGAATTTACGGAAAAATGATTAGAGAGACTTTTTCATCGTTTTTATGTGTAAAATTCACTCTTAAAGTTTAGGAAATTTAGACAACTGGACAAAACACTTAGAGACCTTCATCGTAACCTTCATTTACCGAAAACATTAAATTACCTTGATAACTGTTAGGTATAGCGCTTTTTAACAAATGTATTTTTTTGTGCATTTTTATACAAAGAGAACACTGTTCTAGTGTTCTATTCGCTCTGAAGATGCAAGCTGCAATGTCTTGCGAAACGTTAGTTTGTATGGGTTCACAAACAGCAAACAGGCATAAGCCGATTAAGTATTTTTGTCCTGGCAAACAAAATACATTAAGATCAAATCCTTGCCCGCCCCAAGGTTGAAATAAACTAAGCACACGACCCTGTTTAGGCAGGCAGAGCCTACGAACATATATTGCTCAAACTTCTAGATTAAATGCTTGTCAGGCAAGCTACAGGTCGGTCCTTACCTGATTATACAGGGTGTAGTTCCCAAACGACGAGGCGGTCTAAGCCGAAAGTAAATTGTATTATTGACATCACAAACACTGTTACAATTTACTGACGACCTTTAGGTGTAATAACAGCACTAGTGATAATAGTAGCCATCACGATTTAGTTATTTTTTAAATATGTTTTTGGATACAAAATTGTTTCTCCAAAAAATAATTATGTTTGCCAATATTAAAATAGACTGTAAAACAAGCCAATTATTTACAATTCTAATTTTTTTTTTAAATTTCTTTTTCATCTGCTTTCGAACCCATAAATAATTCTTATAATTAAAAGTTACGTAGGCAACAACTGAGTACTTATCCTAAAACATAATATTATTACGAAAACATTTCCAAATTTAGTAAATAACTTGCTTTTGTTATCTTCTATTTATTTGGCCTTTTATTACAAAAGTGTTATTCATTAACCGCGCAATATTGAATCGTTAATGTCCGTGGAATAGGCTTTGCGTAACTTTTTACAACAAACACTAACAGGAACCATATTACACCATAAAAATAGTGATTCGAATTTCGCAGGGGTTTTATGAAGCCATAACCACATCATCTGTAATTCAATATACGTAATAGATCTTTAGCAACATAAAGACATCGTATAACATAACTCCCCTGTTGTTAGCTGTTGCGTGATTACACGTAGAATCTATTTTAGTTGTAACAACTTTTTGACATACTAAATCTTGTAGAAACGAATCAAAATATTTAATATCGTTTTTAAACAAATTAATATTAGCTATGTCTTCCTCAATATACAGAAAAATTTAACATTAAAAACAGTTATAAAACCTTCTACGCACTGCATTTAGTAAGTCAGTTCACAATTTATATTAAACAAACGTCAAAAAATGAAGACAACTGGGAAGTTAATCAAGAGTTTTGATATTATGAACGAGATAATAAATCACTTTAATTTTAACTGCGTGTCTCAAAATGTAAGGAGTAATTCTATCCTCCAAAGCAAGAAAAAGAACTTAGTAACGTTCGAACCAAAACTTTAGCATATTTGTAACAAAAGCCAAAAATTCAATTCTCTTAAAATACTGTGATTAATAAATATAATAAAAATTGTTCACTTATCCCATTAAAAGGTCAAATAATTTCAAATAATTTACCCTTACTCAATCTCAGTTTAAAATAGATTAAATGCTTTAGCAATAGAAGAAGGTAAAAGTAGGTGTGAATCCTTAGAATAAGTCAGACGTGTTTTTAGCAATCCGTTTGCCTTCCACACATGTTTCCCCACAATGTTATTAGCCAGTTGTTTTAAAATGCTCTAAAAGACGTAACTACGGCTGCGGCAACTAAAGGGTTAGAAATAGAAGCAGGTACCTTCAACGCTACACTATTTTAATAATTTTATTGGCCAGAAGGGGTCGTATTTCAGGTTAACAGTGAGTTTTGAAAAGCCGCTCTATATAAAGGAATAACCTGAAAATTGAAAATAGAATCATGTATAATTTGTAATATTTTCTAATATCCGCATCACAATAGGCACAGCCATTTTTCAGATTTTTTGAAAAACGTTTGCTATCTCTAATAAGTGCATATGAAACTCTGTAAATATTAAAAACCGGTACGATGTTTTTTATTTAAGTGTGTCTACTAAAAATAAGCAACCCAAATTAAATTAAGCAAAATTTAACTACATTGAAAAATGTAAGTTTGCATTTCCTAATAAATAGGAGGATAAAATTTTGTACATTTTTTAGTCGAATTAAATTTTGATTGATCCAATTTTGGTTGCTTATTTTTAGCAGCCACTTTTTGTTTTAATAATTTCGTTACGCTTTTTAATATTCAAAGAATATTATCCCTCCATTTATCACAGGTCATCTCATTAGCCATTTTCGGTCCATTTCCGAACATAGGCCTCCCTCATGCTATGCCATATTTCTCTATTTTGTGGGTCTCTAATCCAGGTAAGTCCAGCCGATCTCTTTAAGTCGTCTGTCCACCGCATGGGAGGGCGTCCTCTAGCTCTTTTTCCCATGTATGGTCGCCATTTTAAAATCATGTTGGTCCATCTTTCGTCCTTGTATCTTGCCACATGACCCGCGTAGTTCCATTTCAGCTCTGCCACTGCCTCGGCAACGTCCTTTATTTTTGTTTTCTTCCGGATCCAGGTATTTGTTTTATGATCCTTTAACGTTATACCCAACATTTGGCGCTCCATCGCCCTTTGTGTCACTTTCAGTTTATTCATTGACTGATTTGTAAGAGTCCACGTCTGTGCCCCATGTGTTAGAACGGGCAGGACGCATTGATCGAATACACGAGATCGGAGAGACATAGGTATCTTCTTGTTTTTTAACGTCTTACTCAACTTTCCGAAAGCAGCCCATGCCAACCTTCTTCTCCTGTAGACTTCTTTGGTTTGGTTTTCTTTGCTTACGGTTATTGTATGTCCGAAATAAACATAACTGTTCACTTCTTCCAATTCTTGTTCTCTTACTTTTATTTTTTGTTCTAAGATTCTACTACACAATACTTTTGTCTCTGTTAAATTCATGTTCAATCCGATTTCAGAGGAAGCTTTGTTCAATTCTGTTACCATAGTCTGCAGTTGTTCAGGGGTTTCTGCTATAATGACTATATCGTCTACATACCTGAGACTATTTAATCTTTTCCCATTTATTAAGATCCCCTTATCTTCTTGCCACTGTAGTTGCTTGAAAACATCCTCTAGACAAGCCGTAAATAATTTCGGCGATAGGGTATCTCCCTGTCTTATACCACGTTGTATTTTAGTCGGTTTCGTGTTTTTATAAAGTTGTATAGTGGATGTAGTGTTGTAAGGAATGTTTTGGATCAATACTGCGTATCGATGATCTATCCTGGCATTTCTTAATGAGTTCATGATTCGAACGCTTTCTGATAGTCTACAAAAGCTAAATCTAGTTCAAAGTTATACTCAACAGATTTTTTTCAATTAGTATTCTCATAGATAACAGGTGTTCGCTAGTGCTGTAATCTTTTCTAAAGCCGGCTTGTTCTGTTGGTTGATAGTCAGCTAACTCCTTTTTCAAGGATTTAGGATAGCAGGCTTATCGGTCTATAATTCTCTAAGTTAGCTTGCTCACCCTTCTTATATAATAATATCACTACTGCATTATTCCAGTTCTCCGGGATTTCTCCGGTTTCCAAGCATTTATTGAAAAGGTCGCCCAGTTTTGTTAGTATTCCTTCTCCTCCTTCTTTTACCATTTCGATGTGTATTGTATTCTCTCCCGGTGCTTTATTATTCTTCATATGTTTTAAGACATGGCTTATTTCTTCAAGTGTGATATCTGGCATTTCTTCAGAACCAACGTTGAGTACTTTATTACCCTTGTTTAAATTATTATTTAGTTGTTGTATTTTGTTGTCATATAGCTTAGTATAGAATCTTTCAGTTTCTTCTATCATTTTATCCAAATTTCTTATCTCTCTCTCAGTTCTATTTTTTAGTATTGTAATATGCCGTTTTCCACTTCGTTGGAGACATTTTATTCATTCCTTTGTTGTTTTCTATTAGTTTTTCTACTTCAGATTTGTAATACGTTTACAGGTCTTTTCTTATCATTGTTCTGGTTTCCTTTGCCATTTGTCTAAATTCTTCATACTTGCCTTCCTTAAATAATTTTCTTTTTTCTTTTATCTTCCGTTTAGTGTTATTGCTTAATTTTTCTATCTTAGTTTTCCCCATTTTGGCAATTTTTTCTCCTGTTTCTCTCAATTCAGTTGTAATTATGTCATTCATTTCATTTATGTCTTTTAAATCCCATTCGTCATTTATATCCTTTAGTTGTTTGTTAAGTTCTTTTTCATATTCTAGTGTGCTTTGCTTTAGTTTCTGAGTATTAAATTTTACTATTTGTTTCTTGAATGGTCGTCTTTTAATTTTCTCGTCTATAATAACTTTTGCTCTTAATAATCTATGGTCGCTACTTACATTGAATGAGTGTAAGGCTGTTACATCTTGCACTATTTGTTTATTGCTTGACAAGATATTGTCTTTTTGGTTTTTTGTTTTAGAGTCGGGGCTAATCCAAGTCCATTTTCTTTGTCTCTTCTTGGAGAAGAAGGAGTTCATTGCATACATGCGATGTAATGTTAGAAATTCCAGAAGCATAGGACCCCTTTCATTTCTTTTATCATAGCTAAATTTGCCTACATATTTTTCGTTTTCCTCCTGCTGTTTCCCCAGTTTCGAATTAAAATCTCCCATAATGATGGTGTGGGTGGCATGGCCTTTGTTTATGTTATCGCCTATTTCGTTGTAAAAAGTTTCCATTTCATCGTCTGTGTGGGTCGATGTTGGCGCGTAACACTGAATTATTTTCATTTTGTAATTCTCATGCAACTGAATTATTATTATTATTATTATAATTATATATTTTACAGTATATGGTGTTATTTTTTTGTTACTTATGAAGCCTACGCCATTCTAGCTTTCATTGTCTAAACCTTTATAGTACTATATGTTTCATGACTCCAGTAATATACATCCTCCTTTGCGTCGTTTCTCAGATAGTCCAACGATGTCCCATTTTACTTTACTAAGTTCTTTCTCTAATGCATAGAGACGATCTTCACCTAACAATGTTCGTACATTCAAAGTTCCAATTATCATCGCAGTTTTTCCTTGGCAGCCTGCTCCTACCCGGGGATTCTTAGAACCCCATGTCTGCTCACTTTTTCGACCGCTGCCTTGGTCGGGGATTTGCAGACCGCCGGGGACTTACCTAAGGCCTATCTATTGTATTTGCTTTCATGAGGGGTATTTAGCCATTCACCTTGGTTGGTAGGGGGTTATGGAATAGAGGAAAGTAGATTAAGTTTTGGATAGGATTAAGGTAAAGGACAAGATTCTCTCCTAGGGTAGGGAGATGGAGAGAACCAAGGCTCGCGTGGGCAGGGTCGCTTCCCTGAGGTAGCCCTATCCTCCACCGGGATCGTAGAAGAGTGACTACCCAACGTTTTTTAAAAAATCTAATAAAAATAAACTGCGCCTGTTTTTATGCGGTTATTAAAAATTATGTATTTAAAATATTTAAGTTACCCTTCGTCTCTTAAAATGGGGTAGTAGTTAAGAAACTCACTATTAGCCTTATATACGGTCCCTTCCATTCTCTAAAATAAAACAAAATGTTGCTCAATCTTGTATAACTTTGGAGATATCAAATTGTAACATTTAGTTGCCGCACACTGGATAGTCACATAAACATAACAAATTTAGTGAAACTTGACAAAGTTTTTATTCACATTAATTATTGTTATGGAATTTCACGACGTAACGACTAAAACCATTAAGTATTTGCTTAGCAAGTCTTTTCCTTGATATTTGGAGTAAAATTATTCCTTAAATTTTGAGACACATGTTAACAGACGGATGCGTTTCTATAGAATGCTGACGTTAAATTAAATTAAGTAGTGAGTAAATTATAAACTTCTTTTTCAAGCGCGTCTATTATGAAGTAGAGCCAGCCCTCCTCTCCATATTGGGCGATAGTAAACTCGGCCGCTCAACAGAACATGTACTAATCCCACAGGTAAACTCGGCCTGCTAGAAATTTTCTGCCTTAATCTTCATAGGTAAACTCGGCCGGTAGATACCTACTTGCTGTTTTGGCCTTAATTAGAGATTAAAATTACTTTACTTATCGGCCCAACTTATCTGCGTCATACTATGACGTACAATGCAGAGTGTTAAAGAAATTGTTAGTCAACGAGGCAAAGTTATGCTCTTGGTAGATAACTATAAGTTTTCTTTTAAAGAAGAATTCAAAAGTGGCGAGAAAAAGTGGAGGTGTAAGAATGCCAAGTGTCTAGCAAATATTTATACAGTGGGCCCGGAGAACACAATATCGAAATCGAATTTAATTCATAACCATTCGGCATGTGACATTCGCAACATTCAAAGACAAGTGATTACAAGTGCAGTAAAATGTAAAGCTGTGGAGGATATTGGCAGTCAACCTAGTAAAATTGTGCGTTCCCTTATTGCCAAAGAAGATTCAGCAAATATTGCAACAACGGATCTGTCTAATATAAGGAAGAATATGTATAACGCCAGAAGAAAATTACAACCAGTACTTCCCAAAACAAAACTAGAAGTTCACAGTTCGCTTAAACCAGAGAAGCAATTTTTGACCAGCCGTAAGGAAGAATTTCCTTTAGTCCACAGCGAAGATTCCAATATATTAGTGTTTAGCTGTTTTACAAATTTAAAGCATCTTTGCTTAAGCCAGAAAATTTATGTGGATGGTACTTTCGACTACTGCCCAAAATTTATCTTGCAGTTGTTCACCATACATGGCTGCCTTAATGGTCATTATGTACCACTAGTGTTTTGTGTGCTACCAGACAAGCAACAGAAACATACAAAAAGTGTTTCGAATTTGTGACTGAAAAGTGTAGTGCATATTCTCTGTCGTTTTGTCCCACCGAAATTGTGGCAGATTTTGAGATGGCTATCCATAATGCAGCTAAAATTGTTTGGCCACAAATAAAAATAATTGGATGCAGATTTCATGTAACGCAAGCTTGGTGGCGTACAATTCAAAAACTTGGACTTTCAGCAGATGATAAAAAAAAGCGAGGTTGGAAAATGGATTGGTTATTGTTTTGGATTGTTGTTTCTAGAACCACAAGATGTTGGTGATGTGTATGTTTTTACATTATCTGCTATTCAACCAGAAAATGATAAAGTTACTTTGTTTGCTGATTATTTCATCAACACTTACATATCCGAGGATGCCGTTTTTCCACCCCATTTATGGGCATCAAAAACAGCAAGCGCCGCTCGCACCACCAACGCATGCGAATCGTTTCATTCGCATATCAGCAAAACTTTAAATTCTCCTCATCCTTCTATATTCGTTTTTATTGATTTCCCAATTAATTTTCAAAATAAATATATGTAAAGTTGCAAAGTATTCACAAGCCATATGTACCTAATTCGGACACTCGGAAAAGGCAAGATTACCTTCAAAACAAAATTAATGATTTTAATAATGGGAAAGTGTCAACGTTAGAATTTGTTAAGTTAACCTCGCATTATTATAGTTCCACTATGTAATATTAAAATATATTTTGAATTGGTGTAGATTTCTATGTGTATTTTTTTTAGGGTTATATTTAATAAATTTTTATGATGTCATATGCATTTGTTATTTTATTTAACAAAATTAGTATAGTTATTGAGGTGATCTTGGCCGCTTTAGATACGTGTGCTAATCGCCTCAAATTATATGCTTGAACTACCAGGCCGAGTTTACCTATACAGGTTAAGGCTTATTTTGACCGCGAGGATTAAAATATCTAAAGCGGCCGAGTTTACCTCTGCCCTCCATATTATGTGGTTTTATAATATCTAGTATTATGTAATTAAAAACAATGTGTATCCACTAATAGCTGACCACCAGTGATGTGTATTTCCAACGGCCGCCTTGATTATTTCGGTTACCATGATCTTCTGTTCATAACAACAACCGCGATTATAACTTACTGAGAACTTTCTATGTTCGTAATGATCACTTTGAACACTTAACCCACCAAAAAGCTTTATTCACAACGGCCACCTCGATCATAATACTACTTAGAATTTTGTTTCTTCTTGGCCACCTTGGTCACAACGTCCACTAAAGTTTTCTATTTATAACGGCCACTTTAATCACAACAGTCACCAATGATCTCTATTTACAACGCTCACCTTGTTCATAACGGCTACTATGGTCTTCTGTCACAACGGCCACCGTGATAAATACCCTACTAAAAACTTCGTATGTTCATAACAGCCACTCTGATTACTACGCTCACCAAAGATTCTATTCACAACGGCCACATCATAACAGACGATGGTACTCTGTTCCCAACGATCATCGCGATCATACCTACCAAGTTACACAGACCCTACTGAGAACGTTGGTGGTCTATAATGGCTACATTGATCACAACGTCCACTAAAGTATTCTGTAGACAAAGGCCATTTTGCTCAAAACGGCTACTATAGTACCAACGCATAACAAAATGATATTTTTTCAAACTACTACCTTAATGATAACGGCCACCAAACTCCTATGTTCACAACGGCTACCTTGATCATAAAGCTTGGTTTTGATAAAGTCTTAAACGCGTACTCTTGTCTGCTATTGTAATGCCAAGACCAAGGCTAACTCAGTCATGGCCTTAATCAACTTTTTACACGTTTTATAATAATATATTACAGTAAAATTAAGACGACTTGTCTTGTCTTGCAGTGACAAACATGTAAGTGATGTAAATATCGGTGCAACTATTGTAATAAAATTTATTAAATGCAGTCAGTTGTGCACATCCTATACTCAATACCCATGCGACCATGAATCTTTTCTAGCTCTCCCTGCCTATAGGCTACATTCTGCTCTCTGGTCATTTCTTGCTTTGTTTTTGCTGATCACATGCGGTCTTTCTTATGCACATAAGTATTTGCAGTTAATAAAACACAGAGCTTCTTTTTTAATTTACTTGATACTAGACAATTTTACATTTACAGAAATCTCAGCGTCAAACGCACCTACCTATTTACCTTACATTCAACTTCTATAGAAAATGCTGTGGCTTTCTAGCCCTTCAGAAGCACGTTCGGCACAGTAAAATGATGTACATACCTATCTATATATTAAACCCAGATTTTTTTCTCCAGTCTCACCTTTTGTAAGGATGGGCCTAGAAGCTATATCTTTACGCTGCCATTATATAAGGCTCATATTTGTGTGTACATGTATTGGTATGTATAGAGACCAGTACAGTTTTTAACGCAAATAAGAAAATTGTGTTGACACTGTTTGTTCGTATTATTAAAACGCAATTCGCTAATTTTTTTACTAGCTCTCATTACCGAAGCCATCTCAAGGAAGGAAACGGCCAGGGGCGTGCGGTGGTTTTATATTTTAATATAATCTGTTCTTTGATTTTACGAACTCACCTTATTTTTTATTAAGTTGTGCTGTATATACCGCTAATATTAAATTATAATAATATTATTTAACTTATAATATATGGTTTACAAATTTCACTAAAACTGGTGTGTTGACAGGGCAGAAAAGAATCATTAATAAGGAACAAGAACAGATATTCAAAAAAAACTAGAGTTTTATTTGCCAGAGCTTTTATTCTGACATGGACGATTTTATGTAACATTTTCTAGAGTTAGAAAAGTTATATATGTGAAAATTAAAATTTAAAATACTAATTAACAGGAGAACAGCGGGTACATTATATATTAAAAATCTTGTCTGGTATAAGGAAAGAACAGAATTACATTGCAATAATTATTTGATTTCATTCTCGCTGGGTCGGAGTTTTACTCAAATAATAAGCTCAGTATTCATTTTATAATCGCTGATTTTTTTGCCTATTTAAGAATGTACAATATTGCTGAACACATTAAGTACATGTCTTATACATCGATATTTATTTCTTTTAAGAAGTTACCAAGTAGATCGTGTGACGTAGCCCACGGGTTCTGCTAGTTTATGTTTACTACTGCTTCCCAATCTGAAACTATAAATTCTAAGAATAATTTTAATCAAATATCAAGACCAAGACACTTGACAAGACACGACCGGTTGCAAAAACGATTGTCAATTTTACCTTTAACAGAGGATGTTTTAAATAAAAAAATTGCAATTATCCTATAACTTAACAGTACATTACAATGACCAAATACATTACGACTGCAATTATTACCAATGGACACAATTTTTTAAATCAGTAATTTTATTTTAGGTCCAAATTTCTAGTTCCAAAAACCCTTCACACGTCAAAGTAAACAGTCCGTTAAAGTTGTCAATTTGGTTGTTTGTCCAACCTGACGTAAATCAAGACTCTTAGTCTTGAGAGGCTTGGTCTTGATCTGTTACAGCAATTCTTGATTTGTAAGAGAAAACAAAGACAAGACTAAGACTAGTCTTGGTATTGTCGAAACAACTCCATAAAAGCTATTAAAACGCAAAAGCAATAACGCAAAAAAAATTTCAAGCAAAATATTCACGGGAAACAGATCAAGCATCAAATTAATTGCAAGAAATTTAAAGAAGTTGTTTTTACGTTTGATTCACTGTATTATAAGACACACTATAACTGCCTTCCTAGTTACAAGTTACTTATTTTATATTAATGAAGGTGAATGATTACATTTGAGGTATCACATTTAGCGCTATAGCCATTTTAGGACAATACCTCCTGACACGGCTCTTAATTTAAATACTGTTATTTTTATGTTTTGTTTTTCTGAAGAGCTTGCAAAAACAAACAGTACACAAGTACACATACATCGTGGCTAACCAAATATGTTTTGCAGCTTTCTAAAAAGTTGCAAATATTAGAAAAGACAGGGATTTTTCGGAATTAATTGCGCTTGACTGTCCCAGCCCTATTGATCCTCACTAAACCCCTTTAGATAAATCAAATAATGAAAGCGGTATTTGATGTACGCACTCGACCGAATACGAATGCGAACAAAACGAATAGTGATGAAGCAACAAGTAGGACTACCTGTTTAGCATTACCAGATAAAAACCCCATTGATATCTAAAAGCCTCAAGAGATATGGTGGATCTGTTGCTCTTCATTTACAATTCCAAGTAGATTCAAACACAACCCGGAAAGAAAAAACAGATTTATATGACTACAGCATCAAAACTGATGATGTAAACATGATTCGGTTTTACTTTGTAAAAGCATTTTAAGAGGATAAAATGTTCAGTACCTTTGCTGTTTATTTTTTTCAGAATGCTTACATAATTAATAACTGTTTAAGATTTAACGCTCTTAGTGATAAACTGCTTATCTTTAGTCTATGCTGCTGACAAATTACCTTAAATCAAGCTTTAACTCACTGAGTTAAAAATGTGAACTTCAATATAATAATACCATTTATACCAAAAAACATAATAGTTATTTATGTATTAAGGGCGTAAAGAGGCTTTTATGGCGTAAGACGTAATTTTGAGCCCGAGGCGACAGCCGAGGGCTAAGAATACGTCGAAGGCCATAAAAGCAAGTGACGCCCGTGGTACATACACAACTTTATGCACGGATTAAGATTTTTTAATTTAAAAATATTGCCAAAATAAATTGAAAATATTTATAAAATAAATTGAATTTTCCACCCACATCTAGCGTTGCTTTGATTAAATTTGAGATTTGAAGCGTAACTATATTAGCGGGCAAACCACGGTCGCCATATTGCCTAAAATCTCAGTTTGCAAGTGGTTAAACTGTTTCTATTAGGTATGATATCGTTGTTTGACGTTTCATTATAGCCCATGGGCAATAAAAAGGTCCATGGACTATAAAAAGACGTTTATGACAAAGAAATTCGTGTATAATTGTCAATTTATGATACATCCGTGCATAAAATAAATTATTTTTTTTAAGTAACATAATAAAATTGCAATAATAACAAATAATAATTTAATTTTCATTACATTTTGGTTACAGATTCGGAGTCATGTGATTTTCATTTAAAGATAATTTTTTTTCAGATTCACTCTACATACCTAAAAATTGTACAGTTTACATTACACAAAATCAATACCTATTGAAAAGTTGAATAAAAAAATACCATACAAAAAACTCAAAAACTAAGGCTTCTGTTTTAGCACATTCCTATATTTTGTATGTATACGTCATCCATGGCCTTCTGAAAGTAGTTTTTTTTTCATTTGCATGCTATTCACTCCGTATTTTCTTACATCTCTGTTCTAGTTTTTTAGCAGCTTTTCCTCTCATTCGGTTTGTTAGTAAGCATTTCTTCCCCAAACATTCAGTCCTATCTTGGTACATTTAATTAAAACTTCATTTTAGTTTTCCAAACTGGGAATGCATTGTTATGGGGAAACAATTAATTCTGAGGCGCATTGAATTTTCAGGAACCACCGAACCCATATTAAATGAAATACAAAATTCGTCAGTGAAACGTAAAATTCTTCTGAAAACAAGACTTATCCGGAAAACAAGTCTTTAGAAATGATATCCAAAACCATTAAAAACTAAAGTTAATATTATTTATGATTTTGTAAATACAAGCGGAGATATTTACAATAGGTTTCAAGGAAAATCAAATCGTTTCTGTCGAATCCTCTACTTACAACATTTATAAGGTTTTATTTTTGTTTGTTTTGTAATAAAAGTGTTTTTGGAAACTTTTTACACTTTTGAAAGAATTTTATCACAACTGACAACACGAATGTTTTGTCTAATAGAACTGGGGATGACACCAATTTAATTTACCCCATTAATCTAATTTGTCTGAGACGATTTCTGTGAAGTTTTGAAATGTAATATAATCAATATATTAATATATTTTGTATAATTTCGGTTTCCTGGGCGTTCAAAGTCGAAGTCACACTCTGCGCAGTTACTTGGTTAACTTGCGACGAATTTCATGCTAAAAATAAAGAGAAGGGTCGCTACTGGAATTTTGTTCTTTGCATAAACCTTAACTTCAGAAAAAAATAATACGTTTTTATTTCGATGTGATTCGAACTGCACTAACCTTTCATGGGCTGCGTAATCTAATTGACACTGACTACTCGTAAAAACCAAGTTGTGAATTTATATATTCAACAGTTTGCATTACAATCTCACAAAAATAACACACACCGACGTGAAACTTAAAACAATATACTGTTTTAACTATTAATTATAATAAATAAAATACTATAAATAAAGTTACATGAATTAAAAATTAAGCAGGTATAATATTTTTAGTAACTATATAAAAAATTAATTTTGGGGTTCCACACGATACGTAGAAAAATAATATAGTCAATTCAAATATTATGCTAACACCTGCCAAAATAAGAGTGGTAACGGGAACATGTTTAGAGCTTCGATGCGGTCGGACAATTAAATTAAATCATAGACAAATAAAATTCAATTAAAAAACAGATTTTTCAAAATTACCAATTCCAGGAATTTGAAATAACTTCAAATTTATTTTAAGTAAGTTCAAAACAATTTCAAACAGGTGCAATAACCCGACAGCTGTGATGTTTGCGATTAGGTGATAACCAATTTTTTTGAATATATTTAAATTCGAGTAAAATTCCGACAATGTGGGCTGTTCACCTTAATTATAATATTTATGTTTTATTTAAACTGATCGTCACTTCGAAAAACTAATTTTTCGTCTAATTTCCATAAACCAATGAATATGCGTTAGATTTACCAAAATTTCATTCGCTTTGTTCATTCCGGGCTGCAAGAAAACTTTGAAAATCCACACAGCTTAACAGGTCTTTTCTAATTTAACAAAAACCTATAAAACATCTAAATTTGCAATAAGTTGCTTGAGGACGTTCAATACGAAATAAATTGCTTTCTACGGGATTGTGACCTATATGCGAAAAATGGTACGTATTCCGAGTGCTAGAGTGAGGTATTTCAAAACAACGCTCTAAGCATTGTTTTAAAGGCCAGTGATCAACTAGAAAGCTTAATTTAAACTAAAGTTAGAATTGTAAACTTTCTGGATACTATTACTAGTGGACATTGTTTCCATAATATTTAAACTAGCAATAAAATACGTGAATGTGTCATTATAGCAATGTATAATTGATACAAACATTCATAATATTTTAATTAATAGAAGGTATACAGTAGTTCAGAGTTCAACGCTGGCCGAGGTCATAAAATTGGTAAACCACGTCAAATCAACGCCAAAAGTCACTCCCCTTAAGCTTAATTGCTTACTAGTCGTGGAAGGATACAATTCTAAACTTAGCATTTATGCAATAATACTTAGTCTTATCATCCCCCTTCCCCCAATTTTCTCATACACTTGGCTTGAGTGATTTTTCTAATTAGACGCACGTAAACAGTTAATAAATAAAGCTTAAAACGCTGGAAACTGTCATTATACTAGGTGTCTGTGTTAAAAAGTTAATGTTTATTAACTATATCTAAAGCAAACTTCCATAAATTTTTCACGTGGCAGGATAGTAAACTTTACTTTAATGAAAAGCGCGATTTATGTAATTAAGCACACACTTGTTTTGTTTTTATTTGGGTTATTCCATTAATTATAAACTTTTATACTTTCCGTTTACACACCTGAACTTGTAATTAATGGGTAAGTTTAAGTTTCCTCGGAATTTACTTATCTATTGCGTTTTTCTTTTAAATATTACATAATAGATTATGAAATTTTTTAAAATATCTTTGTTAGAGGAAATAATTCGATTCCTAGTGAAGTGTACAAATTAATTTCCACAATACACAATTATCTCCTATTAGCTATCAAGTAACATACATATTTGATAAGGTAATTTGTGACTACTTTATTAGACTCAAAGACATATTAATAATATACGTTAATAATTGGTACACTGGTGGCACTTTTGTTAATGGTGCTATTTCGTGAGGTTTCCACATCTGTTTATTGTGTTCTTCTTCTGTGGGCTCAAAGCAGCTGGTTCTGCCATAGGACCAAGGTGTGCACTGTGCAATGCACACAGTTAGCCTATTCAAGGGGCAGCATAACTTCCCTGGAGCTTCAGTCGCCATATTGGAAAATGGCAAAGTTCCCTACAAAACGAACAGCAGTCACGTAGTTGCATAAAATTACTTGTCTCTGTTTAACGAGAGTAGTGTGAGCAACTCCGACAGCGGCCATGAAGGTGCTGCTGGGACTCGTGTCTTTTCACCTACTGGTGGAGTCCGAACTCGAGCGACGGTCTACAGGCTAAGCTACACGGGACTATGGAAACCCACATTCCAGAGCTTCCTCACGATTGAGATTGACCATTCCTATCTTTCCGACGGGAAGTGATGGTTTCGTTCCTCATTTGCCTTTTGGCAATGTACACGACACTCTCATCCCAGAGCGGGATAAATGACTATTGAAAGATTCCTTCGGCACTGTGACCCCGTATGGTTTACGGATGGGTTAAAAACTAGGGAGGGATGATGAGCTATCTATGAAAACAAAACCTATGCCAAACTTTAATTTGCCCTGGAAAAATTCCAACCGTCTTCTAGGCTGAGATTTTTGCTATAATGGCCTGTACAAATGGAAACTTCAGAAGAGGGTATAAAAGAATACACAAATGCATCTATCCCGGCAGTTTAGCTGTTATCAAAACCTTGATCTCCGTTAAGCTCCAGTCACGAATGGTCCAAGAATGTCGAAAAACTCTCACAAAGCTCTAGGCTAAAAGGTATGTAATAATCCTATAGATACCCACTACTCAGCCATAGTGTAATTGAAGGAAAGACTGATTTGCTGACTGTCGCTGAAGCTAAAGACTCGCTAATAGAATCAGAATCAGCCTGCAAAATTTAACACAAACGCGTGAGGCGCGAGGTATTTAGTTATACGTTGTCACAACTCATTATTTTGGACTTTTCGTCAAACACCAAAACACATTCTTCCTTAATAAGGGTTCTACGCATAGAACGACAAAAATTGTTCTGCGCCTAAACAAAAGAAAAATCAAAATAGTGACAAGCTGCTGACTGGCCACGGTCACCTACAGAAGCATCTGCACACTATTGGGGCTGTCAATAGACCAATGCAGAAAATTCCAAGTCCGGGAGAAAACCTCCGAACACAAACACTGTAAGTGCGTCGCTTTCGCGATCTTCAAGTATGCACACCTTAGTTTTTTCTCTTTAGAGCCAAACGAAACACAAAAACTATCTTTAAACAAAATCTGGTTCTTTGTTGAAGCGACCAGCCTGTTTAATGAAATCTAAATCTTCTAAGAAGCACAATGGGTACAACTAGCCTAAGTTCGAGCGGACGCTATATTCTCTCAATCATCATCGTCCCTAAAAAAAAAGTTTGAATAGACGTTTGCTACAGGCTGCAGGTAAGCTGCAAAACAGTATTCTTCGGCGACCCATTTTTACTGTCCCATACTACTACTGAAGTACGGAAAGATGATTTCATGCAAATTTTCGAATTTCAAATTTTAACGGAATACGCGTTTTGGGGTACAAGGAGCCCAAAAAGTGGTTTTTAAAATGTGTCTGTCTGTGGGTGGGTGCGTGGGTGGGTGGGTGCGTTCGTTGCTCTATATCTCTAAACCTCTTTACCGATTTTTATAAGTTTTGGTGTGTAGAAGTTTTTTAGTTGCAGGTAGTTCTCTGACTAGCGTCTAGTGTCTTCAACAACAACCGATCCTACCTCATTCTAACTTTTATGACTTGCTCACCTCCTCGGCATGCAGCATGCAGCTGGAATGTGTGTAAAGCTATCGCCGTCAGCAGAGATCGTAAGCTTCCTTAATCACACGCACGTGTTTTAAAATTTAAAACGTCAGTTGTATATGTTGCTTTAAAAATAATAAAAAAACGTACAATATAAAATGAAAATTATTATTTAATGATTATTTTTTAAAGAGCTCTACAAAATAAATTTAAAAAAATATTTTTAACTTTTCTTTTTACTTTTAAAATGAAAATCAGAAGTTACTTTCGCTTTGTATTTTCTACGCTGTACCGTGCATGTTATAAATTAAAAAAAAAAAAGATTGTTGTTTTGTATTGAATGCAATTTATTAGCAATCAAAAAAATCGGCTTTAACAATGCAATTTCACTTTACACTTACACTTTCATTAACTTGCTTTACTTTCGATGTAAATATCACACTCCTACAAACAACCGCATTGATAAGTTAACACTGCAAAATACGATCCAATATTAGACGAGGTTGCGCAAGTCAGGATCGGTTGTTGTTGAAGACACCAGACGCTAGTGTAGTTCTCTGTAGGGTCACCAATCGGAACCAGAAACGGAAATTAGACCTGTTTTTGGTGTGGTTTTTTTTCTAAACATTTTCTTAAAATTTTAAATACATAACGTTGTAGTGCATCTAAAGACAAATCAAACGCTTTTTTCAAAATGCTGTATCTTCCAAATGAAGGCGGTTACGAAATTTTGAAAATTTTAACTTTAATGCCCGATTACTCAAAAACAAAATATCCAATCAATACAAATTATTATATTATTTGATAGCCCTTAATAGGTATAATCAAGTGATGTAAGAACATTTTTGGAAATTTAAAAATTGTAAATATACTAGCGGCTCAAAATTTTAGACATTCCATAAAAACTCCTTACATTATTTTTGAGCCAATAGAGATTGCACTGCACTACAAATTTGTTTTTTACTTATCTCCCAAATTTTACTGTGACGCCCTGCAGAAATTTTTGAAAATTTTCAAATTGATTAATTAATTATTCAAAAACTCAAACGCTGATCGTTATTAATTTTAATTAATTCGATAGGCTATTTAAAGTACTTTGTTAGGATTTACAAGAATTTTTAATTATTTTAAGAATTAAGAGAGAAAACGATACTTTTTAATACCAACCAACAAGGTGTTTTCCGGGAGTTACGTGACTTTAACTACGTTTATCAATTGACTCTAGTTAAAACAAATGTTTTTTATTTTTTTCACATTTTTAACAACTCTTAAAATAAAGCTTTTACAGCGATTTTAGTTCAAAGTCCGAAGCGCATCAAATCAAACGTAAGACGCGGTCGGCTGCCTTGCTTCTGTCCTATGCGGCTAGCCGAAGTTATAGCGCTATAGTCTAGACGGTACACGATATCGTATTGCAAAGGCTATCACAAGTTCAAATCGACGCTGGGGCGTTATTATTTTTTGATTTTTTTTCTTTTTTCAATTTTTGTAAAAACAATGCTATTTACTCAGTTATTGACGCGCGAACATTTAAAACGTAAAAACGCAACGTAAAAGTAACCAACGCCTTGGGTCTGCAGCGGGCTTTTACCGGCTAGATTAGATGTAAATTTCCATCACTTTATGACGCGCGAATATTTTTAAGGTAAAAAGTAGGGGAAAGTACCAGCGACCTGTTTCGCCCATTTTAGAAAATGCTCCTCGCATTACAAAAACTTAAAGCGGGCTGAAATTTCTTCATGATTCTGTATAAAGCTCCAGTCGAAGAAACGTCGCTCAATGATTACGTATTATACAGGGTCGCTATTATGTATGGGACCAAAGCTCCCCTGGTCAAACGGTTTGAGATATGCATTTCATATTTAGTATTTGTTAATTTGAGGTTATTTTGGATATTCCGAAATTTAAAAAAAAATTTTTTGCATATAGTTTTTAAGCGCGACCGCCATCTTGAATTTTTTTAAATAGCAACCTAGGCTGTATGATACATCAATAGAAAGCTTATTTTATTCTCTTTTCAGAGATATTAAACATTTATATGGTTACATAAGAAAATAACGCAGACAAATTAAAACAACATTTGAAGCATGCTTACATCGTTTAGGACTAACTTTTTTCAGGAAAATTCTTTTTTTAAACAACATCGTGGTTCTGAAAAGAACTTTTTTTTTCATCGCACAGCAGTTCCGGAGAAAGAGACGGAGCGACCTACTTCGAGCTGGTGTACTTAATTCGTCACTGCACATTTACTCAAATCTAGGTTGGTCAACCACATCCAGTACTACCTCAAGGGAATTCTCTTCATTTGTGGCAGATCTTGGTCTACCAGATTTAGGACAATATTTTACGCTTCCATTTTCAGTAAATCTTTCTAAAGTCCCACTTACCGTAAATCTACTAATTAGATTTCGATCGGGATGTGCCGTATTAAATAAATGACGTACCTCGTCGTGTGTTCGTCTTCTATCACCATAACCAATCATCATGAGAATCTCTATCCGTTCTCCTTCTGATAAACGATCCATATTGCAGAATTCTAAAGATTATTTGCCAGACAACACAACTATAGGAAGAATTAACAATGTGTGATGTTTATTTTGTCACCTATTAAACTCTTACTACTTGTTTTTGCTGGTGTTTTGTTTATTTATGACGTTTTGTTAATGCAATGGTTACTAGATTTCGCTAAATGTGCAGCGACGAATTAAGCATGCCTCAAATATTTTTTTAATTTTTCTGCGTTATTTTCTTATGTAACCCTATACATGTTTAATATTTCTGAAAAGAGAAAAAAATAAGCTTTCTATTGAGGTATCACACAGCCTAGGATTAAAAAACTTTAAGATGGCGGCCGCGCTTAAAAACTATATGCAAAAAAAATTATTTTTTTTACTTAAGAATATGCAAAATAACCTCAAATTAACATATACCAAATATGAAATGCGTATCTCAAACCGTTTGACCAGGGGAGTTTTGGCCCCATATATAATAGCGACCCTGTATATAAATGCTTTAAAACATCGGTGACCAAAATAAACTATATCTTTGATACCTAATTTTCATTAATTTTATTATAGTAAATAAATGATATTAATTAGAAGAACGTGTTTTACTAGTTACGTTTTTGACTTTTTTTTTATTTTAATTAAATAAACGTTCTTTGCACTTTGGCGTGCAAAAGAGGCTAGAAAAATGTACTTTGCAAGATACTACCCTTGATGTCCCTGGCCAGATGCGAATGTTTGTAAGTACTGCAGCGTCGAGCTATTAGATGGCCATTAGACAACAACGCAAGGAAGCTGTAACATACGGCAATAATATTATTTTTTTTAGATGGATTTGAATTTTGTGAAAGTAGTGTATTTGTACCTCACTGTACTAACACACGCTAAGAATCCATATCAAGTTTTTATAACGGTTTATGCAAAACTCAATAATCAGCAAAGCGCTCTTTTTAAGCGTTTTTTTTTAAAGGAAGCATGAGGCCGTGCGTGAGCACGACTCCATGATTCCCATCCCACCCCCTTACCCGTGCTCAGCGGACTTGCGCTCTTTCACCGGTCTAACATGCACCCCACCCCTGACAGGCATGCAACCCAACATACACACCATCCATGGACACGCCGGATTTAACTTATGCTCGAAAATTTCCGACGGGCAGAGGACTCAAACCTACTGCTGTTGAGAGTCTACTTTCAAAGCCAAAAGGACTTTAACCACTAGACCACCCGCCGGCCCAACATTTTAAGCGTAATTGCAGAACGTTTTCTTACAGCCTGCGTAAGTCAACTTAACGTATATAACGACAATACGTACTGGGTTTATGTAGATTTAATAGAAAAGGTTCACAACAAAAAAATGTATTACTTGAAGGTTAGCTAGCGTGAGTTATCAGTTATGCTTATTTTAAATGCAATTTGCCAAACCTTATTTATCATGTGCGTTAAACACTTTTTTTTAGCTTTAACCAGGGATACCCCTCTGCAAGGCGAGTATTACAACAAAGATTAAACTCATGACCCTACCTGACATAAGTACGCATAATCTCGTTAGTAAGGCCTGCGCGCTGTTTTCATATTGTATTCTTTAAAACTAAAAAAATTTTCTAGAAAGAAAATCGATTTTTGGAAAATATTCCTGGGGATTGAAAAACCTCAAAGAGAAAGGAACATTCGTCCCTCAAAAAATTTGATAAGTGTGTCAAAATAAACCCACTTAAATATTGCCGCACCTACAAATAAAGTTGCAAATGTTATTCTACTATCACTAATGAGCAATTTAGCACAAACATAAATTTGTATATATAGTGGAAGCAGAGTTTTCTAGTACAGAAATCCTTTATGAAAATAGAGCTCCCAATATTACTTACCTGCAATCTGTATCAAAAAATTAATCTTTTTTGTAGGTAATTCTTCACCATGCAGTTTTTCTAAGGTATTTTTGCGCTAGGAGCAATCTTTTCAAAGATAAATGCAAATATATGATTTTAAGGGGCCATTTTTCAATATGGCGACCGAAGCTTCACTTGGACCGGCCAGTACTTTTAGTATGTTTATAAGGAAGACAATCTATACTAAAATCCAGCTTATCCCTAATTCTCGTCTTTAAACCTAAAAATATATTCTAATTTGACTGAATTATACGTAGTCATAGTCATGTTTATTGTTTTAATAAAAATTAAATTAAAACAACTTCGAATGTTTAATTTATTAACTCATTAATGACCACGCCCCTGTAAAATATCACTCACGACGCTGATTTGGGGGCGGTCGAAACACACTTTTCATCGGGCGGCCGAAGACCACGACCTGGACCTGACTTTTGGAAATAAAATAGGAAAGTGGACTACTTAGTTCAAATAAGCAAACTTCTTAACTCGTAGAAAGTCTCTTCAGACCCTTCATCCTTGGGAAGGCGACATACTAGGAGCTTAAATTATCCAATCGTCTTGGGATATTTAACCTAGGTCAAAACTCATACCAACTAACTTATTTTATTAATTTGAGTCAACACAAGCGTTTTATTCTTGTTTCTTAGTATTAATTTATTTAACTGTCGCTAAAAGTTGGTTATCTAGCTTATGGTTCGTAATTAACTAGAATAAAATTGGATGACGGGAAGATTTCATTTTGGCTCTTTCCAGTAAAGTAAATAAGTTACTTAGAATACAATGGAAATTATTTTAATTGCAGCCTACAGAAATAAATTTCAACCTATATTATATTCCTTCAGAGCTCAAAGTTTAAGTATGTAATTTTTAGTCTATATTGAAAACCCTACGCGTTATCATCAATGTAGTAAAAATGTAATTATCCAATTCTAAGATAAACACATCTTCTATTATGACGAAGGGAAGGAAACGCGACGAGGCTTCATAATTACTAACGGCCATTAAACAGTGTCGCGCCTGTTGGCACTCCTGGCGCAGAACTCATCCCCGTCGCATTAAGGTGCCATTTATTGTTGGCGAATGCTGGTGAAACCTTCGTAATAATGTGTAGGTAATTTAAACTGAATCTTTCGTGCGGTATATTACACGAAAATTGCGTTGTTTTATCTTCAAGAGCAATGACTTAGAGTTATTACATTTTATGAAAAATAATATTGTATGAAACCTCAGTTTTATGCAGCATTTGTGCTATATTTGCATAAAATTGTTTTTAATTTTCCATCTGTAGATGTAGAGAAATCTTCTTGTAAACAAAATGGGATTTGCTTTTTGTTTTAAATCGCCTTTTCTGTTTCACAAGATTGCTTTATAAAAACCTATAAACATTTTAAGCTTTACGCGGGCGCTTAGAGCACAATAGAAATGGTTTAAAATACTCCAAGTTCTCACAAAAACCTATTCTAAAAATGCTAAAATTTAACCGTTACTACTAAAACCAAATTAATATATATATATTTTCTTTAATATCTTGTTACTTTTCCCTTTTAGTAGTTTTTGGGTAATTATCATTTCATGATAAATAATGTTGATGTAACAATAACAAGAGGTTGTAGATAGACTCTCAAATCTACGTCTATGAATGTAGAGGATAAGATAAATGGTTCTTTGTGGTGCGTCTTTAAAATCATCAATAGCTGTCCGAGGAAAGCTTCCTTATCGTTGTGGAAAAACAGTATTTTTTGTGTCATTGTATTTGCAGTAAATGGGAAAAAAGGACAGTGATTTTTCATACAACTGAAAATGAAGAACGACTGCAATATTTTTTTGTTTTTCTTAACGTGAAGGCACCATCCACAATTGTTGTCAGATTTGGGTAAACAGTTATTGTCGTTTTAATTAAACAACTTTCATATTCTTTTGTAAATTCTAACTCTCACGTTTTTTTGTGAATTTAATTACACACGATAACAAGAATGACATCAGAGTAACTTCCATATTTAATTTCAGCAAAAGTTGTTATACAGACTTACAATTGCTGGTGTGCTGCCATTAAGTGCCAAATCAGTCATTTTCCATTACTTGTTGTTCTAAAACAAAATGCCATTAAGCGGTATCATCAGTTAAGTAATCTTAAGGGCCGTTCAAAGATCGATCGACCGCTCATTGTAAACAGTCTAAGGAATCAAGCAGAGTCATTAGGCCAACAGTCATCTGAAAATCGAAGGTTTCAAGAAGACTGATTGACCAGAAGATGAGAATTCATTGAGAACCCGTTCGGCAAGTTGTTAAATGTGAGTTTGTTCTGTAGCCCAAAATAAATAAATGAATATTAATAAGCAGTGACAGGCCGGAAGAAAAACCGTTTTAAGTCCAGGAACCGTCCGTCTAGAAGAAAGCTGTCCGTTCAGAAGAGGTATTGTTGGTTCGAAACAAAGAACATCCGCATATCTCTCTAAAAGAGATACCGTCTGCCTGGAAAAAAATTAGACCTGTCCAGAGGAATGAAAACACAGAAACCGTTCGTCCAGTAAAATCCAGACATCATTCAAATAGTTCGTCCAGAAAAATGCAATCCGTCCAGAATTAACCACTTCGTTCACTAGAGAAATCGCCCGGTCTAGTACCGAAAATCTGAATTCCAAAAAAAACTGTAAAAAACTGTACCTGTTCCGAAAAGTCAGTTCCAAGGTAAAGATACCCAGCACCACCAGTCAACATTATCTTGTCTAGAACACCCTAAGGCTGTCAACTAAGGCTGTTATTGATATTGTTTTAGTAACACTGAAAGATGATAATATTTTATAGAGATTTATAATTATGTCCGAGTTTAAAAAATAAAAGTATTTTTTTGACATGCGCTACGGGGGCATCAACTGCTATGGTTATTAGCCCCCATCTAACACGCAAAAACGGACACAAACACCCATCACGTTTTTGCAGAGCAGCACCGAAACCAGCGCCTCAACTGTGCTCTACCGCGCGCCCGATAAAAATATTTTATTAGAAAGTTGCATTCATACCGTTAATTTCGATCAAGGCTTGTTAAAAATTAATTTCTATACAAAGCTCTTGACCCGTTAATTGCTATCTACCTCGAAGGAACAAAGGAATGTAACAAGCCAAAATAAATAAATTATAAAGAACCAGCGTGGTATTTAAAATCAGTGAATGCTTATTTATTTACCATTGGTGGGGCCAAAAGTACGAAATAGGAGGTCGTACGCACGGATGTTTTCCCACCTAAATTAGTTGGGTATAAAAAAAACTCCAGGGCGTTTAATTTTATTTGTCAGCCGTTTCCTTTCTTGCCCAATAAAACATTCAATTCAATTAACACTGCATTATCCAGTACCAAACCCGAACAAGCTGGGGTGCCCCAGGGTAGCATACTGGAACCGACTTTATTCAACCTATTCGTCTTTGATTTGCCTATTATAAGTAACTTAATACCAGCCATGTTTGCCGATGATACGGTTATAATAACACAATGTGACACTGCAAGAACAGCAATAGACCACCTACTTCATAAACGTAACATGTGAATGGTTTCACAAATGGAAAATTAAAATTAACCCAGGCAAATGTCAAGCTAAAACGTTCACACCGAGGCGTTACACTCATTTGCATCAATCAGAGTAAGTAATGAAAAAAGAAGCTGGTACCCAAAGGATTCGGCAGTGAAATATTTAGGAGTTTACTTAGATGCAAAGCTTAAAGGGGGTACCACATAAATAAAAAACTCAACAAGTGTCACACCAGATTTGCAATACCTATTATGTCCGCTAATAAACCGCAAATTCGACTTTAGAACTGAGTGCACTGTTCAATTCCACAAAGCAGTTCTCCGACCAGAACTCACTTACGCATGCCCAAACTGGTACAAAATACAGTGCTTAAAGTTGCAATTTAATGTTCATGGTTTGTGCGTAATACACAAATACATAATGAACCAAGTGTCCCGTTAATAACTGAGTTTATTAATAAAATTAACATAAAGTTCTTTGAGAATTTTGTACTATGATCAAATGCTATAAAATTAATTTTTTGACAAATAAACACCTACACACGCCTTAAACGTAAGCTACCGCAAGACTTAATCTAATTAGCCTTATTTAATTCATTAACACAGATACTGTACGCTAGAGGTGTGAATATATTAACGTTATCTTCGTTCGAATATGGTGTGAAGTAGTTATATTACAACAAAGCCCGTGTATTGTATTTATTATGCAGAACCAGCTACTATGTAATTTAAAAATGTTAGTTTACACTCATTTCGTGAATAAATATGTTAAAAATTTAATAAATTTATTAAACTATTTTATATCAAAAGTGGTGTCAATTGCATCTTGACTCTGAGCAACCTAAAGTAAGTTTTAGGAAACGTTACAGTAGTATACTCATAAATTCTGCACCGCGCACCATCTTACTGAGCAAATGCAAATTCTGCGCTTGGAAAGATTCTGTTCAGCATTGTGGTTTTCCGACGAAAAGAAATGGAAACAAAATGTGTTCAAAATTGTAAAGCCATTGGCTAAAGAACAATCACATATCATCAAAACCACAGGATATGGTCGATAGATATTAGTAGTCTGTCATTAGTCACTCCTACAACAGCTTCTAATATACAGGGTGTTAATGAATTGTAGGGACAAACTTCTAGGGCTTGCAAAACACAACAAAGCAAACAACTTTTGTTAATAAATATGTGGTCAAAAATGTTTTCATTAGAAAATAGAGCCTCTTAAAGATTCTTTAAGAAGTACCTGAAAATAGGCAACCCAAATTGCATTTTCAATTATTTTGCACAGGTCACACAGAATTTTGAAAAAAAAACTATCTAGACATACATGCATTCAAATAACGTCAATTTTGACACAATTCGATACTTTTGTGATATTTTTGACTTTTCTTGCATTCGTTTCTTTCTGTGCCTTTTATAATTCGTTTTTTTTTCGTTCTGTCATTTTTTTGATAATTATTTTCTTCGTTATTTTCGTTCTGTGTTTCGTATTTTTGTGTTATGGGGAATTATACTTTTGCCAAACAGAATGACATGATGTTCATGTATGGAGCTGCTTGGGGTAACGCACGCGAAGCTGCTCGCATGTACCAAGAACATTTTCCGAATAGGAATCATCCATCGCACAAGGCCTTTAGTGTAGTTTCACGTCGGCTGTGGGAGGAAGGTACATTCGTTGTCAACAGACACAACTGTGGAGCTACCAGAACAAAGCGAACGGTGGATTTTGAGGAAGACCTTTTGGAGAGAGTGGCTGAAAATCCTTCTACTAGTTCAAGAGCCATCGCTCATGAAATGGAAGTGAACCATGTTTCAGTATGGGAGGTACTACATGAGCAGCAGCTACATCCGTACCATCCACAGAAGGTACAAGCCATGGTTCAAGCAGATTTTCCCAGAAAGGTAGAATTTTGCCAGGAATTTCTGCGGCGGTGTAATGAGGATCCAGAATTCCAAGTAAACGTTCTGTTTAGTGACGAGGCATCTTTTACGAAAGAAGGAATATTCAACAGTAGAAACATCGACATTTAAGACGATGAAAATCCCCATGCTGTAGTACAAAAAGGATAGCAGCAAAGATTTTCAGTAAATATTTGGGACGGGATTGTTGGCGATAGACTCATTGGACCATATCTGCTACACCAAAGGTTAACAGGAGCAATTTATTTAAATTTCTTGCGCCATGTCCTGCCTGAACTTTTGGAAGATGTTCCACCTCAAATGTGGCTGCAACACGATGGTGCACCTGCTCATTTTTCGGCGGAACTCAGGGAATTTTTAAATAACACTTATCCCAACAGATGGGTAGGTCGAAGGGGGCATGTGGCGTGGCCTCCACGTTCTCCTGATTTGACCCCACTTGATTTCTTTTTGTGGGGTCATGTTAAAACGTTAGTGTATGCTACCCCTGTTGAAACTGTAGAAGAACTTAGGGCGCGTATTCTTGCTGCAAATGAAGAAGTTCAACAGACTCCTGGTATATTTGGAGCGGTGCGCAGGAATTTACTTCGTAGATGTGCGCTGTGTAGAAACTGGGGGCGGCATTATAAACATTTACTATAATTTTGTTAATTTTTGAATTAGTTATTGTAAGTTTTTCAAATGGTTGATTTTTGCTTCGTAATTTTGGTTTTTTCTATTGCTTAGTTTTGAAACAGTTTGTTAATTAATTTATTTTAAATTTAATTTGAATTTGAAAAGTGGGAAAGAAGGCTTTATTTATCCTGTATTAATTTCCGTCGTTATGGAAACAAATAGTAGGTAGTAAATTGAGTTGCCTACATTTAGGCGCTTCTTAAAGAATCCCTGAAAGGAAACACTTTTAACCACACCTTTATTAACAAAAGTTGTTTGCTTTGTTGTGTTTTGCAAGCCCTAGAAGTTTGTCCCTACAATTCATTAACACCCTGTATTATTACATAAGGTGAAATTAGTAGGAGAGGCAAAACAATTTATGTCGTTAAAAAAGCAAGGAAATTGATCTAGCGAAACATATAAATAATCCAACTTGGAAAATGCGAATCTTCCGCAGTCTACGCATTACTTCAACCGCTAATATCGAAGATTCCAAAAGTTTTCTGTTTTCGGTGAAAAGGCATTCAATAGTGATGCAAACATAATTTTTCCACATTCATCAGTTCTAAAAAATGGCCTAATAACCGGATTTCAATCCGACGGATTACAGTGTTTGAACAAGTCTAAAGACTCGAACCTCTGTTGAACAAAAGTCTAGAAACGCTTAAAGGGGCACTGATTGAGCATTGGGGTAAAGTATCACTGGGGGAACAAAAATCGCTGAAACTGTCTAAATACGCTGTGTCTATTTAAGACTGTGTTTGACTGTATATGTATAGTTTACGATAATTTAAATTGAATACACAAAATTATACTTTATGCTTTAGATCAATCCGCGAACTTTAATTTCCACCTATGTTTACCTGCAATGCCATCGAAACATTTGTTACTGTTATTCGACGTTTACCATGCTCCAAAACAAAGCACCTAAGCATAATTGTTCGCACTGCTACGCCCTTATCGTTATATAATATTTAACTGCAAAGTACAATAAAGGTTGATGATGCGGAACTTGGAACTTCCATAGCATGGGATAAACAAAAGGAGCTTGTTATTTGACTTTCACGCTTAATCAAGGAAATAATTGTATTTACATCTAGCAAATGTCAACTTTCGCGCGGATGAACTCAAAATTAGATTAAGGGAAGAATATTAGTTTTGTTTGTTTGTTTGGGGAATTCTGAGTAGAATAATGTGTTCTCGAGTACGTAAACCTACGTGTACCTGTGGGCGTCTCCTATGAGATTGTTTAGGTACCCCAGAGATCTATCCATGTCATTTCATAGAACAAGGAAAAGACGTGAAACAGCAAACGCTTTTTTTTTTATAAAAACCCGTTGTTAACCGTTGTAAACGATAACGTCGTGTTTTAGGGACATATGAATGCTTTCGTTTAGCGAAGTATTTTGCTTCTAGTGGTTCCATTTCGATTATTTAAAATGTCAAAGTATTATCTCAAGCCAACCACATTCCAAATATTTTTTTCTCCTTACCAATGATCTAGTGATAGTTTGATATGTACCTATTTGGCTCATCACGAAATATTTGAATAACGCAGACAGATGCTATCCTGTGTATTAGCGGAATTAATGCGATCCGGGACAAATTAACTTACGATACTTAAAATTCTTGTAAACATTTTACAACAATTGCGATGTAAAAACCTGTCGCAATAATTAATACGCAATGATTCAGATTTATGGTGCAAAATTTGATTCGTGGGTGGACAATGAAAATGAAGCTAACCCTTTTTTTACGTTTTGGACATGGACACCATTTCACTTATTATTAATATATCTAAAACCGTTAGTGTGATTTTCCTCAAATGTAGCGCGCTGTTGTTAAGGTGTTTTGAAGATGGCGCCTAAAAGGAGCTGGTGATAGCACGCTTTTTCTTCAGTTTTGCTTACATTTTTTTGTGATTGTGGACTTATAATTTCTGACACAAGATTTTGATATGAGATTTAATTCTCTCAAAAAACTTTGGATTTAAATTTAGTATTTGAATTCAGGAGAAATTAACGGTAAATAAGTTATAAGCAAAAGTTAAGAAAGGACGCACACCACTAGCCTCTTTACGCATTACTATAAAAATATTTTTAAAAACAATATTTAAATTTATTTAATGAGCCTCAGTGTTAAATTTGAAGACAAACGACCAACGGTTTCAGATATATCGTCAATAAAGAAATTTTTATAAACCCCACTTGGGAACTAGTAGCTACCTAATAAATTAACATACAGCAAAACGATAACATAAACAATGCTTTGTTGTTAGTTTTGTATAAATGGGTAAAATTTCATACTACTGCTGTTATTAACTCTTTAAAAGTATAGCTTGTATCAGGTATTGTATTCGTCAAAACTTCGTAAGTTGAGATTTTAACGGAAATGCATATTTTAGACTCCGAGAACAGCGAAACCCGGATTTTGCGGCGGAGTCTGTGTGTATGTGTATCTGGGTGCGTGTGCGTGCCTGAGCGCGTGTGTGTTTGTATACACTGACTACATACTGAGGTATAACCGCAGCCTATCGAGATTCGTCCTCAATAAAGGAGGTGGAAAAGCGTGCTCTATTACCGTATAGACGCGTTCGTACAAGAAGCATAGACTTGTGTAAAACACATGTGAAATAGCCCATCGGCATAAGCGCGATCACTCTACCACTCTCCAGTCATCACCACCAACAAACTTTTGCTTTTTTCAATAATGCTCGAATTTCGTCTTTTAAATCGGTATGAGACATGTTGAATGACAATATAGAAGGATCTTTCCATTGAGAGAACAACTCTGGGCGGTTTTTTGGGTTGCCTACTTGAACAGTTTAATTAAATAGTCGACAAAACTCTCTTCTTCTTTGACCGATGCTATCAACTTTTGCCGCCTTCGGGTTTCCAATATTTGTCTCCACCTTCTTCTACCTCTCCACAGGTCTTCTTCTTTTCCTCTTTCTTCTAAAGTTTCTATTACCCCTTCTCTTAAACCCTTCCTTGGTTAACTCTTTTTCCTATGCTCGCGGGGTACCCACACTATGTTTTTTTTTGGATTCGACAGTCTTCCATCCTCTGAACATGTACCTACTACACTAACTGTCTATTATATATATTTGACAGAATCCAAGTTGTATATATGAAGTACAAACTCGATTTTGAGATTTCAGCGAATAAACTTTGGTTGAAACTAGAAAACACCAAATATCATAAAACCTGGTCAGTGCTTCAAAAATTAGAGAGGTGGGGAAGAAGTGCTTTCTTCAATAAAAACTGGCTCGGAAACGTGGCTAGGATTAATATTCTACGCATGTTCCAATAAGAAAATAACTCTGGAAAGTTTTCTTTTTGTTGCTTACTTGAACAGTATTGGATAACCATTAAAGAAATAACGAACATCACCTAAACATCCTATCAACATCAACAGAGAATTAGTTTATCCTCTATGGACTCGTAAACATCATCGATTTTATGATTACGCTCCACCGGATCCGTCTTCGCCCAACAGTGATAAGCAACCAGAACTACCCCGTTCTGCCCGACTCGCTCAAAGCGGTTCTAATACCTCTGCATCCCGGATTTGAATTCAGTGCTCTAATCAATCTGAAGATGCAAGCTGCAATGTTTGGCCAAACGTTAGTTTGTATGGATTCACAAACAGCTAACAGGCATAAGCCGAGTAAGTATTACATCCAGTCTATTTCAAGTAGGTGGGTCAGTTGTTTTCGTGTCGGGGTATCTCAAAACGAAAGTGTTAGGTAAACATCCACGAACAGTTAAAGACCTTAAAGCGTGGTGCAACTGTAAGTGCAATTTTTTAAATTGCAAATAAATCAATCAGTTTACTTATCGATTAGTGTTAACCTTCTGCTGTGCTGTGTTGTGTAAATGAATACAATTTCATTGTCATCTAATTTCACTTCTATTACAACGGGGCTTGAAAAAGAGTTCCAAAGTAAAATTCTTGCCATGCTACTTACTGCAACCACTCGGCTTGAAAGTTGAAAGTAAGTCGACTGTTTGAAGACGTGAAAAAGTTCGCAGAGTAGCAAACTCAAGTAATTAAAGCGCTAAGTTTTTATGAACTTGAAGTAATGTCTTCAAAGCCTAGGACGTTTTGGAAACCAGGAAATCATTAGATGTCATTACAATGTAATGCTATATTTTAGATATTGTTATTTATCGCTATCATATATTGAAAGGTATTTTATTATTAAAGTTTTACTCCCCAACATTGACTACAATAACATTTACTCTTACCACTGTATATAAAATACTAGTACACATCTTTTAAGAATCCTATCATTTATTTAACTAATGACTACAGAGAGTGAGTAGTGAAGCAAAGGTCGACACTTTTTAACAGGTAGCTCTGTGTTCGCAGTTTGGTTGCGGTTCGAAAGTCCTCGATCAACGCCCGGCCCTCATATCTTCAGATGGAAAGAGAGAGAGAGAGTAAACTGATAGTAAAGTGCATATTTTTCAAGCTTTTCATGAGGTAAATGTTTTGATATTTTGGAAAGAAATTTTTTGGGATTAGAAGAAACCAAAAACGGAAAGACAAATTCGTCCATAAAAACAGGGCGGGAAGGACAAAATTAACCATCCCAAATATTGCCATACCGATAATAGTTAACTTGAGAACTTTATTCTACTATCACTCATGAGCAATTTAAACTAAACAATTTTTTGTCGGTTCCCGTTTACTAAAGAAAGGGGTAGAAATAGTAGATATTCAAAATTTATTAAAAGTGTTACAAAGAAAGTATCGGATTGGGACACAAACTAAATTGTAGCTAATCTATAGCTCTATCAACCTACAAAACTTAAAAACACACCGTGTGCTCAGTTTGGAAGCAATGTTTTTTTTAAATATTTAAAAATTCTAGACATATTTTTCACTTTATGCTTTTTATCTGTTCGAAACACTTTCTGCATAGTAACATTGTGTCTGCATGGGAGTATTAAGATAAAAAGGCTATCGGGCTTAAAATTCTTTGCGCCAGTCGAGCAGAACGGCGGAGACAGACAACCAGAACTCCGCCCGTTCTGCTCGACTGGCTCAAAGAGGTTTAAATACCTCCGCTTCCCGGATTTGAATTCATTGTTCTATTCACTCTGAAGATGCAAGCTGCAATATCTTGCCAAACGTTAGTTTGTATGGGTTCACAAACAGCTAACAGGCATAAGCCGATTAAGTATTATTGACTTGGCAAACAAAATACATTAAGATCAAATCCTTGTCCGCCCCAAGGTTTAAATAAGCTAAGCACACGGCCCTGTTTAGGCAGGCAGGGCCTACGAACAAATATTGCTCATACTTCTAGAGCAAATGCTTATAAAGGCAGACAAGCTACAGGTCGGTCCTTACCTGATTATGCGGGGTGTAGTTCCCAAATGACGACGCTGTCTAAGCCGAAAGTAAATTGTAATATTGACATTTTAAGTACAGCAGGTAGGCGCAGGTAGACCTCGGTAGAGGCTGCATTTTTAGGTTATGGAACTTTTACTATTTATCTACATTTTCATCTAAATTTGTTGGTAGAGCGATGTGGAGCACGAAATTTATCGATAGTTTTAAATACAGTATCTCTAGTTTCGCAATTTCTCAATAGTACTCATGCATATCAATAATCTACACAACGAAATTATTTATAAATATTGTCAAATGTATGCATTACTAACCTTCAGGAATACCCTCCATTGCGTAAAACTGCGAAGACACTCCGATGAATAATTTATTACAACTCGCAACAATCACGTTTTTTTTTAATTTCGCCCCACTGTGCGGTGGTTCAAAATGAAGAAATTTTGTAGAAAGAAAGTTTTATAAATTTAAATAGTAAATCCTGTTTATATTTTATATTCAATTTGTTTTATAACAAACAGACCAGTAAGCATAAATCGCTTGGGGATCATTATAACCTCTTCTTACTTTTCCATCCGAAGTGCATAAAAAACTTCAACTCTGTCCAAATTAAAAAAAACACTTTTTAAAGAGCAACTTTTAATCAACAATATTAAAATTGATTTCATTCAGAAATCGATTTGTAAACTTCTGGCCGGTCGGAAATTCTGGAATTACTACAGCATGTTTTCAGAATCCCGCGGAGAGTTGCTAATTGGGAAATAAGCTCAGACCGATTTGGCTTCCATCTCGAGTTTCTGCTCGCTGGATCGTTAATTTTAATCGCTTCATATTCTACTGAGCGTAAGTCTAATTAATTAAAATTGATCGTGCAGTATAGCATGTTGATTTCCAAACAAACACCATGAGAATTACCTAATTTGTTTTCTCTTTACCAACTTTATATGTATTAAAGAAACAGTGATTTAACCCAAACACAATTACTTTTTAATTAAAAGATTTTCAATGTAATCTTGTGACTGTGTGTTTTGCGGATAAAGACCGAGTATAAACGAAACCACAAAAAGAAAATCATGTTTTCGACGAAATGTTCTGGAAATGCGGCTACAACAACAATTGTTTCGCCTCGAACATAACACCTGCTCCCACAAGTAATCTCTAAACAAATTTGAATATTGCGTCATTTTTCAATTTGATGTGCAGATTTCTCCCAGTCAAACAACTGCAATTTTAAGCAGTTCTCAAAATTTTTTCGGTATTTTATCATCACGATGTTAGTAATTTCTATAGTCCGGATTTCTAGTCTAGTATTTTATCAGTATGTATTTAAATTATAAGGCAATCAATTATTGAGCAATTTTGGTATTATTTCTTTAAAGTTGTAGTATATAATAGTTGGCGCGTACCTAAACTTTTGAACGAATTATTTACGAGCTTAGAATGGTAACCCATCCATATGTTTGACCTTAATCTAGCCTGTGCAAGTAGTTATTATTTATTTGGTCAACTGGAATTGATGCTTGTTATTAATAAAATAAAATAAATTAGGGTTCATAAGCGTAGAATATGAATGGTCATGAGTTTTAGAAGTAGTTCACTAAACAGTTTTCTAAAACTGCAAAAATATTTTTTTAATTGAAATGTAATATAGCAACCGCGAATTAACGAAAATAGAACGTGCAAATTCATTAATACATCATCATCATCATCATCATCTGACATGAAGCTGACTCGAGGGTCGATCCTGGATTACGCCAGGCCCACCCCATGCCAGTAGGTGGGTAGGAATTTATGTGATAGGTTGGGATCGGGTAGGGTGTTGAACAGCGTTAGCATGTCTGCAATGCATACTGCAAGCCACCGCTGCTGCAACACCGGCTAGTTAGTAAGCTACGCATCAATGGGGGTTTTGAATACGTAACCAAGACCGTTATGCGATTATGCATTCTAGCCTAATAAACTTTGGTATCAAAGTTTTTCATTGTTCTTATTTCACACATATCTATTGTTCTAAGATTACAAATTGCAAATATCTTAATTTCCTAATAGCTAATAAACTTCTTAGTATTACGTATCTTCCGGATGGTATTGCTACACTTTGTTCCTCTATTCTATGATCTAGCATGATCATATTTAGCGTTCCATTCCTACTTCTCATGGATTTCTTTTCTGGAACCGTCTCCTGATATCCTGAACGCTATTCTTATTGCCCTGGGTGGTTGATTGTTGTCTACCGGAGTGTGTGTGGAGGTTGACCTGCTTCGTAGTGGATTTCTATTGACGCGTTTAATGTTTCTGCTGCTGCTACTGCTGCTATTGATTCGGTTCCTCCCCAAAATCCTTCTTTCCCTAGGTCTTCTAAGTAGGCTTCTAATTGTAGTGCTGGGCCGTAGGTGTGTGCTAGAGCTAGATGATCGTAACGCGGAGCCAAGTTTCTTACATTTTCCTCCAGTTGCAATTGGAAATCTTGTGGATTTTCTCTGATGTATGATATGACTTTTTCCTTAAGTTGAGAGCGTCTTTTTTCTTGAGCTGTTCCCGCGTTGCTGTGCCCTTTGTGTTCTGATCTGCTATTGAGGTGAATAAACAATTTCTATCTCCTGGGTCCGTAAATACTAGTCCCTATTCCATGGTATGTATTATATTTCCTGCTTCTAATACTTTCCGTTGGTTTGCTGGTGTGTATAGACTTCCGTGTATATGTTTACGCACCTTCTAATACTACTAGTTCTGATTGACATCAGACCAAAATGTTAGATATCGGAACCTACCTAATTTGCGTTATCTAATTTGACTTACCCGGTTCTGAGCCTTAAATTCAAACTATTACGCTCAAAACCGTACTTAAAATTACATAAACATAATCGTACACCATAGATACTATGCTCTACAGCGTAATGTATAAAAGTTCTAAATGCTAGGCATTAATAACTACGTTAGATTATATTATAAGTAACCCTTTATTCAAACTTAACACTAAAAGACTATTTTCGATGCAAATAACAATAATTCAATCAATTAATCAAATCACATTGATAAAAAAAACTACTTTAAATTGCTTGCTGCCTTTTAACTAAGTATTTGAAATTGTTGGAAAATTATTTTCCTGTTTTGAAGACCTGTTTTCGTTCCTAGGTTTAACCCTCGATTTGAAATTTAATAGGCGCGGCTTATGTAAAAGAATTTTGGTCTTTAGTTAAAAGAAGTTTAAATTGTAAGCGATCGCTTCTTGTCCGACAAAAGTGACCCTTCCTTAGAAACGTGCAAAACGTGCAAATTTATTAATACAACGAGAAAATTCTACAAAAGAAAAGTTTGTACTATAAGGAACGGAAAACCAGCATTGAATAAAGACTTAAGAATTGCAGTACACAACAACAACTTTTTCTAAATTCTTATCCGAAAAATTAGTTCTCTTGTCCAATATGTTTTACGTATAACTTAATATATTTGAGTATGTCCATGGTTTTCGTTTACTTATTAAATTTTCACGGAATTTTTTGCTCGTCTGCGACTAAAAGTCCGATCTTAGTAATTTAAATTATAAATTTCACTGTTTTGATTTACGTTTCAATTAAATTCACTCTTCTTTAATGTTCTAAATCTTTATACGCAATATATATAATAATATACGCTGATACTTCTAAAAAATTAATGTTGGTATTTTATTTCAACACGACTTTTATCATTATCACAAACTCTATTCTCGAGGGTTCCTTACATTCCTGAAATGAAAAAGTTCTCCACAGCCAAGGTCAAGTGATAAAATCGGAGTAAAAGCAATTCAAAGCCACATTCTTTTACTTCCACCTCTGCAATTTTTATTCTTGGCCAGATTCGTTCTGTTACAAAAGTGTGATGACCTTATTAAATTTTACAGTACTTCTTCTTCGCAAAAGTATGCCCATAATGTGTGATTTATGCCAGTATAAATTAGGAGTAAGTGCGTACTAAAAACCCTATTCGTTCGTTAATCACAGTTTTTCATTTGCTGTTTTTATTCTTCTACAAAAGTTAACCTTATTTAAAAATTTTAATAACTTTGGCACAGTAAAATGTAGAATATTATTTTTAAAGAGATGGAGATTATTGTAGCTATTACTAATTGTGGAATTGCATGTTTCAAAACATTTAACTTCGCAGCAATTATTACTCTTATCTTTTATAGTTCATTTAACGCATTTCGTGCAACAAGAACGTCTGTAACTTTCTTGGGTTTCAATGCTTCTATCGATGACATTTGCTAGGAAAGTTTTCTTCTGTTTTTCACAACAAAATGTGCAACAAAAATTCATCTGTAGAAACAGTATAAAAGCACAGCGATGCAAAAAATTCTTAAACTCCAGAAAAACTTTTATTTGGAGAAATACAACTAGTTTTCTTCACAATGTTTTTTTTTTATATTTTTGTATCACTGTAAGTGCATTTTGTGCCAGGAGTAGTTGATACTAAACTTTACAGACACCACTTGCTTTTAAGTTTCTTGTATCCTTCAAGAATATATTTCTTAACACGCAGCTGAAAGTTATTTTCAAAATAAAAATAAAATAAATTTATGCAGGTTCTTTTGCCGAAGACTATATCTTTGTTAGAGCCTACTTGTTTGTGTTTAGAGGTTTTATAGATACATCGGTTAATATCTAAGATAAATGAAAACCACGTGATTACGAAACAGTATACACGGAAATAGAGCTGTGCGAGTAATTAAATGCCCAATCCATAACAGATGGTATCGATTAATAGATCAATTAATTAATCAAATAATCGATTAACCAAATAATTGGTTAATCAAATAATCGGTTAACAAAATAATCTATTAATCAATAACTGATTACTTAAACAATTAATCGAAAGATAAACAAATCAATTAACGAAATAATCCTTTAATTATTTATAATAATAAAAAAATTTATTAATTGATATTTTTAAACAAACTTTTCAAATGATTATTGATATAGCGTGACCAGACGTTCCCCTAAGGAAAGGACAGTCTTCATCGGGAAATGTGTATTTTTAAATATTGTCGTTCTTTGTCCACTTTTGATTCAATTTCTTCGTTTCTGGCCATCTATTAGAATAGAGTAAATATTTCTTAATACAATTTTACGTATTTTTAAGAAGAAAAAAAGCTGAAATGCGGACTTCGAGTGGATTTTCCCAAACTAAATATTAATACTTACCGTATTTGCAAAAACGTAAATTTTAAAATTATAATGTTGTACATTTCACCGACCGTTAGATTTCAAAGAAAGCAATCTATATGTATAGGCAACCCTCTATTCCATCCATCCAAATGCAAAGAAAGCGCCATAGTAAAATTATAGCTTAAAAAAAATTAAATTGTAGCCAATCTTCCGTTCCAATATCCTACAACGTTTAAAAAAATCGTGTGGGCAGTTTTTAAATAATATAGTTAGAAAATTTTCAAAATTTTGAAGAAGCGCCATTGTGATCGCTTTCAGATTTTCGAAATTAATTTTTTTCATCGTATACCGCCCACAAAGGGTTCCCAAACAATTTATATAGGCAACACTATGATGTTGCGTACCGCATAAAACTAGTAAGAACGGAACCTCCCGCCCTAAATCTAATTAAATGCTCTTCGGGTTTCTGACTAAAAATCGATATAAATGGTTTAATTAAAGAATTATCTATGCAAAAAACGAAAAATATATTTTTTAACTAGAGCTAATTGATAGGCGTAGTTAAAATTACGTAAATTTCTGAAAACGTGTTGTTGATATTAAAAAGTATTGTTTTTTTTTAATTTTTAAAAATTGAAAATTTTTGCTAATTCTAATAAATTACTTTAAAAGTCTATCAAACTGATAAAAGTTTACTATGTTCGGCGTTTGAGTTTTTAAATAATTAATCAATTTTAGTTTTTTCAAACATTTCTGGAAAACGTCAGACCAAAACTTAGGAGCTAAGTTAACAACAAAATTTGTAGTTCATTGCAAGCTCTATCGGCTCAGAAAATTTAGAAAAAATCGTGTAAACAGTTTTTGAAAAATATTCTTTTAAAATTTTCAAAATTCGAAGCAACGCCATTGCAATCGTTTTCGGATTTTCAAAATAAATGTTACTTCATCGTATACCACCTACAAAAAGCTCTTAAACAATTTGTAGCTGATTAACTACTTTTTGAGTAAATGGGCGTTGAAGTCGGGATTTTCAAAAAGTTGTAGCGGTCGCCATTTTGAAGTTGGAGAATTCGGTACAAAAGTTTTTGATTTGCTTTAAGTTTTTTCTCTTAGACCCCTTGCTCAAATTTCAAAAAATTATTTTTGGAAAAAAACGCTTCCAAACAGACGTGTCTAACTTTCGTTTCCGGTTTCGGGTTTTTTTGAAAAGCTTAACTAGAACTACAATTTTTGATATACCTCTTGGTTTAAAATTTCATCATAGTCGGTACAGTGCTTTTGCTCCCCCCCCCCCACACATACTTAGAGACATATATAGCCGTTTTTTGATATAATTGCCATTTTAGAATGGTTTAAGCTATCAATATTTTCTTGTTTACTATTTTACAATCTTCACTAGTAACTGTAAAGAAAACCAATATTAATGTTATTCGTTTATTGTACAATTATCAAAATTACAAATATTGAAAACCGCACAAATTATGCTAATATCACAAACGTGATTTTTCTGCTAGGTGGGGAGTTGGCAATAAAATTTCCTTCATAATCTTACCTATTTCTGAAAACAAACATACACATAAGCACTAACGCATCAGTAACAAATGCACTTTATAAAAATTTCAGGGCTTTGGCGCTATTGCTCAAACAAAAGAATGTTTCGTGAAATACATATTAGAAATGTTAAACCGTTGATTGAGGGAATTCCTCAATCAACGGTTAAACTTTAATATTTTAGGAACCTTAATAATTTTGTACGAAAAATAGCATTTATTTGCAGTTCTAATACTATAAATGACACCTTTATGTTATTTTATTGATCAAACGAAACCAGTAGATGTTAAGACAGAAAGTTTCAGTAAGAAACAGGCAATAACTTTATTGTTACGAAACTGAAGACTAAAAGTTATCCACGAATGGTTTTCCACCGCATTAAAAGCCGGAAGTTGAAACACGATACGAATTTTAATTAACAGAATGACAAAGGAAATTGGGGGATTCGTCTTCTAATTTGAATCGTTTTCATGAATATCACAGTAGCACCTGAAGTTGCCGATTGTTATATCAAAGTTTCTTTTCCGTAACAGTATGAATACAGAACCTCAAAAAGCCTCATTTTCTGCTTTATTGCTTAAATTTATTAGGTAGATTTTTTTAATAGTTGTATGTTTATATTCATTAGCCTTCTCTTCTTTTCAGATAATACGACGAAATTAACGTCCTTCCAGAATTGAAGAAGCAACTGAATTCATGTGCAAAATGGTGAGTCACCTTATTATGATATTTTAGAAATTTAAAATTGGGAAAAAGTTTAAATTACTACAGTTAGTTTTCCTACCTACATGTAGCAATACTAAAGTTATTGTGACGCAAGATTTAAAATCACACACATTCTATCAATCTCAATTTCCATGTCAACAATTTTGCTATTAATCAATGTAATTACAAAAATTAAACAAATTTTAACTTACTAACAATTATGTTGCGTAATCTGAATTTCATGTCAGGAATCTCGTAAATTATACGACCTTCTTGGAATGGTTATATCAACGTTTCTTCGATGTTTCTTAATTTACTGCTGCCGGCTTTGCTCCTATAACGCTGTGTGTCACTGTATTATTAGTTTTGATCTACTTTATGAATACCTTTCAGAATCAAGTAAGATTGGTACTTCTTTTACCTAATTAGGGTAATTCGTGTAATTAAGGAAAAAGGAATCAAAATGACTTGAAACTTTCAACGCCGATATTAACTTTTATTTAGGAGTAGAAACGCATGAAACCCTTCACAGCAGACTTCCGGTGCTTAGGTTAGAGGAAACGGTTAGCATTTATCGACACTTTAATCTGAATTACATTTGACTGTTCTGTTAAATTCGAACTGCCACTAATGCGCCAGCTCCTGTGATTTTCTGAACCATCAAACTATGTCTATTAGTAAATACTCGTACTATTTCTGTTTCTACGGTAAGCCGTATGTAAACTGTTTCTGCTGATTTCCGCTGTTTTACTAACTAGTACACACATCTCTACAAGTACGGTTATCAAGTTGCTAGTTAGGACTAGACTTCAGCTTCATTTGTAGGTTCACAAAATTTATAGCTCTCCTGGTTGTAGCTGAACCGCACTTCTCTTGGTTGGTTTCCTAGTACACTCATAGTCCAGGAACCCTATTCTCGACTCGTGCGTCATATTTTTCGTATACGTGTATGACATCATTGCGTGTAAATTTATAAGGGATGACGTCATCTACGTATACGAAAAATTTGAACACGAGTCGAGAATAGGTTCCCTACTCGCTGGACTGGTGGGGATGAAGTCGGGTGCAGTTTTAATTACATGTCTTGAGGTGCTGATTTTGTTTCATAATCATCCACCTGCATTAACATGAGGGGTTATTGTAGCGGAAGCAACGACCTTGGGTAGTATACCATGCGCGCTATATGACCTTGCGTTGCGTAATTGTGGTGACATCGGCGTTTTAAATTCGTAAGTGCATACATAATCGCTGTTTTCGCGTAATTATCGTCGTAACTACTACTCTTTAACAATCAATTCGGTCGCAGGTATACGCTCGTCATTGGTTAAAAATATTAAAATTTGTTTATTTTATGGCTAATAATATATGTAGTGAAATAATCTTAAACATACATTTTATTAGGCGTAAGGATATCAAGCGTAAATATGAAGAATATCAAATTTGTATACCGTGTGTACTTATTTAAAATTCATTGAATGAGGGCAAGGAGTTCTCGGGACCAAGCACCTGTGAAATTAAATTCTCCTTCGGTATTAGAGTTATGCGTCGGAAACTTGAGAGTTCAGGAATTACATTCCCGTGAGCTTTATGATCACCAACCATACATATTTTTAAGAGAATGATCTAAGCATTTAAATTAATTATGTTATTCGACGAACTAATAAGAAACGTTAAGTAATGCCAAACTGTGTAATTTATAAGAAAACATTAAAACCAAATTAAAGCTTTAAAGCACAATAAATTTACGAGTTTCCACCTTATGATGGACTCCAAGGAAACTATCTTTTATAGTGTTTAACGCAACAACTATGCAGGCTTACAACTTAAAGTTCATTAATTTAATGTTTAACCAAAAACGTTCACTAAAAGCAGAGTAGAAAAATTACATCATTTATAAGACATCATGGTGTTCGTCGCCTCAAATTCCCTTGTAATAAAAAGATCTTAATTACCCTCAATATTTCATGTCTTAAATAGCTTAACATCATTTTTCTTTTTTCGTGCAAGCTCAGAAAAACCTCGCTCCACAGGAAGCTTTTACCATCTTATTTTAAAAATGTGATATTTATACAAAGCTGGAACGACACTTCGTTAACTTGATATCAAAATATTGTCGTAGTATACCCGTACTACATTTTAAGGTACTTAAACTACACATTCTATTGTTAAAAGAAAACGCTGTATTATAAAAGTACACAAAGAAATGTGCAGCATACAGGGTTGTTAGTACTCATATGTTTTGCAAAACATAATTTTTTAAATTATATGATATATTACGTCATACTTCGAAATACGAGGATCGTTCGAAATGTACGTGGCCTAATACAGCCCAAGTAGCACACAATATATATCCAATATCTATCCAAGGTTTATTTTATGTTCTACATTGGCTCAACATTTTATCGTGCATCTTATATCTAATATATAATGGATAACTATTGGAAATACAAGGTATATTTTGAAATATTGGCAAACTGTTGAAACTACCTGGGACAGGCAACATTGGTATACCAGGGTAAAACCAATATGTAACCAATGTATGGGATCCCGCAATAAAACCATGTTGGGTAACCAAATATTGGCAAACTGTTAAAACTACCTGGGACAAGCAACATTGGTATCCCAGGGTAAAACCAATATGTAACCAATGTATGGGATCCCGCAATAAAACCATGTTGGGTAACCAATATAAAACAGTTACATAACCAACAAGCCATTTACAATATAAACTTGCAAAGGTAAAATCTATATATAACCAATGTATGGAATCCCGCAATAAAACTATATTGGTTAACCAATATAAAACAGATATATAATCAACAAACTATTGGCAATATAACCTTACAATACTCTGCCAATAACGAACAAGTAAATGTAATACTAGCAGTTGCCAATATTGCCTGCCATTATAAAGCCAATATATTTTACGATTGAACAAGGTTTGTAATTAAAATTATAATGGCAAGGCGATATAAAGACAATAAGAAACCAATAAACACTGGTTGAGATACTGCCAACATTTGAAATTAACCTAAAGCCAATATTTTTTGATAAACTTAACGTTAAATGTAAATAAAAACCTTTCACTTTTAAAATTTTTTTTCAGTCAGCACTCCATTTATTAAAAAAATATTATTCTGCTTACTATTACTAAAGACAGCATCCTGCTTAGTTAGGCAAATTGTTTTTTTTTACAAATAGGAAATTTAAAGCATACTCTATTTAAAACCCCGTTAAGAGTATATTTACATTTAATCCAAGTTTTATTTTGTATTTTTTGAAGTTTTTGAAGTTTATAGCCCTTTATCTGGGTTTTGTTGTTTGGCTTTTTTTGTGCAAACATTTTTTTATAATTTATTTTCCAGTCATACTGTTTTCTATATTTTAATTTTTGTAAGAAATTCCAAAACAAGCAAATAATGTTTAAAACTTTTGAAATAAATTCAATTACAAACCACTGAAAAGTTCACCAGTCTTTAAATCCTTATTATTCTGACGGTAAATAGAAAGTTTTATGACGTCATTCGTGAATCCCTCTTAATGGAATGTTTAAAAACTAATAAGAACAGTATAATTATCTGCGTATGTCATTTTTACCTATTTAATTCTCTGGGGTGTTTTTTTAATAACATTTTTGCTTTTTTGTCACTTTCTTGCTTTTTTACGTATGTTTTTATACTTTAATTTCTTGCCTGTTTTTAAAGATTTATTTGTATGTTAACAGCTATAATAAAACATGTATCCGTTTATGGTTATAATTCCCATATATTATTTTATAGAAAAATACTAATTATAGTATTTTACTAAAATTTTCGGTTTGTGTTGTTATTTTCAATGTACATAGATAAATCAAAAAATTGGACACAATATTTTTTACTTTACTTTGATAAAGGTTGACACATGCCATCTTTAATATATTTAGCATTCAGAGTAAATGTACAAAAAGTAGTACCACCGATTAAATTACACGCTATAACTCAGTTACACAAATATCTGTGCGTCATAAGATGCAAACAACGAAAACACCTTTTGAATAGATATTTCTAAGGAATGCGTAATACCGAGGGCTGCAAGCAAACAAATTTGTCTTGGAAAAATTTACCAACGGACTAGAGTTTGTATTGCTTCCAGTGGCGTTACCACAGGTTAAAATTAAACATATATTCTACAATTTATTATTTTACTTATTAGAATTGTTCAACTTACTAGTTCAGTACGGTTAATATAAAAATAAAACGATTATCTCAATTGTTTTATTATACTCTAATAAATTGTAATATTTGTTTTATTATTTTGTAATTAATTTGTACTGGTATTAGGAACCATGACATTACTAGAAGATATTTTTTGAATCAAGAGATTCAGAGAATCTAGGAAATAGTATCCGAAAAAAACCACAGAAAGTTCCCGGGAAAATAGTTCTCTGAACAAAAATCTGGAAAACAGTTCCCGGAAAAAAATTCCCATAAAAGTATCAGAAAAAAACTATGACATGTACAGAAATTTATTAAACATAGAATAAGTTTATCCTTTGTCGAGATACAAAATTAATTTGTATTTTTAAATTGCAATGATTGTGAGCTCTAGCGTATTTTTTGATTTTATTATACAAGTTGATTGCAAATTCAAAACCAGTTGATGTGCTCATTTATTTAGTCATAAAACCTAAATATTGTAGGCAATAGATACAATTTCCGTTGACGAGTATTTTATACACAAAAAACGAAATAACCGATTCCACCTAACCCATATGATCATTTCGAACATTTCAGAAGTTTTAGGGGGCTTGCACATCAAACAATTTTTTTGGAGATTTATTTCCGAAGACTTGTTTCTGAGTACTTTTTTCCTGAGACTTTTTTTCCTGGAGACATTTTATTCGGGGACTTTTTCGTGGAACTTTTTTCTAGACTTTTGTTCTGAAGCACTTTTTTTCGCATCCTCTAAAGAATAAAAACGCCTCGACAAAAATAAACAGCACTATTAAATTAGTATTGCAGAAAAAACAATATGAGCTTCATAGCATCCTCATAAAAATTGGTTGCATAAAAAAGGGTGGCTTAGCATTTCCGGAACAGAACTTTATAAAAATGACTAGCACAAAACAACTTAAAAGATCCAAACAGTTTTAGCAAATAAGTGAATTTGTATTTTTTAAATTGCAAATGTTTCTTGGGCCCTGTAACAGTACTACTGCCGACGCCACTGTTACATAATCCTTTTGCAAGAAAGGGTACATATTTTGCTACCTGCGCTTTTACTCTACTGATAATTCGAGTTGGGGTAGTGCGTTTCCTTCAGTTAGCGACACAAGTTAGAGTTAAATTATTTATTGCTTCAGTGTTTGTTTAAACAAAAAGTTTCGTTGAGCAACGTTTAAAATCATTTTCTTAGTTTAGTTTCAGTTTAAGCTAGTTAGTTAGTTAGTTAAGTGTTCTTTTGATATTTTAGTACAACTCAATTAGTTTAGTTAGTTAGTTACTTAAGTGTTTTGACTGAAATTGTGTAAAGTGTTAACAGCTTATTATTACAAGTAAGTATAAACTATATATATAAATTGAACAACATTTACAAAAACTTTCTCGCCAAAACAGTTTTTTACAATCAATGCAAAAATCTAAAAAGCGGAGTAGACTACTAGTTTTTAAAACTATGGGTCGTATATACTTATGAATACATAATATTTTAAATATTTTTTTAGATTCTGAAAAATATTTGGTTAAAATAATATCAGGATTGACATATGAAGTTTCGGAATTAAAAAGAAGTTTAAACCGGCTGGAGACAAACATTTTGCTAAACCAGCGAATGCAGGTCGGGGGCGGCGGGTTACCGGCCAGAGTTGCAAAACGAAGACGAAGAGAAAATAGTTTCTATTCTTCCCGCTAAAAGCAAGGAAGAAATTCAATCTATAGAAATTATGGTAGAAAAAGAAGAATCGTTTAATTTATTAGTAAGTTAAACATCTGCCAATTAACAATTTGGTGTTAATGAAAAAATATTATTTTTAGGTCGACATTCTTTATTTAGTGGGGGGCGAAAATCAAAACACCACAATATACAACTGCATGAAGAGGCTGTTAATATCCGATGTTGCCATACAGTACTCGGGCCATGGCAAGATACGAGGAGGCCAAAAAAAATCTTTTAACGACTTAAAGATTTGCTCTGCTCTAAAAAGTAAGATTTATATCGATCCGTTATTTCTTAAAAGTTTATCTTTGATTATTGGCTCAGTGGTCAGCTCAGGGCAAAGACCAGAAAATAAAATTGGCTGTATTATTAGTTGTACAATTCAAAATTGTGAAAATAAATTTCAATGTACTAATATTATCAAGACAAAAAAACGCATTTAAAAAAATTCTTATATAATACTTCTTTCATAACCCAAATATTTCTCGCTGGTTCTGTATATCGTTTAGAAACGCAATTTTTTTTGCAATATTTGTAGTTTACGGCAAAATCTCTTATAGTAGTAGTGTACGTTGATCTAGTACATGGTTTACAGAATATATTTACTTAGAGCAAATTTGCAAATGTTTTAGGTGTTTTTCTATTTAAGTAACAGCACTAACTTAAAAAATAACTTTTTTTTTCTATTTACAGAAGCAATTCGTAAACGATTCCCGAGTATTACGGATACGGAATTCTTAGGAAGGGTGGGAACCTTTTTGTGCACCGCAAAGGATCGCGATGGGGGACGTAAAAGGAGGAAAACTGAAAACGGAGAGGTGGACAATAATTTATAAAATGTATTAATTTTTTTTATATTTAATATTTTTAAAATAAATTATTGAATTATTATTTGCATTTTTGCTAGTTTACATACAACAGTTAATGCGTAATGTAATTGTTTAATTCTAAATAAACTTTAGAGGCGCATTCACATGATTCTTTTAGAAACCATATATGTATTTCATTCAAAAACTTATATCTAACCCCATCAAAGAAACTATCAGAAGGAGAAACAGCAAATGCTGAATTCAAAGACGTGAAAAATATACTTACTCTTATTTAAAAACGTATAAAAAATTAAATATACAAAATTTTTAAGGCTATTTTTTATATAGCTGATACTTACATTGTAACATTATAAGTTGAAGCTTACTCGCACTTATAGGATGTGGCATGGGAGATGCACATCGTTTGTACATCGAAAACTAGAAGAGCTACGAAGTCGGTTAAATGAGCAAAAAATGTTTTTTGGGCTGATTACGATGCTGCAATTAAAAAAACACAACTAAACGCTAGTTCCTAAAAATAGTATTTTTGCATATTTCGATGGAAAATTAAATTGTTTATAAAAAAGTTCAAATGCACTACTAGCCTAAATTTGAAAATAAAGTTATAAGCAATTTTCTACATTAATAATAATAGCAATAATCATTGAATAATGCATAATTTTTATATCCTACAATAACACGGTTTTCTGTAGAAAATTGGTTATAACTTTTTTATTTTCAAATTGATTGGTTGTGCTCATTAACTTTTTATCGAAAATTTACTAAATATGCAAAAATATACATAATGTTCCAAAAATTAAAAAAATATTTATAAAAATATCTCTAAAACTAGACATTTAATTGGTTTTTTAATTACAGCTTCATAATCAGCGAAAAAAAACTGTAAATCTTTGCTAATTTAACCGACTTCGCGTAGCTCTTTAGTTTTCGAGATACCAATGGTGTGCATCTTCCGTGACACACCCATATAGGAAAACTACGCAGCAAATAATGCACCAATATTAACGACCAATAAGCATCCAACAATAATATTTTATATTGAGCACGTAATGTCAACCAATAACTAATTAATATTTACACCCAAGATTGGACCGTGTCTGTTATACAATAAGTAGCCAATGTCAGTATTTGATGTTGGACATATGTTGGTTGTCAATATATAACCAACAAGAGTGACCAACAAGAAACCAATAAACTTTTCAGATATCTTCCCTTGCTAGATTTCACATATTGGCTAAACGTTGGCTGCCAATATGTAACCAACAAGGGACCAATAAACTTTTCAGATATCTTACCTTGCTAGATTTCACATATTGGCTAAACCTTGGCTGCCAATGTGTAACCAAAAAGAGTGACCAACAAGGGACCAATAAACTATTCAGATATCTTACCTTACTAGACTTCACATATTGGTTAAACCTTGGTAGCCAATATATATCCACTATAAACAAGCGTTACATTTCAGAGATATCACCAATATAACAGAGCCAATATTGGCCCAACTTTAGTGTGCTACTTGGGAGAGGGCGCAAATTCGGCGGAATTTGCATTACCATTTTTCAGAAACATCCTTTCTTAGGTTAAATATAGCAGTATAGAGCGATCTGTCAATTGGTTTGTGTTTGACAGTGCGCCAAAGTGACCGTCTCAAGTGATTTCGTAAATAATGGAAAAAATGAGTTGCGAGCAGTGACAAAGCTCTTTTATTTGAAAGGCTTAACACCAACCGAAATCAAAGCAGAGTTGGATTCGACATTTTTGAAGTCCCCTCCTTCGTTTTTAATGGTTAAAACCTGGGTTGCCGAGTTTAAGCGTGGTCGTGCGAGCACAAAGGACGAATCCCGCAGTGGACGCCCAAAAACGGCTGCTACCCCGGATATGATTGAAAAAGTCCTCCGTGTTGTATTAGATGACCGTCGAGTAAAAGTGCGCGAGATAGCAGACATAGTGGGCATCTCAAATGGCAGTGTGCACAGAATTTTAACTGAAGAATTGGAAATGAAAAAATACTCCGCGCGTTGGGTTCCGCGTTTGCTCACACCGCCGGAGCAAAAACTGAATCGTTTGATTGTTTCTCGCGACTTTTTGGCACGTTTTCGCTGCAATCCGAAGGACTTTTTTAACCGTTTCACAACCGTCGATGAAAACTAGATCCACCATTATACTCCCGAAACCAAGGAACAGTTCAAACAATGGACACACAAAGGTTCTCCGCCACCGAAAAAGGCAAAAACGGTTTTGTCAGCAGGAAAGGTTATGGCAACTGTATTTTGGGATTCTCATGGAATTATCTTCATCGGCTACTTGGAAAAGGGAAAAACAATAAATGGCGAGTATTATGCCAATTTGTTCCGGCAATTGAGCGACAAAATTAAAAACGGCATTATTTGGCGAAAAAGAAAATGCTTTTTTATCAAGATAACGCACCTGTACAGACGTCTGCAATCGCCATGACCAAACTTCATGAATTGGGATTCGAATTAGTGCCTCATTTGCCCTATTCGTCAGATTTGGCCCCCAGCGATTTTTATCTATTTCCAAACCTGAAAAACGGCTCAGCGGTAACAGATTTTCATCCAATTTCGAGGTAATCGCTGCTGTAGATAGCTATTTTAAGGGCTTTTGTTCATCAACATACAAAGACGGCATTGCTGCTTTGGATCATCGTTGGAATAAGTGCGTTGAGCGAGCAGGAGACTATACTGAACAATAAAATAATTTTTCCCCAACAAACTTTTCTTTGTCAGGCCATGTATATTTCGAACGATCCTCGTACTTATCGATCCAGCTTTTTGTTCCCTATAGGGGTTGGATACTGGTAAATCTTCGTATTTGGTCCATATTCAAGTTTCCATATCTTTCTCATATTTTCGTAATTTTTGTTAATTGAAATTAACGAAATGAATATAATTTTTACCATTTGTTAGTTGTAACGTAAACTTGGATTTACCAAGTATATTTGCAAAACAATATGTTACACACAACAGTTTTCTTTGCTGAAAACAACTATTATTGTTTAGTGGTGAAAAATTTTATTTTGCTATTCGGAAAGAAAATTAAACTCTACATCACTTGCAACAATAGAAAATATATAGGATCTCGTAAAACGTTATACGTCTTTGTGTTGGTGACATTCCTGAATCCTACCTATTGTTCCTTTCGGTACAGGATAACAAATCAGGTACGCTATTTAGTTATACGCCAAGAATTATTTCGCGTAAAAACACTGTTGCTGTTTTAATTATTTATTTAATCAGAATCAATAAACTCGACGTAAAATCTAAAATGTGGCAACTTTAACCAACGAATTAAAAAAAAGTAAATTTACCTAGCTTCTTAACAACAACAAAATTGGATAAAATAATGTGACCTGTCGCAGATATTGCACGGAATTGTGGACAAAGAGCATTCTTTCTTTACAGTTTCTTTTTGGTTGTGTTTTAAATGACAGAACTTTTTTCTGGTGGAATTTTTTATTGCCGGATAGTCTAAAGGTAGGAGTTTGTGCTCTAGCTCACTTACCTTAGATGAAACAAATTACGGCGATCAGGTCATCCGAAGATCTACTGATTAATGTACTGCAATTTCTTGTAAAACTAATTAGCTTTTAACACAAATTGGCATATAAAAATAAATGAAAATAACATAGCTACTAAAACCTGTACACCTGTTATTTTAATTAATAACAACAATACATGTTCTTTTCTCCTTTGATTTTGGTAAACATGTTTAGGTTCAGAAAACTGTTTTAGAAAGATTTAGAGAAGTTTAACAAATTCAATTAACGGGCGACAATGCACATTCAGAGTAAACTAAATATATGTACATCTTTTGATGGCCGTTAAAAGCTACTCAGTCACAACACTACTTAAGATAGAATAAGAAACAATAATAATACGAATTAATGAGTTTTACGCGATTATCAGAAAACTTTCACTGTTTCGTAGTCTGTGATTGTATTTAAATTGGTATTTATTTATTTTTCAAGACTGTCACAAAATCTGTACAAAAATCTTGCTATTATTTTGTTGCTAGGTCAAAAAACATAATATTGAATAGTCCCCTATCTACTACTGCTCTATGACGACATAACGTTTTCCCTCATCGTGAGAAACAGTGTCGTTAACTTCACTATCTTTAAGATCGAGGCGGCATAACATTGCTCGGGGTCGTCGGTATGTCCCAGATTAATTGGTTGTCAACTAATATGACCATGTCATTGATATTATTTAAAAAGTCATCTATCCAGGCAGTCCCCCACCTGCGGTGAAGTTCTCAACTCCATCGTACCATCTAATCTCTGTTCGCCATATGTCTTGTAGTAAAATGCATCCACGTACTGTGAAATTGGTGATTAAGCTCCGAAATCTGGAATCGTTCAGGCTTGCATCCCACCAGTCCCAAAACAGACTGTATTGTCACAATCGATATTTACATCTTCCATCATCTCTACTTTTTCAGAAAGAGATTTCTTGAAGTTTTTCAAATTTGATATCCAATTTACCAGTTCAAAACTTTCAATTTTCTGAATGCGTTTCTCTTCCGAAATTGTTGTTAATGCTTTTATCTACAGTTTATTTGAAGTCGAGGTAATCATTGGCGTAGTGCTTGTAAATTATCACACTTAAGATTTCTCAGATTTTGTTTGCTGACTTGCATTAAGATTTTTAACAAATTGAGCGCAGATACGTGAGCAAGTTGCCCAGAACGGCATAACTTGCATCTCATGAACATCACATTGTTTGTCCACGTTTTCTCCGCGCCATAGGCAACGTTGGGAACTTTGTTCTTCTGATCGTATTCTTACTTGATGGAACATCTCCTTTACATCAGCAAAAGGCAATGTTTCTTTTACGAAATTTAATTAAAACGGCTACCGGAGATTGCAAATTTTTAAAATAGTTAAAAATTCTTGCAGATCCTAATAACGTACTTCAAATAGTCTATCGAACTGATAAAAGTTTATATTTTTAAATAAATAATTAATCAATTTTAAATATTTCAAAAATTCCTGGAAGGCGTCAGAGTAAAACCTGGGAGATTAATAAAAACAAATTTGCAGTTTATTGCAAGCTCTATCGGCTCAGAGAGTTTAAAAAAAATTGTGTAGGCAGTTTTTGGAATGTTTTATTATGACAATTTTCAAAATTTTGAATCAGCACCATTGCGATTGTTTTCGAATTTTCAAAATTAATTTAACTTCATCGTATACTACTTACAAAGGGCTCTCAAACAAGTTGTAGCTGATTCCGATCAGACCACTACTTTTTGAGCAAATGGACGTTAACATCGAGATTTTCAAAATGTTGTAAAGACCGCCATTTTGAAGCTAGAGAGTTCGTTAAAAAAACTTTCGATTTGCCTTAAGTTATTCTCTTAGATTGCCACTTTTTTGGGTTTCTTGAACCCCAAACTGTGTATTTCCGTTAAAATCTAGATTTTGAACATATTCATGAAATCAATATTTCCCTATACCGAAGGTATGGAAAAGTAGAAATGTGTACCATGGTATTAAAAAATAGTGACGCTGTAACCTTGAAACAGATAATAATATAAAAAAGTGATTGCCAAAAGATAAAGTGTTTGGTGATATTTAATCTGATCTGTGGTTGATTCGACTTAAAATGTATACCGTCTAGTAAAGTAATCCCCCCCCCCCCCCAACTAACTTTTGAACGATTTGATATTTTACCACAACAATTGGTGTGCCTTAATGGGAACTTAAATACTATTTTTAGCAAATAATTAAATTTTGTATCATTCAAAATGTCGGCTGGGCGCCATTTTAAATTTTTTTTAATAGAAAGGGGGGTCGAGTGACACATTTGAAAGGTTTTTTAGTTCTGAGTCTGGTCCTAGAGTTTCAAAGAAAAATATTCAACTATAACAAAATGGCAGATTTTATACAAATGAACTCACTCAATTCAAAATTGTTTTGATTTTTTAATCCAGTAGTCCACTTTTTCATTTGCAGGACAAAATTTTCCCAGAAATATCTTAGATGGATGGAAAGATTAGTAGGCGGGGGCCTGTAGAATAGCCGGCTAGCTCCCCAGATTTAACCCCCTTAGATTATTTTCTATGGGGATATCTGAAGCCGAAGTGTACAGAACCCGTCCAGAAACAATGAAAGAACTGGAAACGCATTACAGACGTTGCAGAAATATCACTCCAGAAACTTATGAAAATGTAAGACAGGAATTTCATAACCGACATTTTATGGGCCAAGATGTGAATGGTGAACATTTAGAACACTTAATTTAATTTGTTTTTGCTTTAATTCTTACTTTTTTAAATGGACTTCTTTATCTTCAATCATTTGTCATTTTGTTATGGCTGAATATTTTTCTTTGAAACTCTAGGATCAGGCGCAGAACTCGACCCCCTTTACCATTAAAAAAAATTTAAATTGCACCCAGTCGCCATTTTGAATGATACAAAATATAATTATTGGCTAAAAAATAGTATTTAATTTTCCATTACAGCACACCAAATTTTGTGGTAAAATATCAAGTCATTCAAAAGTTAGTTATGGGGTGGGGGGGTTACTTTATAGACGCAGTGTATAATAACCGCGCTGTGCGGCTTTTATAGAACGAACGGTACTGTTCATCGGGAAATTTCCAAAGTTTTAGCGTTTTGGAAATTAAACTTGTTTTGCATGATTTAGCCAGTAATTCTACATTTTTATACATATAAATTTGACCCCCAGTCATAAAAGGGTTTGCTTCTATTTATATTAATTATAGCCATATGTAAGACATGCAATATTCTTTTAAACGTCCAACAGGTTTTTTTGTAAGAAAAACGGTGTCCCCACATTATACGACTGTTTTCACAACCTTATTCATCTTTTCTAATGCAAAAAAAGTTTCCGTTCATCTACCTGAAGTCTTCCGGGCCAACAGGTTTTTATACATTCTGTAATTTGACAGAGTAAGCTGTCTTTTAATGAGGCTTTTTGTAAAGTTTAAAAATCAATTGGTACATTATCTCTGGCTGCATAAGACAAAGGTGTTTTAAAAAAATAAAAGTAACATTTACATCTGTTAATGTAAGAATAGCAACTTCATTGTAATTACTTCCAAGACCATGTTCAAACGTTACCTTAACTTGATTAAAGTATTTCCCTAAATCATACCGAACAAGGAAACTATAGCCCATTTTTGGTAAATTTTTAACCCAAAACTATGATTACATAAATATTAACATTTCTAGTATTTTTAATATTTTAAGTTTATTTGAGTAATTCGTATAATTCTACTTGAATAATTTAAATGCAAGTACCTTTAATCAGTAAAGCAAACTCGTGCTTTAATAAAGTATATACTAGGAAAGTTATCACTGCACGTTTCATCAGATATTACTACGAAAAAAATGTGTCTGTGTGAGTTTGACATGAATAAGAAGAGTGTTTAATAAGACATTACTTAAGAAATAGTTCCTGTGTTACTTTTCAAAATAATCAAAGCATTTTTCCTGAGTTTTCCTATACTGTACGGCGTCTTTTGACCTCTGCGCCGAAGCCCTAAGAGCTTCTTCAAGTAAAAAAAGATGGTATGGACGGGTTCGAGTAAGGACAGTATACACCTTGTACATAGAAAAACTACAGAAAAAAACAGGGCAGTCGGCCGGCTGGGGAATCGAACCCCAGGCTTCCCGAATGAAAGGTGGACACGCTTACCGTGAAGGTATAGTGGATAATTAACAGAAGAATAGATAAAACTTCTTTCTATCTCTCGCAATGCAGGTACAGTGCCTCCTACTAACTGACTTTTATTTTAAGTGGATGTAAAGAATAAGTCAATGTAAGTCAATCTAAATTAAACATGTGATCTTGGGGCTACAAAATTTTACAAATACACGTTTGCAACTATGGTAAATGTTACATAACCACTTGTAAAGTACGAAAATGTCCATGATTATTTTTTAGAAACATTTCTTTTTTAAAAATACGGTCTTGTTTCTTCTCCCACTTTGAAACATCAAAATTTTAATTTCAAATGTGGTAAACGTTTGCTGTTTCTACTGAAACACAGTTCAAAATCTAGAACAAAATTTTGTTATTTTCAACACAAAAATATTACTATTCCCAGAATTTTATGTTAAACCTTTAAACCTAAGAAAAAACAAAAGGATTAGTAATTCTTGAAAGAATACAGCTTTATTCTGATAGCTTTAACGGTTTCTACGAGTACTATGGTTGTAAGAAAAATTTTGCCAAGATAGCTCACACTTTCCACACTTGAAACGCATGGCGGATTACTTGAGCTATAATTTTTGAATGCAAAAATATGCAATATAATTTTGAAGTATTTTTTGGGTCGACATATGACGCCAATGTCTTTGTTTAGTAATTAATATCTAATCATTAGAAAGAGTTCCAATTAAGCCAAGGAAAAAAGATACATAATTTTAAGTTTGGAGTATTTCCTTACACATTTCAGATTTTTTTTTATAAATCGCAGAATACTAATTAAAAAATTTATACTGGATTCTTGACATTCTACAATAAGCAATGATTAAATCTCACCTTAAACGCGGGCTGCTCATCTGCTCTAATAGTAGAGTGCAAATCAGATTCTATTTTCACTTTCGGTGGTAATTTAATTTAAAAATGTTTAACATGGCCCAAGTTGTCCGGTATGCCCTAAAAAGTCAAAATTCAAGTTATGTGTATGACGAAATTCGCAAAACATAAATCTAACTGTTCGCAAATATTTAAACCAATTTTTATACAATTAAATTCTCTACAAAATAATTATAATAGCAGTTGTGGCAGCATCGGTTTGAAACTTCAAAAATAATTTAAATGAAGGAAGGTACAACTGCTTCAAAAAGTAAACTTCCAAGCAGGGCATTAGTGCAAATTTCGACTTGGCAAGTTTACCACTGACAAAAGAAACTGCTGACCAGCATGTGTACAGAGTTTATTTGCAAATAAAGACGTGGAAGGGAAACAATCAGAATTCCTGACAATGGGGTTGATTTAAACAAAACCGAATTATTTTCAAATCAAAACAAACAACCAAAACCGCAGGACCTATACAGCAATTTTTTTTTGAAAGTGCAAAGACTCCTGTGAAAAAACATTGCCCGTGTACAATATTCCACTGTAGTGGATTGTGTCAAAACTGCAAAGGTCTTTCTTGTAAAAACGCACCTACTCACGAAAACGAAGACTTACATTTGGAAGTTTTTAAAAAATATGTATTAAGCTTTTTTTATTGTGCGTGACATATATTTAAAATAGTTTTCTGTGTATGTTGTTTTACTTTCTATTTATGTTTATATAAACAATACTGTATACTTTTTTTATTAATTTTGTGCTTTTATTTTCAAATACCTATAATAAATTACCAAACCCGATATAGGCTGGCTATATGAGCACATCAACATAAAACACTCGTTCAGAGTTGTATGATTAAAGTGCAACCCACTTCGTGACCAATTCCGTACTGAACTACTGACGCACCGACGCTAGTATGTTGAAGCATACTTGCAGAAAAATGACTTCCGTTACAGTGCTCGCATTTTGTACCCTCCGCCAAAGAAGTTTCACTTCACTTCAAAAACCAGCATAATTATAATGTATTCTGGAAATTGATTGTTCCAGTAACGAGTAAGAAGAGACAACTATAATTCTGGCGGAGTGGGGACGCGAGGACCGCCTGCTGTCGACGCGAGAGAGCTGTGCTGTGCTAAGAACAATGCACCGCTGTATATTTTTGATCATAGACAATAATTGCTCAAAAAATATTAAACTTTAACTAAAGGCATTGTTAAAACCAGGGTCAATTTTATTAGGAGTTTTTTTTTTTATATCTGTTATGCTTTAGGAGATATTGCGTCGCGACTTGAAATCGAGTAAAATGAGCTCAAAAATTGTTTGGCCCGTATACTCCCCTGCAAATAAAAATATTTAATATATTTTTAATAGAATTTAATTGTACAGAAATAGATTTTAAAATGTGAGAACAGTTAAATTTTTGTTTGGCGAATTTCGTCATATACATAACTCGAATTTTCTGTCCAGTGCCCTTCTGCACAGGACGACCTTTGAAGGACTTTAGATTTTTAGAGCGTAAGGAACAACTTAGCTACGTTAAACACTTTTTCAAATTAAAGTGCCCACGAAATCGTTTTCTAGGCGTCTTTTGCTGGCTAGAGCACTCTACTATAAAATATCCAGTCTGGATGCAACAGTTTGGAAAGTTTTTAAAATATTCTTGGTTCATTCGTTTCAAACACATCGCGGCTGAATTTGGAATCTGCTAGTGTGCGAAGGGAATTGTTGATTCAAGAACAAATCATTCTTTAGCATTTTCGTATTCAAGTGGGAGTTTGGGTTTAAAATATAGCCACATGCGTGAAAAACGAGACAGCTTCCTTGCTTTTTGTTTGCGACCTGTTATTCACTTAATATTCGACTGGCGATGCCATAAAATCCAACAAGTAGGTGCTCGTTCAGATATAAACTTATGATTTAGCGAATACGTGTGAGGCATATCCGTGAACCCGCAGCGTGTAATCTGTAGCTCTCCGCAGAGCGAAATAAGATGAATGGTTCTGATAGAAAAATAGAGGAGCGTTGAAAAGGAAAAATGTATTCCGCTGGAAAGTCAAAGTAAGACAGGAAATTGAATGAGAATAAGGCGATCGTTACGTGCCGGAAATGTGCGCAAGTCAGGCTTGACTTCCTATAGGCGGCAGCACTAACTGAAAAGAACTTTTTACAAAGACTTTTTAACAAGACTTCAAAAAATCATAAATACTTGAATAATTTATTGGGTTTTTTTTGTATAATAATTTCCTGTTTGTTTATGCGAGATTGCAGACTTTATTCAGCATGTGCAGTACTATAAAGTAATAATAACAATTGATTAGTTTTGTCACAAATTGCTATGCTGTAACTTAGCACTATTAAACGTAAATTTTAAATTTCTAATTACACTAAAATAATTCTGCCGGAATATCAATACATTTACATTTTTATTATTAGGCAATTTACATTTGCAAACACTGTGCCATGCTTTTTGAAAATGAGATTAAAAGAAGTAGAGCATGAAAACGGAAACACAAAAATACTGTGTATTACACAATCTTTATAATGTCACAATAGACTTACAACCTAAATGTGTTTTTTTTTAGTATGAACTAATGATATGAATATTTTTTTATGGAATTAACTCTAACAACAAAACAGCTATTTGTTTACGCTTACCATTCGTATAAATCGTAGTATCCGTACCAACCTTTACTTATTGTGTCACTGAATTACACAAAACAGGTCGATTAGAACAGAAATAATTATAGAAATGGAAATCCTTTTAAGCAGTATATTTGTATTGATCTTAAAGTCAATTTCTGTGTCATTACCTAACCGTTCATTATAATTATTTCCAGTTCGGAAACCATAATTTAGCTGTTATTTTTTTGTCTTGTAAATCATAGTCACATTTAGAAGAACCATAGCAAAAAAGTGTATTCCAAACTTAACCTAGAAAATATGTGTTTTAGCAGCTCATTTATTTTTATTTGATTCAATTTTATACATTTTTTTCCTATTTTTTTATTACTCTAAAACGAGTTGACAGGCATAAACTTTAATTATTATAATAATCCCAGAGAAATACAATATTACTAGAATATACAAGCATTTTTAAACTAACGCATTCTTTGAGATAAACAATTTTCAAACTTTGAGAAATTTAGAAAAGAAATATTACTCAAAGCAAGTTCTTTTCAAATTCTGAAAATATAAAATTCATACCTTATTGTTTAGTAAACAGAGAACGGCATTGCATTTTTGTTTAAACTTAATTACTCATGACTGATAGTACAATAAGATTAACAACTTAATTTTGAAGTGCGGGTTACTTTTTTCTTTCCCATACAATTTTGGTTGGTTTTCAGCTACAAATACAAATTTACTTAATAACGTTTTAACTTGCAACGTTTTTATTTTACATCTCACTCGCTCTGAACCCTGTGAAAGATATTCTGTAGACCGAATCATATTCTAACCGCGCATGACTAAATTACACAGACTTGTTTAATCAAGACGTTCTTTGTTTCAGCATTTTCTTTTCTCTGTTTACAGCCAGCAATAAGACAAATGATAAATTTTCAAAAAGTTTATTATTGAACGTTGAAGTTGCAATATATTTTGTATAATTGTAAGAAATGTATGTTTGAATAAAAATGGTTACATTTCGATCTTTTTTAAATTTTTTTTAAGGCCGAATATAATCACCTTTCTAGTGTCTGATAACATTAAAATGTAAATGCAAAAAATAGCTTAAAATTAATCTTTCATTGCGCTTTTTTTTATGAATTTTCTTTCTCCAACGGAAATTTCGTCATCTATAAGAGGTATTCCTTACACCCTGTCAACTCAGAACAAAATTAACCAATACCTTCCACGCCTTTACTCCCCTCCCTCTTCGGTGTCGTGGTGTTAGTTGGAAATAATATGGCCACCCTAACTATATAGCGACGCTCCCTCTCTAAATGTCATTATTACCTATCAGTGGAAAAGAAAAAAAAGAAAAAATATTCGAGATTGTCACTGTCTATCTAAATTCCATTTCCGTTGCCGTCTACCAATTGCATTTAAAATTCTAAAAGAAAAGAAACCTTAACGCCAAACTTATTTCCTTCACTATTCTAATAATTTTAAAGCTACGATATCAATTTTTATACATTTTTCTACACTATAAAGGGTGTATCACAATATATCGACACTGTTGTTTACTAAAAGTTTTTTCCCACTACAGAAAAAAATCCTACAAACAAAACATTTTGCAAGAGTGAAAAACTATTTATAAATAATTTTGATTTATTTATTTTGTAACAGAAAATCCCTACTTATTAACTATTTATTGCTCATTATTTTTAAATGTTCCTGAAAATATAAAAAAATAGTAACGCTACAAACAGAGTGTGTTTACTTCTATTTACTCTTTCGGTAAAATTGTTTATTTACCTGTTTAAAATAACGCGCGTATAAGGAAAAGAAACACATAATTGCGTCCGCGCCGAGCGTTGACTGACTTTTAAATGGAAAGTGTATGTACAATATCAAATGTGGTTAAAGACCGGCTACCTCACTGTCCATTGCAGTATTAATCGATTCATGTTGTAACGTTTCGAAAAACACACTTAGTCTAGGTAGGGCCAAGGTTCGATAGCTACAGATATTACTTTATAAACATATTCAAATCCCTAACGGTCTTAGCATAACAACACGACGGGATCTTGCTTCTCGACAAAATTTATCACCATAATACTACGACGGGTTCTTCCAACTTCACTCAGCTTATTGACTGTTTTTGGCAATTATTCATAATAGCAACCTCTTAATTGTTAGGTGTCATAAAAATAGGGAGGGTTAATTTTTCCCCTCCCACCCAATTTTTGGCGGACGAAGTGGTCTTCTCATGTTTAGTCTTTTTTTATTCTGACGAATTTTTTCTCAAAATACTTTAAATTAACAAAAAAATTAGACTATAATTTGTATGTGCAAACTTCAGTGTCATGTAGTATGTTCTTATAATTTGACTATTATGCAGGTATGCTCTCGGTACAGTAGTAAAAATGTTATGATGTTATTGCAGACAATGTTGAGGCGTGAAACATTAATATTAAAATATTTTTGAATACATGATAAGTAACAACATCTAAAGTATTGGAAAACCACTCAGTTTTTGATAAATTAAAAAAATAATACTCATCGCGCGTCGCTTAGGTTGAATAATCGCAGCTGCAGCCGTATTCTTCTTAAGTTGATCCGGATTTAATATATAGAAAAACTAGAGCAATTGCTATATAATTAATAAAACTAGGAGTTCAATGCGCGGTCCGTTACTCTATACCTACTGAATTATTAGCCTATTTATTATTAAAAAACAGAAACAAAAACACCGTGAGGCATAGCGTACAAAGTTTGCTAGTATATAAATAAAAACTTTTAGTATGTATTTATTTTACCTAACTGTACGCAACAAATTTAAATAACTAATGTTATATTTATTGAGAATAAAATATTTTCCTGATTTAAGTAAAATTAATCAAATATTAATTAATTAATTAATAATCAAATTAACATGTTATAATTATTTATTCTGGACGAGTTCGTTAAGGTTTACACCATCCCTTTACGTTTCCAATTGTATTAGACTATCTGGACTGTCGTATCTTTCCCCACGTGTAAATATAATTGCAGGGATGATTTACCTCGCCCTATTCAGCTGACTCTTTGTCGTGAAGAAAATGCGTATGTATCTGCTACATTTTATGGACGATATTATGATAAATAACAAACACTTTTTAACTTAACAAGTTTTAACTTAACAACAATTCTGTTCTGAGAACTGAATTTGGTACCGCGAATCTCGCAAAATTATACGAACATCTTGGAATGGTTATCACGGAGTTTCTTCAATGTTTCCTAAATTACTGCTGACGGATTTGCACCTAATAACGTGGTGTTCTTCCGAATTCTTATTGTTTTACTAACTTTATGCAAATCTTTTAGAATCAAGTAAGATTTTTACTTATTTTAATTATTTAAAGCAATTAGTGTAATTAAGAGAAAAAGAAATCAAAATGAATTGAAACTATTCAACGCGAAATTAACGCTTTATTTTGGAGTAGAAGCGCGTGAAAGCCTTTACATCAGACAGAGTATTAAAGTTAGAGAGTACGGCTAGTATTTAATAATACCTAATTCTAAATTACAGTTGACTGTACTATTAAATTTGAACTGGTGCTAATTGCTAGCTGAATTTTCTCTCTCGGTTGACGGGAATAGCGACTGGTACCTGGAGCTGTCTTGGTATGGCTGGTCTAGTCGGTTTCGTAGTCATCATCAACTGCACCCGCTATCCTGGCTGTTGTCGACCCACAATCTGGCTTCCCAAAAAACTCGTAAAGTGCCTCTGGGGCTGGGCTAGTGCCGTTTGTTGTAGACTTGAAGAAGTCGAAAAGTCGGAGTGTTTTTTCCATACCGTGATAATGGTTTTATATTCCTTAATTTTCACTCTCTGAGTCAGGTAAGGACATTATAGTGGGGACGATTTGTGAAGTAGGGATGTTTGCGTAGAATTAGGCCTCGCGTCTTGTACTAGTGGCGCTACCAACGCGTCAATTTGCAAACAAATAAATAAATATTTGATGGTTTTAAATATTATGCTTGTTCAATGTTTATATTTATTTATCTTCTGCCCAGGTACAATGTAGGGAAAACGACCTGTCTTTTTCCACTGCACAATTTATTTTTCAACTGCACATCTTGTGTCGCATTGCACGTTAGGATAAGCGCTGATTAGATTTTATGCTGATTAAGAAACAATTTAACGTCGTCTTTTTTAGATATTTCTTATAACTGCAATAGTGAAACGCCCTATATATTACTGAATATTCAGAAAGAAAACTAAATTCTTAATATAGAAATTTCAATGCGATAGTAACATAAAGTTTATAATAAAAAACGCATACATAGCATGCGCATAAAAAATTTCTTTTGTAACACAAGTAGTTTAAACCTGTGGTTGTGCAGAATTCATGACTAACTTCCATTAACTTAAAAGTATAAATTTGTCACTTGAATTTTTTTGCTTCTAACCCCCTCATGTTAGCTATAAGCCGTAACATTATTTCTTCAATAGCTTTATACACGTTAAGCTACTATTGCATTAAAACTTTTTTTAAACACTCGGTTGATATGCAAAACGGATAATTAAATGAACTTGAAAATAATAATTCATAAGAAACAAAGTCAAGTTATTTGGGGTGTCTAAACGTTTTAGATAATCAAAAGGTATGTAGTTATACACCAGCTGTCTTCTTTGTTTTGCATTGTTTATCCTATTTATTAATTTACCTATAAACACTTTGCTATGCAAATTTACACTAAAATTTCGCAAAAAATACGGAATATAAGGCCAATTTGACAAGATGTATTTATATTCTTATAATAAATAAGAAAAGGAACTGGAAAACGAAAAAAGATTCTCTTATATTCAGAACGCTTTATGAGCTCTACTAAAAAATAAACTCGATTTACATTCTTACCATGTAATATAACTCACTCCTAAATGCCCCTCACTCCAAGAATTTTTGAACTAGGCCGTATTTTTTCCTAACAGTTTATTTTTCTTATTTTATGAGACATATGTTTACACTTTTCAGCGTTTATAGCTACATTCTAAAAACATATATAAAAAAAGTTTTCTAGATTTCTTAATTTGTCATTTTCTTATTACAGACCATGAAAAATCCACTTTATCACAAAAAGGTTTGCTGACAGCAACTATAACGCCTTTCCAGTGCTTCAACATACAACTCAACAGTAAGTATCGATAGGGATATAGTATTATATAATTGAAGTGGACGATTCTGTACAATTTAAAATACATTTAATTTTAAAAAGCTTAATTAATAGCAAAATCAAAATAAAATAATGTTTTCTGTATTCAATTCTTTCCTTCTAGTTCTCTTTGTATTTACTTATACTTTACAAAACTGAAAACAAAAATGTCTTCCACTAAATATAGAATAATTAATTGAGTATAAATAAAATACTCTATAACTTCAACAATATTTATTTATTTTAACCTTATACGTATTTCGACATATTTACTTGTCATTATCAAAGGTTATATTAAAGAGTAAACAGTTAGTGTTGTTATAGCAACAATAGAACTTGGTGACTTGATCTCGGTAATCGCCTGCAGATGGCTTAATTTCCTATTCCAAAATGTCCAATAGAGGTGAATTTAAAAGATCTATTTCTTCGTTCATTAACGGTACAGTTTTTCAGTGTTTCCGAATTTCAAAAGCTTCTCGTATATTTAATTTACGTTGTATCATCACAAAAGTGTAAAAATTTTATAGTGTTATTAGATGTAATTAAATGATTGTGTTCTAGTAAGTGTTTAACGTAATTAGATTTATGTGGGTGTGTGTACTTGTAACAACGTACGTGTTTTTTATACCTAATATCAAAATTTCTAATTGTCTGTCTTATATAAACCGAATTACAATACGAACAATTTAATTTGTTATAGCCTGGTTTTAGCAAACCATCTGTTTTTGATTTTGCATTAAACAAAGTGTTTAAGATGTTTCTACTTGTTTTAAAACTTGTTTTATGTTTATTTGTTTGGTTTTAATTTTAGCATTTTTTTCTGATTTATCACCAAAATATGGGATCGAGGCATATTTAATTGTACGGTTTACTTTCTGATATAAACTTTGACAATGGCATGTAAACATTCCAAAATACGTATAAGGTTAAAATAAATAAATATTGTTGAAGGAATTAAGTATTTTATATACATATAATCAATAAATATGGACTGTAACGAAGTAAAGCTCGAATTTATAAATAAACTACTTTGTTCAGTTTCTAGTGTAAATTTTATGTTTGGGTGCAAGCTGTTAATAAAAATTAAAAATTCATTAATCAGTTCAAATGAACTATCAGAACATGTCATCAACTTAACGAAACCAAAATATAACTTTCTTAGATTGGTTTGATTTAAATATTTGATCTTTTAGATTTTCCGTAAATATATTAGCTAATAGCTGTGAAATTGGATTTCCCATGGGTAAACTATTATTTTTGGAAATAAATATGCAAAGTTCAGATAATAGAATCGACTAAATCCGTTTTATTAATTCAACATTTTCGTTAATAAGAATATTATTTAACAAAAGAATACACTCCTGAAGAGGTATTTGGAAAAACGTATAAGTAACATCAAAATTAACTAGCTTGCTTTGTGGTGGTAAATGTAAGTTAGATAATTTATTGATGAATTCGGAAGAATTTTTAATTGGTTATTTTGGTTTATAATCAAAACTGGTAACTATATTATTTAGTATTTTTGCTAGCATGGGGTTGAGTGCATGTATGTATGATACTACTGGTCTAATGTGCATGTTGGCTTTGTGTATTTTTAATAAACCGTCTAGTTTTAGTGGTTGTGGGTTTGGATTTATTATTTGTTTTTTTAAATAATCTGTTAAACAGACCTGGCAATTTTCTAATGTTTGCTTTAATTCTTCTTATAATTTTTGGTGTAATTACTAGTTAAAACCTTTAAATTTGAATTGGGTATGAAATTATTAATTTTTTGTAAGTAAAAGTCATTGTTTAATATAACTAACGTGTTTCCTTAATCTGCCTTAACAGAAATAAGATTTTTAACTGAAATTTTTTCTTTAGTTGATGTAAGTAATAAATTATTTTGATTATTAATTTATTTTTTGGTATATTGTTGTTTAATGACATCGCTTTTAATAAATTAGCAATTTAAAATTTTGTATAATTGAAATGTCTTTCTTTAAGAATCATTTCATAATTGACAGCTAAAGTTTCTTTAACAGATTATTAATAAAGACAAATGATAAATCCAAACCCACAACCACCAAAAATTTTCGGTTTATTAAAAATACACAAACCCAACATGTCCATTGTACCAGTAGTATCATACATACATGCACTCAACCACATGCTAGCAAAAATACTAAATAATATAGTTTTACCAGTTTTGATTATAAAGATAAACCAAAATATTCAATTAAAAATGCATCCGAATTAATCAATAAATTATCTAACTAACATTAACTAACACCACAAAGCAAGCTCGTTAATTTTGATGTTACACATATGTTTTCCCAATTACCTTCTCAGGAGTGCATTCCTTTGTTAAATAATATTCTTATTAACAAAAATGTTGAATTAATAAAGCGGACTGAGTTTCTTCAATTATTTGAACTTTGCACCAATCAAAATTATTTACTTTTAATAAAGATTATTTTAAAAAAGATGGAAAACTCATGGGAAGTCCAATTTAACCCCTTTTAGCTAATATCTTTATGGAAAATCTAAAAGATCAAATATTAGAATAAAATTAATCTGGAACTGAATAACTGGATAACTGAACAGTCAATGAACGAACAAATTGATTTAATCTTAAATTCTCCTCTATTGGACATTTTGGAATAAGAAATCAAGTCATCTGCAGACGATTACCGAGGTCAAGTCACCAAGTTCTATTGTTGCTATAACAACACTAACTGTTTAGGCATGTGAACGTCTCAAAATACGTAAAAGTGTAAAATAACTAAATATTGTTGAAGTTATAAAGTATTTTATTTATACTCAACAAATACTGATTTCGAAGAACTAAAGCTATAACTTATAAATATATAGAATAAGTAGAGCATTTTAAATGTTCATATTTATTAATTTAATAACTTTACAACAATATTATGATCTAACGTTACTTCAAGTAACAATCAAATCTAACAAAGTACTTTTATAAGATTGACTTGCAACTAACACTTTAAGCTCGAGAAGATTGAAATAGGAAATACACTTTCAAATCTGGGTAGTAGCTTCAAATCCCTCGCTGAATCAACTTACAAAGAGCTACAATAGCTTCCAAATTCTTGCGGTTATCCGTACTTCAGTAATTACAGCAACGGGTCTTATAACACGAAACATCAGATTCGATTTCAATTTATAGTTTACCCTTCTCCTAACCAATGGCTTCCGTGTTTAACTTTAGTTTGTTTTCACTAGGTTACCTTAGCAAATAGTCTCTCTGCAATAAACGTAAACTCTAGCGGGTCGGGGTTTTATGTTAAATACACATCACTTTTAATTCAAATTTAGTGGCTTTTATGTTTCTGCAACATTTCACGTTCTAATTACAGCCATGAATCTGATAAACATGGACGCGGAGAACCGCGTGGTGTTGAATGTGGGTGGGATCCGACATGAAACCTATAAAGCTACACTGAAGAAAATCCCTGCAACGCGTCTTTCACGACTTACTGAAGCTCTTGCCAACTACGATCCCATCCTTAACGAGTATTTCTTCGATCGACATCCAGGGGTTTTTGCTCAAGTTCTAAACTATTATAGGTATGCCATTTTAATTTTTGGTAGCAATTTTTTGTTAAATATGTTGAATTTTCTAGAACAGGAAAATTACACTACCCATCGGATGTTTGCGGTCCACTCTTCGAAGAGGAACTAGAATTTTGGGGTCTCGATGCTAACCAGGTGGAACCATGCTGTTGGATGACATACACACAGGTAAGCCATTATAAAATTAAATGTAACAGTAGCTGTAGCGACAGATGATTAACATGAAACATAATTTAAAATTTATTTTTCATAAGTACCCGAACGTAATAAAGTAATTAACTGTAAAAAAATTTACCACTGAAATTATTACCAAAAAATTACTATCTTAATAGAGTCGTATACAAAATAAGATAAATTTGATCAGCTATTTCATAACGAAGTTTTACCTCCTTAATTTTAACTACCAGAACGCTTGGGCAACGCTTCACGTTTCTTTTGCAATTTTAAATAAATAATAATAAGTTGTTTTGAGCTGTAAGGCATGTACTTAATGCGTGCACTGTGACGTAATTGCGCTAATGCAGTTAGCTAGCAGAACCCTTGGGCAACGCTCCACGTTTTCTTAACAATATCTAAAAAAAAATAACAAATAAGTTGTTTTGAGTTGTAAGCCAAGTACTTAATGCGTGCACTATTACGTAATTGCGTAATGCAGTCAATGCAATTGCATTGAGGTTCGTGATTGGCAGAAGCCCAAGTTCATAGTATATATTTATTGTAATAATAAAAGCAATTGTTTTCAATACAAAAAAAACCTTTAAATTTTTTGAAATTAGTGAGTCCACTAAGCAAATTTAACATTAGTATTATAATCTAAGACTACATATATATTATGTAATATATTTGAAAATATCGCTAATATATAATATGCTGTTTTGTTGTACTAATTGATAGAAAATAATTTATATTGATTAATTTCGGGAGTCGGGCAAACAGGAAAAACACTTATGGATGCGCCACTAAACAACCAACATGGCTGCATTGGCGCAGTTAAGCCACTGTGCACGCATTAAATACATGTGTTACAGCTTAAAACAACTTATTTACTAATTTTTTTTTAAATATACTGAAAAAAGTGAAGCGTAGTCAACGGGTTCTGCGTGTTTAACTAAAATTAAACAATTATTTCAAATCTTAGAATTTTTAAATTTCATTAGAATAAATTGAGGATATATAGCTGTTTATTTGTTCCGACGTTGACCTTCATAGCTATTTGAAACGTTCAGTCTAAACACTACAAAGTATTTCTGTCTTGTCTGAAAGCACATTTTAATACAACTTAAGGGTTTATCTTTACTAAACCATCAATGACTAAATTATAGCAACAACGTTGACAGCATTTATAAATAATTGACCAAAACAATCAATACAGTACAGTAAAGTTACAAGAGGCCGCCGTAGTATTATGGCGATAAATTTTGTCAAGAAGTAAGACGCCGTCGTGGCATTACGGTATTATGGGAGACAGTTGGGGATTTAATAAATAGATTCTATTCTGATTTAAGATGTTTTTAATTATTTTTTAATACTATTAGGTTTTAACAAATAAAAGATAGATGGATTGAATTTAATTTTGATATCAGGGAATTATACACTCATAATTAATTTAAAACAAGAATTAATCAACGTAAACAAGAAACATATTCATGAAATTAAAAATAAACAAAACCAATTATGATAAAAATTACACAGTATTTAGCTACTTGCTCAAAGCGACCAACGCAGTTATTCAGGAAACGTTGCATCTTACAGGTCATCTTCAACCGCCTGTAACTCTAACAAAGGAGCATTGTTAGAAACATGTTTATACAACCAAAAAATATTCTATCAAAACAGATTCAGATGATTCACAACTTTTGACGGTCAATGGTTTTCTGATTTTCAGTGGTTATTTTGGAAGAGTTTTAAAATAGCTACAATTTGATGCCCGCAAAAATTATAGTCCTGGTGAGTTTTAGGTGACGGGCCCTGTATAAGTGTAATTGTCAAAATTTTACAGCGTTTTCTTATCATTTTACCATGTTTTTTAATGATCTAATTGTGTTTTTCTGATGTTAGAAAATTTACTATTCCAATGGTCACTTCCTAATCTTCCAAAATTATATTTCTTATGTTCTAACATTTTAAAATTACGTTCATTGATATAAATTTTGCCCAGAAATTATGCACTGATTTTCTAAAACTGTGAGTATATTTTTTTTATTTAACTGTTGTTTACAATGTTTGCACTCTCTACTCTGCAAAACAAAATCTAAAAAAATTCTTAATGTCAATTGTGTCAATGAGAATACAATTACTTATTCAGGTATATTGTACAGAACAGCACTTTGCGCATGTATAATTTGCATTGGTAAGACACTAGATTAGGATACGTTTTATGGAAGTGTCTGTGCGCGGGTAAACTTTTAAATAACCAATAGGAAGCGCCATGAGCGTGGTCTGCAGTATGGTAAAGTATATTTTTAAAATCGCTTTCCGGCCTTTTCCAGTTTGTTAGTACTATTTAGTTTTACGTATCATACTATATGTCGATGCCTATCGTTAGGTCAATTTCTTTGCTGTTGATTTTCTTAAATTTTATAGTACCGACTAACTTTTTGATATGGTAATTAATTATAACCGTCTTAGGGACGGAAGCACTTTGATGCCAATACTCAATTTTTTTGTTACCTTTTTAAACTTTAATTTTGAGTCTTCACATTTTTATAATTTTTCACTATGTACTATGTTTATTAATTGTTGAAACTTTCGTGGCTTTCGCTTATTATTTGTTGTTATTTCACTTGCACTATTTTGTAACATTTTTTTTATAGTTTTCTAATCTTACAGGCCCGCGGCCTGAAGATGAAAACAGTTAGTTATTATTAACATGTAGCCAATATTTTTGTCAATTTCATATTATATACAGGGTGTATAAATTGGTGAAAGAAATACACGTGGCGATGTTGATCATAAAATCGTAATACCAAAATGTTGGACATTCCTCTGTCCTCAGAAACCATTTTAAAGGAACGTACATTTGACGACATTGGATCCACACACCACAGGTGTTTTGTTATAATGCACGGTAACTAAGGATGTCTGTTACATCGCAATACTCCGTAAATGTTGGAACAAAGTTAAGGTAATTGTTCGAACTGAAAACCGTCTGTTTGCAAACACAGTTGTAACCTTTGTGGTATAGTTTGCATCACTCGTTCAAGTTTTTGGGGGGTGATTTCTAATACAGCCGCATTAATTCTATTCCTAACTTCGTCAGAATTTGGTGGAGGCGTAGCATAAACTTTTCCTTTAATGAAACCCCAAACAAAAAAGTCTAATGGATTGAAATCGGGGGATCTCGCGGGCCATAAGATAGGACCGCCGCGACTAATCCATCTGTTTGGCACGTGTTCGTCCAACCACTCTCTTACATTACGAGCAAAGTGAGGAGGAGCTCCATCATGCATGTATAACATTTCGTGTCTTATCTACAACGGCATCTCGTCAATTACTTGTTCTAAAACATTGAGGTATTCATCGGCATTAAGACGATTCGGCAAATAAATTGGTCCAACAACCCTATGGTTCATTATGCCAAGCCAAACATTATAGAAAATCTTCTCTGGTGACCATATTCTCGATATTCGTGCGGGGTTTCGTCAGCCCAATGGTGAATATTATGTGTATTAAACACGCCTCTCTAGTAAACAGGCACTCATCGCTCCAAAGAATACGTCTCAAGAAGCCGTCATTGTCACGAATTGTATTTAAAATCGTGTTGTAGAAATTCAATCGGGCTATGTTATCATTTTCATAAAGGGGCCATGATATGGATGAAGAAGGTTTTGTTTTAGAACCAAATGAACGGTCTTATTGCTGGGAATATTTAATGTTGCAGCTAACTGCCGGGTGCTGACGGAGGGATCTTCTTGTACTGCATCTAAAATTTGCTCTTCCAGTTGTACCGTGCGCCTTTGCCTTGGTCGACCAGCTTTTACATTCCTTGGAACAAATGAACCAGTTTTACGAAGACGTTGGTCCAGCCTTCGAAAAACATTTGCTGTAGAATGCCTCCGGTTTGGATAACGTGCACGATATTCACGTTCTGCCATGCCGCCATTTCCATTACAGAAACCAAATACCATCAGCATAATCATAGAACGTAAAATCCATTGTTAGAGAACGGAACAAGAAAACGAAAATAATAATTAATACTAATAACTACAAGAAAAGCAACGATGATAGAAAAGCAAGTCTAACTACAAATTTTGACACTTGTCAAACTTTGACGTTATCAAGACAGAAGTAATTTAGAGTCGCATCACTCTTGAATAATTACTGTTTTACAATGCTGCCATATGTATTTTTTACAATAATAAGTTAACGAAGAAATGTTTAAAACAGCCTTTGAGGCTGAAAAACAACATCTATGAAAAAATATTTATTACAATTCTTATTTCTTCTAATTTGCAACTCTTTCTGTCAACAAATAATGAATTAAAGCACTTATTAAAGGACTTCATTTTCAAACTTTGAAGATCCCGTGCATACCCAGGAAGCATGGTACAATATTTTGGTATTAAGATTTTCGACTCAGAATATTATGACCAACATCGCCACGTGTAGTTCTTTCGCCAATTTATACACACCCTGTATAATTATTAAAAAGCTTTGAGTTTGTCTTATCATATTTGTTTACATTGTCTAACTTTATTTTGAGTAACATGACGCGCAATTCCATTTTTTAAAGGATATCTCCCCGGTTACATAGCACACGTGTAAATACGTGGTATACCTACGTATGGAAGTGAAACTCCTCATGCTTACTTTAGGTACTTCAATATTTCATGTTGAGCGAGTCCTGTCCTATTCATATAATTAAATGTGCAGCATTTTCAAGTATTTTTATAGTTTAAATAAAAATAAATACAATTATTTTAGAATTTACCAGCTGACCTTAGTTCCTTGAAAGCCTAAGATTTCAAATTTTATTTCTGAAAATAAATAATATGATAACTTAGAAACTATAGTTTATTGTTAAAATTCCCTTGCCGTTTCTGCTGCAGTCTCATCCTAAAGGCATTTTTATATCGTAAGTTCTCTATTGAATCTGCAGCTTGAAATCATCCATAAACTACAAGTTCTAAAACAATTTCAGTTGCTTTCAGGGGAATAGAAGAACAAATTGAAAACGTATATCCTGTAATTTGTATTTCCACTTTCGGGATTTACATAGATACGTATATTTTCAGCCACATACGTGACTAAATTGTGTTTTTATTTCAATCCCAGCAGTTTTCCAGGCATTTTAGAAATATTTTCATTCGTTTCGTGTACTTTGTGTATGTTTTTAATTTAACCGCCACTTTTTGTTGGAATTAATACTCGTACTATTACTTAAACAAACTTTTTAGTTATTTACATGACAATAAGGTTGTATAATTTATCGAAATAAGAAATGCAGGTACCAACATTAAAATTCCGTAATCAGAGTAAATACATCTGCCTAATATTTTTCGTTGTGATATTGCTGTTGCGATTATGTTAATGTAAGCATAAATTTATTGCCTTTTGTTTTATAGCACAGGGACACGCAAGAGACATTAGCGGTGCTAGATCGACTGGATTTAGATACTGAAAAACCAAGTGATGAAGAAATAGCTCGGAAATTTGGCTTTGAAGAAGATTACTACAAAGGCACGTTATCGTGGTGGCAGTTAACCAAACCTAAAATATGGTCGCTCTTTGACGAGCCATATTCATCAACTGCAGCAAAGGTAAATCATTTATCATTTTTATCTCGTACATATTTAAAATTAACAATTTCTGTTTGTTATACCTCTTTTATACTTCACGACTTTAAATCGTTCAAACTCTGCTTTTTAATAAAAGAAGTTGACTTTAGTCGTCTAGAAATTTCCAAGGGAATTTCGTCTAGTACCATCAGCTTTACTTCAACTCTAAGCGCAATTTAGTGCATGTAATGCATTTTGTGCTCGTACAAGAAAGGTTTTGTCTGCAACAATAAATTGCAGCTTTTACGACTGTAGAGTTATGTCTTTCGTGGAGAACGGCTACAAAGGGATTTCAACCGGATTAAAATACTCAAATAAAACATGACTGTAAAACGAATTTAAAATTTGTACGTTTATTGGATGAATTAATACTATCGATTGTTTAATAAAAGATTTAATGGGATAAACTTTAATAGTATCAGAAATGTGCTGGTTCAAACAGGGGCGTAGCTATCAATAGGCTGGGGGGCACGCAGTGCGTAAGGGCCCAACAACTTAAGAGGCCCTCGCCCTTCAGCAAAATTCCAAAATTTCGTTCTTTTTTATTTACATTCTTGCATTTAATATTTCGCAACGTGAGCTCCCAATGTATTAAGAGGCCCTCGGCCAAATTTAGTTAGTTTTTATTTACCTATTTTTATTATTTTTCAGATTTTTAATCATCGCTTATCTCTCTCCTATTGAAATCAGTCCACGAAGTGTTAAAAATAATGTTTTATTATTGTTCGTTGCAGTTTTACGAGTTCCGTGATCCTTGTGCACATAATAAATATCATATCCTATTACCTACGCATAGCATTTTTCAGAATCTGTTTATTTTCTCGGTCAGCTTTTTCTCCGAGTATCGTCTCATTTATTTTTGTGGCCGGATATTGAGTAGATTATTATTTATGTTTGTTCTTTTTCACTTGAGAGAAGGGAAAAATGTTCCAAAATATTTCAGTAATACTTCGCATTTCAAACAGTATCAAGCAGTAAGCACTCAAGGTTCCGTTATGAGTAAAAATTTGAAAACACCGCTAAGCGGAGCGGTAAAAAAGTAATTAAAGCTAAAAAAGGACGATCAGAAGAAGCAAATATTAAAGAAGATCTCCAAATTAGAAATTCTGCTTTCTCTTCTAGAAAAACTGGGTTTTGCACTCTAAATTTTGATGTTGACTTTTAGTTTGCTTACTTACTTACTTGGTTAAACCTAAAATATGATGCTCTTATTTCCTAAAATAATTCAAAATACATATTTCAAAAAAAATAATTAATTTTATCTGCATTGAAAATGATGAGAAACACTTTGAGTAGAATTGGGTGGGTAGATAGAAAGTTCATAAAAAGCTTATAAAAGACGAGGTGGGGGGGTCCCTGAAATTTTTTTGCGTAAGGGCCAAAAATGTCTAGTTACGCCACTGGGTTCAAATAGGTCGTGATTTACACTAACTATACCATGAAACGAAACTAAACTAATAGACTAGTAAAAGCATAGATTCGTTTCATCAATTCAAGATTAAACCTAGTTTTTGCCTGGGACTTGAACTGAGAGGTATCGAGGCTTCACGAAACTTGTAAGCAATCTTTAGCACTCATATCTCTTGGCAACCCTTCTTCGTTACTCCTCATCCTTTACATGCCCAATAACGATTTCCATTACCTCGCTTCTCATATTGCACGTTCGCATCCTCTTTGATAATGGTGTAATACTCCGATGCTTAACAAAGTTGACGAAAGAATATAAAACGTTTAAAGAGAGAACAACTTGTATAGATGCAATACACTACCTGTACATTATTTGCGTTTGGCGCTGCTTCCCACCTTTAAAACTGTTATGAAATGAACATTATAACTTTTTCTACACGCTGAATTACAACAGTAACCCCTCCTTTTACTGCAACTGTTAAAATACATAAATTAGAAAATTAGAATGCAATTCCTACTTTTGAGCAAAAAAATTAATTCGCGTTATGATATGGCCGCACCGCAACGCCCAATAACGTAAAACAATTTTAAATGGCATTATAAACTGAACTTCTTAACAGTTAAAAAAATCAATTTTTGAAATCGTTTAGAGCTTTTCTAAGAGTCTCTGCGGTTATGGTGTGGCTTGTTTGCACTATTAGGTCTCGCAAATGCTCTAGTAACCGTGGTGGAATTGTGTGAACAACGGATTTAAGCTACTTACACAAAAGAATTTAAGTTTGGTGAAGTTGCGGACCACTCGACTGTTCACAGCTACCATTCACCTACCTACATATCATCTAATAACTCTCGTACGCACCTGCTATAATGAAGAGGAGCTCCATCTTGTTGAAAAATAAAATCGATGTCAAATTCTTCTTCATTATTTTCTACAATTTTGACAATAAGTGGATTTAATGTATCTAAAGTGGACCAGTTAAATTGTCGTCTAAAAACAGAAAGCCTATAATATTATTGCACTGTTCCATGCCATACATTTAGTTTTTGAAGATACTGAGTGTGACCGCTAAAAATTTGAGGATTTAAATTATCCCAAATTACACCACTCCGAGACATCGGGGACCTTCGTGTATTCACCACACATTAACCCTTTTAGAAGACGTTCCTCAAAACTTGAACAAACAAATTTGCTTTTTACATGGTGAAGCACTGCTACATTTTAGAATTAACCAGTGTCGTACTGTCCATAGATATGCGTTAGATGCGGCGCATCCCATTCAATTTCGCATTTTCCAAAATTTTTACTGCGTTAATGTAATTTATTGATTGAATATATTTTTAACAAGTTAGCATAGTTAAAGATTTATCTAATATTTGAAATAATTATAATTAATAATTATGATTATTTCAAATATTAGATAAATTGCGAATTTCTGCCAAATTCGCATTGCAGATTCGTGGTTACGCCTTGCATATCGCATCTATTATTATAGGTGCTCCCCGAGTAGTAGCACGAAAGAGTAAGTGTATGCTCATTCACTGTTAGTGAACCGCGGTATACTGTCTGTGGATGCATTCTCAAAACCGAATCCGTAGGCGGCAGGCCGTTCAATGTAGAGCGTACGCCGCGCCGTACGTATCTACGAGTACTTTCGAAGCGTTAGCGTGTTTGGTTAGTTCCGTAAAATTAAGCAAGCATAGATAGCGAAAATGAAAGTACGATTGTACAGTAGAAACTTTACTATAAAAAAAGTGTCAGTAATTCTTTCAGTCGAAATTAACGTGTGGAATAAATACTTACTTATTTTTCACTTCTTTTACCCTTACCGGGTGTCGAGGGTGTCTTTCACGCCGGGTTTGGCTTTTTGCTATGTTTCAGGGGATAGTGAAGCCCGATGGTCTTTCAATCACTACGCCCCTGCAGCTTACACTAACCTTTTTCCACATTCATTTAAGCCATTTATTCATTTCATTCATACTGAAGGGGACTTACAACCCTTCTAATGACTGCCATGGTGTTAGTATGACATCCGGGATCAACTATTTACGTGGCCATCCGATAGCACGAGGCGCCTTGTTAGCACAGCCTTGGGGCAACTATTCCATCTACTGACCGCAAAGATCATTGCTGCACTTCACGGTCGTAGGTGAATGGGCATCCTAGCTGCGCCAACCCGGGACTTCTTGTATAATAAATATGGCCAGCAAATACATACATTCAAAGTAAATTAGTTGACGCGGTATGTTTCTTATCCAAAACGTGAAATTGTGAATTCTCAGAAGCTCTATTTGGCAGCATTCCTTCCGACAAAACTAACAGTACGCCGCTGTTAAATTGACGTGCAACACAAGTTAGGTCATGCCTCTGCGCCTGTCCAATAGCCATCATGTTCAATCACACATAACTCCAACGAGTTTCGTTGGAAGGTTTGTTTTAAAGTACTAGTAGAGAGCCGCAGGGCCATACGGTTGATTTACCGTGCTACGCTCTATTGAACTATTATGCATAGAGCAATCACGTAAGAACTTAACCGCAGTCGGCTATGAAATATGCGCGGCATGTCGATGATTAGTTTGCAAATCATGGAGCTGTTATCATAGTTGCTCGGCTTATTATTTTATCGTAATTGCTTATATTTAGCAATACCAAACAATTAACGAGTAATTATTATAAATTATTTTTAATATTTATTATTATAATATTGCAAACGTGCATGAAAAATGTCAGTTGACACACTTGACACATTTAACTAACGTGATGGTAAGTATTTTTAAACATTAACTTGGTTTAGGAGTGAAGCCGTCGCGTCGGCGTGTAATTTGGCGACCGCATTTCAAATCTCGTGGCAGACCTGTTTATTTAATTATTTTACTATTTTTTTTTATTTTTCCTTTTTTTTAATATTTTAAAAATTTAAATAAATTATAGGCAGTAAAAGATGCAAAAAAATAAGCTAAAAAACAAGTCTGCCACAGTGTAATCAATCGGCCTTTTCACTGAAAATTAGCCCTTTTGCGGCTATAAGACGGAAGGCCAGCGATTGATTAAAGTAGCGTTGCACGTAACTCTACAACATCTAGGCCTAAGAACTTATTAATTACTTAGCACACTTATATTTGTAAATTACTACTCAATATAAATTCTAAACTTATTTCTATGTCTAAAATTATTACCTACTTAATAACTGAACGATGTGCAACTTTGCAATAATTTGAACTACATACTGCTCTACATTTATGAAACCTTGTTAATTTAGCAGAGTTTGTTATTTTCTTATGAAACATGTTCTCAATTAATGTTATAAACAATTAAAAAAATTTATTTTCTACATAATGAATTTTGAATTTTGAAAATTACTGCTTTGGTTACAACAGAACTTGAACTGCAACCGCCAGATTACTAGCCCACGCTTTTACCTCTAAGCCAAGTTATTGCTCAAATATTGCTTCCATTATTACAAGTTTCTTGACGTTTATCATGCACGTAAAATAATAAATATTAATATATAATGCTCACCTGTCGATTGTTTAAAAATGTTAAATATAAGTAATTTTGGTAACATGATAAGCCGTTCAACTATGACTCAACTCCAAGGTTTTCAAACGAATCATCGATATACTCTTTTCGTTTCATAGGCGACTACGAATTAATTTTTGTATCACTCCGTATAAAGAAAACATAATTGTTATCACATTTCACATTTATTACTACATACTTCTAACAATACCGTTTATATCTTACAAAAACATTATCTGCTTCGCTATCACATAATAATTTAAACCGCATTTGACCCTGCTGACATCTAACGACTGATTTGAAAACCCTGTGATTATTATTGTCAAATAATCGATTGAACCGTTCTCCCTACAGCGTTTTCTGACCCATGTTCATTATTCATAGACACGTGTTTGCTTGTCTTCATCCCTAAAATACGTTTCACTTTGACCGATGAATTTCCAGGCATCCTGGGTACTGGGTTATTAATCAATTATTTATTTGTTTTAGAGCTTAACTTATTTAAGATTGTTTGCACGGAAGATTTAGAATTGAAGTTAAATCTATATATGTATGAAATAATAAATTTTTAAACAGACGTGTTTGGCTGATATTACAATTTTTCAAACCTACACCCATTTAAGGATATTTCCAGCACGATCGCGCGGAACTATAAGCATATACCCTTCGAGGGTATCGCCCTCCACGTTCTTCTAGTTAAAATCTTTAATATAAATCAGATTAGGTTTTTCAAATACCTAATGTTGAAAAATATAATAAAATGTAGGTTCTAATAAGAACTGTTAACTAAAATAGAAATGCGTTACTCGCAATAATGTAATAATCCTCTATATTGCCAGGTAATATCAGAAGATAATCATAAAAGGTACAACGCACAATAATAAAATATATAACAGGTTGTGCTAACTGAAGTCACGAAATATTTTTTTACATAACCATAAAGTCGCCCAAAAAATTAATTTTTGTGCTACAATTTACATAAAAATTTAGATACTAATCTACATTTAGTAGTAAAACAGCAATAACCGTAACTGTTTTAATAACGCACGTATTTTTGTTCCAGATTATAGGAGTCATGTCTGTGTTTTTCATCTGCGTGTCTATTTTATCATTCTGCTTGAAGACCCATCCGGACATGAAGGTTCCGGTGCTTAAATCTGTTGTTTTACGCACGGCAGCCAACGGCACGGATTACATAGTAGACAAAATAGACACGGATGCCCACGTTGCATTCTTTTACATTGAATGCATCTGCAACGCATGGTTTACCTTCGAAATTCTTGTGCGTTTCGTAGCATCGCCGAACAAGTGTGAATTCATCAATTCATCGGTCAACATTATCGACTACATAGCGACTGCGAGTTTTTACATAGATTTGCTGCTTCGTAAATTCGCATCGCACTTAGAAAATGCAGACATTATGGAATTTTTCTCAATCATTCGTATAATGAGGCTGTTCAAATTGACGCGCCATTCGTCAGGTTTAAAAATTTTAATACAAACTTTTCGAGCGTCTGCCAAAGAACTCACATTACTGGTGTTTTTTCTAGTTTTGGGTATTGTGATTTTCGCTAGTTTGGTATATTACGCGGAGAGGATACAAGCAAATCCCCACAACGATTTCAAGAGCATACCCTTGGGACTTTGGTGGGCTCTGGTCACCATGACCACTGTGGGGTACGGGGATATGGTTCCAAAGACTTACATTGGAATGTTCGTAGGTGCTCTTTGTGCTTTAGCCGGTGTACTGACGATTGCGTTACCAGTGCCTGTCATAGTTTCAAACTTCGCCATGTACTACAGTCATACACAGGTATGTTATTACTTATTAAAATTTGAATGTCCAGTTCTGCAATGAGAATAAAATCAATACAGTTTGAGATTATTTAGAAAATCATTGTAGTAAACCTGGCCATATCATTTTTACTTTTTTTTTTTAACTTTATGTAGTGTCTAAATAATAATATTCCTTATGTTAGTTTCATAATATTGAAGTATTCTGAGAGTTAGAAGGATCGTTCGAAATGTACGTGGCCTAACACGAGATGGCGCTAATTCGGCGGAATTTGCATTACCATTTATCAGAACCATCCTTAGGGTTAATATGACAGTATAGAGCGATCTGTCAATTAGTTTGTGTTTGACAGTGCGCCAAAGTGACCGTCTCGAGTGATTTCGTAAATAATAAAAAAACTGAGTTGCGAGCAGTGATAAAGTACTTTTATTTGAAAGGCTTAACACCAATCGAAATCAAAGCAGAGTTGGATTCAACATTTTTTAAATCCGCTCCTTTGTTTTCAATGGTTAAAAACTGGGTTACCGAGTTTAAGCATGGCCGTGTGAGCACAAAGGACGAACCCCGCAGTGGACGCCCAAAAACGTCTACCACTCCGGATTTGATTGAAAAAGTCCTCCGTATCGTATTGGATGACCGTCGAGTAAAAGTGCGCGAGATAGCAGACATAGTGGGCATCTCAAATGACAGTGTGCACAGAATTTTAACTGAAGAATTGGAAATGAAAAAGTACTCCGCGCGTTGAGTGCCGCGTTTGCTCGCACCGGAACAAAAACTCAATCGTTTGATTGTTTCTCGCGACCTTTTGGCACGTTTTCGCCGCAATCCGAAAAACTTTTTGCGCCGTTTCATAACCGTCGATGAAACCTGAGTCCACCATTACACTCTTGAAACCAAGGAACAGTCCTAATAATAGACACACACTGGTTCTCCGCCACCAAAGATGGCAAAAACGGTTTTGTCAGCAGGATAGGTTATGGCAACTGTATTTTGGAATTCTCATGGAATTTGGAACTATGTTCATCGAGGAAAAGGGAAGAACAATAAATGGCGAGTATTATGCCAATTTGTTGCAGCAATTAAGTGACAAAATCAAAGAGAAACGGCGAAAAATAAAGTTATTTTTCATCAAGATAAGGCACCTGTACACACGTGCAATCGCCATGGCCAAAATTCATGAATTGGGATTCGAATTAGTGCTTCATTCGTCCTATTTGCCAAATTTGGCTTTCAGCGATATTTATCTATTTCCAAACCAGAAAAAATGGCTCCATGGTAAAAGTTTTTTATCCAATTCCAAGGTAATCTCTGCTGTAAATAGCTATTTTGAGGACTTTGGTTCATCGACCTACAAAGACGGCATTGCTGCTTTGGAGCATCGTTGAAATAAGTACGTTGAGCGAGCAGAAAACTATATTAAAAAATAAAATGATTTTTTGCCCAAAAAACTTTCTTTGTTACGCCACGTACATTTCGAACGATCCTCGTAAAATTGACAACGGTGATTTTAAAGCAAAATATAAAGATGTTCGTTGCGAACACTTTGTGTAACTTCAGAAACGTTATTGGAGTGCTAAGAAAAATCGGAAATATTTTAAACGCTTTTTCAGAAGCTGTATGAGTCATTCTGTAGAATAAATTTTAAAAAATGATTAGGTTTTAAGTAAACGCACTACACCTATTATATAAAAAATATAAGCTAATAAATAAACGTTACAAGCTCACATGTTGGGTGCAACAGTTCTTATAAAAAGGAGGTAGATATCGAAAACAAAATTCAATATAACACAAATTACCATATTTAAAATAGTACATTCTAAAATTGAACCTTCAGTCTTATTACAACCTAACTTAAATTTTTTCGTTCCTCGCTTAACGGGTAGAACACCAACTATCTTTTACTTACCGAAGGCAAGAACGAATTTACTCTTTCATTCCTGTTTTTATAGATCCTATCGTAACTTAAACAAATTTGCTATTTATATTGACTTTTTTAATATGAGCCTAAATTCTTTTAGAAATACCTTATTTCAAATTTTGAGTCCCCCACAATCTAATTTTGAGTTTTTTCTATATTGATTTTTCTTTAATCTCTCTTTTTTTTCTGGTTTTACTTTTTTTTCTGGTTTTACTATTATTTCATTCACCACGCACATCAAATATGCTATATGAACCATGTCGACGGTTACGTGTATATACCGAGGAAACTATTGCTATTGTTATTTTTTATATATATATATATTATTATCCTTTTGTTGTCACGCTATCTGCAAATGTATTTTTATTTTTCTTAACATTATTACCTGTACCTTTATTTGGCTTCGGCTGTTGGCACAGTATTTAATAAATAAATAAATAAAAATGTTAAGAAAAAAAGAAAAACAAGAAATACCTCAATAATAAACCTTGGCAGTACCACGCTGACATATAATTTCAAAACTTAAACTATGAATAAACAATATAAAACACGTTTACAAACGGCAGTAAGCACTGTCTAGTGATGGGATATTAGAAAATAGTCTTGGAATCTGCGTTGTTGCCAGTATTTTAATTTAATTTTTCTTTACTAAAGCGCCTTCTCTTGACCGCAGCAAGAAAAGTGGCCAGGGTTTTCTAGCCACTCTGTAGAATCGAACAAATCAAAATAAATTTTATAATCTACGCAGACGATGCTGTATTGGTTGCGGAGAACGAAGATGGGCTACAGAAGTTACTCTATCAATTCAGTAAAATATGTAGAAAGTATAACGTGGAAAACTCGACGGAAAAGTCAAAATCGATGATAGTAGCAAAATAATCAATAAGATACAAATTGATGGTAAAGAACAATCCCATTGAACATAACATAAAACAAAAATTGTTTGGGAGTGAAAACAGTGAGCCACGGAAACTTGAACAAAAAAGTAGAGAAGCGAACAATAAAAGCAGAAAGAATAGGAGGCTGCCTAAATCATACAATGTTAAAAAACAAACATCTGAGTCTGGAAACGAAGGCACGACTATACAAAGGAGCGGTGGGACCCATCATGGCATACGGCTTGGAAACCACGCCAGAAACCGCAAAGACCAAAACAGTGTATGCAAATGGCAGAAGAGAACAATATTAAGAAGAATAATGGGAAAGACAAGACGCGATAGAGTAAGAAATGATAACATCCGAGAAACATATAAAATACAACCAATAACAGAATGGGTTAACGCCAGACGTCAAGAATGGGATAATCATGTGTCAAGAATAGATAACGACAGATTAGTTAGAACAGTACGAGACAGCCAACCCCAAGGAAATAGAAGTATCGGACGTCCCAACAAAAACTGGAAAATCAGTTTGTGAATATTATTGAAGTGGAACAGGCAAAATTGACTAAACTAAAGGAGAAGGAGGAAAAAAAATCGTATAGTTTCGCTGTTCCATTCTTAATTAGTTTGCAAGGTATTCCTCCTGGCACAGGTTCTTTACGACTTTTCATTTCTTTTATACTTTTAAACACTTGTTTTTCTAAAATCTTTATATATTTATATTATCTGGTGCTCGTTCTTCTTGGTCTGTGTTTATTTAAAATTTCGGCTTATCCTCTGGATGGAGGTTTAGGAAATATTGTTACCATTTTTGTGTAGGTATGTTTTGTATTATTTTTTTCTTTCTATGTGGTGTTTTTACATTTTCTTCTTTCTATATTCATTTCCACCTTTTTACATTTGTTTTCTCACATTTGTTGTTTTGTGTTTTGCTTCAGCTGTCTTACTCTCCTTTTTTGATTTTTATAAACCTCTTTATCTTTGACTTTTAATTTTTTTTTTTATTGTTAGAAAATGTTCGAAAAAGCTCCTTTACAATTAAGTATTAAAAATAACACCGGTAACACGCAGTAAAGACGTTGAATTTTTTATATCATGTGGCTTTCCTCTTATTTATTGGATATTAAAAGGAACATGTAATGTAATAAAATTCTGTAGACAACCTGCTTTGCTTCCCACCAAACTACTGTATGGTTTTCGTCAAAGACTCTGTATGAATCGTTAAAATAAGACTAGTACTTTCTCTTAGAAATGAGAACAGTTTCTTCGTAATCTTATTGTCACTCAACTTTAAATATGCAATTAATCATTACAAGACATTCTTTGCTAACCTAAGATTGGCAATTAAACGTGGTTTTAAGTTCAAAATCGGAAATCGCTTGATATGGTCTTTAACAAATGATCTAAAACAACATGAATTAGTACACTTGTGGTGTGAAACTTACAACTCCAGCAAAACAAAATTGTAGGATATAAAATTTCGCTTAGTTAAGAGAAATGCTATTTACATGCGAAATCAAAGAAACATTTATATGAATCAAAAATTTGAAAAAATAAATAAACAGGAAATGTTTTCAAATCCGTAGGAAAAAAAGCAATACAACCTATGTAAATGACTAAAATTGGCCACTTATAAATGATGTCAGTCGATCCGAGAAGGTTATTTCAACAAAAAAGAAATGAGCAACTTTGATCAGTAGATTCATTTGTACAATAAAAGGAATGTGACAGAAAACGATGAGAGCGGGAATGTAAACATTAAGAATGCCTTTATCAAAAGAGAAGATAATATCGAACGGAAAGCTAAAAGCACATAACCGACCGTACAGTTTTATTGAAGGAAACGGCATCGATATGCGTATCTTCTCCTGAAGGCCACAAGCTACTTATCGGCCTTTACAATTATAACGGTTTCCTAATAAATAAAACCACCTATAATGAAAGACTGTTGTAAAATACTTATCTCTAATTAGTGATCAATCTATTATCAGTGTATTAGTCGTACTGAAAAGTACAAATTATTCTATAAATACAGTTTTGTTTAAAATTAAAAAATTTATTTAATAGACTATATTGAAACTATTTTTCGACTGACATGCTTGTTAGGCTCGAGCAAAGCTGCCAAAGAAACGTCGAAGAGTATTACCAGTTGAACCAACAAGAGGTCCACGGTTGCCTGGGCAAGGACCGATCCCTGGAGGTCTTCCTGGTCAACCTGGTGTTGGACCACAAAACAGAAGAATGAATGCTGTCAAGACCAATCATCCAAAGGATATGTTAGGAATAGGACCGAAAGCAGGTAAGATTCGAGTTTACTATTTTTTTTATTAACAAATTATATTCACATAGTTTAAGTCATATTTTGTTTTAGTCTTGGATAATCGATTTGTTATTTAAAAGCAATAGTCGTAGCACTTAACGTGAATGTGACACGAATTTGTGAAATAACATAAGTTTGTCTAAAATCATTTTGTACATCACCACGAGCACAAGTCTAGTTTAGTTATTTTCTTGGCATTGCATTAATATTTAAAGGTTATTTATAAAATTCCAGAATAAGCAAATCGATTCTCTAATAAAGCTTTAAATTTTTCACTAATATGTGCTTAGTATATTTTGAAATTTTATTTTTATTTAACAAATAGGGGTAGAGATAGATGACTGCCAGTTTACACCTATGCTGGAGCGCAACAGTCGACACAGCCAACAGATGCTTTAGCGAAGGTTCGACACCAAATCAGAGTGAATTTTGCTAACTTACAAACATCACCAGTGATGTGTGTTAACACTGCTTAATTTGGTGTCTATAATTCACCAATCACTACCTTCATCACTGCTCTATCTTTTATTAACACAACACACTAAATATAAACACATGTTGAAATAAACAGAGTACATATCCTAATTATAAACCAAAATTTTAGGTTTACTTATAGGGAAATGGAACTTTTATGTGCATGGTGATCAGAGATCGTCAACTCATAAAATTTTATATTTAGAAAAAATAGCAATGATGAAATTAATTTTAGAATAAAATGTAACCCTGAGCGACTGTTCATTTCAAAAACTAAATTCAAACTGCAAAAAAGTTAGTTTCAAAATGGAAAAATAATACAACAATGATATAAGAGACGCGAATAAAATTTCTAAAAGTTAATTCCAAAATTAAGTAAATTTTGGAATTGTATTCGTACTAAATTATAAAATACGCATGTATTAAAAATTATTAGAGTGGAAACGTTCTTGGCTTACTCGCAGTTGTATTAGTGGGTAAACATAAAGGTACGCAAAAGCAACTGTCCCGTACAAATAAATTTAAATACTACTGAATGGCATATTGTCTAAATTTGGCAATTTAGCTTCTCAGTTTTCGAAACTTTCCGATTAATAACAGTAGTAGATGTGGTTAATATAATTAGGTTTATGACGGACAAAAAGAAAAATTTTGTCAAAAGCAATCATATGAAGATTTTCTTATTTTCTATATTGTAAGAAAAACAACATTTAATTCCGAGTAGCAAATTAAATCAATTACTTTTGTTCAAAGGCAAATGCTTTGTTTAGGGCTGCATGAAATCTAGGCGAATATGCCATAATAGTAGCGAACTTTTGGTGATACATTTTCATTCAACATAAATTGCAAAAATTATTCCATAGCAAAGAATAAAATAAAAGTTGTTACTAAAAGCCATTGTTCATCTGTGCCTGTATAAATAAAACCATTCTAGGGTTGCATAAGAAAATTTTCGAGAAAAACACTAATAACGATTTCCATCGCATTATCTATGGAAATTACTTAGCCATAGCACAGACTATATAATACTTCCAGAAGCGCCACTTAAGTGTTTTTTTTGTTTTTAATCGACCATGTAAAAAATTTTTTGGTTAATCTGTATACAAACGTACTTGCTATTGTTGTGTATTGCATTTAACAATATTGTTTTGTTACACTTGGTTGTAAGTCTACAAGTTATATTTTAAAATCAACACCATTGAATTTTGACGTTTAAACAATTTTCAACATATCGAAGGTCACTCAAATCGATGCTCAAATCGACAACGAAATCGACACAAGTGACGCTTCTGGAGGTGTTTGTTATTCTGTGGCATTAGTTACCTATAAATTAACGAGAACGATTGATAAATGTAAAAATTAGACAAAAGCGATCGCCATACCCAATCATCGTTAGAATTTCAATGCATACTTTTTCTGTGAGATCTGCCATTAATAAAAGTAAGAACACTGCATTAAGGCCAGTCAAATTAGCAAAGAGGAAAAAAAATAATTCCAAAAATTTTTTAATTTGTCAGAGATGGCTTACTGTTAAACGTGTAAAAGTCCTGAAAGCCGCAAATAAAAAACAACGCCATCTTGGAAAATGTGAGCATATTTACGGTTTTCTGCATATATCTTATAAAATATCGATTTTATCAACAAAAAGGCTGTGACAAAAATAAAAGGTCATTAAATTTTGTACAAAAAAGGTAGTTTTAATTTTTTCCGGTAATTTGTTAGTTTCTTAGTAAACGAACGGCGAATGTTACGTAGCAGAAACATAATCTATCTTCTGTTGTTGACCGACTATACTTCCTGATGCAGTTTGCTGGTAACAGATGAGGGGGAGGAGGTTCTACGTGAAAGATTGCATAGGGATTACGATAGCCAATCAAAAGACCCCAAAGCGTTTTAGAGTTTTCCTATAAGATCCGTGGGAGCGCAGACGGAAATGCCCTAGTACAGCGATTTGCGGTATAGGTGTAAAGTCGAAGCCAGGTGCGGAATTACGTTTTTTTTTAATTTACACTGCTTTCTTTAAAACAGTGTTGTTGGTCTAAGCGGTCTACTCGAGGTTATGGTTAAGAACAGGTGTTTTTAAAGCGAATATACTAAAACGAAGTTGCAATTACTCGTTGATAAATTACTTTTATTCAATATAACGCATGCGTATAAACGAATTCTTACTTTGACAATGGGCGAGCGGCCGGCGGTCCGAACACAGCTCCTAACTTCGGAGCGACACCTTGTGTTTTTCTACGTGTCTTTAATTAATTTATATCGGCAATCCCAGTTTATATAATGTATAATATACAATAAATGCTTCATTTGTGACTACTTAGAAATTCTTCTTTGATTTCTTCGGTACTGTATAAACATATGGTTCTAAAATCGATAAGGGGCAGAGATTGAGTTGTTGAGTTGTTTTTGAGTATCTGTTGTTGTCTCAACACTGACACTTTTTCTTAACAATGTTTTAATGCTATTCGATCGCGCGATCACGTGTAGTTTTGTCGGCACGAGACATGAACCTTAACTAACTGTACTTCTTCTAGCTGTACATGCTTATGGTATTTTCTTTGATTTTTCGCTTTTATTAAAAAACCCATTCTTGTTTCCTTCACTCCCACGACATCACCACTTGAAATATTATCCTCACAAATGAGGAATTTGAAGTAATTTATCAGTATGCGATGGCAACTTCGTTTTAGCACGTTTGCTTTAAAAATAAGTGTTCCTAACCATAACCTAGCATAGACCGCCTGGACCAACAAGATTATTTTAAAATCGCAGTGTAAATAAAAAAATTAGGCCGCCCCTAGATTCGACCACACAACCACCTTTGCAGCAAATTGCTGTACAACCGCATTTCCGTCTGCGCTTTTACATTTAACATTAATCTTGTCGGCATAGGTATTATGGCAACCAATCAAAGAACTTTACAGCTTTAAAACCATGTTCCCTACGATGACGTAGAAATAAATTCTCTGCCTCTCGCAATTTGTTGAAGTATCACCTGGCAGTGCACATAAAGAAAGTTTTTAGAACTACTAGCCAAACTACGTAACGATTACTAAGAAGCTGTGAAACTAACAGAAAAAATTAATTCTATCTTTTCCATAGAATATTAATAGTCTTTTAGTTTTATCGTGGCTTTTTTGTTGTTAAAATCGATGATTTACATAATATATGTAAAAATTCGTAAAATGTAAAGATTTTACAAGATGGTGGCTCTTCCTTACTTCCAATTTTTCAGAACTTTTTACAGTTATTATACTTATTACTATAACTTTATAGAAATGTCTGTGTTTTTTCCTAAAATTATTGTAATTTAACTGGCCTATTTCCGACTTATTTTGACATTCATCAATCGTTCCGTCAGGTTAGAGTCAACTGTGAAACAGTTGCTTCATAACAATCGAGTAAGATCGGCATTACTTATTTCAGTCCATAATCCCTTGCATCCTAGCGTCACAGATTGCCTGTAGAATGTACATATCTAAATTTTGTACTTAGTTTGCTGGTTTTACAATGTAGATATAAATCGTGAATCTTTTAAAAAATCATTTGATTTAAATCGTGCGACCCTGCTTTTCAAACACGTACCCGATACCCGGGGGCATTGCTTCCACCCCCTCTACTCTAAGAAAAATAATCTAATAGAATAAATATACGGCAAAGTTTGATTGTATGTTTCTAATGGGTATTTAAAAGAATATAATAATAGCAGATATGAATACCCGATAAGTAGGTTCACAATATAAACTAGAGGGAAATTTATTAAGATAGTAAAATAAGATTTATATCACATAAATTCAGTGTTACAAAATAAGAATTGAGTAAACAATTCCGATAAAAAACTTCTTATTACACAAAAAACATTAACTATTTCATAGGAATAACGTCTGATAAACTAGGTTAACATAGTTATCTCACACAGAAAGTAAAATAATAAAACTACTACTAATATCCGACAAAAGTTTATCATTACTTTCGTTTTCTAGACTATTTGGGCTCACCCTCTGTATTAACCAAGAACATATACTAAATCGCCGAATGTTCTCTCTTCGTATCAATGTTTTTTTTTCACACAAAATTATCATTGTTTTTCTTTGTACTAAATACGTGTTAAGAAGTTTCGTCTTTGTTTTACAAAGTCGAATGTTGATTAAATGTTAAACGTGGCTTTATGTTGCAATTGCTTATAATTTAGTAGTATGCAAAAGCCATATCAAATGCTGCATTGTTTTCTTTTCAGACGATATGATCATCTTTGTACTTATCTTGGTAGTATTATCAAAAATTTTATTTCAGTTACAAAGAAATTTTTCTTATAGGACTAATACTTCCGTCACCAAATCCTTGTATGCCAATAGCAACCTTCAAACATTTGGAACAACAAATCTAGTTTGTCCGTATGTATGATTCGATAGGTTTTTCGACAAAACCGCTGTACTTCGAGAAGAAATTGAATAGTTAAGTCAAAATGAGCTTTTTTAACATATCTTATTTTTCGTAGTTTATGTTAAAAGATAAGCACTTCAGAATTCGAATGTTTTTTGTGTTTTAAAAAACTTAACTACATCAATTTGTTCTCTGTACATAATATAGCGATTCGATATATGCTTCTTATAGGATTTTGAATTTTGACAGTATTCGACACATGCTGCACATGCTACCAGCGCACAAGCTGCAAATATCTAATTATCGTAGAAGTAGTCATGTGCAATATTTTGCATTTTATACAAATTTGCTTATTAAAAATTAGCATAATTTTGATTACTACAATGCTTTAAAGGATAACAGTATATCTAGCACAATAACCTATTTCGCTCATGCGTATACTATTAACTTAATTCAAGTAAAGTACCAGCTACGTGAAATGTTTACGCCAACTAATTCGCTTAAATATGTGGGGTGTCAGAAAATCGCAGTTTTGATAATGTTTCAAAGAATATTAAAATCACAACAAAATCGCTAGCTTTTATCCTAGGAAAAGGCAGAAAACATCCGTCAATTAAATTTTTTGGAAACACCAAAGCTTGTTGGCAAATTTTAATGCAATTCATCTAAATTGAAACATTTTCTTAACATAAGGGCCATTAATAGACGGTTTAGGGTAATAGCAACATTTTCATACAAGGAGTGATTAACATTAACATTACTACGCTATTAAGATTGATTATTCTTGAACCCTAAATACGAGAAGAAGGAAAATGAGGTCAATGTAATGTATTTCTAAAAGCAATTTTTATTTGCAATATTAGGGAGAGGGTGGAAGAGAAAGGGGAGCTGATGAAAGGCGAAAGAAGGTGAAGGGGGTGTCAGAGAGAAAGGGTAAAGAAAGCGGCGTGAGGGTTGTCATTGTTAGCCGTCGGCTATGGTGCAGAACCACTGTACTGAAGATGACGTGTTTCCCCGCACGTGTTTCCTACCCCATCAAGCCAGTCTCGCCGAAAAAGCTCAAAATGTTGTTGATGAGCGCAGTTCTCAATTATTCGGGCTTTGCGAATGGAACCCTAAAGTGTCGCAGTTGTTTCGCCCCCACACCAGGGCATTCGTAGAATATGTGTTGAGAGTATTTTCCTTCCCACGTGGTCTGCAGGTTGGATCCTCTTCTATGTTTATCGTGTAGGGGTATTTTCTGATAGAGCAGTACCTTCTGTTATTATATTAAGTTGTTTTCTGCTCAATACCCAAATTTATTTTTTTTTACCTTTAGATAAATCCCTCATGAACAGTCATGGTTGCCTCAATCTAAAAGCCCCATCCAGTTTAATCGGCGTTGTGAACATAGCAGGTCCTTTACAACCCCTTTTGCCACCTAGTACGTAATTCCGCACGAGAGTTCAGAACCCATGGGTCTCTTCCGTCTCCTATTTGGCTAGTTGGTTAGTTTCTTTGTTTTCCTCTACGCCATGGTGACCTGGCACGCATTCCATGGTTACCCTGTTGTGTTTGACAGTTTTAAGACATTCTTTTACTATCTTAGAGTGTATTTGTACGCCTTACCAAGCTATTAAAGCCACTTGGCTATTCGTTTATTAACATATATCTGCTTTATCATAATCTGCGCGCAAATGAATTCTTTTTTCCAAAGGCTTCTCAGTTTACACCACCCTAAAGGCTTTTTGCAATAAGAAACGGTGCTGATCTTGTCTGACTTAATACTTGAAATGCTATGTTTACTATTTAGTGAAAGATCTCTGTGTGTCTACCCGCCTCCAGAGGATTCTCGCGTAATCACTTACTTTCAACTTGTATGCTGCCATAATAGTTTACAATTCTACAATCAAATGTAGTGCAGGAAAGTCTAATAGCGCCTCCATGGGTGCAGTGGACGTTGAGGTGATTGCCCCTGCTGTTCTTACACAGGAAAAGCCGTTGAAGCTTGCCGAACTTGATTTTCACAACTGAAAAATAGAGGAGCATACATAATTGTGGGTACTGTCACCTTAGCATACAAGCATTGCTTGGCTTTAGTCCCCACATTCTTCCGATTATGTATGTTCAGGCTCATAGAGTTCCTGTCGCTTTGTTTGTAATAATTTCCAAATGATCATCAAAAGTCAACTTGGGTCTAAATAGACTTCCAAGTTTTTGACCTTCATTTCTGTTTGCAAGTTCTATTCATACATCCTTAGTCCCTCTTCCGTGTGAACGCTATGACTGAGATTTTCGACGAATTTACTAACCTCTCTATTGGACCCATCTTTCTTAAAGTGGTCCTAAGACTCACTACTTCACGTTTGACTCAACTCCCCCAAATTTCCCACAAACTAGAATGGATCCGCGTATCCTTTCGCGTATAGTTTCTTCTCTTTCAATTCCCAAAGAAGCCCGTCAACCACCAGGCACGACAATAAAAGAAACAGAACTCTCATCTGAGGGCAGCCCATTGGTGATAGATACCCTTCTGGTTGCCGTACTCAAAGAAAAACTTATTATTTTCTTGCTTAGCGTAGAATTATTCCATCTCATAATGGTCCAAGCGACTCCCCGGCTTACAAAAACTCATTTGATTGATTTAACTGAGGTGTTATCAAAAGCCCCATTAAAGCGATTTCTTGGTTATTAATTATTCTGTCTACTTTGTGTGTCAGGTCATGACTCACGAATAGCTAGCTTACAGGATTTTCCTGCTTGATAAACGAACTGGTTTTGATATAATGGACCAGTTCTTAACATAGCGTCTTTCATATACCTATCTATCAATTTCTCTAGAATTTTTAAGAATAATGATGTAAGGCCTATAGGCCGGTAGGATTTTTGCCTAGACGTAATTTTCACTCTTCAGTTTAGGTAAACCACCATACTCTGCTTCCAGTTATGTTGTACATAACCTATAGCCAAACCACATAGGGGTGAGTGCAATGGTGATGGCGAGGAAGGGGTTGATGCAATAGATGAAGTTCAGGTTGTGTTGCGTGTGAGGATGATGATGATAGAAAAAGTGGGAGTCAGTGTAAGGGCGGTGATGAGAGTGTTGGTGAGGATGAGAGGGAGGATTAACGTGAGGGTTTGAGTGGGTATGAGGGTCAGGGTGAGGATAATCGTGATGGTGGGTGTGATATGAGGATGAGATTAGAGGTGAAGGTGAGGGTTAGGGTAAATATGAGAGTGAGAAAGGGGGGACGCAAAGAGAGAAAAAAGAGGGTAAATGGCAACCAAAAAAAATATCTTAAGATTTTCTATTAATGGTCATGATCCTGAAAATGTTCAATGTATGCAGTGACATGTAATGCTGACGTCATGATATTTTTAAACATGTTTTGAAAACTGATTTTGTGAGAGTGGTTTTTGCCTTCTAATTAAATGCTGCCGATTTAGCTTTCTGTTCTATTTGTCTTCTAAACTTACGAGGGAAAATGTGATTTGTTAAAGGGTTTAAATGTAGATGGGTCGATAGCTGTAATTTTCGTTAAACTGGTATCTAGCTCATAATCGACTAAGTTATGTTTCCATGGTTATGTATATTGTTATCATGGATATACAAATGCTTTGCGTCAATTACTTGAATGTAATTGAATGTAGCTACATTGGCAGCTTCCGGTGCAAAATTCTATAACTTATTTGTTATTTTCTGCAAGCTTTAGGTATCTATCTATTACAGGTCTAAATGAAATTTAATAAAAGCCCCGTAACTGTAACTTTAGAAATAGTAATTTTCTAAACCGTTTGATTCGCTTCTTCCGTGTGAAATAAGTTGAACATTTTAACTACATATAATGTATTTCATTCAACCTTCACTCGTTCCAGTAAATCGTGTACTAATTCATCCCTGATTCCGTATTTACAGAAAACTATCAAGTTTCCAATCTCAAATCTCATTAGTATGTTAGTACGTATCCGTAAATATTAGTATTGGGTCTGTAATGAATTAGGTACACAACAGGTGTGGAACTGTGGTACAGAAAAAATGTTTTCACATGAATCAACATTGACCAAGTAAATATGTACTTCGAAAGTAAAGGTTTCCATTATCAGCTTTTCCTACAAAAAAGGTTTTTTTATTAATAATTGAACCTCTAACAATTTAGCTACATATTCATATTTTCTCTTTTGAACATTTTGAAACGTTGCTGTTATGGCCGTTATGCAAACTTGTCAAACTTCACCTATTTTTACATTTTCTATAAAAAACTAAGACTCGCACATAAAGTTGTATTCCAGCTTTTACATATACAAAGTAACAAACATTTGAAATCAATTTGAAGAAATTTATGTATCAACATTATATTTTTAAATGTTCTATTTTTACGAGAACCTAGTTGGTTATTTTTGTAACGATACATACTAAGCACAAAAAATACAAAGCATCGATCTTTGATCAACATGTCTGTCTACACAGTCTCACTAAAACTACTATTTTTTTAAATAAATTAACACAATTCACACCAACACTGCAATACCTATTTTACAGATGAAATTCAACGCAACTCAAACATTCACACCAACGGAAGGAAAGCCAGCACTGAAATAAACCGACAATAGTACGCTAGGTATTTAATGGACCTAATGAGATTTTACTGTGGAATGTTGGAATGTTCTGACCTTAGCATGCTTCTTGAATAAATATCGATGTATTATTACCAAGTGACTCGAACAGATAGGTAGTCAAAAATTTTAGCAAAAAAATTTCGCAGTTCTAGTTAATAGCATACCATCCTAGCCGGAAATTTTAAGGTTTTTGGAAAATAATTAATATTTTCAAAGTTTCTTCGCATGCTAGTGTTCTTACTAGAAATACTAACATCACTTGTATAAATGTTGTTTCTTTTTTCTTGTATATTGTACAATAACTCAATATCCATATCTTTTATTTAATTTATTTAATAGATCAGATTAAATGTAAAACCACTTTTTAACGCTTTCATTTAAATTGATTTATTTTTATTAAACCTACGTAGCTTAGAGACTTAACATGGAATTATACAGTGTGTGTATAAAGAAAAGAATGAAACCAAGGACATTAATTACACCAAAAATACTATTTTTTAATGAAACAAAAAATCAAAGGGCATTATGGCAGCGTTGCGACAACCAAAAGTAAAATTTTTAAAAGCAATCTGGGTCAAGTGGCAACTTTATTCCTCGTTTAATAGACTTTTTTTTCAATTTATATCAAATTTTATTAAAAGGGTTGGAAGCTAAATATTATGGTAAACGATGTTTTTAAACAATCTGGCAGATAAAAATCAATTTTTCTTACACTTAATACGTGCAATGCAAAAGAAATATATTATCATAGATACATTTTCACATAAAATACAAAGTACTTTGTTGGAACAGCTAAAACGTTTGTTCCCAGAAGTTCAATTTCTTTTGGAAATATAAAGTATTAATTTCCAAAATAGTTCTTGAATGTACAGATTTATCGGCAAAGTCTCGCAAGCTTTCTTATTTTCTTTCTGAATTTTTAAAAAGGGTAATAGTTTGGAGAAACAAGGCATCTGCGCTGCTGCATATAATAATTATTAAAATCAGTTTAGTAAAAAGTAGTTAAAAATACAAAAAAACCTTATTTGTTGCAAATACCTTCGAGAATTAGTTGAATAATTTAGACAAACTACAATTGGGTACGGATTTGACCGGGTAAACGGGCGGGTTCGGGTTTGTATTCACAAACAAGCTCCGGTTTCGTGAAGTCGGGTACGCGTTTGTTCAAGTGCCTCTGCCAGGTTCAGGTCGGGTAAGGATCAAACGCGGATCGGGTGCACAAAACCACAACCGATGTCGTAAAGATGCCAATCGGGTACAAGTTTGATCGGGTGACCCAGCCGGGTCCGGATTTGGGTCCACGAAACAATACCCGTTAAGCCAAACCACAACAAAATCAAGCCAAAATTAAAGCAGTAGTTTTTTGGTGTCCGTTTGTGATAAACTCGATTTTTGACAACCCAGGCGTGAAACCGGGTTAAATCGGATTTTGTGTTGCCGAGCACGGGTCAGGTCGTGTACAAAAATCTAGCCCCGTCGACATATCTACTGTCAATCTTCAGCTGTCCCTTATCGGAAATTGACATCACAAACATTATCGTGCACAAAACAGCAAAAATTCCATTTCACTTAACTTTAAATCTTACAGCAACTTACAGAAGATCATTTTAATCGACTCATAGAGTTCTATGATATGATAGACAAAACTGTAGATAAGATTTGCATAGTCTTCAAAAAGCTCATACTCTATACCAGCAAAAACTAAAAGTTTAGGCGCAAATATCGGTGAGATCTCACTCAATGTAATATCCTAAAACGTACATCACTCAACCGAGATTAGTAAAATGGAGACCTCATTCACCAGGTTTAAGTACTTTCGACACAGTCTTGTAGTAGAGATTTGCTGCCTGACCTGATCTTACTGACCCAGACTGGAGTGGGTTTCTTCTTTCTGTTGGCATGCTTAAGATCTACGGTCAGTCGCTACGTCTACTTCGGGGTTTCGAAAAAAGACCGAAATTGCATATCCCAGTCGAGATGGAGAGCAGATCGTTTGCCCTCGACATTGTCCTTCTTTCGCTCGAAAATGGTTTTTATGTTTCGGCAGAATTTTGTGCTGGAAGAAGTGCAAGCGAAAGAGGTATTTGCAAGGTGCTTGTTGTTCCGGACTCTATTGCTCTCTCTTAGAACGAGAGATTACGTGTAGATGTCGCAGCTCTACGCGAGAAGCTACTGGACTGCTCATTTTTGTTCTTTAGATCGTTCGACTCAATCTTTGGCTTTTGGAGAAGCTACGGGGCTGCTTCGTTTTATTCCTTTGTCCGTTCCACTTGATCTTGCGAATAAAACTGAACTTGTTATGTAAAGTTCAGTGTTGGTTCATTTGCCAATAAGGGACAAGCCGCTGTTGAGATCTTTTGAACATCGCACCGGAGTCCCAAGCTCCTCTTCAACCCAGAATGGATGGTAAAGATAGGTTAGAACAAGGATTTTAAATAAAAGAGGATTTTTGTAGATAGTACTGTCCCAACACTCACCATGGAGAAAAACCTGAGCCAGGGTAGTAGTCCTAGCCGGGAAATCCAACCCAGGCCTTCCGAATAAAAGGTGGACTCGCTAACCGCGGAGCCTTTTCTCTCGGTAAACTTTCCATGCATATGCGTATGTTTATAAACCCTTTTTTAACTGCTGTTGTGTAGCAATATAAACAAACATCTACAAGCACTAGGCGGATAATTTAATATAAACATTGAAATTGCTATTGTTTAGTTATGCCTGCACAATAGGAACAAACATTCACAGAATGAAATTTTTGCAAAACGGAAGTCGACGACTATTGTCTAGCAATTTATAATATCGGGGCAAATACAATATTTACGAAAGGGAATGCGTGGTTGTCTTGCGGAGTATAATATAATTAAACCTACATATTTACTGTTATTTTTATATTAAACAATTTTATTCGGAACCCGTAGAATGTGGTTGTAGGATGGTCAAGGCCATATAATTTATGAATCATATCAACCCTTTCTATTAGGAATGATAATGCTTTAAAACAGTTCAGCCTATCATAAGCAGGATAAACATTTTAAAATGAAATTGCGACTTACTATGGTATTCAAAATTCTTGGGTTGGTGTGTGTCGCGGCGTTACTATAATTCATGTCCATACTCTTGTTTGTTAAAAAATAGTATTTTTAGTGCGATTTAAATGTCGCTGGTTTCACTTTTCTAAAGTGGGGTTTTCAGAAACACGCTGTATAGAGACAATTCTTAAATAAGTCAATTACAGCAATTTAATTAACATTTTTCACAAGCCCATAACAGTAATAATACTCTACACTGCCATCAATAACTGTAAGGGTTTCGCATAAATTGTTTTTAGAACAGTAGAGCATAGATTGAACACAACAATCTAATGCTAAGAATTCCAGCTTCTGACTGGAGAAGATTTCTAATAAACTTATGGGGTACAACAAACCCATCACTGCCTATTAATTTGTACCAAATTAAAGTCTGCGTCATGGTGTTTTTGCCACCAACAAAGGCAATTTTAAAAATATCCAATTTCTTGTACTTAATTTTTTTTTCTAATAATAAACTTCCGGTATACCCCACCCTGCACAAATTAAAATATTTTAAAAAACTTAGTAAAATAAGATGCCTAGACAAATTTCTCTATTTATTTTGTAGGATACCGAGTAAAGCTAATAATTGTGAGTTAATATTTGTGTAGTAATATGTCGTAAGTGACCTTCTCTTCATGTTCTTCTAGATGCCTTCTGTAGCACTCTTTCTAGTTGTTAAAAGCAATATTAATTTATTTGAATTACTAACATGTGTTTTATCTGTGTAGGAACCTTAGGAGTAACAGCAAATCTTAATCCGAATGGCGTTGGTTTGGACACAAATCCTGCTCTGGCAATGGGCAAACCTAAACTTGAGTTTTCTCCTTCGCAAGTGAACCTGGCTCAGCCATCGGGCCAGTGTTACACGACTTTGAAATCTCCAAAAGCATAACAGACCCAGCAAGAAACTAACAGTTAAAATTCGACAAATAAATTTTGCATGCATGGTATTTAATGGTTAAAAGTTTTATCTTATGGCCTTTATTAGTGTTTTTATGATATTACAAGTATGAAAGTGTTACGAATTAAAAAAATATATTTATTAAATACTGTTACATTAACTATATTATATAAAATTTGTAGTGAATGGAACATACCAGCATTTTTAATATGTAGTGATTATTTTGCGTGAAACTTCTCGCATTGAATGATTAAATAAATAACCAGATATTTCATTCTTATTAACCAATTATAACATATCTACAATTAAGTCATTTTCAGCATGCTTATAATGATACTGTATGATAGTTGGTGTTGATGTTTTCTTCATTTTTATTTATAGTGATCATGTTGAATACTTCTAATGTCTTGCCTTATATTTATATCTTGAATCACTATAAAGCAATCATTTGCTAAGATTTTAAGTGGAATAAAAACTTTCAAAATATTCTTGCTGCAATCAATAATAATACGACGAAAAATTTCTTGATTTATACCAATTATCAAAATTCAATCGTTAGTACTGAAGAAATACGAAAAACGGAGGTTGTTTAGATATTAAAAAAAGAGAATTCAAAATTGTAACGCAGTCAACAGTTTATAAATTAACTTTTGTGTTTTGTATGTATACGAAAGTAACAAACGTTAATTATCAGTACCTAAACAAGAAAGACCAATACTTCTTTCTAAAAAGGTATGTTGTGACTTACTAATTGTGATATTTTCACCTCAACTATCTAAATAATGTATTATGTACTTAATTCTCTTAAATATTAAAGAAAGAAAATCACCAGCACCACCTACAGTTATAAAGAAAATTGTAAGTAAAGTAGAATATTTTATGTAGAAATATAATGAAGAATATACAATTTGAATTTGCATTTCTACTTTTGTAATTGCACATTGTTATACGGTACTTCATAAGTTTTAACAATGCAAATTCTAATTGTATTTACGTAAAAAGTATTATCTATTAAGCCCATTTTACACCTTAAATTGTTAAAAATTATATATTCATTATACGGCTCTATCTTCAAAGCTCTGAAGTAGTGAAAATGGTTCCCATTGCAAAAATTTTTTTTAGTATTTAATAATAATTTATAAACCAATTTAAAAAGAGAAAATTGCATTATTGAAATTTTCACGGCTACAAACAAAAAAATGTATTTTTAATTTACACAAAACTACATTTTTTAAGTTCTAAGATTTAACAATTTTTTTATTACAAGTTAATATTTTTTTCGACTTAATTTTTCGTGCTTATTTTTTGTAACGTTTACCTACCACTCTGCGTACTTTACAGAGTTGTTTAACCAATGTTCCAAGAGTTATGACGCAATTTTCATTTTTTAAATAGCACTAGTCATTCGTGGTTGATTTTTTATGCAGCTTCTTCATATCAACATGCACTACGGTCGTTCTTTCAGATACTGTTTGAATCCATAAGTTTCAAAGATGTCCACGTTTTTCTCGAAAATTTTGGTAATCAAGGATATGCAAGTTATGCTAAACAATCACATACTCAACCCCGGATGTGTCATTTTTGATGCATGGGTTGGTAGCGCCTCTGCAACGCGAGGAATTTCTTGAAAAATGCCTGAAGCGATATGGCGTATAGAAACGCCCGTGTTTATTAATCCAAGTGACTCTGCTAATATTTGTTGATATTGTGTGGACAGCACTCACATTTTGTTGTTTCAAGTACCTTTGATTGTAACGAGGAACAAAATTAATTTTAAAGTACAAATGTCAGCTGTTGCTTGAAATCAAGTCTGCTAATATGAAGAAGTTTTTGCATTTTTCTCGAAAATTTTATGATATTTAGAAGTTTACATCGTTGAAAAAGAAAATATTTCTCTATCAAATGAGCAAAAAACTGGTTATTAAAAAAAACGATTTTAACGAAAATGAGGTCTAAACACAAAAAATCAGGAAGATTTTGAAATTAGAATTTTTGTATATTTTGATGTTCCTAAAGACATACTTATTTTGCAAACCCGTAGCTTTGACACTCGCGCCGCCGTATTGGCAAGAGAGCGCCCAAAAAAAAGATTTCTCGGAATATCTCATTTACGGTACCTAGATCTTACGACAAAAATATTTATTACACAAAAGAAAGATGATTAAATTTAGGACACATCTTGTCTCACAAATTTGTTTTGTAGGATTCATAATTTCGGAGTAGCAGCTGAGTAAAGTTAGTTACCAGTGTGTTAGTCACAATGACTGATTTAAATCGTTTACAACTTAAAAACGAATCTAAATAGTCTAATACGGTTTTTGCAGAAAGTTTGTATTATATTATAAGAGCTATTTAACATAAGTTTCGGTCTCGTGCGACATCGGGTTTTGCCAAAAAAAAAGGATTTTTCAGGGACTGAACAAATTGTTATAGAATATTTTTAAGAAATAATTTTATCTCTGAAAATAATTTAAAATCGAGTAACAGTACAAGATTCCCATACCTGCATACCGACTACCACATTTCATACCTTTCCCTTCCTATTATATTCAGGTGCACCATTTTTCACTCGGTGACCTTGATCAGTTACGGCCGAGTGAAGCGCCCTAGAGCCCAGAGACCTGAGTCGGTGAACACGTCGGTGAACACGTGAACACAATAGGAAGGGGAAGGTATGTAAAGGAATGTGGTAGTAGGAAATAAGGATCTTCTACCTCTACTAGGTTTGAAATTAGTTTCACTGATAAAATTATTCTTTTTTAATATTCCCTGTCCTATAACTATTTTCTCCAAAAAAGCTGTATATGTGCGCCATCTTGCCAATATGGCAGCGCGAGCGTCAAAGCTGCGGGGTTGCAAAATCATCAAAATCGACAGAAGTTTTAAAAGTTCCTGCATTTTTGCTATTGAAAACACCTGGCTATCGAAACAGCAATATCAGTATTGGTCATAAAAATTTTTGAAGTATGTGTTGGTAAAAATTTACCAAAAAAACTATTATTAACATTTCTTTTCACTATTCTGCCCCGATTCAGAATTAAGTAAGGACGTGTTGGATCAACCTTTTAATCCAATTTATTGAAATACGTTTATATACTATATTTTAAAATCAACAGTTGCGCCTAAAACCTCAAGGCAAACCTATTTCATTGTTAAAACATAAAATTAATGACACTTCCCAAATGAAAGGCTGAGAAATTCTAATTTGTATAAATTATTTTGACATCTTCTAAAGGTTTAAAATGGGCGTAGCAGAAAACGTTTTGTTCAAGGTTTAAGTCTTGTATATAGTAGGTAACAAGTTTATTCTACCCTGTATAAATTACTTATGTTAGTAACGTCTGCAATGTAAGTTATTTTCAACTAAAACCAAAGTTATTGGAATAATGCTACTTGGTATATGCAATATAGTAGGTACGTTTAAATTTATTTGCTGTTAAATTTGTGATATTTAAATCAAAATGAGTAACAAACAATTTGAAGGAAATTAATGTTAATTGATGAAATAATACTAATTTACCAAAAAAATCAAATGCCTTTCATTGTTATTGAATTACATTATTATGCTCATTTTTGTTAAACAAACTTTAAAGCTTTAAAAGCAGCAAACTAATTGATTGGTTGACAAAAGTGGTCAGTATTTCCTTAAAATTAATTTAATCACAAAAAACTCAAAAACCAATTACCAGACCTAGCTAATATTTAACATGTTTTTTGAATAAATAGAGTAATTCAGTGAATTAACATTTCTAAACCGTTATAGAAATATCTTACTGTCGAATTGTAGCATTTATCTGGTATTAGTGTTACGAGCAGCATAAAGGAATACAATAAAAGCCTTGATTGGATTATAATATTTGTGTTGTTTTTAATTTAATGTAAACTGATTTTTTTGGTACTATAAAATAGCGACAGATACATTTCATCTGGGACCAAATGAATATGCACAAAATAATATCAAAATAAAAACAGCAGAGCTTTGTCTTGTTGCAGAGAAAAATATTTTATAAGTATGCATCTTCATAGATGGTCTACCTATTTGTTTCAATCATTGGGTTGCTTTCAAACAACCACCGTTAATGACTGTAAGTGTTGTATTATTTTATAGTTTTGTAATTCAAGTGTTGGGAGTATAGAAGAAAGAGAAAAGGTTGACATTTATACGAACTATTAAAAACTCATATAATATCTACTGTTGTTGTATTTAACTGGCATTAATTTGTCCAAAACGTAAAGCTACTTGTTGTTATGTACCTCTCTAATTATAAACAAGACAGTAATTGTTATACCGATAATACATATTTTTTTGTTATTCTCAAATTAAGGATCAATCCAATTGAGAAATCCACAAAGTGATTATTTTTGCGTTTCCATAGTGCATTAAGCAAAAGCATGATTACTACAAACCAGTTTTAATTTCACAATGATTCTACTTCATTTTTGTAAAAATAGTAAGTTATAATTGAATGCACATTTAGTTATTAAACAGATTTATTAAATTGGTTTTAGTTTTCAACCAGCTGTCTTTAAAATAATTTTCAAAAATGTTTTAGTTTTAAATTTTCCAAAACTTTCAAAAAATAGACTTTTAAACAAAACTTCTTCACCAATTCTTTATGTATCGCTTATGTTTCATAATAATAGATTATTGGATTGATCCTAATTTTTGTGTAGTAATTCAATTTGGACCAAGTGTATTATAAAAGCAAAGTTTGTGATATATAAATTAGTCAAGTATTATAGCAATTTCATGTAAGAAAGTTACATGTACATTGCGCGTAATCTTATAATAACAAATGTTTCTTCTTTCTTAACCTTGTAAAATTATCTTCAGTTTGTTAAAGAAAAAATCTATTTCAAACCATTGCATAATATTGAAAAATTACGTTTATTTGACATTTCACAATTTTAAACATGACAATGTTTACATCATATTAATGTATATAAATCTATAACTTTGAAGACGTTTGTAAATTGTAAATATGTTTATAAATATGACTTAAGTAAAGTTTTCAATTATCACTACATAAGAACATGGGGTTCTGTAAATAAAGCACATTTTCAAAATTATGTTTATTTCAAGCTTTAAAATTATTCCTCCCTATTTGTAGAAGGATCTCAAGTAGGTTTTTCGTTTTTGATGCAAGCGTTGTCATTAATAATTTTTTAGGGTGTATGATCTTCATACCTTACTTACCTACTTAGTATTCTATGAAATAAACTAAGTCATAACTTTTCGCTCTTTAGCTCATTAGGATTTACTGTACTAACCATAATTTAGTTAATAAACGCCATATTTAAAAAAATTAATAAACACTATTAATTGTATCGTTATTATTTGTATTATATTGAAACACTTTACATGTATATTATAATATTCTTTGAAAATACCTTTACAGAATTAGATGCAACATAATAGTTATGCAAATGCTAATTAATAGAATGATAATGCTAAGCTACAATGCGATAACCTCACATACCGCCATAATAATAAATATGTGTTATTATAATCAGATATATTATATTAAATATAATTTTATTCTGCCATTAACAAAAAAACCTCGCCAGCTTTATTAGCAATAAAAGTTAAAATAAATTATATATATAATAATCAGTGATTTCACAATGTAAGAACCAATGACAGCTGTTTATTTTCATACTCTTATCCGATCACACCTAGGATTATCAACAGCAATAACACAAGCGACTTGAAAATTATCGATAATTCTGTCGCTTCACTGACAACGAAATTGTCTTGTTGCTAGGAAATATCACGACTCACAAGAAGGAGTGATATTTTTTTTAGAATATTCCACGAACTGAACATTAACACACTTGGTATAATTATTCCTTAGCTGCTGCCGTATAAACGCTTTATTTAATTATTATGTGCAAAAATTAAAAAATGCTGTTGTTCTGATTGCTATGATTATAACAGTGACAACGCCGGAGCTTTCCAAAAAAAGTATTATCGCCGCCAGTCAGGGTGCAATTGGTTAATAGCCTGAAAATACATTGTTACCATTGGCTGTTACAATGAAAGAAAAATTCTACAAAAGTCCACTCGTCTTACATCTACTAACCCAATCGTGTCCCTTTGAGCAAATACGATTCGTTCTTGGTTTCAATAGTCAATTAAGTGACAGATATTTTAAATGTTGCTAAATTCTTTGTTGAAGTCGATGTTATTATTATGATTATCAGTAGTCGGGTATGGTGCAGAACCCACTCTACTGAAGCTGCTTGGCTTATTGCACAACGCACGTATTTTCTACACCATCAAGCTAGTCCCACCGATAATGCTGTTAACAGGCGCAGCTGTCAATTCTTCGGGATCCGAGAAATGCATCCCAAACTGTCGTAATTTTTTGACCCCAGAGTAAAACAGTAAACTTTCTTCCGCCTTACCTTTAGATGGGTCCGTCATGAACATCCGCGATTGGCTCAGTCCAGGAAGCTTCATCCAGTGTAGGAAATGTCGTGACCGTAGCAGATCCTTCACATGTCCTTTCCCCACCTGATACGAAATACAGATTCTTCCGCTCCTTTTTGGCTAATTAAGCAGCTTCGTTGTTTTCCTCTATAGCATGGTGTCCTTACTCCAGGGTTGCTCTGTTGTGTTCTGCTAGTGTCGCCACAGCTTAGAGGCATACCCCCATACTGTTACTACTTTGGAGTGTATTATTCGGTCTCCAGAGCTTTCAAAGCAGCTTGGCTATTTGTCATGATGAACCCTCGTCTATTGCAATATCCGCACTCCACCATAATATACGCGCAGGTTGTGATTGCTATAACCTTGGCCTGGAAACGGTTGTGAGTCTACCCGGCTTTATGCTCAAGCTATCCTCTGTACTTTCCTCAAAAATACCGCATTCGGTGGTATATTTCGTTTTGCATCTGTCTGTAAACCAGACGAATACTACACGATTACTTATCTGCATTTTATTCTCCAGGGGCGTCCCAGCTATCTCCTTAAAATCAAAAACATTGCTAATCTTTGCTGACTGCATGCTTAGAATCCAGTTTTTTTCCATTTTATGAAAGATATCGGTATGGTCTCCCCGCCTCTAAAGGATCTTTTTGTGACTGTTTGCTTCATCCTGTATGCCACCATTTTCGCTTGTTATTCTACAACCAAATGTAGTGGAAACAAGTCTAATAGCGCCTCCATGGTGATCTTCATCCTGTTATTTCTAGACAGGCAAGCCGTTGTAGCTTGCCAAGCTTGTTTTCACAAATGCCTTTCTGGTTGTATGCCCAAAATTAGAGAGGTTCACGTAATCGTGAGTACTATTTAGTATACTATTACTACCGCTATCTTAGTAAACAAGCAATGCATCATCTTTGGCTTTAATCCCCATGTTTATCCAATCCAGACCCATATGGCACGTGTCGCCTTGTTCGTAACACTTTCCAAGTGGGAATTAAAGATCAACTTCTGTCGAAATAGGCCCGCAAGTATTTGACCTCCATCTCTCTTTGCACGTCCTGTCAAAACATCCATTAATTCTTCAATTCTTGAAGGTTTCTCTTGTCTGCTGTGACTGCAGTTTTTGCCAAATTTTACGAATAAGTTTTCTCTTGTGCACCAATCTTCCACGGTTCTTAAGTCTTCTTGCATCACATTTGATACAACTCCCCCGCGAATTTTCGATATCATTAGGATAGTGGTATCATTCGCGTATACTTACACGTATATTCCCTTTTCTTCTAATTCTCAGAGAAGCCCATCCACTAGGCATCACAGTATAAGAGATAAAACTCCTCCCTGCAGGCAGCCTTTCGTGACATTAATTTACCTTTCAATCCATCTTATAACGTACCGACCGACTCTACGACTTACAAGATCTATTTGACTGATTCAACTCAGGTGTTATCAAAAGCTTTTTCTATGTCAAAAAAAGCCTCTAAGGTTATTTTTAGGCCATTAATTGCTCTTTCTGTTCTCTGCATCAGCTTATGATAGGTCACAAAACTTTTCTGCTTGATAGGCAAACTGGTTTTGGTGTAAAGGACTAACCATTAACATATCGTCCCTGTTGTATCTGTTTATTAAATTTCTTCAGTGTTTTAAAGAGGAAAAAAGTAAGGCCTATAGGCTGGTTTAGGTATAAAGCCCACCTTAACCTGCTTGCAGTTATGTGGCACATAACCTATGATCAGGTTTGCTCTGAAGTAAAGACAAAATTCTATATATACCCACCGACTTGTATGGTTTGAACTTACATATCGTCTATGCAAGTTTTGTTCTATTTGCTGGCTTGTCCAGTAGTCTCCTGTCTCTCTTAGCCCTTAAAATAAGAACTTCAAAGTTTGAACCGTTACTCATGTATGACACCACCAGGGAAACATCCTAAGCAAAATCTCCAGCGTTTTCTCCCCACACGCAGTGTAGCCTCTCTGTATCTGCTTCAGAGAGCCAACCATGCCAAGGTTTTTTCTTTAAGTGCCCTTTGGAGTCTAGCACATTCGAAAGTTGTTTCGACGTCCTCGCAGTGCTTCCTCCAAGAGTCAGTTTTTGCCTTCTCCAAAGCATGAACCAAATCTCAAAGTAGAGGTTTTGTATTCCTCCCATTGCGCAATCCTTTTGACTTGGTTAAATAACCTCCGTAGTTCTATCCTATGGTTCTGCCTAAAGGGTACCAATTACAGGTTTTTGAATTCGTGTATATGTTAACTAATTTAATATCACATCAGTTCCTGCTTTAATCATTCCTAATACGGTTGTACAATTTTTCCAGACAATTCTGAGAAGATATACACTCATGCTTGTTGAGATACCACCTTACCAAAATTATCAGCAATTTCACAAGTAAATAAATTATTTTCAATAATTTCGTTGAATAAGTTAGTTTAATACATTTAATCATCAGAAAACAAAAAGCCTAAAATATTTACCGTAAACATATAAACGTCAAATAGCAGCTCAGTGCTGTGAAGTAACCGATCAATCACTAAATAATCAAAAACTACACATTTTATGATGAGACGTTCCAGATTATTACCATATAGGCACAGTCCGCTCAAACAATGCTGCTGTTGCAGCCTTCAGGTAGTTAGTGGGCCATGCTGCCAATGAAGGTGTTGACAATGTCACCCATTCTTAAATAGCTCTTAGATGACTTTTCTGTGAATTATATCCGATACAATGCCCTATTTTTCAGTTTAACGAATTCTTGGATTGTTCCTCTAATCAATGTCGTGTAAGCACCAACCACTATGGCTCAGCATATTTAATGTTAAATTAGTCTCTTGATCGTAGCGAATTTCAAATAAGTAGTACGAAGCACACACAAGATTAATTGATTTTGTGTGCCAAAATCTCCATAAAAAACTAATTTCTAAGCCCAAAGGTAAAACCAATAAATGTTATTTCGTACTAGCTTTACTAATTTGTTTTCTCGAGACCTCCCTGCGGGATTGATTATAAGTTTACCGTTACCTATCTTGTATTCTGCTCAAGTAATTACCGTTTACGGCGTTTACATTTAGTGGGCTTTGATTTTTCTTTCCATTTTAGACTAGAAACAAAAACTTGTAGTTAGGTGCAGTTCTGCATGCAATAAAATTTAGATATTTGTTTACATTTACATTTATACACAGTTATAAAGATGAAAATTTTAAAACTATTTATAATTGCTTCTGTTTTTTAATCCATACCGGTGATTCAAGCACAGTCTCTAATTTTAATAAACTCGCATTAAAACCCGAATCATGAAACCAGTTAAAACAGACCTGAGCAAACTTAATTAATATTATACCCAGATAACCCCAAGCTGATTAAACAATAAAGACAAAACATGGAAATATCAAAATAGCCAAAGATGTGTATAAAATTTTGAATGTAAAGCAGAAAAGTTGAGTAGCTTCGTCTGCAGATAATACAAGCATGTACTTTATTAATTTTAGGATTGAAATATTTAAATCCGCAAAATTCTGAAGTTACAATGTATACATCACTAGTATACAGGGTGTTAATGCATTGTAGGGACAAACTTCTAGGACTTGCAAAACACAACAAAGCAAACAACTTTTGTTATAAATGTGTGGTCAAAAGTGTTTCCTTTCAGGGACAGAGCTTCTCAAAGATTCTTTAAAAAGCGCCTAAATGTAGGCAACTCAATTTACTACCTACTATTTGTTTCCATAACGACGGAAATTAATACAGGATAAATAAAACCTTCTTTCCCAATTTTCAAATTCAAATTAAATTTAAAATAATATAATTAACAAAATGTTTCAAAACTAAGTAATAGAAAAAAACCAAAATTACAGAGCAAAAATCAACTATTTGAAAAATTTACAATAACTAATTCAAAAATTAACAAAATTATAGTAAATGTTCAAAATATCTGTTGACAACGAATGTACCTTCCTCCCGCAGCTGACGTGAAACTACACTAAAGGCCTTGTGCGATGGATGATTCCTATTCGGAAAATGTTCTTGGTACAGACGAGCAGCTTCGCGTGCGTTACCCCAAGCAGCTCCATACATGAACATCATGTCATGCTGTTCGACAAAAGTATAATTCGCATAACACAAAAATACGAAACACAGAACGAAAATAACGAAGAAAATAATTATCAAAAAAATCACAACGAAAAAAACGAATTATAAAAGACTGTGACAGAAACGAATGCAAGAAAAGTCAAAAAACATCGCAAAAGTATCGAATTGTGTCAAAATTGACGTTATTTGAATGCATGTATGTCTAGATCGTTTTTTTTTTCAAAATTCCGTGTGACCTGTGCAAAATAATTGAAAATGCAATTTGGGTTGCCTATTTTCAGGTACTTCTTAAAGAATCTTTAAGAGGCTCTATTTTCTAAAGGAAACATTTTTGACCACACGTTTATTAACAAAAGTTGTTTGCTTTGTTGTGTTTTGCAAGCCCTAGAAGTTTGTCCCTATAATTCATTAACACCCTGTTTATGTATCCAATATTTAGTCATGAAGAAATACCTCAGTACGGTTTAGCTCTAGAATAATTAGGAAAGCAAATAATAATTAAACTTGAAAAAATTTCAAAGTTACTACCTGGGATAAATTAAGAAGTTTAAAAATTTCTACAAAGATTCAAATTCTCAAGACGAAGGTTGAAAATTATTTTCTGCAATTTATATTGCAAATAGTTAAAGATTATATTTATTAAACTTTTATATTAGCTGATAATGTCTTGATTAGGCTAATTTTCAAAACTAACATTATTATTATTCAAAACATGATTGTAATTTTACCAACAGGAATCCCGTTTAATAATGCAGAACCATTACTAATTACAGACATCTGATTTTGACAAATTACTGAACTATTTAACTAATTTTCTGTTGAGTTCTTAGTGGGATGTCCTATATTCTTACATTATAAATTTTACAGTCTCATATTCATGATAAATTCAAAGACAATAAATATTTAATTAACTCTCTTTATTATTGAGCAACTGCATTAAGAAAACCATAAGAAGACATTGTAAGAAAGAAGAAAAGTTCTTATTTAATATGCCCATTAAGGGAAAACGCACAATAACAGAGGACTATAAACTATGTAAATAAATCAATTAGATATGTAGTTTACTAAAACAATGACTAGTTTTATTTATTTTTAAGGAATGCTATATAGTTATTTTGTCTAACAAACGTTCCTACGCTTGGGAGCACCATTTTGTTGTAAATATAGCTTATTTTACTTATAAAAATGCCATTCCCATTACTTCCCGTCAAACCCAATACCAAACTACGCAATATAAATAAGAAAAGTGTAATAAATTAAAAGATATCAAATAACTTCAAAGCGTAAAGTATTCGTTAATAACTAAAACAATCACATTCGCAGAAAGTCATAAAATTGCAGTTTGTTACTGTTATTAAATTTGAGCTTCTTTATGCAAATCCCACATTATTCAATACAAGGTAGCTGTTCGAATTTAAGACACATTCCTAGATTATCTTCAGGGGACTCTTCTTTAGCTGCTGCTCCAAACTGAACACCGATCGTGAAAGGAGTTGCACTGCTTTCTATCCGACAATGTGATTCCCCCACTGGGCAAAACGAATTACCACAATGAGTCATTTCACAAAATCCTGGACCTGCATCACCTGGCTAAAACGTAACAAATTTTTTGGGCTCTAAAAACACAAGCTTCACCATAACAAACTTACCATCAGCAATTCTTCAGAATCGCATGGCATCACAATTCTGTCGGAACATATATCCATGTTTCTTGCACTCCCATCGCCGGAACCTACATCTTGATCTTCGTTAGTGGGACTTGTGCCAATTCCAGGATCAGTGGATCCGGCTGTATTAATTGCATTGGTGTTTCCAGGACCAATTTTAAATGAGTTTTCGTGGCACGGTTCGTACGCAATCGAGCACATTCCTTCCTCTTGCCTCATACAAATACTGTAATCTTGATGGGCCAGATGCCTGCCATTTTCAGCAAAGTTCATTGTCTGAATTAATCCTTGAGTGCCTATATGATATTGAAGGCAACCAGGTGGAGCCCGTTGGCTGAATGGTATTTGAATTATTCGGACTTCCCAAAGTCGCGATAAAACTTTACTTCCCAAATTCATATTTATGGTTATGGAGTCATTAACGTTTTCAACGTCAAAATAAGCTGAAACAATCTTAGGGTAAATACTAGCAGAAATTGTGTTTAAAAATAACTTACCATGCTGACCACTGTTTAAACCACAAACCTTTAATTCTTTCGATGCTCCTCCTGACATCACAAAGACATCATCATCACAAACACCTGTTCTGCGGTTAGGCTGTCCCTAAAGGTGTTATAATAATTAAAATTAATGGTATCTGTCTGCAGATATTGCAGTATAAGATTTATTATTAGGTGTGCTTACCAAATTAAAATGTATGAAGTCCAGTCTTATTTGAGCAATTTCGGGATCAATTTTCTGCACAACGACAGAACAAGATGACATTGCATTAGACAAATCTGGAAAATCTGGATTTACGAAGTATGTAATGTTATTGAATACTTCTTTATCGCACGTGGTGGTAACTGTAAAAATAAAAACGATTAATACTACATTCAAAACAATACTACCTAATTCAGTTTTCTTTAACATCAAATATTCTTTATCCAATATAATAAAACATCTTTTTGTTAGGTTAAGACGTAGCCTATCGGTTAAAACAAGCCATATCATTTTCCTGATACGTCCTTATAATCAGTTTATTCCAAATTTTTACACTCAATAGCTTATTATGGAACCTTCAAACAAATTGTATGTTATTTTACATAAACCAATTTAGCAACTATCAGTACTAAAATAAAAATAAATCTAAACTGGATAGTTCAAATACAACGTATTGTTGAATTGCGCTAATAATTTTATAATGTTCTAAGAATCGAACAATCATTACAAGCGGCATTTGCGAACACATTTTTGATTTGTTTCTTGGATATCCTCCATGGGTGTCACTTTTTCTACATAAACTTATAATTTTATGTGTTCTCACATCAGAAAATCTGAAAAAGGTAAGCCCGACGATCTAGGTGGCCAGTCAACTTAACCTTTCGAAAATGTATTTCTACCAAAATGTTTTACTATCATATTATACTATAGTAAGCTAATAACAAAGAAAACCATGTATCACTCCGTATTACACTCAACTGTATCTTAATAGTTTTCAAAATTCGTAATTTATCACAAAATAATATGCTACAAAAAAGATTCCATCTGACTGCATTTATAGGGCTAGACTCTTATCCAGAACAGAAAATAGCGACGATAATTAAATTTCTTTACTACTTAAATCTATGTCGATGATTTACGAGATATTTTTGAAAACCTGCCATTTTTACATTTTCCATATTTACAAAAATATTTTTACATCACATGGTTATTAAACGATATGATAAATTTTATCGATTGGATGCTTTCTTTTTGAGTAATCGGGCATTCAAATCAAAATTTTCAAAAATTCATAGTGGCTTCGTTTTAAATATGCAGGTTTCTTTAAACGTTTGTGGTACAAAGTCAAGGGCTCAATATCTAGCTAGCGCCTTGCGTGAGTAGGTAATAACCAGTGCCGTGCCAACGCCTTGGAGTTGGAGCGGGTTCGGTTACAAATGTTTTACTACCGAGTGTAAATGTAAATTTCAATCGCTTATTGGTGTGAGAATATTTAAAGCGTAAATAGTATGGGAAAGTACCAACGTTGTATTTTGCCCATTTTCTTTAACTCCTCATCAAGTGAGTATGAATATGTAAAGACATGGGCGGCGGTCGCCTAAAGCACATTTATACCTTTTATTGTTTCATATCTTCAAGACGCATCTCACCAAGTTTTTTTGTAAAAGTTTACAAAGATATAATGGTCCGGCATATACATCCAGTAGTTTTTGAAAAATAATTGAGACAAAAGGTAAAAAAATTTTAATGTTGTAATTAGTATCCAGTATTAGAGTAGTTTAGTTGGAGGTTTGTTTACGATAAGATGATATAAAGTTAATAAGTTAATTGTTAGGTGTCGCAAAAATAAGGGGTTAATTATTCACCTCCCAACCAATTATTGGCGGATAATGTGCAACAACGTGTTCAAGTGGTGGAGTTGTTTATTAAAACAAACTTCATAATACAACATCCACCGTAGTCATTTTTGATAAATATTTAATAATAATAATAAACTGCTTGAAGAAGGCCCATAAAAGAAAAAGACGTGCCTGGTAGGGCTGTTTTGTGTGTACACCTAACAACATTAGGTGAATTATAATCGCCATTCAAACAAGTCCAGCGAGATGGGTCTTGGGATCCATAGTTAGAAAAGAGCATTCGAAGTGTTTCGCATTAAAATTTCAACTTCTACCAATATAAAATCTATCTTGTACAGCATTTAAATGATGAAAACAAACAATCTCGTCTGAATTTCTATCAAGCGTTTTTAAATGTGACAAATTAATAATGTTAGACGAACGTTACAGTACGGTACTGGGTACGGTAATTAGCTTGTAGGTGCGTTGTCTAATGCTTAGGTAGAAAAATCGACAAAAGTAATGTCTTCAATATACACAAATATTCATTTATCATACTATGGAATGAGAAAAAAAACCGTTTGCTTTAATAGAACATGCAACGAACAACGAAGTGTTGAGAAGACTAAAGAAAGAAGTTGTAACTGCCAAAACCGTAAAAAAGGAAACTTGAGTGTTTTGGGCCTGTAATAAGGCCCCCAGAGAGATATGAACTATTACAACTGATACTCCAAGGGAAAGTAGAAGACGTGGAATTTCTTTGCTGAACAACTTAAGAACTTGGTTTAACACTACAACTACAGAACAAAGTTAAAATAACTATGTGGATCGCCAATATCTGACAGCGAATAAGCACAAGAAGATGGATAACAAGAGTATTCACCCAGCAAGGTCTTTAACAGTTTGGACGATGCAGCTAGGTATCGTTCTCTGAGTACTTTTCGTAAATATGTTGCTCTCAGACACAGCAGACACGCAGAATATTAGCAGTAAAATGAAAAGAAATAAGATATACAAAGGGAAATCTCGCGTAGCATCTAAGCATTCGGAGTCACCCTAGAAAATACGTCTAAAGGATCACAGCTAAAATACTCTTTCACTTAACTAAGTCAAAGGATCTCAATAACTACGCCTAATTACTTGACTACAAAAACACAAGTACTTGTATCGACATGTTTAATCGATTTTTACCAATAACAAGAAGAAGCAACGGTAATATAAACACACAACAATTGCATAAACGAGCTGTCGGACAATCGCCACGAGACCTTCCTTGTATACACCCGCTTCCTATTCTCTGACTTGAAGCATTACTTTCCATTATAAAAGTTATTATTACGATAGTTCTAAGGATGTGTTATTAATCTAGAAAAAGTTCGTGTTGATTGATGTAACAAAATGGTTCCAAATTATTTTTAATCGGTTGCATAGCGGAGAACTGCAGATGCAGGTCACACGATAGAGACACGGTCACCCAGTGGAGACTCAAGCATATGATGCTTACCACAGAAGTGGTAAGCACCATATGCCCAAGTTTTCACTCGGTAGAGTGATTAATATAGAGGTATACCTGCAGCTGGCCATGCTTTGGAAGGCACATTATAAGTCGTCGGTCTCAGTTGTTATACATCTTTGGCAACTGTAAACCATTCAATGGAACTTTTTTTCTTTTTGATGGGTAAAGCTCGCCATACGTCCAAAGACTGAGTGGGGTGACCAAATCATAAACTTGAAAAAACGGGACACACCCAAGGAGGGCTTGGGGGCGATACCCTCCAGCTAAAGGGGGGTCCGAGGGGCCTCCCTCGGGACGTAATCATTGAAACATGCTCGTTTTAGCTATTTTGAGACCTATAAATCTTTTTCAATTTACCTTTGCTTTTGTAATTTAATTTAAATTGTGAGGCATATAATAAATTAAAACAATAATTTTGCAGTTAATACTTATTTATTAATACATACTTCAATACATAATTAAACAAGATAGCTGAAATCGTTAGTCAAACTTATGTAAAAATCTCTAGGATTTGAATTGGGGATATTTTGCTTTCGTTCCAGCCATTTTTAAAACCTCATTCTTATCCAATATAAAGTTGTAAAAACTAGAACAGTCCATTTTGAAATTGTAGAGTACTTGCAGGATTGCAGAAAGGGTATCCACTCCCATCTTGTTCCTTTCGTTCGTCCATTGAATGTCCATAAGCGAAACTTGACCTGAAGCTGTGGTGGTGCTTGACCGTATGATAGGCCTGAGTTAGCTCAGCAGCTCTAACTTTCGTTTCTTCATTTGAATCGTGTTTTATAAAATAATTTTCAAGAGATTTACTGCTACTTGGGGCACTCAGTCTGTTCGTATGTTTCACTGATGCGATGTGTTGTTTTATATCTGAACGTCCACCATGAGCAATACTAAAAACACTATTGCAAACTGTGCACTCTGCTTCATTGTCATAGCGTCCCTTTTTAATATACTGCCATTCTTTGGAATACTCCTCCTTAAACTTACTGACGCTTGGGCTTAATTAGTGACAATATGAAACTAAATAACGTAAACATACACACGTCACAAGACAAACACCTGCACTCTGACCTTGTCTGACGCTCACTGACGTCTGTCGTCTCCGTTTGTCCAACCCACCACCACCACCTTGCGAGGTTTTACCGTTTTAGTGATTTTAAAATGTGTTTATTAGTACCCAACGTAAATACCGGACATTTAGGCGTCCCGGGAGACTTTTTTGGGACTCCGGGTACGATCGTGAAAAAATGGGACAATCCCGTTTTTACGGGACGTTAGGTCACTCAGTGAGTACCGGATTTAGGGGTGATCGAACAGAGCGGCAGCTCATGGCGCCAGAAAATAGGAGGTGCCGAATACGCTTCCAATTGAACTTATTTATTTAAATAAATTCATCATTTTAAAAATATATAAAACCCCAGATAAAGTAATAATAAACGCAAATAACACTCGAACAGTATCACCGGATTTAAGTTGTTCTTGTTTCGTGTAAAAAATCAAAACGTTTTAAAATCAGCAATTTACCGTAGATTGTTAATGCATACGTCTTTGCAACATCTTACTGAAAATAACATTATATAGTGAATAAGTGGGTGCCAACGAAAACGTGGAACAGGCGGCCATTTTCTAATTTTATAAAACATCAATTATGAAGTTTAATTTTTTTTTCACGCTGCAGGCAAGGTAAATAGACGATACATCCATAGCTACAAAAGATGAAAATGGCCAATAACATTCGTTTACTTTTTGCCCTTGACTACGGAACTTAATAGTGTCATTTACATTCCTAGGATAATAATTAAAGCAACAAGGTACAGATTCCAATATTTTATTTCAAACAGAATACTAAAATGTTGATTTTAACTGTTCGTTGATATGGTAACAAGCACAGGCAACAGAATAATGGGGCTTTTAAAAAATAATTCCGATGACAGCAGTCAAAACGAACTCCTAAAAATATGATTAAATTTCTACCTGTAGCGTGAAAAATGTAATAAGTAACACGGAATGTATCGACTATTAACATTCTCGGCAGGCCAAAGCCTCGGCTTCGCCTCGGCTCGTATTTACCTACCTCGAATGTTATTGCGTCTTTACATTTCTTGTTACTTAAATAACTATTATTAAGACGTATTATAACGGTCATAATTTGGACTTCTGTCACACTGAATAGGCATCAAACACCTGCCCGATTACTTTCAATATCGGCTGTCAGAGGTTGTTAATTAAAATACCAAGTTACAGTGACTTGTCAATATTACAATTTACTTTCCGCATAGATCGCGTCGTCATTTGGCGATTACACCCAACATAATCAGCTAAGAACCGACCTGTAGCTTTTCTGCCCATTTCTTCCGGTCTTTTGCACTTTCTCTTCATTCCCGGATTAGTAGGCGTTCCAGGTCCTCCTCGACTTCTTTATTCCACTGCGATCGGGGTCTTCCTTTTCTTCTTCTTCTTCCTCCTACTTCGGCTGACCATACTTCGCTTGGTATTCTGTGTTGGTACATCCTTACTAGGTGACCCAGTCACCTTATTCGTTGCCTTTACAAGCATTTGCTCTAAAAGTTCGAGCGATAATTATTCGTGAGCCCTACCTGCCTAAAGAGGGCCGTGTGCTTAGATTATTTGAACATTGAGATAGACAAGGATTTGATCTTAATGTATCTTACATGTCAGGACAAGAACACTTAATCAGCTTATGCCTGTTAACTCATTGTAAACCCATACAAAACCGATATACGGAGGTATTTAAACCCCTTTGAGCCATTCGGGCAGAACGGCGGTTGTGATTGTGAGATCGACTATGCTTATGAGTCCTTAGAGTATGATCTACTGGAGTGCAAGCTTTACTGAGTCTAAAACCATCCTTTCTGTTTATGCTGTCAGGTTATTTCTCAATTTCAATTGATTTTCGTATGATACGAGGGAAGTAATAAGGTACTCTGGCGAGTACTCGAACGTTCTCAAAGTCCATTTTATGACCAGTTAAACTAGTGTGTTCAGCCACCGCCGATTTTGTAATGCGTCTTTGTTTGCAATCACCTTTGTGCTGTCGTAATCGTAACTCACTAGAACGGCCAGTTTGTCCGATGTAGTTTGAACCACAAGAGTAAAGGATGTTGTACATCCCGGCCGATTTTAAGCTCAATATTTGGTCTTTTACGGATCTAAAGCCGTTTCCCAAAGTTTCATTAGTCTTAATGACCGTCTTTATGCTGTACCTTTTAAGAACATGCCCTATCTTATCAGTAATGCCTTTACTGTAAGGTGGAACAGCTAAGCCTTTCGAAGGTGCCAATTCCTTTTTACCCATGGGCTGTTCGGCAGTACGGATTGGTCTGTAAACTTCTGTATCTGTATAACCGTTTTGTTGTAACGACATCAAGAGATGTGTTTTCTGTTGTTTCAAGTGTTCTGCATCTGAGATTCGAACTGCTCTGCTTGTTAGAGTTTTTTTAACACAGTGGTTTTCTCCATTGGATAGTAATGCGATTTTTCATTTAAAAATCTGTCTGTGTTTGCCTTCTTTCTGTAAACTGCCTGCTCCAAGCTACTATCTAGTTTACGTGTAACTTGTACGTCTAAGAACGGAAAACTGCCGTTTTCCTCTACTTCTCCTTCGAAACACTATGGCTCAAACTTTTAGAGCAAATGCTTGTAAAAGCAGACAAGCTACAGGTCGGTCCTTACTTGATTATGCTCGGTGTAATCCCCAAATGACGACGCAGTCTAAGCCAAAAGGAAATTGTAATATCGACAGTTCGAGACACCGCGAAAGCCGTAAAAGTGACTTAATATAAAATGAAATTTTTCTTGTTGTATGGAGTGCTGTATCCAAAGTTAGTCGTACACGTCACCAGAGGAATCTAATGTATTACCATAAACTAACAAATTGATAGTTATTTAATATATGGAATTACATTCTACTGGTGTAAATAACGTTATTATTAGAAATATTTAAAATAATATACAGTGTGTCCGAAAAGTATGGAATATGCTATATATCTCAGTAAATATCTATTTTATGCAAAACTATTTCAAATTAAAGTTGTTTAGTATTTAGTTTTACATCACAGGGCAATACTTATTTATCATTTTTTTTAAAACAAGAGCGCAACGAATATCGCTTTAGCTTTTTTTGTAACCCCAACGTACTCTACATTCTACTCATTTCATAGAGATTTTTTCTTCTCTTTTGATTGATGTGAAACTTGAATACACCTACGTAACAAGATTTTTGAGAAAACAGAAAAAACTTTTTCATATTAGCAGGCCTTGAATTTAAACAAAATCATAATCGCAGTAGTATACCTGGAAAATCATTTGTAATCTTTTATCAATCAAAATAATTGAAAGAAAAAAATGTGATTGTGATAGGTTTTTGTTTAAATTCAAGGCCTGCTATTATGAAAAAGTTTTTCGCGTTTTTTTTTTTCGAAAATGTTGTTATTTAAGTTTCACATCATTGAAAAGATAAAAAAAATCTTTATCAAATGAGTGGAATATAGGGGTACCTTTTTATTAAAAAAAACTGAAGTTTTATTTGTAGCCCTTTTGTTTTTTAAAAAATAATAATTTCGTATTGCCCTGTTATATAAAATTAAATACTAAACAACTATAATTTGAAATATTTTGCTATAAAATGTATATTTACTGAGATATGTAGCATACTCCATATTTTTCGGACATACTGTATTTTAAATTTTTAAACTCAATTGTGGTTGTTTAAAACAAAAATGAGTAATATTGTTTTTGACGGTTTTCTAAATGGTGAACTCGAATTTTCACAAAATAAAGTAAAGGACCTTTTAAAAAATGCACTTAGGCTCAATTTCAGCAATTGTTTTTTTAACAGATTAGAGCTACACCACACAATTCTAGACAAATGTTTAATTATTCAAACCAAAGCTTTAGCCCACAGTGGATTGGAACAAATGGTCCCGTTAGGTGGTCTGCGAGGTTGCCTGATGTAACCTTACAAAATGCTTTATTTAAATCATTTTACGAATACACTTTATGCCATTCCTCCAATCCCAATGACTTGCGAAAACTCAGAGAATTCAGTAAATGGCAAAATATCGCTTTAATACTTTCTAACAAAAATTTATACACGGTTGATATCCATTCTTTCTCGCAGTGGACAAAAGGGTAGTAGAAAAATAAAACTCGCAGTCCTGTCCACCAATTATTATTATTTATAATTGGTGGACAGGACTGCGAGTTTTATTTTTCTATTAAAAATTAATACTTTTTCTCTACAATAACAGTATCAAAAAAATACTTTGGGTACAGGAAAATAATTAAAAACAGCTTTTAAAAAATTATCCAATAATACGCATTTTTAACCACAACAACCACAATTGAATTTTGAAATTAACATATTTTATTCAAAATTTATAATAAAAAAAACTATTTAACCTAACGGGTGACCAGAAAGTCTTTGAGTTCTGGGCGGCTATGGATTGTATAACGTATGTCGAAATTCTTGTTTACACGCATTGAATAATTCCAATTTCCGTTTTCTAATTGTTGACCATTGCGAAAATAAGATTTCACAATAAAGGTTTTTTGTTCTTGCATAAACATTTTATAACAAGAAAGTAATATGCAGAAAGTAAATAATTCAAAATAAAAGCCTTTTTTATTATACCTGAATCATAATCTCTGTTTTTGAAACTAAAAAGCGTGCAAAATCGGGCCTTTAAAGCACTAGTGCTTTAAAGTTGCCTAGGTAACAACAAATTCACCTACAAATTTTGAACAATGGTAACTACATAGGTAATCAGAACTAATCTTTATTTACACATAGCAACGAAACAACAACAATTGCTAAACGTTACTATATCAACGATTAATGATTACTTCGAAAAAGGGATCTCAATTTCCTTTTTTTTTTGTTATAATTTTCAGATTGTAGTGCAGGTATAATAAAAAATAGCGTATAATACACGTGTATAGGAACCTTTAAAGCACTGCTCCGTTAAAAGGCACTCGGCTTTGCCTCGTGCTTTTACACCCGTTGACTTTGACTTATGTCAAATAAATTACTCAGATATGACTGAATAAAAGACATGCGTTATACAATCCATAGCCGCCCTGACTGAAAGACTTTCGGGACACCCGTTAGTACAACTAGCGTCTAGTCCCTTGTTATTCCTGCCGATCATACCTCACATGACTTGCGCACCTCCTCTGCATGCAGCTGAAATGTGAGTAAACCATAACACAGTAGTGGCACAGATGGATATGCGCGTGTGTTCGGTCGTGCTGATTTTTTACTGCGTAAAGTAGTTGCGGGGTCGAATCTCGGTTGGAACCAAAATTTTTTTTTTATTTTATAGTTTTTTTTTAAAACACTGTTCTTGCGTTTTGCTATTAACGCGAGGTTATTTGTTAAGAGCAGTTATATTTTTAAAGAAAAAATACGAAGACAAATTTGCATTCACTCACTGACGGCATACTAACACTCAAGTCTGGTAATAAATTAAAAAAAAGGATTTGTTGTTTTCTATTGAATGCAATTTATTAGCAATGAAAAAATCGGCTTTAACAATGCAAATCTCGATGTAAATATCACACTCGCACATATGCGAGCGCTATTACATGATATTGCGCAATTCATGATCGGCAGGAATAACAAGGGGTTAGACGCTAGTGTTAGTTAGTACAAGGTACATTAGACTCCTAAAGTCAAGTGCACGGCCAACTTGTGATTTTAATTAACGCCCTCTGGCGGTCGAAATTGAAAGTTATTTTACAATAATTAGTATACATGAATGTACAGAAGCTTTAAAGATATATCTAAATATATAAAAAAAAATAGTATGATTCTGTTTGAAATTAAAGAAAAGACCGAAAGTACAAATCAATACCGTTGTACGCCATAAGATTTTTTTATCTATATATGTAGAGCTTACAAAAATTAGAATCAGTATTTAAGAAAATGAGAAAACGGCCAGCCGTTACATGTCCTCGTTAACACCCGGTAGTTTTGTACTAATTTAGCAACAAACCTTTTCAAACAAATAAAACTGCACTGGTTAAGTAATCAAATGCGCTATAATGACAGAATAGTATATAAAACAGCGACGAATTATTCTATTTCCATAAGCATTTCTATTTTCGTTCATTGTACATCAGTAATAGAACAGGTAAAACTTGTTCCGTACAGACCAGGGGACCTCGTATGAAATATAAAAAACAAAAGTTTTTACAGTTATATTCTCAAAACGTTTATGTTCGCTTAAGCGACGATGTTTAGCATTCGTATTATTTTGATACCAATTTGCACATTTTAAATAGCTATTGTTAAAGTTCTAAATTTGACTCACAACCTCGTTTTATGAACAAGGACAATCCTATAACCTCATTTTAAGTCATTTGTATTAGCGTTAAAAAATAAAAGCTTATGACAAGCTGCAGAAAATGACATGACAAGGTTGAAAAAAGAAGTGGAAATAACAGAGAAATAAGTAGGTTTATGCACTTACACACGCAACAAACACCAAATCCTAGTGCACACTGGCCATGATGTGATCCACTTTGAATTCTGCACTCATACGCGTTCATGCAAACCCCTATAGCAGAAAAAATAATTATCCGCATATCATAACAAATAACAAAATTATCAATTAATTACCTTTTCTACGGCGGTCGTTAGAAAGACATTCTTCTTCAAATGGCACCGGGAAAAAATTTAATACTAGAAAGAACGTGATTTTTAAATTAATTTTAAAAAGATATATTGCAAGGGTCGTTGACGAATATTTTGAAGGGTCTAAAATTGTGTTTAGGTTACTCTTAAATCGCACTGTAATTATGTAATCAAATGCAGTAGTATTACAAATACTTACACACCTCTAGGGAATTTTTCAAGCGACGACGAGCTAATATTGAAATAATTTTTGTTAATCACTTCATTACTAACTTCCTTATTCCTGAAGTCTCCCCATATATCAAAGTTACTTAATAAGGGTGCCGAATTCACTAGCGGCAAAAAAACCACACATTGCAGGAACAAAACCGCAAATTTTTTCCGCTTGTATCTCCACGTACTTGAACTTAAAGAGTGCTTCATTTTGTGAATTTAAACCTCGCACATATTATTTAAAATTAAAAGCGAAAAATGAATTTACCAATTTTCGCGCTTAAAAGGGCACCCGGTACAAAACACGGAATGCACATTTCGTTTATTTATTGACACTTAAATGCTGCATAATTACTAATAATTACATATCACGTGTGGAAGGTCGTGTTCTTGCTAGAACACCACAAACAGAACTCCGTGGTGTGGTCATCTTCAACTTGCCACAAATAATCTGGGACAAGAAGTTCACTGCTAGGTCAACGATTCCTCAAGTTACCTAGACGGAATGCCTACCTTGGTTGAATTATTATGCATAAACTTTTTCTAAATTTACTGTGGTAAGTGCAACATAATTAACAATTATATTTTTTAGTATTGACGCAATTAAAAATTCGTTACAGGCAGTAATTCGGAATAGTTGCAGTTAATGACTTGCTATTAAAGGGCATCAAACTCAAACCCGTACAATCAAATTGAAATTTATCTATTTCATATTTAAATTTTCCCACCAAAACAGGCTTATTCTGATATTGGACATTTTATCACTTGCCCAAAAGAAAAAAAGAACTTGCTTGCACAGTTATCGCCTCGAGCTTTTTCGCTTGATGTTTAATGGTTCCGATTATACAGGAGGTTAACCACCTTAAAAGTTACAGCAAAATAAATTGGCTATTTTGGCAACATTTGCCAAAATAAGATTTTAAATTAATATACCGGTTTTCTAATCACAGTTAAGTATTAAGCATGTAAGTTGAATACATATTTAATGCACGAAGCAAATCAGTTTGAAAAACAAACTCCAAAAAAAAGTTTTAATTCAGGTATTACCGCCCGTTATGTATTAAACAGGAAAAAGAAAAGTAGGTAACGGTTTTGTTTTCATTCGACCTTCGTTACTAATTAGCAGTTCGCTGCGTATTTGCACAAATCACATAACACCATCATTTCGTCTAGATTATTTCTGTAAGTTTATTAAACAGAAAAAATTAACAAGTGACTGTAATTTAAAGAGTAATTATGAAGAACATGTAGCTCAAGTTTGACAATTTAAAAGCATATTTAGATTAGTTAATATGAGAATGACATACTGCACATTTATTAGCTTTCTCATCGTTTTAACCGTTCAAATTGAATCTTTCCCAACATCCGTTTTAAGTGTATCCTTATTTACATCATATCATATGTTGCCTATACATAATAGGCGTGCTTTTTATTTAACCGAAGCGAAAAATGATTCTTCCTCGCATTCATTAAAGCTATTGAAAAATTTTTAAATATTTCGAAATTTTAAGCATTATTAGTATTGCTCCGTTTTTTGACAATTTTATGAAAATTTAGAAAATGCTTTAAAATTGTTGAAACATTTTCAAATTTCATATTTCAAGCGTAAGGTTTCTTGAAAATTAAAAATTTTGATTTCTTTTAATTTTAAGAAAGTTCTAAAAGTTTTGAAGTTTGGAAAAAAAGTATTGAAGACTTTTTAAAATTTAGAAACATTTGCAAATTGTGTAGAATGGAAGGTTTGAAATTTTTTTAAAAATTGACAATTTGAGCTTGTTTTTCGAGCGCGTTCATATTGAAATAGAACATCCCTCCTCTCCTCCTATTTTTTTCAAGAGTTATGTAGTTTTATGATTTTTATTTTGTAATTGTTTATCCTCTGAATAATGTAAAACGATTTTTTAATACATTCGCGTTTTGGCAATTATTTAATTAAACTGTTCAGGTAAGCGACCAAAAGGATACACCGGACAGGTATTTTCTTAATAGGAGGTGTTTCCTATAATCATTTAACATGTCCATACCGATTTTGAAAACGAAATTCCAAAAATTTAAAAAAAAAAGCAAAAAATCAATGGTAGACCGGGGGGGTGGTAGAAAAACTGCGCTTGCGCGGATCGTCTATTCGATATGTGAAGAATACAAATCTGAGCTTGTTTTTTGAGCGCGTTTATATTGAAGTAGAGCAACCCTCCCCATCTTTCTTATTTTCTGCATTAATTATCTGGTATTATTATGTCTCGTATTTTGTAATTATAAACAATGTCTATCCACTGAGAATCATACATCGATTTTTCAATTAAGGTAAACGACCAAAAGAACATACCGATATTGAAGTCAATACTCCTAAATTTAAAAAAACAAAGAATTGTTGGTGGAGGTGGCCGGGGGTGATAGAAAAATCGCGCTTGCACAAATCAACTATTCGACGTGTGTAGAATGCAAATGTAAGCTTGTTATACGAGCGCGTACATACTGAAGTAAAGCACCCCTCCCCTCCCCTTTATTTTTTTGCAATATTTATTTGGTTTTGATATCCTGTATCTTGTAAAACAATATGTATTAATTAAAAACCAAAAATCAATTGTTCAAAAAATGATGGAATTTTTTGGCAGTTGTTTAATTAAACTGTTTAGGTAAACAACCAAAAGGACACACTCTATAGTGTTTCCGCAATGATAAGTCGTTCTTATAGTCATTTAACATGTACATACCGATTTTAAAGTAAAATTGTTAAATTAGAAAAAAAAATCTATGGTGGGGGTGACCATGTGGTGGTAGAAAGATCGCGCCTGCGCAGATCGATTATTCGACATGCGTAGAATACACATCTAAGCTCCCCTTTCAAGCGTGTTTATATTGAAATATAACACCCCTCTCCACCCCTCCCTCCCTCCCTTTTTTATGCGAACCAATCTCGTTTTGTTGCGGTTTTATCCCAGTTCCTAGTGTGACTACCAATCCATTAAGCCCACATTAAGTTTTCTGCGTTAAGTCGTCTGGGCTGTAAAGTGTAAACAGACACACACACGCACGGCCGCTATTAAATATGTAATTGTATTTCACGTTTATAACGATTGGCATTTGCGTTTTTTCAATAAAAAAATATGTATGTTCCTTATACAATGTTCTAATACTAATGAAAATCGTGTAATAAATTTTTTTTAAATAGTTAAAGTTTATGTCGATACCATAACTAGTTTTCGAATAAATGTGTGTTACGTTTAAATTTGACGGACGTCAAATTAAGATTTGGGAAATTAGTAAAAAATAAATTTATATTTCACTGCAACAAGCTCCATTTGCTGACAAACTTTTTAAAAAATTGCTTGGACACTTAATGTTGAATCTTTGTTAAAAATTTTCAAAATTTGTTTTTTATTTACAATTTTTATGGATTGACTATTTTTTTTAAATACGTTACAACGCCATATTTTTAAGATTTCATAAAAGTTGTTCCATAAATGTATACCTAGAAAACCTGTTTAATTTCCGTTTCCGGTTCCGGTTATAAACTTTACAAAAACTTAGTGCCGGATTTCCCAATAAGCTGACTAGGCTGCAGCCTAGGGCCTTAGGGTTTTTGGACCGCATTTTTTCTTCATAATTTTTAGGCTTCACAAATTTTGTGTCTCGTAATTTTTGAGCATCGTGTAAAATTGGGAGGCCCCAAAATATGCTTCGGCTACTTTTTAAGCTTTTAAATGCGCATACCATTATCTTGTGTAGGTAAATTATTATAAAAACCTAGTAACGTTATGTTATAGCCGGTAATCTAAGAAGCGTCATGCCCACACGTAATAACTACAGTATTCTGTTTACCGGCAGGTATTACCGTGGTCAGGTTAGAGCCTTTGCAGTTTGCCTTTTCAAAATAATTAGTGAGACACCAGCGCACAATGCACTGACAGACTCGCGTTGGCCGACCCGTCTAAATGCGTCACGTGATGCATTAGTTCCAATAATGAGATGGCGCCCCAAGTGACGCGCGTCTAGCCGACCTTCATATATATTATAAATCAAAATAATTATTATTAAAAAATCGACGTAGAATAAAAATATAAAAATGTTTCATGTTCCATCTGAGGATAGAGACCTTTCATTGAAACAAAAAATGGTCCAAATTGGTGAAGCGGTAGCCGCTGGAGGAACTGGAGAAGAAAACCCTTAGTGCTTTTATATATGTATGGATGGCTTTTTTTGTATTCTTTTAAGTAATAAGTGCGACTTAATAACAGTAGTTAGTAATATAGAGTGCTCATACAGCAGAAGTATACATAGTGCAGAGACAATTTTAATGTTTTTGCTAAAATATTAAAATGTTCGTTGATAGCGACGGAGATTTGCATTTTGGAACATTCCAACAATATGCGGACGCCGCTGATCCAAGGCGCTAGATAGGCAGTTTCAACTTTCTGTACGACCTTAGCACTGGAATTGAGTGTTATACACTGTGTCCCATAAAAGTTGAAGTATATGCAAACTGCATGAGAAATTATATTATTCCAGATGTGTCGGAAAAAATTTAAATAAAAATTTATAAATTCAACACGTGGTCTTTCACTCCTAGAGTAACAACGACGTATTCTAATGTCTTTGTAGAGAAACAGTTGAAAGTGCTGCGTTCTAAGCAGAAGTCCCGGGTTCCAATCCTGCGCAGGGCAAATTTTTAACTTTTGTTCGTATTTTTTTTATATTTTCAACTGTTTTCATCTTTTCATAACTGAAGTTTTAATGTTCAATTATGTTATAATAATGAAATTGCGATCAATTTATTTATTTCATTCCCTAAAGTATTACATTTATATTATATACTTTACAAATCGAACTCTTTTTGTTATTTGATTGTAGAACCGCATACTTATTTACAGCCTAGGGCCACATAAAATGTAAATCCGGCACTGCAAAAACTACTTGCAATTATATCACTTCAACATACCAAATTTGAAAATAATCTGTCAAGGTATTCCGGAGATGTAGAGGAACGAACGCACACATCCACAGACAGAAATTTTTTTAAAACCACTCTTTTATTTCCGTTAAAATCTGAAATTAAAAAAATTGCATGAAATCATTCATAGCTTTCCATAATTCTAGCAGAAGTTTAGAAAAGGAAATATAATCTTCTACTTCCAATCTTATAATTATGCTAGAACGAAAGTTTACTTAATTTTGATACCTTGAGAGCGCTAATAAGAGTAATTAATATTCTGGCTTTCTGTAGTTTTCCTAGTCTATAAAGGTGACTACCGGAGTACATAACTGTAAATCAGCTGAAGAAATATGAATAAAGTACGAAAGCGCTGAAGGGCCACCTAACATTAATCATTTAACTGACAATTGCAAATTGTAAACTTGCAATTGCAAGTTGACAACTTGCAATTGCAAGTTTAAAAGTTGCAATTGCAAGTTGTAAACATGCAATTATAACTTATAAACTTGCGATTGGTATGAGTGTGTAGGTAATTCAGTTTTACAAGAAAAGGTGTGAAAGTGTAACGTAAGCGTTCATTGTTAAAATTGTGAAAACCATGTCAAGAGAACTAGACCAACTAGTGCGAAGCTATTTTTCTTTGGGCTTTCATCAAAAGGAAATACTTGCTTTCTTGGCGTTAAATCACAGCATAGATGTAAGTAAACGAAATCTAAAAAGAATTTTGCAACGGTTGGGCTTGTATAGAAGAAAACATTTTACGCCTGCTGCTGAAGTTCTCGCTTTCATACAAAGACAAATAGAAAGACACGGTCGGCGGCACGGATATCGATGGATGCATTTAAAATGTTTGCAAAGTAATCTGGTAGTAACTCAGAAAAATGTTCGATTAATACAGGAATGTCTTGATCCAGTTGGGTTAGAAGTTCGATCAAGACGAAGGTTGCGGCGAAGGCGGTACTATAATAACGGGCCCAATTGGTTGTGGCATGTAGACTCATATGACAAGCTGAAACCTTATGGAATTGCAATAAATGGATGCATAGATGGGTTTTCTCGTTATATAGTATGGCTTGAGGCAGGCAGAACAAGCAATGACCCTAAAGTTATTGGTGTTTATTTCCTCCTGGCGGTTCAAAATGGGGGTGGATGTCCTCTTTCAGTAAGGGCTGACATGGGGACGGAAAATGGACACATGGAACAGTTTCAAAAACTTTTGAGCTGCGATGTGGCAATTGATGACAATGCAAGGCGACGAAGGGAGCGGCCATCATTTTTTTACGGAACAAGTCCTGCTAATCAACGTATTGAAGCCTGGTGGTCAATATTACGCAAACATCATGCGCAATTTTGGATGAATTTATTTTCAAATATAAAAGATGATGGTTATTTTAAAGGCACTGAGTTAGGCAAAGCGCTTATCCAGTTTTGTTTTTTAAGGATAATACAGGTAGGTATAGTTTTAAAAAATATGAACAGGAATAGTAACTAAATGTAGTAGTAAATGGATCAGTTTTTAAAATTTTTGTCTATATTTCTGACTTACAGTCATGTTTGACTTGGTTATTAACATCAACAGTGCATGTGTATAGGTACCTCATACAAACATGGTTTTTACTTTTAGTCGGAGCTGAAGGAATTAGTTCAAGAATGGAATACGCATAAAATAGCTGCAACAAGGAACAATATTTCTCCGTCGGGAAAACCAGCTGTTATATGTATGAACTTCCTGAATTGTACAATACCAAAGACTATATATGCTCAGTTGACGCTGATGACGTAGAGATATGCAGAAACGAATGTACTTTTTTAGACGACGGGGTTTTTTGCGACAAAGATGTCTACGAACTATGCTTAATAATAATGCAGGAGCAAGGTCTTATATTCGAAAATGATCCTTATCGCGCAGTGAATTTGTATGCAATTTTACGTAATGAAATAAATACTTTGCTTGTCACATCCCAACCAAATATGTAATTAAATAAACACTCAAGCTTGCTTAATTTTTGTGTTTGGAATTAACTTCTGTTTTGTAAAATTAGTTTAATAAATAACGTAATTAAAGTGAAGGTACATAGTGTTGATATAGTACAAGCCAACAACGTGTATCTACTTTACAATGAGTATCACACTCGCACTACTCCATTAGCATGACTTCGCGGCACTGCTACACATGGATAACCGAGGTACAGAGAGTTTTGCTACAAATTGGTCACAAACAATGTTACTATAGAGTGACTCATAGGAGTAAAATATTTTGATCCATGACGTCACTAAATTAAATAACTTATACGTCCATGACGTCACTGGAAGTACATGACGTCATCACAATATACTAGCTTGTTTACAGATTTTAAAGCTGTATTTGCAACTAGTCTCGGTAGTGTAGGGGCGTGGACTGCCCGGCGCTCAACGAAATGGGGCGATACCGGCAACGACGGTTTTTTTAACTAATTTTTATTTTATATACTGCTTTTCTAAAACAATGTTGTTGCGCTTTTTACTGTTAACGCGAGGTTATTTGTTAAGAACAGTTACATTTTTAAAGAAGAAATGCGAGAACAAAGTTAATGGGCAAAGGTAAAGCAACTGTTAAAATGCTGGTTTTCAACGCTTCTTGCCACACGTAAGTGCATCTTGGGTTGCCTAACCAGTAAGGGTAGATGTCACGGATCGAAAATTTTTTACTGCCATGAGTCACTAGTTTATACTAGGGTCCTGATGAACCACTGCTTTGCCACTAGGAACTGCTTTAACGCGTGCGCAGCATGTCTAATAACTCAGTCCTTACAATTTAGATTTCACTCGGTGTTGCCAAGTACATAGAAATTTTACGGAAATATACGGGAAATTTTTTTAGCGAAAAATGGATTTTTTCTTTCTCAAACGCCAGGAAAGATGATCAACTGTAATAAAAAAAAACTAGAATTTTGTTAATGAAAATGTCCTAGAAGTAATATCGAACATGTGCCGACTTCCTGTATACCCCTAGCGAGTATTGAAAGAGCTCTGAGCTCGGCTACATTCAGATGTTTCGGAAACGTTTCATTCAGATAGTCCACACTTGCAGTGCCTGTGCACAACAAAAATATAAAGTAATCCACAAAAGTAATGAAAAAAATTAACGGTGGTGTCCGGAATCGAACCGAGGGCCCCTTACAAGGTAATAGGGGGGGGGGGTCACGCTTCTACAACACTAAAGTTGTTTACAAAAGTGCGTTTGAATTTGCTACACATGCTAGTAAGCTCACTGCAAGAGTAATATCCGCGACTTGCGACCCCCAAGTCAGATGTAGCCGAAATAACTGCCTGTGCATGACTCAGAGCTCTTTCAATACTCGCTTGCCCCCTAATCATCGCGACTGCGCATATTCAACCGTATTGCACTTTGTTGTTAGATATGTTTAGTAGTACATGTACTGTTATATTTTCTATTTTAATTGAATTATGTTGTTTGTGTTATTTATTTTTTGAGATTTTTGTTTAATTTGGATTAAGAAAAATAAGGTACCTATATTTTTCCTAGTGTAACATTATAAAAAAAAAAAATTTTTTGAAGTGATTTTAGTTCAGATTTGAAAATTTTGCGGTAATAATTAATGTTGGGAATAAAATTATACAGACATGGCAACACCGATTTCACTTCAAATTCAATCTTTTTGCGGAACTTACTTAAGGTGAAATCTGAGTCTGATTGGTGTACGAGGTGATGATTCATCTCTGGAAAAACCTAGAACTTAGAAAGATAACCCTAAATGCAACAAAATCGTGATATGATAATAATAAAATACAAGGTGAATAATTCACTATTAATCAAAAGAAACAATTGCTACTTAAAATACATTTTGTACGTAAGATTAGATTAGATTAATAATGCAAACGTTTAAAATTGAACTTGAATTAGTTGTGGATTAGAAAAAATTGTAAGTAGATACCAACTGTAAGTACAGTAATTAATATGTAATTATAATAATCATTTATTAATACTGGTATATATGAAAACAATATAATACTGAAAATACTCTTAGATATACCTTGCAACATTTAAATTATATTAAATTAATAATCACGTAAACTCAAAATAACTCTATGTTCTATGAAATACTGGTAATTATCATAAAGATAGTGTAAAGCAAGTGTGTCCCTAGATAAACGCACCAAAAGGAATAAATAACAAAAATATTTAGATTTGAGAGTAATGTTTTTCAATGCTCCGCCCTGCCAAGTCTAAAACTAATTATTTGCAATTCCGGGAGTAAAAGTACTAATTTATTTCCTTTTTTCGAGGACTAAAGTGTCACTTTTAACGCCCCGTAGAGATTAAATATTTTCAAAAGTCCCAAGGTATTAAATGTATATAAATTGCTAAGTTACCGAGTATATTTAATCACCATCAGAAACTACGATTTTAATTTTGACGTTTTAAAAAGCTGGATTGTCACGTTGACAGCATATTTTAAAATTTCGACTATTTTGATTTCAAATTATTCGGAAGTTCAAAAAATAGCGTATATACCACAGAACTGAGGAGCTTCATTTAATCCCTCGTGTGATTATTGCCCTTGCTCCGCTACGCTACGCTTAAGCAATAAACTTTTACACTCGGAATTAAATGAAGCACTTCAGTTCCTTGGTTTAACTATTAAAAAATACTTAACCTCGGTTTGCATCTAGAAGGCCTAGTAAGTAGTAGCAAAGCCAAAGTTAAAATCGTTTCAGATAAAATGGCTCTTCCGTGCAAGATGTAGAATAATGTTATTAAAAAAGTTATTTATAATACAAAATCATGATTCTTTACCTTGCCCCAAATTGCTTTTCAACCAACCCATTTTTTATTTGCAGTAAAACTTGCAATACTGGTAAAACTTTTGTTGCTTAACAATATTTTTTTAATTGTTTTTATATCTTTCATCCAATGGACACTTTATCAATAAAAAAGAGCCCTTAGCGTGTCAGATGCGAAAAAATTTAATAAAAATAAATAGTGCATATTAAATTTCATTGTAATATAGTAACAGTATTTTTTTGAACTGTTACTTAAGATTAATAATACAAAAAGTTTGCTTATTATGCAGTGTAGCACAGAGTATTATTTTTTATTATAAACAACTTTGCAGAAGATTAAAAGATTATTAATTACAGTTTTCATTATCTTGCGCGGAATAGCCCCAACTTTAGGTACCTGAAGCGATTTTAATTTAGCCCTACAACGTTAAGTATACTCAAAATTAGTTTTAGATCAAGCAGGCTTAGGTTGCGAATTATTATTTTCAATTTTTTGTCTTTTATATCTATTGGTATTTTTATTCGCGAACACACCGTATAATTAAACATTAAGCGAAAAACAGTAATAGCACAGATAAGGTTAACACTACAGATATACGGTAAATATGTGAGCTATCGGCAGCTTGTTTTATATGATTAATAATCTGCAAAAAGATGGCGCTACAATGACAATTTATAATTAAGTCACAGATGACTGTAATTGAGCAGATTACTTAGCACATATTCAAACCAAAAGTTAGACAGCCATCTGCCATGCTTAATTGTCAAATCGCAATTTTTCGTAAATAATTAATATTGAAGCCAATTCTACTTAAATTATATTCATGATGTGACAGATGCACTCAAATCCCCGATAAAACAGTTTCCAACACATTTCAACAGTAATAAACAAATAGCGATAGCTAATTGGTCCGGCGCGTTATAGCCAAACTAACGCTAATTTCGTCTCCAAATATGGGCGGACATTTTGTATAAAGGGTCGTATATCTCTAGTGTTAACTTTATCTGTGGTAATAGTGAAACAATTCTTACAAGATCCATAATCCACACGTTCGATGCTAAGGCCGAATTAAACTCGGATCTGAAATCCTGGTAATTATCGTAAGACGATGGCAACTCTAATATGCAGCCACAAGTGTGTGCGGTGGGTGACCGTGTGAATCCTTCTGTTTTGTTAAATGTGATCTGTATCTTTTTATCTGCTACTACATCGGCACCAGTTGAAAAGCGTAACAGTGCTGTCCTAGTTTTTTCATCAACTTGTCGAATGAATTTTTTCAAAAACCCTAATACTCTGGGCATGTCAGCATCTAAAATGTCATGCGTTTCGAGCATATGCAATATATTTTTTGGCGATGGTTTCATATTAAGTAGCAGTTCTGAGAGGTCATAAACTGTTACAAGCCCGTTTAGTTCTTCAAACCAAATATCTATTATGTACTTTGGCTTTTGCAACAACTCCTTATGTGCAATCCCTTCTATTATACTGGCTATGTTCAAAGAAGTAGGAAGCTTTTTACAGTCATATGGTTCAAGCACCTCCATAATATCAGTTACCGTTACTGAATTAAAGTCTTGTAAAGCTGCAATCAGCACCTCTTCGTCTGCAGCACCAACCAATTATTAAAAAATTGCAGATAAGTCGGTTGATACTAAACTGCCACTAATACAGTACTCTAAAAATGGCGGTGCCAAGCTAATTGGCATGTACCTTTGATCTATCCAACCACGGTAAAATACGCGAGCTATAGATCTCCACTGAGATTCACCAAAATCGTGACGTAAACAAGGAACTTTAAGTCTAGCGCCAACAGTGCATCGCTCATAAAAAGACCCCCAAAACTCGCTCAAGGCATCCCTATACACACCACCCATATCGAGGGCCTTCTCGGTGTCGCCATTCGGGAGAATCATTTCCATGTTGAGAGGCCCACACTGTTTATCCATGTTTATGAAAAAAGTTATTAATTCATCCATTACCATTCCTCTATGCAATGTTAATTTGGTTTCTGATGTTCCAGTTCCGGTGGTACTAGTATTGACATTTATTTCAGGATCTGCTGTCTCAGTTAAGCGACTTGTGAACGAAGTTTCTTCTTGTTTTAATGCATAATTTATTTGAGTACCGTTAGCGTTGTTATTGAAAAAGTATAAATCTTCTGTACCATAAACAGAACTGCAACAACAATTAAGAAAAATACATTACACATTAGATTACACAATAGGTAAAATTTTCAACAGTGAGCGTGACAGACTCTTTCAAAAATAATGACAAAGCAAATACACTAGTTTTCCGCTGTTTACATTTCTTACATCATTTTTAGTTAATTATATTTGATACTTATGTAGAATATAGATAACTAGGTAGGTACTCAGTTACCGGAGCTACTGAACTCTATTTAAAAACAACTAACATACCTGTTATCAATGACGCTGTACATAGCTTGATTGGATTGTATACTTTGAGAATCATGTTTCTCCAAAGATATCGAAACTAATGCTTCCTATTCTCCACTAGTTTCAGTTGAAGTTGCAGGGGATTTGTTTATTTTTGCAGTTGCTAAATACAATTTTAGCCGCTGTACACCTGTTTTGTCGTAAATTTCACCAACTGTATCTTTATCACTAAACGAACATTTCTGGAAATCGTACAAATCGAAGTTAAATTGATCAACGTTTCCCTTTTTTGATATTTCGCCAGGGAAAAAAAGGTTCTTTCTTTTTTTAATTAAACCTGTTTTTGTTATGGTCTTTAAGACATTTATTCTTCTTATACCACCCCCCTGGTCCTGACGAACCTGGACGTTGTTTCCCATAACCATATCTCTATTCATCCAACCCACATCGACCTTACGAGTTGATTTTTTAAAAGCTGGTTTACTTCTTTGAGAAATAGAATCGTTTAGAGTAGATTTATCGTTCCTTGCGAATTTTTCTAAAAGTCTTGATACAACGCCACGTTTTCGTGTTTCAGTTGATTTTCGTTTTGCAAAATCTACAACTGCAATTCTATCTCCAAGTTTTGGAATGTAGTGGGCCAATTTGTCGTCTTCAATTATTCGCAAAACGTGGCAATTAATCTAAAACAAAATATACATTTATAAGCAGTTTATAATGCAAATCACATTTTTAAAGATAACTAGCGAACATAAATATTAAGTTTGGTTAATCTAACTTGAATGAAATTTATTGTTCGAATACTCAAAATTAGTTAAAATGTTTGAAAAAATGAAAAGTAAATAAGCTTACTCGGTTAATTATGTAATTAATAGTTTATAAAGTCAAACGTCAGAAAACCTGTCATAGCAAAAATCCAAGCGCATATTTTAATTTATCAGAATTAACTTCGTAAGTGCCCGTCATTCGATACCTACTGCAAACTTGCGATTTCTAGACACATATTTTTCGTGAAGTACATACACCGGCGTACGTTACAAACCGTGGGTAATTTTGTTTTGTGGGATTGATTTTAGTTCTATAACATTTATACGTCCAACGACAATCGCCCAGGTCACCGAGCAAGTGCCCGCTAGATTAATGCAATTTTAGTTGTAAAATGTATTACAGATATTTTATACTTACGTTTTCCCTTTTCATTTCACTGATTGAAGATTCTAGGATTCCGAGGGTTTCCAAGAAACTGTACAATTGCACTTGCGTATCCTCATCTTCGTCAAATGTAGACATCTCTAAAACGTTATAAGTTAGGGTTGGTCTAGTAAAACGGAAACGTGAAATAAATAAATTACTAAGCCGATGCGATAGAATAAACAATTTTATAAGCAGTTCTGAGGTCTCTGGAGCACCGAGCAGTGAGCAGCCACTGATAACTTCAGTCCAGCTTTGGGAGCTGATTTGCTGACCATGCATCACGCGAATTCTGCTTGTCGGAAATACATTTTTGGAAACGTTTTCATGATATCAATACTTCCCTAAACTGAAAATATTGTAAAGTAAAAAGCAAATTGTTGGAAATTAGCGAATAGGTGGTAATCGAGAGTCCGTACTCCGGACTAGAACCTAGAACGGTCCGAACGAACGTTCAACGTGAAACCAACGCTATATGAAATGTTTCTATAATAAGTTATTTTATCGTACGAACATTAACAAAGCTAAAAACTTTGCAATGTTATTAAGTGTTTGTAAAAAGCATAGTAGAAAATAATTATATTTTACCTACCATTATCTGATAATTCCTCTTTGTAGTACTTATCCATAGTGCACCGACAAATGAACCACATCAATAACTATCTTTCGCTTTCGGGTTATCAGTCGCAAGTTAGCAAGTTGCAATTGCAAGTTGTCAACTTGCAATTGCAAGTTTCAAAGATGCAACTGCAAGTTGACAACTTGCAATTGCAAGTTTCAAACTTGCAATTGTCAGTTAAATTATTAATGTTACGTGGCCCTTCAGCGCTTTCGTAGTTTGTAGAGGGCGCTAGTTACGCCACTTCGGCTTGATAGTTTGGTACATAACTTTTGTGCTGTTAACTTTTTGAAGCTTTTAGCCATAAATTCGGACGTAGAATTTAATTTTACAAAATAGATATACTTGTTGAAAGTCAATAAAATGAACCCTTTTCGAGAAATACTATTTAAAAGTTTCAGTGTACATCAGAAAATACAATCATTCAATGCGTTTTACCAAGTAGGTATGACATGTCATTTTTAGTAAACAAAAGAACATCGAAATTATACTAAAGTTGTTCTTTTCTGGTGTTGATGGTTTATCACCTTTTTATTTTTATTTTGTTTACTTAAAATGACACATATCTACTCGACTAACAGCAAAAACATAAGTAACACTATCGTTCGCCGATAAAACATAACCATACCAAATTTCAACTCGATCTGATTAGTAGTTTTTGAGTTTTAGTCAAAACTAAAATGTTTGTGTTTAAGGCCCTATAACTATTAAGGCATGTTAGGCTTAATCGGTCTACTTTCAGCCCAGGAAGCTATACTTAAAGGTTGTTCTATTACTTATGGGACACCCTGTATAAACCGGATTATAACCAATTTAATTTAAGACAATTTACAAAAAAAAACCGGCGTTTACAAATTAAATTGCTCTCACTGTAATTCCGTTTATAAAGGCCGGACTATTAGAAATTTTGATATTAGGTACAAAGAACTCGAATAAATCTAAGAGTTGCTGGAGCAAACGCTCTCACTCTCTCTGCGTTATAAAACCTCACATTCTCCGTTTTGGAGATCAATTTATTTACTCAAATAAACAAGCTCTAATTTTTCTTTACTCCCTTTGTTTTATTTCCAAGTTTAATTTTTAATTTTCAAGCCCCCTTCGGGGAAATGCTTTGATTATTTGAATATAAGATCTTTAATTTATTGTAAACAAAACAATTCTTTTAACTTCACCAGGTTTTTTATTTTAGCTTTATACGTATTTCAACGTGTTTACACGCCATTATCAAAAGCAAGATTAAAAGTAAACAGTTAGTGTTGCTATAGGAACAATAAAATTTTATAACTTTATCTTGGTTTTCTATATCTGAGTCCAGATGACTTGATTTCTCACTCCAAAACGTATAATAACGGTGAATGTAAGAGATTAATTTGTTTATTCATTAAAGTATTAGAAATTCATAAACATTTAAAATCTGTACCTTAAACGAATGCACAAATTGATCTCTTAAATTCACCGTTATTAGACGTTTTGGAATGAGAAATCAAGTCATCTGGACGCAGATGTAGAAAACCAACACCAAGTTATGAAGATTTATTGTTTCTATAGCAACACCAACTGTTTACTTTTAATCTTGCCTCAGATAATGACGTGTAAACACGTTGAAATACGTATAAAGCTAAAATAAAAAAACCCGTTGAAGTTAAGAATTATTTTATTTACAAGGTACTATTAAAATAAACTTCAACAAAGTAAAAAGCTCGAAGTTATAAATAAAAGATCTTTGCTTATAAGAGAAGGATCTTTAATAATAAACCATAACGATACGTATTTTAATTTTGACTTAAAATTCTTCTCTAACCTAAATCCCGGTATTTAGAAATATTTACTCCAATTCAGAGATATTAGGGTTGCAGGACCAAGGACAGTTTAGTTCCGGTGGGGCACCAGCATCTCCAAATTATATAATAATTTTTCATATATAATACCACGAGTGGTCAAATTTTGCCGGAAAATTTTTTGATTGTTACGAGCGTTTGTTGCCTAGCAATTTATCGAGTGACATTTGTCAAAAAAATCACGAGTCGTCAGGCGAGTGATTTTTAATAAATGTCACCAGATAAATTGGCAACAAACTCGAGTAAATCAATCGGAAAATTTTCCGGTAATAAATTTGATCACGAATGGTATTCGGATGACTATTTCATGAATAAATTAAACGCTTAAGTGGAAAAATGTATTATCATAATTTCAAACCTATTACACGGGCTTATTTAAAAATATTAAATGTGCAATTATTGTACGTATTTACATGGGATGAATTACGATCATTATTAGCCCCGGTTACAATAGTGGATGAATTATTTTTATTAGTATTATCAGATGTAGTAGTAGTTTCAACGCCTCTGAAACTATGAATTAAGTTAAAATGATGTTCATTGTCTAGTTGAAGATAAGGTTTGAGGGAATGAGTATGGGCATGGCCAGTGATTTTTATTAACTGCTGTTCACCAATGCCTTGTTTAGCTAATGATGACACTGCCAAAGCACGATGGGAGTGGTTGGTGATTTTCAAGCGCTTCGTTTCTAGTCCAACGTTTTTTGCCGATTCTCGTGTCCATTTTGATAAGGTATTGACACCTATTGGCGAGTCTTTGTACCATTTTCCATTTTTCCAGTTAGTATTACCACAGATAAGGTTAACACTACAGATATACGGTAAATATGGGAGCTATCGGCAGCTTGTTTTATATGATTAATAATCTGCAAATAGATGGCGCTACAATGAAAATTTATAAGTAAGTCACAGATGACTGTAATTTAGCAGATTACTTAGCACATATTCAAACCAAAAGCCATCTGCCATGCATTGTCAAATCGCAATTTTTCGTAAATAATTAATATTGACGCCAATTCTACTTAAACTATATTCATGATGTGTACCTAGTTTTTTAATTTATTGCAAGCAAATTAATTTATCAAGCATTAATCATACACATTTATTGCACAGTCTAATTTTAAAACTTTATTTTCTGTTTGTGGTGAATTAAATTTAATAATAATTCCAAAATCATCTACATATTTTTATAGGACTCGTATAAATCATAATAATCGAGCACTTGCCACTAACAACAGTCGACATGTTGAATATTTATTATTTATCACAATTCAGAACTGATACTTTTTCTGATATATCAATTTTCAGTAAACAGTAAATACAAGGAAAATATAAAATACGCGCTTTAACCAGATCCCAGACAAGGTCAGGTTTTTAACGTCATCTGTGACAGATACATTCAAATTCGCGATAAAACAGTTTCCAACACATTTCAACAGTAATAAACAAATAGCTATAGCAGCGCCCTAAAATTGGTCTGGTGCGTTGTATCCACACTAACGCTAATTTCGTTTCCAAATCTGAGCGGACATTTTTTATAAGGGGTCGTATATCTGTAGTGTTAACCTTATCTGTGGTATTACTACATAAAAATAACCTATCTGATTAATTGTCAAGCCACGTTTTTCTAGCAGCAATTTTAACAAACGAACAAGACAAAGGCTCGGGTTGTCAGTATTTTTAATTAACCACTTGCTGTTTGTCAAAGTTTTTGATCCTCCTTGTGCGGTTTTAGAGAAAAAACTGGATTGTATTCAATTCTTCCAGTCCACATTCCGTTAGTATCTATTTCATCCCTGAAGTAATGTATTTTACAGTGGACAGCTTCATTACCTCTCCATGCTAATTCAAAAGCACATATATGAAAAAATTTTCTCTGCAAACCTTCGGGATGTTCTTCGTTCCATGAATTTGCCATCAACTGTATGTCTTTCAAAGATAGAGCTTGGGAACTGACCATTCTCTTATCCTCACACTCTTGTAAAGATTTTCGTTTGGCATCTCTTGCTTTTCTTGCTGATTTGAACAGTATGTCAGTAAATGGATCAATTCTCCGACCATATTCATTGAAATATTTTTCCTGTAACCTCTTTGCCGTGGAATTCCATATTGTTTTAACACATGATTCTTTACAATCCTGACCGTTCTTCTTCTTCATATTAAAGCCCCAGTCTTGAAGGATATGCGCTAGTTGCTTTGCTTCTGTATCCGCCTGTAACAAGAGCTTCTTTAATAATATAATTATTAATTTTCGGACTCTACCTGTAACTTCTGTAGTTTCTTTCCCCGCAGAACTCCTGAAACTGCGCCCATATGGACGCTTGAGTTTTAACAGTATTGCGTGGTGTTACATTTCAGATCGCTTTTTCTATGTTTTCAATAGAATTATCACCGAATCGATTCATCATTTCAGGCAGTTTAAGAAAATCAACAACGTTGCTAAGGACGCTCTTAAAACGTCAAAATTTTTTCATTTATTAAAATTCGCATAGTTACGAATATACTAAATGTGATTGGATATAAGGCTTCCATAAAATTCGGCGATTGGTTTTTTTGTTTTAAAACCATGTAGTTTGCCCTAATTCTACTTTCTGATTGGTTTATAAATTCATGAATGAAATAGTCACAATTAAACTTGTGTATTATCCGAGTATTATCACTACAAGGTTGTACTCTGGGTAGCCGACTTACTGTACCCCGCTTTCTACAAAGTCTAGGCTACTACACCTGTTAAGAAGCAGGTGTTATTTAAAAAAAACATAAGCTACTAATGTCAGAATGGAAGACTATATTTATAACACAATATAAGGAACAATATATTTATTATTATTATTTCAAAAACTATTTCTTGAAAGTTAATATTTACAATATGTGCACAAAAACACCATTTTCGCTTTTATGATTACCTATATTACGTACATTACACTAACAAAATTATTCCCTAAACAAATTTTCAAATGCTACATTTAAACGGTTTGTCTCCTGTATGTATGTTCATATGTTGTTGTAGGTTACACTTGCATTTACTTTTGAAATCACATTCACTACATTTGAAAGGTTTGAATTCTGTATGTAGTTTCATGTGTCTTTGTAGGTTACTCTTTTGTATACATTTGTAATCACATACATTGCATTTAAACGGATTGTCTCCTGTATGTATGTTCATATGTTTTCGTAGACTTATTTTTTGTATACATTTGTAATCACATACACTACATTTAAATGGTTTGTCTCCTGTATGTATTTTCATGTGTTTTTGTAGGTAACTCTTTCGTATACATTTGTAATCACATACATTGCATTTAAACTGTTTGTCTCTTGTATGTATGTTCATATGTTGTCGTAGAGAACTTTTAAGTATGCATTTGTAATCACACACATTGCATTTAAACGGTTTGTCTCCTGTATGTATTTTCACATGTTGTTGTAGGTTCCACTTGTATTTACTTTTGTAATCACATTCACTACATTTGAAAGGTTTGAATTCTGTATGTATTTTCATGTGTTTTTGTAGGTTACTCTTTCGTATACATTTGTAATCACATACATTGCATTTAAACTGTTTGTCTCTTGTATGTATGTTCATATGTTGTCGTAGAGAACTTTTAAGTATGCATTTGTAATCACACACATTGCATTTAAACGGTTTGTCTCCTGTATGTATTTTCACATGTTGTTGTAGGTTCCACTTGTATTTACTTTTGTAATCACATTCACTACATTTGAAAGGTTTGAATTCTGTATGTATTTTCATGTGTTTTTGTAGGTTACTCTTTCGTATACATTTGTAATCACATACATTGCATTTAAACTGTTTGTCTCTTGTATGTATGTTCATATGTTTTCGTAGAGAACTTTTAAGTATGCATTTGTAATCACATACATTGCATTTAAACGGTTTGTCTCCTGTATGTATTTTCATGTGTTTTTGTAGGTAACTCTTTTGTATACATTTGTAATCACATACATTGCATTTAAACTGTTTGTCTCTTGTATGTATGTTCATATGTTGTCGTAGAGAACTTTTAAGTATGCATTTGTAATCACACACATTGCATTTAAACGGTTTGTCTCCTGTATGTATTTTCACATGTTGTTGTAGGTTCCACTTGTATTTACTTTTGTAATCACATTCACTACATTTGAAAGGTTTGAATTCTGTATGTATTTTCATGTGTTTTTGTAGGTTACTCTTTCGTATACATTTGTAATCACATACATTGCATTTAAACTGTTTGTCTCTTGTATGTATGTTCATATGTTTTCGTAGAGAACTTTTAAGTATGCATTTGTAATCACATACATTGCATTTAAACGGTTTGTCTCCTGTATGTATTTTCATGTGTTTTTGTAGGTAACTCTTTTGTATACATTTGTAATCACATACATTGCATTTAAACGGATTGTCTCCTGTATGTATGTTCATATGTTTTCGTAGACTTATTTTTTGTATACATTTGTAATCACATACACTACATTTAAATGGTTTGTCTCCTGTATGTATTTTCATGTGTTTTTGTAGGTAACTCTTTTGTATACATTTGTAATCACATACATTGCATTTAAACTGTTTGTCTCTTGTATGTATGTTCATATGTTTTCGTAGAGAACTTTTAAGTATGCATTTGTAATCACATACATTGCATTTAAACGGTTTGTCTCCTGTATGTATTTTCATGTGTTTTTGTAGGTAACTCTTTTGTATACATTTGTAATCACATACATTGCATTTAAACTGTTTGTCTCTTGTATGTATGTTCATATGTTGTCGTAGAGAACTTTTAAGTATGCATTTGTAATCACACACATTGCATTTAAACGGTTTGTCTCCTGTATGTATTTTCACATGTTGTTGTAGGTTCCACTTGTATTTACTTTTGTAATCACATTCACTACATTTGAAAGGTTTGAATTCTGTATGTATTTTCATGTGTTTTTGTAGGTTACTCTTTCGTATACATTTGTAATCACATACATTGCATTTTAACTGTTTGTCTCTTGTATGTATGTTCATATGTTTTCGTAGAGAACTTTTAAGTATGCATTTGTAATCACATACATTGCATTTAAACGGTTTGTCTCCTGTATGTATTTTCATGTGTTTTTGTAGGTAACTCTTTTGTATACATTTGTAATCACATACATTGCATTTAAACTGTTTGTCTCTTGTATGTATGTTCATATGTTGTCGTAGAGAACTTTTAAGTATGCATTTGTAATCACACACATTGCATTTAAACGGTTTGTCTCCTGTATGTATTTTCACATGTTGTTGTAGGTTCCACTTGTATTTACTTTTGTAATCACATTCACTACATTTGAAAGGTTTGAATTCTGTATGTATTTTCATGTGTTTTTGTAGGTTACTCTTTCGTATACATTTGTAATCACATACATTGCATTTAAACTGTTTGTCTCTTGTATGTATGTTCATATGTTTTCGTAGAGAACTTTTAAGTATGCATTTGTAATCACACACATTGCATTTAAACGGTTTGTCTCCTGTATGTATTTTCACATGTTGTTGTAGGTTCCACTTGTATTTACTTTTGTAATCACATTCACTACATTTGAAAGGTTTGAATTCTGTATGTATTTTCATGTGTTTTTGTAGGTAACTCTTTCGTATACATTTGTAATCACATACATTGCATTTAAACTGTTTGTCTCTTGTATGTATGTTCATATGTTGTCGTAGAGAACTTTTAAGTATGCATTTGTAATCACACACATTGCATTTAAACGGTTTGTCTCCTGTATGTATTTTCACATGTTGTTGTAGGTTCCACTTGTATTTACTTTTGTAATCACATTCACTGCATTTGAAAGGTTTGAATTCTGTATGTATTTTCATGTGTTTTTGTAGGTTACTCTTTCGTATACATTTGTAATCACATACATTGCATTTAAACTGTTTGTCTCTTGTATGTATGTTCATATGTTTTCGTAGAGAACTTTTAAGTATGCATTTGTAATCACACACATTGCATTTAAACGGTTTGTCTCCTGTATGTATTTTCACATGTTGTTGTAGGTTCCACTTGTATTTACTTTTGTAATCACATTCACTACATTTGAAAGGTTTGAATTCTGTATGTATTTTCATGTGTTTTTGTAGGTTACTCTTTCGTATACATTTGTAATCACATACATTGCATTTAAACTGTTTGTCTCTTGTATGTATGTTCATATGTTTTCGTAGAGAACTTTTAAGTATGCATTTGTAATCACACACATTGCATTTAAACGGTTTGTCTCCTGTATGTATTTTCACATGTTGTTGTAGGTTCCACTTGTATTTACTTTTGTAATCACATTCACTGCATTTGAAAGGTTTGAATTCTGTATGTATTTTCATGTGTTTTTGTAGGTTACTCTTTCGTATACATTTGTAATCACATACATTGCATTTAAACTGTTTGTCTCTTGTATGTATGTTCATATGTTTTCGTAGAGAACTTTTAAGTATGCATTTGTAATCACACACATTGCATTTAAACGGTTTGTCTCCTGTATGTATTTTCACATGTTGTTGTAGGTTCCACTTGTATTTACTTTTGTAATCACATTCACTACATTTGAAAGGTTTGAATTCTGTATGTATTTTCATGTGTTTTTGTAGGTAACTCTTTTGTATACATTTGTAATCACATACATTGCATTTAAACTGTTTGTCTCTTGTATGTATGTTCATATGTTGTCGTAGAGAACTTTTAAGTATGCATTTGTAATCACACACATTGCATTTAAACGGTTTGTCTCCTGTATGTATTTTCACATGTTGTTGTAGGTTCCACTTGTATTTACTTTTGTAATCACATTCACTACATTTGAAAGGTTTGAATTCTGTATGTATTTTCATGTGTTTTTGTAGGTTACTCTTTCGTATACATTTGTAATCACATACATTGCATTTAAACTGTTTGTCTCTTGTATGTATGTTCATATGTTTTCGTAGAGAACTTTTAAGTATGCATTTGTAATCACACACATTGCATTTAAACGGTTTGTCTCCTGTATGTATTTTCACATGTTGTTGTAGGTTCCACTTGTATTTACTTTTGTAATCACATTCACTGCATTTGAAAGGTTTGAATTCTGTATGTATTTTCATGTGTTTTTGTAGGTTACTCTTTCGTATACATTTGTAATCACATACATTGCATTTAAACTGTTTGTCTCTTGTATGTATGTTCATATGTTTTCGTAGAGAACTTTTAAGTATGCATTTGTAATCACACACATTGCATTTAAACGGTTTGTCTCCTGTATGTATTTTCACATGTTGTTGTAGGTTCCACTTGTATTTACTTTTGTAATCACATTCACTACATTTGAAAGGTTTGAATTCTGTATGTATTTTCATGTGTTTTTGTAGGTTACTCTTTCGTATACATTTGTAATCACATACATTGCATTTAAACTGTTTGTCTCCTGTATGTATGTTCATATGTTGTCGTAGAGAACTTTTAAGTATGCATTTGTAATCACACACATTGCATTTAAACGGTTTGTCTCCTGTATGTGTTTTTACATGTTGTCGTAGCATACTTTTATGCATACAACTATAATCACATGTATTGCATTGAAAACGTTTACTTTTAGTATGATTATTTAGATGTTGCTCCAAGTTCTTCTTGTATTTAAATTTATTGTTGCGTAAACCACAATAAAAAGTTTTAAATTCAGTAGACTTCCTTACTGTTTCCTGTACATGACCATCTTCAACTTCATTTTTTATTTGCAAATCCTCGCTGACCAATGGTTCAAGCTTGATGTAGATATCATCATTACCAATCTTTATACCATATTTCAGATCAGGAATTTGTGGTTTTATTTGTAGATTCAAAGACTGAATGCTGGTATCTTCATGTTTCACTGTAATTATTTAACACATACATTAATAAAATAACTTTGGCGTACATTTAGATAGCCTCAGTTTATTTTTGCAATATTAATGGGTAATTTGTCATATAGGCAAACATATACAAATTTTGAATTTCTTACAAAGGTTTTGTAAAACTAAAAACGAAATTGGAAATAACATTTATTTGATACTGTCTACCGTACACTACTTTACGTCATTAATTTGAGTCCGGGAAATGACACATTGCAGTACTAGGCCGGGAAGTGTTGCGTCGCAACATTTTTGAATAAAGTATAATATTTTAATCAAGAAAAATTTTCAAACATTTGGTTGCTATCGTTACTCTAAGTAAAGCAACCAGATTATCCTTATTAATTTGCTTGATTAAAATATTATCCTTTATTTAAAAATTTTAAAAAGACATACAGTATGAAATACGAGGGGGTATTGATATCTAGTTAGCTTGGAAAGTTTCTAGTCAAGAAAAGTGAATATGGTTGCCATGGTTACAAATATGATGTTTTAAAAATAAGTTGCCGAAGTTTGACATCCATGAGTTGAACGGTGATCAAACTGTGAATTTTTGAAAACAGCATGTCAGAGAAAAAGATAGAATTTGAAAAAATCGAGTTTCGGTCAGTTATTAAGTATCTATTTTTGAAAGGGTTATCGGGCAAAGAAATTTTTGCTGATATGATAGAAACCTTAGGTGATCAGTGTCCTTCATACGCCACTATTAAAAACTGGGTTGCGGAATGCCAAATTTATTCCAAGATGCCTGAACGTTGATCAGAAGCGCGTTCGATTGACAACGTCAAAGGAAATCTGCCGCCGTTTTGCAGAGGATTCCTCAAACTTTTTGGATCGGCTTGTTACTATGGACGAAACGTGGATCCATCAATATGATCCAGAGACTTAAGAGCAATCCAAACAGTGGAAGCATGTTGGTTCTCCACGACCCAAAAAATTCGTGTTCAACAATCGGCTGGCAAGATTCTTGCTTCAGTTTTCTGGGACAAAGATGAGATAATTCTGATAGATTATTTGGAACGGGGTAGAACTATCACGGGAGCATATTCTACTGAGTTGCTAACTAAATTATCTAAGAAAATTGTGGTAACACGCCGCGGAAAACTTGCCAGAGGTGTGCTCTTTTTGCAAGACAACGCTCCTGCTCACAAGTCGTTGATTGCACTGCAAAAAATTGATGAAATTGGTTTTGAATTGGGTGACCACCCGCCCTATTCTCCGGATTTAGCACCGTCAGACTATTATTTGTTCCCAAAACTCAAAAAACATTTGAAAGGTAAAAGATTTTCGACAAATGACGAAGCAATATATGCCGTTGAGGAGTGGTTTGCAGACCAAGACAAAGATTTTTTTTTAAATGGCTAAGAATTACTTTATGAACGTTCTGCTAAATGTATAAGTCTTAGTCTTAAAGGAGATTATGTTGAATAAATAAAATTTTGTTTTGAAATATTGTGGCGTTTTATATGGTAGGCTAAGTACTTATCAATACCCCCTCGTAAAATGTTGTACGTCACATGGCCGTGAGATAATCTTACAATCTCCTTCGTCGCCTCATCCGGAAACATCTCGACTCGTTACTGTAATAAGTCATCTCCCGGCCTTATAACGTAAATAATTATTACGGTCTAATCTGCATTTCACTATGTACGCTTTGATAACACTAATTTTTCTAATAAAAGTAGGAGCATGGTGTTTAACTTTAAACTATTTATTTATAAACTTTAGTGAAACAAAGGCCACGGTTATAAAGGCTTGAGTGACATGACACACCAAACAGCTACTTCTTTTACTAACAACTGACTTAAGACTACTTGAGTGGAGGTGGTTAAGCCACCCTTCTGTTCAGTAAGTGCACTTTAGTGCCATGTTGCCAACTTAAGGCTAATACCAACTTAAAATACATAAATGACTATAAACACAGACTAAATACTCCTTGGGCCTCTGAACTTAATGGTGCAGTGGTTTCGTTCAAAACACTGTCATAGGTGGCAGCACACGTAATTATCTATAACTCAAGTAAATTGCGGTGTAATAAATACGCTAAGTACTGCACAACAAAACTGGTAGACTTTATTGACTGTTAGATATTGAAGCAGGTAAAAAGGGTCGAGACAGATACAGTTCAATTTCTCATTGAGTTCAAGTAATACTTACAAATACCAGTGGCCAGAACGATACTTTTTAAAAGTATTGCGACACCGATACTCAATACTTTTTTAGAACAGTATCGCGATACTGATAGTCGATACTTAACAAAATATCACGAAACTTTTTTTAAAGCGGAGACGGGGTAAACAAAAAAGTAATTTCAGGCGAGTTGGTTAAATTAGTACTTTGACAAGGGCCGTTTAATCATTTTAATTTCATAATTATTCCTCGCATCCTGGCTTCCTGGGGTGTCTGTAGAGTGTACATTTCTGAATTTTGTACTTAGTCTGTTGGTTGTAAAATTGTGATTTCAATCACAATTTTTACTAAAAAAAACACTTAATTTAAATCACATGTTTTAAATCAAGCATACCGTGGACGGAAGTAAATTAGTAGATATCGGTCATTAGCACTATATTTGGTATGAGGAATTAGCAAAAACTCCAAACAACATTTTCAAAGAACGAATACGTATGGGATTATAAAAATAAAGTAGTTGTATTATTGTATGTCTTACCTACACCGGTTTTTCAACATCATAATAATAATAAATATATACGCCCCGACAAATACAGAATCACAAGAAAAAAAGAAGAATTTTATGAGCAATTGCAAAAAGTCCACGACAACCTACGTAACAAGCATAAAAGAGGTATAATAATAATGCTAGGTGAAATGAACGCTAAAATTGGTAAGGAAAACACAGGCAGAGAAGAGATAATGAGAAGAGAAGGGATAGGCGAGATAAATGAGAACGGAAAGATGTTCCTAGATTTTTGTGCAACAAATAATTTAGTTGCTGGGGGCAGCATTTTCCTTCACAAACCCATTTATAAAGCAACATGGACGGCACTCGATGGGAAAACAAAAAATCAAATGGATCACGTAACAATAGAAAAGAAACACAGGAAATGCCTCATGGATGTTAGAGTCATGCGTGGAGCTGATGTTGGATCGGACCATGCACTAGTTAAGGCAAAGTTCAGAGTTAAACTAAAAGCAATAAATAGAGAGAAACAAAGAAAAAATAAATACAATACCCAACGCCTGAAAGATGAAGAAACACAAAAACATTTCCTATCTCAACTGAAGAAAGGATTAGAACGAAGTTACAACATGGAAGAGAACTCTATAGATCAACTATGGAATAAATACAAAAAGGCCATGAAGGAAACGGCAGAAGAAACAATTGGCAGGAGAAGAAAATATGATAAGACGTGGATGACACGGAATACATGGGAACTAATCGAAGAAAAAAGTAAGATTAAACAAAATATATTAAATGAATTGACGCCTGAGGGGAAACAACAGTTAGAAAAACTATACTGGATTAAAGATAAACAAATAAAAAAACTGCAAGAAAAGATCGAAGGAAGCAACAAGAGGAGCTAATGAAGGAAGCAGAAAAAGCAGTTAGACTGAATGATATGAAGACCTTGTATAACATAACGCGAAAAATGGCAGGTCAGAAAGGCAACAACAACACACATGAAAGACGAAGATGGCAATATACTCAAATCGGAGCAAGTTGGGAGATGGTTGGAATATTTTAAAGGAATTTACTCGAAATGGGAAGGAAGCAATGAAGAAGATAATAACGAAGATGACGATGAAGAAACCGAAGAACTGAATTTGAATACGAGTGAAATCTCAAAAGAAGAAATTCAGATAGCTATAAAAAAGCTGAAGAATGATAAGGCAGCAGGTATAGACAACATCCCAAGCGAATTAATAAAGGCGGGAGCGGAAACAAGTGTTAACATACTATATTGCTTAATCCGGAAGAATGGTCTATAGGACTGATTATTAAGTTACCAAAGAAGAGAGACAGGACCACTGTGACAATTGGAGAGCCATAACAATTCTAAATACCACAAGTAGAATTTGAACAAAAATTATATTAGAAAGAATGAAAGGTGAGATAGAAAACCTACTTAGAACTAATCAAGGAGGTTTCAGACCGCGAAGATCTTGCTCGGATTTACTAGGCACTTTAAAGATCATATTAGAAGAAGGTAACGAATGGCAAAAAGAAATACACCTGGGCTTTGTTGATTTCAAGAAAACATTTGATAAAATAGATAGAGCAAAATGTGGCAGATACTAAGAAAATATGGCTTACCCAGAATAGTATATTATTTTAAGCGGAGGAGAAGTATGACTTTTCATGGCGCGCCTGAGTTTACCCGCCGAACGCAGTGAGGCGGGTAATAGAAGGCAAGCCATGAAAAGTCACTTCTCCTCCAAATTAAATATGCTATTTTTTCTTCAAACGCTTTAAAATATGTATTATAAAGCTGCCATGTTTTTGTGTTTTTGATACTCAGCTCTGGGTTTGATTTATGCATACAATACTAGAAATGTAGTAGGCGATTAATAAATGCGAGTAGTTTCTATTGTTATACAAAAAAACGTTTTGGCAGATATAAATTGTTCATCGTTGCTGTTAGTTGTGACCGGTTAGTTTTTGAAATGCAACCGAGCTTGTCGGCAGAAATTGAGGCTGCGGCCAATGAGGCTGTCTCCTCTCTTGGACCCACAAAATCTAGCGAGAAATATTGTGCCGCGTACGATCATTTTAAAAAGTGGTGCGATTCAAATAATGTAAATAAATTTGAAGAAAATGTGTTTCTCTACGACTATTAAATAATACGCTGATTCTTGTTGCATATTAAATTGAATAATAGCATAAATTCTTCACACCGTGATTTCTTACAAAGAAATCACTGTAGATTAGCCAATCACATCCTTTGATCTTTAAGAATTCACGCTAATATTGCTTTGAAAATAAAAAACCCAGTGTATCTTAGCAACCTGCTAATAAGTCGCCATTTGAAACGTCAAATACACCAATCATTTATAACGTCAAATACATGTCATAATTGCAAAGTTTAATATTTTAAGTGTTAATTAAAGATTTGTGTTAAAAACTATGATTTAGGTATATAATTTCTTGTGGTCGTAGAGAAAGTATAGTCTTCTACTTGCGTAGAATGGCTATTATTCACTTAGATGATTCCAAAACTCGCTCGCTGCGCTCGCTCGTGTCGGAAACTTCATCCACGTGAATAATAGCCATCATTCTACGCTCGTTGAAGAATGTACTATTCTAGCATATTTCAACACAATGGCTAAAGAGAAAAAATGGAAATCATCGACCATGTGGTCGCGATATTCCATGATCAAATCGCAACTAATAATTAAAAACGGAATGGATATAAGTAAATGTTTAAAGTTACGCGCGTTCTTGAAAAAAGCAAACGAAGGGTATTCTGCAAAAAAATCAAGAATTTTTTCGAAGGAGCAGTTCGAAACTTTTTTATTTGAAGCGCAAGATGATTTGTATTTAGGATTAAAGGTAATACGTTTTAGGTAATTTTAATTTTGTGGTTTAAATATGTAATTTCTTCATATTGTTTTATTAATTGGAGTAACTGGAGCCTGCAGATGTGATGAAATGGTAAAAATGAAAACTACAGATATAGAGGACATGGGGAATGTTGTTTTGATTAAAATTCCGGATAGTAAGACTAGAAAAGTTCGATCGTTCACAATAATTGGAGAAAATTACGTCAAAATCTATCGAAAATATGCAGCGTTAAGACCAAAAGATATGCCAGAAACTAGATTCTTTTTAAAATATCAAAATGGAAAATGCTGCAGAAGTGTAATGGGAATACACATTAGCAGTGTTTCTGGAAAGGTTGCAACTTTCTTAAAATTAAGTAATTCAAAAGAATACACAGGCCATTCTTTAAGACGCACTTCGGCTACACTATTATTGATGGAGGAGGTAATATTGAGACGCTAAAGCGGCACGGGGCGGGGGCTGGAAATCAAGTAGTGTAGCGGAAGGCTACATAGAGGAGTCGCTGCGAAATAAAAATGAGAATGCAAGTAAAATATTAAACTTGAATGAAGGTATAACACCTAGTGCCAGCAAGACAAATCTTATTGGACCATCAGCATCTCATTTGATTGCAGAAAATTTAACTTCGTCTGCACAGACTTCTATAGTACTGCATGGTTTTAGTTTTCAAAATGCAACATTGACAAATTGCACGTTTAATATTAGTTTGACAAATAAAAATGACGTTTAAATTCGTATTTTCATTATTGTGTGTTATTATTTTAGCGTTTCCATAGCAACACTTTTCCCTCCATGGAGGGAAAAGGAAAAGTAAAACTGTCGCCAGCGGAAAAGTTGCATTTTTCCGCAGCCACCTCAGTCAAATTATGACCTAATTATTTTACGTTTGAAGAAAAAATACATTACACTAATTAAACTACTATTTGAAAATTATAGTGCATGTATTCAGCATAATAATACAATGTCGGAAATATTCGTCATTGTAACGGGAGTTAGACAGGGATGTATCCTGTCACCCTGTTGTTTCTTATAGTTACAGACTGGGTGATGAAAACTACAGATAATAAGAAAGGTTTAGAGTGGAGGTTCGGATACAAACTGGAAGATTTAGAATATGCAGATGATGTTTGTCTAAAACATACTGAAGAACATAGCAAACACAGTTGGGTTAGAAATTAACACAGACAAAACCAAGACATTAAGAATAAATACGGAAGATACAGAAAAAATGGTACTAGAGAACCATAAAATACAAAATGCTAAAAAGTTTACGTACCTAGGTAGTATTGTTGACGAACACGAAGGATGCTACGCAGATGTTAAAATAAAAATTTGTAAAGCACAAAACGCCTTTAACATGCTACGTAAAATATGGGCCTCAAATGAATTATTCAAGAAAACAAAGCTACGAATCTTCAATACTAATATAATAAGTGTGCTTCTGTATGGAGCCGAGACATGGGCTCTGAATAAGCAGCAAACAAAAGAACTGCAAATATTCTTTATTAAATCCTTAAGAATCTTAACAATATTTTGGCCGGACCAAATTACCAACGCTGAGCTATGGGAAAGAGCCGAACAAGAGCAGGTAGAAATCATCATAAAAAGGCGACGCTGGAAATGGATTGGACACACGCTAAGAAAACCGGTTACAGACATAACCCGGCAGGCAATGGAATATAACATCAAAGGCAAACGAAAACAGGGAAGACCAGCTCTGACATGAAAAAGAAATGTTAACAGTGAATATAGTGCGCGAAATATGTCCTGGAACCAAGTGAAAGTTTTAGCGAAAAATAGGGAAAATTGGAAAGTTTGTAGAGTCACTTTGCAGCAGTGAAGATAGTTAACTCAACCACTAATGTTAAAATCGGGTTAAATTAAAGTGTAGTGAACCGAAAGTGTAAGGCTGACAACCTTATTACTTTTATTAACTGTCAGTAAAACGTACATTTGGACGCCCTACGCCCTATGATCCCCAGAGGACCAACAGGAACGAAGAAGAAGAAGAAGTTTATTACTACCTATAATATCATTTTGTTTTTAATGACTTACCAACACCATGCTCCACAACGTCACCATGATGTGGTTTAGAAAACGAACATTCTTCTTTGATTTCGTTCAACTGGGGTACACCCGATGTGGAATAGGCAATGGCAGCTAACGAAACTTCGCTAGCAACTTCAAGTTTCACCTCTGTCTCCCTCTTTTAGTTTAAATACGTACAAGTATTATACCTACGCTTCCTAAAACGTTTAAAAATTATGTTTATTGCATGGATATGATACCTACTACAAGTATGACTTACTTTCAAGGCAAAACTTAGGAAAAGCAGTGTAGATACAATAATTTTATAATCTGTAGTAGGTACAAACCTTAAGATTTTTTAATACTGCAATTATTTGTTAAGCGCTGATGCACCAAACCATTCGACTTCTTAGCTTATCAGGTCACAGAACATATACCTAGGAAAGGCAAAGTTCCTTAAAAAACTGTTGACAGCAACTGCACTAAAGCGACGCTATGGGCAGGGGGCCGAACTAAACACGCATTTTGGCGCCACTTTCAAATTCAAAATGTTTTAGTGTAAAAATCAAATGTGATTATTCTGTTTAACTGAATGTATGTAATGCTGCAGATGTAATTTCACATTTGCAATATTACATTTTTATTCAGCTAAAAAAAATAATCGTTTGGCAACCAATTTTATGAAATAAAAAAAATTGTAATTCAAATCAGTTTATTCAAATAAAATTAAAAAGTTACTAATGTGGTACACAGAAAAGTTTACAACAGTTGCCTAAATAGTCAACAAGTTAAATACAATTTAGACATGTTTTACAATTTCATTAATTATTTCATTTTAGACTTTAGTACCAGTAGTGTTATTACAAATTCAGAAAGTAATAATGCTTAGACTAACTCGGATCAGTAGACCTTACGCAAGTGTTTGAAGAAGTGTAGCTTTGCTGCAAAAAGAGATTACAATAGTAATATTCTTGCATACATCTATAAACAGGTTAATATTTATCGTTAATAATACAATTTTTAACTTCAACTGATATTTTAATTTAGCCTTATACGTCTTTCGACATGTTGACATGACATTTTCAGAGGCAAGATTAAATTAAAATGAACTTCAACGGAGTAAAGCAGGAACTTATAAATCCATCCCTATCCATACATAATGTGTCCATAAAGTAACTCCCCCCCCCCCCTCACCCATCTAACTTTTGAACAACTTGATATTTTTCTACAAAATTTAGTGTGCTGTAATGGGAAATTAAATACTATTTTTCCGACCATATTAAAATTTTGTATCATCCAAAATGGCGACTGGGCGCCATTTTGAATTCTTTTTTTAAATAGAAAGGGGGGTCGAGTGACACCTCATTTGAAAGGTCTTTTAATTCTGCGTCTCATCCTAGAGTTTCAAAGAAAAATATTTAGCCATAACAAAATGACAATGTTTGACGATTAAGAAGTTTATTATAATATATAAACCGAATTACAATGCGAACAATTTAATTTGTAAATGCCTGATTTTAACAAATCGTCTGTTTTTGATTTTGCATTAAACAAAGTATTTAAGATGTTCCTAGTTGTTTTAAAGCTTACTTTATATTTATTTGTTTTGTTTATAATTTTAGCAATTTGTTCTGATTTCTCACCAAAATATGGGATCGAAGCATATTTAATTGTATCGAACGAAGTTAGGATATTCGGATATTTTTTTTTTTTTTTTTTTTTTTTTGAATGGCTAATTTATAATCTTTTTCTTTAATTAATGATACATTAATTAAAGAAAAAGATTATAAATTAGCCATTCAAAAAATTAATCCGAATATCCTAACTTCGTTCGATACAATTAAATATGCTTCGATCCCATATTTTGGTGCGAAATCAGAAAAAATTGCTAAAATTATAAACAAAACAAATAAATATAAAGTAAGCTTTAAAACAACTAGGAACATCTTAAATACTTTGTTTAATGCAAAATCAAAAACAGACGATTTGTTAAAATCAGGCATTTACAAATTAAATTGTTCGCATTGTAATTCGGTTTATATAGGCCAGACTATTAGAAATTTTGATATTAGGTATAAAGAACACGTACGTTGTTACAAATACAAACACCCACATAAATCCAACTACGCTAAACACTTACTAGAACAAAATCATTCAATGACATCTAATAACACCATAAAATGTTTACACTTTTGTGATGATAAACGTAAATTAGATATACTAGAAGCTTTTGAAATTCACAAACATTTAAAAACTGTACCGTTAATGAATGAGCAAATTGATCTGTTAAATTCTCCTCTACTGGACATTTTGGAATAAGAAATCAAGTCATCTGCAGACGATTACCAAGATAAGTAAAAAAGTTCTATTGCTATAACAACGCTAACTGTTTACCTTCATATAACCTTTGACAATGGCATGTTAACATGCTGAAATACGTATAAGGTTTAAATAAATAGATATTGTTAAAGTGATTAAGTATTTTATATACAGATACTCATTGAGAATATTTACATTATCAGTTACTAAATGCTGGTTGTTACTTACACTAATTAACAAAACACTATATAAGGTACTTTCTAAAGCCATCTCAACCAACAACTTTTCACTTTCAAAAGGAATCTGTCGTGGAAGTTACTAATTCACAGTAAAATAAATTTTGCACACGTATTTTTTGCAAACTAACGTATAAGCATCAAAGTTTAAATTTTTCAAACTGTCAATGTTAGTTCCAAAGCATTTATTAATTCTTAATGAGCGCGAAGCCCCCCGCGCAGAGCGGCGCTGGTATCGCTTGTTTCCTTGTCTGGCTATGCTTTCGGTTACTCTCCTACTTACATCCACTAGCGTGTGGTGTCTTGGGTTAACAGCCGATCCTGACTTGCGCAACCTCGTCTAATATTGGCGCGTATTGTGTAGTGTTAACTTGTCAATGCGGTTGTTTGTAGGAGTGTGATATTTACATCGTAAGTAAAGCAAGTAAATGAAAGTGTAAGTGTAAAGTGAAATCGCATTGTTAAAGCCGATTTTTTCATTGCTAATAAATTGCATTCAATACAAAACAACAATCCTTTTTTTTTTAATTTATAACATGCACGGTACAGCGTAAAAAATACAAAACGAAAGTAGCTTCTGATTTTCATTTTTTACAAGTAGGAATGTTAAAAATATGTTTTTAATTTATTTTGTAAGCTCTTTAAAAAAATAATTATTAAATAATAATTTTTTTCACGCTACGGGCAATGTAAATAGACGATACATCCATAGCTACAAAAGATGAAAATGGCCAATAACATTCGTTTACTTTTTGCCCTTGACTACGGAACTTAATAGTATCATTTACATTCCTAGGATAATAATTAAAGCAACAAGGTACAGATTCCAATATTTTATTTCAAACAGAATACTAAAATGTTGATTTTAACTGTTCGTTGATATGGTAACTTAGAATAATGGGGCTTTTAAAAAATAATTCCGATGACAGCAGTCAACACGAACTTTTAAAAATATGATTAAATTTCTACCCGTAGCGTGAAAAATTTAATAAGTAACGCGGAATGTATCGACTATTAACATTCTCGGCAGGCCACGAGCCTTGGCTTCGCCTCGGCTCGTATTTACCTACCTCGAATGTTATTACGTCTTTACATTCCTTGTTACTTAAATAACTATTATATTATATTGTAAGTATTTTTTATTATTTAACTTTTAAAGCAACATATACAACTAACGTTTTCAATTTTAAAACACGTACGTGTGATTAAGGAAGGCTACGATCTCTGTTGACGGCGATAGCTTTACACACATTCCAGCTGCATGCCGAGGAGGTGCGAAAGTCATGAAAGTTAGAATGAGGTACTAGGATCGGCTTTTAATCCAAGACACCAGACGCTAGTCTTACATCCTCTTTGGTATATAGCATTATAGTTTGTACTTTGGCATCGGCAATTCCGCACAGTGTTGCCAGGTCAAAAAATTAAATATAAAAATGTTAAAATTTTTATTTTTATAGTTATTTCAAAAAATTTCAGAAACGGCTTGAAATATTTTATTGAAATTACTCATGCCCTATAACATAACCTATTCGGTTATAATGAAATTTCTAAAAATGCCACCAAATTTAAAATTTTTATTTATTAATTTTTTCCATATGTTTTAATTGACCCGACTACCTACACCTACACCCCTGGTGGCATTTTTTAAATTCAATTATAGCCAAGAAGATTATAGGTCATGGGAAAACAAAGTTTCCTGAAATTTTCTCATACCTAATGCACCTAAAGGTCAAAGTAAATAAAATTAGTGTTTTGTTTTACTTCCATCAGTTCATAGCCTACTAGAATTCTTTCAAAAAAAATTAAATGACGTGGTCTTTCCATGGCACTCTTATGAAATTTTTTTTTCTGTAATAAAATGCTCAAAGCTTGAACAAAATGCAAAGTGTGACACATCGTTGTAATCAGAATTAAAAACTCTATTCAAATGTGGAAAAATTTAAAACGCCGACCATAAGAAAAAAAACAGTTGACAGTCGAAAATGAGCAATGGTAACAGTTATACCAAATTTGATCAAAAATTTAAATTCAGCATAAAAAAGTGTCCTAATAATGCGTGAACTAGAAATATGTAATATAAATGACAAATGAGTTATAGCCGAAAATATAAAATTCTAAATTTCAGTTTATTTCAGTTTGTTCAAAAACTAAGCAAGATAGCTTCAATTTGTTTTCAGATTATTAGTGGGCATAAAATTCCACAACTTTTCTCTAATTTAAGCATCGTCGTATTTCTTCAAATAAGCGAGATCCCCATAGTTAACACGCAATTTGAAACAACCTGTATACACATATACCATCTGTCTATAAAGTAACCCCCCCGCAACTAACTTTTGAACGACTTGATATTTTATCACAATATTTGGTGTGCTTGAATGGGAAATTAAATACTATTTTTTAGACAATAATTAAATTTTGTATCATTCAAAATGGCGGCTGGGCGCCATTAAAAATTTTTTTTTAAATGGAAAGGGGGATCGAGTGACACCTCATTTGAAAGGTCTTTTAGTTCTTAGCCTGATCCTAGAGTTTCAAAGAAAAATATTTAGCCATAACAAAATGGCGGATTTTAAACAAATGTACTCACTTAATTCAAAATTGCTTTGATTTTTTTATCCAGTAGTCCACTTTTTCATTTGGAGGACAAAATTATTTTTCCAGACATATCTCAGGTGACTGGAAATAATATTGAAAACGTTATGTTCCAACAAGACGGTGCGCCGCGCCGCCTCATTATTCTAGGCCTGTTTCTGACTTTCTTAACGGACATTTTCCTGGAAGATGGATTGGTAGACAGGGGCTTGTAGAATAACCGGCTCGCCCCTTAGATTTTTTTCTATGGGGATATCTGAAATCGAAACTGTGCAGAGCCCGTCCACAAACATTTGAAGAACTGAAGCAACGCATTACAAAAGTTTGCAGAAATATCACTCCAGAAACTTATGAAAATGTAAGGCAGGAATTTCATAACCGACTTTTTATGTGCCAAGAAGTGAATGGTGAACATTTCGAACACTTAATTTAATTTCTTTTTGCTTTAATTCTTAGTTTTTTAAATAGACTTCCTTATCTTCAAACATTTGTCATTTTGTTATAGCTAAATATTTTTCTTTGAAACTCTAGGATCAGACGCAGAACTAAAAGACCTTTCAAATGAGGTGCCACTCGACTCCCCTTTCCATTAAAAAAAAAATTAAAAATGGCGCCTAGCCGCCATTTGTAATGATACAAAATTTAATTATCGGCTAAAAAATAGTATTTAATTTCCCATTAAAGCACACCAAATTTTGTGGTAAAATATCAACTCGTTCAAAAGTTAGTTGGGAGGGGGGGGGTTACTTTATAGACTAAAAAACTTTGCAATGTTACCATTATCTGATAATTCCGCTTTGTAGTACATATCCATAGTGCACCGACAAATGAACCACATCAATAACTATCTTTCGCTTTCGGGTTATCAGTCGCAAGTTAGCAAGTTGCAATTGCAAGTTGTCAACTTGCAATTGCAAGATGTCAACTTGCAATTGCAAGTTTAAAAGTTGCAATTGCAATTTGTAAACTTGCAATTGCAAGTTGACAACTTGCAATTGCAAGTTTCAAAGATGCAACTGCAAGTTGACAACTTGCAATTGCAAGTTTGAAACTTGCAATTGTCAGTTAAATTATTAATGTTACGTGGCCCTTCAGCGCTTTCGTAATAAAGACATTCAATAAATTGATCAAACTTTTACTGTGTTTTTATTTAATCAAATTCGGCTGCGTTAGATCCCGAACAACCAAACAAATCAATTTCGTAATGAAAAAGACAGTAGAGTGTTAATAAGAGAAAAAAATCACTAGGGGCCCGTGCTATTTAATTTGTTGTCGTAATTGGCACTCATTAACAATCAAAAGTAGTAAATTCACACTACAAAACTGATTTTGAATTTTCGTGTGCATTAACAACCTTTTTTAGGTTATCCTAAAATTCCCCTACTTGGCGACAGCTGTCGCTGATACGCATGAGCATGCCCATCTGTGAATCATTGCAGAAACTAATGCCGCAAAAACTGCACTGCCGCTGGTCGTAGTTGAAGGAAGCCACAAGCCAGTCACCTTTAGCGTTAATCAATGTTTAAACTTGGTGTTAATAAAATTCCAGCAACCAAGTAGTGGTGGAAAATTCCAAGCTTTAAAGCAAGCAAGCACTTGCTAACAAAATGTCTCATTTTACCCCGCTTGGTATTAGGGGCGCATGAAAATGAAAGATGTAGCGAGTTACAATTTAATGCTGCAGACTTTTAAAAACGTATATTCTCGTAAAATCTAAATACTAATTGAACGGTAAGTACTTGGTATTTTTACCAACGCCATTTCGTGAATTGTGATACAACTAACTATTTTTGTTAATTCAATTTATAAACTGAAATACCTCATCTAACAAAGTATTGTACAGTACTGTATCGATTTCTAAAATTCAGCTGCGGATGTTGTGTATATAACGAAACAAACCCTGATTGGTGGGTTATGCTGCTGCTGCCACAGAAACTACAATAAGGAACCTCGTATCAGTACAACTACTACCAGGTTATCATAAATACCAAGATAATATTATTTAGAATATAAATGCACCCAAACTAGACCGAAAGAAACCACGTGAAACATTCCTGTTGCAATAATCACGAATTCAATTACGTATAAACCAAAAGCAGGGACGTCGCCAGTATATTTTCACTCGGGGGCACTGTTTTCTAAAGATGTTTTAGATGGGGCAGAACAAAATCGTGGTTTTAATCTCAAACATTAATTCTGCAGTATTTTTTTTATTTTTTACTCTACATATTCTGCTAATTAAAAGCAAATTTAATATCAGTGTAATTTAATTAATATTTTCTGTAAAGTTAATAGATGAGATAATTACGTTTCCCACTCAACGTAATTTTTGTGTAAAGCTAAGTATTTAAAAACCATAATCATAAGCATAAACAGAGAGCGTTAAATTCTATTCAAAAATAATCACAATGAAATTATTGCACAAATCACCATCAACATGTAGATGACTTACCACTATTGCTGCACGAATTCATTTCTTTGAAATTGATAAAGGTAAAACTTTGTGTTATATCTTGTGGTTAGTAAATCCAAGAACTCTATACCTGTCATTCTGTCGAATACGCCCTAAACAATAACGAAAATACGATTTGAGCGCATAAACAACAATTTTAGTTTAGCTATCATTAGTATCAGTCTAAAACGTTCAACAAATCTAACACTAGGTATATTTTTAATTCAGGGGGCACTTGGGGAGGGGGGTACTGTACACTTTGATGAAAATGTCGTCCGCGCTTTTGGAAATGCCAAAGGGACTGGGGCTAAAAATCGAATTCATTTGACAAAACCAAGAATTAAGGTATCAATACTACAAAATAACACGGATGCACTCACATTAATGTAAAAATGTATTTAAAACATGTATTATAACCAGGCTCGTTCCTGGCGAGCATGCAGTGAATGACCCGCACGCATGCGGCAACAGTTAGGGGCGCCAATTTGGAAGAAAGGCAAAATTATTTTTATAAATTACAATCTATTTATTGCTATGATATTCAAAATTGTATGATTTGACTGGGGTATTGTAGTTCCTGGAAGGCAATTTTTGGGATGCTTGTTACAATTCAATTTGTGATTGGAGGTTTGTGAAGACTGTAAGGTTTTGATATTCAAACTTATAAACTCAGGGTTGCGTATTATTGCTATAATTTCTTGTTGTTTAAATTCAAATAATGTGATTATCATTATATCATTTATATTTCATATTTCTGAAGTTTTGTTTACTCTGAAAGAAAGAAGAACACAATCAAATTGATACGATTATTGTTTATGTTAATTTTAATTATAATTTAGTTCAGAATTGTTTAAAAGGTTTAATTTATAAGAAGTTTTAGACTTACTTGTTTGTGAATCGAAAAATGTCATTTGTGGGGGTTATGGATTTGAATGTCAATTTGACAAATGTATAAAAGAATACTCATTGTCACGAGATTTATTGGTTTTAAAAAATATGAAAGATGAAGAGTGAAGACAAAAGAAAGGGAAATTTGTTTAGTTAGTTACGGCTCGTCCTGTAAACAAAGACACAGGATTTTGAATTCGCTGAAAGAAGAGAGAAGCAAAACGAGTTTAAAGTAATATAAAAGTGATTTTGAATTTAAAAGAATCTATTCTAAAACGGATACAAGTGTTTATCAACGAATTGTGGAAACATCCAAAAGAATAATAAATATAAAGCGATCCAGAACGAGTTTCCAGTTACCATCGTAGAAAAGCCAAGTATAAATAACATAAAAGCAGTCCAGAGAAGGATTCAAACTAAAGGCGAGTGTTGTGGTTATTTGAGGAACCTGCAAACCAGAAAAGAGGGAGTTGAACATTAGACGTTTGTCGAGTGAAGGATATCTTAATAAGAAGACACAAAGATAAGTGTTCGGTTTTAAGAACAATAGTATTTAGTAGAAATTTCTTGAACTTTCGAAAATTTGACCCAAAAATTTGATTTATTGAATAAAAGTTTTTGTAACGTTGATATTATTTTGTGTATTTTCTTTTTCAATCATATTTATTAATAACTTTACTTCCAAACTTAATAACGACCCTGAGAAAGTTAATAAAAGAGTCTTATAGAAAATATAATTTGGAATTGCGTGAATTGCAGGCATTTAGGGAATTGTTTTCTAGTAAATACAAGACCACGCATATTATTAAAACTTGATTTCAGCTATTTCCAAGGTCCTCCAGGTTGAACACTATGTCGGTGACCGGTGGCGTTCCGTGGGTTCAAAATTTGGGAAGGCAATGGCAAAAATTATTTAACATTAAGATTAAAAAGTGAAAATCTTTATTCTAAAAATTAAGCTACTTATCTTTATCAAATATTAACAACAAAACATGCATAAATAAATACTTCAAACATAATACCATGTTCGGCGAATTGACCCGTTGCTACATGAATTAATCTACGCATAAAATCCCTATTAAATTTCATTTTGTCATTATGCACTTTAATTTGATAACGTAAACCTTCGTGCAATGCCAAATTAATGCGTGATTTGCCAAATAATTTTAATTTAGCAGTTGCAGATAAATGTTCTTTGGTCGACGCATGTTTTTTAATGTAATTTTAATTGTAGCTGAAAGATTTTTTAAATCAGAGTATTCTGTTTCAGACCATACTTTTGAGGGGTTAGATGTAGATGAAAACAGTAAGCAATTTCAGCAAAATAGTTTGTTTTTAATATCGCTATCAGTTAACAGTTCATGCTTTTTAGATTTCCTCCTACTGGTCTGTCTGTAACGGCCCTAGTAATTGTGAAGTACATCGCCCATAATTTTGAATTTCTATTTGTTTTTCGTAAGAACATCCATTAAATTTTTCTTTTAAAACAAGAATTTCAATATTTACTAGGTATGAAATAAATAAACACACAACAGCTGCACGCTACACCTAACTGTCGCTGACCCGGCGCAAGTAAAGTAAAAACTACAGAGGCCGTGCCTTTGCGGTGCTTGTTGCGTTCTGAAATCCCTACTATTTCTTTGCATCTGATCAATGCATTAGTTTATCAATGTGCATGCAAACGTATTAAAAATAATAGATTGGTTGATTGTGTCGTAGCTGGAATTATTCGGCCCGATAAGCTCAGCCTAGCGTATGCAAAACGATGTTTAAAAGCAACGCATATTTGTTTATTTACGGTTGCTTTATTTCGCTATTGTTGCTTTAACTGTAAGTGAAATTTGACTGCATGCTGGTTAATACATATACTCCCACTTTTTGTTTGGCACCCAATCTTTAATGTTACGCGGTGGTGTTAAAATGTAAAACTAAAAACTGTATGTAAAAGTAGCTTTTTTTTACTAAAATTTAGAATCTCTTCTTAATTGTATGCTAGGAATGTGTAAATATTTTGATTTGTATTTAGTACGAAACTGTAAATATTTTTCCTTCCAGTAGATAATCGGAAAATACCACAAATGTTCTTTTTGTTAACTGTTTCAGTGTATTTGTATTTTTTATTATACCTTGTAAGGCAATAAATTATTTCATATAATAACTATTGTTTATTTTTAATTTTCTTATTATTTTGTCTTAATTAAACTTTTTTTTTAAATTCTTTTATTTGTGTTCTATTTAATGTATTAGGTAATATGATATGTTCAACATAGAGGCGGAAATATAGTAGAGTAAAAAGCTTCTTCTATCGTGTCATCCCGTTTGCACTTTGTTGCTAAAATGTAAGATCCACTTCAAATCATTCCCCATCCCTTAAGAATGCAAAATCGCCTGGTCGTCCAAAAATCGTCCTGTGCAGGGGGTGGCGGGGGGTGATTTTTGAAAAATTTGCAAAACATTTTTTTTGCTTTTTTTACATCCACGTCACCTGGGCATGTATCTGCTAAAATCTTAAATCAATATTTTAATCAGAAATATATTTTTTTTAATTTTTAAAATTACCATATACAATGCTTTCATATGGAGCGCCTTAATGAATAAACGCTCGCCCTGAAACGCCATAACTGTGATATACTTTAACTTGTCTTAAGTCGAGAACCTTTTAGTTAATCAAAAACATCGTTTCTACAAACGTTGTAGATCGAAGATCGAGAATTACATTGCTTTTTTCAAATTCTTAATCCGATGGCTAGTTTCGTAAAAAAATTGAAAATTGTAACACCATGTCGTGCCGATCGCGGTCGGGCGTGGAGACGCTAGGAACGTTCAGATTACCGTGGCTTATGCAGCCGAAAAACGACTCTATGTTTCAGGGCGCATATAAGGTTGATACTCGCCTATTAACGTGCTATTTCGGCGTCTTGGACGATTTTAACGCGACTTTCTTAGTAAATCTTTTGTTCAATGAATTGAATTTATTACTTTTAATGGTAATTAGATTTTCTTTTGATTTTTTCAATAATAATAATTGTAAATACGGAAAAAATATATAGGTAAGTACCTACATCAGTAAGCAGTGTAAAAGTTTTATTGAATAAGTATGAAGTTGACAATAACAAAAATAATAATATTTATTGGTTTACAGTCCAGTAGATTTAAAATCAAAAATACCGGGGTAGAAACTTCCTCCTGTTAGATACGAATACCTAATTAATTAATAATAGTTAATTATTACAATAAGAAATTTTATTTACCTACAGCTATTATTCAGAGAGGGGTAGCGGGTAGATACTCCTCCACAATCCCGGTGGAGAATAGATCTACTTCAGGGAAGCGACCCTCCCCACGCGACTCGTCGTGATTCTGTTCCACCTCCTACAACCACGGATGGAATCATGTCCAAACCCCTATCTCCCGTCCACACCACTTTTTATCCCTCCTATATCCTATCCCACTTGCCAACCCGTTTGGCCAGCGTGGCAAGTAAAGGCTAAAACCCCCCAAAACGAAATGAGATGAGATCGAATTCTGAAAACATATTACCCCAGGCGAGTAGAGAAGAAATCTCAAAATCTCGCACTGAAGCTTCAGTCAGCCCCACGGATTCTGGGGGGGGCAAAAATTCGATTAAGGAAATAAAACAACAGACAAACCAGCAACAAAAAACAAAACAATAACGACAGAAAAACTACATTAAACCTAAGAAGATCGAATGGTACATATCGACGTTCAACGTAAGGACACTATCCACAGAGGAGAAACTGTTAGAATTGGAAGAAGAATTAAAGAAAATTAAATGGACAATAGTCGGTCTCGCAGAAGTACGAAGGATAGGAGAGGAATGTAAAATTCTGAAAAGTGGGCATATACTATTTCATAAGGGAAAGGAAGAACATAAAGAAAGTGGTGTAGGAATACTCATCAACAAAAAAATAGCAAAAAACATTACACAATTCAAAGCGATATCGGATAGAGTAATTTCGGTAGATATAAAAATAAACAGCAGGCTCAAATGTAAAATAATACAAGTGTATGCACCGACATCAGTATGTGAGGATGAGGAAGTTGAGCAACTATATGAAGAAGTGAACAAAGCAATTAAGAGTAATAAGACAAGATACACGTTACTAATGGGCGATTTTAATGCCAAAGTAGGTAAAAAAGGAAGAAAGATTGAAGATGAAAATGAAAATGAGGTGGGGCCATACGGATTAGGAACTAGAAACCCCAGAGGAATTCAACTAATAAACTATGCGAAAGAGAACAACCTATATATAATGAATTCTTTCTTTAAGAAGGCCGAAAGTAGAAGATGGACATGGTGTAGTCCAGACGGAACAGTTAAAAACGAGATTGACTATATCATAAGTAATGATAAAAACATAATAAAAGACACTACGGTATTAAACGCAATAAATGTTGGAAGTGATCACCGAATGGTAAGAGCAAAGGTAATTATAAACGCAAGAAAAAAAAGAAAGCAAATGATAGACAACAAAAAAGTGCAAATAGATTCCGAACAACTTAAACTAAAAAATACCGAATACCAACAAATAATAGCAGAAGAAGAAATCCCACAAGCAGAAGAATTAGAACTAAACACTCTAAACACGAAAATAGTTCATTGTTTATTAAATGCGTCACAGAAAGTAGCCACCAAGAGCAAATATAAAAATGAAAAATTAAGTAAAGCCACACAAAACCTGATAGAAAAGAGACGACAACTACAAAGCCGTCAAACAAATAACAGAATAGAAATGGTGGAATTAAACAAAACGATCAAAAAGAAAATAAGAGCCGATCTAAGAGAATACAAAAACTCAAAAATGAAAGAAACATTAGAAGAAGGGAAAAGCTTAAAAGACACCATGAGGAAAATTACCGAAGGAAGAAATCAAATAATAAAACTAATAGATGACAAAAACAAGGAAATAACTCATACTTCGGAAATAGAAAAAACTATAGAAAAATATTACCAATCATTATATGAAACAAAAGTACAACCAACAAGAGGAAAAAGGGAAGAGCAAAGAACTATAGTAAGAAACGTAGGGTCAGAAGAAATCCCAGAAATCACAACTGAGGAAATAAAATTTGCTATTAAAAACATGCATAATAAAAAAGCTCCAGGCGAAGACAACATAATAGTAGAAATGATAAAGTATGGGGGGGAAACCATTTTAAATCAACTAAAGAAGCTCTATAACAAATGCCTGTCAGAATGTAAAATCCCAGATGACTGGTTAAATGCATTAGTAGTACTTATATTTAAAAAGGGAAACAAGCACAAACTATCAAACTATAGACCCATTAGTCTGTTATCGGTTCTATACAAGATATTCACAAAAATTATAACACAAAGACTCGTAAACAAACTTGACAGTTACCAACCCCGTGAACAGGCTGGATTTAGGAAGGGATTCAGCACCTTAGACCACCTTCAAACAATGAATACATTGATAGAGAAAACAAACGAGTATAATGTGCCCTTATGGATGGCAGTCATTGACTACGAGAAAGCATTCGATTCCGTAGAAACATGGGCAGTATTAAACGCCCTAAGCAACAGCAGAATAGATAACAGATATACAAGTTTAATCCAATACATATACAAAAATGCTACAATGCAAGTAACGACACAAACAAAAACAAATAAAATTAAAATACAGAGGGGAGTACGACAAGGTGATTCGATTTCTCCAAAACTTTTCACCGCAGCATTGGAAGATGTTTTTAAAGAAATAGAGTGGGAAACAAAAGGCATTACTATAGACGGCGAGCAATTAAACCATCTAAGATTCGCCGACGATATAGTCTTAATAGCAAATAACAGAGAGGAACTGCACGAAATGCTCAATGAATTGAATGAGAAATCAAAGAAGATAGGACTCAAGATGAACTTAAGCAAAACAAAATACCTTACAAACGAAACAGCAGAGCAGAATCAAGACCAACAAGTAACAATACAAGATGAAAAGATTGAAAAAGTTGAATCATATATATATCTAGGACAAAAAATCGAACTATCCAAGAACAACTTAAAGGCGGATCTAGATAGAAGAATCTCACTGGCCTGGTCAGCGTTTGGCAAATTACAAAATGTATTAAGATCTAATTTACCAAACACAATAAAAGCAAGAACCTTTGACCAGTATGTATTACCGGTTATGACATACGGAACAGAAACATGGTCGTTCAATAAGAGCATCATAGATAGGCTACAAAAAGCTCAAAGAGCAATGGAGAGACGAATGTTAAACATAACACTACAGGATCACATACCCAATATGGAAATTCGAAGAAAGTCAAAAGTAACAGATGTCATACAACGTATATGCACACGAAAATGGAACTGGGCTGGACACATTGGAAGAACAAAAGACAATAGATGGACACGTCGAATAATAGAGTGGAGACCCCGGGAAAATAAAAGGAGTAGAGGCAGACCGCTAACAAGATGGACGGATGATATAAAAAGAATAGCTGGTTATGATTGGTTACAGAAGACTAACGACAGAAAACAATGGAAAACGTTAGGGGAGGCTTACGTCCGACGATGGATGGAATGAGCTAATGATGATGATGATGATTATTCAGAGTCCGAACTTGTTTCATTGTCAGATAACATATCATCAGGGGCAACTATACGGCGAGTATTTCTATCGCCCTTATTAGCACATGTTAATTGGGCCATACATTTGCAGGAGCCAATACAACTAATTCGTCTTTTTTTACAGGAACACAGCGATCCTGTACACCCTGAAATAAAAATTTGGTAATTTAAAGTTTAAATAATATATTATTAGGTAGGTACCACTACAAGAAGTAATTTAATTACCTTGGTAAGATTTTCTTTATAGCACGTAGGTAGTACAGTTTCTATGCAGCATTTCTTACAGATCCATTTAGCAATGGATATTAAAAGCAGTACGAGTTCGGATAGTGAACTAGAGTCAAAGATTAAACTGAGACTCATTAAAAAAGGAGCTGCTAAAAAGCGGGAGAAAATTAATCAAGTATGCGTCATTTGTCAAGAAACAGGAAAATTAATAATATCAAAAGAAATATCCAAACAAAGATTTATTGAATGCACGAAAGTTCGTATAAATATCTGCCAAGGAGAAGATGCCAGGTTGTTGCATATATTTACAAATTTGAATGATTTAAAAGAGCGAGATTACTTGCAATGGCACAAAAACTGCTACAAAACTTATACCAGTTCCAAAAATATTTCCTCATACAAATTAAAATGTGCGAAAATAATTACTGATCTTTTCCAAGCGGAAACATCTCAAAAACGTTCCTTACGGACAATTTCATTTGATGTGCATAAGTGCGTGTTTTGCCAAAAACGTTTAAGAAATCAAAAACTGTGCCAGGTCATGACCAAGAACATAAAAGACAAAATTAAAACTATATCGCGAAACAATTCGTTATTTTATTCCAGAATAGGCGAAAATGATTTAATCGCATCTGAAATAAAATATCATGCCTCATGCGTTTCTACAGAATTACGCAATACAAAGGAGAAACCTAGCGCAAGTGGAAAAAGAAAATGGTAAATGGAAAATGAAGCATTACAACAATTATTTAGTGAAATGGAGAAAGGTTTCGAAAAGGGAAAAGGTTATTCCACAACATCAGTTAGCAAAAGATATCGTGAAATTGGTGGAAATTTAGAGTTGAGTGATCGATTTCTAGTTAAAAAAATTAAAGAACATTTTGTCGACGATATTGAATTAGTGAAATCGATCCAAGAATGTTCTTAAAACATTTTTCCAAGGAACAAGCTATTGAAACAGTACTTCGGCATACTGAAAGCGAAGTTTCCAATTTATCCTGTGGTGCGTCAGAACTACACATTTTGACCAAAATTTGCCAAAGTATAAAAACGGAAATAAATCAAATACCTACACACGCTGAATTCAAAAACTTAAACATTAATGAATTTAAAAAGTATATACCAAACAATTTATACTTTCTTATTAGTCTTCTTGTTTGCAACGAGTCAAGCAGTGACATAAAAGAAACTCAAATACTTAATATTTGTCAAGACATAATTTTTGCATGTTCAAATGGAAAAAAATATACTCCAAAACATATTGGTCTGGGAATATTAGTTCACCAGGAGACAACTGAAGCAATATTACCAGAGGATACTTCTGTACTGAACACTTGCAATTGTAAAAAAGGTAATTAAATTACTTCTTGTAGTGGTACCTACCTAATAATATATTATTTAAACTTTAAATTACCAAATTTTTATTTCAGGGTGTACAGGATCGCTGTGTTCCTGTAAAAAACGACGAATTAGTTGTATTGGCTCCTGCAAATGTATGGCCCAATTAACATGTGCTAATAAGGGCGATAGAAATACTCGCCGTATAGTTGCTCCTGATGATATGTTATCTGACAATGAAACAAGTTCGGACTCTGAATAATAGCTGTAGGTAAATAAAATTTCTTATTGTAATAATTAACTATTATTAATTAATTAGGTATTCGTATCTAACAGGAGAAAGTTTCTACCCCGGTATTTTTGATTTTAAATCCACTGGACTGTAAACCAATAAATATTATTATTTTTGTTATTGTCAACTTCATACTTATTCAATCAAACTTTTACACTGCTTACTGATGTAGGTACTTACCTATATATTTTTTCCGTATTTACAATTATTATTATTGAAAAAATCAAAAGAAAATCTAATTACCATTAAAAGTAATAAATTCAATTCATTGAACAAAAGATTTACTAAGAAAGTCGCGTTAAAATCGTCCAAGACGCCGAAATAGCACGTTAATAAGCGAGTATCAACCTTATACGCGCCCTGAAACATAGAGTCGTTTTTCGGCTGCATAAGCCACGGTAATCTGAACGTTCCTAGCGACTCCACGCCCGACCGCGATCGGCACGACATGGTGTTACAATTTTCAATTTTTTTACGAAACTAGCCATCGGATTAAGAATTTGAAAAAAGCAATGTAATTCTCGATCTTCGATCTACAACGTTTGTAGAAACGATTTTTTTGATTAACTAAAAGGTTCTCGACTTAAGACAAGTTAAAGTATATCACAGTTATGGCGTTTCAGGGCGAGCGTTTATTCATTAAGGCGCTCCATATGAAAGCATTGTATATGGTAATTTTAAAAATTAAAAAAAATATATTTCTGATTAAAATATTGATTTAAGATTTTAGCAGATACATGCCCAGGTGACGTGGATGTAAAAAACGCAAAAAAAATGTTTTGCAAATTTTTCAAAAATCACCCCCCGCCACCCCCTGCACAGGACGATTTTTCGACGACCAGGCGATTTTGCATTCTTAAGGGATGGGGAATGATTTGAAGTGGGTCTTACATTTTAGCAACAAAGTGCAAACGAAAATCTTTTCTAGAAGGCTTTTGGCGGCTGGCAAACTCTACTAATAGTATATGTATTTTACAACAAGAGATGAAAATACCGTTTTTTCGTAAGCGGACAGTTGTTCACGAGCCGCGTTAGCGGCGAGTGGGGCAAGTTCACGAACAAAAAAAACATATTTCATCTCGAGTGGGAAATGCTATTTTTTCTACGATATTGCAGTTTCGAGTTCAAAACTTTCAAGTTCAATTTAATTCAAAACGAACTGTCACAATGCAAATTACTCTTTGTAAAGTCGTTTCCATAGCAATAAATGCATTCTTTCCATTAAATTTGTCATTCATTATTTTCATCTCTAGATGTGAAAATATTTTCATCTCTAGAGTTAAAAAATATCACTTTCATGTAAAGTGAGCCGTGGAAAAATAGCTATTTTCACATATATGAGTAGAAAAAAAATATTTTGCACGCAGGCGGGTGACTCTCCAGAAACGAGCCTGGTTATAACCACAAATAAAAATAGATAACAGATTGCGTGTTACATAAAAATTATTTTTCAAAGACAAGAAATTATTTAGATATAAAACAGTATACCTATAAATATTTAAATTTAACTATTCGCTTACAACTTCACTAAAATTATCACTTATCACTGCTCCACAATTCAATCTCTTCTGGGTCGTAAATATGGTAATACAATGGAAAGGAGTGAATACTTCTCGAGATTTTTCTCCGGGTGTTAAACCTTGCCCCCACCCCCTTGAAGGTTGTCTTCTCGCGGGAGCGTTTCCCCGTCCGCGTAATAAGCACCTATGGATGAATATGAATAAGTCTACTGCAAGGCGGCATTAAATTTTCGGGACCCTAAATATCACTGGGATATAACAGTAATAATAATATAATAATATTAGCCACAAAATGAGTGTTTTGTACATTTGTTTTTCTGGCAAACACAAAATAATTATAATATTAAAACAATTAGTGCATATTAAATATACTATTGAGGGAGAAGAAACAGATTTATAACGCCATGAGTACTAAAAGTTATGTCGATAATTTTTGTAGGGGTATCACGACTGTTTATTGCGCTTGATATACATGCGCACTATACATGAGTGATACAATAATAGTCATAATAATACATAATATAATAACTTTAGATATATAGGGTTGGGCAAAAAACTTTACATAAAGGTCCCGATATACGGCGGAAACAATGAAGCGGTTTAAAAAGACTTTTGGTTTATCCGGAAATGATATCAACTTTTTTATTTTAAATCGAACACCCTATATATTTTTTGATATATCGATAGAATTTTTTTTGCGGGTTCAGTGATATAAGGTTTCATGCCTTTATTTTTAATAATTTTAGAGATATTGAACAATAATATTTCGTAATTGTTATCTAGCAGCTCATGAAAACAAAAGAATGTGAGAAGCCTAAACGATTTTGTAAAGTTGTCTAATATGCTTGGTTCGTGTTGTGTTGTTTTGATGTTTGATGTGGTTGCAGTAATCAATTAATTAACAAAAATTAATAAAAACTGCTGAATTTAACATCAGAAATGGTTCAATTAACAGAAAGAGAACGAATTCAAATTTTAATTATGGTTGGTTTTGGTGAGCGTCGTAGAACTCAGCAAGAAGTTTGTACTTTATTTAACAATTTACAATCTTTGACAACATTACATAATTGTTTAAGCTTTTCACATTCTTTTGTTATCATGAGCTGCTAGATAACAATTACGAAACATTCTTGTTCAATATCCCTAAAATTATTAAAAATAAAAGCATGAAACCTTATATCACGGAACTCGCAAAAAAGAGTTCTATCAATATATCAGAAAAATATACAGGGTGTTCCATTTAAAATAAAATAGTTGATATCATTTCCGGCTAAATAGGAAGTCCTTTTAAATCGCCGATCCATTGTATCCGCCGTATATCGGAACCTTCATGTAGAAAATTTTGTCAAAATCGCGGGTGCCATGTTAAAGATATTTGCATTGTTCCGTACGTTTGCCCAACCCTGTACATGAACGCAATATTCTGGAGGTCTATATGGGACGACCCGTTACAAGCAGACATCAACGCAACAAATCACCGACAGTACCCCTGTACACCAATAATGGAACTACCAACATTTACTCTAGAGCAGACTACAAAATCCTAATAAAAGCTAGCAATTATAAAGCTGCTGAACCGGATAAAGGCACTTAAAGCAACTCATGAACCTCTGTCTAAGTGCTTTAACATAATACTCCACTGCGCTACAGACTCAAAACTATGCATGCAAAGAAAAAATTAATTTTTGCATACAATACAAAATTTGTTTCAGAAATTCAAAACGTCCCGTTATTTTATTGGTACCCGTATATTCATTAATGTTCTTCTGAATTCGAAAGTAAGAGTTTGCAGCTGCTTTTTTTAAAGCATTAAGTTCCTAAACCTTTAAGCCTTCCTGCTGGACGGTACAAGACTATCTTTACAAAAAAATTTAAATCCGCTAAAAATCATCTGTCACGGTATTAGCAAAAATAACTAATAAAATACTTTGGTATACAAATTTGGCAGTCCATGTTCGAACAAACGATCAAGGTAACGGCAACCAACAAAATTGCTCCGTTCCAAACTGTTCTTAGTGTCCGTAACAAACCTACCTACGAACAGGAGTACATGAAGAACAACATAAATATTTCATCAAGTATTTATTATATGCAGACAGGATTGCAAAGCTTTGTTACGTAAAACCAAAATAAAGTAAATGAAGTGTCCCAATCTAACCTATCGTATACTGGGAGATCATGGACGAACAGGAGTAGAGTACAACAACACTGTATATGCCTTCGACTAGTATTCTTACTCTGAGTTATACGCCACAGAGTGGTGGTAATGGTGCCTGTTGGCTGGTACGCAAACTACAATACGGAGCCTCGTATGAGTTCGCTTACTACCAGGATACCATAAACACACAGATAAACATTATGTAGTGAAAGTACACCAAAATCGTAAATAAATAATTACTAGCTTTCGTTGTAATAACTTGTAATTAAAAGAATAATAAAAATTTTTAAAATTATTCGGCAGCGCGTCGTTTGGGTTGCATAATCTCAGCTGCGGTGTATTCCTCTCAAGATGATACAGGTCGAAGATATCCTGTTGGATAGATAGATTATATTGCACTCACACTGTGTTTTAACAAATATTTAAAAAGTCCAAACTCGTTCTTCTAACGTAAAATGAAATCTAAATGTAGAAAACGAAAATTCCATCAAAACTTTCAAAACCTTGCAATACCTATCAACCGAGTATTTCAGGATTACACAAGAGTTCATCCTCGTTTATAGCAACTACCAAAACATTACGTACAAAGAGAGAATAATCAACAATACGTGTGCTATAAGTATTCATTTGTAGTTCATTATACGGATTTAAGTATACCGGGTCAGGCAAAAGTGTGGCGTTATGCTTTGAGTCCTAAATATTTATTTTACAAACAACATATACCTGAAGAAAAGTTAATTGTGTAATTAGAAAAAATTGTTGGGTAATAACAATTTTTTTTATGTTCAGCGGTTCCCTAGCTATTGGTGTGCTCAGATGAGTTAGGTTCTAAGTCGTGCAGTGCTAGAAATGGAAATTTTGAACCAAAATGATGGCTTAATCCATCGATTTTATTAACATATAATTAAAAATTTTCATGCACAATTTTCGTTTGATTTCGGCAACTAGGGAAAGGGGCACGGCATGCTCCCACATTTTCAGTACTGGCGTGCTGCATTTAAAAAAGTGATGATCCAGACCGCCTTACAGCAATCGGTTACAGTCAGATCGGTCAGAAAAACACAAGTGTAGTTACTAGCCGAAAATTAAGACAAAAAATTATTTTCTTTTAATTTTGCGGGAAAGATAAAAATTCGCCTGCTAAAGAACGGGGCTTGTTGGAAAAGTAGATCCATTAAAAATCTTCATCTAAGAAAGTTTAGAGTCTTTAAATGCGAAAGTTTCTTCGTTATCAGTTTATTACATGTAAAAGCTTATTTTCTAAATACCAAATTTCATAGAGGATCCTAAGAGAAATTAAATGGTTGGATATTACTATGGTTTACTTATTACCCACAGTATTTTCCTTTGGTTGAAGGTATTACTATATTTTTCAAAATTGTCAAAGATTGGCACAGGGTACAGGAAATACATTAAATGCTATTTAGTTTGGAGTAGAATCTGCAACCCAAATGACAAATAATAAAACTGCTTATATGAGTAGTTTAATATAACAATAAAGAAAGTATTTTTCCCACTACCGGCAATGTAAGTACGCCGTACATCCATGGCTACAAGAGATGTAAGTACCTCATAGCATTTGTTCATTGGTTAATATCTACACATACATAGCTAACTTGCGAAATAGAAATAAGAAAACAAAATTCTGATCATAGCTCTGATGATAGCTGTCAAATGGCACAATAGAATAAGATAATTGCTGGCGGTAGTGGAAAAAATGTAAGCAACACGTAATGTAAAGATATAACATTCTCGGAAGGTAATATAAAAATATTACCCTTCCTCAAATGTCCTTACATCCTTGTACTGAGCGAGCAAAAAAGGTGAAAACCACGTGACCACGTAACATAGGCAATCCATTCTACAGAAGTGGCCACCCTGTTTCAGGAAACTAAATCTGACTGTTGTGACAATTACCATTGGCGTTGCACGTATAAACACAGAAAACACATTTTCATAAAAAAAAATTAATTTGGCACGTAACACAATTTAAAAACTGTGTAAAAACATTTAATAAAGCAAAAATAAATGAGAGGATTTATTTATTAATATTATTGTAGAAAAGCATATTTGATTTATAAATTACAGTAACTGCTCAAAATGAGTGCACGAATGCCAATGAAACACAATGACATTGCAAAAGGAAAACAGCACGGCAGGCAACATTGGAAAATAAAATGCACTACATTTATATTAGTCAAAGGTCACGTGGTTCTTCACCTTTTTTTGCTCGCTCTGTAGCTTAAATAACTTAAGAAAACGGTTCCTACATTTAAATAAAAATTTTACATTAAATAATTTATTGAGGTTATCATACAAATAAAGACGGCCGTAGCTCAGCGGTAAGCGCACGGGCTACCAATGCAACAGATTCGGATTCGACTACCGTACCGGTCGTTCTCCCTCGCAAGGCAACGGGAACCAGCAAGATGGATTTTTCCTCAGGAAAACCTATCTGGAGAAGAAGAAGTGCACTTGCTGTGGTTCGGAGCCAACGTTAAACTGTAGGTCCCCTATGTCTGTCTGTGCAAAATATCTATTTCCGCGCACCAAACAGATATGCTCGCCAACATCCTGAATGGGATATAGCACTAGATAAGCAGAAGAAGATCGTACAAATCGATACGTTAATTGTCGTCTGCACTGACCTGTGTCGACACACACTGAGATCAACGCAGGCAATGCATTAACCAACTTAAAATATGTATTTATGCATACAGGCAAGAAAATAGTTTTTGTACAAGCTAGAGGTAGCTATAGTGTTCAAAATATAATAGATAGGCTATGTTTTCTTATTTATTAGTAGTAATTATATAAATAAGTTACTTAGGATGCGCGTGTATATAACCAAACTTTTTAATTTTAACAGGTCTGCCATAAAAATAAACTAATAACTAAGATGAATTGAATTGAGCTGGACTGCTCATATTAATAGCAGTCCACCCCATCCACACTTAAACCTAGCAGCTTGACATTTTCGCCTGTGGTATTTGTGAAATTAGAAGAGAAAACCATTTTAGGATTTTATTCATGGTTTAACTTGGGAATGTTTGCAGTAAACCAGTGCACATGACCCATTAGACCGCTAAAATCCGTATCGGAGTATAACAACATTGTGTCATCAGCAAATAGCACACATCTGCCAAGTGCTACGACTACGACAAGATCATTCACATAGATTATGAACAGTAACGGGTTTCAGCTAAACACCATGTCGAAAACAATCATACGCAGAGCTGCTAATATTGTTGAAATTAGAACATACTGTTTTATGGTTTTGTAGATACGATTGAATAAATGAACAAAATGTATACTCTACATTCTACCACCATAATAATATAGTTTCTCTGTTAAAACATCACAACAGAAGTAGTGGCCTTGCTGAATGCTAAATTCACACAGAGTTACAGCCTCCTGCCTACGTTCTTTAAGTTTTGCAGACTTCATCCTAACCGTAGCCACAGTTTTGACAGTGGAGCATTTTCTCCTAATAAACCTAAATTGGAAGCATCTTAATAATTCGTTTTTTTTTTCAAAATATTCATGTAGCCTCGTGTTTTATATGTTATGTGTTAAATATCTACACGCTGCACAGTACAGTCCTGCCGCTGGGAGCCTTTCCTTTAATTGTAAATTTGGAAGGACTTCGATAAGGAATATGTCAGATATGTGGCGAAGCTCGCTAGTTTCCTTTTTTATTGTTTCTGTTCTGTTCTGAATATCCTTAACTCTACAAGATCAGACCAGGTTTTGCTATGAAATGGGCATTGCAAAGACGCAAATTACATTTTACCGAAAGCACCCGCTATTTATTTTAACCAGATTTTCTACAGTTTTCTCAGTAGATACACCACTGTCCATTATCCACAATGTCATACACACATTAAACAATTTATATAAGAATATTAATATATAGCTGGACCCGTGGGCTACGCCCCACACATATGTAGTTTGCGAAGTTTAGTTTGGCGGCGAGAGGTGTAGTAGCAGTGATCAAACGATCAAACAATCTGACTAATAGTGGGGACCCGTTGCGTGAAATCGAGACAGTTTCAGATTTAGTATATAGATAGATTCCTTTTTGTTAACGATTTTGACAATCCTCTTCGATCAAAAACAAACACATTCTCACTCAACGGGCGGGGCGGACTGGATCCAGTTGGCACGAAGTGTCCGTATCACACCTAACTACTAACAGGAGTACATACAAAAGAACTAGGTACCTATTTGTTTGTGTATGTAGATGTATATATTCAATCTCGAGCGTTAAGGCCCACCGAAATGAACTAACTGAAGTGTCCGTATTTAACCTAACTTATAACAGGACTTGATGTACAGCGAGAGGAAATAATTCAAGATGCAGTCATTGTACCAACAATCACACAAAATGCAGAGTTGGCTGACTTGGCAGGGAAACTTACAAGAAGGAGCCTCGTATGAGTTCGTTTCGCAGCAGGAAACCATAAACGTAGAGATAATACGTGATGAATTAGCGACTAAAAATCTCCCAACCCACATCACATACATAATTATAATTATTATTATAAAAGATAGTATAATCATAATTTCTTTCTCCTCATTCTTTATACATAATTTTTTTTAAATATCGCATATAAACCTACTAGAAAATAAAATGATGTTATAAAAAACTGCACCTTACAAAAAAAAGCTACGTAATAAATGAAGTAAGTTATTTTCAACAAAATCCAGTTTTTATTTCAATAAAGTCGCTCGCTACGTCTTCTACAGTATCAGGCGACCAGAAACTATTTGTTGGTAAAGACAGCATATCTATGTTTACAGGTTTTATTTAACAACTATAATAATCGTTCTTAAAATTTAGCTAATTGTGTTTGATTATATACCTAATTCAAAAATGGATGGCTTTGATGCATTATGCAAATTTTATTGTAAACAAGGTCAACCATTTTCAAGTGAATTTCAATTTGTTACATGGTTGAAGAAATGATTGAGACCAGCTCAGTGGCGTAGCGGAAGGCCCCGCAGACCCCGCAGCGCGGGGGGGCCCCCGAGCCTAGGGGGCCCCTAATTTACGCAGCGGCCGAGATAAAGTAATTGTAAAATTAGGACCTCTTTAAAATTATCAGTGCCTTTAAAGTAGAAATGCAAAGAATACCGATATACGACAACTTGAAATTTGAGTGTTACACATTCTAAGAAATCATCAGCTTGTGTTATCGAAAACAAAATAAAACAGTCAGTCCAAACAAAGCTATAGTGTTCTCAACCGCCCATATATTTGTTTTGTTTCACTTATAGGTCACAGCAATAAATCGCATCTATGTTATTAAACATAACTTCAGAAATTTGAAGGGTCTTTATTTAACATTTAACTTGTTTAGTCTAACTGCATGTTAACTAGATGTAGGGCCCTCAGTCTGTAAGAAATCGTGTAGATGTGTGATTGTTAATCGTTTTATGAAAAGAAAAAGAATTTAGTAAATATTGCGGGTGGTTTTTAATTTTTAATTGTTTTTCGTGAATCTGCAATATGTCCAGTGCGGGAAAGAGGTTTTATGCAAGTGGTGCTCAAAAACGGAAGCTTCAAAAAGCAAAAGAGGAATCTGCTAAAAAGAACCTTAAAATAACATCGATGTTTGCGTCAGTACACGATTCTGAAAAACCAGGAACGTCAAAGGACAGCGATGCATCGACATCTTTCGAGAAAACTCAATCTGACGTTAGTTTAACTAATGTAGATGAAACTAAAGATTCAAATATTGATACTTTTAACGTAACGACAGATACTCAATGTGAAGATGTTTTGGAGGAGACTATTGCAGATAAACTACTATCTGATCTGAACGATCCGTATCCAACAGATCGTGGTTATTATCCTAAGAATATTTTGAATTTCGACTTAAAGCGAAGTATTGTAAAAATTAGACCATGCAAACCTAAAGGTCCTTTTCTAAAAGATGAGAAAAACAGAAGTTTTTCTGCCACTTATTACATACAAAAAAGTGCAGCTGGACAGATAATTCCGCGGATTTGGCTTTGTTACTCAATGAAATTAAACTGTGCATATTGTCAACCGTGTTGGCTATTTGCTGACCGAAAACATTGTTCCCAAGCTTGGATCGACGGAGTGAACGATTGGCAAGGGCTTACAAAAAAAATAAAAGTTCATGAACTTTCGCAGAGCCATCTGCAGGCTTGTATTGTCTACGACTCTTGGGAAAACGATTCCACAGTTGATGTGCTTCTGACTAATCAATGGAAACAAAAAGTTAATTTTTGGAAGGAAGTTTTGAAAAGAATAATTGATGTGACGATTACATTAACTTCGTGTAATTTAGCTTTTCGTGGACATCGTGAAAAACTAGGAGAACTACAAAGCGGTAATTTTTTCGCTATTATTGAACTTTTAGCAAAATATGACAGTGTTTTATCGAAACTTATTGATAAAAATAATAAACTTAAAGTCAACTATTTGAGCCCGCAAATTCAAAACGAACTTCTTACTCTTCTGTCTAAAAATCTATTGAATAAAATTATTTCGAATATTAAACAAGCTACCTTCTACTCAATAATATTAGACACTACTCAAGATATTAGTAAACACGACCAGTTAAGTTTCATCATACGATATGTTTCTATACTGTATGATTCGAATGAGCTGCCAGTGGAATTAACAGTTACCGAGAGTTTTTTAGGTTTTATTCGGGTATCGGATCAGAGTGCTAGTGGTTTAGAAGAGGAAATAGTTAACACAATTGAAGGACATTCACTTTCATTTAAACATTGCAGAGGACAAGGATATGACGGGGCAAGTGTAATGAGTGGCGTTTATTCGGGAGTGCAGAAACGTATTCGGGATATTGAAAATAATGCTATTTACGTACATTGCGCCACACATAATCTCAATTTAGTGCTTAACGATTCCGTAAAAAATGTGCCAGCCGTTAGAAAGTTTTACGACTACATAGAGAAACTGTATGTATTTTTCAGCGGAAGTATTAAACGAGGGGATCTACTAATGCAAGTTTTACAAAGCGACTGTAGATTGGCACCAACATTGAAGAGACTGTGTCCGACTAGGTGGTCTTCTAGACACGATGCTCTTTTTGCCGTTCGATATAACTTCTCTTCAGTACTGAAAACTATGGCAAAAATAATTTTAACATCGTCAAAAGCTGAAAAGCGGGGAGAAGCGGGTTCATTGCGGAAATATATGGAAACTTATGAATTCGCACTTTTAACGGTCGTACAATCTAAAATTTTGGAAACTACCGATTTGATTTCAAAAACACTACAATCCCCTAAAGTCGATCTATCGTATGCTGCAAAAATGCTGAAAGATGCAGGAGAAATATTTACACAAATGAGGCAGAATTTTGCTGAAATTAAAAAGGAGGCATCAACATTGGTAGAAAAGTGGGGTATCAAAGCCGAATTTAAAAAGGAAAGACCAAAACTAGCGAAACAATTTTTTGATGAACATTCTAAAGATGAACGGTTGACAGATCCCGAACTATTTTTTAAAGTCAACGTATTTTATTTAAACCTGGATATACTCATAAGGCAAATGATTGACAGATTCTGTGGTATAAAGGAAGTTGTGCAGCGGTTTAATTGTTTGTTTCCAATGATACTGTTTCAAATAGACGAGGATGAGCTCTATGTAGTCGCAAACAATCTTTTTACTCAATATCCTGAAGACATCTCATCAGATTTTCCTCGACAGCTAATATCACTAAAACATATCTTAAGAAAAGAAATCGCAGAAATAGAAAAGTTTTCGGTCATCGAATTCGCACAATTTTTAATAAAAAAACACAAATCATTATTATCAAGCATTCCGGATGTATTGATTGCTTTAAAATTATTTATAACTATACCTGTGACCGTTGCAACCGCGGAACGAACATTTTCTAAATTAAAAATTATTAAAACTTATGTGAGAAATTCAATGGCACAGGAGCGCTTGTCTGCCTTAGCCATATTAAGCATTGAGCAACAGGCAGCAAGGGAACTGGATCTGGATAAAATAATTGACGACTTCGCTAAGGAAAATGTTCGTCGAAGTCGTCGTTTTCAATAGTAAAGGTAAGCGTAATTAATTACCTTTAGTTAATAAAGGGCCCCAAAAAAGTAATCTTGCGGGGGGGCCTCATAAATTTCAGCTACGCCACTGGACCAGCTAAACGTTTAAGATTGATTATATAATCACTAATTGTTCATAATTATGAACAATTTTGAAAGTTTTTATAAAATGTAAGAATTCTATACTACGGATCTGTGTCAAAAGAAACTTATAATATATTCATTTCAGACTCATGAATCGTCACCTAAAGTAAAATGCGAAACATTTTGTCAGTGGCGTAACCACTAACTAGGGGGCAGTGGTTCGACTATAAGAACTTGCTCTACTCCAATAAAAATAAATTGATTATGATTAAATTCACATCTAGTTTATTAATAGTAATGGCAAATAATCAATCACTTCAGTATACCGCTAATTAAATTCTACTACTATAATAGTCAAAATATTTATTTAGAGACATTAATTCCATTACATTACATTTTATCTTCGTTGCCATGATTACTTACGTACATCAGAAAACTGTATGAAATAATAATACACATGCACAAAAGATAACTAAAAAAGTTACATTATTTTGTCTTGAAGGTACTACAAAATTGTTCAGTCGCGAACTGTCTTTAGATATTTTTTATATATTTTCGTTGGCAAAAATAATCTCTTAGAAAAATCTAGTATTGACAGTGACACCAACTATTCTTAAAAAAAGTGAGTATGCTATATAACCTGTAAAGGTTAATTCTCATCTTGACAAATAATGAAAATGAATTAAAAAAATTATTATTACTTGACATTATTCCATAGTTCTCGCTTGCAAACCGGCAGATCCTCCGCAAGCATGCATCTTTGGATTTTTGCACTACGGATTGTAAAGTTTGATGAAACGTATAAAATGTCCACAGCGGCTGGAAGTGCACGCTACGAATTTCTCGAAGTAATGCGAACGCCAGAATAACAAGAAAAACGAACAGGTAATTGCTACACGTCCTAGTAATAAATATTTAATTTTTTATGTACCTATTTATTATAGTATGTTGTCCTATTTTCTCGATGTATTTTAAATTGCAATGTATTCCGTCTTCTACTCACTAGTAATAAAAATAATATATCTGTTATAAATTATAATAAGCATACTTTAATGGTTAGACCTTATTTGTGCCGTTTTAGGTAGTTTTCCGAAAAATTAAGTTTTTATGGAGGTTGAAAGACAAGTGGTTAAACCTGCATTTAGAGCGTATTAAGGTGCGGAAATTAGGGAGCAAAAATTCACGATTTTTATAAAAAAAAAATCAAAAAAATCGTTTTTTTTTTTTTTTATTTAAATTAACTTTTCTGTTGTCTTCAAACCTGTTTATTTTTATAAAACAGTACATTTTTTTAAGTTTTCCGTCCACATCTGTGCATTTGTAATACGTGTAAGACTAATATGTTTAAATATACCTCAATAAAGAAAAAGTGAAACACAAACGCAAATTTATTTTGCACATCTGTACGCTACAGAAATTAGTTTTAGACTGAAGACTTCTGCCTGGTGTTTTTATTTCATTATTTTAACAATAAGTGTAATGTTGTATTTGACGACTAATTTTATGCTATGAGCATGAGCCAGGTAATCCTTAGAATTGACCATTTATTTTATGTTTAATTTGTTTTATTTTTAATAAAAAATCATACATTTGCGTTTGATACTAAACTTGTATTTGCTTTTTCACATTTTTTTGTTTTTCTACAATAAACATTCGAAAAATTGACGTTTTTGATTTAAATCATTGATTAAAATAAAAAAATCGCAACGATTTAAATCGCTATTTAAATCTTGATTTAATCAAGTTTATTTAAATCTTCACACTCTGGCTGAAATACTCACGTCTCTTAAGCTTCGTTTACATTATAGCGAACATAAGCGAACGAACGAACTCGTTCGTGGCAATTCGCTAGATGTAAACGGTGAATAGTACACGAACGAACGAATTCGTTCGCAATCGGTCATGTTCCGGCCGGTGTCGATAAATGAGCGAATCATCAAAGAAAATTCGTGCTCTGTGTAAACAGTTTAAATACGTAGACGAGCATTCGGCAGTTCCTTGCAAAAGTGGAACACGAATCCCACATGATGCTTACGAATGTATGAATCATCAACAACTGCGAATGCTCTGCTAAGTGTAAACAAGAAGAGGTGAACCCTACCAAACGAACGAATCCATTCGTTCGTTCGCTTATGTTCGCTACAATGTAAACGAAGCTTTAGCAATAATGAATGATTGTAGGCAGCAGTATGATGTTAAAAATTTAGCTTATTGCTATACAAACGGCAAAAGTAAAAACTTTGAATAAGCATCTCATCAAATCTTAATCGGATATAGTCGGTCCGCCCGTATTTAAAAAAATTCCATTTATTGAACTCGTTAAGCCCGTTTAATAAAAACAAACCGCCCGGCCTACATCTTGCAACACTAGTAGCCAAGCCCGTCGGGCCCGTTCGTGGTTTGTTTATTTTTATTTGAAATATCATATCACTATAAGTTTTAGATAAAAAAATTTAAAGAATTTCCAGATTCCGGCTTTTATTTATCTCGGACTGCATTAACCCGGAACAGTGTTTAAAGTAAACCGATTTGATGTTATGTTCTCCTGGTTGTAGCCGAGGTAAATGTGATGCTGAATATGTACGCGGCAGTCAGCTGAGGTAAAAGGAATACAATTTTTGATACGTTGAGTACGTACGTACGTACTAGGGATGCAACGGATATTCGGTTTTTATCCGTTATCCGGCCTATCCGGCCATTTCACCGAATATTCGGTTTGGCCGGATAATATGAATTATCCGGCCGGAGATTTTTCTTCAAGTAAAAGAGATTATGCATGCAATTTGATTTGGAAGTATAGACTAAAATAATTGAAAGTAAGAGAGCAAAAACCTCATAAGCCCAGTATTTTGCAGATCTGTATAAAATTACTAAATTTATATTATTGAGATGAAATATTTGAAATGATTTCAAACAACGTAACTAAGTGTTATATATGAAAATCACGAAGTAGTATATAACATATGGAAGATGCATGAACCGCTTGTTGCTATGATATCCTGGTCTCAATTTTGCAGTACATGTGACAGAGATCCGAGACAAGGAACCTATAAAAAGTACTCGATCGTCAATCGTCAATAGTTTATTTTAAATGTCGACAAAGACCGTTTATGATAGGTTTAGTCAGTTGATTTCTCGACGGTGTCGGATCTATCAAAACAGAACATATTTAAGTTTTAACCATTGTTAAAAAATTATTAATTTTTGTAATTACAGTCAAATTCGTTGACAGGTTTCAAATCTTAATTGTGAAAAATATAACAATATAGCGCGAATTAGCACATCCTTGAAATAGTACATTTAGTAATTTCCTTGTCTCTGTGCTCCCTCTCTCTAAAACACTACAGAATAAGACCATAGGGTTCGTGCATTGCATACTCTTTCTTCTTCTTCTTCTTCTCAGCCTATATTAGTCCACTCCTGAACGTAGGCCTCTCCCATGTCTCTCCATGTTTTTCTATCTTTAGCTTTTTGGAACCATTCTCTTCCTGCGATCTTCTTGATGTCATCCAACCATCTCTTTTGTGGTCGCCCTATACTTCGTTTTGTTGTTCTAGGTCGCCAGTGTACAATTTTGTTGGTCCATCTCGTTGTCTCTTGTCGTGCTACGTGTCCCACCCATTTCCACTTGAGGTCGGCTATACGTTGCATGACATCGGTAATTTTGGTTTTGTTTCGAATTTCTTCGTTCCTTACCCTATCCCTCAAGCTGATTTTAAGCATGGCCCTCTCCATTGCTCTCTGTGCAGTTCTTAATTTATTAGCGCTTTTTTGCGTGAGTGTTACTGTTTCCATGCCATATGTCATAACAGGTAGGACGCATGCATCATACACCTTGCGCCTCAGATTGATCGGAATTTCTGAATTTTTTAAGACGTAGCTCAATTTTCCGAATGCACCCCAACTCAAACGTATTCGTCTTGTTATTTCGGCTGTTTGATTTTGTTTGCCTAATTTAATGGTATGCCCAAGATATATATATTCGTCTACTATTTCGAGGTCGGTATTTTCTATATTGACCTGTATTTCTATATTGACCTGTATATACTCTTTAACTATACATATATTATGCGCGGTGATTAAAACCTAAATTTTACGCGGTTCAGCTGAAACTACTTCGAAAGTAAAAACTACGCCGGATAATCCGGTATCCGGCTATCCGGCTGAGCAACCGGATACCGAATATCCGTTATCCGGCATTTTGAAAAAGTACTGCTCGCTGCATCTCTAGTACGTACCACTCACAACAAGAAAAAAGTATAACTTTTACTAAATTTATCTGCATAGATTAAATAACAATTTATCGTACTCTCAAAACCAATTAAATATTGCTTTTTGCTGAAATGCAGTAGACGAGAACTTAAAGGGTTCAGGTATTTTACCAAAACACCATTTAACCCTACTTAGAAAAAAACGAGCACGTTTTTTATTTTGAAAAATATAGCAATAGTCTATATAATAAATCCGGATCTCTTCCCTTTGCAGTGTCATCCTAATCATTGGGCTAATTGGTCTATAGCCCTACGGTGCCTGGCACGGAAAGGCCCCGCGCCTTTCAGTCACGAATTTTCATTTTTTATTATAAAATTTTGAAACCTTGGGAACAAGTTATATGATGATTTAAAGAATTTTTGGTAGTTATTTTAACCCTCCCCCCCTTTCCGTTTTGAAAGCAGAGAGTGTGCACTGTAGTGTACGCTGTGACCTTACGCAACGGTATTGTACATCAAAATGTTTTAAATTCAGATACACCTCAGACAATACTTAGTAAAGTACTAGGCAAGACAAGATTATTTATTTTTATTGATTGAAATATGGTACAACGAAAATTAAGAAAATTAAAAGGAAAAGTTTTATATTTTAAATGTTTTTTTGTTTGTGAAAGATGGAGAAACAATTTTGTTTTTTCCCAATACACAAATGTACTTTACATTTTACACACAGGAAATGGGTCCTGCTTTCGCAGTTGGGAAATTTGCATCTGGAGGCAAAACTTTTCGAATCAACTTCTGGTAAATGTCCCACATTGTCTAGTCTCACATCAGCTATTGGTGCGGATTCTTGACGAATTCTCCGTATAGCTGGTGCATCTCTAGCTGGTGAGGCCGTTCGTGATGTAGATGGAGAGGACTCGGCTGATCCGGGAGGTCTCCCACGTTTCTTCGTTGGATTTTTATAGGCGCAGACTAACGCCTCTGCTATATATGCCCTAAAATGTATAAGGTCTAATATCTCTTTTTTTGGTAGGCCCAAAGTTAATGCTTGGCTCTTGTATTCTAACCAAGAATTTGCGCAGGAAATGTCTATTGCGTGCGTAAACATACGCAAAGTCCATTTTTTTGACCTTATAAAAGTCCTATAAATTGTTATCAGGAAATCCAGTTTATCTACGCCTCCCATGTTCTTATTATACTCCTTGATTATGTCGGGCCTTTTTATTATTTTATACATCTTTTCCGATTTATCCCACCTTTTGCAGTTGTCTGTATTTCCAATAGAGAGGAAATTAGATGCCATAACAACTGGCTTGTTGTCAAACCATTTTACCATAATTACCTGTCCGTCAGCACTAATTACTTCTTCCGCCGTACCTCTCCCTTTCTGCTTCATTATTTTGTCTGACGAAAACGGTGGCTTGCTAAATCTGTCAATCCTTGCTGTACATGCTGCATAAATATTTTTATTTCGGAGATACTGTAATAGATTGTAATTCGAAAAATAATTATCAAAGTAAAGCTGAAAGTTAGGCTCCGTAATCCGCTCAGTTAATTTCAGTATAACTGAAGCGCCAAGTCCAAATACCTCCCGCTGTTCATTGGCTAACTCTGTTGTAGAGCCCTGATATATAAGGAAACCGTACAATAAACCACTACTCCCACAGAGGGCAAATAGTTTTATACCCCATGGACACGGTTTGCCTTTCACATATTGCTTGACGTCTAGGTTACCCTTGAAAGGTATCATTTGCTCGTCAATGCACAAGGGTTGTTCTAGGTCCAGTTCCAGGCATCTTGTCCGTATTACGTCATATAGCGGTCTTACTTTCCAGAAACGGTCTTTATTTAGTGGATCTGGCTCGTCATTGTTTACAAAATGCACATTTTGACGCAGTTTAGAAAATCGATTGAAAGGCATGTTCTCTGATACTAATGGTATATGAAATTTGCAGTCCCAATAAAGTCTTACCCTTGGGTAATGAAGATGTCCCATTATGATGTGTATGCCCACAAAAGTCTTCAATTCATCGATGGTTGTAGGGACAAATCTCGCATGTGTTTGAACAGCATACAGGTTTGTCATTTCCACCATCCTGTTGTATAAGTCATTGGTAAAATATTTTTCAAAAAACGCCTCTGGACTAGGGAGCTCAGTAATATGTGAAATTGGTGTTTCTACCCAATTGATCGAAGGAGTTAGATAGACAACATCTTTTCTCCAGACTATGTTTTTCTTTGGCGTTAGTTCATTATTTACGAAATATTGCTGTATTCTAGCAGCGGTAGAGACATTTTTAGATGTAGCCGAGAAAGTCATTGGCACATCCGAAACAACTTCGCTGGGATCGTCAATTTCGACGTCAACTTCTTCGATGATTTCGCTATAAGATTCGTCTGCTTCTCCAGGTCTCTCCTGTTTAGAATCTAAAATACAATAATATATTAGATTACTATATCGACAAACAGTAGGTGTCCATATGCCTTCTAACGGGGGTGTATGGTCGCTCTCCCAACCATAGTCATCTTCATCGCTGAGTTCTTCCACATCAGAAAGACCCTGCTCAATTAGCTCAAAAAGCTCTTGGTGTGATAGGGGTCTCTTATCTGCCATTTCTTTGCCAACATACTAATAAATACATTATTTAGATGGAATAATTAAAAAAAAAGAGGTTATGTTTACCAAACAATACTATTACGCAGAGTCACACTGGCTACTATAGTGCACACACTTTAGACGCTCAAAAATTATATAGAAAATTAAAAATAACTAAATTTGCCCGTGCTACACACTAAAATACACCTTTCTAGTTACATATAAAAATTATGAACCGATACAAACAGAGAAAACCGCTGCAAACTATTATTTATGACAGCGCTACAGATCCCTTTAAATTTTAACGCAAGTTTCAACATTTAAATAATGTTATAATTTTTGCCATTCAAATTCAGATGGCGATACTTGTCAGGTTTGTAAAAGAATACTGTACAACACTGTACCCAAAGTTAAAATGATTATTACCGAACACAAATCATTTTACAACCTTATATTGTTGGCGTACACCACAGTGTACGCGGTGACTGAAAGGGTTAAAAGGCGCCGGCGCCGGGCGATGCCTTATTAAATATATCGTTTTAAATAATTTTTCTTTACGGTACGGCATTAAATAAAGATGTTTTTTTAGCTGTATATTTGTTTTTTTCAATTTTTTACAACAGTCCCCTTAGTTGGTCACATCTATGTTTGTGCGCCCACTAATGGGAAGCTAAGCATATACCGCTAATATCGCTATCAATCTAGGAGGTCGGTAAACAAAACACATCGGGTCTGGTTATAAGACAGTGTGAGTGCGCCTGCGCTGAGTGGGCATTTTTGTAATAATTGCGTAGAAAATGTCTGCTAGTGTTCGAGAAGTATACGAGCCGGCGCCTGGTGCCCGACTTCAGACTCATATATGAACCTGTAAAAAAAAGTTTTTACAGCTTTCATTTGTACAAAAAGTTTCTTAGATAGTAACATGGTGTGCTTGTAGGGTTATTTTAATACTTTTAACTTTATTCCGATTTATGAACTCGTTTTTGAATAATAATTAATGTTTTAAAGTAAAAATTTTCAAAAAATCATACCGGCCATTTTAAAGCTAAAAAATTGGGAAAAAAGAGTTGGATATGCCCTACCGTCTTCTATCAAATTCCGTTTTCAGTTTCAGAGAATAAATGTTTCCGATTTCGGATTTTTTAATAACTTATTTTGACGGTGAATTTTTAATTTTGAATGCTTAACCATTCTGAAGCGCATCGAAATCGGACCATCCATTCGGGAGTTACAAGGCGCAACCAACACACACATGCAAACCCACCCATACACCAAACAGACATTTTTAAAAACGAAAACAACTGCTTTGAGTTCCTGAAAGTCCAAACCATGTATTTTTTTAACGGGGATTTTTCTGGACTAGTTTTCTGGGTTTTTTCCCGGGGCTCTGTTTTCTTGGGTATTTTTTATAGGGGCTTTCTTTTAGAGGTATTTTATCGAGAATTTTTTCGGGGCTGTTTTTTTCAGGGATTATTTATCCTAGATTCGAATGTGTTACCATTGTTAGGGCGCTGCACATTCGTAGCTCAAAGATTCCAAATTTCTTAGCACGGCCCTGTCCCTCTGTCTCAACTTTTGGCAAGGGCAGGCTATGCTCTTTTACATCACATTTTAACACGGTTTAATTATTATTATGTTTGCCGGTTCCGATGTTTATGTTACAGTCACGTAGGGCGATGTGGCTTTTTATTTCAAAAGCTTGCGTAGTTTTAAAGAAGTTAACAAAAAATGCGTGGGTGTAGTGTAGACCACGGGTTCTGCTAGTTACTATTATTTGCAATTGTATTCAAAATCGCATCCGACAAACCTAATGTGATGTGCAACACAAATTAAAAATTCGAAAGCATTCTATTCTACGTAATTCTACGACAATGTGGCCTAAGTGCTGTAAAACCTAAAATACTCATACTCATACTGTATTCTACTTGTTTATGTTTATATCACTAACAATACAAAGTGCTACCCGGTCGAAAACTCGAAACCCTTCAAATTAATATTGTATGCAAGCGCAATGCAAGCACGAGTGTAATACAAAAAATATAGACGCTGGAACCGAAAATGATTGCAATTTCAGGGACAAAACTACATACGAAAATATACATTAGAACATCTACCTTCTAAAAGCCACAAACTTGATGTTTTTGACTAGGCTATTAGAAATAGTTGGTAGAAGATGGCCAGTTTTCTCTTAACAAAGATACTAGTCTTCAAAAATACTTTACTGATGAACCTATACGATTAAAGTAATACTGAGTACATAAAATAGTAGAAAGTGGAGCTGGGCTAACGCAAGAAAGAAAATGGGATGGTGCAGCAAAATAAACAAATCCTGGAGAGAACGCCGAATACCTATAATATAATGAGGTGGTCCGACGATATGAAGCAGACAGCTGATTCCAACTTTATTAGAAAATCAGATAATAGAAGTATTTAGTGATGACGTAGGTAGTCGGGGCTGAAAACATGTCACGATCCAAACGAAATTGTTAAACACGTTAAGAGCTGTTGATTGAGCTATTTGTGGTATTTGGTCTAACTGAAACTATTTTAATTATTATTTAATTACTGTTAAGCCCAGGAGGTTGTAAAAACTAGAAAGTGAAAATAGTTCTCCTGTATTTGAAGTGTTAGTAAAGATGGCTCAAAAGCACGTGTTAAAGTTATCTTCTATGAATAACTACTTCAAAGATGAGATGAAACTCACAGAAAAAGGCGAAAATGCGTTAGAGTAGGGGCATGTTTTGAACATGAAGTACGTACAATGACGACACAAAAACTATTAATGGTTCAGTGCATGATAGCATGAAAGACAAAATTTATATAGTTGAGGTAAGTTACATTTATTTTTTATACTGGCAACTTATCCTAACCTAACTAAATGAAATTGATTAAAAATACTAAATAATTTCGATATTATCTCTGTTTATTTCGTAGATATTTTTGGATGGGGCTAAAAATATAATTAAGTCGACGTGTACATGTCCACGCGGTCAGCTTTCCTGCCACCATGTTGCAGCAATGGGGTTGTTCGCACATTATAATGTATCGGTGACTGATCAATCCTGCAGCTGGTCTGCACCAAAGCTCTGTCTGCACTCCTAAATGCAAAAAGTTACAAAAATACTGAGTAACGTCCTCAAAACTTAAAAATCTGATATTTAAAAAAGTAGCAACATAACCTAGTTTTTACCTTGTAAGTTTTATCCACCGTCGCCTTTCCGCTGAATCCTTTGGAAACGTAAAAAACTTGCACGTATGTTTTTCATTATAGTGCTTGCAATCTGGCGCAAAACACATAATTTTTAATGCACAAAATTACGTTTTATTAAAAAAAACAGAAGTTCAATGTTCGCAAACCTTAAGCTACACGCATTACACGACTCCTTAATGAACTCTGTAAATAACGCTCAGAATTGACTGTCACACTTGCAAGCTCGTTACCGTGCAAGTTGTTTGGATCGCAAAGTGGTTGCTAACAGGTCTAACTACGTCACACTAAATACTTCTATAGGAAAAAGAGAGAGACTATCGGAGAAGTGATGATTTTATCAGTACAGCAGTACAGCTTGACTTGAGTGAGGTAAGCCGAGTGCAAAACTGAAAGGGGATTCGTGAAATCAGCTATACATACCCCTGCAGCTCACTATATTTCGTTCCGTTGTCTACGAGGGTCTAGGACACTTTGCCGAATGCCCACAACGTCGAATCGATTTTTTAAGGTCCACATCGTGGAACGTGCCCACAACGCCGAATGCTCGCAAGGGACACTTTGTCGAATATGCCCACAATGTCGAAAGCTCGGGAGGGACACTTCGCCGAAAGTGTCCACAACGCCGAAAAATATTTGGTAGTGTTCACAAGTCCCGATGGTGCCCGAATAGCATGTTGTTTGTGTAAAACGTCTATAATGTAGAGCTCTGATTAACGCCTAATGAACACTTTGCGGAATGTGCCCACAACGTCGAATGCTCGTAAGGGATACTTTGTCGAACGTGTCCACAACGCCGAATGCTTACAAGGGACACTTTGTCGAATGTGGCCACAACGTCGTATTCTCGTAAGGGACACTTTGCCGAACGTGCCCACAACGCCGAATGCTTGCAAGGGACACTTTGTCGAATGTGCCCACAACGTCGAATTCTCGCAAGGGACACTTTGTCGACTGTGGCCACAACGTCGAATTCTCGTAAGGGACACTTTGCCGAACGTGCCCACAACGCCGAATGCTTGCAAGGGACACTTTGTCGAATGTGCCCACAACGTCGAATTCTCGCAAGGGACACTTTGTCGACTGTGGCGACAACGTCGAATTCTCGTAAGGGACACTTTGCCGAACGTGCCCACAACGCCGAATGCTTACAAGGGACACTTTGTCGAATGTGCCCACAACGTCGAATTCTCGCAAGGGACACTTTGTCGAACGTGTCCACAACGCCGAATGCTTGCAAGTGACACTTTGTCGAATGTGCCCACAACGTCGAATGCTCGCAAGGGACACTTTGCCGAATGTGCCCACAACGTCGAATGCTCTTATTAGACGCCGAAAATTACAACAACGCCGATGGCTGATGAGTAGCGATGGATGGATGAAAATTCTTATAACAATTTTCAATTGTTTGTTTAATCTTTCACCATAGTAATAAAATAATTATATACAGGGTGTTTGTTTTTTAAACGATCTACCCAAAATATCTAGTACCTCCTATAAACTGTTTAGTCTTTCTGATACTGTTTTTAAAATGCTGCGAATTAATTCAGAAAAGTATAAGTTAATTGAAACGACTTTTTTGACTATTTTAAAAAAGTCACAACTTTTGCCAACCCTCTAAATAAAGCAAAACAAAAAGTTTTCTAGGTCTTTTGGGCATTGTCAAAAAGCTATTATGGCCACACAATGTTTTTATAACTCTAATCTTATAAATTGATGGGCTACAATTTTTGCGTGTGCCATTCCAATATTTTCTTTGTGACGCAAATATGACAAGTTTTTTAGCTTTATACCTTAAAATGACACAAAAAGTTAATTCTTTTCTTTTTTTGTTAAAATGAACCGCTTTCATCTGTCTAATTTGAATTAAATCCATGTGTTTTGGATTTGAGTATAGACAATTCTGATGACAAACGACAGTAAATATAAGCTGCAAAAATATCTGAATTTTGATTGATCAGCTAGCTCCGGCAAAAATTTAGTATAGGATTTTCGAATCTAGGAAAAAAACAGGAAAAAAGTCCAGGGAAAAAGACGGTGGAAAAAAAGCCAAGGAAAAAACATACATAACATAAAGCCGACGAAAAAAGGCATAGGAAAAAAGCCCAGGAAAAAAATCTGAGTAATATACTAATCTATAATTTTTTTAAAAGGGATTTTTTCAAATAGAACGATATCGGCTCGTGTTTATAAAAAGAGCATTTTTTTCGATTCTTATGATACCTATATAATTGACATTTTCCTTGACTCGGTGAGGTATTTTCCTTTAAAACAAAATTTTGTTTAACAATTTAATAACATAACGAGTCCACATCGTTGAAAATTGAAATAAAATCTTGTCAGTAACTTTTCTCAACCAATGAAGCGCATAACATTTTTTTAAGATTTTTATTTTTAGATTATTATTTTACTAAATACGATTTTAAGTCTATCCGGATTTATTAAAAAATCCGATATCTAGATTCGTCCAAAACTATCATTCTGCGTATTTAACTATTAAAATTTGACGTTCGAATATGTGCTTATAGTTAATTCAGATGAAAATTGCAGGGTGAATTGTATACGCGAATTCTAGTAAAATAAATGATTAAGATCAAATTTTTAGTAATACACATTTATACTATTCAAATTTTAAACAACACGCTGGTATTCAGATAAATTCAATATTTAAATTTCGTACATGTGAGCATAGGTAGCTGCAATACATGCCTACAAATTTGGTTTTATTGAAGATAATATTATTTAATTCGTTTATTTGATAGTAGCTGGACGTGGGAACGAACTTGTCAATAGCTTTGCAGGCCGGCAACGGTAATCCTTCAGTTCACTGCTTTGTCGGCAACAATAAATGAAATGCAAATTTTGCAGAGTTATTATTTTATTACTTCCAGCTAATCTTAAAATTTGTTCACCCAAACCTAGTGTCGGCGGTTAAAAGGGCCAGTAAATGGCAATTAAGCAATAACCGCTCTAATCCTTCGTCTGCCTGTACATTAGAAGTAAAAGCTTTTTGAAAAAATGTATTTTCTCAGTAAAATAAGCAGATGTTCCTAGTTGTAAATATGCCGATTTTGTAATAAGGTTAAAGGAGCAATAAACATCCAGCAGGTACCAGTGGTTTCAAGCCTTCCTAATGCCGCTTTGTAGACGTGGTTTTAAAATGCAAAGTTGCCTTCAAAATACAAAAAATGATATAATCCATAAAATGGTCGTCCTGCATTTCTTTCATCTTACCCTACATAAATATATCAAATGGCCGAATATCTGCTCCAAAACTAAGTTACATACTTTGGACTACTTTTATTATTTGTTGGTAACATTAAACATTAACATTAATTTTTTACTTTAATTAAATTAAAATGATAATAAAATTGTACAACGTAATAACGATTGGTTTAATTAAATCTTATTGGTAAGAATTTTAGCTATTAAAGTATGCACTAATGACACAAATGAATATGTCTGTAGTCCTTTTTGAGAGGCTAAAGTTATAAGAATTATTCCTATTATATAAAATCAACACATTATAGCTGTCGTCGATTCTTAAATACTGTTTAGAGATGTTTTTGTCAATAACAATAAAATTGAATTTGTAAAAGGTCACAGCTTTAACCGATATGCGAATATTGCAAAAATCAAAATTATACCATCAGCATAGAAAAAAAAACCGGATTAACATAAAAATCCGAAATTCGGATGTAAATTTACAGGGTGATTCTAAAATATCTTTCATAAATCGGAGGGTGGACTCATTCTGTCGGCGTTTTGGTGAGGGTCGGCAATGTGTCCTTTGCGAAATAATCGGCGTAATGGACACGCAAGGATCGGCAGCTTTTGCCTAATTATCCTAGCTCTAATCATCCTAAAATTATTTTTAAAGTCTGTTTACGAAGTTTGGAAGCGTTCCAAAATTTCATCTTTTATTTTATTCCAATTTCTTGAAATCGAAACAATTATGTAGAAAGCGTGATATCAAAATTTTCACCTATCATCTACTCCAAATAACAAGAATATCACCTAAACTTTAAGCATTACGGTACCTAATCTCCAATTTTAAAATACGACACGGAAACTAAATACGAATTCTGAAAATAGTATTATTTATAGAATATCATGTTTTGCAACTATAATTTAAAGTTTTTACATCCGATACTGATAATTTAGAATGTGTATATTTTCACTAGGTTAATTGTATATACAGGGTGTTTCCAAACTCGGGACGGTATTCTACCACAAAAACTGAACAAAAAGTTTCTCAGATTTTGCGATTCGACCTGTATTTTTGGAGTTATTAAATTTTGAAAAATGTGAAAATAATCAAAAAATAAACATTCAAACTCAAATATAAGTGTTTGATCTAGTACTGAAAATAAATCCATGATACATTACAACAACAAGAGATAGTTTAAAACGATAATTAAAAGGAAAAATTGCAAAACAGCACGTCATTATTTATTTCGCCTGGACTTTCCCATACTTATACAAAATAATTTCTTTTCTACATCTAATCACAACCATTCACATCAAATGATCTAACTAAAAAGTGTTTTCAGTTTAATCTAGAATAAAATAGCCGCGGAAAAATACATTTTTTTTTCAAAATTTATTTAGAAATTGGCCGAAAGAACCGAACTTACTTGAAAATTTGTTGAGAAACTGTAAAACGACCAAAATCAGTTCTTAAGAATTCAAATATGCCAGGAATGTCTTTACTAAAGCAAGAAGATAATTTGAAAATAGTTTATCTACTGTTCGGCAGTAGATAAGGCATATTTCTTACCAATAATCTTAATAAAACATCAATGTAAATAGAATCAAAATAGTTTATATATTGGAAATTAAATAACGATTGGCTTAATTTATGAAAAATAACAATATTTGTATTTAAAGAAATGTACTTTAATGTAATATGAGTTGTAAATTATGTAGAAAATATTAACAAAATTAAAAGAAAGAAAAGCATTAATTTCGATATTTTATTCACAGTTCAAATGAAAATTGTTAAAAAACTAACAATATATTAGCGCAAGTTTTGCCGTAAAAAATAGCATAGTATGCGACAAAGATGGTAAAACATGTGATATGTGTCCAGGTTTAGTAAAAATATACAAGGAACATTTAACAAAACAGTAAGGATAAAACGGTTTTAAGTGTTTCAACATTCACCCCTGCATTCACTGCTATCATTGGAATTTACATAAAAGTTGCAAAATTCGAAATTCGAATAAATCTATATTCTGACTTTGTAACACTTTTGAAGCTATGCCAATTTCTCCTAGAATTAAATCTAAAATAATACAAATAAACACAAAATTAAAATTGTCTACGCTAGATAGTATTATTTTGGCTTCAACACGCTTATCTTTTTTTTTCAGAAGTTAATATAATTTTATTAAGAACAGCAATATTTTTAAATTGAAATTTAACAGCTGTTATGGTTTACGTCCGAGAGGACCATCGTGTAGGGTTAAGTTTTTTTAATTTAATATATAAATATTATTATTATTATTATTATTATTATCAGTGTTGCAGCAACAACAATTCTTAAAAAACTCATTAGTTAATTCACCTTGTTCTTCAACTAAACTCCTTAAGTTACATTCGAAGTCTTTTCCTATAAACCTATAACATAAACATTTATAGAGCCCACGTGTCAGGCACAAATCAAGCACAAAGAAATCATGGAGCGAGTGATTTATTGATGCATGATAAGTACCGACAAATAATAAGACGAAGTGTTTAGTCAGGCTAATTTTATCTTCACGACTATAAAATAGTACCTACTACTTACATTAGGTATATAGAAATTGCAAATTTGTATAAACACAAATTTAAAAATAAACGCATATCCGGACCCCCTGAAGTCTTGCCCCCCCCCCCCCCCGGAAACAAGGGGTTTCGTGGGTGTGACGTTACGCCACTGGGGTTGGTAAAAGTTTTTTTGAATTATTTCGCAGCATTGTAAAAACAGTATCAGAAAGACTAAACAGTTTATAGGAGGTACTAGATATTTTGGGTAGATCGTTTAAAAAACAAACACCCTGTATATAATTATTTTATTACTATACAATCGCAAATTGTTATAAGAATTTTCATCCACCCATCGCTACTCATCAGCCATCGGCGTTGTTGTAATTTTCGGCGTCTAATAAGAGCATTCGACGTTGTGGGCACATTCGGCAAAGTGTCCTTTGCGAGCATTCGACGTTGTGGGCACATTCGACAAAGTGTCCCTTGCAAGCATTCGGCGTTGTGGACACGTTCGACAAAGTGTCCCTTGCGAGAATTCGACGTTGTGGGCACATTCGACAAAGTGTCCCTTGCAAGCATTCGGCGTTGTGGGCACGTTCGGCAAAGTGTCCCTTACGAGAATTCGACGTTGTGGCCACATTCGACAAAGTGTCCCTTGTAAGCATTCGGCGTTGTGGACACGTTCGACAAAGTGTCCCTTACGAGCATTCGACGTTGTGGGCACATTCCGCAAAGTGTTCATTAGGCGTTAATCAGAGCTCTACATTATAGACGTTTTACACAAACAACATGCTATTCGGGCACCATCGGCACTTGTGACACCACCAAATATTTTTCGGCGTTGTGGACACTTTCGGCGAAGTGTCCCTCCCGAGCTTTCGGCGTTGTGGGCACGTTCGGCGTAGTGGGCATTGAATAACATTCGGCGTTGTGGACACGTTCGACGTTGTGGACCTTAAATAATCGATTCGACGTTGTGGGCATTCGACAAAGTGTCCAGGCACCGTCTACGACTCTACGTAACTAGCGTCTGTAAGTTCGGACAACAGCCGATCCTACTTCTTATTCGAACTTTCATGACTTGCGCACCTCGGCGGTGGGTATGCAGTTGACAGAACTTGCATTTAACAGAATGATATTTAAACAGAATCCGAAGTCGCCCGAAGCGAATTCGTATTCGGTAAACGATTGCGCGTAATCACCGAGCTGAATGTGTATTGAACAGAATTGCAATAAGCAGAACCATTTTAAATTCGGATAACTTCGATTTGTATCAGTGTAACCAACATAAAGAAAAACAGTTCAACTGTTTGAACCATACAATTAACATCCAAATATTACGAAAAGATTGTTGTTTAGGCAACACACTCTACAAATTGTTTTCCTGAAATTATATATACATAAAAATAGGTTACTAACGCTATGCGCTTCGCTGTGTGAGAGGTTAAAGTTTCTGAAAACAGTTTTTTTACGATATCGCTTCTTATGTTCTTTAAAAAGAGCATGTTTTACTATAAAATTATGATTCTTATAACTCTACATTTTCCTTGAATATTTTCCTTCATAACACCTCTAACTTAACACTAAGATACGAAGCAAATTTCGCCATAGTTTTCGTACATGTAGACAAAATAAATAAATCTGTATTTATTGTTGGGTGCAGAAATCTTCTGGCAACTATTGTGCGTCGGTCAGATACAAACCATTTCACCGGGGCCCGTTTTTCAAAAAACACATCTGGGTTGGATTATTGGGGTACCATAAACATCCCTAATGGATCGCCGGTACGTTGTAATTTGGCCATCAACAGCGTAAGCCAGCTGGACAACGCCAACGGTTTAAAAAGATTTTGGGAACTTGGGCCGCAAGCAGAACACCATAAAATATGGACCCGGGAAGAATGAAATTGCCAAACGCATTTTAAAAAAACGATGTCCAGATGTGCCAATGGCAGATTTATTGCCAAACTTCCTTTTAAAGACGATTCGGTGAATTTAGGTTTTTCCTATGAAATAGCATTGAAACGATTTTATAATATAGCAAGAAAATTAAATAACAAAATACAATTTAGGAAAGAATATGCGAATATCGCAACTTAGGTCACATGGAAACTTTCCATTACAAGAGGTAGACGCGCCAAGTTTTTATTTACCCCATCATGCGGTAATTAAAGAATCTAGCACTACTACCAAATTAAGAGTAGTATTCGATGCCAGTGCAAAAACGTCAAACGGTTTAAATTTGAATGATAATTTGATGTACTCAGACAATGCCACAAATTATGTAGGAGCTAAACGTTAAATGGACGAAGTGCTAAATTAATGAAAAATTTTAATTTTCAAAACGTAGTTAGTTAATTAAAAATTAATTGCGATTTTCAAGCAACTTGATATACCACATAAGATTGCTATTTATGGTTTCGTGGGACAGTTAAAAGTTACTGAAGTCTTGTGAGTTTACCTTTATATTAAAAAGATAAATACAAAAGGGGCGATTGGCATACAGGGTTAAAAATTAACGTTGGATTTCCATGTCAATTTTTCTAATTGTACACCAGGTATATATGCAGGAATACAACTTTTTATTTATTTATTAACACAACAAATTTTCTGTGCCACTTTTTCGCAGTACAACAGAATAACTACAGCGTTATAGCTTTGATTATATACAGTCAATGGTTATAGTTTTATTTTATCTTAAATATGCATTTCCTACCGTACAACGCTACTATTTTATCTTTGTGCTAAAACATTAGATTTTGATTACTTAACCAAAGGTATATTCTGTGTACTTAACCTTCAAATTCCTAACCCTTTTGACTGCTGTTTGTTGACGTTCCAAAAATTAGTCTTTTGTGGGTATCACCACAACAGTTCATCAAAATGTAACTAAAAAGTACTAAAACCGAAAGAACACGAATAAAGTGACCTCTTTCAGTATTCTGTTTAATTCTATTCTGTTAAATGCAATTTCTGTTAAATGCTACTTTACGTTCGCATGTCATCGGCTTCGGCTTCGGGTATTCTGTTCGTTGGTCATTCTGTTCTTTGCAAATTCTGTTCATTGCATGGCCATCGCCGAGGCATGCAGCTGGCATGTCTGTAAAGCTACCGCCCGAACTCGCCGTCGGCAGAGATCGTAACCTCCCTTAATTAGACGCACGTGTTTTAAAATTTAAAACGTCAGTTGTACGACTACCTTTTTGATGTTTTGCTTTAAAAGTTAAATAATAAAAAATACGTACAATATAAAATAAAAATTATGATTTGATAATTATTCTTTTAAAGAGCTGTACTAAATAAATTAAATAGGAAACGGTGTTTTTTCATTTTTTTGGAATTACTTAATATTTAATCTATTATCAACAAAAAAATTACAAAAAAATTGCAGAAAAAATGAGTATTAATATGTTTAGCATTCTGGATATAAACTTTTTGACGGTACGTTGTAGTACCGCTGGTAGTCAAAACGTAAAAAAACATTTTTAACATTCCTTCTTGTAAAAAATGAAAATCAGAAGTTACTTTCGTTTTGTATTTTCTACGCTGTGCCGTGCATGTTATAAATTAAAAAAAAAGGATTTGTTGTTTTGTATTATGCAATTTATTAGCAATGAAAAAATCGGCTTTAACAATGCAATTTCACTTTACACTTACACTTTTATTAGCTTGCTTTACTTTCGATGTAATTATCACACTCCCACAAACACCAACATTGACAAGTTAACACTGCACGAAGCGCGCCAATATTAGACGAGGTTGCGCAAGCCATGAAAGTTCAAATAGGATCGGCTGTTATCCGAACTCAACAGACGCTAGTGTCTACGTATATCGCGGCTTCTTGGAGCAAGCCGCAATACCTTCGAAACTGAAATACCTTGGACTTTGTAATACTAATTGCATAGCATATTACGCTTATCGCATGACGTGTGTATTATTTTCCGAAGCACGCCGCAGCAGAAATAATGTAAAAAGTCAATGGAAGGAAGTTTACATAAAGTAGCACTCTCGATCTCTAATACTAAAACAAAATCCTCACCATCTCACTTGCAAAACTTCAAACTTTTTACCACGATATTCCCGATTTATTGTTAGGATTCTTGAAGGTCCAAAACACATACTTCCGTCTACATTTTGAAACCGAAAATGTTCACGATCATAATACACCGGAAGGATATAAAGAAAAAAAGTATTAGTTTCCAAATTTCCCACTGATTTCTAGAAGCCCCGAAATTCAAAGTTTCATCACAATCTGGTCACTCATTCGGGAGGAAGTTACGTATTTATGCTACCCAATACCTAAATCCATGATAGAGCTTTGATGGATTGCAGATGGTTCTAATTCTAAAAGGCACTTGTGGAACCTTATGCAGTAGGTAAATATAAGGAACGTCTTATAAATTACAAATTTTTAGTAATAACAAATAACTATGCACCTATAAATACTATCTATAAATAAATTTGAAGTGTCCCACTAACTTAATCTGTTTCCAACTGCGAGCAAGTGTCCGTATCAAACGTTACTACTAATAGGAACACATGAAAAGCAACATGAAAAATTTCTTTAATATTTTTAAATCAGGCTCAAACGCAAAAGCGTGTAATTATTATTACCAGCAAAACCTAAATAAATTAAATAAAGTGTACGTACCTAACCCACCTCATAGCAGGTGTTCATAAACACAAAGAGATTACAGCTGTGAAAGTAATTGCAGTTCACACAATTACAAACAGCAATTTAAATTTCTTTGTAGTGTAGACCAATTCATATACGTGTCGGATAGTTTAAAAATTAATTGCAAAAGCAAATTAAAAAGGCCATCCTAAAGCAACATTTACCAGTGACATACCGTAAAAACATACCAGCTATCCTATAAAGTGGTTTTTAAAAAATGTCCGCCTGTGTGTGTGACGCGAAATTTCAGGAACTACTGGACCGATTTTAATCCAATTTGGTGAAGCCAAACGGTTTTTTTACAATTCGGAACCGGAAACGGAAGTTAGACATGTATTTTTGGTAACATTTTTTCCGGCAACGGAATTTTTTTAGATATGAAAACAGAATCTGATAGAAGACCTAAGGTCAAAGCGAAAATTTTTTTTATGAACTTCCTACCTTCATAATGACGGAGGCTACGATTTTTTGAAAGTTTTGGCTTTAACGCTTTGTTAATCAAAAACGAATCGATAAATGTGGATCAAACTAGGTTCTGTAGTAGCTCTAGGAGATCAAAATAACGCTTTTCACAAAAAAATTTATACGCATGAAAATGGTGAAGTAAACATTATCTTAAAGTTTTAGAAATTTTCAAAGAAATATCTCTTAAACTGGCCAGACGATTTTTTACAATTTTGTAAACTCGTGGAGCTGGGTGTTAACTACAATTTGGATCGTGGATCCTTAATTTCCCAGTGACGCCTTCTATACGCTTTTGAATATTTTGCCTTTAGCGCCTATACAGGATGTATCAAATTGCGTGTTAACTATGGGGATCTCGCTTATTTAAAGAGATACGACTGAGAGTAAACTAGAGAAAAGTTGTGGAAATTTATGCTCACTGATAATCTGAAAAGAAATTGGAGCTGTCTTGCCTAGTTTCTGAATAAACTAAAGAAAACTGAAATTTTGATTTTTTTTGTTTTCGGCTATAACTCATTTATCATTTATGATACATATTTCTAATACACGCATTATTGGGAGACTTTTTCATGCTGAATCTAAATTTTTGATTAAATTTGGTATAACTGTTAGAATTACTCATTTTCGACTGGCAACTTTTTTTTTCATGGTCGGCATTTTAAATTTTTCTTATTTGAATATTTTTAATTCTGATTTTAATGATGTATCACACTTTGCATTTTGTTTAAGTTTTGAAAATTTTATTACAGAAAATTAAAAATTACATAAGAGTGCCATGGAAAAAACACGTCATTTAATTTATTTAGGAAAATATCTAGCAGGCCGTGAACTGATGGTAGTAAAACAAAACACTGATTTTATTTACTTTGGCCTTTAGATACATTAGGTGCGCGAAAATTTCAGGAAACTTTGTTTTGAGCGGAGGCAGCAGGTTATGTTATTTTTTACAAAAACAAATGAATGGCAGTTATTAACACACAAATTGGAGAGTTTATTTTAAAGGAGCTTCTGAGCATGTTTTACAAAGTTGTCAAATGTTTTGAACTTTTATTTAATAATTGTTTGAGTTAGTGCAGTTCTAGTGTTATCTGTTGTATTTATTTAACCTGTAATTCAAATTTGATGTCAGTTGCAAACATAAAAACTGCAAGTGGAATTTTTAGTAAATTGTGTATGTTAGAAACTTTGTCATTTATTTGTTTTTGTAAAAAATAAATTAACCTGCTGCCTACGCTCAAAACAAAGTTTCCTGAAATTTTCGCGTACCTAATGTGTCTAAAGACCAAAGTAAATAAAAGTAGTGTTTTGTTTTACTTACATCATTTCATGGCCTACTAAATATTTTTCAAAATAAATTAAATGACTTGGTTTTTTCATGGCACTCTTAAGAAATTTTTATTTTCTGTAACAAAATGCAAAGTGTACACAGAATTAAAAACTCTATTCAAATATAAAAAAAATTTAAATTCCGAAGGTTGCCGCTTTAGTGCGCTTTTAAAGAATTAACAGATGTTTCTCAAAAATAGCGTTTCGGTTTGCAAAGAATTATATTTCAAGCCATGTTTATACTCAAAATACTGAAAACAAAATATATTAGCTGTTTAACAAACATTGATATTTTTCGCCTATATCAAGAAAATACATAGCAGGTTGCTACAACAATCGATAAATAAATGGTTCTGAAAACAGTTAAAAGCCATATTAATAACATACTACTTCTACTTAATTAACAATTTAGGTAAGTAAATTGAAAGTTGACCGCTGTTAAAAATATAATAACGCCATTCACATACTCATAAATGGAAAAATTGTATAAAATGAAGCAAAAAAGATTGTTTTTCCAAAAACTCAAGCCTTGAGTTATTACTTATTAACGTATCGAAACATTTTTCTATACGAAAGTTTATATAAAATCAATTAATTTCTTTCATCAAAAATGTAAGAAAATAGAAATACAGAATTTTGGAATCTAAAATAACAAAGTTGTCGAAAAAAAGCCAAGGGCAAACAAGGGAAAATGGTGGAAAGAAGATCTACTTAGGGACAGTGCACACCCAGGCGGCTAATGCCCCACGCACTACGCTGTTTACTAGTGCGCTCTGCGACGTGTCGTGCTGCCGTACTTTGCCGTGACATTCTTATCGGGTACTATAAAGTACTTGTACAATTATGCGACGAAATACCAATTAAAAAACGAGGAGTAATACGTAAGAATTAGGTTACTTACCAAACAGCAGGATATTTCGGGGTTACGGGATAACTGGGATCTGGTCGAACCCTTGCCAAGATATGCTGGACAGCGTAAGAAAGCTTTCACGCCGCACCAACTCGAAGTACAAATCTTATTTTTTAACACAGATTAACGGTGTTAACACAAGGCGATGATAATGGACTGTGTCCATGCTAAAAAACTAGAAGCCCTCTTGGGAGGGTGGTAGGTAAAAAATTGGTGGGAGACGGATACAACGGGAAGTGGGTACTAGGGTGTAAAGCAACACTGGAACTTACGTACATTAACGAGCAAGTTTCAATAAAAAATAACAAATTAAAAAAAAACACGAATTATAATGAAATAAAACTAAATTAAACTAAGTTTAACAGTACTACCACAGATAAGGTTAACACTACAGATATACGACCCCTTATAAAAAATGTCCGCTCAGATTTGGAAACGAAATTAGCGTTAGTGTGGATACAACGCACCAGACCAATTTTAGGGCGCTGCTATAGCTATTTGTTTATTACTGTTGAAATGTGTTGGAAACTGTTTTATCGCGAATTTGAATGTATCTGTCACAGATGACGTTAAAAACCTGACCTTGTCTGGGATCTGGTTAAAGCGCGTATTTTATATTTTCCTGATAAATAATAAATATTCAACATGTCGACTGTTGTTAGTGGCAAGTGCTCGATTATTATGATTTATATGAGTCCTATAAAAATATGTAGATGATTTTGGAATTATTATTAAATTTAATTCACCACAAACAGAAAATAAAGTTTTAAAATTAGACTGTGCAATAAATGTGTCTGATTAATGATTGATAAATTAATTTATTTGCAATAAATTAAAAAACTAGGTACACATCATGAATATAGTTTAAGTAGAATTGGCGTCAATATTAATTATTTAAGCATGACAGATGTTTTTTGGTTTGAATATGTGCTAAGTAATCTGCTAAATTACAGTCATCTGTGACTTAATTATAAATTGTCATTGTAGCGCCATCTATTTGCAGATTATTAATCATATAAAACAAGCTGCCAATAGCTCCCATATTTACCGTATATCTGTAGTGTTAACCTTATCTGTGGTACTACATACATATATGAGGTATTTTAAGTATGACTGCCACTGTTTTAAATATGTGATATTTCTAAATGTCAATTATTAATGTGACTCTGTTTATTTTAATATTGTTAGGTGTTTATTAGTGATAATCGATACTTCACTAACTTTTAACCATCCGTATTCGCGATTGAATTGTCGGAGAATTAGTGTGGTTCCCACTTATAATGCCTGCGCCCCCCCCCCCCTACTGTTTAAATTAACGTAAGGAAAAAATTAGCACGACTAGAACAACACATAGGCACCATAAAAATGGATTATTTAAAGACGATTTAATTGTAACCTAACCTAAACTACTATTTTCCAAAGACTTTGTTTCAGTGGGCTTTTTTTCCGGGACTTTTTCCGAAGACTTTTTTCCGACTACGAACATGAATAGTTTTCGGGTTGAAAAATTAAGTACGCGTACGTATATTATTAATATATTGTTATTTACTGACTTTCTGATACGTGAAATTCATTTCTGACATGCGAAATACATTCCTAAATTCATAATCTTTTTTTTTCGGATATTAGGAATAAATTTCACATATCTACTTACTAAATATCCAAATTACTAGCATTCTAAATTAAATTTATATGAATGTTAAGTACATGATCGATAGTGGTTACACCGACTGGGCGTATAGTAATTACAACAATAATAACAATAAAATAACAATAATAATAACAATAAAATTATAAATTTGGGTGGCTTCATTAGTTGGTTTCCATTCGAGAACATCAGGCACAAAGGAATCCTTTTTACTTCATCCAGTATCAGGAACGTATAAGTTATTAAAAGACAAGCTTAATCGCATGTAGTCTGAACGAATACATATAAAACAGCATTTTAGTGGCATATGCTTTTTTCAAAACCATTAGCACTTATTAAAGTTAATCATAGTTTTGTATGCACGAGGACGGAGTGACAAGTTTCGTAAAATTGCAACAGAGGACGTCACAATCGCAAATCCCAGCTGACATTTGTCAATACCATCTGTCACTAAACCACATTAAAATTTTCAGACAGATCTGTCATTTAGTTCAGTTTTGGCAGCCATTGAAAGCAGACAACCTCTCGTATTTTGGCAAACATGAAAAAAAGTGATTTTCGTGTGGTAATTAAACATTATATTTTGCGTGGAAAACCCATTACGCGATCCAAAACATAGCTTGATAAATATTATGGAGAGTCTTCACCATCGATTAAAATGATTCACAAGTGGTTTACTGATTTTCGTTGTGGTCGTACAAGCACAACTGCACGTTCAAGACGCCCAAATAAGGTCGCACAACAGAAATGATTGACAAAATTCTTGATATTGTATCGCAAGACCGCAGTGTGAAAGTGCGCGAGATAGTTAAGATAGTATGCATTTCAGATGAACGTGTGCGGAATATACTACACGAACATTTGGATATGAAAAGCTGTCCGCGGGATGGGTGCTGCGTTTGCTCAAAATCGACCAAAAACCCACACGTGTGACAACTTCAGAGGCAGGTTTGGCGATGTTCAAGCGCAGCAAAAAGAAATTTTTACGTCGTTTCATCACTGTGGACAAAACATGGATCCACTTTACAACTGAGACCAAGGAACAGTCTAAACAGTAGATTTCTACTATCCAGCCTGCGCCGAAGAAGACTAAGGCGGTTTTATCGGCCAACAAGGTCATGGCCACAGCTTCTTAGGACGCACGCGGCATAATCCACGTCGATTACCTTATAAAAGAAAAAACTTTCAACGCCGAATATTATTGCAACTTATTAAACCGTTTCAACAACGTTTTGAAAAAAAACGACCGCATTTAGCGAAGAAAAAAGTTCTCTTCCATCAAGACATGCACGGGTGCATAGGTGTGTAGTTGCCATGGCCAAAATCCATGAATTACGTTTCTAATTGCTTCCACATCCACCACATTCTCCAGACTTAGCCCCTTGCGACTATTTCCTGTTTCCGACCTTGAAAAAGTTGCTCGACGGAAAAAGTTTCGGCTCTAATGAGGAGCATTTTTACCAGACTTCTTTCTCACTCCGCCCTCGTACAACACTCACTCAATTACAAAGGAAAGAAGTCTTGCTATCCAATTCAGCAACACTTCAATCAATTCATCAAATTAAATGCAATATTGGAAAAACTGTATCGCAGAAACTAACACACGTATTAAATAAAAACGAAGGTTTTAAAACTCTCATGGAGGTGAATAAGGTGCTAACTGGCAACTTTAATGATAATGACATGCAACTAGACCTAGACATTATTACTAATTTAAAAAAAGCGACAATCACTTCGGTTGACGTTGAAAGAAGCTTTATCCGCTTATAAAAACTATCTGATAAAAGACAGTCGTTTCATGTTGAAAATTTTGAAAAATATTGTATTGTTCATTGCTATAATACTACAAAATATAAAGATTAGGTACAAGTTTAAATTGTTGTACTATACTAATGCTAGTTTTTAACAATTGCCCTTTTATATAATAATTTTAAGTGTAATATTATGTTGTAAGGTTCACCACTGCGCTATTTATAGCAAAAATCATTTTTTACTGATTTCTCTTGCAAGTTTTGTATATAATGCTTGCATATTCCACATAAAATAATCCATACTCTGCATATAATGGTGCATATTTTTGAAGTTTTTTTTGTGCACATAAATCCGCGCGTTAGTTATGTTATGAATGAAAGTTTTGTGTTTATAAGTCAATTATTGAATTTTACTAACTGCTCAGTAATTTTTGGTTTTATTGTAAATTTTTAACACACAAACAAAATTTATTATTTTTTTTAATCCATTACGAAACATTATTTTAATCATTATATACAACATATAGTAATAAAATAATTGATTTAACATTTTATGTATGAATACATGATATTTCCTTTCTGTATTATATAAATTCATTCAAATTGTTCTTCCATTTAAAAAAAACTTGCTTTGCGTAACCCGCGTGCACAGCGCATTTTTGAGGTTAGAACAACCGCAGAATCACCTGAACCAGAATTAAACTACTAATTTTGGTGATTAGATGCCAGATTCACCACGCTAAACCACAATTTAATAACTGATACAACATACAAGATTCGATCTCTGGTTCAATACTGACTGGAGTTTAACTGACGATTGTACAACTCGAGCTCGAGTTTAGAAGTATCCGCAACTAACCTACCTCATAACAGGAGTTCATGAAACCAAAATGGGTAGTTTCGCATTATGCCAACCTGGAAGTCCAAAATAAATATATTCCACAATTTCCTACATTTATTCACAATTTTACCTGCTAGTGAATATAAATATATTAGCAGTTGTACTTTCTGTTTTGCTGCTGACATTTTTAATTCCCTGTACTTTTAGCATAAGTTGAAAATTTAGAGATTTTGACGGAAATACATGTCGTGGCTCCAGGAAGTCAAACAGTGCATTTTAAAAGCTGTTTGTGTGTTGGTGGATGTGTTTGGGTTGATTACGCCTCATAACTACCGAACAGATGGTCAGATTTCGACGAGCTTCGGAATGTGGAGATATCAAAAATTGACCGAGAATATAAACTTTTAAAAGAAATGCGAAACCGAAAGCGGCAGTTACACAGGTTTCTGAATCTCATAGAAGACCTTCAGGCAAATTAAACGCCTTTTTCCGCACTTACTAACTTCAAAACGGCGTTTGCGAAATTTTTGAATTAAACCTCTTATTAGTCAAAGCCGATTCCATCGACATATTTTTTAGCCGACTTCAAAAAAAGGAGGAGGTTCTCAATTCGTCTGTATATGTTTTTTTTTATTTATTTATTTTTTTTTATGTATGTTCGGGCATAACTTTTTTGTTTATGAACCGATTTTAATGATTCTTCTTCCGTTGGGTTCAGTATAGTTCCAAGGTGGTCCCATTATAATTTCATTGGGATTGGAGCTTGAACTTCGAAGATACACCAGGAAACTTCTCAAAATCTATTTTTTAACCGACTTTTTATTGTTTCCGTATTTCATCTGCCGTTTCAACTAGCCGTCGTTTCCTCATTCGAGAAGCATCCTTACTAGGTGTACCCGTCACTTAAAATTGTAAAATAAATAACTTAAAAAAAAAGAAAACCGACTTCAAATAAAAACACAAAAAAAGTAACATAAGTTAACTAAAAAGCAAAAAATAAATGTTTTTTATACAACAGTTTAATACTTATTTGTTGTTCCGTTTAATGTAATTAAGAAATTGTTGTTTATTATATAATTATTAATTGTTTTATAATTTTTAAGTCGGTGCCAAGTAAAACATAAAAATTATATACCTTGCTGCAATAACAAATTAGATTCGAATTTTTATGTTTTACTTGGCACCGCCTTAAAAATTATAAAACAATTAATAATTATATAATAAACAACAATTTCTTAATTACATTAAACGGAACAACAAATAAGTATTAAACTGTTGTATAAAAAACATTTATTTTTTGCTTTTTAGTTAACTTATGTCACTTTTGTGTTATTTGAAGTCGGTTTTCTTTTTTTTTTAAAGTTAATTATTAATGTTGTATTTAAACTCGGATTTTCTGGACGCGATATGTATAATACCAGTGGCGGCTTCTGGCGGTAGGCGAGTAGGCAGCCGCCTAAGGCGACAAAATTTCAGGGCGGAAATCGGTTAATAATGAAATACAAATAATATAATTAACTTTTAAAAAAAAAGGGAACCGACTTCAAATAAAAACACAAAAGTGACATAAGTTAACTAAAAAGCAAAAAATAAATGTTTTTTTTATACAACAATTTAATACTTATTTGTTGTTCCGTTTAATGTAATTAAGAAATTGCTGTTTATTATATAATTATTAATTGTTTTATAATTTTGAAGTCGGTGCCAAGTAAAACATAAAAATTCGAATCTAATTTGTTATTATTGCAGCAAGGTATATAATTTTTATGTTTTACTTGGCACCGACTTCAAAATTATAAAAAAACAATTAATAATTATATAATAAACAGCAATTTCTTAATTACATTAAACGGAACAACAAATAAGTATTAAACTGTTGTATAAAAAAAAACATTTATTTTTTGCTTTTTAGTTAACTTAATGTCACTTTTGTGTTTTTATTTGAAGTCGGTTCCCTTTTTTTTTTTTAAAGTTAATTATTTTACAATTTTAAGTGATGGGTAGACCTAGTAAGGATGCTTCTCGAATGAGGAAATGACGGCTAGTTGAAACGGAAGATGAAATACGGAAACACTAAAAAGTCGGTTAAAAAAATAGATTTTGAGGAGTATCTTCGAAGTTAAAGCTCCAATACCAATGAAATTATAATGGGACCACCTTGGAACAATACTGAACCCAACATCAAAAAATCATTAAAATCGGTTCATAAACAAAAAAGTTATGGCCGAACATACATAAAAAAAAAAAATAAAAAAAAAACATATATACAGACGAATTGAGAACCTCCTCCTTTTTTGAAGTCGGTTAAAAATGGAATAAAAGGAAATCATAAAACTATATGAAAAGATATGAAAATAATTAACTTTTAAAAAAAAAAGAAAACCGACTTCAAATAAAAACACAAAAGTGACATAAGTTAACTGAAAAGCAAAAAATAAATGTTTTTTATACAACAGTTTAATACTTATTTGTTGTTCCATTTAATGTAATTAAGAAATTGTTGTTTATTATATAATTATTAATTGTTTTATAATTTTTAAGTCGGTGCCAAGTAAAACAAAAAATTCGAATCTAATTTGTTATTGTAGCAAGGTATATAATTTTTATGTTTTACTTGGCACCGACTTAAAAATTATAAAACAATTAATAATTATATAATAAACAACAATTTCTTAATTACATTAAACGGAACAACAAATAAGTATTAAACTGTTGTATACAAAACATTTATTTTTTGCTTTTCAGTTAACTTATGTCACTTTTGTGTTTTTATTTGAAGTCGGTTTTCTTTTTTTTTTAAAAGTTAATTATTTTACAATTTTAAGTGATGGGTAGACCTAGTAAGGATGCTTCTCGAATGAGGAAATGACGGCTAGTTGAAACGGAAGATGAAATACGGAAACACTAAAAGGTCGGTTAAAAAAATAGATTTTGAGGAGTATCTTCGAAGTTCAAGCTCCAATACCAATGAAATTATAATGGGACCACCTTGGAACTATACTGAACCCAACACAAAAAAATCATTAAAATCGGTTCATAAACAAAAAAGTTATGCCCGAACATACATAAAAAAAATAAATGAAAAACATATATACAGACGAATTGAGAACCTCCTCCTTTTTTTGAAGTCGGTTAAAAATGTTGCGTTGAATTTTCTTGAAACACTAACATATAACAGCCTACGATTTCGCATTATTATTTCGTATTCCATTATTCCACCTAACAGCGCAAGCTCGCGGCGAATATTACAGTTCAGTCAGTTTGTGTCAGTAAAACGATGTCGGCTTGGTAATCATACGTGCTTGGATCTTAACTTACCCAAGTCTAAAAATTTTTGCGTGACAATTTTTTCTTAGTAAGAATTATTTGGAATTTACAATTTTCTACAGTAGCCAACCAAATCTTAATTTTGTCAGTCAATAAATTAGAGCAGGGGGAGGTGTAGCCCTGCAAAATATAAAACTTTCTAAAAGCTAATATTCGATTTTGGCTCTACTAGTGAAGATGGCTAATTCTTCTTCAGCAGAAGTTATTTATTGCTTTCTGTTTAATAATAAAGGGGTACCAATTTTAGATTATCAAAAATTCATAGACGGTGCCACAGAGGAATTTTGGTATTTAACAAAAAACCAAATTGTAGCCTGTGTTCGGCTCTATAAAACCACAAAATTAAGAAAAACGTATGACCAATTTTTGAAAAATATTATTCTTAAAATTTCAAGTACTATTTGGAATTTCCATTTTCTACAGTAGACCCAGCAAGTATAAAAGTTTCCAAAAACGAACATTTGATTTTGGTTGAATTACAACTTTGGGCAAAAAATCAAATTGTAGTAATCAATCTTTAGTTCTACCAGCCCACAAAGTTTTAAAATAACTCGTGTAGGCATTTCTTGTATATGTTTTTGAAAATTTTGGAGAAGCGTCATTACGATTGTTTTCAGATTTTCAAACTTACTTTTGTTTCATCGTATACTACCCACACGGGGCTCTCTAACGAGTTGTAGTTGATCCCCATCAGAAAAATGCTTTATTATAAACGGGCGTTAAAGTCGAGATTTTCAAAAATTCTAGCGTCCGCCATTTCGAAACTAGAGAGTTCGGTAAAACAATTTTAGATTTGTCTTAAGTTCTTCTCTCAGATCCTTTATAAAATTTAGTTTTAGAATAACACGCAGGTAAAAATATGTTTAAATTCTGCTTCCGGTTTAAGTTTTTTTGAAAAGCTAAATCTGCAGTTCGATATACCTTCTCATATAAAATTTCATCAAAATTGAGCCAGTATTTTCGTCTTTAGAGGCGTCCCACACACGCACGCACGCAATAACGCACGCTCGCACGCTAGCGAGCAAGCACGCACGCGGGGATTCACGCAGGCACGCACGCCAACGCACACGTACACACAGGCACGCACGCCAACGCACACGCACTCATGCACGCACGCACGCGCGCACCCACTCACGCACGCATGCACGCACGCACCCACTAACGCACGCACGCACGCACACAGACAGACAGCGGGTTTTGAAAAACCACTTGTTTGGGTTCCTAGAGCCCTAAAACGTGTATTTCCTTGTTGGGGCGTATGGAGAGGTCGGCTATAGCATTGCCTACGGCGACCAAAAGTATAGAGCCGCCACTTTACAATTATAATACTTCTAAATTTTTTTTTGTGAAAGATGTTTCGTGCGTTCAGAAGAATGTTTCACTTTATCTAGGTCACTAGAGTATTTTCTACTACTTGAGTTTTTATCTTAAATAAAACGTATTTAATTTATTGTAAATAAAACAATTCTTAATTTCAACAGGTTTTTTATTTTAACCTTATACGTATTTCAACATGATGACATGTCATTTTCAGAGGCAAGATTAAAAGTAAACAGTTGGTGTTGATATAGGAACAATAAATCTTCATAACTTGATCTTGGTTTTCTATATTAAAAAAGAAATGCATTTAATGTTATCCTGCTCCAACATTTTGATTCGTCTAATTAAGGCCTTGCCTCTGCAGATGTTTTGTTTAAAACCAAATCTACGCATTTCCAGTAAATCATTGTTTAAAATCAAGTTTTACTGTCATTATAATGACAGTAAAACTTCAATTTTTCTCATTATTTTTGTTTTGTAATATTTGCACTCAATCGTGGAACCGGAAGTGCTGCGTTTGTAAATAAAACATGCAGAACTTACAGTGAAGAAATACAGTGACAGAATAAACATTTCTCAATCGCCTATTACCGTGTTTAGAGACGGCATACCGGCTAGTCAAGCACCAGCAACGAGCAGAGCCGGTATTTCTAATTCTATCTAACAGAACTAAACAGTAATTAGAAATTATATGATTGATAACATATTATTGTGCCAAACTGTATCGACCATCGGAATTTACAGCAGGCCGCTACGTAACGAATAGTAAAATTACATATCTTCGTCGTCAAAATTCATAAGGTAAGAAATAATTAGGTCACAACAGTGAAAAATATTTAAATGATAACAGAATATTAAATAAGTCACCACAAACATTTGCTGTATAAACGACATCCTTTTAAAAATATATTGTAACTATTTTTAAGAAATAAAATTAAAAAAACTGTTATATTAATCATTATCTCTTATCAAAATTTGGAAAAGATTAAAAATAAGAGGGATCGGCAGCGGGCCGTCTGCAAAGTTGGGGGGGGGGGTACTAATGTAGCAACAATCGAATCGTATTTTAGTAACTTAGCGACTTGGTTGCTATTGACATAATAAAAACATTCATCAAAACAATTTCATCTAAATTATTTGTAAAAGTGAAAACTCCATTAAACTTTCTCCTTAAAATCAGTGTTTTATTTCCAACTACGAACCCAACATTACATTATAAACTCATACTAATGTATTTTTACGAAGTAGTAACTAATAGGGTATGAAATTGATATGATATTAGCTAGTTTTTACTGTTCAGTGAATGGCCAAAGCCCAAAATAGTCAAAAATTAAAATTGTCTATTGCGCTGCAAGTTCTTTGCGTTTGTTTGCGTTCGGTCTTCGGTCTGTACGGGCCTTTACAACCACCGTAAAAACCCACGTTTTTAGTTCACAGCTTTTACAATTTCTGTCTTCCTAATATTACCGGTAGTAAAATGACTCCTCTATTCGTGGTGTTTGTTAGAGTTTAGTCATTCCATGTTGGCGAGAGAAATGAGGGAGTTTAAAAAGATTTTGGTTTTTGTGAATATGATACTAAAAATTAATTGTAAATATTAATGTACTTCCGTAATCGTTTATGTAGCGGAAATAGGGCAATTGTAATAATAGAACACTGTTTGCAATTGATTTTAACAGCAATTCACGCTACCAGTTAACTAACTTGTCCTAACTGTCCTTTGATTTGTCAAATCTTACTTAAAGGGGTCTTGCCGCAACTACAGAATGAGGGATAAGTATTAAACGTAGGATTTTTCCCCATTAGCAATTCTAAATTCCTAAAGTTGGTCGAACAAAAGTCTATAAACAATAGCAAACGCCAACATTGAATTTTTATAAAAGTTTACAACTGATATTAATTTTCTTTTTAGTTCCATAAACAACAAATTCAAAAATCAGTGAGTAATACGCTATTACTTTGTTCTTTTAACAAAAAAAATGTGCTGGAATTCAGATTCTATAAACAAAACAAAATCTTAATAAACATGGGTTTGGAAACACTTCCTTACGGAGTTACAGCCTTCTGCATATCGAACAGTGTAAGCAACTTTTTGTCGATAAGTTCCGCAGTAGTTGAACAAGAATTGAAGTTCTATATTTGAGTAGTGGTGCGACATGAGAGAAGTCGAGAAAGAGAGGGGGTATCGTTAGTCTCGTCTTGAATGTCGAAAGATAATTGTCATATCGTCTCGACGAGAAAAGTTTTTCTCTCGCGAGGGAACTTTTTCTCTCGCGAGGGAGATTTTTCTCTCGTCTCGTCTCGCCTTTTGTTATACGTATTGGATATTTTTTACTTGTACTTAGAATCGTATAATTCATAACATTTAAAAAATCGAAAATTTATTTAATAAACCGGGTCTGATAAAAAAATATTTTTTAAAGCGAAATTGCTCGTCATGGTTACCATAATATAATGTTAGTTTTTAGATACTTTTATACGTGATAGGGCTACTGTAGAAAATGTAAATTCCAAACATTTGAAATATTTCTCAAAAACTGGCAATATTAGTCAATACCAACATAAGAGCACACTGTCAACCTTTATTTATTAAATTTAGAATTATGCCAGTCCCTTCCTTATATGTTTTTAACAGTGGCGTAACTTCAGATTTTGAGCCCGGGGGCAAGATATCTGAAGGGCCCTGGCCCCATCCTCAAAAAAACCTCAGTAATAAAGTAATTGCTAATAAGAACAATTTCTTTAATAGGAAATAAAATTACTTGCAGTCTAGTCAATGAAAATAAATATATAAAAGCCGTGTCTAATTAAGATAAGCAAATCTTAAATTTTCTGAAGTTAATGTGTCTGGTTCGGTACCAAAAAGTGTGGGTGATGAGTTATTACTAAATATAATCTCACTTCAGTATTCTTCATTGTATAAATAGGTACATACTTACTTACTTGGAATTTAAAACGTGTTTTTGTTGAATATAAAAATAAAGACTGTCGAAACCCAAAAATTTTTTTTGAAAAAGCTTCGTAATAAAGAAATAAAAACTCGTGGCAGGCCCCCCTAAAGCCTCGGGCCCGGGGACTATTGCCCCCCCCCTGCCCCATAGTACTTACGCCAGTGGTTTTTAATTCTTTATTAGAAGTTCATAAAAACATAACCAATTTTCCTACGCAGTCCGATATCCATCAGCATAACACACGCTCTGCAGCTTTACTAAGGTCTCCACGTTTTAGATTAACAACATCCTCTAAAAACTCTCTTGATTTAAATTTACATAGTAAACTTCCAACGCATATTAAATCTTTAAGTATTGGATGTTTTAAAGCACGCACGAAAAAGATTTTTTTACTAAATGGGTACTATTTTTACAGTACTGATGAATTCTGCGAAACCATCAGTTTGTGTTTTTGACTGATTTTTTGTACTATTAATGTTAAGATTTTTTTTGTTGGACGTGGACCCACGGATAATACTAATTACATATGTAGTATTAAAAACCAAACCTAATCATTGCTATTTACAACGTTGTATTGACCCGAACCTACATTCTGACTTCCTTATATTAGGTGGGGTGAAATGGTACACTTCATTTCGGTAAAAGTGGAATTAGTGTTCGCATTACTCATTGAAAATCTACGTACGCTCTGGTTCTTGAAGGAAACCTTTTTGGCTATATGAATTCCTGCTAGGAGGTAGGTTAGACGCGGACACTTTATTTAGTTTATTTCGGTTTTGCTGGCCTTGGTATTCAGGCTTGATAAGAATGCATACACATTAGAATAAAATATCCCTGCTGTGTTTCATGTAATCCTGATAAGAGTTAGGTTTGATGCGAAGACTTTCTTGCTAATTTTGCGGATCAAGCCGCAAAAGTCCGCCTTTTGCTAGTTTTGCTTAGTAATTTGTTAGTTTAGGATTTTATTTTAACACTCAGTTTTGACTTAGCTAGGCAGTATGAGAAAAATTTTAAATCCTATCTTCTTCGCAGGTTTCCCTTTAGTGGTATTAGAAATGCTCTAACGTCTAATACGCAATAAACACATTAGAGGGAGCTCATAATTTTTTTCTAGGAGGGGGCAAGCAAAATAGTTCGTTTGACTCAAGGTGGAGAGCACCCTAATACATAAAACGGGAATCCACCTCATAAAATTTAAATGTTAGAAGAAATTACCGGCATTAAAGTCAATTCTTGGTTGCTTCCCTTACGTACGTACGTACTGTACCTTTTTGGGCGAAATAAATAGAAACACAAAACTATTTCAGTAGTTGTAGCAAGCAGCTGGGGTTTCCTTCCCCCCGTATGTTCTACTCTTGTCGAGTCATTTCGTTTCGTACCATCTAGAGCAGGGATTCTCAAACTTTTCGGCGTCTTGATATTTCGAAAAATCATCGAGTCCCCCCCCCCCCGCCTTTTTTGTCAACAAACAAAATATTTTTTAAGTTATTATTATACCACGTTACCCGACCTGAACACTATGATCGATACGGAGAATGTTTGTTCCATCGCCTTCCACGTTCTGACGCTCCACCGCCCAAAAAAGCACAGCAACACCGAAACTAAATAAAACATTGTTTAGAAGACGGAAGAACTATTTTTTTAAACAAAAGAAAATTTCACCTACCCTGTACTCGCACCCCTTTTAATATTTCTTCACGCCACCCCACTCGATAAATCTCTATCTACTGACTCTGCGCCTTTCCAGGGGTGCACCCCTTCTCTGATCTATGTAGTTAAAAGCTACTAACAACTACGATTAACGTTTGTGCATGATAAGTTCCCGTGCGCATTTATTTTTGATTTCAAGTTATAATGGGGGAGGGCATTTCTCCCTCTTGGCCCCCTTGTCGGGCACCCATGATTATAACTGACTATTGTGAGTCTGTGATTTTACACACATACTGATATTGAATTGAGGCAATACAATACACCGATTAACATTTATGAAATATGATTTTGGATAAAGTAGCAGCAAATCAAGCATACTCAATAAACGAAACACGTCATATCATAATAGCCAAATGTCAATCATTATCACGGTTTCGTAGTTTCGTCATTTGGTACAGAATTACAGCGTATGACTTCCAAAATGACGCAAGCAGGAATAGTTCTGTAAAATTAAAACATAATACGTTTCTAAATCTGACGTTTTTTTTTAAATAATTACAAAAAACTAAGTACTCGATTAAGACATTACAAGCCGCAAATGCATTTTTTGTTTGCAAATTAGCTTGATTACATGAATCAAGTAAGAGTGTAAGAGCAGGGCATCAAGCTCGTTTAAATTCGATTCTAGAATGCGTATCAACGTATGCACTAGCAAGATATGACCTGGTCACAACACCCACAATGTGTTTCGCTCAATTTAGTGATGGCCACAAGCCTCAGGTTGGTCGTAATCCCCAACTTCTATTTTGGTCACCACGCCCAATTACTTTTAGTTTAGTATTTTGTCAGTATTTAAATTATGAGGCAATCAATTATTAAGCAATTTTGTCATCATTCCTTTAAATGTATTTTGGCGCATACCTAAACTTTTAAACGAATCATCTACAAGCTTACAAATCCATAAGTTACACCTTAATCTAGCTTATGCAGGTAGTTTTAGTTATTTGATCAACTGGATTTAAAGCTCATATAATAATATAATTAAATAAAACAGGATTCATAAGCGTACAATATGAATGGTCATGAATTTTAAAAGTATTACACGAAACAATTTTATAAAACTGCAAATTTATTTTTTAATTGAAATGTAAAAATAACAACCAGGAATGAATAAAAATAGAACGTGTAAATTCATTAATACAACGAGAAAGTTTTACGAAAGAAAAGTTTGGACTATCAACATTCATACAGGACAGAAAACCACCGTTGAATAAAAAACTTAAGAATTGCAGTACAGAACAACAACTTTTTCTAAATTCTCATTCAAAAAATTATTCTCTTGTCGAATATGTTTCACGTATAAATAACTTAATGGATTTGAGTACGCTCACGGTTTTCGTTTACTTATTGAATTTTAACGAAATTTTTTGCTCTTCTACGACTAAAAAAGTCCGGTCTTTAGAAATGATATATTTATCTGATCAACAATTAAAAATTGGTATCTCGAATATTATTTATAATATATAATTATTTATAAGTAAGGAGCACCCGAAAAAGATTTTGATCCTATTGTTTGTATTAATTTATTTTCGAACTTAATTTTAAAAAAATATAGTGTAACAAAGTACTAAAAGTCTGTCTGCTCTTCTAAAAATAATTCATTCCGGCGCCGTTTGCCGTACGGACCACAAATGAGTCACTTTACTCCATTCTCAATCAGGAGACTATAACTTTGCAAAGCTATGTAATTGAAAGGATATATATTTTGGTGGCGGTGGCGCCTTGCTTTGCTGATACTGAGTGATACCCAATGTAAATTTTGTTCCTAGTACATTTATGCAATCTTTCAACAAAATTGCACAACCAAACATGAAAGTAAAAACGGATGTGTGTAGCAAGACAAAACAAAATACCCACATAACTCTAGAAAATTAGGTATAAACATGAACCATAAAGGAAATCAAACCAAAAACATTTGGAATTTGGAATATTAGTTATTTTTCTACAGATATCAAAAAATGATTACCTTTTTACATTAATCTCAGTATGCAAAATGTCACATTGGAGTTGTTTATCTTGGCAACATTTCGTGCATGACGACAACGGTAACATTTTTAAAATAAATTGAAATAGATGAAACAAATCGCTTTATCAAAATATAACAAAAAAACAATTATCTATTATTATTATTGCTATAAATATTAATAGTTATCTGCTTGTACGCATTTTTATATTGTGCTTTTGATTTTTCGGGTAATAGGTTAGCAATTACTTCCGTAATATCAAAAGGTATATCTTCTTCCATTTTCAATATTTCCTTCATTTAAAAATAGGTTTGTTGAAAAGAACGCCGTGCGCGACGTTTCTTTGTATAATTTCGCGGTAATAGGTTAGCAATTACTTCCGTAATATCAAAAGGTATATCTTCTTCCATTTTCAATATTTCCTTCATTTAAAAATAGGTTTGTTGAAAAGAACACCGTGCGCGACGTTTCTTTGTATAATTTCGCGCACTAGATACATGTACATAATAGTTATTTATACATAATAGTTATTTATGTATCTAGTGCGCGAAATTATACTTTGGTGCTTGAGAATGAAAGTTTTTTGTCGAGGCGGCAGCCGAGACAAAAATCATTCGAAAGCACCAAAGAAATTTCCGCGCACTAGTTGTATACAACATGTTTTCTACAGACTTACTGAAATAATGAAAAAAATTAAATAAAATCATAATAAAATACAAAAATAAATATTTATTCTATCGCAATCTAGTCTGTTTCTTTGTTACTACGGAAACAAAAATTAACAAATATTGATATTTGTCAGTTATGTTTTCCTAAGCAAGAGTGGTCGGCGTCCTTTAAAAAAAAACATTTTTTAATTGAGGGAAATATTGGAAATGGAAGAAGATATACCTTTTGATACTATACGAAAGTGGCTAATAATGCAATTGCTAACCTGTAAAGGTGCACAACCACAACTAGAAACAAATATCCAAAAACTGTTTAATTTGACGCGTTAATTTAATTTTTACAGGTGAATTTTATTTTTCAGTTCTAATAATATTTTATTTTTCAGGTCGATCTTATTTTTCAGGTGTATTAATGTTTTTCTTTTCAGGTAGATATTTTGATTAAAGACTATAAGTGCATTAAAGTGAAAAGTGGTTATATTTATTATAAGAAATGATATCTTGTACTTGTAACTGATTGCTAATGGAAAGTTGGACACGTGTGCTGCGCATTCGTGAGAAACCGTGTTTCTTGTGCCAAATGTAGATAAATTACATTTTATTACCTTCAGTCTATTGACTGGAAAAACACAGATGGTCAAGTCGGCTTTGACCGACACATGTTTGGGGTTGTAGTATCGTATGTCTGAGGATTATCAAGTCGTTTGCAAAGGTGGGCGAACGCTTTCCTAAGAAATTTGTTTATGACACTCATTATCATAAATTGGGGTGATATTGACAAGTTAAGTAGGTCAATAACATAACAACTGTTTCGTGGGAATCTTAAAGTTTGGGCAGTTCTATAATGAAACTTTGACCACCAAACTTATTCAAAAAGTGGGGTTTCTAATATGATTGGACATTTGAGTATTGACAACCTTTCGGGTTGGTGTTAAAAAAGTTGATAAAACCTCGAGCTAGAGGAAGAAAGGGGGATTGATTTCTCAGATCGCAAAACGATCAGATCGAACTGTTAATACTGGAAGCTCTGTCAACTATTAGTGTTGAAACGATTATTAGGTATTATCCACGTACAAGTCCGACAAGTTTGATTAATAACGCTACTCTGGTAACAAGTCTACCAACGCTACTCTTTAGGGAAGTTTCGGTTAGGCGTCTCGACGCTACTACGTAACCAACCTAAATTAGGCGAGGCGAGACTTGTTACTATTAGGCGGAATTGGACAAACTTGCAGCGGATAAAAAGCTGGACGTTGATTATTAACGCTACTCTGGTAATAGGTCTACTATCGCTACTCTTTGGGAAGTTGCGGTTAGGCGTCTCGACGCTACTACGTGACTAACCTGAATTAGGCGAGACTTATTACCATTAGGCGGAATTAAGAGACGTCTTGCAACGCTACTCTGGCATTTTCTCTCCAATCGCCACTCTTTGGGGGAGTCCTAGATCGGCGTCGTGACGCTACTACAGGGCAAACCTGAATTAGGCGAGGTGCGGAGAGGAGGTGTTACTTAGGCGTAATCGACGAGATTTCGTGGATAAAACCAAAATAAGAAAATAAAAGTACTGATAAAAAGAAAGGAGAGTAAATCATTACAAAGGAAGCTATTATAGCGTCAAATCGATAATCACGTTTAGTTCAGGGTGAGAGGTTGAATTAGACGAGGTTTTCACACAAGGTGCTGTTAAGCTTAAGAAAATAAAAAAATAGTCAATGCTCTTACATCCATTACACAGTAACATTAGAAATTAAAAATAACTAGAAAAAGAGGGAAATAATAAACTACAATTTCCTCACGCATACGATACGGCAAACCATCATTTAATGAATTCCACGAAAGAATTGAATAAATGCTAATTAAAAGGTTTTAAGTGTGTTTTATTTAATTTCATCATTAAAATAATTTTTCCTTTTGCCCTCGTCAACCGTGGGTTTTAATAAGATAAAATAACACAACGTAAGGTCCATTAGAACATTCTGGCGAGTTATGAGAACTCGTCAATAGGTGAATAAAGGTAAATAAATTGATATTTACCCTAACGATCAGGCTAAAACAGGGGCACCGGTATAAGACCGTCCCTGCACCGTTACAAACCTATTACCCGAAAAATCTTTTAAAAATTCTTACTATTGTCGGCATGCACGATATGTTTTTTGCTCTAGTTCGCGAAGTACTTCGTGTACGTTGTCAAGATTAACAACGAGATTAGTGTAAACATGTAATCATTTTTGACGCCTGTAAAAAAACAATACTTTTACTTTCAACAAGAAAAAGTAATCATGGCGATAATTAAGACTTTTTAAGGATTCTTATACCTTTTTATATTTTTCAAACAATATCCGAAAATGTGTGGTTTGCAAATAAATTTCCTATCTTTATTAAAAAATAATTTCTAAGTAGTTGAACTAATTTGTTGGAGACCTGCCATGCCTAAACGCTTTAATAAATTTTCCGCATTCTTTACTTACCATGCTTACCAATAAAATACCGATAATTAAATATTCTAAAAAGAAAAACATTTTAAAACCACGTGCGTTAAAAACCCATGCTAAAATGGTTATCAATTTAAAAAGCTTACGAACATGTTAATGTTTGGAAAATCTTAATTTCATTCTTTTTGTATAGTAATGGCCGATAATTTAAACTACATTAAACACATGATGATAAGTACCCGAATGCAACGCACAAAGATACTTTTCTAAGTTATTCGTTATAGTAAGAATCCAAAGCACCTATGGTATTACTACACACTATATTATACACATTCTATTCGTCCAATCAGAGTGCTCGGTTTCTCCGTCAACAACCAATCAAATGAAGTTATGATGAAAAAACACTTTTTAAAATCCACAAGAGATCAACTGACCAGTGGCGTAACAAACACCCCCGCAAACCCCGCACCTCGGGGGAAGCCTTTTTGGGGCCCCGAGTGATCAAAAACCGTCAGCAACATTTTCAATATTTGAATCGTAATTGGGAATTAAAAAACAAGGTGCTATCTATCTACCTGCGATTTTCCACGCGAGGAAAAAAAGACAGGAGAAAACATACGGAAAGAATTACTATTACTACGAAGATTTGTGAATTTTGATTTTGACTGTAACTTATTTTCCCCGGGTCGGGCCGGCCATTGTGAATTACATTCCGGGACGGGCCTGTAATAGTAGATTCCGAGTTAGGTCGGACCGGGTCTGTAGAAGTAGATTCCGGGTCGAACCGGGCCGGTCCGGCCTGTGAATATTCCGGGTCGAGCCGGGTTTCATCATTTCACGAACGATTCGGGCCTTGATCGGGTCGGGTCTTAAAAAACGGGGTCGGACCGGACCGGGCATTAAAAATTCGGCCCATGCAGGGCTCTATTTCAAATAAAAATTGTTATGTCTCACATAATTGATAATAGTTTTTAACAATTCACGCTTTGCGCAAAGACTTTTTGGTCTGGGGTAGTTCCTTCTAAATGATGAAAGCTGATAGAAATTAAAAATTTGTTTGTTTTCTATAACAATACATGATTACACATGCCTGCAGGCATACACGAATAGCAGTTTTTTTAAACTACATTGAAGTGTGAAGTTTTATGGAATTTAGGGAGTGAAAACTGCCACCCATGCACACCGTCCTCGCATAATTAATTTTCAGAAAATAATTACCAGTTTTTTTATACCATTCCCATTCATACGGATATAGAATAGAAGGCTGTAAAACGAGAATTTTTCAAAATTAAAATGAAATTTGGGTTTTTTGGCTATTTAAGGGATGAATTCTACTATTTAGTGGCCGGATTGGCACCGTTGGATTCAGAGAAAAAGTTCTGAATTTTTTGGTACCTCTCACGTCTGTAAGGCTTAATTGAGACTTAAGTCTCACCCAGCGTCTAGATCTAGACTATAACTGTGGAGTCAAAGAAATGCGGTAGTAACTAAATAGGCACGAGATTATAATGTGGGATAATACTGTGTAATAGTACATTATACGCTAAGGGAGAGAAACGTCTTATTTTTCATGAGGTGTAATTTGAAACCCGAGGGCTACAAATACATCGAGGAAAAATGGCGGTCTCTCCCGAGGTGTATATACCATTTGTTCCACGATCGGGAGTAGAAACACTTAATTTCATAAATAAAGAATTCTAATAAATCGGAGCGAAATTACAATATTTAGAAATATTTGGGATGTTTCCATGCAACGTGCCATGACAACAGACGTTTGTTTACAAAAATAAATATGAAATGAAATACAAACTCCCCTAGGGAAATTTTTGTCTTGTTTCGTCCCTCGAGAGTAAATGCTTTACTTCTGTCACAATTTTGATGCCATAGAAACCGACTTCTACTCCCGGTCGTGGAAAATATTTTTTTAAGCTAAGAACAATCGTTGGTATAAAGGCACGAGACCGATTTGTTAGGTCCCAATTTAATTAATCGGAAAAATGTTAAAGTAGGTTTTCAACTGTAATAGACAAAAAACATGATTGCTGAAAAGCTCCAAACCGAAATCTTTAATAAAATATGTACAACTACTTCTTCTATGTAAAGTAGAACGAAAAAATAAAACTATTTACGGTTGTTAACAAAGTTTTATGATTTTATTTAGGCCCCTTTTAAAGTCCTGCTACGCTTACCTTCAATTGGAGAGTAGTGAGTGAGTAAGTAGAAGTAGAAGGACATGTAGGGTCGGTCCTCTTTCTTCACTGAGGACATAACCGCCAATACACAGCTTCATTTGGCTGCCACGGAACCAGGAAAGCATAAACCGGAGAAGCGTATAATTCTGGGGCGTTCTGTAACAATTTCCATTTGAGTCTGCGCGGAATCTTTGTCGATAATAGTTCGTGGCAATTAAATAATAAAATAGCCGCATACAGTTAATTCCGGTTAATATCTCTATATAAGTTTTAAGAGTAAGTGAAAACTGACAGGATATTTCACATGCTCCCACGGGCAGTTATGTTCAGCTGAAATCGTTGCCCATTATCATGGCAGCATATCCCTTAAGAAAAGTGTGTTGTTTTTTGTGTTGACTAAATATCTAATGGAATGAAGTATTTAAAATAGGCTGCCTAAAGAACAGCTAAATATCTTAATTTTATGATTTAAAAATGCATTAGTCCTCGTGGCATAACAACCACCTCCAAACCCCGGCACAGTGCCGGATTAAATCCTGCTGAGGCCTCTAGGCAGTAGAAATCTCGGGGCCTCCCTCGCAAATTATTTCCTAATAGATTTTTAATTTTAGCAACCATAACAATTTTAATAGACAAATTTTATTACACAAAAACAAACGTTAACAATTATTATTGTTATTTAACAAATTAATATATTGCTATTAAACAAAAATTATTAAATATTATTAAACAATAAATAATTAAATTATTTGCTTCAGTCAGTATGTAATTTTCTTTCAAGATCAAATTAATATTAATTGATTCGTCGCTGCGGACCGCGGGGCCCCACGGGCCTATAGGCTGGTGCCTACTCTGCCTATTTGGTAATTCGGCACTGCGGCCCCACAACATGGAGGAGAAGCCCAGGGCAAAACTTGAAGAATGAAAACCAAATACTATTAATTCAACGTCATTTAGAGGTTCTAAATTTTAGTTTTTATTTTAAATTTTTATTTCGAATATTAAAAGTTTATCAGGGGCGCTAAACAGTGGCGTAGCCAGTATCCTTAATTCTGCAGAACGCGTTCAAGAGCTTTCAAACAGTAGTAAAGCAATAACGCCTGCTATTTAATTATCAAATGTTGGTTTGAAATCATAAAATAATTCTTTTGACGGCGATAAATACGTTTTTGATGTCAAAACTTATTTATTATTTGCAATTAAATTTTTAAATTATGGTTAAAGAATAGCAGATATGTTGGTATGTGTGTGGTGCATCCATAACGACCGAACGGATGGTCGGATTTCGATAAACTTTGGAATCTGGGGTATATAAAAAATTCACTGACAAAATAAGCTTTAAATAAAAATCCGAAATCGGAAACGACACACGGAGAGAAATAGATGGTAAAATATTTCTAGTAATTATTTTTTTATAAAATTAAACTTAAATTCTTATTAAAGTCATCATTTTGAATCTTAAATATAACTAGTCAAATTTGGTTGGGTTTAGCCTATAAGTATTACCAGTTGCCTAGTAAAACGTACCCCGTTGATTAAATTACGAATTTTACGAGTTACTAGAAATATTATAAATTCGCTAGGGCTAGTGAATTTTAACATAATTTATAGTGTAAATAACAAGCAACCGATTTTACTATAATCGCTCGTAGAAACTATCATTTGTCTGGTAAATATTATTGGAAGTATAATAAAATGTAACTAGATATTAGATTATCCTTTACAAAATTTTATAGCTCATATTAGTCATGTTCCCAGTCAATTTAGCACGACACTGCACTTCTAGAAGGCGTAGTAGTTATCCGTTGCTGAATTTGTTGTGTCTATTTGGATTTATACATAAGTATTTGCGCGAATTTTCATATTGAGTGAACTGTTGCAAACAGTACGTGTTAGTTCAGTGGTGCTTCAGTTATAGTGTTATACGATCAGTCCTTTGTTGTGTACGTATTTACAACGTAAGTATTAGGCTGCAGTGCAGATATTAGTATTAAACGTGTGAAAATGTCTGAACATATTAAAAAAATTTTAAATGAGTGGGGGTTTTCTGAAAAAATTCCACAATTTCAAGGTAAGTTAGTAACCTCTACATTTAATTTATGTTAACTTTTCCATAGCTTGTTCTAGATGCTGTAGATTTTATTTGCGTACTACTAACTACTTCCCTACCCTATCTAAAATGTTTTCTCTTGTCTTTGAGACTAAACGTTGTTACACGTAAGGGCCCCCTACACACGCAATGATATTGCGCAATATTAGGTTGTGCAAGTGTAAAATTATAAGTTATTGCGCGTGTATACCCTATATTGTATATATTGTGCAAGTATTGAGTAAAGATTGTGCATGTTTGAAATCTTCAATGCAACATTGTGCAATATCGCGTAAGATTATGCGTCTAGGGTGATTATTGCGCAATATGTGTAGCAGTGTAGCTTGTGGCAAGATCATTACTGTATCTTTTTTCGTTATGATTGGTGATATCATCTCCAATAATTCATTAAATAATTGTTCATCCATGCGCAGGAAACATCCATGCGCAGGAAACTATGATAATCGTTTGGTTCATATAATTTCAATTCACGTAGTAAATTATCATGTGTAAATTTAGCCCGTTTTAAGTACCAATCTTTGGACCAACGCCGTTTCTTTGGCTCTTTGCAAACAAAACTGATAACAATTGCCAAAGCCGCTTTTCTTTTTCTCGACATCTTATATTAAGGCGGGTTCCAGGAGTCGACATTGTTATGAACAAGTTACTGATGATTTCAAAAAAAGTTTTATTTGGAATTTGGATATAATTTACTGATATTGATTATTTTTTTACTTGAAGCACACCTTATCGATGACGAGTCGTTTGAATACCTGACTTCAGAAACCGTAGCAGAAATAATTCCGGAAATAGGCCCCAGACTTAAATTTTTAAGAAAACATTCATTGTATATACGCAAGTCGGTTGTGAGTGATCTATAGTTTATAATTGCCAATTGCAATAAGCGTAAAAATAATTTTTTAGCAAGAACAGTCTAATGTGGATACTCTTCTACGACAACAAAATGTGGTATTAACATCGAGTACATCATCCGGATCTGTTGCATCTTTATCAAGTAGTGGTTTTGACATATCAGACCTTAGTAGTGCATCAAATAGTAGTCGTACAAAAATAATTTCCAATGCAGATGTAAACAACCAGGCAGAAAACTTGATTGCTGAAGACATTCCAGTAATATTTGTAAGCAATAATGCTGATGGAAATGTAGATGGTTTTATAGATTTTCAAGCTTCTAAAAAACAAAAAATTGCAGATGGGTCACTGTTTCCTCGGGTAATACGAGACAATTGTAGAGACGTTACTTTCTTTTTATAACTGTAATTCTTTTACAGGGTCTTGAAAACTATTTAAAACAGTTTCCCCAAGGCCATAAAATTTTGGCAAATAAAGACGAGATACTAAGCGAATCTTCTAGAAATTGAATATCAAAAATTGTCACTGATTTCCTAGTTTCAAGATCTCCCAATTATAAGTAAAGAATATAGTAATTTATTTTATTTATTAATTATCTCTTGGTGCTTACAGAGTACGTCCAGAAACTTTCATACAAGCATCTTTGGAAATTGAAAGTTTGTTTAAATCGGAAAGCCACAGAACATACTATAAACCTTATAAGCCTAAAACGAAAACAGTCCCAAAAGCAGATCCATCTGGAAAACTATATAATAGGTACAGCAACTCAAAGAAGGATATAAAAAGTTTAATTATTAACAGTTCCAATAACACTGAATCTGCTCCCAGTGAAAATGCAGGTAGATTATAATGTAAATATTATATTGTCGTTATGTTATTAACACCCACTTGTTTACAGAAGAATTGACGGTGGATGAAAAGGATGAAAAGGCTGCTTTGCAATTTTTAAAAAATAATTTGGAGCCCCTTGAAGAAATTATAATAAATTGGGATAAAACCCAGAACACACGGAGAAAGTTGCTAAAAGAAACTACTACTTTACAATATTTTGATTGTTTTCCTATTTTAAAATGTCAAGAGGGTTACAAACTTTTAATAACCGATTTTGATAAACGGTATCCACACTCTATCAACAATTTATATGCCAAATGGGAGGAATTTTCAAGAAAAGTGAGAACATTAGCACTTCATAAAGGCCTCTTACAAAATGAGGATTCCGCAACTGGTAGGTATAATAAATCAAAGTAATATGCACAGAAAAACAGATTTTTTTTTACAGATGCAGTAATAATAAATATTCTGCCGAATCTGTTTCCACTTACTACAGTGAGATCGAAGAAAAAGGCGAAAAATTGGAGACCGTCGATTATTGAAAGAAAAGAAAGCTTTGTCTTGCACGTACACGTAAGTGATTTTTTTTAATATCACAATGTAATTATTTACACAAATTATATTACGCAGAATCCCGGTGAGCTAGAGGAAAAAATTGATGACCGTCGATCAGTGTTACTGGAATATAATTTGACACTTCAGCCGTTTATGGTGTTTAGTGGTGACCTTGACAATTTGACTGGATCATATGTGTGCATAAATCAACAAACTTACTTGTTGGAAAGCCCGTTAAAAGCACTGGATACTTGTTTCAAAATTATCTTTGCTGTTGACACAGAATATCCACCTGAATGTTCTGCAGTTTGGACCTTGATACAGCAAAACATATACAATATCTACACCGAAGCTGATAAAGAAACGGGAGGTATTGAACAAGTAAGAAGCACGTTAGCCGCTGTTACATAAGTTAAATTTGAGGGTTTACTAATATTTATGTATTTTTGTTGTTGTTTGTATTTATCCCAAACCTTTTATAACTATATGTTAGCATTCAAATAATGTTTCAAGAATTTCTTGATTTTAAATTATTTATTTGAAAATGATTATCATTTCTTAAACTCATTTATACCTATTTGTTGCCTCAATATTTTATAAGTAGGTACTTAGTCTTCATTCTAATTTTACAAAATGCCCACATGTTATATATGTAAACTGTCTTTAAAAACAAATAAATTACTTGTGGCCCACTTGCAAAGTATACATAAACTGGGAAATGTTTCGGAATATTGTTGCATAGAGGGAATATGTAGACGAAAATTTACTTCAGTTAATTCGTTTAGAAGACACATTAAAAATCATAATAACAGTAATGCCCTTAAGATACCATCAAAAAATAAATCGTGCAGTAAAATTGACCATACCCAAATGACTGTCGAAAGTGCAACTTGCAGTTATACCCAAGAACCTAATGAGGAATCAATAAGTAATAAAACCAACGATATAGAGGAATTTTCAAATTATGTTAAAAAACAAGCTTGTTTGTTTATTTGCAAATTGTATAATAAATCAAATATTCCGAGAAATCAAGTGCAAATGGTAGTGACTGATATCATTGATTGCGTAACGAAGCCCCTAGAAAACATTAAAACCAAAATTTTAGATATAATTGAACACACTTCTAGCAATGACTCTGCTAATTTTATCGAAATTTTAGAAATGCTGAAAGCAACCGAAAACATGTTTACAAATTTAGATACTGAATATTTAAGATTCAAATTTCTAGAGAATACGAATGCATTTATAAAACCCGAAACGTTCTTAGTTGGAGAACGCCTCATTCTAATAAATTCTAAAGGAACAATGCAGGCGGTTCGAGCAACCGCAGAATTTGTTCCTTTAAGAATGGTTTTAAAAATGTTTTTTCAATTAGAGGGAGTGTTTGATTCTACTTTGAGTTTTATAGAAAGAACTTTAAACACAAAATGTGTATTAACAAATATAATTCAGGGTAAATTGTGGAAAGATAAAACGAAAAATACAGAATTCGAGATGGAATCAGAAATGTATGTTTTTCCATTGTTAATTTACTTTGATGAATACGAAACGGGGAATCCCCTTGGTTCCCATTCCGGTATACATAAGTTGGGGGGTGTTTATTGTTCAATTCCTGTAATACCTCAAGAATTTCAGTCATCTTTGGGTAATATTTTTCTATGTACTCTTTTTCATACGATGGATGAAATAGATTTTGGTAAAAATATAATTTTTTCTAAATTAATTTCAGAACTAAAATATTTAGAGGCAAATGGTATCACCGTAAGTTTAAAACCCCAAAAATCAGTTAAAGTTTATTTTAAGTTAGTCCTTATTCAAGGAGACAATTTGGGACTAAACTCTTTACTAGGATTTACTCAAAGCTTTAGTGCAAACTACTACTGCAGGTTTTGCAAGATGGATAAACATGTTGCAGTCAATGCATGTGTTTTAGATGATTCATTGTTAAGAAATAAAGAAAATTATAAGACTGATTTACAAAAAAATAATGTTACTGTTAGTGGAATAAAGAAAGAATGCATTTTTAATGAAATACTTTCGTATCATGTTACTCAAAACTATGTTGTCGATATAATGCACAATTTGTTTGAAGGCGTGTGTAAATATGATTTAGGCCTAATCTTGCATCATTATATATTTGTTGCAAAAATATTCACTTTAGATACTTTAAATGCAAAATTTAACTACTTTAATTACAATTATGAATCAAAAAATAAACCGCCTTTGTTTTCATTAGATCACATTAAGCAAAAAACTATCAAAATGTCAGCTTCGGAAATGCTATGCTGCTCTCGTTACCTTGGAATTATTATTGGTGATATAATACCAACAGGATGCAAATACTGGAGGCTCTATTTAATCCTTTGGGAAATAATTTCTATTGTAACAGCTAAAAAAATATCAAATAATATGGTTACAGATTTAAAAAAACTTATAACCGCCCATCACCAATTATTTTTAAAGCTTTTTCCCGGGGTAGGTTTAAAACCCAAGCATCATTTAATGTTGCATTATCCAGAAACTATTCTTCAAACAGGGCCTCCCATATTTTTATGGTCTATGCGGTACGAGTCGAAGCACAAGGAGTCTAAAGCAAATGCAAACGTAGTGTCTTCAAGAATAAATATAACGCGGACGTTAGCCATGAAACATCAGCTAAAACTTTGCAGTCGATTTATTGCTAATGATGTATTCTCTGATGATATATATTTTAACGTTACTTCCGAGTGTAATTTAAATGATTTTAACGATGAAACCCAAAAACAACTAGTACAACAGTGTTTGGTATTAGAAGAGGCAATGCTTAAAACAAATTCTGTTAATGTTCTTGGAACCTTCTATAAAGAAAATTATGTTGTTATTTTGTCAAATCAAGAATTTCCAACATTTGGAATTATTGAACATGTAATTATATACAAGAACAAACCTTGTTTTGTGTGTAAAATACTTAAAACTACCAAATTTGTCAAACATATTTGTTCATATGAAATTGAATATACCAAAAATATTACCTGTGTTTATCAAGAAAAACTTTTTGCTCCAGAGACGGTTATTATGTCATTATATTCGGATGGAAAAAGATATATTACCACTAGATACTTCTTATGTTCGTAAATTATTACATATACCTAAATATTTTTGGGAATTTGGGTTATACGAGCTCCTTCCCATTTCAGTTGGCCCACCTGTATAAATCTTAGTTTTCTGGGCACCATAAAGAAATAATAAATACTACCAGGCTTTAATTAATCAACAGGGCATATTTAATAATACGCAATAGAAAACACCAACTTTATCGTTTCTATTTAAAAATTTTAGCAAAAAATCAAAAATGCTCCAAGTAAGGTGTGTTTTTTTAATACATCAACCCATTTTTATTTTGTTACAAAGTAAGCCTATAATCGAATGTTATAAAAAAAGGTGATGTTACCCAGTTTACCACTTTAAAATTGTTTTTTTGTTAATTTTACGTATTTGTTTACAATTTTTCTATTTGTTCTCATTTTGTGTTAGTTATCGGTTTTAGTCACTGAATAGGTATTTCTTGTGGCTAAAAATGTTGTTAAATGAATAAATCAATTTGAAGTTCATGCTCCTCAAGACGAATGAATTTCTAAAGAATCCTAAGGTGGGCCAACTGAAATGGGAAGGGACTCGTTAAGCTTGTAGATGTAAGATTATAATTAAATAGATATTATAGTTTGAAATGTTGAGTGTATAACTATGTATGTGTCGTTTTCTTATGTTTGCATTTATAAATAAATAAAATACCCGAGATATGCTTTTTAATTTATAAATATCCCGCCAAAAAAAAACTATATTTGTTAGATTTTACTAGAAAATTCTATTATGCGGTACAAGACAAAATGTTTATAATACCAAGTTTAGACCATATTGGATATAAGACAGAACTAGTAAAGCGTACTAGATTTTATTATACCATTAAATAATATAGGTAGTATAAAATTTACTAGAAAAATTGGTTAGCTAGCACTATAAGATCTGCTTGAAACAAATAGAAGATTAATAGTAATACATATAATAAATTTCGGTTTAATACCCGTACTAGAACTTTTGGTACTATGTACCATTCACTACCAACAATAACTATATGTTCAAACGTAACAGAAAGACGAGCTGTCCCCTGGCGTATCGTAAATTATGATCAAATTAAACAAAATTCTAGTAAACATGACTATTCATTTCTCTCAGTGCAGTTAGATAAGTTTCTTATGTAGCATTTTTTTCCTAAGCCAAATTCTATAAATTTTAAAACGGAATCTGATAGAAAATTGTAGGGCAAACGCAACGCTTTTTTCTGAACTTTCTAGCTGTAAAATGGTGGCCGCTACGAATTTTTGAAAATTTTTACTTTAGATCCTAACAGCTCAAAAATAACTTGACAAATCGGGTTCAAATATCTTAATGTAATAGCCCTATAGAAACGCAATGTTATTGTACACAAAATTTCAGAAATGTGAAAAGCTATAGAGTAACAAAATTTCAAAATTTCGGAAATTTAAAAAAATATATAATCAAAAACTGGCCAATTAGTGTTATTTAAATTTTATAAGCTTATAGAGCAAGGTCCGTAGAAATCAACTTTACTTTCACAGCGAATTCGATTCCTACATACAGCTGAAGATGAGCTACAATTTGGTTGGTGTCCCAGCTCGCATTATTCTCCCTGACGTTTCAACTACTTACTCAAAAAACTGGTTATTAGATCAGAATGAAACTTAATATTGGAAATGCCACAAGGGTACACAATGTTAAAAGTTACTAGAATTTTGGAACTACTAAAACTGTGGAATGAAAAAAAATGTTAAAATTCTGACTTTTTCAAAAATACACTGATCAAAAGCTTGTTACACGGTTTAAAAAAAAAATTATTTTTTTTTGCTAATAGAACTAGAAATTAGCTACAATTTGGTTATGTGCCAGTCAACTAATTTTTCTGTGACGCCTTCTATGAATTTTTGATAACCAAAAATTTATACATCTCTTTTTAATAAACGGGATATAACTTTATAAATGAGAACAACAGTTAGCTGTGGGTATAACCCACTGTACATCTTTTTAATAATAACAAGTCACAGCAAACTATTGCTCTTATTTAACAAATTATGTTTTAATAGTAAATCAACCTGTGACATGGAACGTGGTTACACGATAAAATTGACACCCTGTACAATAAATGATGCCATAAGAAAAAGAAGTATATTTTCAGTATTTTACTGGAGTTCTTCCAATACGAAAATTAAATTTCGACGCTAAGTATAAGATTATTTAAAAATGTACGAAACGGGTGGCTGGTACTTTCTCATACTTTTTACATTTTAAATATACTAGTGCCGATAAGTGATTGAAATTGACATCTAGTTATCTCTATCTGGAAAAAGAACGCTCGCTCCAAACCCAAGGCGTTGACACGGCACGGCTAATCACGTAAAGGCGCTTACTAGATAATGCGCTGACGAGTTTAGATCAAAAATGGTTATAATTTTCTCAGTATACCCAGAGCCGTAGCCGCGACAATATTTAATTATCACTAGAAAACTGAATTTGCCACCTACTGCACTATTCAAGCGTACTATCTCTTTCTTTAGGGTTTGCAAATTTACCGATTTTTTAAATTGCCGGTAATTCGGTAATTGCTTTACAAAACACGGTTCACCGGTAATTTGCTGGTAAATTTCGACTTTTTAAGGACAATAAATTCAAATAAAAATAATAAATAAACAAACAAAACTTGTATTTCAAAACATAATAACAATATAGTGAAGAAAAACACAAAGTTAATCTTTTAAAAATAGATTGAAATTGAAATGCAAAACAATTAATATAAAATAAACTTACTTGACAAATAAAATTTAAGTACAAAGCAAAAATATACAATTAATACAATTTAAAAAAAACTTAAAATTCCATAACATTACTGGATTAGGAATTAGGACAATGTATTTACCGAAATTACAAGAATTTTTTAAAGGAATTTTTAAGCTATTTACCGGTAAACAGATATTGTAGTCCCTAGTTTCTGTGCATACGCATTTTCTCTGTGCGCACATCCCTACTCCGCACAGACACCGATTTTGACGATATTATTGATAAATAAATTTGAAGGCGGGGGGGGGGAAGCAAAGTCAATTTAATTTGTAGATTTTATTTCTTTTTGCAATTTACACTGAAAAAAGTATTTTTTATTGCTAAAGATGTTGGCGAAAACAACAAACTGTGTGTATTTTTTCAAACAATTTTGAAATCTGAAACCACAAAACAGAATTTTCGTCGAAACTGAGAAGTGGTCATTTTGTCATAATTAATAATTATGGCAATTTTAAAATCTAAACTTTCTTTAAATTTTCTAGGCTCTTAGAGATAGAAATGGGCTGCAACCCAAAGTTCGTCAAAATTTTAAATTTTGAAGAAGTGCGTGTTTTACCCTAGTTATTTGAATGTTACCTACATATGTTTTAAAATCAATTTATTTACATCAGCAACCGTAATCTATACCGAAATTTGAAGCACCATCAAACCGGAACAGAAGACTTAAATATTATTTTATTTGTTTGTATGTTGTTTATAAGTAATTGATACATATTCAGCTACTTTTTTGTCAAAACAAAAACTCTTCCTTCTAATTTAAATTTTTGTATCTGCAACTGGGAGAAATTGTAAGGTTTTATTGATTAAATTTCGCTAGTGTACCTTCCTTAGTTTATGCTTTCCTGGTTTCTCATTCAACTCAAATCAGACGATGGCGGTGGCGGTTGCGATGACGCGGCGTTACTGCAAAAAAATAAGCAAAAAATCTGCTGATGGAAAATTAGTTTACAATAAGTAATCCAGTGAGGTGAATGAAATTTTCCATAAAAAAATATATTGTCTAAACATAAAATTATAATAAAATCAGCTAACTTAACTCTATAATTAAACCTCATTCCTCTGTAGTTTCTAAAGCGGACGCTGCAAAGGTGGCTGTGGGTGGCTGTTTGTCTGTCTGTATACATTTTATAATCCAGACAGACGCCTTAATACAGAAAACCCAAATTTGGCTTAAATATTGGTACTTGCAGTTGGATGGAACCGGAAGAAATGAGGTTGGTACGGTAAAAGAATGGGGGGGGGGGGGGCTCTATTTCAAAATAGACGTGCTTGAAAAACTACCTTAGATTCATATTCTATGCATGTCGAATAGCCGAAATGCGCAAACGTTATCTCCCTATTATTTCCCACTGCCACCCCCCCGTCGATTTTTTGTTTTTTTTTTTTAATTTACGATTATCGGATTCAAAATCGGTGTGAGTATGTTAAATGACAATAAGAATAACTTTCCATTGAGAACACACTACCGAAAGGTTTTCTTTTGGCCGTTTACCTGAACAGTCTAATTGGATAATAGCCCAAAAAATTATCAAATTACGCAATGGATTTTAGATTTCAGCGACAAAATATTGTTGAATATTCCACTTACATTGTAATAGCCAATGACAGCCGTTAATTTTCTGGTTTTTGACCAATCACAGCGTGACTGGCCGCGATAAGCCTCTTTTTAGGAAGCTCCGGTGTTATCGGTGGTGTATACAGAGTGCCCATTTTAAAATTCCGAGCCTAAATTTTTTTTAAATAGGCAACACACAATGCAACCCCGAGATCACTATGCATTTCTACCATTTTTTTAAAATTGAGATCCTTGTTTTACAGTACATGTATCTACTAATGATTAAGTACAAATTTAACATAGTACAAAAACTAACGAAGCAGGTGTTCAAATTGCCTTTCCCCTTCGTTTTCGCAGAGTATAATTCTTCTACGCATCGAACCTCTAACACGAGCTAACATTTCCGGTGTGATAGAGCGACAACATTGAATTATCCTTTCGCGTAAATGTTCTTCATTTCGAATGGGCACTTCATAGACATCATTTTTTACTTTGCCCCACAAAAAGAAGTCTAGCGGAGTCAAATCGGGACTACGGGCAGGCCAAGGATGCAATGCACCTCGTCCAATTACGCGTCTTTCAAAACGTTGGTTAAGATAATTTCTCACATCCCTATGAAAATGCGGAGGTGCACCATCATTTAAAAACCACATGCTATTCCGTACGTTTTGAGGAACTGTTTGGAGGAGAGCCGGTAGTTCATTAATTAAGAAATTTAAATACATTTCACCATCTAAATTTCCATTAAAGAAATGTGGACCTATTACAAAATCGCCAATAATACCGCACCACACATTAAAAGAAAAAATTTTCTGAAAATGAGTTATCCTGGTCCAGAGGGGATTGTCTTGGGCGTAATAGTGGCAGTTATGTCGATTAACCATGCCGTTGCTTGAAAACCTCGCTTCATCACAGAATAATACCATACTTAAAAATTCCGCCGCATTCCCGTTTAATTGCCGTCTAAGAAATTGACAATACTGAACACGATGCTCATAATTCCTATCTTTAAGATGGTGTATGGTATAAACATGGTAGAAGTGAAATTTGTTCGCCTTAAGAATATTGAAAACAGAACCTTTGCTAATGTTTAAGGCATTTGCAATCGCTCTTTGACTTGTATGGGGATTATCCGTAACCATTTCAATTACAGCTACTTCGTTATGTTCAACCGTAACTTGCCGTGTCCTTACTTTTGGTTTTGAAAATTGTCCATACTCTTGCAAATTCAGAAGAAGCATTCTAAATATTTTGTCTGTTGGAATTGGTCTATTTTTGCATTTAATAATTAAATAACGCGTTTGTACGATAGTACACAACAGCTAATTATACTAAATAATAATTTAAGTTTTTTGTTCGCGGAATATTCTAACAACTTCCACTCGTGAATTAGAAATTATCTATAATTCTGTCTTTCATCGACGAACTCAATTATGTTGATGCACTGAAATATCACTCGTCCTTCGGACTCGTGATATTGCCTAGCAACAACACAATTTCGTTGTCAACGAAGCGACATAATTATCGATAATTTTTAATTCTCTTGTGGTATTGCTGTTGATAATTAACGCAATTACTAATAAGAACAAAAACCAAAATAGTCAAAATTATAAAAATTCCCAATATTTTCAAAATTTCTCAAAATTACAAAATTTTCATCTGCAGGCTATTATCAAGTCACCAAGTTCTATTGCTACAACATTAACTGTTTACTTTCTAATATAATTTCTGACAATGGCATGTAAACATGCCGAAATACGTATAAGGTTAAAATAAACAAATATTGTTAAAGTAATTAAGTATTTTATATACAGATAATCATTTTTAAAAGTGTTTTCTTGATTTTCAAAAATTATCAAAAATTATCAAAAAATTTCAAAAATTTTAAAAAATTTTTTGTCCCAAAATTTAAAAATCTTAGTTTCAAAATTTTTCAAAATATTCAAAATTTTCATAATTATTCAACATTTTCAAAATTTTTAAAAAATTTAAATGTTTTCAAAATTTATTTAAAATTTCCAAATATTTTCAAAATGTGCTTAATTTCCCAAAACTTTCAAAACTTCAGTATTTAAATAATTTTTTTTTAATTTGCTATCCGTTTTCTATTATTTTTATCTCTTCCCCATCTCTCCGCTCTCTATTGCTTTGAAACCTTCTTAATGGTCGTATGAACAACCATATTTTTCAATTCTGAAAATTAACTACATTCTTGTATTTTGTATTTTTTTAATAATAATGCAAAAAGTTATCGGTTTATCTAAAATAAGTCAAATTAAGTCAAGAACGGAATTTTGTCAAAGTTTTTTAAAAATTAATTTTAAGAATGTTTACATTGCATAGACGAACCAATGCGAACAGAATTATTATAATTAATAAAAAGGTTTCTTCTGTTAAAAGAACGTCTTGAATGTAAACGCAACAATCACTGGAAATATAAAATTACAAGAAAATCTTAAATTTAATTTAGGCGGCAAATAATAAACAATCAAACGTCGTTTTAACATGGCACGTTGTTTTGCTCAACAGTTTTTGTTTTTCGTGACATTGACATTAAAAACTCTTATAAATATAACATAATGATTAGGAGTTCCATTGAAATTTAAAGGGAAAATGGCTGTGATACTGAAAAACATTGGCTTGCGGGAAAATCGGATAACGAAAAACATCCAGGTAAATACACCGATATAGTATCCAATTTGTTATTTCATGGTTAGTATGAAATGACGTTTGTGTATTTTGAACTTGGCCTGGGCATATCATTTAGTATTTATTTCTAAAAGAGCTCTAAGTATAATTTTGGGTAAAAAAAAGTTTTTAAAAAGGTAGTGAATATATTTTCCATACTTGAAATGTTTTGAAAATTTCACAGGGAAAGGGAAAAGGGAAGGGAAAATACAAATTTTTAACGGTTCAAGCTACGGTAAACAATTAAATAAAATCAAATGTGCTTTAGTTTTTAGGATTTATCGGAAACACCATCTGGCAACCATTGAAACAACAACGTCGCAATTTAAACGTGCACGAGCACGTAAGCTACACATTACTTAAGGAAGCTGGTATAAACGTTCCAAAATTTGGAGTAGCCAAAACAAAGGAAGAAGCAAAACAAATTGCCAAAAGTCTTGGAACCAAAAACATCGCATTAAAGGCTCAAGTGCTTTCTGGTGGTCGAGGATTAGGTACATTTAAAAATGGGCTCAAAGGAGGTGTTCGTATGGTATCTACGTAAGTTGGTTAATTATGTAGCATACAATTTAAACCATAAAATTGAACTGTTTAGACCGGAAGAAGCTGAAAAGGATGCCGGTCAAATGCTAGGACAGTATTTGGTTACAAAACAAACTGGTGCAGAAGGCAAAATTTGCAATACTGTAATGGTTGCTGAAAGAAAATACCCTAAGAAAGAATTCTACTTTGCAATCATGATGGAAAGAGCCTTTGGTGTAGGTATATACAGGATGTATCAAATTGCGTGTTAACTATGGGGATCTCGCTTATTGAAAGAGATACAACGAAGGTTAAAGGAGAAAAGTTGTAGAATTTGATGCCCACTTCTTCTTCTTATAGTGCCATACCCTATTCAGGACGTTCGCTACCTCTCTCCTATGTCTGTGTTTGGTGCGCAGATAGATAATTTATATAATAGACAGACATAGGAGACCTACAGTTTAACGTGGGCTCCGAACCACAAGAAGTGCATGCACTTCTTCTCCAGAGAGGTTTTCCTAGGGAAAAATCCACCTCACTGGTTTCCCGTTTCTAGTTAACGCATTATTAGGACACTTTTTCATGCTGAATCTAAATTTTTGATCAGATTTGATATAACTGTTACCATTGCTCATTTTCGACTGTCACTAGAAATGTGTAATATAAATGACAAATGAGTTATAAGAAAGAAGAGATTTGGTTTCAATTATGGCTAGAATAGACGCAACTTTGCCGGTTTGTTGCTTTGCAACTATTCCTCGCCGCACATCATAGAGGGCGTTACTAATGTAATTCCCCTTTAATGTTATAAATGAGTTATAGCCGAAAACAAAAAATCTAAAATTTTAGTTTATTTTAGTTTATTCAGAAACTAAGCAAGATAGGTCTAATATCTTTTTAGATTATTAATGGGCATAAAACTCCACAACTTTTCTGTGATTTAACCATCGTCGTATCTCTTCAAATAAGCGAGATCCCCATAGTTAACACGCAATTTGATACATCTGTATAGTACATTCAACAAAAAAATAATCATAAAAAAATACCGTATTTAACATAGACATAATTAATAGGGCCCTGTCGTTATTGCGTCGTCCCAAGGCGGTGTTAATATAGAGGATGTAGCAGCGAAAACTCCTGAGGCCATATTTTACGAACCAATCGATATCACTACAGGGCTAACTAAAAATCAGGCAATAAAAGTGGCAAAGAAAGTGGGCCTAGAATCCCAGAAGGACAAAATATCTCAAATGCTTCTGAATATGTACAAATTATTCGTACAAAAAGATGCATTGCTGATTGAAATTAATCCGTACGCCGAAGATGAAAACCAGAATTGTAAGTATTCATAGGGCTTGCGGCAAATCAATTTTTAACTAATCAAAAAATTAGATTTTGCATTGGATGCCAAATTTCGATTTGATGACAACGCCGCTTTCCGACAAAAGAAACTTTTTGCTATGGGTGATCCTACCCAAGAAGATCCGAAGGAAGTACAAGCTGCAAAGTTTGATCTTAACTATATTGCACTTGATGGCAGTATTGGGTGCATGGTAAACGGTGCCGGACTTGCAATGGCCACTATGGACATCATCACACTCCATGGCAGTCAACCTGCTAACTTTTTAGATGTAGGTGGAAGTGCAACGGCTGAAGCTGTAAAGGAAGCTTTTAAAATAATTACATCCGATAAAAAAGTAAAAGCCATTCTGGTCAATATTTTTGGAGGTATCATGAGATGCGATATTATTGCTGAGGGAATAATAGCCGCAACGAAAGAATTAAGCCTTAAAGTACCAATTGTTGTTCGTTTGCAAGGTACTAATGTTGACAAAGCCAGGGTAATAATTGAGAAATCAGGTTTGAAAATAATATCTGAAGATAACTTCGATGAAGCTGCTAAGAAAGTAGTGAAGATTATTCAATAATATTAATTTCATAGGTTATCTCAAACTAGACTTTTCAAAATTATAGTAGATACAATTATTTAAAAAAAAACCTTCGGGAGATTGTCTAATTCTTAAAATTTGATTGTATTTTTTAAAACAAGAAATTAGATAGTATACATTTGTATATGTACGAATAAATAAATTATTTTACCGAATACTTCACATTTGATGAATTTTCTACTATTATTGCTGCGATGTACTAAATATAATTTCCTTTAAAAATAAGAAGCAGGTAGAAATGAACTAAATAAGGCAAATCTGTAACAAAAACACCGTTTGATGCTTCGGTTCTATACTTTGTACTGCTGGTCAGTGGCGGTTTCTCCATTGGATCAAATGGCCATTGACCTCAAAATGAAATAAGAAAAAATAAATAATAACTCTTTGTTTGAGTACATAACATATTATACACTATAATGTGTAAAAAATACTTTATAGTTAACTTTTGCATAAGATTTCTATGCGAGAACGTTTATTAAAGAGCTGCCGCAGGATCCGAAAACGTTTGAATGTTTAAGTATTTCGCGAGCATTAAACGAATCTATGCGAGGGTCATTTGGCTGTCAGTCCCCAATTCAGCTATACGCCACCGAATAAAGCCGCCGGCTTAAAAGGCCTTCAAATGAATAAGAGTGAAACAGAAAGCTCATTGCGGTAAAATTCATATTACACAAGCTAAAAGAGGATAGAAATATATGCGTATTAAAGACTTCAGGATCACGAACCCACAACTTCCAAGAATTATGCTGTCAGCTGTCCGTGATAAGCGCATGCCAATAGCCGCCTAATTTGCGGGATTCGCACGAACACGACGTAGTAGTGTGAAAACAGTTGTTGGTTGTGTAATCATAATTTAGTGGTGTTGTACGATGTCCGTGCAAAATAATTTAGGATTGTGAATGCCATGTAAGAAAATGCTTTCACTTGTTTCCACTGTCTGCTATTTTGTGATAATTCATTGTGTGATATTGACTGCAAACATTTAAAAACAAAAATTCAAACACTGTTTTTATCGGTAAACCACATGAAAAATTTTGTGCATTTTGACACACTGGCAATGTGGGTATCAATTTACAATAGTTTTATTAGAGAATGCTTATCGAAAGTCTATTAAAGACATCAATGAAAGTGTTGGTAAAAATAGATCATTTTGCCAACGTAAAGGATGGGTTTGAAATATAAGGCTACCTAAAACTTGGGTAATAACAAATTTTTTCCAAAAAAAAATACTTTAAAATGCCTCCCAGTACACCACACCACGAGCCGCCACTGCTGCTGGTTCTTTATACTAAGCGTTATTGCGATTTTGAGAAAACGCCGAAAATGGTTCCTATAAAAACAGCTGTAATGGTGGTGCAATTTCCATAGCTTTAAATTGGTATATCCATGATTAATAGAGCCAGAAAAATAGATACTGCATTATTAGTCAACTTTTAGTGCGATTTGAATATCGTAAATTAAACTCCAATATCTACTTTCGTTTCCGAGATACGGGGTGAAATTTAAAATATCGGCATTTTTACAAATTACAGCCATTCGTTTATTTTTATAGATATTCAAAAACAGAAACCATTCTCAAGATAGTTTTTCAAATAAAATTCAAAATTAAAATTATATTTGCTCTTTAAATTCTATTTTGAGGACTGTGACATACAGAGCTGGGCAAAAGTACGGAACAATGCAAATATCCTTAATACGGCAACCGCGATTTTGACAAAATTTTCTACATGAAGGTTTCGATATACGGCAAATACAATGAAAGTATTGGCGGTTTAAAAGGAATTCCGGTTTAGCCGGAAATGATATCAACTTTTTTATTTTAAATAGAACACCCTGTACATTTTTTGATAAATCGGTAGAACTCTTTTTTGGGAGTTCAGTGATATAAGTTTGATGCCTTTATTTTCAATAATTCTAGAGGTATTGAACAATAATGTTCCGTAATTGTTATCTAGCAGCTCATGAAAACAAAAGAATGTGAGAAGCTTAAACAGTTATGTAATGCTGTCAAATATGCTTGGTTCGTGTTGTATTGTTTTGAAGTTCGATAGATTGAGCAGTGTGGCTGTAGTAATCAATTAATTAACCAGATTAATAAAAACTGCTGAATTTAACATCAGAAATGGTTCAATTAACAGAAAGAGAACGAATTCAAATTTTAAATATGGTTGGATTTGGTGAGCGTCGTAGAACTCGGCAGAAAGTTTGTACTTTATTTAACAATTTGCAATCTTTATCTTAATTGTATCATTTCTGATGTTAAATTCAGCAGTTTTAATTAATTTTGGTTAATTAATTGATTACTACAACCATGATGCTCAATCTATCGAACATCAAAACAACACAACACAAACCACGCATATTTGCCCAACCCTGTATAATTCTACAGCAGCACGCCTATTATGCTCAGAAAGACATCCTGTACCACATCAATCAGATAAACGAATTTTTAAACGGTAGTTGTTCAACATTTCTTCACAATGACTAGGAAAAGAAAAGTCTGTGTTGGTTCATTCCCTATGAAGGGGCGGGCCGTTATAGGAGACTGTCGGTCTTCGCACCGGCGCGCGGGGTGCCAACCCAAGTGCTTCACCCATTTTTTTTTATTTTAGAAATTAAGGTGAAAAATTCAAAATACTTGAGGTATTATAACCTTTAAATACTGTTTAGATCTTTGAAGAATTCATTCTTGGTTCTTTGGTTCGAGAATTTAAGAAATTGCTAAAACATATTATTTCTTTTACGTAAAATTTATTTTTTGTACAGTTTTTTTGATTATAGTACAAATGGGCATCATAGTCCTCAAATCAGACAGAAGGGATTTGAGAACTACTGTTTTTTACCGCGCAAGCTTAACGACATCCAAAAGTAAGGTATTAGTGTTCGTATCATGCTGAACACTGTTCTCATGGTGCACGTAGTGGGAAGTTTCATGTCTGAAGTTCAATCTGATACGGTAGCCAAAAATCCGTGGCAGCTATAGTTAACGCTGGCATTAATAAGTTATACCTTTTTCTTCGTGGAAGTTCATATTGATGCTAAATTTTCAAAATTATTATTGTTCCAGTAAAATTAAGTATTTTATTTAACATCAATACGAACTTCAACGAAGTAAAGCTGAAACTGATTAATACGAAATATTATCGATTATCTATTATGGTTGAAGTAAAATAAAGTATTTTATTTAATATCAGTGTTTCGCATAATTATCAACATTAAAAACATAACAGTGTGAAAAAGATTGCGTTTTGAAAACATTTGTAGAACTTCATTAAATTATGCTGAACGTGGTTTTCTCTTAAAAACAATGTAAGTATTAAATATTTAACGTTAATGCTTCAATTATTCAATAGTTATTTTTTTATTTCTTTTATCTGCTTGCATTATTTCATTTTTGACCTTCACTTCACAATAATAAAGTTTTATTTTAATTATAGGGGTTAATACATTGCTTCATCATTAAATACCTAATATTTAATTTGTTGCTTTAAGTTTTCTAAATAACAATAAAAAATTACATGTTTTAGTTCCTATCATTAGAATAATTACTAAGTTTCGTCTAGGCCAAGAGCTATGACAAACGAGGTTATTCAAATTGAAATAATTCTACAAAAAATTGATTGTTTAATTTAATGAAATAAGTTTTGCAAGTGGAAATTTTGGGCTTCCCTAAAATGGAAGCGAATAAAAATTGAGTAAAATATGTACTCTTGCAGAAGCAAAATAGCTCTTGGTTATCAGTTACTATAAATCATATTTTTAATTTCCTTCTGGTTATGTTTACAGAAAATGGAGGTAATGGGTATAAAGTTTGCACCACTCAATGTCCCATTGAAGAAACGATTGCAAACATTAGCTATTGGAACGGCGATGGCAACGGTAGCGTTTAGTGGACTCCTTGGTGCAATTTTCTTAGTACATTTAATTCTTTACACCTATTACTGGTCAACAGCCGTAAGTTACTTGATTTGGATTTATGTTATAGACATAGACACGTGTGAACAAGGAGGTCGACGTATCGAATGGGTACGTGATTGGGCATGGTGGAAATACTTCAAAGACTACTTTCCAATTCGTCTTGAACGAGTACCTTGGGTCGAACTTGATCCTAAACGAAACTATTTTTTCTGTTGTTTCCCGCATGGCATTTTACCCACCGCTGTTTTTTCAGCATTTGGATCAAACAGAGGTGGTTTTCACGAGTTATTCCCGCAACATACACCGTATCCCGTAACGTTAAGACAAAATTTCCTTATGCCCGTATTGCGGGACCTGCTTTTAGCATTAGGAGCGTGCAGTGCTTCAGAAAAATCCCTAAATTGGATTTTGGGATCTCCGGGAGGTGGCAAAGCAGCAGCTTTGGTAGTTGGAGGTGCAGCAGAAACTTTTGACTGCAGGCCTGGGCAATATAGAATTCTGCTGAAAAGACGCAAAGGTTTCGTTAAAATAGCTCTTCGACATGGAGCTCCACTTGTGCCCGTATTTTCGTTCGGAGAAACGGATATTTACAATCAAGTTGATAATCCCAAAGGTTCACTTGTACGTCATATTCAAGAATGGATAAAAGATGTAACTGGTATTGCGCCTATTATACCATTAGGACGTGGTTTCTTTCAGTATTCATTCGGAATCATACCTTTTCGCAAACCTATCTTCACTATAAGTAAGTCTAAATAACAATGTCCTAAAATGTTTCGTATTTTTTCTTAATTTATCATTTATAGTTGGCAAACCGATAGAAGTCAAAAAAGTAGAACATCCAACACAAGAACAGATAGACAATTTACATGAAGAGTTTATGAAGCAGTTAATCAAGCTGTTTGAAGAACAAAAGCATAATTATTTGCCAAATCCGCAGAATAATGTACTGATTATTGAATAGATACATATTTGATCTGGCTTTTCCTGCTTAATGCTTGTAAGAAATTTGCCCTTTTATTAGAGTATCCAATTCTAATATTATATGTACAGAAACAATTTTCAATTATTTTGGCAGTGTTCATGGTTTAGGGATATAATGACCCTTACCCTGGAAGCAAATGTTTAGGCTCCTTTAAAGCGTCGTCTGCGCTTATCTGTGTGTGACACACACAGATCAACGCAGACGACGGTTCAGAGAAGAAATATGTCAAACTGTAACCAACGATTTTTCAACACATGTTTCCTTAAAGTTTGTTCTGTAATATAAATAGTAAATTAATAAGAAATTAGTTTTTGGAAATATAACATGCGATTTAAATGTTGTATGACCTAGTAATTAGTTACAGGAAGTGGTTTGCGGCCATTAACTCAAAATATTAATAAGTAATAATCAGCAGTCATAACTGTAATGTTGTATAATAAATTGTTATGTAAATACTTGCAAATTCTTAAATAAGAAATCGAAATTATTTTTAATTTAATAAAAAGATAAATACATATATTTTATATTAAGTCATTTAAACATTTTATTCTTCCTCATATAGTTGCATCCTCTGTACAGATTCATGGGTGTTGTCCCCTAGCTAATTTAATTTTTGTTTTTGTAAATTTTGACAAAATTTAAAATTATTGAACTATTAAAAACGTCGAAAGCTGAATAGTTTTCAATTTTGAATACCTACAATTAAATATATTTTTTAATATTATAAATTAGTTTAAGAATCAAAAGTCTTAGTTTGTGAAGATCCTTTATTAAATTATTAAATTATTATTAAAAACAATACACTAACTTCTTCAACGTTTCGGTGCTAATTTCCACCTTTATCAAGAAACATTTACCTACTTTAACGCATAACAACACATTAAAACATTTGACAGTACGTGACATATACAAATACAATTTGACGTTACATGGTAGCGTTATATAGAATTTTATGAATAAACAATTTTAACAAGTTAAGAAATATTTGCATCAAATCAAGCAGAGTAGCAGATGATCTTCTGTGTGTTCCGTGTACATTTCCAAATTTGGTAGCTTTAAAAATGCAGCTATTTGTTAGCCCATTATTCCAAATTTATGAACACCAATTTTTTGTGCAGTACATTTACCATTTTGATAATTAAAAAAAAACAAGTTGGTGCAATATTAGTTGGATGGAGATCGGCACACTTTTTACAAATTTCGTAAAAATGATCGGTTATTGTGAATTTTCCAACAATGTTTCTTTTGGTTTTCAAGCAGTTACTAGTTCAGTTTTCATTGAGCGCAGTTCATTTCCACGACAACCACCCATTATTCGCATAATTAATGCAAATCTTTAAAAAATCAATATTATGCACTTGAAATCATGACAGGGGAATTACAAAGTAATGCCCTCTAATGTGCGGCGAGAAAAGTTGCAAAGCAACAAACCGATATATAGTTGTGAAAGGAACCCGCTAAGCGAGTATCTACAATCACTAGCGGCCTCTAGGCACAGCACACGAAACGCCGTGTTGCAAAAGTAAATCAAGAAAAAGATTTTGGTTTCAACTATAGCTAGGATAGACCACGACATGTTTCGTTCTATTGGAACTCATCAGGTGGACGCAAACCTAGCTACAGTTGAAACCAAAACATGTCGTGGTCTATCCTAGCTATAGTTGAAACCAAAATCTTTTTCTTGATTTACTTTTGCAACACGGCGTTTCGTGTGCTGTGCCTAGAGGCCGCTAGTGATTGTAGATATTCGCTTAGCGGGTTCCTTTCACAACTATATATCGGTTTGTTGCTTTGCAACTTTTCTCGCCGCACATTAGAAGGCATTACTTTGTAATTCCCCTGTCATGATTTTGTCTTCTGGGTATATTTCTGCCTGTCTGTTTTGGTTTCAACTGTAGCTAGGTTTGCGTCCACCTGATGAGTTCCAATAGAACGAAACATGTCGTGGTCTATCCTAGCTATAGTTAACACCCAAATATTTTTCTTGATGCACTTAAAAGTTGATAATATATTAATTTCTTACCTTTGTTGCAAGATATATTTTGTCAGGTGCTTCATTAATGAATTTCTGAATCTTATATGGAGTTAATGTTTTGGCCTTTTTCGCTTGATAACCTCAGATTTGCGTTTTGGTAATGCACGCAGTTTTGAGCAGTTATCTATGTTGATGCAGTTATTTATGTTGAGTATGCTTCTTTACATAGAATATTGCACCCATAACAATGACGATTTATATTATATTTCTCTGATTATATGATTTCCATTATTTTAACCAACCAACATTCCCTATTTTGAAAATTTGCGCCAATTATAAGCATATTGCACGAAGATCAGTGTTATTGTTATGGCGACTGGAGTTTTACTTGTATTCTCATTCTCAAAAAACAATAAAATAATGGTAAGAGAGACCTAGAGGCGATGCAACAATCGCGCTTGCGCAGATCGACATGCGTAGAATACAAATCTGAACTTCTTTTTCAAGCGCGTCTATATTGAAGTACAACACCCCTCGCCACTCCCTTATTTTTTACAAAAGATGTTTGGTTTTGATGTTGATAACTTATCTGAAAGCTGAAAACCGATTTTTCAAAACAAAGAGTTGATTATTTGGCAATTGTTCAATTAAACTGTTCAGGTAAACGACAAAAAAAACACGCAATATGTCTTTGCTCAATGGGGGGATTATTCCTATGGTCATTTAACATGTCCATACCGATTTTGAAGTCAAAATTTGTGTTCTGAAAAAACAAAGAACCCATAGTGGGGGTGACCGGGAGAACAATCGCGCTTACGCAGATCGGCTATTCGACACGCCTAGAATACAAATCTGAGTTTCTTTTTCAAGCGCGTCTACGTCCCACTCCCCCTATTTTGGCGTACCTATCTCGCTACGATGTAGTTTCACCCCAGTGTGATTACCAATCTTTCAAACCTAAATTGATTTTTTTTGCTTAAGGCCGTGGGCTGTAAAGTGTATGGCATTTCATAGCCGAGGCCTATGATCCCAACCAAAGCCGTCTTCTTCCTTAGTCCTTTGCTCCCGAAAGATCGTGGTGACTTTCTTTCCTATGCCTGTGGTGAGCGTGTTTTAGTGAATCACACTGACATAGAGGACCTACCGTTTAACGCAGGCTCCTAACCGCAAGAAGTACCAAGCACTTCTTCTCCAGAGAAAGTTTTCTAGGCAGAATACCTCGCTGGTTTGCCATTGCCTTGCGAGAGAGAACCACCTTAAAAATCCGATGTTCCGGTACTGGGATTTAAAACCCAGTCCAACGCTAGCCCACGGCCGCCTCAAACCAAAACCAAAGCAGTAATTTTGCATTTTTTACTGTTTTGATTTTTTCGCCGATTTGTTAGAATTACTTTAATATTCTCATTATTTTTAATTATCGCCGTCATCGTAGCCTTCATGTTGCCATGTTATGCGGTTGCTATGTAGAAACAAATTTGTTTATAATTTCATAAATGTCATTTTTAACGTCGTTAGTCATTTTTAATGTCGTTTTTAATGCCTAGGCAGTAAATGTAACACTTTCTTCTTCTTCTTTAGCCCATTTCAACCCATTTCAGGGTGTAGACTTTCCCAATGTTTTGCCAGTTGGTACGGTCCTGAGCTCTTCTGGTCCACATTAGACCTGCGTGCTTTTTGATATCGTCGAACCATCTCATCTGTGGACGTCCTCTTCTTCTTTTGCCGAGCCAAAATCACCATCCCTGTATAACTGACATAAATGAAAAAAGTGACACTTTAGTGACTGTCAAATGTTAATAAAATGAAACTTTTAATACTAATCGCCCAGAAAACATATTTTTATTTCAAACTAGCAGAACCAGTGGGCTACGCCCCACGATTTATTTTTCCGTTTTTCTCTTCGAAAAGCCATTCAAAAACGAAAACATACGAAATCTCATACAAAAATACCATACAAAATCGTGTTTTGGATTTTCCGAATTTTCCGACTTTTCCGATGCATTTTCCCAAAATTTTCTTTCATACAAACCTTGTCCTGACAATTACGAACACAACAAAAAAAATGAGCCAAATCGGTCGAGCCATTCTCAAGTGATGATGTACCAAACATGCGGCAATTGATTTTTATTTATATAGATTTTTTTAAATCGGTTATTCAACATAAATCTAAATATTTGTACGCATTTTTAAGGGCTTCAAATTTAAAAAAATGCAATAATGCTTACATGTTCCATCGAGAAACGCCAGTTATGAATAAACAGTTTCGTATCATATATCGTTCGTGGAAAATAGCACCAAATTTAACAACTTTACATGACAATTTTTAAAATACCCAGACTTCTGGTTAACGGTTGCCTCCTCACTGCAACATTTTGCTAACGCCCTACCTTGGAATAAATCACGAGCCGCCACTGAAGTTGTATATTTTCTTTGATTTATTAGCCTGTGCCGGTGGTCTAGTGACATTGGCATTTGTTTTATTTAGTGTTCAAATACGGGCCAAGGCTGTTGAAATGTCGCACTCTGCAGAAGACAAATAAATTTGGCAAAACTTACAGATGTAGTTGTCTATCAGGTGAAGTCGACAATGAGCTTTAGCAGCAAACATTTTCAGACGTTATATAAATATAATAAAAAAATATGTATTATCAATGAATCGATAAACGTCATTACACGTCAGTGGCGTCACTTCAGATTTTGGGCGCGCAGGCAAGATACCTGAAGGGCCTTGGCCCCATCCTCAAAAAAACTTCAATAATAAAGTAATTGATAATAACAATTTCTTCAATAGGAAAAAAATTATTTGCAGTCTCGTAAATGAAAATAAATACATTAAAGTCGTGTCTAATTAAGATAAGCAAATCTTAAATTTTCTGAAGTTAATGTGTCTGGGTCGGTACCAAAAAGTCTGGGTGTTGTGTTATTACTAAATATAATCTCACATCATTATTTTTCTTTGTATAAGTACATACTTACATGAAATTTAAAATGTTTTTTGTTGAATATAAAAATAAAGACTCGAAAATCAAAATTTTTTATTGAAAAAACTTCGTAATAGAGAGAAATTAAAAATAATAAAAACTCGTAGCTCGGCCTCGGGCCAGGGGGCCGTTGCCCCCACTGTCCCATGGTAGTTTCGCCACTGTTACACGTACCAAAAATTATGTAGTGTAGGCTATTCTCCTGAAATTCGAATACGTCGGAAAAGTTAGCTTAGATAGTGATAAGAAAAGACTATTGGGAATAGAAGGAATCGGGTCTTTTATGAGAAAATACTCGTGGCGTCGTGTTTGTTAATCCGAAAACTATTTTTACTTTTCATATAAAATTATCCGAGAGTTTTTCCATTTTCGTCACTAACCCATCCAACAACACACACCACACCCACTTGCAGTTAAACAATGTGTTTCATTTTACTCCACTTTAAACCAGGAGACTATAAATTGTAAAACTAGTTCCCTATTTTTGTTGTTTTTTTCTTCCACAAAAATAAGCCAATGCACGATCTGCGTCTTGGGGTATCCACAGTATCAAGTAATCATAAAAGTAAAAGAAGTGTGCTTGAAAAGCAGTAACGATTTTGTTTGCTGCATATTGCCTTCAGGAATCCGTATCGTTTCCGTAGGTCTCAAACTCAATGGCGTAGTCCGAGCCTCTAAAATTAAAAGCAACGCCATTAAAACAAATACAAATTTTTAAACATATAGCTAGACAGCAGCACGAGTATTGGATTTCCTTCGTTAATGTGTTAAAAGATTTTTACCTTTCCTGGTTTCAACTTAAACTTTAACAAACAAAAGAAAATAGAAAAATAGAGCTTACAATTATAGTTATTTACTAGTTATCACCAGCTTAATACATTCTAATAGAAACGCAATTTAATATTTAACATATACATTTTGTAAAGTGTTTTTTTCCCAAAAGCTTTTCTCTCTCTTTTCTCAAAACTATTTCTTTTTGCGAAAAGTGCATTTTTCAGACCAGCACGACTAAAGGGAGAATTAAAAAACTAAATAACTTTTCTCATAACTAAATTGTTTGGACAAATAAAATTTATTATCATTATTTGTTAAAGAAATTTTTTGCATCGAGGTAGATTAGGCAATTTATGTAAACTATTTTATCTTACGAAAAAAAAGTTCTACATTGTTCCAAAAGTTAATTGAGACTTAGTTTCTTCATTTTTGTTTCAAGTAAACTACTCTTTTTCCAATTCTCGGCCTAATTTGATTATAATAAATAATTCTTAAAAATAAGGCTGTTTATTGATTATAGGTATATAAAATACTTAATTACTTCAACCATATTTATTTATTTTAACCTTATGCGTCTTTCGGCATGTTTACATGCCATTGTCAAAGGTTATATTAGAAAGTAAACCGTTAGTGTTGCTATAGCAATAGAACTTGGTGACTTGATCTCGGTAATCGTCTGTAGATGACTTGATTTCTTATTCCAAAATGTTCAAAAGAGGAGAATTTAAAAGATTAGTTTGCTCATTCATTAACGGCACAGTTGTTAAATATTTGTGAATTTCAAAAGCTTCTAGTATATTTAATTTACGTTTATCATCACAAAAGTGTAAACATTCAATGATTGTGTTCTAGTAAGTGTTTCGCGTAATTGGATTTATGTGGGTTTTGTATTTGTAACAACGTACTTTCTTCTTCTTAATCTTTTATGTAGGCTTTGCCTGTTTTTTGTCACACGATTAGGGAGATTCTTCTGACGTAGTTCTCCAACTTTCCGCCCATCTCTTCGGTGACCGTCCTGGCTGTCTCCTTCCTACTGGTTTTTGATCCCTTGCTATTTTTATTAGTCTGTTATTATCAGCTCTTTCAATGTGTTCGTTTTAGCCCTTTCTCCTTCCTTTGGTGAATTTGCCTATGTCGATTATATTACATTCCTCTCTTACATCATTGTTTCTGACTCTTGTTTTTCCGACTATCGTTCTTAATATATTCATTTCAGTCGTTCGCATTAATTGTTTCGTTTTATTTGTATCTGCACGCGTCTCTGCTCCGTAAGTCAATATAGGTCTTACAATCGTTTTGTACACTTTGGTTTTACTTTCTGTTGACATGTGCTTGCTCCTTTCAACACCTGTTGCTTGACTTCATCATTTAGGTTTTTGTTACTTGATATTATTGTGCCCAGATAATTAAAGTTCGTAACCTGTTCGATCATTTTCGTATCGATTTCCAGCTTGGCGCGTAATGGAGTTTTTGAGATTGTTAGTGACATAGTTTTGTTTACTGACACTACCATGTTGTATTTTTTTGCTGTAGTTGTAAATGTATGCAGTAGCCGTTGTAGGTCGTTTTCGTTCTCAGCTATAAGCACAATGTTTTCAGTGATCTTGTCCATTACTAAGTTAAATAATATAGGGCTTAGAGAGTCCCCCTGTCTCACTCCTTTTGTAGTTTTTATTTCATTTGTGTATTCGTGGTCTACTTTTATTTTGGTTTTAGTGTCTGTATTGAGATCTTTTATTATATTGATTATGTTCTGTGGCGTTTGCTTTTCTTTTAGTATTTCTAATATAGCTGATAACTGTGCTCGATCGAAGGCTTTTGTCAAGTCTACAAAACACATAAAGGCAGGCCTCGTAAATTCGATCGCTTTTTCGGCTATTTGCCTTATCACGAATATTGCATCTACCGTTGAACGGTTTCGTCTGACGCCCTGTTGTTCTTCGGATATTTGTATGTAAGGTTCCAACTTTTCTAGTATTAACCTGGTGAATAGTTTTTGTGTAGTGCTGAGGAGAGTGATTCCTCTGTAGTTATTGGGGTCCTTCTTTTCGCCTTTTTTAAATACTGGAACGGTGATGCTTGTCTTCCAGTCGGACGGGATTCTTAATTGTGTGAGAATAATATTAAACAATTGTGTTATTTGCTTTATGAGCGCTTCGCCGCCGTATTTAAGAAATTCGTTCAGTATGTTATCAGCTCCAGCTGCTTTTTTTTTAACGTAACAACGTACGTGTTCTTTATACCTAATATCAATATTTCTAACTGCTAGGCCTATATAAACCGAATTACAATGCAAACAATTTAATTTGTAAATGCCCGATTTGATCAAATCATCTGTTTTTGATTTTGCATTAAACAAAGTGTTTAAAATGTTTCTAGTTGTTTTAAAATTTACTTTATATTTATTTGTTTTGTTCATAATTTTAGCAATTTTTTCTGATTTGTCGCCAAAATATGGGATCAAAGCATATTTAACTGTATCGAATGAAGTTAGGGTATTTGACATTTCTCTATTATAATTAATTTCATCCAAAGGGACCGTCAAAGCTCTATGTATCAAGAACCTGTGTGTCTACAAGCAGTCCACAAACTGAAAGTTTGGCTACGTTCCCGTCTCAAACATTTTTCTCTGACGTTTCGTATTTCATGTAGTATAACACAAAATTTGTATCAAAAAGGGAAAATTTAAACTATCTGGTGATTAATCAGATCATACACATTACACAATCTACTTCCGATGTTGGTCGGAAATGGTGCAAATATTTGGCCACATTGACATTTTGACGGAATTCAGTTACATCCTTCGTGTAGTGCAACTTACCTTACTTGTGGCGAAAATATTTTTCTGCGATTCAAATCAACAGCATCCGTTTTACATTTCCAGCTTTGAAAAATACTAAATAAAACATGCAATTTACATAATTGCTTAAAATGTTTAAAAATTTCATGTTTTAGAAAAGGAGGGAATTGAGTACAGAATTCTTAAATATGACATTATAACAAGTAATATTATTATCTGTAACATGGCGGATTCCTCCTTATTAAAGAGCAATGACTTGAATCGAATTATAATAAATAAAATACTTAATTAAACTGATTTATTTTCAAATAAATTAAAGTAAAACACAAAAATATTTATTAAAACACAAAATCAAATTTAAAACACAAATTGTTTCCAATTGGCAGTATGCTATACAGCGTGCGTCAACTAAAATGAAACCCATTTTAAAGACGAGGGGTGGGGGGACTTTTAAATGTGATCATATATAATTTGTAATATTTGTTTAATATACGCCTGAAAATAGGTCCAGCCTATTTTTTGCGATTTTCAAAAACCGTTTAGCACCTCTAAAAAATACGGAAACGAAATTCTGTAAATATTAAAAACCGGTACGAGATTTTTTCAGTTTAAATGTTTCTACTAAAAATAAGTAACCACAATTAAATCAAACTAAATTTAATAAATGAAAAATGTACGTGTACAATCTCTAATAAATTAGGGGGTCTGAAACTTATACGTTTTACATTCTAGTTAAATTTTGCTTGATCTAATTTTGGTTGCTTATTTTTAGTACGCAGATTTAAACTAAAAAAAAATCTCGTCCGCTTTTTAATATTTATAAAATTTCATCTCCCCATTCATGGCGGGGTACTAAACGCTTTTCAAAAATCTGATTAAAGAGGCTATACCTATTTTGATTCGGATATTAAATAATACTAAAAATTATAATACTATCATCCTATTTTAAATGAAAACTGAAAATAAGGGTGCTTTTCACATCTTACTATTTGCTTAACATACTCCCTCTTCCGTCAAATATAACTATAAAGAATGTTGTTGGACACTTTATAGTTTTGGAGATATCAGTTTGTAACATTTTAGTTGCCGAACCCTGTGTTATATGATACATGATTAACATTTAACCATGTTGTAACACGATTAGAATCAAAGTAGGTTGTATACAAAACTTTAGTACATTACTAAAGACCGGACTTTTAGTCGCAGAAGAACAAAAAGTTGCGTTAAAATTCAATAAGTAAACGAAAAGAATAAGCGCACTCAAATCCATTCAGTTATATGTGAAACATATTAGACAAGAGAACTAATTTTACCACTGAGAATTTAGAAAAAGTTGTTGTTATGTACTGCACTTCTTACATTATTGTTATTCAACGGTGGTTTTTCGTCTTTTATGAATGTTGATGGTCCAAACTTTTTATTCGTAGAATTTTTTCGGTGTAATAATGAATTTACACGTTCTATTTTCATTAATTCATGGATCTGATTTTACATTTCAATTTAAAAAAAAATAGTTTTGCAGTTTCATAAAATTGTTTCGTAAAGTACTTTTAAAACTCATGACTATTCATATTCTACGCTTATGAACCCTGATTTATGTTATTTTATTATTACACAAGCATCAATTCCAGCTGACCAAATAACTAATAAATGTACTGAACTACACGAGCGTTATACACGCGGCGTTTTGTGAGCGTGGACGGAAGCAACGCTGCATGCGACGCTAAATACGTCGGGCGGAGATAACGCCAAGAGTGCAACACATTGTTTTGTCTACAAGTAAACTACACGAACGGCGTATTAAACGCTGATTACAGTCTCAGTCGAAAACGTAAATACACACTCATTGCAGCAATACAACCTACTTGTACAACATCCATTATGCCGCTGACTGTATTAATGACGATTTTAACGCTCTCGTGTAGTCGCTTCGTATTACTCGCAGCGTGAAACACGCACCGATAAATCCGTCCGTGTAGTTTTACCCTTACCATGCTAAGCTTGTAGATAATTTGTTTACAATTTCATATATGCGCCAACTATATACTCGAGGAAATTTTGGCAGAAATGATTATTTATTGATTGCCGCATAATTTAAATACTGACTAAATGCTAGACTAGAATTCGGACTATATACATTACATACTTGTCTTTATACCCTTGAAATAAAAGCAAGCCACTTGTTTGATGAGAGTGGTCTTGGGTTAGAGCAGTCGCCTACCAATGCGGAGACCCCGGGTTCATTTCCCATAAAGTTCCTTTATTACAATTATTATTAATAATTACGTTTTATCTTTTATTTTGTTTTTACGAGTTACGACATTTTTATTAAATACAAAGTAGTGAAAGTATTACAAGCGTTACAGTACGTATTTAATAAAAATTTCCTAAAAACATAAAAGACCAACTTCAAGACCACTCCGACTATACGCGCGATTAGCTTCTATTTCATATTTCATGGATATTAAAACATGCATACATATAATATGATAAAATTGTGTATACTTCTGATCATAACCAAATTTGATAACAAATAGTAGTTAACGTAAGTAACAAAGAGTAATGTAATTATCAAAACTAAAGAAATGGTAAACAATTCAATTTTTTAAATATAATTTAAATGTATGCATGGTCCACTATTTATTTTTACATTACATCAATTTGAACAATATCCCCAATATGTCAGTTATTTAAAAAAAGCATGGCAAACTATACATTTTTGATTGAAAAGCTCTTAAAATTGCCTTTTAAATGGTGTGAAAGCAGACTATGATTTCCATTTTAAAAATACATATTTGTGTCATAAATAAAGCGCGGATTATATGCAAAATGCATATTCTTTAATATTGGCGCGACATCAAAATGATTTCATATCTAGGCGAATCAGTGTATTTTGCAATCGATTGATGTTAATTTACTTTTGCATATTTTGCATATTTAGCCAGAACTATGCATATTTATACAAAAAGTGCATATTTATGTCTATTTTAACGTTTCTTTTATAAAAAGTGCTTTTATTCAACTTTTTGGAAAATTTTAATGTCACTGGGCAAAGGAAAATTTTGAGTATGGCCTTCTAAGAATCCGCCTGAGACGGGACTTTCAATTTTAACAGAGGATTAGTGTCTAGAATATTTAAAATACATGAATAAGCAGTGGGTATTTACACAAAAACAAGATATCCTGGTAATTTATAAGCCCCCTTACAACCCAACCACTTTACTGAGTCACACTTAATCCCTTAAAACTGCTGGTGGTAAGTTAATATCATAAACAGGTAAATATACCTTTACTTCACCTGAAACCAGCAAGGTGAATGTTGAGTAGTTAATACTGTGAAGCGTGATATTTTTAAAGTGCCTTTAATTTTTATTATTAACGAAATTATGTAATCCTAATTTCAACGTGTTTCTGAGAAAAATATTGCAAGCGAAGTATTCCGGATGAGAGTACTATTAAGAAAAAATATGTCAATGAAACGTATTTAGAAATTATGAGCGAAATAAGGCAGTATATAGGGAACAATTATATTTATTTTGTCGATGAAACCACTGATAGGACTGTGGACGATATATAGCAAATTTAATGGTTGAAATTTTGCATGAAAATAGTTTAAGTAAATCAATCTTAATCAGTACGAAAGAACTCGATAAAACAAATAATGTTACTATATCCAGGTTCATACAGGAGGGGTTAAGCAATTTGTATTTGCCTGAAGCTATTCCACCAGATAACATAGTTTTAATGCTTTCAGATGCAGTACAGCTTACATGGTGAAGGCAGGTCAACATTTAAAAGTGTTTTATGAAAATCTTTTTCACAATACATGTTTAGCACACGGAGTAAACAGGGTTGCCGAAGAAATTCGATTGCAGTTTCCGTTAGTAAATAGTTTAATATCAAATGTGAAAAAGGTGTTTTTAAAAGCACCCTTAAGGGTTCAAGTTTATAACGAAAGATTGCACAATACACCTCTACCCTCACAACCTGTAATAACAAGATGGGGTACCTGGTTAAATGCAGCTATATTTTATGCAAACCACTTTAAGGAAATTAAAAATATTGTATGCGAATTTTCTGATGATTCGGCGGCCATAACAGAATCTAAAAAAATAGTACGAGTAAAAGAATTACCCTGCCAATTGGCTTTTATTAAAAGCAACTATAGCTTAGTTTCAGAAACAATTTTGAAATTGGAAAGTCAAAACATTTTACTTATAGACGCAATAAAATTAATTAATGACTTGAAAATTTCAATCAATTCTGTTACGAGTACAATCGGGGGTATAATTTCAAAGAAATTACATGACGTACTAGAAAAAAATAAGGGCTTTCAAATTTTAGTTGAAGTAGCAAACATTTTAAAAGGTGAGCCCTCAGATTTAGATATGATGCCGCATATTATATGTACTTTAAAAAACGCTCCAATTACATCTGTAGATGTTGAACGTGTAGCTTTTCCACGTATAAACTTATTCTAAGTGATAGACGCCAATCGTTTTCAGTCGATAATCTAGAAAAACATATGATAATAAGTTGTTACAAAAATTTGAAAATTTAATGAATTAAATAATTTTTTAATTAAGTTAGTGTAGCGCATATTAGTACTTAAGTTTTATTATTCAAGAAAAATATTATTTACAATACCTATGTCTTATAATATTGCAAATAAATGTATTTTTAAAATCTCGTTTTTTTATGAAAATGTGAGTTTTTGCATATACAGTGTGCATTTATCAGTCAAATTAGTGCATATTTTACTTATTTTTGTTGCATATATATGCGCATATTTTGTCAACTTTTTGTGCATATAATTCCGCGCTTTACTCATAAAATATTGGAAATATGAAAAATCTAAGTAGCCACTCAAATCTACACAAAAAAATTATTAAAAATCTTAGTGGCATTTTAAAATATTCGTAGAAATAAATGAGCTGCAACAAATAGAACAGAAATTTAAAAAAATCTTTTTTGACTGTAGCTCAAAAACAAAAGAATATTTTGTATGTTCATTTCTACTATTGAATTCGTCTTACAAAATTGACCCAATAACATACACAGTTTTTTCATAACTATAACATTAACAAAAAATTGTATCGAAATTAATATATACTGGACTACACGTTCTAGTGAAAACAAAAACAACTCGAAGGAAATAGTTTACCCCTATTTTTAGTAACCGTAAATGAATGTACAACTCAGTTACAAGCACAGATATCAACTCTAGAAAAAGATTTAAAAAATTTGTAGAAAACAATCAAATGAAGTATTATGTAGGTACCTTTAAATTTACTAATTACCTATACTATGAATTTCAATATTACTGATGCCAACAGCAGTGTATATCATGTGCTAATTGAATACTTACAAAACACAAATGTAATTATGTGCGTATGGGGTTACACTGGTTAAATGTCAACTTTAATATCTCAGAAAACCGCTGACTCGACTTCACATTTAAAAACCTGTTCACAATAGTATGTATCAATAAACGTTAAATTAGTTCAAGGGCTTCAAGGTTTATCTTTACAACGTTACATTAATTATTTATTGTAGCTCGGGTTTTTTCCAATATAAAATTAAATCAAAACAAATTTTACATTAAAAAAAACTATTAATTTTTTCAACAAATTTATAATGAACTTAACACAAGTAAGGTTTAACTACTTAGCATTATAAAACAAAATACAGTTAACCTAATTTGCTATTTACAAATTTCAAAAGATTAGTTTATTGCACTTCCTCTATTTGAAATGTAGGTCATTGATAAAATTTCTTGACGAATGTCAAGATCGATCAACCTGGTAACCATTGTAGGTAATTAAATAAATTTAAATTAAATCTACTGGGTGGGTAGCTTTCATTATGTAATTTGTTTACATACTTGAACTACAAGTTTTATGGAAATTATTAAAAGGTTTAAATGTGCCACCTTTAGCAAGGCGATGACCTTTTCCGATTAATTCTTAATTTTTAACAGTAGCAGTTGATTACATTTTCCTTAGCTTCAATTGCAAAATATTTCCGTTTTCCTAGTAATACCAATCCACATTTACCAGTACCAATAACTTAAGAATTTTGTAATGATGAGTTCGCTCAAAAAATTTCACAAAAATACTTTGAAAACAAAAATCTATGCGGAGATAATATACATCAGAAATAATATCCTTTGGTTCTCGAAGAATGTTGGTATATCAACGAATAAAAGTATGTTCCTATTTAAACTATGAGACAAAACTTTATTCTCACCATATCAACCTAATCGTTGTTTTAAAACCATACAACTTTAGCAAAATTTTGTTTCTTGAATCTCATAAATCAGAAATTTCAACATTTAGTCTTTCTTCGCGTCAACTTGGTAACTTGCCATGACGCAATGATGTTAATAATCTGGATCTGATTTCAGCATGCACCTTTAAAGCATTGTATTTACCGACTCTGGTGGTTGCATGGGTGTAGTCGTTGTATGGTGCATAGGGCGGTGGCCATGCCCCTGCCCCAGTGACAGCGAAAGTGTAACGTTGGCCTGCGGCTTTCAATTCGGCATATAAAAACCAGAGAATTACTGATTCAGTCAGATCATAACGCACAACGACACAATGGCATTCAAAGTGAGTCGGGTTATCTCCAATTTCTTTTCTTATTCTTATTATTAATATTCTTTATATTTATTTTCAGCTGATCGTACTTTGCGCCGCTTTGGCTGTAGCCAACGCCGGTTACTTGGGTGCACCAGCAGCCTATTCCGCCGCCCCAGCCGTTGCCTATTCCGCCGCCCCAGCCGTTGCCTATTCCGCCGCCCCAGCCGTTGCTTACTCCGCCGCCCCCGCTGTGTCTCAAGTGCACTATTCTTCACCTCTGGTCTCTTATGGTGCTCCTTTGGCGGCCGCTGCTCCCGCTCTCACTTCTCAGTCTTCTAATATTCTCCGTAGCTTCGGAAACTTGGGACAAGTTTCAACCCACACCAAGACCATCGCCACACCCTTCTCCAGCGTCCAGAAAGCTGATGTTCGTGTTTCCAACCCTGGATTAAGATTTGCTGCCGCCCCTGCTTTGGCTTATGCTGCCGCTCCCGCAATTCACGCCGCTCCTGCAGCTATTGCTGCCCCAGCTGCTATTGGAGTAGCTTATTCTGCAGCTCCCGCTGTATCCCACTTTGCTTACACCGGAAGTTACGGACTTAATTATGGATGGTAATTACGTTAATAATACTTGTGAACGCTTATTTGAGTTTTCTTCTGCATTGTCTTCTTTTCTAGCTATTTATTTTCTTAGAACTGCCTTGTCCTTTTTTATTTATTTATGTAAATACTTGTTTTAATAAAATTATTCACTTTTACTATTTTGCACATTAATTATGTTTGGGCAACAACTTTAAAGCGAAAACCGTTAAAATTCTCATTCTGCAACAATGAATTACCGCCACTACTGCTACTTTTATTTTATTTAATTTTTAATTAATTTGGAATCGTATATTTTTATTGATGTTGTCATTATCAGAAAAAAAAATCAAACGTAGCAAGTACAACTAAAAAAACATAAATAACTAATACTTATTTGAACAACTTGTACATTTTGACTTACTTCGAACTAAAGCAACAGCATCCAGGTCTGTTAATATACAGGGTGTAACAGATAAGGCGTCCCAAACGTATAACCAGCACTTATTTGAGGAGATAAAAAAACTGCTTATTATCTAAATTAATTGAGGCAAATATAACTACTGAAATCTGTTATCGATATAACATTAGACCCCCAGTTTTAACGGATGTGATATCAACATTTATTTTTTTAAATAGGGAGATACATTTAACATTTTATTATACCCTATTTCGAAGTGAATTTCTTTCTCTATTCAACCACGTTAAATAATAATCCAATCAAATCAGAAACAAAAATTAGAGAAAAGCTGGATTTCGGAATAGTGCTCCTTAAGCTTTCCTAATAATATGTCCAAGTTGAGCTTCGGGCACCATATTTAAACATGGCGCCCGAAAATCATGTATATCCATTTATATTCGTAATAGTTAGCCCCAGTGTAATAATGCTACGTAAAAAATCTTTAGCGTAAAAATCTTCAGAAAAAAAGTTATTATAGTTTGTTGGCTACGGGCTGTAGGTACGCTGCAAAACAGTAATCTTCGACGCGCTATTTCAAAAAGGCTCCTTGTGCTACAAAATCCTAAAGCAGACTGCAAGTTTTTTATGTATCTATGTATGTGGTTCTGGTCGAAGAAATGTCTGTCAATGAGTACAGATTCCAATGCTTTACAATATCGGCGACCAAAGATAAATTATATCTTTCATCTCTACCATCAACTGAAGGAGCAATGCCACAGCACTCGTATCGTGTGTATCACTAACTGCAATATCGTGGTATGGATGTGAGAAGGGCTTGAAAAAGGTAGACTAGCAACACCTTGATTTCCATTCCGACTGATCAGCCTGCAGTACCTGATGTACACACAATTAATTGCAAATGTAAGAAAGATGTGGATCTCTATGTGGCTGTAGGAAAATTGATTTTCAGTATACAAAAATGTACAGCTTTTGTAAAGGAAGTTTATGTCTCGATCCAATTTAGAACCTATTGATGTTTCAATTGATGAGACTGATGACAATGAGGATTTAGGTTCACTACCAAAAAAAAAGAAGCGATCTGTCGTTGCACGAGAACACGGATTCCGACTTGAACGCTGTAAACACTTCAGATTCTGACCATTACAATATCTCTGATTACTCTGATGGTGAAAAAGGACGGCCTGAAGCAATTATTGTAGAAGCTAAGCCAATCTTTTGCAAAGAAAAGCGTGTGGCGCAGTCCACGAGTCATGCTATTTTATTGTAAAAGTTGACGCTCTTAACAAAAAAATATCATATAAGCAATAAAATCAGCCGCAGTTAGCAATTCTTTGTAAAGAAAAGCGTATGGCTTAGCCCAAGGATTTCGGTATTTTACTGCAAAGTTTAAGTTGCGCTTAACGAAGAAATATCATATTAGCAATAAAATCAGCTACAGTTAGCAGTTGTTTGTAAAAACAATTTTTTAAATTAATCTATCTGTAACCCAAATTATCTGAGGGAAATGAATGTTTATGAATTTCGAATTTCCTGCCTTACGCAGACGTACCTCTTTTATGAATGGAATAGTCAGCTGGAGTAACTAATCTGTAATATTGTATAGTTTAATTTTTAAATGTTCAAAATTGAAAATTTCCAACGTTTCCAGTATGGCAGGGAAGTAGAGGTAACATTTTTACCACAGGCGGCTATAGCCCTCAAAAGCCTCCTGGCAAAACCGGCACTGTATTGCCTATTCAACTTTTTTTTGTTAATTATTGTACAGAACTCACTTCTGATTTTTTATCTTTTTTAGACCACTACGTACAAAAATTACATAATAATAAACAAAGTCGCTAAGAGCTGTGAGATGGACTACACAATAATTTTTTCCACAGCTGCTACAAGTCATCTTCAACAGACTTTGTTATTTTTTCTTTTTATACCTACCATAACATTAACTGACTAGTGACTACAACAGTATTATTAATCAATTACCATAACGTACCTTTGTAGCATTTGCAAAACTGATCGAGACAGGTACAAGCATACACTAAAATCTATGGAACAAGTCAAGTTTTATAGAAAATGGCAAGAGAAACCAAGAGAATCAAACTTGAGTTAATGAACAAGAGAAAATACCTAACTGTAGGACGACAAGGAAGGTTCAGGAATGGCGAAACTATAACCTAGACTTGGTAATCTGTTTAACTACAATGACATTGAAACTGGGAAATCAAAGGTAGAACATTGCAAATAAAAAGAAAGCCCTTACGCCTTGGAGCATCTATTTAACTCAAAACTCCTGTCTTCGGAATTCAAAACTCGCATCTATAAAACAATAGTGTGTCCTGTGGTACTGTATGGAAACAAGATACAAGACAAGGAACCTGACTCAAATACAAGAACATATATTAAAAACCGTTGAAAACTAACGAGCCCCATTCGGCAAATTGTTGGAGAAGCAGAGCATACGAGATACTGTGAAATGGAAACATTATCAATGCAAAACAATTAGAAAAAGGTAGGCAAGGCACGTGAGGAGAATGAACATAAGGTATGCAAAGATAGCAATGAAAAGAAAATATACAAGGCAAGGATCAAGAACCTCGCCGGGATTCAACTAGGAACACAGGCCTATAGAAGGCGTTGAGGTACAAATTTAAGTTGTCCATGATTTTTATACGAACTGTTTAGTGGCCAACTTTGTCAAGAATGTAATTTTAAACCGCCTTTAAAGGTTGGGTTAGGTCTATTTTTTAATCCCTTTCAAGCCAAAGAAGTCTTTTGTCACGTTAAGGCAAAGTGGAAGAAATAAACTTTTATTCTATTCATATAAAAAAAATTTTGCTATTTGAAATTCTCCTAAAATATTCACTTGGAAATCGACCATTTCTGCATCAAACTTAAAGCAAGAAAAACAAAATAATAATAAATTGACGTTTTAAAACAAAAAACAAACTTTGACAGTTTTAAACATCATTTTGTAGTACTTAATGCTGACGACCTTCAAAAGATTTAGCAGATTTGAATGTGGCCATGATCATTGTATATTTCTTTTCATTTATGCTTCCTTTGCACATTTCGAGGTCCTTTATTCTGTTTTTGTGTCCTGTCCACCTTATTCTACCTGCTTTAATCATTGATAAATAAGGTCCCTATTAGCTCCATTTTGTTTTCAGAATTTTAACTTCAATGCCATTAGCGGCTAACCATTTAACGAAGTCCTAATAAGGAATTTAATGCTCTATGTCAACTTATGAGAAAAAGTATAAAGTTCTATTCATCATCATCATCATCTGGCATGGAGCTGACACGAGGGTCGATCCTGGATTACGCCAGGCCCACCCCATGCCAGTAAGGTGGGTAGGAATTTATGTGATAGGTGGGATCGGGTGGGGTGTTGAGCCGCGTTAGCATGTCTGCAATGCATACCGCAAGACACCGCTGCTGCAACACCGGGTAGTTAGTAGGCTACGCATCAATGGGGTTTTTGAGTACGCAACCAAGACCGTTATGCGATTATGAATTTTAACTTAATAAACTTTGGTATCAAAGTTTCACATTGTTCTTATTTCACACATATCTATTGTTCTAAAATTACAAGTTGAAAATATCTTAATTTCCTAATAACTAATAAACTACTTAATATTACGTATCGTCCGGGTGGTATTGCTACCCACAAATATCCTACAAATATCTTAATTTCCTAATGACTAATAAACTGCTTAATATTTACCCCAAATCTTATTTAAACTTTATTGTCACTTAATTGTAAAGTTCCCGCAGCTCGATTATACTTCCTTCTTTTCTAAATTTCCCCTCTGCAGTTGACCAGTATTTATTCGTCGTTTTCTTTCCCCCTGGTGCGTACTTGTGTTCCTCTTACTTTGTTTTCCCCTTCTTCACCGTCTTTCTGCCTCCTCTTCTCCGTTTGCCTGTTCTTCTTCAATCGATTCTTGATCCGATTCTTCCATTATTGCATAAATTCCTCTTGTCTCTCTTCGTATATCCTCTTTTCTTCTTGCCCATTCCTCCCATATCTGCTGAGGTATGCCGGTGTTTTGGATGTCCCGTTCCAATGATGTGTTCCACGTATAGCATGGTCTTCCGATCTTCTTTTCTTCTGTTTGCATGGCATAAGCCTGCTGGAGAGGATGGTTGGCGTGTCTTCTCAGAATATGTGCCCAATATTTAATTCTTGATGTAGTGAGTCGTTTGGTTATTGTTTTTCCTTCTAGAATTTCATGTGCCGTTGAATTGTTTTCTTCCCCCGCGTTTAGTTGGAGTAGTTTGAGTATTCGGTGCATGTGCTAGATGGTCGTAGCGCGGAGCCAAGTTTCTTACATTTTCCTCCAGTTGCAATTGGAAATTTTGTGGGTTTTCTCTGATGTGTGACACGATTTTTTCCTTAAGATGAAAGCTTCTTGTTTGAGCTGTTCTCGCGTCGCCGTAACATTCGCGTTTTGGTCTGCTATTGAGGTGAATAAACAATTTCCATCTCCTGGGATTTTCCGCACTGTCAATTTGTGTCTGTCCGTATATACTGTTTCCTGTTCCATGGTAGATACTGTGCCGCTTCTGATGATTTCCGTTGGTTTGCTGGTGTGTACACTTCCGTTTATATTTGCGCCGTTAGATTATATTATACATATAACCTGTACCTATATACATACATACATACCTACACCTTACATATTACACTATGCTAGTATCATTAATTTATTAGCTCAATAATCAAATAAAATTTACATTGGAAAACTACGTTTAACGGAGTATTTTAAAATTTTTATTTAAAGTTTTTATTCCTGTGTTAACCCTCGGTTTGAAATTCAATAGGTCCGGCTTATACAAAAGAATTTTAGTCTTTTAGTTTAAATAGCTTGTTTAAATTGTAAACGATACTTTATCCCCTGCTACATAAAAAGCCCTTTGTTAGAAGTTTGCTACCTGCTCAGCCACCCTTGTGCTTGGCCACCCTATTCCCGGAATTTGTTTGAGTTCTTGGCTGCGGGGTTTCGCAATAATCGGCCCTATTGCAAAGCTAATGAAATAAGATAAAATAAAGCTCCTACTTTTTACAATTATTTTGCTGTTTAATATCTATGCCCCCCTGATCTACCACTATCCTGGAGGAATTCTATATGTTTTCTGCAAGGTATTAATTTTTACTTGCCTATTCTATCTTATTGAGTATGTACTGTACTTATCTTTTAAGTGGTTGCTGGTTAACCGGCTTCCTTTCACCTGTTGTTAGATGAGCAGGTAATCCAGGTGTTCCACCTCTCCTTTCCGGTATTTCTTGCCTCTTTGTTGGATTGTCCCTGAGCACTGCCGCACTAAACACTCAAAAGCACGAAAAAAAGTTAGCTTAAAAAAATTAAAATCTTTTTAATTATCATGAACAAATCAACTCCCCATAACCAAAGCCATTAGATATACTAAAGTACCAACACAATTTGACATTTTTCAAAAGGCAACAATAACGATGTACCCTCTCCTAAGAATCTCTGCAATCGCTGTCATATTTGACACCTTTTTTTGTGTTGTTTTGAATATTTGGACTTCCCCTTTGAACCGAAAAAATAGTTTACTAAAAAAAACTATTATTTCCTCTAACTGTAGAAACATTTGACACAGGATCACTTAACCTGAGAAGAAATACATATAGCAAGTTGTAGAAGATTGGCGTCATCTGCTGGTGGTCAATAATTGTTGCCTTTTCAGATTGGTGTTGCTACTGTTATATCTACTGGCTTTGCACAGAACCAGCGTGCTCTAATTTCACTTTTTTCAGAAAATTGTTTTTTTACTATTATGTTCTAACTTTATTGCTACTCAATTTTCAAAAACTCTTCGATTTATTTTACGGAAAAAATTAAAATTCAATCATAGTCTGGTCTTGGCTCTACTGGCATGTTTAAAAAATGGAAATCAAATTGTAATGTCAAAACAATAAATCAAAAACTTCCGGAACACCTGGTTAAAGTCCTGTAGAAGAAGCCGGTCCATGCAGTACCCAGAATAAGTGACATGTACACATACCCTTTTAAAACGTACGAACTTAAAAGCAATACAAAATTGTCCCGATGCAAAATGAGGACCTTCAAGATTAAAAAAATATTTAAAAAAAAAAAGAACAATAAATACTGTTCCCTATACCAGGTAATAATAATTATAAATAATTTACAAACTAAATAAACACACAGTGAAGGACATCGATAGGAGAAATAAGGGCCGCATTAGGCCCATCCACCGCTATAAGCAACACTTTTTTTGCCACCTTACTGAATATGGTTGTTGTTTAATTACCGTGAGTAATCCAGCATCAGTTAACTGAACTAAACAAACCAATTGTAGACTACGTATCGAAATTTATATTATAAACGAAATTTTATGAGATACAATCAAAAAATATCCATCTGTTTACACCAATTGCTCTTATAAAAAAGCCAACACAATGTTAAATTAAATTACAAAATTAAGTTATGTATAGTTTAGCAGCATGCATACCCTAATTGGAAAAATATGCGACAAAATTTAACATGTTATTAATTATTTTACTCTAAAAATTTGTAATTTGACGCGCACTCTTTTGCAAAATTTAGTATCAAGTGTTGCAAGTGTTACTTGTTACAGGGTAGGGCATTATAGAAACGTGCCTCAGTCCCGCTAGCTAAAAAAATCCTAAAAGACGATATATTCTTTTATCAACACCTTTGAAGCATGTCTAATTCTATTGGTGGATGTTATACAATATTTTTCATAGGTGTGATGTGAGACATGCTTAGTACAAAGTATTTTTCACCTAAATGAAGGTACAAATATCTTCACTTTTATTTTGTTCTTCTTTCATTTTTGCCCCTGCTTACCAGCGAATCCACTTCTGGAAGAAATAAACACCTATTCGTGTACAACCCAAAAAGAAAACACGATGCACTAACACTGCTACGTGTAGTGCAATCCATGGATCACCAAAAGCAAAGACTACTGAAACTACCAAAAACTGGCAAAAAAAATGCCATTGAAAATTTGTACGACTAACGTTCTTTAGTGGATATGCAATTTTCAGTTTCCTTTTCATAATTGCAGAACAGATTAAAAATGAATTTTATTATTAAATTCCACAACTATTTTTGTTTAAATTTAAAGTTAGATATATTTTTTATCTGTGAACGCTTATAATCTATTTTATTAAAATAGCTTTAAACAATCAATCCTACCTAAATTTATTGGTCTTCATGTAGTAAGTTTTACCTTTGGTTATACATAAGTTCGATGTACTACAGAGTTCCCACTAACTATCAAGAATTATAATCCATGACTTTTCCAGGATATCCATGACCAAAAATCATACTTACCCATGACTTTCGACATAAAAAATCAATAAAATTAGAGATGCAAAAATAATCACGTTTATGCGTTTTTTATCAATTCACAAGACAGTATGTGGCGGTCTCACTTGCACCTAATCAGAAGCCATATTACGTTCCTTGGAATTAAACAAGGATAAGAAAAGTGCCTCAATGATATTTTAAAAACCTTCAGCAGCAAAAGTTTTATAAGCGGCAGTTTTAAAAAAATTGAATCGGAAAATTTTTAATTTATTTAAATTATGTTAACACTACTGCAGGAAAATCAGGTTTTTTACTGTAAATCAAGCGAAAAATCAAGACTTTTGCCAAATTTTGCATAAAATCCATGACTTCCAGGTTAAATATTTAAATCCTTGACTTTTCCATGACTTCCAGGTTATCCTGGGTCAGTGGGAACCCTGTACTATTTCGTGGTTTTTCTCCCCAAGTGGAAATTTTATCTACGCTGAATCATCAGGTATAATTAAGAACTAAAATACTCCAAATATTAAATTAAATACTTTAATTTATTGTTTTGCAAAGAAAATATACAATGGATTAATTATGTACACAGGCTAATTACACAAACACCATCCATGTTCCAAGTAAAATTTCTAACAACTCATTTAGCAAATTATAGGACACAATATGTATCGACACTGCTTACTATTTTTGAGTTAAATTAATCGAATATTAATTATAGAAATTTATGTCTTTACTAACAAATTTTCAGATAATAAGTATTAAAACAATTTTCTTAATATGCAGTGTAATAAAACTTTAATTTCAATCAAAAAATTGTGGCAGTAGGTATGTTGTGAACTAAGAATTACGGTAAAAGTTTAAAAACACTGAGAATTCTAATAAATGCAACAAAATAAAAATGTCTAAAAATTTTACATTAAATATAGGTCAACAAATTCAAACACGAATTTCACTTATACATACAAATAAGCAAAATGCCTAGATTAAACGGTTTACAATAAATAGCTACTATATTTTTGATAATCTGTACATACACCTAAGTATATTTTAGCTACACAATAATACAGTGTATATTTAAGTTAATATAATCGTAATCAACAATGTACAGCAGATTTTCCTATATATATATATATTTATACATATAATTAGTTATTTATAGATTTCATTATATGTTTTATTAATATTGATTTTCAAGGCCCTAGTTTTTCATTATAGTTATTGTAGTCCTCTATTGCGTAATGCAAAAATATTAAAATAGTAACTTTTCACACCAAAGACATTGGTGCAAGTTAAACTGCTCAGGTGCAAATACTAATCTACGAATTTTGTTTAAAAACTAAACTATTTCACTTTCAAAAATTCTATGCAAGCACGAAGCTGCTTTTTAAATTACCTTTATATCACAAATTAAAATTTATAAATATTTCTCAAAAACAGTCATAAATTAGCTGGAGTTGTGTTTCCTTACAGCTGAACTACATTTCAAAAATACTTTGGCATTTACAAGAATGTGGAATATAAATAGGACTAAACTACGATTTCCATATGTAGGCCTTGATGATAAGTAAGTTTCACAAAAATTATTTAAGTTAAAATCATGCAAGTTTTTAATAATAATACACACATTCCTATAAAAACATCTTAAAATGGAATTGTGATGAGTTTAAAGGCACTATGTAATGTAAAAAGCACATATACCATGTAATAATGCAATACAAACATGTTCCATTTTGCTTTTACCAACATATTTTAACATTTTTGTAGGTAACATATCAATGCTACATGCAATTGGTTTACATATAGGTAACATATTTATGTAATTTAATAATTTAAACGTTAACTGTTTGTTTAGAAACGTAAAAGCAAAGATTTATTACGTACTAAAAGTGAATTTTAAAATTACACATTTTTTAACCTGCTGGTACAATACATACATTAAAGAATAAAATAAATAAAAGCCAATTTTAAATAACTATTAACAATTTAAAATTGCAACAATAAAATTACAGCTACATAAGTCAAATGTCATCTCACCTATCCATTAAAAAGTTGATTTATGTTATATGCTGCTAATTATTTATTTATTCAACTTACTGTTAACAACTGTAATTTGTAAGAAGTTAGTTAATCTTATTTGTATGCTACTTTTCAATATAATACTAGTAATATTTGTTTAATGCTCGCCTATTATCAAAATTACAATTATTGCATTGATATGTCCTTCGGAATACATGCACTCGATACGTAACTATTATTACATTTTCCTATAATTTGCAAAATAACTTAGGCAACAAAATTTTACCAAGCTACACCTAACAATATACAACATTTAACAAGGGCTACCATTAGCTACCTAATTCTTTCAAAGATATGCGAATGTTAGATTAATATACTTTTTTAAACTTCTAAATCGCCTTTATGTGTATAATTAACTAGTAATTTCAGTCTATAAATAATTAACTACAGATATTAACACATCCGGTTAATGTTTAACCTTTGCATTATTAGGCAATGCATTATGTTTAAACCCTTCACTTTTAACAAAGTCTATTTCAGCATAAGTAAAACCAGTTTCGGGCAGCGCTTGCGTAGGACTGGTATTGCTGGCTTCACTAACAGTATTACTACTAACTGGGTGGGTTTTAACAGTTCGTGGACTTCGATTGCCTTCTTCTTCACAAGTCGGCGCCAAATCTAAACTAGCATAATGTAACTGTCCTTCAATATTCACTGAAGAGGGTCGAATTCTATCACTATTAACTGAAGCGGGTCTAGAACCCACTACTGTCGAACTAGAGGAGCCCAATTCACTGGAGGCAGAACTGGGTCTTGATAATGAAGCCCTTGTTATTTCAGAACTAACAGAAGCGGGTCTTGATTTATCACTTGATACTGATCCAGGTCTAGAATTACTTCTTCCAATTTTGTCACTATTGACAGAATTAGGTCTTGAAATTTTTGCTACCGGTGACAGACAATCCCCACTGTGTGGAGTGTCATATACACAGTCGGATTCTTCTAAACTAGCATTCTCGATATTTCTTATGTTTTCGGTTGATTTAGTCGGCGCTAAGTCTCCCGGTTTAGGAGACATCGTTCCCAATCTTGAATCTTCTTTCCCCTCTGATATTGGTATGAAACATCGTGCACCACTCATCGTGAAGTCATAACTTAATGCACTTTTACCTAAGACCATTGAGGACAGCTGAGAAGTTAAAGCAGAAGGACTAGAAATGGGTATTGATATTTTAGGTTCAGTCGTCATTGTAGATTTTGTAACATCTAAGGTACCAGGTCGCATAATAGCATAATCGCCACTTTGTTCCGGTCTATTATATCTAACAAGATTAGGAATTGATGGATTGTAGTTAACATAATCTGAATCAGCTGCACTTTTAGTATCTGCAGTTGTAGTCTTTGATTTATCAAAGTCCATTACTGTGTAATCACTACTATGAGATTTATCCACTTGACTAAATGAGGGTCGGTTGTATTTTACATTAATAATAGCAGGAGGAATTTTTATATTGCTCGACACAGATACTTCTGGACTTTTAGCAGTTGTACAAGGTTTCATTGGAGAACTGGGACTGTTCAAACTGATAGGAAATATTGTTGAGGAACTTGATGGAGTGGTCACACTTGAACTTGAACTGTCTTTGGAATCTCTGCGGCTGTTCTTTCGTGACCTTTGTCTTGGTAGACTAGAGTATGAATCTGAACCACTGTTTGAAAGAGGTAGATACATTTTAGGAGGCGTTCCAGTAGAATATTTGCGACCTATATGTAACGATGAGTATACTGGACTGATGGAACTTGAATTTTTAAGAAACTGAGATGAAGCTGTAGTGGTTTGAATTTGGATTGGTTGAGATCTCGTTTTGTCTTTCCTGCTTCCTTTTTTTCCTTTTCTTGTATTTGATCCCACGGACATGTTTGTGTAATCGTCATTACCATCTGATGATATTTTATTACTGTCGAAACTTGACTGTCTATGATGATTACCAGACTTTCCTAAACACATCTCCACATAACCGTCTTTAGTAGCAGGTTTTGATTCAGATGCAGTTCGTGCAGTATTGTGATGAAAGGCCATGTCCATATAATCCATAGATCCATCCATGGGTGAATCGCAAGGATACTTCGGTGAAGTACTGTATGTGTTATGTTTTTCTGCTTTAGCATTTTTTGGCTGGAAATTCATGTCCATATAATCCGTTTGACGCCATGCCTGAGGTGCTACAACTGGCGAACCAGAATTTCTAATGTCTTGATTAAGTGGACTAGGTCTGTCATTTCTGTTTGTTCGACGTGGATCCATGTCTACATATTCTTGAGAATTAATTTTGGGAGCCATTTGAATTGGAATATAGTCTGATTGTGGTGGAGGTACAAAAGAAGATTTTGCAGGAGATGAACCAGATTGCATGTCTACATATGGTGACACGTCAGGTGTATGAGTTATGTCATGGAATCCTGGTCTCATTTCCACATAACCTGTAGGAACCTTATTAGCAGGATTCATATCCATGTACCCTGAATTTGCAGGTTTTGAGAAGTCCATTTCCATTAAATCATTCATAGGATCATCTGAATTGTGGGATATAAGTGTACGTGAACCAGATAGTAAAGGGGCGCTGGATGATTTTGGTTTTGGATGTATATGAGCTCCATGCGGAGGTAATACACGAGTATGCAATTTTCTAGTTTTTGAACCAACACTAAATGCTCTCGCTCGAGAATTTTCTGGAGTTGTAGACATCTCTATTCGTGATTTATTTTTTATAGTTTCTGGACGAGATCCTACAGAGTATGCTCGAATCGGTCTTTCAGTAGAACTAGTTTCTTCTTCTGAAGGTGTAAAGTAAGCACTCACTTTCTCCAAGGGGTACTCTGCAAATCGCATGTCAGTAGAGGGTGTACCTGAAGTAATACTACTTGTACTGGCAGCAGGAGACATTGTTGTATGCCGCCCACGTGGACTCATATCTACATAACCATCGTCAGAACTTATAGGAGCCATAGGAAGATAGCCACTGGGACTAGTTCCTTGAGGTAAACAAGGGCTATCTGGACACTCGTCATAATTCTCTTCAGCAATAGCCTCATCAGGAGTTAAGGAGTGACCATAACGTCCTAATATCGTGTCTGTTTCAGGCCACTGTTCTGAATCATCTATGCTAAGAGAGGAACCTGCAGAATCGGTAGAACACGCAGCTGAAGGTGGACTGACCGGGCTTTCGGCAGGTGGACTATGCGATATTTCTCGAACTAGCAGAGATTGTGGTCTATGAGGAGCTAAGTACGAACGAGACTGAGCCCAAGAATGTATAGGGTGAGTACCCTCACTACTTGTTCGAGCTCTTGAAGGCATGCTGTCGCATCGTTCCCTAGTTCCACCAGTTGTGCCTGTAAAAAAAATTAACTTAAGTTAAACGGAACTATATTCTTGCTTTCAAACCTTATCAAAGTATTTTGCAGAAGTGAATATATCATAGTATGTTCATGCATTTTGTAAGTAGTGCAGACATCATGTCACAAAAATAGGGGGTCAAGGGAAATAACTCACAAATGGAATTTTTTGCTTAAACCCTTGTGAACTGCAACTGGGTCGAAAACTTGGGAAGATTTTTCAAAGTTGCAAAAAAATCGTGGATCATTCGTATCCATTGCATCCTATGTTAAAAGTAGGCGTAAGAAAAAAACGCTGATACAATTCTGCATAAAACTAAAAATAAGGAGAATATTCTAGCACTAATAGTTTCCAAAATACGCCTTTCCAAAGAACCCTTTTTTTTTAGTTTTTGGCTCAAAATCTGCTTTTCAGATTTTATGTAAAAGTGGTTCACAGATGAGTTCAAGTACACTCAATTTCTTGTAAATAAAAAAACTATCCTCTAAAGCCTAATACGTCAGGAGCTGTGACGTCTTAAAATAGAACATTTTCAACTGTTTTTCGAGACTCTTTCGTAGGGTTGCAGTTTTTCGAAAATAGCTCTCTTTGAGTGCATCCAACGTAAAAATGAGCCAACCTAAAATGAAAGACGATAAAATTCTACGTAAAACTAAAAACAAGAATGTTTCAAAAAAAACGATTTTGTTGTATAAAAATGTAAAATTCCGAGTCCCCTATACTTTTGCCCTCAATTAAACTTTTCTGTAAAATGACCAGGAAAAAAAACTGTTTCAAAAAACGGAACTTTACATTTTTATACAACACAATTGGGTTTTTTGAAGGGTCATCTTACGAAAAATATCAGGGCTACAACATTCCTTTTTTAGTATTTACACAGAATTTTATTCTTTTTCATTTGCGTTACACTCATTTTTACATTTAATCTTTGATTATATACCTTTAAGGGTATAGTCAATGATTTAATGCACTAAAAAGAAGCTACTTTCAAAAAACTGCAACCTTACAAAAGAGGCCCGATAAACGGTCAAAAATGCTTTACTTTTAGAGGTCATCATAGCCCGCCCACGACCTACTAGGGTTAGAGAGTTGTTTTTTTTAAGGATTTGCAGGAAAGGGAGCGTACTTCAGCTCATTTGTGGATCACTTTCACATATAATCAGCAGCAACAACAGTATTTCAAGAAATCTGAAAAGTAGGATATTTGAGCCAAAAAAAACAAAAAAATTGGGTTCTTTGGAAGGGCGTATTTTGGAAACTATTAGTGCTAGAACATTCTCTGTTTTTAGTTTTACGCAGAATTTTATCAGCTTCTTAAGCCTACTTTTAACGTAGGATGCAATGGAAACGAACAATCCACGAATTTTGTGATTATTTACAAACAAATTTTCTGGGTTTCTGACCGAGTTAGAATTTACAAACTCAAGGTCCTTCTTTAGACGCCCAAATAAAGGGTTATTACTTATTTCCCTACAAAAGTAACTGATGACTGGACTAAATATAATTATGATTTATGCTAACCAAGTTAATATGAAATGCACACCAAGTTAACCATGTGAAAATAATGTTATGGCTGATTAATTTTAGTAGATCTACCTATGTACCTACTTTATAATGAAATAAAAGCCGGATGGGTTAATGTAACATTCAATGATAGGAAACAGTAAGAAACAAGCATACAAAACAGGCAGAAAATACCTTACTAAAACCTGCTATAGAAGTCAATTATCTATTTTTTTAAATATTGAGTAGAAGCAACACAGTAAGTACAAGTAACAGGTATTAGCAAGATGTAGTAATTTGAGGTGATACATACACCTGAAGGATTGATTGGAGCGTTTAGCTGCTCGCGGGGGTTGTAAGGGATGATCAGTTAGGGGTGCAGGGTGCGCAAGGGGCAGTGACTGGGTGCGCTGATGGTTTACAGTCCTGGGCCAAGGCACGCCCCCTGCTGTGGAATAAACTACTTAGTAACCACAATCTCATTTTTTAGAATTAATCTTTAACTATGATTAATGCTATTACTTCCAACATTGGAACTTCAATATTTAAATAAGCCACAACACAACTGTTTTACGAGAATGTGGTTAGAAAACAACATCTCTGATTAACCTTAAAAAATAATGCACTATATTAATTTTTCTCGAAAAATATTAAGCTAATATTTTCTTTACTTGACAACAGTACAAATATTATCACTTTTGGCTTTTAACTGCATAACAGAATTTTCTATACAAATTATCAAAATCAAGTCAAAACTTTTATTTTACAATGTACATTATTTTTTTATTGTAAACTACAATTGTTTTATAATTTTAACTAGATATTATTATTAGCTCGACATTGTTATATAAATTAAAAATATAATTTAAGTTAATTTACATCAAACCAGTATCTTCATTTAAATTATGTCCAAGCTTTAATTACGCCCTTCTTGTTAATAGCATTTCCCATTGTAGGTAATGTAATTAGAACATTTAAGGTTAGCAAATATTAAGCTTTCAAAAAATTAAATTATAAGAAGATAAAGTTTTACACATAAGAGTCACTTGTACTAAACACATTTCACACCTTTAGTTTTCTCAAGAAAATTAGACAAGTATTGCGATTACAATATAAGAAAAGAAGATTTCAGTAAACGCAAAATAAGGAAGGAATTACTGAGAGTTCGTGATCTATGAGAAATATTTAGAGAAACTACAAGGAAAATACAAAATAATCAGAAAATATGAAAAAACCGTAGCAAAAACGTAGCTATATTTCAAAAATTTTCATAATATATGGAAAATCTATGTATTACAAAAGTTGGTATCAAACACATTATTTAATAATTACCATTATGTACAGGGTGGCCTATTTGCGATGCATTATAATATGGGTAATTTTGTTAATATTGAAACAAAGAAGCCGTTAGCGGCTTATTAGCCCAATTTTTTTCAATAAATATGGTGAAATCAAAAATTAAAAATCTTTTGTTTTTGAGCGACAGTCAACAAGTGAAATTTTATCCACTTATATCAGGTGCTATAACCAGTTTATTTTCAAAAATCTACAAAAAGCTAGATGTATCTAAAAGGTTTTTTTGTGTAGATTACAGTGGCGTGTCCGGATTTTTTTATAAGTTATACAGTTGTAAATTATAACCCACACATTCATTTTTTTTAAATGCAAACCATAATCGGCTTTGAGAACTGGTTTCGCATTTTCCAACTTTTGTTTTAAACATATAATGTTATAATTCACAGACTTTTTTCACTATTATTAGTATTGTTTTATGATGTGTGGCATCCCAAATTTAAAATGATCTTTGATAGCTTCTGTATTTTTTAAAATAAGCACATTAAAACTATAGCTTTGGAAGGCATAAAAAAAACCGCCTCTTTGACTAAGTCAGACTACTATGGTTGTCATTTAAAAGTAATGGACGTTTGTGTTGTAACTCAAAATCAGTCGCAAGTATAAAAAAATCCATCAAAAACCTATATAACACTTTTTTGGATAATAAATAAACAAATTGTATCATCTAATGAAAATGGTTAAAGTTTTACTTTTCAATTAAAGCTCAAAAACAAAAGATTAAATGTTTGTTTTGACATTGAGTTCGTTATAAAAAAATTAAGCTAACAAGACTCAAATTGTGTTTTCATACTTTAATATTAACAAGTTACCCATATACTGCATCGAAAGACTATCCTGGGCATGTATAAGTGTATACATAATATGCTGAAAAGGATAAAACCCTTTCATGAAGGGCGATATTTTGGGGTATTTTATTTTTTTACAAAATTTCTTCTGAACCTCGTGTAGCGAATAATACAGTAATAAAAAATGTTTAAGAAATTAGTCCAAGGTATAGATAACAATTACACATTTAGTGACGCAAATGTAGAATTTAAGTTTTTAAATTTTTTCACCTAAATATACATATACTTTTGTACTATAACAGGATTGTGGTTGACCTCAGAGTGCGTGATGCAATGTATAGGTAGCTAAAATGCTGTTTTCGGTTTAACCGGAAGTTATAGTAACCATTTAATTTCAAATAGAACATCCTGTATATTTTTAGAAAAATAAATTATCATTTAAAATCTGAACGCAGCGCTTTATCACACATCCATATTTAGTCGATAGTCCTTTGTTCAAGCTAAAACTAAGAAAAAATAAAGTGGTTGTTTCTTCGATTTATTTCTTATGTAACATTATTAAGCTGTTGTGGTATTTAATATAGCTACTCTAACAAACTGTATTTAGCAGATCTTGCAGTGTTTGTTAGCGGCCTTGAATAAACAAATATTTTTCATGCAAGGAAAAACGAAGAAGTCCAACGGTGTTAAGTCCGGTAACCTAGTTGGCCACCTATTTCATTCATCTAATCTGTTGTTTAGTTAATTAATAACAATTATCGAATTGTGTGGTGGTGCACCATTCTGTTGACAGCCCTCCTTTTATTCGATTTAGAAGAAATCGTAGATACCGCTCTCTAGTTATCTGTCCTTCAAAAAAAATTGACCCAATAATTTGAGCACCGGACTGACTGGTTCATTTCCTTTAAAAAGACAACGATCTATGTTGATTGTTTCTTTGTTATTTCTTAAATTAAAAAAAGGACTATCCACTAAACACACACATGTGATACATCGTTGAATTCAGAATTTAATTGGCAATTTATTTTTTCAAAAATATACAGGGGGTTCTATCAATCAATATTAGCCCTTTTCCGTCCAGTGTTGGACATAGGCCTCCCTTAAATTTTTCCAACTTTCGCGATTTTCTGCAGTTCGCCGCCATCCAAATCCTGCCACTCTTTTCAAATCATCTGCCCATCTAGTTTGTGGACGTCCTCTGCTCCTTTTTCCTGTCCATGGCCGCCAGTTTTGTATTTCCTTGTTCCACCTTCCATCTGTTTGTCTCATTGTGTGTCCCGCCCATCTCCATTTTAGCGACGCTGTGTGTTCTATTACATCCACGATTTTAGTTTTTTGGCGAATATTTTCATTTCTAACTCTATCTGTTAATCTTATATTCAACATCTGTCGTTCCATCGCCCTTTGTGTTTTTGCTAATCTGTCGGTTATATTCTTCGTCAGCGTCCATGTCTGTGCTCCGTATGTTAGGACAGGTAACACACATTGATTGTATACTTGTCTCCTCAAATATAGTGGTATCTTCTGGTTCTTTAGAATCTGATGTTGTCTACCGAATGCTGACCAGCCCAATCTTATACGTCTATCTATTTCTGCGGTTAAATTTTGCTTATCAGGTTTTATTAATTGACCTAAGTATATATATTCTTCAGTTTTTTCTATTACTATACCATTCAGTATGATGTTGCGATTGTCTTCTTGATTCGACATGATTTTAGTTTTCTGTATGTTCATTCTTAACCCTACTTTCTCTGACTGTATTTGAAGTTCTTCTATCATGGTCTGAAGTTCGTCGAAATTATCTGTTGTGAGTACAACATCGTCTGCGTATCTTAAGTTATTAAGCCTGCTTCCGTTGATGTTCACTCCTTTATGGTTCCAGTTTAGTGCTTTAAAAACATCTTCCAGGGCCGTGATAAACAATTTAGGGCTTATTGTATCTCCCTGTCTCACCCCTCTTTTAATTGGTATTGGCTCTGTATTTTCATGCATTCGAATTGTCATATTTGCTTGTTCATAGATTGAGTGGATTAATTGTGTGTACCTGTGATCTACTCTACTATTTCTAAGTGCGTTTTCTACCGCCCATAGTTCCACGCTGTCGAAAGCCTTTTCGTAATCTATGAAGGCTAAGTATAAAGGGAGATTATATTCGGTAGATTTCTCTATTAAAGTTCTTAAGGTAAGAAGATGATCACACGTACTATATCCCTTCCGGAATCCTGCTTGCTCGATAGATTGATAAAATTCTAATTTATTATTAATTCTACTTACGATGATCTTACTTAGTATTTTGTACATTTGTGATAGGAGTGATATGGGGCGATAGTTTTCTAGCTTCCTTTTATCCCCTTTTTTGTACAGCAATACTGTTACGGAGGTATTCCAGTCTTTCGGTACCTTTCCTTCAGATATGCATTTATTTAATAATATTTTTAATGTTTGCAGTACCGGTTTTCCGCCCTCTTTCATTAGTTCTGCTAATATTCCATCCGGCCCGGGTGCTTTATTATTTTTCATACTTTGTATGTTTAATCTGATCTCCTCTTCGTCGATTTCTGGGATTTCTTCCGAGTTGACATTTTGAACTTTTCTTTGTAGCTGTTCTTTAATCTGCACTGGTGCTGTTTTCTTTTGTTCATATAAGTTTTTATAAAATTCTTCTGTAGCCTGAAGTATTTGATCTCTCTCGCTTATTTCATGACCGTTTTTATCAATAAGTACATTTATATGTTCTCTGCCCAGTCTTCGTTTTACGCTCTTCATGTTTTTGTTGTTTTCTATTACTTCCATAATCTCTTCTTCTAGTTGTTTCCTTTTGTCTTTCTTTATAGATTTTCGAAGTGTTTTGTTCGTTTCTACGTATTCTATGGTAGTACGTTTATTTTGTTTTAACAAGTTTCTTCTTTCCTCGAATAGGTTTGTCGTTTTTGCACTCCACTTCCTGTTGTTTCCGTTGTGGAATTGTGCTATTTTTTGGCTACTTTCAAGCATTGCTGATTTTAATATGCTATTAACCTCATCTATGTTTTTATTATTTAAATCTACTTCCTTTTCTTTCTTTGTGATCCTTATTTCTAATTCTTTCTTGTAATCGTCTTTTTTGTCTCTCAGTATTCTTTTGTCTATTTTCGGGGGTGCTTTGGTTATATATTTCATTCTTTCCATTTTATTATTTATTTCAATTCTTGTTCTGACCATTCTGTGGTCACTTCCAGTGGTTACGCTATTTAACACTGACACATCCTTTACTATTTTTCTATCTGACGATAATATGTAGTCTATCTCATTTTTTGTTTTGCCATTAGGACTAATCCATGTCCACTTTCGACTCGGTTTTTTCTTGAAAAATGTGTTCATAGCAAATTGGTTGTGTTGTTCTAAGAAATTTATCAGTATTTGTCCTCTTTCATTTCTTTCTCCTAATCCAAATTCACCTATTTTTTCTTCGCTTTCTTCTCTCTTCTTGCCTATTTTTGCATTAAAATCGCCAATGGTTATCGTATATTTGCAAGTATCATTGTTTAATGCTGTTGAGATTTCGTCATAGAAAGTTTCTATTTCGTCATCGCTATGAGTTGTAGTAGGGGCGTATATCTGGATGATTTTTAAATTACATTTATTTGTTATTTTTAATTTCACGTAAGCTACTCTATTTGATATACCTTTATACATTTTTATTCTTGGAGCTATTTTTCTATGTATTATAAATCCCACCCCTCCTACATTGTCGTTTTCTTCCTGTTGTCCTTTATAATATAGTATGTTCCCGGAAGCCAGTGTTACGCAAGCTTCTCCTTTTCTTTTTACTTCTGATAGACCTATGATATTCCATTTAATTCGCGTTAGTTCTTCTTGTAATTCTTCTAACTTTTCGTCTTTGTTCATAGAACGTATATTGTATGTTACAACATCGAGTTTCGTCTTCTTTTGACAGCCTTTCCTTACGCAGGGATTCTTCGCACCCTCTGCCCCTTTGCCGTATTGGTCGCTGCCGTAACCAAGGGTTTCAGGGCTGCTGCGGACTGAGGGCCTTCTATTTCCTGAACTCATCATCATAATCTTTAAGGGGTATTTGGCATTAAAACACCACGCTTGCCGGGCGGGTTGGTGAGTTGTATTTCAGCCGCTCCATTGGAGTCAGACGCTGTCGGAGTACCGCTCCTTACATGGAGAACCGTCGTGTCCTGTGCTAGTTTTGGTCCACCCCGGGGTTCTATTTAAGGTGAAATAGTTCATATAACTTCCGGCTACTTTCTTTTTCCGTTTCCCCGCCGTGTTGTCGTATTGTTGAGTCCGTCCTTCATCCGAGGCTGGTGTAATAGTTCTAGGAGCAAGTTAAGGTTTTACGGGAGGTAGGCTGCTAACCTTGCCCCTCAACCCTCCTCCTTTGTCCGGGCTTGGGACCGGCAACACCGCTCAGGGCTACTCAATCCACCCCGAGACAGTGCAGGCGGAGTCCATAAAAATTTTATGCTATGCCGACGATGCCACTCTTATGGCAGAGAATGGGGATGACCTACAGCGACTACTCCATAGATTTAAAATAACAGCTGGAAAATACAATATGCTCATATCCTGTGAAAAAACGCAATCTATGGTAATGGTAATATCTAAAAACCCAATAAGATGTAAGCTCGTAATTGACGACCACATTATCCAACAGGTAATGAGTTTTAACTACCTCGGAGTGGACATATCAAGTGATAGATACTTAATGGATGAGGTAAGAAACCAGGCGAATAAAGCAGCAAGAATTGCGGGTTACCTGAGAGATATTATATGGCGAAACAAGTACATACGAGCTCAGAGAGTAAGATCCGAGCATATAAAACCTGCATCAGGCCTGTGCTTACCTATGCCGCAGATACAGGAGCTGAAACAACACGAACAAAAAGAACATTGAGAGCAAATGAAATGAAGACATTGAGGACTATCAAAGGTGTGACGCTGAGAGACAGGATACGTAACAACACAATACTAAATGAATTAGAAGTACAGGATGTCGTAAGATGGACAAGAGCACGCCGTCGATATTGGAGAGAAAACGTGGATAGGATGAGCCCAGAACGATTAGCTAAATAGGCTAAATTACAAAGGCCTAACACCAAACGCCCAGTAGGAAGACCACCAAAGCGATGGTGTGAAAGCTGGACATCGGAATCTCAAGAAGGAAGGTGATAATGGAACAAACGGGACAAAGTCCTATTATAAGTGGAAGAAGAAGAAGAACTTCCGGTTAAACCGAAAGAACCTATTTCGGTACTTATACATTGCATAACGCGTTCTTGCGGTTAATTGAACATCCCTAAATTTAATAAAAATAGGTTAATAAATATAAAATATATTCCAAAGTCTACCACAACCTTGTTGCACCCAGTATGCTGAAATGTCTATTAGGTAATTTCCCTACTTATAAATATTCCTAAAAAGTTTGTACCAGTACAGTTACCTGGCTGATGCAATTTATCAACATGTATACCAAATAATCATCAAAATTATGAACTTTAAGTTGGCATTTGATTAAAAATGCATTATAATGATTGACTGTAGCAATAAAACACACAATACTGTTAACTAACAACAGCAATCACCACCAAAGCTCACCATATGTACACAACATGCTTTTTAATAAAAATGTAGCTAATCGGTGATCAACAAAGAAAGAAATAGTTTCTAGATCAAAGCTAAATGCCTTACAACCAAATTATTTAAACATAATTTTAAAATAAACTGCTGAACTCAAACATTTACTACAGATATTACTATACCGGGTGTTAATGAAATATGGAGCATCTCCTTTTTTTTCTTTATTTATTAAGTTAAACAAATGAAATTTTGGTATGTTTTATAAGCCATAAAAACTCATTATATAATTTAAAAATTCGACAGTATTCACTTCCGGTTACACCGGAAATGACATTAACTTTCTTACTTTTAATGGAACACCCTGTATATTTATGCATACTTGAAATTAGGATGAAATTTTGAGTCTGTCTAGACCAATTAGGTAAAATGTTGACATCTCAAAAATATTTTTTATGTAACGTTTGTTTACTATTAAGAGTGCCTTGACCACCCAAACCATTTTTAATCAATTTACGTACTTGTTATTGAATGTAAATTTTTGTATTCTTATTGCTTAATAAACTTACTAGCAATGCTTCCTATAAAATTCCTGAAAAATTCTTTTATTAAAAAGACGTGTGCGCCATCACCTTTCCATTTGAAAAAATGAAATTATTTAAAAAAAACACCTTTTGGCAAATATTCAAAGGTATTATTTCAACTGGTATGTTTTCTAGGTAGGTTGCACATTTAATTCTTTTTGGGCGTATGACCGTATGTAACTTGATTAGAATCGACTAAAGTGGGTCAAAGCAGTCTTAATGGTAAACAAAAATCACAAAAATAAAAGTTTGGGGATGTCAAAACTTCACTTAATTGGCAGACGCAGAATTTCATCCTGATTCCAAATATGCAAAATATACAGGGTGTTCCATTAAAAATAAGAAAGTCGGTGTCATTTGTCAAAAAGAAGGGGGTTGCGCCATGTTTCGTTGACAGCCGGTATACTCTATTTTTGAAATCAGTTCAAGTTCTTTGTGAAAAATCTATACTCCACACATACTGAGAGTGCTTTAAATCGCAAAAGCCACCAACCAATAGTAATAATACGTTCTAGATACCGTTTAAAATATGCAATTCTTTAATCATACTACAATTCAGTGTACTTCTACTGGTATTTTCAAGTGACTTATTTTTAATTGCAAATAAATACTACAAAATGCTTGCAATTAATCAGTGGAAAAAAGAGTAATACTGCAGCTACAAAACCTGTAGAATGAACACACCTGATATTGAGTGGCGTCGCTGCGAAGCTCTGGAAGCACTGCGATGATACAAATGTTGGTACATGCAGCTTACCCAACTAACTGCAACCACACGCCCACGCAACTTAACATTAATACATAACATAGAACTTTCATACCGCCACCTAACACTTTAGTTCATGCAAGAAATGTACCTTTTATGGAGCTTTTTGTAAATTTTACAATAAAAACAAGGACCAAAAAGTTAGCATAAGAGACACTACTCCTTTTTCTCCATAATGACCATAATACAAACAATTAAGACGCACTTTCCACTGCACAATTTGTTTTGCACATTAAAATGCAATAATAAAAAGCAAGCACAGTTATGCAATAGCAGTTATATTAATATTACCTTCCAGCATCAGGTGTTATTGTTACATCATGATAAAAGAGAAGTGTTGGTTGAATAATACTAAATAATAATAATTAAAATGAGAACATTTGGCAATGGAGGTTAATTTTCTATATACTTAGTAATTCAGACCTAACATATTAAATTGGTATCGTTTGTTTTTAAATAGTTCTCCAAATTTCTGAATTCAATCGATAAATATTCTATTTTTAATTATACTTAAATTATAACAGAAAATTCCATGCAAAAACAGTAAAACATTAAAAACAGTATGATACCACTAAATGACGATGGTTTGATTTCTGTATGATTGGAAATTTACTGTTCCTTGTTAGGCAATGTAGAAAGATTCAAGTAGGAAGATTCCAGTTTAATTATTACTAGTGCATTTTAATGGACTTTTGTTTACCTTCACAAAAATGTAATGAGCACCAAAAGCGAATGAAACAACTGCATAAGGAATATTAAAGTGCATACCGGCAATATGTGTCGAAGAAGTGCTCGCAGGAACCTGGGTCTCGATGACCTGAGGGTTCGTATCTGAAAGCCAACAGCACTCAAATTCATCTCAGAACTATATATCATCAAAACATTAACTTGTAAGTTTTATGTTTAATTTAAAACGCTTGTAGCTGATAAATACTAAGAAAGAATCAGAAGATCATACCTAAAATATTCAAAAATCTTGAAGGTACCGGACGCAGTATTTAGAAGAATAGTTCATAATATAGTTTTGAGACAAACTATTCACCTACATGCATTTCTTTTATCTAATTTGAGCTCGTGTTAATAATCGTGCTAGTATAAATTTGGGAGGCTCTACAAATATTAGTCCAAAAATCAACAATGAAATAATCTCATAGATAAATGTTATTTGTCCACATTTATCATTAGCACTGGTCTTATAATTAAAAAATGACTTGAATTGTATTTGCATTTAGATGAAACAAACCCATTTTTGGCCAATGTTAGCTTAATAAATCGAAACTGTTCATTTTCTTCCAATATTTGTAAGAAATGATCGAGCAAATATGAAAAATTTTCTACATTTCCAGTTTTGGCCGTCCCGATTGAGTTTGGTAACCACTTGAAATGTCAATCAAAACTGCAAATTTTCCATGATTTTTAATAATGTACATCCACATTCCGATACTCACCGAAATCGGATCATCCGTTCGGGAGTTATGGGGTGCGGGCACCCACAGATAGAAATGTTTTTAAAATACCTTTTTTGAGTTTTAGGAGCTCCCAAACATGTTTTTGTCAAAATATCGATATCAAAAATTTCATGAAATTAATACTTCCGTCCCCTCCCCGTACATATGACCAACATCAGCGACACCTATCGGCGAATCGTAAAACTTTTTGTGTTAATGCCATCGTTTGTAATGCTATTGTGTACAAGTGTAACTTTAAATATGTCATAGTACTGCTAAAATTACTCTTATTTATAAGGTATTTATTTTTTTTTAATTTATTGTCTTTGTTATAAACAGATTTCTATGTACGTAGTTAATTATTATACCAAAAGTTGATCTTGTGGCGCTGATGACCATTTGCACGGGTGGGAAAAGAAGGGGGAGACGGGAAATGATGAACAAATTCAGTTTTTTTACTCTTACAAGGTAGACAGGGTGTATTTTTCAAGATGCACGCTATTGGTCTATTGGAAACCATAAAAGTTACAAATTCGGTTAAACGGGAACAGAATTGTAACTTTTTATGCTGACTTATGCAAACTTTTTTTAGTTATTCCATAAATAAAATAGTTTAGTTGAAATTGAACATTTTGTACATTTTCGCATATTCTCAAAGAAAATATAATTCAAATAAAAAACTTCTAATGCAATGAATAGTAACCTAAAGCGGATAATAAAAGTTATTGGTGAAACACTTGTATGGTTACCAGCTAGCATCAAATTGCAACATAATTTGTTAGTTACTAAACGACGTAAATCACGAATAACATTTTTATTATCCGCTTAAGGTTACTAGTCCAGTAATCACGTCACAAAAATAAAGGGGTGTGGAAAAATAACTCAGAAATAGAATTTTTTTGCTTAAACCCCGTATTTGGGAGTCCAAAGAAAGAACCAGAGTTTGCGAATTCTAACTATAATTTTCAAAACCGTGGATAGTTCGTTTCTTTTGTATCCTACGTTAATAGTCCAAAGAAAAAAAAGCAGAAAAAAATCAGCGTAGAACTAAAAAAAGAGAATGTTCTAGCACTAATAGTTTCCAAAACACCTAGTTTTTTTAATTTTTGGTCCACAAATCGTACTTTTCAAATTTATATTTAGAATTTAATTCTCTCTTTTACAACATTGGTTAATACACCGGGAGTTCCATTTAAAAAATGTTCTTTTAAACAAATTAATTGAAAAGCCGGCGTTTAATAGAAAAAATAAATACTTTATAAATAAGAGTAATTAAACTTCTACACAATAACATTACAAACGATAGCGACTCTCAGCAATCACGTTTGCTTCAACATCAAAAAATCGATTTCGAGATTTTGATGGAAATGCATGTTTTTGGAGCTCCAGAAACCCAAAAATGTTTTTTTAATATATATGCCTGTGGGTGGAGGGCGCGCCATAACTCCCGAACGGATAATTCAATTTCGGTGAGCTTGGGAATGTGGAGGTTTAAGAAAAAATCATGGAGAAAATAAGCTTTAAAAAAATCCGAAATTGGAAGTTCGAGAGCAGTTCGACATCTTATTTTGAAAGCATTTTTTTTTCGAAATCTAAATTTTGCAAATGTATAACCGAAATCTGAGAGATTATCTTAGAACAAATCCAACGTTGTTTTACTTACTTTCACAACTTTCTAGATTTACTTCAAATGATTCCTTGAAAATTTGAACTTCTGCATTACTGACAGATCGGAATCAAATTTGGTATCTTAATAGCCCTACAGACAATATTAATACGCACGAGAATTTTAAATATAATGTTGAGCAAAAATGGCATGTACATTTTTTTTAAATTTTGTACGTTAATAGAGTTTTTTGAAAATTTGGTTGGTGTCCCACCCGCTCATTTCTGTGGCGTCTTCTATAAAAATTTAAAAATTTATGCCCCTTTACTTAGTAAATGGGGGACGATAAAACATTCCTGTTTAAGGGAAATTGCTTTGTCCGGCCACTGCTGTTCAGGTTAAGACGTGGTACATAAATACTTTTGAAAATGGAAAAAGAAAAAGTTCTAAAGTATACCTTAAAAGTCCAAGCAAAGTGCTTTGCTCATCTTCTTTTTTTTTGTTTAAATAAACGACAAGGACAAGTACCTATCAATAAATAACGCGGTCAATTAACTTACGAGATATTTATTTTTGTTGTCTTTTGGAACTTTCTCAAATCTTTTAAAAACTACATTAAACACATCTGCATAGCTAATTAATAATTATTGGTGAAAAACGTGCAGTTAACAAAAACAATTTCCAATAAAATAGAAGATAATTATGTTAATTTACTCTTTGGATGTGAAGATGCATTACATTGCTGTAGGTGTATAATCAAAAAAATTACAGTAATTAGTAAAAATCTTAAATAAATAGCAAAGGTGGTGTGCTTCTATTGTGTCAATAAGAAACTATTGTTTCTGTGCCTGTTTTGAATGTTTCACGAAAATATTATTTTTTTTTAAATACAATCCCTATATTATGAAAACAATTACACCTCTTCCTTTAATTACTACCATCTACTACTGTAGCTGTAGGTCTGATGAAAGATAAAACCCATTAAGAAACCACTCTGATTATTAGCAAAACAAACCAACCAAAATATAATACACACCTCTCTCCCTTAACCACTACGATTACATGAAGCTCAAGGTAAGTGCAAAACCAACTAAATACTACTACTGCGTGCATAAAATATTCTGCAGTTATTAAAAAATCTTTATCTACGTCGTTATAATAATGTGCAACACGCGTACGTGTTATAATTTATAACTATTGGTTAGTGAATTTGAATGCGTAACAACAGTGCAAAACTTATATTACCAATTGCTCGATTAAAACAATTATCGACGGTCATAAAATTTGCAAAATCACTTAAAACAAAGGTGTTGCAAATAGAAGAAACGTCACAACTTATTGCAACAATCACGACACGTACACGTGTATGGGCAAATACCAACCGCGACAAAATACAAATAAACAATACAATGCATCATTAATTCCAATAATAGTTATAATTGTAGTTTTGGCAAGCAGGTGCTACGGTAAATAATTGCAAAATTTGATAAGGAAGAAAAATAAACACGACTAAATATAGATTTCAATAAACAAGTTGATAAGAACTTTAACGCCAAATTTAGTGCATGCTGATAATAACAAAGTTATACTGCAACCGTTTCAGATTATTAAATAAATTAAACATTGCAACATTGATAATAATTATGTACTTCAACCTTACTCGTGTTTTGCGATAAAACAACAGGAATAAAAAATTTTAATCCTTATCTTTAATTTAATTTATATTTATACTAGTGCAAGAATGTCAAAACTACAGCGAAACGAAAAATTAGAAAAAACTTAAAACGAATATTTTCGAAAAACAAGTTTTAGGGTCCCTAATAAATTGCAATTCTGATCACAATATCAAAGCAGTCTTTTGACAGCATAGGAAGAACGGATCAAAGTTTATTGTAGTTTTTAATGGCAAAAAAATGCCGTTGGAAAATTCCTGCAAACTAAGAACTCGCCATTAAAATACTACCGACAACTATATAGGAATCTTTAAACCCATTAGTTTCAAATTCACAATGTTTGAATTTGAAAACAGCATAATCTTATATCCACAATCCTAATAGAATAAAACAAGAAAGCAATCCATAAAATTCTGCATTAACAGAATATTTATTACCTTGTGTGAGATGGTATTTTGATGTCCCACTGTGAGTTTGTCTTCGTCCAATAGGTTTGGAAGATTCTGTAGCAGAGCTCGATCGATTTCGACTTTTGGGGCCAAGTTCCTCTTTACTACTGCTACTGGTCGACATTGCACTAAAATAAAATGTTTCGTTTAATTACACCAAATTCAAATCTGCACAAACACAATATTCAATTCAGTGCCAAAAATTAATTTTTCTTGCCAAAACATTGTCGTTAAAGTCACAACTTAAAATGTTTTTATCGTACTTCGTGGGATGTAGCTCAGGGATGGTGCAGAAAATGACCAATTGGTAAAATAATTTAAAAATATCGGTTTAGTTATTAAGCCACATACTGTATATTACCTTCACGTCTATTAAAATACTAATTTAACCAGAATTTAAATAGGAATGAACTGTAACGGCAATTCAATATGAATCGATCTTAATTTACGAGAATGGCTGATGCAATATCTATCATGCCAAAATCAGTTGTTTACAATCGGTTATCATACGGGTTCGAAATTATATGTGCCAAACATAATAGTACTGAAATATTATTTTTATTGTTATAAAAATTTGTTTAAACAACTTAAAACAGCAAATACAGGTTAAGAACGTGAAATACGCAATACACAGAAGGAAGGGATCGGCAACTAATGAGTGCGACATGGAGACCAAGCGGGCCAACTAAACTTTTCAATATAATATACATTTTATATATAATAATATTAAATAATTATTAGTTTTCGATAAACTATTAATTTAACAATCTATTAAAGTGTAAATGGAAGATAACTGTTAATTGATTACACATAATTGTATTAATTATTGGCATTACAATACAGCAACTTCGCGAAATTGTATTTGTTGGACATTAGCAACTAGCTCATCTGGAAAGAAAAAGTCCATTAGTCGTAGTCGTAGAATTCATATGATATATGATGTTTTATATTTTCGCCATTTAGAACAGTATTTATTGTTTTTTTTCTAATCTCTTGTAGTGGTATTAATATGAATATAAAACTGTCGGTACATTATCATCCAACATATTAAAAATAAAATAAAACAGATAGATAAAACATAGAATCATTCTGCTAATTTTAAATAAAACCATAAAAATAAAAAATTAAATATTAATGGAAAATTAAACTTTTTTTCTAACTTTCAATAGATTAGATGGGACCTAAGAGTTAAAGGTTAAAGACCACAAAAAATATATTTAAAGTTTAAAACGATAAGCACATGTTTCATTTGTATTAAATCAAGAAAAAACTCTTTTCTACAGTACACTTGTTAGTTGAACTAAAACCTGCGAAATAAATGTATTAAAAAACCCAGTCCAGTTTTGGTTTTGCTATTAGGAAAAGGGTATTAATTTATTTTTATTATATGCTCCCAATCAATATTAAATGTTGTTATCTGTAAGGTTCACCATCTTATCGCATAGTCATTTAATGTATAGAAATTTAAGTAAATATATTTCTTCTAAATTAAGAACTAGATTAATGTGGATTTGGTTGATATATTCTACAAATTGTAAACATCAACAGACTTTCTATAATTTTAATGTAGCATTTGCTGAATCACTAACTGGCAAATAGATCATACATGTAATAAATTAAATTTTTATCAAAATATTGTAAACATAAAGTAAAATTTTATTATTAATGTTATTATCAATGTTCTACAAAAAAACATTGATTAGCAATAAATTAGAGAACTATTATTAGTTGTCTCTTATCCTCTCTCCTCCGCATAAAATAACTAGGAACTACAAATGAATGGTAGTTACAGGCTTATAGTAAATATAGATAAGCGTATACAGGTTCATGTCAAGTGTTTATTTGCTTTTTTCAGAATACACAAAAACTGTCGAAACTTATTATGTATCTAGTTATAGACAGCCATTATTGTTGCATTGGCATATCTGGCGCTACGACCACGAGAACCAATCTAATTATAGTCATTATTTAATTCAATTATTATTTGTAAACATCTGACAAAACCAACTTCGATAAGTTAACATGTTTTGACAAAACAACTTTGCGGTCTCAAATTTTGTGGTTTTTCACTAAATTTTAGGAATACCCGATACTTTTAATAGCAGGGAATTGCCCGTTACCCGATAATTACCCGTTGCCCGATAATTAATTGTTAGCCGATAATTACGCGTTACCCGATAATAAAACAAGTTTAATAATTCCAATAAGCACAACTGTTTTATAATTATTTTATTAATATTAAGCGAACTCAACTCTAAACTAGTGCTTGAACTGCATAAACCTAATAGAATACAACAAACTTATTTAAAATTGTGATTTTTGTGCACAAATAGCAGCATTGATGATGTGTCTGGGAACAATCTGGCCCTGCTGTTGGTGATTATCCTACCAGCAGCGGCTGAAAAACACAGTTTGCTATATCTGGGTAGTTTTATTGTTTTCCCACCGTAAGGGGCGTAATTTCTGGTTGAGCTGTTTCACTTAAAAACATCGTCTACTGATATTTTTCTTCCAATATTTTAGAAATTTTCGTGTGATTATCGGGTACCGGGTTATAATCAAGTACCGGATAATAATACGATAACGGGTAATTTTTGGGTAATCGGTAATAATCAGGTAACGGGTAATCTACCCGGGTAGAATATTATCGGGTACTACTCGGGTACACTTCGTTTCTACTAAATTCAAATAAAAATTCAGAAATCGTCAAAATTTAATCAATCACCATTCATTATTTCGTAGATGAATGATTCCTTAAAATTGTTATTACCGTCTTAGTTTTGGTATATGTAAAATACAAATATTACAAACTAAATTGCAAAAACTGAAAAAAACTGCGCTTGTTTAATTTTTTGACCTCCGCCTATATGCCCCCCAGCAGCGTAGCAAGGGTAGTGCCAACAGTGCACAAGCACCAGGCGCCGTCGTGAGAGGGGTCGCCGCGGCTGCGCTGTGCCACGCTAGACGACAAGTTTCGCGTTTCGACATGCAAATGCAGCTAGTTTACATAAAAAATAGTGCGTCACTGTGTACTACTTCGTGTATGTTTTATGCGGTAACAGAGAGAAATATATTCTGTTCCCGGCTGTGACCCTTATTTGGATTTCCTACTTAATTTAATTTGGCTCCCAGATATTTAAATTGTTGAACTATTTAATAATTTTTGTCTTTCATTGTGAAATTGTGTCCTATTCTTCTTGATGGCTTTAGTGATCTCAGAAGGGGTATTTAGATATTTTACTTTTTAAAATTGGGGTTGCTAGCGCTTAGGGGTTGAGAGGTGGGTGGGATACATCTCTAAATGATAATTTAAAAATAAAAATCATCATTCCTCGGGCATTTTTCTGAAATATTTTTCTCAACGATTTTATAGAATATATCCGTTACTTTCGGGAAGCACTATAATAAAAATCATATTACAAAAACCAGGTGTTTAACGTAACATTTCATTAAAAATGTACTTACAACAAAAATTGAACATTAAATAATTAACATAGCTCTGTTTAATTTGGGACAGGGGGCGCCAGAATTATGTATCGCCCCAGGCGCAATTTTAGCTTGCTACGGCACTGATGCCCCCCTCCCATTTAACATTCACAAGAGTACACAAACACCCACGCCCCGACAAGGATTTGAACACCAAACTTCCGCATTATTAACTCTCGGTCCAACGGACCGAGCCACCAGCTTATTTAATTTATTATACTCGTTGTTGGGATACTGATGTGATAATACACAATAGAGTGAATTTTATACGTAAATCGTTAATGTATATATTTATTTTATTTTTAATTTCTGCTTCTGAAGTATTGTCAATTCTTGGCATTTATAATTAATTCGCTTTGCGTAATTACGAGTTTATGACTGAGTAAAACCTCGATTAATTTTATGCAAATGGTGTATGCCGCACATTTTATACGTTTAAACTAATACGATTTTGTTTTCAATAAAAATATAAGTCATATAAACTTAACTGACTGGAGCATTATTACTTTATCCACAAACAAATAAATAATGATGAACAATTTTGTTTCTATAAGCTTTATCAGCTCGCAATTCTAAAATGATATTGCAAAATTGTTTTGAAATAATATGATAAGGAAGTGAATATTAAATTAATGAACCTTGACAAAAATATTATATAACCACTTACTGAAACACTGTTTGGTGTACGTTCTGTGCAATATTTGCATCTTCCGTTTCCATCCATAGTTCACCGGCTCCAGTAACGCTAGATCTGCCAACCTAAAAATAGCAAATATCTTTAGTTAAATAAGTCCTTTCATTGGCGTTTATTTCATATAAATTAAACATTACACACATTAAACATGTTACAAAAACATAAATTAATCCGAAGGCACTTGCACGCCAACATCTGTCGTTAAATCAATTACACAGATATTTAAAAAAACGCTTTAACGGTTATTAAAGTTGTATTATTGTTCCTTAAACTATTAACATCGTTTTAAAGATACAAACCAGTTAACACGTGTACTTGCAATAAATAATATCATATGAATCCAAAAATACAAACTCTCAATTCAGACTGAAGTTTAAATTGCCAATCTACAATTTTGCTATGAAGATATTAATGAACCCAATTGGTAGCATATTCGACTCCGGCATCGACATATATGAAATTTATTTATTTATATAAATTTTGAAAAGTTAACCATAGTTTTTCATCCTCTATAACGTGTTGCAGAACATACTGATACTCGTACAAGCACAAATTTCCTCTAAAATTATTGTTAGAATCGCAAGACATTCCATACCTCTAAATAAAAAAAATTCTTTAGGCTACCACAGCTGCGAATACTGGAAAGTGATAATTCAGCTTGTGGAGTCTCTCGATCTTTTCGAATTAAACTAAGGGTCCTGTCTGTTAGACATAGCCGGAAAACCGGGGAATCTTGTCCTTTGGAATAAGCTCCAATGACGCTGGTACCACCAAGTCCTCTGTTAAGCACAGTCACCTGCCACACATGTTCTGCAATTAAAAAAAAACATTATTACTACTAATATAATCAAAATGCGCATAATGCGTTCGATAGACATAATAGACAAGTATTAACATTTAAAGTAAACTCGTACTGAATAAATAATTCAAGTGTGTACGGATTATTTTTATGATAGACACGTGATAGATACCTGCAGCGAGAAATTTTAGGAATATTTTCCTGTCCGTACAAAATGATAAAGTAGTAGTGTAGCACAGACCTTCAAGGTCGCATAAACGATTAGATAATATGTTTTTGAAGACCACAAGATTATATTTAAATGGTAAATTCAAATGTTTTGAAAAAAGATACAAACAAAACATTTTTTTTTTTTTTTTTTTTTTTAATACATATATTTACCAGATCGACATTACAATGTCATACATGGTTGAGTTAATTGAATTAAATATGTAACTAAATACTATGACAATTCATTAGTGTTATCTAATATGTTATCTTACATTTGTACAATACAGCCGTACACTACACTATGATCAGTTTATTAGTAAATCAGTCTTCATCGCTGTTGTCTGAAGTCATATAAACATCTTGCGGTAGCTGTCTTTTTAATCGCGTATGAATGTTTTTAGTTCCCAGTGAGTAAAATTCACTACTTTCACATAAGGCAATATTTTGAAAGAATTTTTTGGACGTTTTCTTGATAAATTGTTCGATAGTTGGTATTTCCAGGTCTTTATGAATCTGACTATTCCTTACAAACCACGGAGCATTTGTTGCTATACGTAAAACTTTGTTTTGTATAACTTGCATTTTATTGATATGGGTTTTGGAGGCTGCCCCCCAGATTGGGCATGCATATGTAAGAATTGGTCTTAACAGAGCTTTGTATAGTAGTGTTGCACAATTTATTTTAAGTGTGGATTTTTTATTTAAGATGGGATATAATTGGGATAACCTCACGTAGCAGTCGTTAACTTTTTTATTAATATGTATTCCCCAGGTCAACTTTCCATCCAAATGAACGCCCAGGTATTTAACACTACAATCTTTGCGATTCCATTCGATTATTTGATTGTTTATAATTATGTTTGGCGGGTTTAGAATTCGTCGCAATGTGAATATCTTGGTTTCGCACTTACTTCTATTGATGGTGATGCACCACTGATTACACCAGTTGATTATTTCATCCACTGCATGCTGTAATATGTTCACTGCATTTTGGATATTTTTGTTTTGCACAATTATAGCTGTGTCATCCGCGAACATGGAAATATCTGAATGGACTGGCTCGGGAATGTCATGTGTGAATATATTGAATAAGATTGGCCCAAGAACTGACCCCTGTGGCACTCCTGCTGAAATTGGTCGGGTAGTAGATGTAAATGAATTTATTCTGACCATGAATGTTCTGTTTTTTAGGAAGGATGATACTATTTTGATTAAATACGGTGAAATTTGAATTTGAATCATTTTGTGAATTAGCCCTTCTGTCCAGACTTTATCGAATGCCTGGACTATGTCCAGGAAGGCAACGACAGTATATTTTTTGTTTTCAAATCCTTGTTCAATTATTTGTGTCAGTCTGAGTAGTTGGTGATTTGTAGAATATTTGGCTCTAAATCCAAACTGGAATTTCGGAATAACATGCAGCCTTAGAATTTCCTCAGATAACCTACTTTTAATTATTTTCTCAAATATTTTGGATAAAGTAGGCAATAGGCTGATTGGCCTGTAGCTTGTGACTTGGTTAGCTTTTTTGCCTGGTTTGTTAAATATTATTATAATTGCAAGTTTCCAGTCATTTGGAAAGTATCCAAGTCTTAGGCAGCCATTGAATACGGTTGATAGATATGCGTAGATCTTTCTTGTTAAGTTTTTTAATACTATGTTTGGAATCATATCATGGCCAGGTGCTTTCTTGGTGGGAAGATCCTTAGTTAGGTCACAGATTAAACAAAACATGATAAGGCAAATAAATATATATATTAAAATGAAGATGTAACTTATGGATTTTTGATATAACGTTTGATGGTGTTGTCGAAATACGAAGGATTCACTTCTTTAATAAGGGTACGCCAATTTAAACGGTATCAATAACAAATCTTCACATAAAAGACTAAAAAGGGGGAAATCTACGTCGCAAACCGTCTTAAACACTGGCAATTCAGTAACGTAAACAGGTAGAATAGTTTTTTTTATGGAGATGTAATTATTTTCTTCTATCGTACTTTTTATACTTCATTATACCGGGTTGCTATTATGTATGGAACCAACGCTCTCCTGCTACCACGGTTTGCGGTAGAAAATTGAATTACCAACTTTTTAAAGATAAGGCGCTATCCAGGGTTGCATTGACTTAAACCTATCGAATTAAATCACATTGATTTTTTAATAAATTCGAGTGATTTAAATCACTTTTTTAATAACTTAAAAATTTTGAAATTAATTTTAAATCATAATTTTATGTGCATGCGCGTGTGCTTGGCGAATAAGCTAATTTGAATTTAGTTTTGTTAATTTATGTGAATGCAATTATTTTCAGTTGATGTTTATAAAATATATAAATTTTTGAATAAATAAAACTTTATTTTTTGTTAATAAATAGGGAGGTATGGAATGGTGATTCTGGCCAATGCAATGGCCGTATACCGAACATTCGGCCAGTCTCTTACGGCCTAACACCGAATATTTGGCCAACTATTCGACGAGTATTCGGCAAAGTGTTCGGCCAAAGAGCTGTATATTCCTAACCATTTGGCCAAGTACAGAGTATTAGACCAATTAATCGGATAAATATTCGACCAAGTACCGAATATTAGACGAACTACTGGCTAGGTACCGAATATTACCTAAGTCTAGTCAGTTATTAGGCCACGTGCCGAATACTACGAAAATTATAATTTTGTTTTAATGTATTTTAATCTTAATTATACAATCAAAATATTCAAAAGTTCAATTTGATCTCATTTACATGTATAGTACGAAAAATGCCGAATATTCGCCAAATATTCAGCAGACTCGAAAAACTATTCGACTTATCCGAATATTCGGCTAGCTCCAAAAAATGGACGCATGTTCGGCATGTTATTCTGGATATCCAATACTCGGGGCATCCCTAATTAAAAAATTCCGATTTAATTTAAAAAAAAATTCAAAAATTTTTTTAAATTTGTTTTTTATGCAACCCTGTCCGCTATCTTGATTTTTAAATGGCAGTAAATAGATCGTGTGAGGTATCATTGCAAAGCTTATTTTTTCTCTATTTAACTGTATAGAGAAACAATAGGCTTTACAGTGGTACCTCACACGTCTTATACCACCATTTGAAAAAAATTAAATTAGGTATTTGCTATGTACCCCAGTAAAATTTTAAATTTCAACCTCAAACAGTTTTAGCAGGACATTCATTTCATACATAATAGCAGCTGTTACAGTTCGCTAGCAAGGGTGAGACGGTCCGTGTAGGAATAGGGAACAAGGGCGTAGAAGAAATGTTGAGAGCAGTCAAAAATTACGAGCCGGAGACGGGAGTGTCTTTATAGTAGGAAAGTGGGGTTTTAGTTGCAACAGTGTTGCCAGTATGTTAATAGCAATATTGTTATATTTCGATAATGATAACAGTTGGCGGTGGTGGTTAATAATAAGTAATAGTATTATGCCTACTGTGGATTCTGCTATAGTTACGCAATTGTCGATGTGTTCATATTATGATAAACAAGTACTTTTGTGCTTGGCATCTAGCTAATACGGTGGGACTAGGAGATCCCTCGATCAGCTGATTTGAAAGATTATTAACCACTGACCCTAGAACGTCTACCTTGGGATGGACCTGAAGAAGGCTACTCCAAGATATCAAGGTCAAAATTCCCATTGCATTGCACGAATGGTGAGCACAATGGCATGGATTCAAACTCCATTGATCGGGTTAACAATCAATTAATCGGTATTCGGCGTGATAAGCTTGTTATTCTTCCAGGTTTTTAGGTTCGCCGAGTAGGTGCACTACATATAACGTTGTTATACACTTGAAGGTTTAACAAATAGAAGCTAAAAGGCATTTCCACCGGAGGAAATACGCCCCCCCCCCCGTGTATATCTTGATCATGCTTAGCGAATATAGTAATTTATATTTGTTTGCTTTTTTTCTCTTAATACTGATGATATTCTCTATGCTGAATGTTTTGTGTCCGAGATCAACATATTTACGAGACGTACGTAATTAGAGTTGTTCTACACCGAGTTTTTCGAGAATGCGACCTGGCTGCAAGACCTCGGCGAGTGCATATTAATTTACGTATTGCATCGCCCTGTTAAAGTAAAAGAGTTTTTACCCATCCTACAAATACAATTATTTATGAATTATGATTTACGCATTATTCCACATAACAAAGTTTTCTTGCAAAAAAGCTTGGTAATTTGAATATATACCAACCAAAAAATGTTCAACAAATATCTAAACAGAATGCGAAAATATTTCCACAAACTGTATCAATGGCGGCGGGTAGATACACGTATAATTATGAAATTCCTGCAAGCGTTCTTTGCGACAACCAACGGCCACAACTTCGCTCTTGAATTTTTATGACCCGTATGACGTCATACATGAACGGTGGGTAAATACCGAAGTACCAAGCAAATTCTCGGCATTTTAAGTACTTATAACGTACCAATGGGTACCTGTTAAACATATTCCAGTAACTATCGAATGTTATTTATTGATATATTTCGTAGGTAGCAAAGAGGCTAATAATCATACATGTTTTGCGTGACCGGCCGTTTTAATGCTCAGTATTCGAAAGCAATTCAAAAACATTGATAAGAATAGAAATCCAAGTGATTAATTCCTAGGTTATTTTACTGCTAAATTAAAAAGATAGACAACTCCTTATATGAACGTTTATGACGCTGATTCAGCTGATGTGCACAAAAAATTTTAAACAATTTCCGCACGTGTATGAAGGTGAGCGTGTTGTTTGTTTGCCATACAATGAACTCCTGTTTGTATAATATTAATTAGGAAATCTTTCTATTTGGAATTATAAATAGTTATTCCCTTCTACGTTTAGCACACTAATATTGAATTATGTGTAGCAAAATAAATAACATACTTAGTACCTACTACTACCCAATTTTAATTAACAACAATAAAGAGGGCACATTAAACGTATAATTATCATGGCCTCTATTCTGTGCACATTCGGCTATTTTTAGATGACGATTGCCTCTTCTTTTTGCACAGCTTTAAAAATAAACGCTCATTTATTTCTCATTATAGTACGCAGTTGATTATGTTTAATTATTTAACTGGTAACTGCTACTTAGCTATTTTTACTCTATCAAACATTACGGAAATCGTGAAGCGCTTTATATACTCATTATTAATGTTACTGTAATACACACGAAACATAAAATATGACTATAATTATTATTAACATAATAATAAAATCATTGTTTTCTGGTAATTTTCTATAAAATAAAATTGAAACGAGCATAACAATTTTAATAATAATTAGGTAATTTATCCAGTAATTTGTTGTTTGTTATGACCGGCTGAAAGGTCAAACTCGCTTATGAAAGAAATAATTTGAAGGTAAATCTACGGGTTTGTAGTAATTGTAGTAGATGAAGAATTTGTGATAGTTTTGTATTTATTTCACCCATATGACGAACTTAAATTAACTAGCATTTTGTACGAGTAATTCATCATATCAATATTAAATTTTATAGCAGAATAGTGTTGCTTTGTGCTTTCACAAAACTTTGTTTTTTCTGCTCATTCATTTTGTTTTTAATAACGCTTTCCCAAAGCTCACGTGGGTTACTGCAATTTTAGTTGCACGTATATAAAGTAGTTATTTGAATTATTGTGTCGCAAAAGACAAACCCACGAATTTCAGAAAATACCAGCGCCGGTGGTTCAATAGTATGACATTTGCCTTTAGGCTGAGTGTACCGGGGTTCGGTACCCGCCGAGGTTGGTGAATTAAATAGATACACTTGTCCATGTGCTAGTTTTCGGAAGAGTTGTAAAACAGTGAGTCCCCCGTGGAAGATGTAAGTGGTCAACCCTTTGGGGTCGATTATGAGCCTCAGCAGCAGAAACGGGGGACGGTAAACAAATGTGTCATGATCCGAGACAATTTAATACGAAGCAACTTTCCAATACGACTGAAGTTTCTGTATAACTATAAACAATAACTTTTAGAACCCATACAAATGGACGGAGCAGGCATCAGCTTGTTATGTTTCAAACTTCAGACTATTGTCATCAAATTAATTTATAGATTTTCGACCTCTCTATACTGTGCTCATCCCACTCTAGTTTCACTCCTACTACAAGGCCATAAAATCGTCCTGATTTTTCCACACTCCTACTGAGCATCAATATATTATTTTTGAAATTAGGTATGTTTCGTTTCATATCAGTTTTTGCCATATCTTATTTCAATAAAATATTCAAAAATCTTTTTCTATTCTTATTTTTTAATTTTATTCTGTGCGCCGTTCTATCTGAACTTCTAAACTTTATTCATACATATTTGTTAACATCATAAATTTATTTGATATTACCTTAATTATAACTAAGAAGCAATGCAAAATTTTAAGGGAATATTCCGGTCGATTGACTTTTATGTATTTCACCAACCCGGATTAAAGAAACGTGAACAATAAATGCTAAAAGTTTATAATGAATGTAGAGTATAAACGTCATAGAAAGTCTAAATCGGCCATTCATTGACGTACGTTCTCCAAATTATAAAAAACAGTATTTAAGACAAAATTAAATTTAAACAAGCACAAGCAGAATTACGTAAAAAAGTGAAACAAAAAGAATAATATTGTGAAACCGTCATAATGAGTATTAACTTTATGAAAAAATTATTTCCGCAAAGGTTTAATAACAAACTTAAGCAAACAAAAATGACTTGGACATTTTCGTTTAACAGATAATTACTGAGATCCTAAGGGCGAACAAACGCGGTTTATCTTTTGGATAACAATTGACCTCCAAATTCCCACAGTGACCACAATAATTGCGTGTTTAAAAACTACAGAATTTTTAAAACTTTTGATTTTACGTAAGTATTTTGCATTTTTGCATGTTAAATAATAGCATAAGTATAATCAGGAAGTAAAACAAAGTGTTTACAAAAACAAGTCATTCTGAAAGTTAGCAAGAGTTTGCGAAAGCGGATGTGTGGCTACCTTGTACAATTTACTCTCACAATAATCTGAATCATTTTTAAATATTGTGTTTGCAAATAAACAGGCTAATAAATCACGTAAATGATTTGTTATTGCAGTTTTACTGTTCAAATTATACAAAACTGCATGTAATTAACTTTTATGGACCATTGGAGACCTGTTCGTAACCGCTTTAAAGACACTCTCATGGTTAACATAAACTTGAAATTTTCAAACGGAATGGCGTATTAAATTAAATTAACTTTATGTATCTTATAAACAGGAATGTAACAATTTCAAACAAGTAACCTCAGACCGTAATTATTTAAAAGATGTAGCAAATGGAAACTATTTATAATGAAACAATTAAAACCAACCAAGTTACTTAATCGAAATAATAATATTAAACACACGATAAATATCGATAAATCAATTACTGTAATTGATATACATGTCAAATAATAACGCTAATTAAGATTTTGACGCATATTAAGAATACGAGTTAAAAGCACGATCGCTTTGCTAATTACTGTAATAGAATAATACAATTGTTGAAGAGTGAACCAAAATTTGTAAAATACAGCGTATCAAACAAAATAAAAATACTTCCTTTCCATAGAATTTAGAATAATGTTATTGAATTCGTCTAAGAATGTGTTGTAAATTTAATTGGCCGACTGCAAAGCCTTAAGTTTTATTGGCAATGAGCACTGAAATTTAAACACTCTTCAGGAGAAAATAAACAGAGGCTGTTGACTGAATATGAGCGGCACATTATGAATTTAACACGGTGTTCTAGACAACAAGTACATACAAATGAAAATTTTACGTTTGTTCTGTCATTATTCAATAATAAACTGTGTGGTTATGGTGATAAATATACAGTAGTGGAGTTGTGACTTTGCTGTTGTTGATCTATTAAGCATATTATTCATGTGCTCATATTGCTAATGTCGTTTCTTGTTTGTTGTTGAGAATTAATCAAGACCGCCGATGCAGCTAGCTGTGTACCTGGTACTTAGTAACTAAGTGTAGTGTTATTAAATGTAAATACTTTATTTCCACACAGTCGTGGAATACGTCTTTACATGTTAGTATATTAGGTGTTGTAATTTTATTGAATACGTGTAAGCGCGTATAAAAAGTTTAATAGGCCGACTGCAAAACCGTTATGAGCCATTGGCAAAGACCTCTGGAATATACAGCCTGAGACAGCGGATACGACTTAATTTTCCTCGTGTTTACATGTGATCGTTAGAACAAATTTGGCCGTGAAGTTATGTTTTTCAGTTTACTCTACAACACGGATACGAAAGTTTGAATAAATGTCTATGTTCAATTTTGTTTCTTAGACAACGGATACATGCAAATAATGTTTTTGGATTTGGTCTATGTCATTATTCAATAATAAACTGTGTGGTGGTGGTGATAAATATGCAGTAGTGGAGTTGTGACGCTGCTGTTGTTGACCTATTATGCATATTATTAATTATTGTCGTTTCTTCTTTGTTGTTACTGGGAATTGACTAAAGCAGCCGATGCAGCTGGCTGTGTAATTGAAATCTAGTAACTAGGCATAGTTATTTAGGTTCCTTGGCCTGTTTAATTGAAAGTGTATAAAGCACTGATTTTAGAACGTGTATCTTAGGGTGGCCTACGTTCCCGTTGCTTTTCTTGTACCATGTACTTTCGGGGAAATGGGCCTCCAACTGCTGAGCAAAATAGCATGGATTAGCAATCCATTGATCGAGGTAACAACCGGTTAACCGGCGTAATAAGCGTCTCATCCTTCTTTTACATGTTTTTAGAGAGGTCGCGTTGGTGCACTGAATATAAAGTTGCAACGCACTTAAAGGGTTAACTACTAGAGTCTACGTTTCCACATATTTCGATAATGCTTTGGTAATGTAGGCATGCATTTGTTAATTTTTTTATTTTCATTAATACTGGAGATATTCTAAATGGTTAATGTTTGATGCGTCTGAGCAATAGATTTACGAAACGCACGTAACTAAAACCTGCACAGTTTTTCGAGAATGCGACATGGATACATCCCCGATCCGTTAAAAACACTTCGTTGAGTGTCCATCGTTTGTTATCTATTCTATAATGTCTTATAAATTGTTTAAATTTAATCTAAGAATAAAATTTGAATTACACTAGAGTTTTTCATAAATTTATATGGCTGTTACGAAATGATGGCCCATGTCGTTTAAAAATTAAACAAAAAGATTACTATTTAAACCAGAACTATGGCAACAATAGTAAGAATAACAATTAATGGGCGTCAGACAATTGGCTTTACTTGTTAAATAACTGTTACATGAGCGAATAAAAAGATACCATTACATAAGAATTCTTAAACCATTCAGTGATAAATGAACTGAGCAACCCACTACTTTGTTCTATAAAACTTTCCCCCCAGGAGAAATATATCCAACCGTTTATCTAATTAGTGCCAAATTTCAGTTTTAGGAAAGGAACTTAAAATTAATTTTAAAGTGTTTGTGTGATAGTGGGTGTTTGTTTAAGTGCTGGAAAGATGTGTTTTTAATAAATTCTGAAAAGTGGCAAACAAGCAGTAAATAGCAAGTCGCGTCGGTGATAACAAAACTAAAATAATGAGACTAACTTTCCTACGCTTTACCAATGTTAACCTTTCATAGTCAACATTCTAGCCCCAACAGTTACCATAAAATCACAATACTCCCTAACACAACGCAATCATTTAGAGGTTTTGTAAGAATAGTTAGTAGGTTGGTTAAATGTTGCAAGCATTTGCTACTGACAGTTTTCACCAAGAACGATATCAATAACGCATGCACAGCATGCGGACATACGTACCAGAAGAAACTAGTGTTTTAATTAACTTTAATGAAGCTACGTCACGTTCTACTGCAAAGGTCGAAAATTTCGAAAGGTTTATTTGGACGCATTCCCCGCCGCGTGTTTAGTAAAAGTTCGCAGTCTATGCGAGCTTGAAAAAACTTTATATCTAAACGTCTTTAATATTATAAACAACTGATGTGCATTAAAGTTTGGCTAAATTTAATGTCACCGCTTTCACAACCTAGAAAAAGCAGGAACTAATGCAAAAACAGATAAGCTAATGTTATGCGCAAAATAATGTAGGTACTTTTATCGCTGCCTACGCTTAAAGCGATAAGAAAAACTTCGACGGGGGAGTTCAAAACAGCAATTGAACGTAGAACAAACAATAACTGTGCCACAAATTTTATGAATCTTGAAAAACTAAAACCAACTTATAACTGCAATAACGAAATCGAAATTATAATGATACAAGATCTCAGTGAATGAAAACTTGTAGGCGGTTATTAATTCATACATCGGAATACTAAACATTTCTAATACAACATATTAGACTTTAAAATTACTACATGTACCGTAAGCGATATAACATTTCCGCAATACATTCGACATTAAAGATAGTATGAAAAAAACATTTAAAAATAAATTAAGTATCTTGCCAAAGTATTAAATATCTTTGATCAAATCCGAGAGACAAAGCAACAACCTCATTAAAAACAATACCGCCGAAATGTTTATTGTCCTTCAGGTTGTTAATGTCAATTTGAGTCAAAAATTACACAAACAACTTTTATGTCGAAAAAACAGTATTTAATTTGAAAGAATAAAGATATAAAAATAACATTGTTCTTAAGGAGTTAACAATACCGCAAAAGTGGCCAGGCAGATAGGGGGCCCCATGATGGGGCTAATAAGACTCCAGCGGTCTAAATTTGTAGGTAGGAGAGTATGCAACAGTTAATAAACAAAAAGGTTTAGGAGATCTCAGAAATATTATTCGTAAAGTAGTACGATATAACTTTTAACAGTAGTACTTTTGATTTCAAGAAATATTTCCATATGGTTGAATTGATGTTGACGTTGGACGACAATACGTCAAAAGTACAGTAGAACTAAATTTTAAAAAGTGGGTTATTATGGTACTTCAGATCGGGACTTCCCCACATTATTTATTTTAAAAAGTTATAATAAAGTGTCAATTTTTTAAAAATTTCGAATTCAGGCTGCTATCATTATTAAAACGATTATTAAGTTAACGGCAAGAATACAGGCAACAATAAAAGAAGAAAAATATAGGAAACAATGCAATATTTTCCATTACAACACCATTATAATTATGACAACGTGGGCTAATGTAGGGGTTGCTGCAGCTACGGAGCCTCGTTCACATTTAAAGCTCATGTAACATTTTCACAACGTGGTTCGGTCCTAAAGTGGACTAGGGGCACAGAATTAACGCCATAACCAAAAATGTTTTTCAAAAATACTCAAAATCTGCGATGTTAAAAAGGAACAGTTTAAATGTGGTGGACATTATGCACCAACCCTTGCCTATTAACATATGTGAACCAATCGAAACTAGATATGTAAAGTAGTTTCCGTACGACACTAATGGAAGTAAAACGTGGGAAATGTTAATTTTAGGTACAATATCTATGTACGTCATAAGTTAAGTTATCGAGGACATTTTTTACAGTCGTCCATGGAATTCTCTGCTTGATTATTAGTAGCAATTACTGCTTTAAATGCAGAATTTAGATTATTTTTTAATAGACCAATTACTTTATGAAGTTGTACTTACACTTCATTATATTAATTGTTATTTTGTTGAATGAATGTCTAAGAATGGTGTTAAAAGTTTAATTGGCCGACTACAAAACAATTATGGTCCATTGACAAGGGTGTGCAGGAACAGAGAACCAGGTTGTTAAAAAAAGGTTAGGGCAGTCATTAATATCAAAACAGCCAGAGATAACGACCGGATTATGCTCGTGAGTATGAAAGAACGTTTTCAGTTAAAAAATGATAAACCGTTGATACCTGTGTTAAAGTGATGTTAAATTTAAAACAGTGGTATTGTGACTATTGTTGATAATTTACAGCTGTTTTCTTGGATTCAAGACAGTTCGGCGGGATTAAGAAAAATTCCTCGAAGGACCGACCCCCGAACGTTATCTTGGGGAAGTGGGGATGCCTACTTCGCAATTGGATTATTTGTGGGCCGCCGAATGGTGAGCACGACAACATGGATTAAGCTTCATTAGTTAGGTTAGCAATCGGTTAACCGTCATCCAGCGTAATAAGCATCATATTTTTCTCTTGCAAGTGCGGACAAGATAATATTGTAATACACTCACAGGGTTAACTAAATACTAGACGCTGCGGAAGATTTGCTCGGGGGAAATAACTCCCTCTTAAGTAACACATTTGATGTACATACCGCTGATATTCTGAATGTTGAATGGGTGTAATAGAGCAACATACTTATTACGAAAAGTTTTGAGTTCAAGTAAATCGGTTTTTACCACCCTACAAGAATATACTTGACTGGAGTTTTTCTTTTTCATTGCGTTTCTCAAACAACTCTTTCCAATAATATTAATTATCTATTTCCTGATCGCCCAGGTATTTACCTACGTAAAATGTAAATTTTAAGAGTTCGCATTCATCTACCACAAAAAAAACAAATAGGTAGAAAAAGTCTTGATGGAACAAGTGAAAAAGTGGCTCAGTGGAAGCCCTGCAAAATCTAACACAATTAAGTTAAAGTGTACAAATCTGCCTTTCTGTAATAATAGTAAATACAAGCCAAAAAACGCCATCTCCCTGCTTCTACAGTAAAAATAGTAATTCCGGAGGCAATTCTAAATAATTGACAGTTGCAACTTTAGCTATAGTCAAAAACTATTTATTAATAAAGTTGTAGCTTTACGTCGCATATTTTACCTAATATTAAAAATAATTTAGTTAATTAGCTGTATAATTTCTAAAAGCATGATAAACTAGTGGATTTTTTGTGTCTGAATGAGTCTGCACGTTTGGACGAAAAATATTTTTAAACTCTCGCTCTAGATCACGGTTTCTGCAGTCGATATCTCCAAATCGGTTTGTTCAACTTGGCAAAATATACTAACCTTTTAAAACTGAGCGTAAATGCACAAACAAAGAATACAATATTAATTATTAATCAATGCTACAATATTATTTGATCAGACTTTAAATCGAGCGTGAGTTACGAAAGTATTTAGATGCATTTAAATCACTTGCTTACATTCGCCGCATTAAATCAAAACAGCTGTTAGAACAACCATAATTTATATTGATTTCCTGTGCTAGCAATGTAAATTTCTCGCTAACTTTTCTAACGTTGGACAATTTGAAATATGACAAAATTGTATATAATAAAGCACGTGTTATTTTAAGCAAAAATAACAGAATCATTCTACATCAAATATGTATAATTTGCACTTGAAAAAATAAACCGAATCAAAATTCAGTTTGTATTTACTTTATTACAGGTTGAGTTTTAAATAAAAACAAACTGATAACAATGGTAAATAGCGTAATCAGAGGCGCTAACATAACTTGATGAGAGGATTTCTATGTTGACGATACGTTCGTACTATCAGTAGATTTTGTATCTCTGATAAATAAGTAGGTGATAGTGACATAATCCATTGAAACAATTTGTAGGTAACTAGGACAAAGCTATATGAATATTCAATGTTATTCAGATCAATAACAGCAAATGTTCTCCTTGAGTGGTGTTGGTTTGGAATCTCGGATAAAATTTTAACGTGTCCAATTAATTAATACATTACAGATGTTAATTGCTGGAATTTACATCAACACAAATATTTGTACCTTAGTTTCATAATTTTTCTCGGTTTCTCTAACTACGAGCCTTGAAGAAGGCCATGTTCTTACAACAAACGTTAAGAGTAATTAACACATTCAGTGTGGCTTCATACATCCTTCATACACTGCATTAAAAGTGTAGTTAAACGTAACCAACCACTGTAAACATAACGTTTACTACCTATCTTACCAAACCCCTCGTTTTTTGTCGACTCTTAATTGGAATTTCTAAAATAAAAACACTGGGTAGGTATTGCAATTGCAATTCTAGTCACCTTTGCGTCATAAATTCTTTACAGCCAATAGTAAACATACAAAGGAGGTGAGGTTAGCACGTAGGTATATTCCCATATTAAGTAATTGGTAATTTAGATCTGTTTGCTATTAAACATCTGCAAGTCAGCGGGTAATTGAAGAAACCCACTTAAAAAAAAATCAAACAGTAGTTTTGTGCTAATGAAATTTTCCCACTCGTTAGTCACTAAGTCAAATGTACAGGAATATTTACGAGTTGCTTTCTCAATGGTGGAAAACAAGTGTGAATGGATTTCTAGTTCAATGTATTAAAATCATTATGTTACTGTTTTTAAGCGAAAGCTTACAAGTACTACGAATATTTTCTTTATGTGCAAAATTTTTCTTCGGGGATACTTCCATCCGCTACATTTTACGAGCAGCAATTGATTTTTCCAAAGTAGAGTAACATAAGAGCAAACGTATAATCCAGATTGTTGAAGCATTGCAGCAGTATGCACGTGCATGCTTTGCTACCGTGACAAAAGCGAGCTGCTCCCTTTAAGCGCTTGTATGCATAAATCTATGTAACATCATAAATAAATAAATAGAATTCAACTATTTAATTAAGACGTCTTAATTTCCTCAACTCAGAGCTTCAAGAAACGCATAAACAATATATTTAGTCGCGAAAAATTTCGAGCACTACAAACTGGCGCCGCAAGCTTCGAACAAAAAAAATCGAGCGATTGCCATTTCAGCAACGTACAACACATTGATGCGGCTCGAAGGACCAATATGTTGTACAGTGCTTAAATTCCAATTACTTTATTTTTTATATTAATTATTGTAAAACTCGCTAAAGTTAACTTTCGATTCGTATTGCTTCATATTGTTGAGCATTCTTCGTCTTTTGTAAATCCATTGGCTCAAGGCGTGCCCAAATTCAAAATTAACACAACCACAGGGTCGCTATTAAAGATGGAACCAAAGCTCTCCTGCTAAAACGGTTTGAGATATAGATATGAAAATTGGGAGGCTTCCATTTGAAATTATTTCGCATATTTTGAGGTTAAAAAAAATTTTTTTTTGATACATGATTTTTGAGCGCGGCCGCCATCTTGAATTTTTTTAAATGGCAACATGGGCTTTGTGATACATCATTAGAAAGCTTATTTTTTTCTCTTTCTTACTACCTTTACCCGGGCTCAGCACACTAAGTGCTATACACCGGTCTAACATGCACCCCACCCCTGAAAGACATGCAACCCAACATACACACCAACCATGGACACGCCGGATTTAACTTATTCAGAAAAATTTCCGACGAGCAGTGGACTCGAACCTACTGCCGTTGAGAGTCTAGTTTCAAAGCCTGGGACTTTAACCACTAGACTACCCGCCAGCCACGCATACGGCAAAGGGTTTTCTAATTTTTCTACATTATTTTCTACTTCAACACCATACATGATTAAGGTAGTAAGAAAGAGAAAAAAATAAGCTTTCTAATGATGTATCACAAAGCCCATGTTGCCATTTAAAAAAATTCAAGGTGGCGGCCGCGCTCAAAAATCATGTGTAAAAAAAATTTTTTTTAGCCTCAAAATATGCGAAATAATTTCAAATGGAAGCCTTCCAATTTTCATATCTATATCTCAAACCGTTTTAGCAGGAGAGCTATGGTTCCATCTTTAATAGCGCCCCTCTATACCACCCGCCTTGAATCGATGGGCTCTAATAACGCTGGTTCATCCGGCTCGAAGGACCACAATTTGTTATACAGTGCATAAATGGCAATCTCTTGTTGTTTTTGTTAGAAGATCGTAGCGCGGAACTTTAGAGATTCTGGGAACCAAAACGTTGCTTAAAGGTCTGGGTTGAGTAGATTAAGTCGCCTAATGGTTAAATCTTGATTTTTATGATTTTACAACGATTTTTGGTTGTATAAGTACTTATTGAATACATAAGAGTTGCTTTTGCCACAGTAGCAATACTGGGTGCACGTCCATACTGTCACAATACTTCGACTGAACTCCGCTTTTGGACAGAGACCAACTTGCAGGAGCAAGAGAAGAGTTCGAGGAAGGCAACTAATTCAAAATTGACGAAACTACTTTTAATGTAAGTGAGAACAATTATGATACATTAAAATTTTGAAATGTTATCTATACATCTGCCTCATATTTATTACTCTAGACGATAAACATGAATCATCGTTAAAAAATTGCTCAAAACGTTTCTTTCCAAACCAAAAGAAAAAATCAAAACCAAAACTATAAAATGGTTTCCGTAAAGTATGTATAATGATGACCGCAAGAGAAGATAAACTGAAAGCCACGTGGTGCCATGCAAAGTTAATGAAGTTATAATGAAACACAGGATAATTTGTCCGCACGTTTGCAGCGGGCTATGCAGAATAACCGTTAACAAGCTCATTAAGGGATGCTGCCAGAATCAAAATAAGCTCTAGTGAAACTTGTCGGAGGGGCTGGAAAATTTAGATTAGAATTGTCTGGTGCTTGTAAAGTGATTTAGCTGTTTACTACGATTTTAAACAACGTTCTGAATATGCAATTGGAAGTAATTGTTAAGTGCTTTATGTACTACTTTGCTTCCTGTAAAATCTTAATTTGTAGAATGTTCTTTAGGCGCTTTTTTTATGTTTTGCCTTTCATATGTTAGCTTATTTTAAGTAACAACACGGTAAAATGAAAAACTATTAATTAAAGACTCAAAATAATATACAAGGTGCCTATTTAATCATAGAACCCCTTACAGAGTGTATACTAATCAACACCTTGAAAATTCGCCGACTGTTGCAAGTTTTCCAGGAGTTTCTAAAATATTTTCCAGGTCCAGGTAGGTATGGAAAAATATGAGTGATGGGTAAACGACAGAAAATTTTTTTTGGTTTCCCGGAAAACTCCCAATGCCCTATTTTCTTAATTCCGGTTATAATCGGACATGTTGCAGAAAAACATTAGTTTTGATACCAAGTAACCCTTTTTTGTCCATGAAAATTATGATAAATAATAGTTCTACAGATATTGTACTGATTTTTCCTTTAATAAATTGTAAAAAAAGTTAAAAAAGAAAAATAAACAAAACTATATACGGTGAGTAAATAGTTACGCATGTCTCAAACTTAGCTTGTCTTTTAAAAATTAAATTTAAAAAAATTGCATAACTGTTTGATGGCATTCTGATCATAATTTGTAATTCACCTTTGCAACTGTCACCTTTTACTATTTGACTGCCTTTGGTGTTTACATTTTTACACAAAGATAGTTTGATGTTCAGGCACCAAATTTGGAAATATTCAGGAATTTTCAATACGTTCGCTTAGGTAAAAAGCCCGATTTGTGAATTTTCCTTTATGGGAATTTTCCCAGTTGCCCATTACCCAAGAATAGTTAAAATCAAAACACATATGGAACAAATTTATATAATTTTTTAACGACCTAAGAAATTTCTTGACCACTCCATGACTTTCCAAGTGTTTTTTAAATCCCTGTCTTTTCCTCGATTTCCAGGTTTCTCAGAAAAGTATACATACTCCCTGCGTTGACTGTTCAGAGTAGGCAACACACGTTGCACGTCATAAGATGCTTTGCTATTAAAATATAATTTTATAAATGAGAACAATAGTTTGCTTTGGATAAATAAAAACTTTGCCAAACTTTATATTACAAAAAAGATGTACAGTGGACTATACCCGTAGCAAACTGTTGTTCTCATTTATAAAGTTATATTTTATTAGCAAAGCAACATATGACATGCAATATGCGTTAGCTACTCTGAAGAATCAAGGGATTACACCATAAAATAGGCACCCTTAGATTGCTTCAAAATTTCTATTCTATTTTAGGAAGATTTACGATCTCTATCGAGATATTTCTCAAATAATTTTAAAAAACTGCGTACTACTCATAGTTTAACTATGGCTATTTAATTAAGCAAATTGTTAGAATAGTTTTTATTTTAATCTTGCGTGTGGGCTGTCTTAAAAACAACAGAAGATAAAACCACACAATAAAATAAACAAGGCAAGAGAATATGTCAACAGCAACACTATAGTAGTAGGTAAAACTGATGTTTTTAACTATTAACACAGTTTAGACATAATAATTACCTTTGTCGAATAAAATAGTCAAAAAATGTTTGTTGAGAAATCTGGATTCTGAATAATCCAATATGTTTTACTTCTATCAAAGATTAAATAAAAAAAACTGCTGTCAAAATTGCTACCTTAAAGCCATTTTCAGCTATTATTTAAGAATTGGATCATTACCATTTAATGTGACAGCGCGTGCAAGCTAAAATATGAAAAAAGTTGGATATAATACCAACAAAATAATTAAATTAATACCCTGAATGAAACACCAATACAAAAACGCTGTTCTGTAATATTATTAACTTGTATAGTTAAGCGTAATTTACACTATATTGGCCAATCTATTCTACACCTACAGGTATCAAATAAAGAAATTGAACTAAAATTTGAAAATAAGAAGCTTCTTCCACAAATCACAATTACGATCTTTAAAATAACCTTAAACCTGTTTAAATAAAACACACACTCGTACAAGTTTCATGCTTTTACTATGAATTTTGTATGTATCCACCAGACTACAATAAACTTAGCGTAACACAATTATTCTACAATGACATTATTATCTATGTAGTACTACCATCATGCAGAATTAAGATGCAAAATGTAAACACCTTTCACAACAAATGGGAGAAATTAAACAGTGGTGTAAACATCACTTTCGTTTTTACTCCCAAATAAAGGCTTCCTGATCTGAAAAGATATTGTTAAAGCAAAAATCGCAAACGTGTATGTTTCGTAATGCGATATTCCAAATTTACAATGAAAATTCGAACTCATAAATAAGATTGAGAATGAGATTGTACTACGTAGTATGTACTAATATTACTAATAATAGCGAATTAGGCAGTTAGGCGATCCGCCGTAAATAAAAAGTATTAGAATAAATCGTAAGTAATAAATATCAAAACACATTGAACTCATTGATGGGTGCAGAATCAAAATGATTAAATAAATAGATATATACAGTGTTTCACAGAGTAGCTTCCATTGCATTTTAACCATATTGTAATTTGATTAGAATCAAAATTAAGTAGGTTGTCTACAGAATTTTATCACATCACATGTTTGTCTTAATATACACGAAAAATAAGAGCAAATCACACGTTAGGTAGCGGCGGTTTTGAGATAGAGCACTCGCTTACCAATGCGAGAATCCTGGGTTCGATTCCCAAAAAAATACTCATACATTATTTTTTCTTTCTTATAATACACAATACAAAAAAAGTATGAACATTTTCGAGTATTTTAAAAAGCACTTCAGAATAAAAACGTTGTAAGTACATAAATACGAGATGAACATTAATTTAAAAAAATAATTTCATGAGAATTGAACCCGGGATCCTTGATCAGCGAATACTCACTCTATCTTAAAGACCATTCCCTGCAAATACGTGGACTGATCTTATTTCATGCACATTAAGGCAAACATTCAATGCAATAAAATTCCCAAGTAACACAGTTACAACGTTTAGTTTTGTGTAAAATTCCTAGCGATTCTATACAACAGAAAAAGCATACGCCCACGCATTTCATATAATGCCGACTGTTGCTTCAGCAGTATGTGAAGCGAAAATTGTTTCTTATTTGTTTACTAACACATTGCCCATGTTAATCTTGGTATTTTATAAATTGCCTAGGCATACTACTAAACTATATATTGAAAAAAAAACATTTATTTTTATACTTTGCCTTAAACACGATTGGACATTATATACATAATATAATACAATTGAAGAACACCAATAAACGAGGGCAGGTGGAAATCATGTCCCTGTTGATTTCTCTGTCCAGTCTATATAATAATCACTTGTTATAATTTTTTGGAAACCTCATATTTAGAAACGTTTCTTCCTGTCCTGAAACACCGTAACAAAATAATATAGACCGCCCCATTCTTCGACAACTTTCCCAAATAAGAAATTGTCTTTAAAATTGATTTCTCTACTAAGACCTTGCAAATCACTCTCTAAACAAGAAGCAATACAGAAGCATCGTAATGGAAACTGTTCATTAGTTGCTCACTATGGTCTATATAAATGTCAAATGTACGGGGAAAAGCACATTTTTCTTATTCTCCCTACGATATCTCATTAATGAACTCAACTCATAGTTTCAAAAGGTACAATCAAGAAGTCGCAACTATTTGAATGGGTTAATCGTTTTAAAACTGGCCGTGAGACTATTCGTGACAATCCACGAAGAGGAGGTCAATAAACGTGTTGTTGGTTATGTCTATTGTTTTTTAGAGGGAGTTCTTCGGTGAATTGCAGTGATCATAACTTCAACACATTTAATGACATCAGGAGCGACTCTTGTTACAGTTAAATCTTCTCTTCCTGGATTGTCACGAAGTCTCACGGCAATTTTTAAAACAGTTACTCCATTCAAATACTTACCACTTTTTGAGTGTACTTTCTTGAAACTGTAAGCTGAGTCTGCGTTAAATTTAAGCTCGTTAGACGTCTTTATTAAAGAAATCTATATACTAAATCCAGATCCCTTTCACCTGTCTCAACTTTTGTTATGACAGGCGCGAACACGGGTTCAACTAGTTTGAACTATAATACGCTGTTTCAGAGAACAGTTGATATTTACATCGGCCATGTTGAATAACAAGTGAGCGGTTTATACGACAATGGTTATGTATTGCTTGCTATTTAGAGTCGAGTACGTGCAATAGCAAATAATTGCACGAATCACTAAGTTTGCTGTCGCTACGTAAATCTGTTTTGGCGTGAAATACCTGCGTACTGCTAAGTGATTTTCGGAGTTCTTTGATCTGTCTGTACTTTTACTACTCTTCGGCTTAGACCGCGACGTTATTTAAAAGATTTGTTTCGACGATCTCTGTTTAGCCCGTGTTGTTCTTTTTATACTCAACTCAGAGTCAAATTTGGCTTTCAAATTGCCGCCAACTACTTAGTCGTATACTAACTAGCGTAAGCCAGCCAACTTTGACAACACGTTTAGGTTCGCATGAAACAACTGGAATTACCTATACCGGGAAGGTCTAGGCATACCTTTTAAACATTGATGCAGCAGAAGCCGAAAATCAGTATTAGTAGGTATAAACTCCAGTCTTCATACCTAGACTTTGCCCATGGCAGAACGACGCAAATGAAATGTTGGAAATGCAAAACATGGACATGAGAACGTTGATTCAATACGCAAGAATGGTACTCCCATAAATGGCTTAAACGGTGCTAGCGTTTTTACGCCCTTACGTAGAAACGTCAGGTTTATTTGAGACTTGCAATCGCGACTTGCAGTTTCCAAGTATGTAACAAACAATAAAATTCTATTAAAACGACTGGGTTAGATGAAACTAAAGTGATGACCAAGTTATTTTTTTGTTATTGAATGAAGTGCCGTCTCAACGGCTGCAGAATGTATCATACCGAACATTACGGAAATGACTAACGCATTCCGCCGTCTATTTAAAGAACAGAATAGTACCTATAAAAAGTGCACTTCGCATTTACGCAAAATAAGTGTCATAACAAACATGTGTTTCTGTAGTTGCAGATATCAATGGAAGTTAAGTTAAAAAAAAACAACCCAATCGTAAAAATGTGGGTTATTCTCATTAGTTACCACACACTGCACTGTGGTAAAATTTTTAGTACCTACGCAACGAGTATTCCTACACTACGTTTCAATTCAAGTGCATAAAAATGAAGTACCTATTTACCTCTCTAACTTAGTTCGCTTAATATAGACCTAATGAAATTTCTGAGAACACTCTTGTTTGTGCTGTTTATATTTATAATTTCACACATCGTAATTACATCGAATACGACAACGAACATCATAAACCTTAATTAAAATCGAATAAATGAAGTAATTGATACTTGAAATGAGTAATTTCAATCCTTGTTTACAATGTAAGCAAGCGTAAACAACATAATCAAATCTCAGAAAAACATCCTGCGGCTATCTAGAGAGAAATGTTCATGGTGGGATCGTTAGATATTTTCCACGATCTACTGCCAAGTTCAGCTAACTTAAGAAACAAATGCCTATTATTAACGGTTAATTTCCACCCACTCCTCGTGCAGCAACATTGTTAAATAAAAGCATTACATTTTCGTTTATTGTGTTCAGTGGCTTTTGTTTCAGAATTAAAATTCTCTGCGTATCATAACAAAAACAAGTAGGCAAAATGGCGACTAATTTAAAATTATACCAAGACGACAAAGAGGCGTCCGTGAGGTCGCCCGAATAGGTAGGTCCCATGGAGTTGGCGAGTCATTGAGGTATTACTGAACCTTGAGGCCGCGGTGCATTCGACGGGTAAATAAAATTCCACGAAACTTCTAATTTAACGGTTGCAATATTTTTTGGTAAACAACAGACGCGTTTCCTTTTAATGACGGCCATAGTTGGTATGTGTGCGTCAGTCGTAACACAACAAAATTCGCTTTAAGGTATGGCGGATGTGTTTATGTCCACTGGAACTGACAACTGGAACTGACATTATATCCGCGAGTTAACTAGAAGAAATTTACTACCTCTCAATTTGCATGGTTATTGGATGGTATTACCTCCAACACAAAATTTAAATAATAAGCAACAATTTCCCATAAATCGAGGTTGAGTCATCTTTTATTTTTTTTTGTAAGATAATATTATATTTACATTGATTCGTTGTGTGATAATAATCGACATTTAATCAGGTTATCTACTAATGTGGGTAAATTTGAATTTACAGCAATGACGCAGACAATTCGGAAAACAAAGAAGGTATAAATAATACAAAACTACTTTCTGACCAGATACGTTCATACCAGTGGAGTACTGTGGCTTTATTTGATTTGGGAGCACGATTGCCTCCCTTTCTAACCAGAATTCGGGTTTAAGCTTATAATAATTGCTAATAAAACTCCCTCATGATAAAATTTTAATATGGGTCCATCAGTTCCACATATTACAAAGTTTAATTATAATTAATACGCAGTAATAACTTTTCACATACAGAATTTTTAGCGGAGTAAAAAAGCTAAGCAGTGGCGTTCCGTGGGTTCAAAATTTGGGTAGGCAATGGCAAAAATTCTATAACATTAAAATTAAAAAGTAAAAAAACGACAACTCCAATTTACCAAGACCTGTTGTTTTATGATTTATTCTACGAATAAAATTCCTATTAAATGTCACTGTCATTATGCACTTTAATTTGATAACGTAAACCTTCGTCTAATGCGTGATTTGCCAAATAATTTTAATCTAACAGTTTCAGATAAATGCCCTTTGGTCGACGAACGTTTTTTAATTTATTGCAGCTAAAAGAATTTTTAAAACAGAGTACCCTATTTCCATTTTCAGCAAAGTAGTTTATTTTTAATATCGCTACCAGTTAGCCAGCCCATTCTTTTACCTACCATTCAGTATTAAACGATCTAGATTTCTATCTACCGTCTGTCTGTAACGGCCCTAATCATTTTGAAGTACATCGCCCATGATTTTTTATTTCTATTTGTTCTTCGTAAGAGTATTCATTAAGTTTATCTTTCAAAAGCTGGTCTACGAGATTTTCCATATTTGCTGCAAATTTACAAACTACGTATGAAATACATAATCACTCACTAAATGCACGCACGCTGGAAGTGAATTCCGCTGACCGACGCTAGTAATTTAAAGACTACCAAACCGAGCGATGCCGTGCTTTTTGGATGCTTAAAACGTTCTGCAGTTCCTACTATTTCTTTTCATCTGGTTATTGCATTATTTTATAAATGTACACGCAAACGTATTAAGAATAATAGACTGGCTGATTGTGTCTGCGCTCGACTAATTCGGCCCGATAAGCTGGGCCTCACGTAAGCAAAACGGTGGTTTGAACGCCTGTCTGTTTATTTGCAGTCGCTTTGTTTCAGAACTACACTGCTAATGCTGCTTTAACTGTAAGTGAAATTTGATTACATGCTGGTTAATACGTTTACTTTTTTACTGCCTACCCTTTCTTATAGGACGGAAGGCCACCGAAGCTAAGGAATATTAAAGTAACAAGTACGGTAGAACTTAGGTGTCGCCCTCTAAGGGAGTAGAAGCAGAAGAGAGTAAACAGGGACAATCGTACAATGACGAACGAGAAGTACATACAAAACGATTTAAATTTTCAGGAAAAAAAAGATAAGACTATCTATATCCTGAAGACAAAATCAAGAAAGGTAGCACAAGAACTATTCTCCGATGCTTTATTTATATGGGACTTGAATTTGTCGTTTTGTACCGATATATTTATAAATATTAAAACATAACCTAATATATAATCCAAAAAGGTAATTAATACTTACTTTAGACTGACAAGCGGAAATAAAAGAAACACCCCATCCTTAATATACTACTATATATCCTACTATATGTCGTCAATCCGAATGTTTACCAGTGTTAACAGCAGACAATAATACCAACAGCACCAACACAAAAATAAACAGTACTACGCATGCGCGTATGTACCACCAAATGATATTTTGCCCTATTATTTGAACGCCTTCTAAAATACAAATTTCAAGAATTAATTTTGCGGTGAATAAAACGTATATTTTAAAAATAAAACAATACGAGGTTAATATTTTGCATGTTACAATATAAACTTAAACAAAAAAAATATTGCATAAAAATTATTAATCATTGTTCGTACGTTACCCTATTCAACAAACAGGTCTATCTTTAGAGATTTCGCAAAAGTAACGCAAAGCTAGGGGAAAACCAAAATAAACAAACTTATTTACAAGTGTACTTCTCAAAAGTCCTACCCACTTCTACTTGGAAGATTTCTTTAAACGATTCCAGTAAGAACTTGTTTGCTACATACTTCACACGTATCTGAACTTTTTAAACATGTACTTTATGAGTAAGAATATCTTTATAAGTAATGAATAAGTAACTAAGGCTTTATCAATCAATACGTGTAAATATCTATGTCCGCTTTCTTACTAAGAAAAGAGCATCTAGAAATTTTAAGTTAGACATACAATATAGATTTTAGTTTCATCTTTAATTAAATTCCTGTTCAATAATCTAATCGAATTGAAGTAGTTTGGTTTCCTGCACCTTTACTAAGTACTTTAAAATAATGGAAAACATTCCTATTAAATCACATTATTCACATTCTAAATAAGTTGTAGGAATTATTAATCATTTAATCAAAGAATAATAAAAATTTTAAAATAATTGGGGAAAATAAGTCGAAGCAGACAACCTATTAATCAAATGATCAAATAAGCAAATAATCTATTACTCTGATAATTAACTGAAAAATCGAGTAAATAACGCATAAAATAGTTAATGGTTATGTATATTAATAAATTAAATAATTAATGGATTATTTTAACCAAGCTTACCTTTAATTATTAATATAGAGTGACAAACCGTCTATTGATAAAATATGAAGAAAACATGTATTTTCGTAAAAACACAAGATGTATTAACTAGATCACTAGCGTTTCGCTTGACCATTAATCAAACAGTGATTAATTGAATATTCAATAAATCGAACAAATCCATAAATTAAATAACTTATTAATCACATAATCAATTAATCAAATAATTGTAGGCTCACCGATTTATCGATTAATAGTCGACTATTTTGTACAATCCTAGTGCAGAATCGTAAACATTCCAATAAAAAGCAATCAAACTATCTTCTATATATATTAACTCCGGCACCCTTCCACTTTACTTAACTTTCTGCTCAACAGACTGCGTCGCGCTGCGCTGACCTGTCATTCATTTTTCGAACGACAATGCAAGCAGACGCCTAACGCAACAAGTTGATAGTTTACGCATAAAACATCGACTGTTCATCATCATCATCACGTACGATAACTGGCTGCTTTATACATTTAAGTTATGAGTATCAACTTTTACATGCGAAACAATTTCGGGAGGAAAAAGGTGCGGTGTTTGTTATGCCTTTAATTCATTCTAATGAAATGTAAAAGAAATCCAGCATGTTTACACTGAAACATTTCATTTTGTTTATAAAAGGTAAGAAATAATACCTCGCGCTCAAATGCAACTGCACTGACAATTTACGTTAATTATTATTAACGGAGAACGCTAATATTGGATAATACAATATTTAAGATTTCATAAATCAAACGAGCTTCTTTGTTTATTTCTATTTTAAGAGTTAGAGTGAAGTCACAAACATCGCTGGCAGATAACACAACCCAGAGACGCACCCAAACATTTTTTTCAGATTAACAAAACAGTATAAAAAAATCAAAATAATTTTTTACAACGATAAAATTATACAAGTGTGACATCGTTTAATAAAAAGGAACCCTGCTCTCTGATCATGAACTACTCAATTTATCAACCTGCAGCGGCGGAATGTGAAAAAAACACAGGCAGTGTCGATTTTGAAAAAATGTTTTAGTTATAGTTTTTTCCAACTTTTTTGTACATAGTAAAATTGTGTCCCCCTACAGTTCAGACAACAACAAATTTTATCCGGTAGAGTAATAAAGCGTTAAAAACAAACTTTTCGAAAAAAATCGTAGAGGCGGCAATTTTAAAGTTAGACAGTTCGCAAAACATCGTTGGATTCGCCCTAATGGTTTCTATCAGGTTCCGTTTTCACATTTAAAACACTGTGTTTCCGAGGAACACACCTCTACAAAACTCATCAAAATCGGACCACCCGTTCGGGAGTTATGATGCACCACAGACATACCCGCCCGCCCATCCACAAACACACATTCATTTAAACCACTTTTTTGGGTTCCTGGTGCCCCAAACCATGTACATCCATCAAAATCTCGAATTTGAAAATTTTTATGAAATCCCTGAAAGTATAGGAAATTAAAAAGGCGCTATACATGCGTGCTTAGTATTTCAGAAAAAAAAAAGAATTTACGAAAGCTGTTCATAATAGCAACGCATTGCATATTTGACAATACAAAATAATGCCGAACGCAGTACATGTGAAACATTTCGATACAACGTATTTGTTATTTCATGTAAAGAAGTATACCAAAACACAAACGTAGGGCGTAGTCCACGGGTTCCGCAAATTTAATATTAGTGCCTTAAATACAAAACCGTAGCTGCGAGCTTGGGGTGTGACAGTTTGTACTAGACTTCAGCTACTAATCTGAATTATAATGACTCAATTACTTGGCCAATCATTTTCAATTTTACGAAGAAACCAATTTAAATTACAACAGAAAATTTTCCTCCTATCTACAATTACACGTTTTAAACATTCAGTACAATGCTGTAATTAACTAAAAATTACTTTTAGCACTGATGAGTTGACACAATGCAATTGATCCAAATATGGAGCTCATCAGGCACTATTGTTTTACCTTTTTACGAAATATTGCTCACATATACCAGTTGAAAAATATTACAAACATTATTAACACAACAAATTAATACTTAAGATTGATGTTTCTTTTGATTTACAACGCGGAGGCTTCTAGCAATCATAAATTTTAATTTGCACAGTAATTATTTGTTCCACTTTTGGCAATGCTACTTTAGGGTATGACAAAAACCATTCTTAAGATATAGTTCATATGTGAATCCTTCCAACAGTTGGTACACGATTTCCATGAAAAGCTCTAATGTTTTTCGGCAACACCTCGCAGATTACAACTTAGGAAAACAATCTGTGCGGCAACCGTCACGGAACCTTCCTCGATTCTTGAAAAAATTTCGAATATATTTTATACCGGATGTTAGAAAATTGTGAAAAATTCTGGAAATTTTGAAAATTTATTTGAAATGAAAATTTAAAAAAAATTAAATGTTTGAAAAATGAAAAATTTAATTGTTTAAAATTTTTTTAAAAGATAAAATTTAAAAATTTTGAATAATGGAAAATTTTTCAAGATTTTTCAAAATTAAAAATTTCTAAGTGTTTAAAAACTTTGTTTAATTTGGAAATTTTTAAAATTTTGCAAATTTTGGGGAATTTTGAAAATTTAATAAATTTTTGAGTTTGGGAAGTTTTTGAAAATATGAAAAGTTTTAAGTTTTTAGTATGCGTTAATTGTAAACAATATTTATTCGTTAAAATCGATGTCATTATTTAGTTGTAGTCTTTATTTTATTAATTATCCAATTAAACTGTTCAGATAAACGACCATAAAAAAACCTCCCAGGGGTGCTTGCTCAATGGAAGATTGTTCTTATTGTCATTTAACGTGTTCATACCGATTTTGGAAACGAAATTCATAATTGTTTTAATATAGGCTTGCGTAGATAGGTTATTTGCATGTGTAGAATACGAATCTACGGTTCTTTTCTGAGCGCATCTATTTTGAAGTAGGCACCCCACCTTCCCCATGTTTTAAAGCAGTCAAGTGGTTTTATGATATTTTGTGTTTTCTAATTGCAACTAATGTGTATCCCTTGAAATCTCAAAATTTAATTCACAATTTGGCGATTACTCAATTAAATCTAATCAGGTAAACGACCAAAAGAAAACAACCCCCAGTAGTGTTTTCCCAATAGAAAGTTGTTTCTATTGTCATTTGACATGCTCATACCGATTTTCCACATGTGTAGAATACTACTCTCAAGTTATTTCCGAGCGCGTCTATGTTGAAGTAGAACGAACGTATTTTTGCAATCATTCAGTTAAACTGTTCAGGTAAACAAAAAAAAACTCTCAGTGATGTTTTCTCAATAGACAGTTGTTCCTATTGTAATTGAACATGCTCGTATCGAGTTTAAAGCCGAAATTCGTAAATTGTTTAAATAGCACAAAATCGCTGGCGGGGGTGATAGGAGGATCGCGTTTGCGCAGATAGGCTATTCGACATGCGTAAAATACGAATTTAAGGTTCTTTTTCGAGCGCGTTTATTTTGGAATACAGCAACCTCGTTTTCTTGTAGCGTAAAGTGTATTCAGACACACACAGACACCTCTCCAACGTCAGCTTGAAGCCCCAAGCGATGAACGAACGCATTTGCTCCAAATCCAACCTCACGACGATCACAATACCTTCCTCTATAGCTATACTTCGTATAGCAAAGAAAGTAAAAACGGTATTAAAACAAGAAGTTTGGTGATTGCACTGCAAAGATGATGCAAAACAATAGGTACTTTACGGTAATTTATTCAAGATAAATATTTAGTTTAGATTAAAAACAGTTGGGATTTTGAATGAAGCAATACATAAAAATATTTGCATCAAGCCAAAAATTGCAAAACCAGTAACAAATCGCACAAGCAATATGCAACACCTACACATCATACTGTTTACATACAGTACGAAGTCCAGAAAGAGTAAAACCATACGCAACACGGAACATGCCAAATACATGCATTTTTATTAACCAATAACGTGCTACAATCACGCTCCATACAAGCACCTACAATTGTTGTACCGTGAAATTACTAATGTTCGTTTTTGTAAATACAAATTTCAGGAAATTCAATTTTACGTACTGCAATCTATCCAATTTTAGAGCATGACAGTGCCTACAAGTCGTAAAAACAAGTGTAATTGTGTTTTACAAAAAAGATGTATTACTTTACTACATGTACATGTACAATTCATCGAAGCATGTGAACGTCACCTACCACCATATACACGCGTGGGTAATACAAATTATTCTTTTTATCAACAAATTATCTTTCATCTACGTTATGAATAAAAACAAATTACAATATAATATTATAAAATTAAATTAAAACCATAAAGTAAAAATTTACATTAGCGTCCTAACGTTGTACAATGATTTTACAACTCAGTTCTACCTCGTTAAGTATTTTTATCATTCACGAGTACGTTTAGGAACATCATGTTTGCCGTGATAAAAATACTTGCTAGTGTATAATCAAACTCCCACAAAACATATTTTATTCGGCGCCAATGTTATCTGTTACAAAATTCATATTTGCTCGGGAAAGTTCTACTAAATGTCAATAAAAACAAAATGTGGTTTAAAATTAGTTAAATACACGCCATAACTACCTAATTACGATATTTTCAACCGGGCACTTGTTACAACGTGGTGCAATCCAACGCAAAGCACAAACAACCGTCATTTCCGTCTGTCCAAGATGATCTGCTAGTCAATGACGTCGAGTTCGGTAAACAACGTTTTAACAATAAAATTGCCGTAACTAAACACAGACAATGGATGTATGAAAACAATAATACGTAATTAAAATGCAAGTGCTTTTTTATTATTTTTTCTCAACGTCCTGATCGACACCAAATAAGTTTTGTTATATTTTCATATTTTTTATATAATAAAAATGTGATGTCTAAGTTTAGTATTTTATAGCTGCTTTACCTATGGGACTTCTAAAACCATAAGAGTAATTAACGAAAACCATGAGTACACAGAAATTATTGAATAATGCAAGGATAAACTAAATTGCTCCCCGACCCAGCCTACGCCTATGATTATCGTGTGTAACACAAATAAAAAGGGTGTAGATTTTAAAAACAGGAAATTATGTAGGAATTAATCATCACAGAACAAGGACAACTGGATAAACAGCACTCGTGTCAACGAATAAATAATAACTTGCACAAGTTTTAGTTCTGACGAAGAAAACAATTTTCATGTGCACTAAATTCGGCTAAAATAAACCAATCCTTTGAAGCAAAATCTTCCATTCAAAGTGAGCTAAAAGAAAGCAATAGTAATACAACAGCGTCATATCTGACATTTGGAACTTGATCCAATATTGCAGCTGTAAAATTTGCGGAAAAAACTTAAATCGTAAGTTAACGGATGTAAAATTCTCGATTCCAAAATATTATAATATATTCCCCTCCAAGAAATACTAGTTTTAGAACAACAATTCGACTCCTATTGCCGATAAAACTTAAATACAGTATTTCGCTCTTCAAAACAGCCGCACAAACACTCTGGAACCCTAAACACAGGAAAATGTCAATTTCCTAGTATTATTGTTGGGGGGAAAAGGTAAATATTGGTAAAGTCGTTAGTACTTCCAGGAAAGAAAATGCGTAACTGAACACACTATCAAAAATCAATACGCTGATAAAGTATGTCAATAGGTTATGGCCAAAGTTATACAGAAAATTCAGAATTAATAAAACTATCCTTATAAAATATTAATATCGATTATGCAAGCATCATTAAAGTGTTCCTATAAAAAAAACACTTGAACAGTGTACCTAGAATGTTGGTGCCTACATAATCAGATTTAGATAGAAAGTTTTTATTTCCTTTTAATCAATCAAAACATGTGGCTAAACAAGCACGTGTATTCTGTAATAATGCAAATAATTAAGTGAAGTTCTACTACACGTGTACCTAATTATCTTAGTAAATTACACCACCAGAGAACATGAGATGACTAACATGACAACGCGAACAACTTTTGTTTTTTTTTTATAACTCGAGTTGGGTCTTTACTTAGGTTTTCGCTGTAAGCCTGTAATTGAATTTTTCTATACAAAACTCGTGCTATTCTTTAGTAGGGCTGGGCGGTACCGCAAACCGAGTATCGATACCAATTTGGTATCAATACTAGACAAAAATATCGAAGTATCGAAGGTATCACAAGTATAAAAAGTATCGAAGTATTACATGTGCCGAAGTATCGAAAGTAAGAAGTATAGAAAGTATCAAAGTATATTGAAGGTGTCAAAATGTGTCAAAAGTATCGCAGTATCAAAAGTATCGCAGTATCGAAAGTATCAAATGTATCGAAAGTATCAAAAGTATCGAAAGTATCACAAGTATCGCGGTATAGACAGTATCAAATGTGTCGAAAGTATCAATTGTATCGAACTCGAAAGTTCCAAATATATGGAAAGTATCAAAACTATCAAAGTATCAAAAGTATGAAAGTCACAATCCCGGGATTTCGGGTGGTTCAAAAAAATCAAAGGCGGAAAAAAAAAACAAAATGTTGTAAAAAATCATCGAATGATCCAATCTCACGGTTTGATCTAAACTTCAATTATTTAAAGATAAAAACTTAAATTTTTCATTAACATTTTACCTACTTAACCGGCCTGCAAAAAAAGGACCAACTGGTTTGTACTTTTCATACTTAGATACTGCAAAATGAGACATAAGTGGTTGGTACTTTTGTTACTTTCGATAGTTTGATGTTTCCGATTCTCGTTACTTTCGATTTCTTTATACTTAGTTACTTTTGATACTCATGATACCTACTTCGATACTTTTGCGTACTGGTATCGAAGCTCGATACCTGTCAAAGTATCGATACTTTCAGTAAGTATCGATAGTTTGCCCAGCTCCGCTTACAAACACTTACAACTTTTAACAGCATATTCTAAATTTGCTTTCTAATTTTTTTTTATAGATATATCAAATTTTCGTAGGATTTCTATTTCGCCATCTCCTAACCATTTGATCTTTTTAATTCAGTTTAACAGGAATCTAAACCATTAAGAGACACATTAAAAGCATTATGGTTATACATGGCGTACATTGTTTTACAGAACATAAGGAATTCCATCTGAAAGAAAGCATACCCAACAATCCCGCAGTAGAGCAAAGGAGATTACCAATACCGGGGGCGTGAACATTTTACGGGCGAAGTCGATCACACCCGAGACTTCTGATAGCAAAACGGAACAACACGCCCTGAAGCACCGCGATTTATATCCTCCCTATGGGAGACTGTTTCACTTTCTCTTTCTTTCACACGACAATGCCTATGTTCCGTAAAACGATTCTGCACCCTGTATAGCTAGGCGTTTTTTTTCGAATTTTCGGATGAGCTCAATCTTTCTTTGTTAATTACTTACACATACTAGGTTAGTAGTTTTTAAAAAATAACGTTAAAATACAAAATTTTCGATTCTTTCGTTATTTTAGGCTTTCGTTAATTTCTTTTCACAAGCGATTAATTTTTATTCATTTTTGTCACTGGTCATCTTTTTGTATTTACGCGCTCTAGTTAAATCCATCTCATAGTCTAAATAAACTGTTATGGTTTGTAGACGACTCAACAGCTAAGTTTATATCGCAGTTTCTGAGCCCCACAAACTCTGAACTTTGAATTTTCATTAAAACCTCTCGACTACTGCCAGTTAGCGAATCGAAAACCCACGCTTTACGAAATCAAATAATAAACGAATCTGTTTACGACATGCAATGCACATAACGATCTTCAATTTTTCCGTCATGCATTTTTATCAGTTATTATCATCACCAGTTATTTCGCAGAACCCTTTCATTCAATATTCCTACCGGTCGTTCTACTTCTCTGAATTTTCCTTGTTTACCCAACACGTACGTATTTAATGGAATATTTTTACGTAGGTTTTTGTTATTGTGAAATCGATTTATCCGTATCTAGTTCCTCCATATAATTTTCTGAGTGTTTTTACACTAGTTTGTTGTTACATTCACTCCCCCCTAATGTTCCATTTTTAGATATTTATGCCTAGTTTATCTAAATACATTTATAGCGCATAAAAAGCTCCATAATATACTTCTACGAGCAATATGGAAACATGATTATGTTTTTCATACTTGACCCTACATTATAGGGGACCCATTTTTGAACGGGATAAGATGGCTATCTTTGTTATTATCTGTTTGAGGTTTTATAAAAAAAACTACAACAGATTCTTCTCGACATTCTACTCAAATTTGTTAACCTAACAGACTCTGTAAGTCACGTAATAACAAAGATAGCCATGTTATCCACTTCACAAATGCACACCCTGTATTTACTCATATACCTAGCTGGCTTTAGAAAAATACTAGCGAGACATTCCTGAATTCCACGTTCAGAACTTTAAAAAAGTCAAAGTACAGTAACAATTTCTTCTGCGAATACCTTGACCAATGTACATTCCAAACATTCCAAAATTTCTACATTTTTATGGGTTCAACACGTTCTAAATTTGCGTGTTCAAATGAAATATATTTAAAGAATTTACAACCAACATTTATACAGCCTACTCCTATGAGCACGCCTCAAAAATATCTAGATTACTTACTTAATTAATGTAGGTAAACCTAATATTTCATTCACCAAATTTAAATTCTGTTTACCTGCGAGTATCTTGCTCATACAGCTGATTTTGTTAACAAACTATAATTTACAAAAGTATGTAAATCACAATATCGTAAACAACGTTTAAATTGGTCATAAACAAATTTTATTCAATTTTGCTTATTTACACGGCATAAATAACACGTTACACCTATCAGTGTATGACTACATACCAACGTACCTTTTGCACACTTAACTAAAATGCCGAGTTGCTACAAAGTTGCAATTTTCTAGCTAAGCATTACGTACATTCTTATCGATAGATATTTAAGAGGAAATTTGGGAAATGTCTGTGCATTAAAATCATTACTTAAAAATGAGCGAAACACTCGCCTGGACTTTCCTATACATTTAAATACATTGTTTTATATTTTCCAACACTTTCGATATGCACCTGTCTAGACACGATTAGTTAAAGTAAATAGTTCTTATAAGTTGTAACATCTTGAAGCGGTTGAAGAAAGAACGACCGCTGCGCTGCAAGCATAAGGTTGGGTAAAATATTCGGACTGAATCAACGGAAGCGCGGAAATTGATATTTGAAAATATATTAATAACTCGAGAAGTATTATTTTTAGCAAGAAATTACTCTTATTAATTTGTATTTAGAATTTCAAAACCTTTCTGATTTTAAAGCCAAAATGCCACGTTTCCATTTAAAAAAAAGTTATTTTTTACCGTGGCCGCCATATTAAAATTGGAAACTCAAGTTTTTTTCTTAAATACAATCGAGAAGAATTTGCCCTACAACTTTGCTCTTGGGTTTGCGAGTTTATCTATTAAAATAAAAAAGTTAGCCTACACTGAACATTAAACGACTAGTACAAGAATACAACTGCTGTAGAAAGTATGTGAAATTCTTCTAAGGACAAAAAGATTATTAAGGGGCAAAAAATTCGATTTTTTGATTTTTTGTAAAAAGATTCTCCTAGAGCAAACAAACGAAGAAATCAATTTTTTAATTTTGTAGCGAAAATTTGGGGGGGGGGGGACAGTAGCCCCCCCTAAATATTAAAGTATCAAAAAAATATTGATATTCGGATTTTGCTATCAATGATGAGCTATATTGCTTTAACAGAAATATTTTATTGCCCCCCGTTAAATAAATAAAAGGGTACCAATTTTCAATATTCAAAAATTGATAGAGGGCGTCACAGTGAAATTATAGCAATGCGCAAAAAAACAAATTGTAGAAGATTCCCAGCTCTATCAGCTTAACAAGTTTAAACAAAAACGTGTGGGCAGTTTTTGAGAAATATTGTTTTGAAAAATTCCAAAATTTTGGATCGATGTCATTGCGATCGTTTTTATATTTTCAAAATTAATTATATTTCATGGTATAGTACCCTTGAATACCAAACAAGATGTAGTTGATTCCAATCAGATAACTGGTTTTTGAGTAAATGGGCGTTGAAGTCGAAATGTTCAAAAATTCGTAGCGGCCGCCATTTTAAAGCTAGAGAGTTCGGTAAAAAATCGTTTGATTTGTCCTAAGGCCTTCTTTAATCTCCACTATTAAAATTTCCAAATTCAGTTTCTGAAAAAACTGCTACCAAAAAAACATGTCTAACTTCCGCTTCCGGTTTCGGTTTTTTTAAAAGCTTATTTTGTCGGTGAATTTTTGATATACCCCCTCATTCCAAAGCACATCTAAATCGGTCCAGCCGTTCCGGAGATATGGAGCGTAATGGACCCACCCACAGACAGACATTTTACTTTTTTGGGGTCCGTGGACCCCCCCCCCCCCTCCCGACTATTTCCGTTAAAATCTCAACTTTGAAATTTTGCATGAAATCAATACTTCCCTATACTGAAAGTATAGGAAAGTAAAAAATAGAAGATGGACAACTGCCACGCATGATGCACGCATTCCAATGATTTACAAATCATAGTTCAAACGGAAATATGATTCACTGCGAAAATAAAAACAAGGCAGCATTTCTGAATACATTGCTGGGATGTTTTGTTCAACCAACAACTGTATTTCACTGCCAGATCACCTACGAATCTAACTTGGACTACAAAACCCCCGTTTAGAAGGCACCCATTGACATAAATAAAGGTCATTTCAACATAACAAAGTCTACAAATAACATTTCACTGGAAACAACAGCTTTAAGTCAAATAAACATATTTTTCAAGAGGTATTTACCAAGATAATCGAGCTTCGACTTGAAATATATCTAATGCTTTAAATATTCCAATAATACAATATCACTATTTTTTTCCTAAACAAAACTACATTCACAAACATTTCATTTCTTAGATAAAGAAACCCCCCTAAGGCCTCATTTCACACACAAATTTACTTCCCGTAATGGAAACTATCAAGAAGATCCACCGTTTGTTTTACCACACCAAAAAAATAATTAAGTGCATCTTTAATTAAATACTTAATTCACACTATAATACAGGCAAACACAAATTAATCTCACGTAAAATGTAAAGAAAGCGTTAAGGAGGTATTTGTAAAAAAATGCACCTTTCCTATCTTATAGCGGCTGAGAAATGTCCTAAGTAGCTATTCACAGTGCAGACACGGTAGGTAGGTACAATCCTGGCGTTTTTAGAAGCTCAAAACTTCGGAGATCCATTTTAAATGTATTAAAGAAAAGCTTCGCATTTAATAGGAATTATGTATAAAGGGATGAAAAGATGAGGTAATGCATATTTCTTAAATCAATTCAATATCAAATAAAATTATAACAAAAAGAAGTTGGTCATGGTGCCATTAACATGAAATCTACCAATAAACGCGTACCGCATAGCACCTTTTTACTTAATGACAATATTAACCATGTGCATTACGGCTGTAGTTTTCAGTTATGGTGGGCAGACTACTTGTGCTCCGTGATGGCATAATAGGTGGTTCGCAGTGTTAATTTATACCTCTCTACAATTCCATGCTTAAAATCTTAATAAATCTATAAATAAATAAAAAATATAAAACTAAATCATCATTCACGTTTTGATAAAATGCTCCACGAATATTCAATGAAAACACCCGTGTGCACTCTCCACGCGCATGTTCTTGTCCATACAAAAGACCGCGCTGCATGCTATGCGTATATTTAGTATGAATTTATATACATATAAATTTAAATTATTTTTTGTAGCTGTTTGTGAAGCATTAGTCATTACTGTACAATTGTTCATTTTTAAAAAGCCACTATCTCATTATTATACACATTGAAGATTAAAAATAAAATTATTCCTATTTATTTCTTTATGGAAATCAAATATACATGTCACTTGTTGTATTCTCGGTTAGAGGCTCTCACGAAAAGTACGTTCTAAAATTAATATGCAGATTTTTTTAGGGTTCGCAGCTTCTAGGAGGTAATATTTTGAAGTGGTCCGCTACAAAAAAAAATGTAAACATTTACAAGCAATAATCAGTTATTCAATTTACGTTTTGATATTTTATTTTTTAAGGATTTTGACGGAGAAACACGGGTGTACTCTGAAAGACTCGCTGCTGCTTTCAACTAATTATAAAATTCTAAAAGTTTCTAATTCATCAACACTATCATTCAATTAATAAACTGATAGTAATATAACCGTCGAATACGAATTGAAACATTTTTTTACAATAAACGATTTCTCAAAAAGAAAACCTTCAACATATAATAAAAAATATAAATAATATGAATTACGAAAGGTTTTACTGAGGAGTCCTCCACTGTCGGCAATATTTGTACACAAACTCGGCAATACTATACAATTATTCGCACTTTACAATGCTCTGTAGCACGCGGCAATCATTGTTCAGTACGAGGCAATATTGTTGTCAGTAGGCGGCAATACCCTGCAGTATGCGGCAATTCTTTGCAGTACGCGACAATACTCTGCACTATGCGGCAATATTCTTCAAGTATGCGACAATACTCTGCAGTACGCGGCAATATTCCGCAATATGAAGCAATACTTTGCAGTACACATCAATATTTTGAAGTACGCTGCAATATTTTGCAGTTCTCGGCAATAGCATATTGCTGTACGCGGCAATATTATACAACGCGCGGAAATATTCTGCAGTGTGCGGCAATATTCTGCAGTGTGCGGCAATATTCTGCAGTATGCGGCAATATTCTGCAGTATGCGGCAATATTCTGCAGTATGCGGCAATATTCTGCAGTATGCGGCAATATTCTGTAGTATGCGGCAATATTCTGCAGTGTACGGCAATTGCTTGCAGTAAGCCACAATATCCTGCATTATTTGGCAATATTCAGCGATATTCTGCGGTGCTTGGCAATATACTGCAGTACGCGGCAATGTACTGCAGTATGCGGTAATATTCTGATTTGCAGGCATATTCTGCACTATTGCGGCAATAGTTTGCTGTATGCTGCAATACTTTTCGGTATGCGGCATAGTGTGCAGTATACGGCAATATTCTGCAGTACGAGGCAATACGTACCAATGTTTAGTAATATAGAAAAATTAGCAATACTAATAATAACTCTAATTTCGGGAATGATCGGATTTTTAATTCGATTATTATGCCGGACCGATAAAAATTTCTAATTTTTCAACGAAAACGTTTTATCCTCGGAAACCCCCAAAAAAATTGGGATTTATAAATCCGACGAAAGCTTCAAAGAACATTCACAATATCCTTGAAAAAATGTCTTCCAAGGTAGATCAAAAACCCACAACTTCTTTAGTAAAAGTCAAGAAATCACGAGAACATTTAAACGTTTTTCAGAGGTGTTCAAAATATAGCAATACTAACTTTTAACAGTCTTGGGAAGTATTACTAATTTTGCATGAGTTCCCTTTCTATAGCTGATGCTGTTTTCCTGGCTTCTCTACCTAGTTTGTGCATAAGAGTAGTAGTATCCACATTGGAGGACTTACAGAAAGAATTGCGTGGATTCAAAACTATTTTCAAAAATACAAAACACAATCAACCATGAATTAGATACGGGCGCAAGTTTAGGGGGGGGGGCGGTCTGAGAAAACTATCCCCCCATGAGAAAATCCACGAAACATGTACTGCAACGATATCTATATTAAACATTTAAGCAAACAGAAATAACCCATATTCCCAGAATATAGAAATTGCAAGAGGCAAAAGGAATATTCTTTGTCTTCCTGAACACATCATTAGGTTTAACGCTTGCCATAAGTAACTAACACATGTTTGAATCCTGCTTGAATTTGGAATGCAGTGACAATATTGCTTGTCACATTTTCACATAGACAACAAAGAAAACTTTATAATTTTCGGTTGCAGAGAATCTCAACCCACACTTCATGCTCATAATAGAATAGATAAGAACGACCGATAAGAGTAGGGATAGCAGCAATTATTAATGTTTTCGCCGCTTCCTGTGAGATGCCGATTCTGCTTGGTTCTTGTCTGTTTTTATGTTAATGTGGTTCATACTTTAGGATTTTTTGTTTCACCCTAAAATTGTCAGACGCCGCGCCGTTAAAAGGTTATTTCTTACGCGCTTTCTGTGACTCTCCCCCATTATTTAATACTAAAACCGACACTGATCCGATGTAACTAAAGTTCGAGATAAACTTTATTTTGTTTAATAAACTATTCAACATTTTCACCACAATTTTCCAATACTACATAAACACAATTTCGCTGTAAATATTCAAATTAGTCTGGAAAAATACTATTCCAAATTAAATTACTGTAAACACTTTTTCAGATAAAGTTTGAAATTATCTATGATAAAAGAGCTAGCAACGACGTGTAAACATTAATATTCATTGACCATATTTTTATGAATAATTTGAGAGGTCCAACACTTTGTCCACATATCCTAACGTGAAATAAATACTTCGAGTCTAAAGTCTATTTTACTAGAATTGTTGTGGAAAATAACAAAATAACAGATAAGCAACAGATTACAAAATCTCAATGAAAATATATTTCATGCAGATAATCTAATAGTAATAACTAATATCTAATTTAATATGTAAGTTTCGGCGTGTTTTAAGAGTTTTTGTAAAACTATTTTCCTGTATTTCCATTCCCTGTCATATCGTAATCGTAAGTTTGCGGAATAAAACGTACAATCGTTTCGGGCAAACAATTTAAACCACACACGTGCTAGTAAGTGTATGGTTTTCAGTTTGTAAACAAGTAGGTACATGCACCGTCTGTACAAACATCCACGGCTCCAAGTTTATCTACGTACAAGTACGGCTTGTTGACGTTACACCGACGATCAAAACGAGGACGATAACGTAATCAGAGTAGTTGTCGACTGCAGTCGGTCAAGTTCACAATTAAACGCACATTTCTCGTGCAAATAAAAATTTAAATGGACACCAGACTAATGTTTTTATTGGATGATAATTTAATACACGAAAAAAATTCTCAATGGAAGTGTTGGCAATAATGATAAAACCAATGGTATTTAAATATAAATGTTGCAATTTGCAATAGTATGGAGGAAATTATTTTTAAATATATTAATTGACACAAAATTAGTATCGTCATTGAATTAAAAAAAAAGAGCATTACATAATTCACAACAAATATTGGGTTATCACATAGCTACCACACGATTAGCCTGAATGCACGGCTGCTCCCCCTTTCTGACTGATTTCGATTAAAATTGAACTGTCCCAAAATTAATTATTTTTGTTCCAAAGTCTTATACAATCTTAGGAGCAAAACTACATCATCTACCGTAATATTCCAAATTCAAGTTTATTACCAGATATAATTTTCGAGTAAGGTTAACCTGCTAATAACTAATAAGTAAAGTCAGCAGAAAAACCTTTTCCCCCATACACCCACCGATTAATGATCTTGAATTATTTTTGCTGTAAAACAGGACCCAACTCAAGGTCCAAATAGTTTCAACGTCATTATTTGTTCTACAGCAAACAAAAATAGTAACCAAAGTGTTAGGGTTAGATTTTATAGTGAATCATTTTTATACTGTAATTTTTAAATGTAACGTTTGTCTTAAATAAAATACACATAATATTCCATTGGCGTATCTAATTGAGAATTTGGATCAAGTCTACTTCGACCAGAGGCTGAGGGAAACACGCCTTAAGTAGAGTGCTTGAACTGGGGATATTCTGGTAGCTGTAGCTACACTGATCTGTGTTGTTTGGAAGGTGAGAACTCTCGAGTTTTGGCCAGGTGTACTTGTACAAGTGTGGTTAACCACGGGCTGGCAAAAGGAATTTGCTAATAAAGACCTTGGATCCTGTGACATGATACGCGCTATGCAATTCTCGCGATGTCACATGACATAGACGGTCGGATTTTCGCCCCTATTGACCCTTTCGGGGGTGCAGCAGTGCAAACTGGTTTACAGCTGTTAATCTGAATATTGACGAAAAAGATTAATTGTCCAAAAGCTAGTAATGTGGAAGAAATTACCATTGAGATGTAGCCAATCAGATGTCAGAAGTACTGTGAATTATTCATTCTGCTAAAGCGTGAGTGGTGGGCCCCCGGTGAGTTAAACAGCAGTATATCAGATAGCGACAAACTGGTAAATCTCTTTTCTTTGTTTCATGTTTCCATATGTGACGCCGTTTCTTTTGCGACCCTTGTCGGTCATTGGCGCCTGCACGACTTAATTCCAACACTCCATCCTCGGCTACAAGGAACGTGTGCAGCCTAGTTTATGTTAAACGATCTTGGGTTCAACTAGCTTTATACGTGTCTTCGTTGTTGACCAAGGAAATTGTCAATCAAAAATGTTGCTCCTAACAAAAGGAATACAACGGCCTTGCACTTTTCACAATAAAGCACACCAACCAGAATTTCCATTTTCCCATTCTCCCCCTACTACAAAACATGCGGTGTTATATCCACGCGGAAACCCTGCCTTGAAGAACTGAGTACACAGGAAAGGTAGCGGAATGTTGTTAAGGGTCAAAATTATTTTGTTACCAGTTCCAAAGAACGCCCTTCGCTGGACAAATAGAATATAAATATCATATTTTTGTCTTTAACATCTTACTTTTTTAAAGACATAAGAAACCAAAATTAGAACACGATCACGCTTTGAAAACATGTTCGCGGGTCATCAAATTCAGGTTTCGTATTCGTGTCCAAATCTTAATGTTCATCCATGCGAATTTACTTTTTCGAACATCAAAGTCCACACCCAAATTCTGGTGTATTTATAAGAAAACAGCATGGGTCAATTAATTTTAAACAACCTTTTCATAATTGTCAAAAGTCTTTCTAAATTTGTTTTCTGCGCTATCATCCCCATCAAATTCAAATACTGCTTTATGGTTTGTTCCGTTTATAAAGCAGTGGGTCTTTATTCCCACTATGGAAACGCCTTAAACTTATGATTTCATATTAATCTCGTTTAATGACATTTATTAAAACCTGCGAGGTTACTTTTACGTCATCCCATTTACAAAACGTCATAAATTAACGGTATAACTTTGTTATTTCTTGTTGCTATTATTGTACACTGAGCATGTTTTTTTTTGTTGCTATAATATAAACTTCAATCGATTACGAAGTTACTACGTGTACTTATTTCAATATAATAGCATTGTAGCATAACTCACCAAATACATACATTGTTTATTACTATCGTGTCGTGATTCTACATGCAGGAATATTAAATTTACTATCAAACCCCGCAATATCACTCAAGTACTTGTATATGTATTTACCACCGACAATAAAAATCTCATAAAATGTCAACGCAACGCATTACATTGTTATTACCACAAATAACAAGCAAACTTGCAGTAGTTCAATAATGTAAAATACCGAGGTAGTTACAATGTTCATAATTCGGTAAAGTACCGTCTTTTTATATTCACCGAAATCACAAGCAATAACTAAACATATCGAGTTATGTACATTTCATGAATGCCTAACATTCTCTGAACTGGTACTAAATTACATCATCAAGGCGTCAGTAAAATGAGCAAGTTGTGCTATACTATTTTAATTAACTTTGCGTGTTGTAATCCAAATTGTAACAACATCGTCCTCCACTCTTCCTCTACATCTTTTCACAATAAAATTAGAAGTTTTTGTTCCTACTCAAAATTATGACCTTCACTCTGACCTACCACTCTTCGAATTTCTGGCTTCTGCCTCGTATTATGGAATAATTATAAATATTATGGTTTCTATGACCTTTCGGATATTTCGCGGCCTTTCGAATCCTTCATCGTATATAATTTTCAGGGTTGAGCAGGTAGAATATTACATGTAAAAAATACTTATTATACATGGTTATTTTACATGTAGAATAATAAGCCCTTTTTCTACATATTTCTACATGTAGAATAATACTGATGCAAAATCAGACAGTTTAAACGTAAAAAAAGAAATCTCATTGTCGGTGTATTTTACGCGAAGGGGCGGCCGCTATGGAGGTCTTTTAGACTCCGCACCCGAGTCCTAAGCCCTTCTTCAGCCGAGAAAAGATGGTGAGGATGGGTTAGAGCAAGGAATTTGGATAAGGGGTGATTTCCGCGGACAGTACTGTCCCAGTATTTACTTTGTGGTTCAGGAAAACCACGTAAAAACCTGATGCAATACAGCCGGCCGGGCCAAAGAATCGAACACAGGTCACTTGAATGAAAGGTGAACGCGCTTACCGCGCAGCCACCTTTCCTGATTTTAAACGTAAATAAACACGTATACAGCTTAATAAGTGTAAAAAATTAGCGCAACACTTAGCCTGGACTTTCCTATACTAATAAAATAACATTGTTTTATATTTTCCAACACTTTCGATATACACCTGTCTAGACACGACTAGTTAAAGTAAATAGTTCTTATAAGTTGTAACAACTTGAAGCGGTTGAAGAAAGACCGACCGCTGCGCTGCAAGCATAAGCATGAGCGAAACACTTCGCCTGGACTTTCCTATACTTATAAATTAACATTGTTTTATATTTTTCAACACTTTTGATGTACACCTGTCTAGACCCGGCTAGTAAAAGTAAACAGCGTTTATAAAAACTTCAAGCCTGAAGAGCGTAACTTAAACCTACCATTACCACGCTGGCTCCGCCTGCAACTGAGTACATGTGAAACAACCGAACTGAAATGAACCGCAGGCACGAGTAAGGAAGCGTGTTGATGTTTGAAAATGTATTAATAACTCGAGAAGTATTATTTTTAGCAAGAAATTACTCTTATTAATTTGTATTTAGAATTTCAAAACCTTTCTGATTTTAAAGCCAAAATGCCACGTTTCCATTTAAAAAAAAGTTATTTTTTTACCGTGGCCGCCATATTAAAATTGGAAAATCAAGTTTTTTTTTAAATACAATCGAGAAGAATTTGCCCTACAACTTTGCTCTTGGGTTTGCGAGTCTATCTATTAAAATAAAAAACTTAGCCTACACTGAACATTAAACGACTAGTACACAAGAATACAACTGCTGTAGAAAGTATGTGAAATTCTTCTAAGGACAAAAAGATTATTAAGGGGCAAAAAATTCGATTTTTTGATTTTTTGTAAAAAGATTCTCCCAGAGCAAACAAAAGAAGAAATCAATTTTTTAATTTTGTAGCGAAAATTTTGCGGGGGAGGGGGAACAGTAGCCTCCCTAAATATGAAATTATCAAAAAAATATTATGTTATTCGGATTTTGCTATCAATGATGAGCTATATTGCTTTAACAGAAATATTTTATTGCCCCCCGTTAAATAAATAAAAGGGTACCAATTTTCAATATTCAAAAATTGATAGAGGGCGTCACAGTGAAATTATAGCAATGCGCAAAAAAAAATTGTAGAAGATTCCCAGCTCTATCAGCTTAACAAGTTTAAACAAAAACGTGTGGGCAGTTTTTGAGAAATATTTTTTTGTATAATTCCAAAATTTTGGAGTGATGTCATTGCGATCGTTTTTATATTTTCAAAATTAATGATATTTCATGGTATAGTACCCTTGAAGGGCTACCAAACAAGATGTAGTTGATTCCAATCAGATAACTGGTTTTTGAGTAAATGGGCGTTAAAGTCGAAATGTTCAAAAATTCGTAGCGGCCGCCATTTTAAAGCTAGAGAGTTCGGTAAAAAATGGTTTGGTTTGTCCTAAGGCCTTCTTTAATCTCCACTATTAAAATTTCCAAAATTCGGTTTCTGAAAAAAATGCTACCAAAAAAACATGTCTAACTTCCGCTTCCGGTTTCGGTTTTTTTTAAAAGCTTATTTTGTCGGTGAATTTTTGATATACCTCCTCATTCCAAAGCACATCAAAATCGGTCCAGCCGTTCCGGAGATATGAGCGTTACCCACACGTTACACACACACCCACACACAGACATTTTTTAAAAACCACTTTTTTAGGATCCTGGAAGCCCAAAACATGTATTTCCGTCAAAATCTCAATTTTGAAAATTTGCATGAAATCAATACTTCCCTATACTGAAAGTATAGGAAAGTAAAAATAGTAAAAAACTAAAAACGTAAAATAATTGCAGTAATTGCCAGTGCCGGAGTTATGGTGGGGGCGAGTTGTACTTCTACGTGTAATGTAGAAAATAATTTTCTACGTGTAAAGTTACAACCCTGATAATTTTTATGCAATTGCCAAAGTTACGCAGCAGAAAAAACTTATTAATTAGAAAGCTAACTAAGCAGACAGGTAGGTAACAAAAATGTTAAGATAGGTTAGTAGCCTCTACAACCTTTCCAAAATTAACAGTTATAACAATAGGTAACTTGTTAAACCGCAGGCGATTTTAATTTGCTTTTTACAACATATTAAGGCCAATTACATGCATTTCCATTTCCTGTTATCCCGTTAATTACCTCTAAAGTGCACCAAAGTTGCAGCGAGTTGTAAGTGCTCGAAGTAACCTACTTTCTGTACATAACAAAATTTGTTACATTGACATGCCGTAGTAGAGCATGCAAAGAACATGAATCAGAGAATTATGTAAATGCGATAAAATCGAACTAAAAGTCATTACCGATCTCATGTCTAAAGCATTTGAAAGTTAAATTAAGTAACAGTGCTAGCGAGTGCAATGAATCAGAATGTGTTGCATTTACACTCAAGAAAGTATAGGTATTAAAAATATGTGTACACATTCATGCAGACCTAATTATTTTCGCAAAAACGAATGCGTCATCACATTTCTCAATCGCAAGACCCCGTTTCAAATTCCGTAAGGAGAATGTTATTCGGCGCGGGGAGAGCAGACTTCTAAGGTTGTGGCAATGCCGGTAATATTGTTGGTAGCGTCTTTAAAATACAAACACAAAGCGATATGCAAGTGCTACGAATTAATTGTAAACACCTCTAACGTACAATTTCTGGTTTTTGCAAAACAGCTAGGTGTTCCACTTCGATGAACAATTGCGGTATTTGATATTTATAATTCACGTATTACCATTACAGCAAGTAGGAAGAGTTCGAGAATGTCCGATATACTACGTAGATGTAAATGACCTATTCAGAATATAATTGTCTTCCATCAAAATAAAAAGAGAGACCATAGACCATTGTGAATATGAACAGTACTACATAAGTTGAGTTACAAAATTACTAAATATTTACACGACTATAAAAGTTTGTCTCTTCAAGGCATAAAGCAATTTTACAACAATTTGACTAAAAGGAGCAGTACGTTTGGTGAAGTTGTATCTCATTCAATTTATGTTGTCATAGTTGGGTAGCAAACTAGACAAAAGTTGTCATTGAGTTGGCAAGTCACCGCCACAAATGGCAACACTTGTTTTTTTTAAAGAGACCATCATCGAGTCAAAAAAAAGTGATGTTGCTAACTTCGCATCCTGGCAGGATAGTCGCCACATTCCAAGCGTTTTTTAATTTAAATGTTTCATATTGGGTTCCGGGTTGGCGCGGTTAGAATAACCATTCGAGTGTGATCAGCAAAAATGCATAGCTCTGCCTGGTCAGTACTTGGATGGGTGTCAACGCGGTACCTCGTGTTCTAGGAATGGCACGCAAATAGGTGGTCCCGTATGTCGCATTAACAACGCGGCAGTCGTTAGAGGGGTTGGAATCCCCCTCAACGTATAGATAGATGAACAAATGAAGGAGTGAATGTTATACCAAGGGTTTGGCGTAAGCTGAGGGGGCATAGTGGTTTAAAGGCTCAATAGTCCCACTATCCCCGGGAACATAGCAATAAGCCAAAATCCGGAGTGAATAGGACTATCTTTACATCGGTCCGGTAAATGTGGATAACAATTAAGAAAGAAAGAAAAAATGTTTTATATTATAATGACTGTTCACTGTCCACTTGTAATGGTTTTCCCTGAAAATGAGGAAAACAATTTCAAAGGCAAAACTGTAACGCTATTATATCTTATTTCAGGATCATACAAATTAAAATTTCTTTATTCCAAATTAATCCTTGTTTCAAGCACTTCTTTTTATTAAGTTACCCTTTTATCCCCTTTTCTAACCGTTTTCTCGGAAATGAGTACAGTAAGAAACAATAAACGACGATATTTGGTTTATTGTTTTATACTGTACTCATTTTCGGGAAAGCGGTATAAAAGGATAACTAAACAAAAAAATGTGTTTGAAAAAAAGATTAATTTGGAATAAAGAAATTTCAAATTATATGATCCTGAAATAAGATATAACAGCGCGTAGGGTTAAGTTACCCTTTTATCCCCTTTTCTAACGGTTTTCCCGGAAATGAGTACAGTAAAAAAAACAATAAAACAAATATGGTCATGTTGGGGATCATATTAAACACCATAGCAATAGAAAGCCATAAAAATACTAACAAAATAAATTAATCATAGAAAGTCTTCCATTAACGGGCACTAGTTAAAAAAAATTTTTATTGCAATTTTAACACGTTCTTTTATTAAAAATTAGTAATTATCTACAGTGCATTTACTAACACTGTATTACAATGTACACAAATAGCTGCTTAAGATTTAAAGCAAAACAATATTTTTGTCCCTCCCCCCCCCCCCCCCCTTTCGCATGGAAATTTTACTGTCCTTATCACTCGTGACTTCGTCGGAATCTGACACAGTTGCTTTTGTGTGCTCATTGAAGCGCTCTTTTCCGTAACAGTCACAACCTGGACAACATGCAATCTGTGCAGTTTTGCAGGAGCATCCAACTTCTTTAACGCCCTGTAGTACATATGCAACGAGATACGTTCTTCAAGTTCTTTGGAATAAAACTGGAGAGCTGTCAAAAACTGTTGTACGAAAAATCCTGAAGTTTCCACCTACAGTCTGTTAGTAAAGGGAAATTTGGGCTTGGTTGAAGTGCATTTCTCCAAACTAGCACCTGATAAAGGGCTCGACTGCAGCCGAAGAGCATCTTTAGTGAGGGGAAGCTGACAAAACATTTTCCTGGGTAAAACAGCTTAGTTTGTAGATCATGAATTTTACTTGCTTTTCCACGTGGATGATGGAGCAATGCAGTGTATTTTTCTACCATGTTATAATAACCTTCATCCAATGTGATTTTCGTCCCCTGTGCATGTTTCCGTAAATCTTCCAAAAAACAGTTTTCCATGGCCCCGAAACTGACTTAGGTACAGTATCACAGCCACTAAAGCATGTGGAACCCCAACAATGAAGAGCGAGTTTTCTCAGGCATTTGTTCTACAATTTTGTGGACTGGTACTACTCTGTTAGGGTTGCTCCTTTTCATCCAAACACAGGGAGCTGAATTATGCCACACCAGGAGTACCAGAACATCACCGTCATTATAGCAAGAGGCAAGAGATGTAGAATGATGTTCCACTGCGTGTTTTCCGTGCAAGATCATTCGTGTGTCTGCCTCCTCTTGTTGGGACTGGAGCCTTGCAGTGTTCAGCATTTCTTGAATAAATCCCTCCTACAATTACCTCTTGGTCCCAGTTTAAGTGCTTCCCTGCTTTCAGGATTTCCCCTCCTAAGAAATTCACAAAGTTCTCTTTGTATGCAGGAAATGTTATACAGTTTGTCCAGAATTGAGGAAGAGGAGTGAACCTGCTGCTTATAACCCTACGAATATGTATAGCTTTGCCAGATCTTGATACACGATTGCACGATTTAATTGATAATGAAATATACCGGTCAAACGCAACATCTACTTCTCTACGTTATTACCAATTTTTAATAAAATTACGCGTTTGAAAATTGCAATAAAAAAATAATTTTTTATCTAGCCCCACTCCTATTAATGGGATGACTTTAGACTTTATATGACTAATTTATTTTGTTAGTATTTTTGATAGCTTTCTATTGCTATGGGGTTTAATATCATACCCAACATGACCATATTTAGTTGTTTTTTTCTACCGTTCTTTTCCCTCATTTTCGGGAAAACGGTTAGAAATTGGGAAAAAATGGTAACCTAATAAAGATGTGCATGAAACAAGGATTTATTTGCTTCTGAAATGGTTTTCCTCATTTTCCATGAAAATCAATACAAATACCCAAAGTCATTCTATTATGAAACATGTAAATAAAAAAAAAAGCTTTAATTTAAAAAAGGGAATGTAGAACTCGGATGACAGGAAGCAGAAATATGGCCGACATAAGAAATCCGTGGTAAATCCGCTAGCAACATCCCTTTTTTGACTCACTATGATAGCCTCTGCATAAAAAAGCAGTGTTGCCAGTTGTGGCTGTGACTTGCCAACGAATACCCTTCTTATGCACATTTTTCTTAGTTTGCTACCCTACTATCATATATTATATTCTCTACGAATAAGAACAACTAACAACCGCACTTGGTATTGTAAAACTACACAAAGAAGAATCTTAATTACACTCTACTTTTAATTAAGTTTCTGGACTACGACCCACTGGTACTTTTAGTACTTTAATGCCAATCAAAGACATTATCAAAGGTAATACCACAAGATTTGAAAATTTTTTGAAAATGTTTTATTTACGCTAATTATTGCGTCAAAATTTCGCGAGACAAAAACACGTTAAAAATGCCACGAGACCGAAAGTCGAGTGGCATTTGAGTGTTTTTCGTAAGTGAAATTACGAATAATATGCAAGGAAACTACAATGCATCATCATTTACATCACCATTTTTAAAATTTTAATCAATGATTTAAATTGTTTTACACTAAAACAGGTATTTTAAATTAAAGTGTCTTTTTCAAAATTTAGTTTGCACCTTGTAGCTTGTACTACATCCCCCCCCCCCCATTATAGTTTTTTTTCTGTATTCTAAACTCTTTAAATATAGCTAAATAAAAACTAAAGCTTACCTAAATGAATTTCGGTTAAGTATTTAAATTTTTTTTCAATTTCGTTTGATTTCAATCGTCAATTATAACGTTTGTTGATTGCACTACTTTTGTTGTTCGTATTTTACGATTTGTTTTTGTCGTATCATTTTTAAAATCAAAATTTAAGTCTTCTGAATAAATACTACAACAACATGTAAACTGAGTTATTTAAAGTTTTGCTTAAACTACCAAATCAGATGAACTAACCTAACCCCTCTTCTCCATTAATAGTTTTAATATTTATTTTGACATTGACGATCGACATCAAACGTGAACAGACTATCTGTATTTAATCCCACTTGCTTCTAGACCAGCAGACGGTATGCGACATTGCTTTCCCGCGAGAACGTTTGTTTATACCATAACATGTCTATCGCTACTGAAGCATGAAATAGATCAACGTTAAATAAGCAGTAAAATATAATTACTTTCTTTGTTTCCAAACCACACTGCTACAGAAAAAAAACGACTGCAATATATATGGGTATATTTTATCACGCTTGTTTCCATAGCTGCCGTCTTGTTTTAAAAACAACGGTGCCCGTCAGAGAGTCTCTTAAGTTTTGCCACCTTACAATCTTTTATAAAAGCAGCGCTCGCCTGCAGTAAAACTTAAATGGTATTATACGTTCTAAGTAGGTAAAGTATGTTATATGTAATATTGTTGCTTTGCGTATTTTACACACCCCTCCCCTCCTCTCAAAAGTTTTCTATATTACAAATTAAAGTTGCCAGAGAAAAATTAAGGGAAACTTATCAGGGTTGACAAAAGGATTCAACAATATCAAAAATCAGACTTTTCTTTTAATTTGTTTTTGTCGTAGTAATACAGTGGCGTAGGTAGCGGGGAGGCCAACTTACTCAAAAATGCATCGATTAAAAAAATGTAAAAAAATAACAATGCCCCGCAGTTAGAAAAAATTGAGGCAAACTAAAGAGTGGCTTTAACTCGATTTTGATATTCTCATAATAAACCTATGTAAAATTTAACCTCGACAACAACTTTAAGAGCTTTTTCGTTCTTCGAATACACAGAATGGGACATAAGCACATAACTAACTAAACAGATACTTCAACATTTTTATGCAAGGTACCGGTTGGTCAATATGATTAACTTCATAGTTCGTTGAAAATAGGTAATATGCGGGAATCCTAAAACTTTCTAGAATTTTTACGTCCTTGGCGTTTTAATTAAAATTCGCAGAACCTAATGAATAGGAAAGTAAGCTATTTTTATGCAAGAGTTAAAACGGCACGCGTGATCAAGCAGGAACTTTGTTTTCACCGTTAGTTTGTGGAACAAGCATAAAAACAAAATGAGCTCTCTTTATTTACAATCATTCCCAGCTTTTACAATAAATTTTTAGTATATTTATGTTTTGATTTATTAGAAATTTGTAAGTTAATTCTCCACCAAAAAATTTCTAATTACGGGCCTGACATAAGCAAAGTTGAAGTAAAAGAATAAAAATTTCATGGAATTTATTTTTGTAACAAACAGACAGTTGTCGTTATTATTCTAGAAACAAAAATAACGCGGGCACATAATTAGGAAACATTTGCGAGCTTGAAAATAAACTGATATCTATTAGTGCTGGTCGAACTAATTTCGTAATGTTTTGACTGTGAGGTGCCATGCAGCACTGCGGCGTATTTTTCAGGTTTGCGGCATTGACACGAAAATTGTTTAGAAATAGCCGTAAGAGTAACCGATTTAATGGTTGCGTGAGAGAAACAGTATCTTGGGTTATAAACTAACAACAAACGAGTATAACCTAAAACGTGACGTAATAAACGTCATGGACGCTGTAAACTTACAAGCAGGTACGTAAAATTTTGACATAAAAATATAATTTTAAAAACAATATCGTTACTAACAACCATAAGTAAAAATATATCTACCTTTACGATTGTGAATAATATAATCGTATCCATAAACGTCAAGCCTGTTTCCATCATACCAAACTTGTATTAAACAAAACCCATTACAACCCTTTTAGACCACGTGGAACCTACAATAATGCCTATCCAACTCGTTGCCGAAACTAGGATGGGGTAAGCGAGGCTACCGCCCCGGGCGTAACGATTTAGAGGGCGCAATTGTATTCAAACCCATAATTTGATTTTGAATTCTTGGGGCTACTAAATATGTCACCGTTACGTATTTATGTGTAATAAATATATAATTGCTTACGTTGCGTTGGGCGCAAAATTTTGTACATCCACTGATCGAACTCAGATTATTACTGGGCCCTAAAGCTGCTCTAAGGATAACGCGTTGATCTCGGGTACAATTATACATTTTGTGGATTAAGAAAGCTAACCCTTGCACCAACATAAAAGGTGTACCATCCCAAGCCTACTCGAACATAGGAAAATAACAAGGAAAACTGAAAGTCCCTTCCTGAAATGCGCACGTCAATTTTAGACGTAATAACGATAAAATTTTTGAAAGCTTGCGGTATAATTAGGGGTTGAATTATTAAATTTAGGAGTGCAATAAACAGGTTCTGCTTATAACTTTGAACTTATGCTTCCTGGTTCACGTCTTCTGATAGCGCAGTTGGCAAATGGGTGTCAAATACTTGCGACACAACAACGTTACTGAAAGTGCAGCGGTTTAAATCCCGCTTTCCGGCACTTTTTTTTATTATTTTGGCTTCTAATTATCAGTTTTATTTTATAAGCGCCAAATATTATCTTTCGTGCTGCTTGCTGTTAAACACAATTGTTAAATTACACAAATATACCTGACTGATTGTTTTTAGTTTTTACATTTATCAAATACTTTTGAATAATTAAAAATTTTTTTAAACGGACAGCAATACAAAAATACTATTTAGCTCTTATAGAATTAAAAAAAAAATATAATGAACTAAATCAGCCCAGAGCGATTTAAACCGCTGCACTTCCAGTACCGTTGCTGTGTGCCTGAAAAATAGTTTGCATCTTTTCAGGAGTACCGCGACTGAAGATATTAAATATACATAACAAGAGTGGAAGAGCGGTTGATGAACGTTGAATTGTGAGTGCCGGCTATAGTTGTATAAAACCTCGCCAACACTTATAGCAATACTTGTCACTAGCAATTCTAGGAAATGCTCTGCAATATCTGGCAACATCTAAAACAAAATTACTCGGCAATAAATCGGCAATACCAGCAATAACTATACTTTCGGTAATACTCGTACAATTCGGGGGAGGAAAAATAAAAAAAAACTGAAGCAACACTACTTATAGCGCAGTAGGAAACGCAAGCAAACAATATTAATTTAAATGAACACAGAATGAAAAAATGAGCGAAACACTTCGCCTGGACTTTCCTATACTTATAAATTAACATTGTTTAATATTTTCCAACACTTTTGATATACACCTGTCTAGAAACGCAAAAGCAGTGTTTTAAAAAAAACTATAAAATAAAAAAAAAATTTTGGCCCCAACCGAGGCTCGACCCCACAACTACTTATGCAGTAAAACGGCAGTGCATTCGAACACACCCGCATATCCATCCATGCTATTCCGAATCTGCTCGTTATCGTTAAATAAGTGCCTATTGAATGCGTGCGCAATAGAAATGCATAGAACGTTCAAAACTCTAGTCACTTCCGTACAAGAATACAACTGCTGTAGAAAGTATGTGAAATTCTTCTAAGGACAAAAAGATTAGTAAGGGGCAAAAAATTCGATTTTTTGATTTTTTGTAAAAAGATTCTCCTAGAGCAAACAAAAGAAGAAATCAATTTTTTAATTTTGTAGCGAAAATTTTGGGGGGGAGGGGGAACAGTAGCCCCCCTAAATATGAAATTATCGAAAAAATATTATGATATTCGGATTTTGCTATCAATGATGAGCTATTTTGCTTTAACAGAAATATTTTATTGCCCCCCGTTAAATAAATAAAAGGGTACCAATTTTCAATTTTCAAAAAATCACAGAGGGCGTCACAGTGAAATTATAGCAATGCGCAAAAAAATAAATTGTAGAAGATTCTCAGCTCTATCAGCTTAAAAAGTTTAAACAAAAACGTGTGGGCAGTTTTTGAGAAATTTTTTTTTGAAAAATTCCAAAATCTTGGAGTGATGTCATTGCGATCGTTTTTATATTTTCAAAATTAATGATATTTCATGGTATAGTACCCTTGAAGGGCTACCAAACAAGATGTAGTTGATTCCAATCAGATAACTGGTTTTTGAGTAAATGGGCGTTAAAGTCGAAATTTTCAAAAATTCGTAGCGGCCGCCATATTGAAGCTAGAGAGTTCGGTAAAAAATCGTTTGATTTGTCCTAAGGCCTTCTTTAATCTCCACTATTAAAATTTCCAAAATTCCGTTTCTGAAAAAAATGCTACCAAAAAAACATGTCTAACTTCCGCTTCCGGTTTCGGATTCTTTTTAAAAGCTTATTTTGTCGATGAATTTTTGATATACCTCCTCATTCCAAAGCACATCGAAATCGGTCCAGCCGTTCCGGAGATATGAGCGTTACCCACACACAGACAGACAGACAGACACACCCACAGACAGACATTTTTTAAAAACCACTTTTTTAGGATCCTGGAAGCCCAAAACATGTATTTCCGTCAAAATCTCGATTTTGAAAATTTGCATGAAATCAATACTTCCCTATACTGAAAGTATAGGAAAGTAAAAAAAAAGATTTAAAAATTGAACTTTCAACATAACACTTAAATATTTGTCTTAGTGTTTCGAGAGAGTTACTAGATACTAGTAAGTAAACAGTCAAATAAGTATTACCAAGGCAATAATCGGCATTGCTCTGCAGTACTTGGCAATACGCAGCAACGGCAATATTCGGCAGTACCTATTTGAACAAGATTATGCAGCAATACAACGGCAATGACTATAATTTCGGCAATACTCGTATAGTTTTATTAAGGATAGAGCGAAACCCTTCGAGTATTATTCTTCGATAAAAAATGGTACCCTTATTTTTAGAACTATCCTTATCTTTAATATAAAATGTCATAAACTTGCCAATAAATTACACCTACAAACTTTGCAATATTAAATTTATGAGACTACAGTCTATAGCGCATATTTATTAGAGTTTTTTTTATTTGTTGCTGGTAGTTACTGTTAGCTGGCGATAAAACAGATCAAGTGATCACGTGATCAGAATTACTATTACTGGATTAAACATAGAATATATATCTCTAAAATGTGTGCATACGTGGTCATACCCTGGAAACATAATTGGCACGTACCTAGAAGTTTACTTGGTAACTATCTACGGTAAAACACAGACGCAGCTGTCTAGATAATGCAACTATAGGTCTGTATGTGTATGTTCGGTATGATATTCCTATAAGATTTGCATTTACAGCATTTTCAGCACCTTCTCCTGCATAAAATACCTAGTCATGCTGTCTTTATTTGTGCCTCCAGGTAGATGTTAGATAAATAAATCAAGACATTTAAAAAATGCGAAATGCTGAAGTATTGCCGCGTCCGGAGTCTGCAATACTTGCATGCACATAATCTCGACAATACTAGGCAATATTTAGCGCAATAATCGGCAATACTCGGTCATATTTAAACACTATTAAGAGGCATCCATCGGCAATAACTATTATTTCGACAATAGGGGTATAGCTTTTGGGGTATTATTCTTGGAAAAAATGACCCCTTCTTTATACATTTAACGCTCTAGTTTTAACATGAAATGCCATGAATTCGTCAATAAATTACATTTACAAATATTTTGTAAATAATAAATTTATGAGATTAGAATCAACATTTTTTAAAGGTTTTTCTGTTTGTTGCTAAATAGTAGGGGTTACTATTAGCTGTCGATATTAATTATTAGAGATACTAATTTTTCAATATTGCACATGTTACTCGTGGAAAATGTATCTCAAAACACAAATGTTTGTAGATGTGAGCGTATGTTGGAAAATACATTGGTATCTAGAAGTTCACCTGGTAACAATCTACGGTAAAACACACAAACGTCTGGAAAATGCAAATGTGTGTATATTGCATATGGTATTCCTGTAAGATTTGCATTTGTTAGCGTTTTCAACACCTTGTTCTGCATACAATACCTAATCATGCCGCCTTTACTTGTTCCTCCAGAAAGAATTACATAAATAAGATTTGACCTTTAAAAAAATACAATTTACGAACTTATTACACTACGTATTTGTTGTTTTCGCTAAATAAAAATTACTTTAAACGGATGTTCAAATCAATATGTTAAAAAATTTTACTATGTATGGAGTTAAAAAGAAATGTTTAAAGAGATAGTGGAATTGTAAAATGTTAATAACGCCCATATGGTACTAAATAAGAAATTACAACAACAAAAAGTGAATTGAATATGGAAGACAAATTGAAAAGTTAAAGAATTGTCCTTGACAAGGATAACCGTTATCGAAAATTAGTGTTAATGCTTATTATTTTTCGTGTATAAAGTTTTTAGAAGGAGCCGCTACTGTTAACAACCTAAAAAATTGCCATTATCTTAATTCGATAAACGCCTACTCGGTTTTGTAGTTTTAATTAGTGGCAGCCAAAGTAAACAATGTTTTTCTCGTGGTTAAATTTACTGTGGTGCAAAGTGAACCGCGAAAACAACTAAATGGCAGACTTGACGCTTGAAAAGCACGCATGGCCTGCGCCACCAAGTAAGTATTTCTGTCTCCGACCTTGACTATGATATACGACGGAGACGCTTACCAAACGTGGGTCGAGGCGTCTCGCCGTCCGCCGCCTCCTCGCCGTGCTGTAAAGACAGCAGGGCCTTGAGCCAGGCCTCCAGCTCTTCCTCGGACTCCAGAACCATGCAGAAGCAGTCATCCTTAGTGTAAAGCGCGATCACGTGTTTATGTTTTGTATCAACGCGCTTGTTGATATTAAAGCAAGTCTTCAAGGGAATGGAGCGCTTCGGCGCTTGGCCGTTGTTGAACTTTTTCTCGGAGTCGTAGTACTCCAAGCGCGCGGACGACTCGGGCGCTTCGGCACGTAACACAAAGTATTTCTTTTTGAAGGTTTTGAGCTTTTTTAGGTATCCCGCGCGCACCACCGTCTCGCCACCGGGGATGGAGTTTGAGCTCTTCACTGACATGATCTGCGCCCTCCCTCACATCGATCACTGAAATTACGTCGCAGCAGCAGCAGCAACAATTGATACGGAATTGTCACTATTCACGTCACCATGCGCGGAGTGGAAAATAGGCTGCTGCAAGAACACACGAATTCTTCATGCGCAATACTTAAACACGAAAACACGTCAACATTCCAGGTCAATGAAAGGTAACGTTTCCTGCCGATGCGATGTGAACAGACTGGACATGGAAGAGCCGATATTCGAAACCAGAACGTCTGTAAATAGCACCAGACACGCACTAGCTCAGACAGACAAACATTCCGCCGCTGCTACCAAAACAACGGGTTCACTCCACTGGTATGCGTTATTGCGACACAGATATGCATCCACTACAACTCTCCACACTATTATATGCACTCGCGCGCCGCCGTCTTTGGTTAATGCTCCTCCTCGACGGCATACACTATACTACTCTTTTCATCCATCTTGCCGAGGTCGGTCATGTGTTTGTAGACGTCTGCGACTGTTTGTGTCTGGCGGCAGACATGTGGACTGTGTTGCGTCTTCGTCTATCGCATTAAACTTTCAGGCGAATCACTTCGGCCGCGTAGTTCACTTCGTCCGTACAACTGCGGCTACGATTAGTTGTAAACAAGAAACACGCATGCGCTGCCGTATAGTATTCGATAACAAGGCTGTGGCTATGAAGCGTCACGCATGTACACAAAACAGTACATATTGATAAATACGCAATAACATCATTGCAGTATGTAATTGCGAGTACGCACGACTATTCGAAAATTGTGCTTTTCGTTCACGTTTTTCAGCTGGATTAGTTTTCTGGAGAGCCAGCAACCTTGTCAAAAACGATTTTGAATGTCGCAAAAAAATATATTCCTTTACGGTTGAAATTGCAACGGCACAGCACTAAACTGATCCGTACTAGAACGGTGTCCTGTTGATTGTTCTCCCTTCTCGCACACATGTGCCCGTCCAGACGCTTACCATTGCCAAAAACAACAAATATTGCACAACGTGCGGGCTGTGAGTTCCCGCGCTTGAGGAGGGGGTTGTGCCGCCGCCCAAGAGCAACGCCCTTTGCAGGTCATTCATATATCGGGGCGAGTAAGAAGTAACTGTACCCGCTGCAAAGCCAAGCATGACGTTGTCCCTAGCAGATCATTAAACCATGATGTTCTCTACGCCCGTCTAAGTTCGGCATTTAAAACTTGTTTACGAAATTCAAAATTAAATTCTTCCAAGGTTAACGGTTGTACTGCTACGCTAATGACAATCGAACAAATCAGATTTTACTGCCGCAAGCGGCTTTTGTTGTGTATATTAGTTGCTCTTTACATCACTTGCCGCTAAAGTCTTTATGGTGTAATGAATTATAAATTTCAAATAAATTATATTATCATAAACACTACAACATAGCATTTACATAGTATTCTGATTGTTAGCGACATCTACTATGCGATCATGTAATATCGTGATAAACATACTGCAAGTTATACAGCATTTTATTACTTCTTACAGTAAACTTCTATATGTAGTTAATGTTTGATGCATTTTAGACAGCTGCACATTCACAGTTTTAAAACTGGTACGCTAGATAGCGACACTATAGTGAGATTAGGCAACTTCTTTGACAGAACTTTTTTACACTAAATATTAATATCTTTTTACACGAACGAGTTGCCCTGAATATAGAGTTTCAAAACTTTTAAACGCCGCAAACCTCACGTAAATTAATTAAAATTTAAACTGTTTTTGTATTTTTAACGATACTTGTTACGATACGAGTTCTGAGCACGTGTTACGCACCAGGACATATACCTACTGTAAACTTCAAATTAAAAGTACTGTTTATTTTACCAATAAGAACAAAATTCATAATTAAATATGATGTTATCGAAATTCAACATGCAATAATTTTGATTTATTGTATATAAAACAATTCTTAACTTCAACAGGTGTTTTATTTTTAAGCCTGGCCTAATTGCTCGTTTCGCAACTAATTCATGAAAACAGGACTTCTGCTAATAACTGCAAACTTGCTTATTTTTATTTACAGAAACTACTTGCATTTTAATGTAATTTTAGAGGAACGCTTACGAAGCTTAGTTAGTATGAAGAGTTCTTTCACTACGACACTACCAGGACGTGCTTGGCTTCCGGCAGGCTTGGCAAAATCATAGTTTAAAAAATTCAAAAGTCACACATGATATAACCAATGATGTTTCGATATACTTGGGTTGATTGTTAACGAAAAGTAGTTAAGAGGATAATACCACGAGCGTGAAGCGTAAGCGTCATGGTCTTAAATTAACCAGCACGAGTTAATTATTAGCCCATAAAAAGTATGTGATTTTTGGTATTAGTAAAAACAACTTTTTCCTGCAAACGTTTTTATGGCCAACTGGAGCGGTGAACTGTTGTCTACAACTGTCACGTTTTTAAGCAAGATCATCTGGCAATCCTAGTAAAAAAGCAAATTATAAAGTAAACCAATTTCATTACGTAATTAATAGTTGTTTGGATTTGGATGAGAATACAATACCTGCTTTGGACTTCCAGCAACTCAATTTACAAAAATATACTTTCTCTGTATGTATAAGTATTAAGAATGTGTAAAAAGATTTAAACAATTTAAATTTTTTTTAAATAATTGCACCTAAATCATATTTGGGCCAGCGGGTGCTTGGGGCATGTTAGACCGGTGAATAGCACTTAGTGTGCTGAGCCCGGGTAAGGGGGTGGGATGGGAATCATGGAGTCGTGGTCACGCACGGCTTTATGATTCTTAAAAAAAATAAAATCGTATCTACAAAATTTTGTTTTAATTTTGTGTGCTGATAGAACTATGCATAAGCTACACTTTGCTAAATGCCCATATGACGTAACGTCATCTGCAAGTCATCGCTTTTTTTGATAATTAAAAAAATCATGATTTTTTTTGATTTTTTGATTAAGCCCTTACATTACTCAATACTTCAATGTTCTCATGCCTATAATGTATCCTTTCGTTGTAACAGAGTTGTAATTATAATAACACAAAATTTAATTTGCAAACAAATTTTGAAACACCTAAACAAAATATATGGGCTATGCTTCACGCTATTTTTCATAATAACTAAGTTAATGAAATAGGTATACCTATTTACATCCACCGCACTACACGCTTGCGGCATGCCCCTAAAATGAGGTTTTACAACTTTAAAAATGACATTTAAATGTTTATATTAACGTTGAAGTGTTCGAATTTGTAAAATGTCAAAACTGACATTGCCCAAATACAAAATGGCCGACTGGCTACATTTTTTCCGTGTATCTAGTGTGTAAAACTATTAGAACTCTGTGCATACAATAGGTTCGAGTAAATATTGTGATTTGCCAAATACTAATAAAATTTTAATTGCCAAATTAAGGCGTTTCCATAGAAAATATATCCAACGAAACAAAACCTAGACAATTTTGTAACTAAAAATACAATAAATTCAGCAAGTAGTTTCATATTCTTGTATATTAAAATGGAGTGATTCCTGGTTGGTGGTGCCTCTGCAATACACGGAATTTGTAGGAAAATGTGTGATGCGGCAGGCCGTATAGCAACGCGAAGCCGGTATTAATCCAGCAGCTCTTGTTACTTTTGAAGTTTCTTTTGAAAAGCAAGACCTCATACTTATTTATAGCCTAGGGCCACATAAAATGTAAACCCGGCACTGATAATAGAAAAGTATTGATTTCATGAAAATTTTGGAAATCGATATTTTAACAGAAATGCATGTTTTGGGGCTCAAAAACCCTAGAAAGTATTTTTAAAAATAACTGTGTGTGTGAGTGGGTGTGTGTGTAACGCCTCTAAAGACGAAAGTACCTGACCTATTTTGATGCAATTTTAAATGAAGAGGTATATCGAAAATTGTAGTTCTAGTTAAGCTTTTCAATAATCCCGAAACCAGGAACGGAAGTTAGACATGTTTCTTGTGGTAGCGTTTTTTGCAAAACTAAATTTTGGAAATTTGAGAACAGTATCTGAGAAAAGAACGTAACGCAAACCGAAAACGTTTTTAACGAACTCTCTAGCCTCAAAATAGCGGCCGCTAAGATTTTTTGAAAAGCTCAACTTTAACGCCTATTTACTCAAAAAGTAGTTGACCGCTCTGAATTAACTACAACTTGTTTGAAAGACCCTTGTGGGTAGTATTCGAATAATTAGTAAATAATTATTCTCAAAAACTCATATATTTTTTTAAAACTTTATAGTCGTATAGCCGAACATGGACTACAATTTGATTTTCTGCTGAATATCATAATTCCACTGTGACACCCTCTGTGAATTTTATTTGATAATCCAAAATTGGCACCTTTTTCTTTATTAAACGGGAAACAATAACTAACATTTGCTTAAAAAGAATTACTCATCTTGACTAGTAGAACCAAAATCTACTGTTAGTTTTTAGAAAGTTTTATATTTAGTGGCCCTACACGTCTATTCTCTCTAATTTATAGGCTGGCAAATTTAGGATGCGGTTGGCTACTGCAGAAAATATAAATTCCTAATGTTTGTAATTTAAAGCAAATTTCGCTCGCAACTTATTTCAACTTTGGACACTTTAGAATTCTAGCAGGTGTGATTATTAAGAAGGCATCACTATAGTTGACGTCACAAACTGACTGAGCTGTAATAAAGTTGTAGTATGAGTGGAATGGAGGATTGCCTATACAAGGGTGTCCAAGATAAGGGGTCCATGCATGAGGATCTCGTAAACGATAAGAGATAGAGATTTGGTTAAATAAGAAGAATTATTCAGCATCTCAAGCACATAATTCACATTAAAATCATGGAATTTTAATTGATTTTCAGTATAAACTGAAAATACTAAAATTTTCTTTTTCGTTTTTTGTGTATATTTTGGTTATTATCAAAGATAGCGCAGAGCGGTTCCAACATTATTAAAACACTTTTGCAACAAAATTCGAATCAGAAATTGAAATTTTTATAGGCTGTTAAATTTTCAAGATATGACGTTGAGAAAGAAGAGATTTGGTTTCACTTATGGCTAGAATAGACCACTACATGTTTCGTTCTTATTTGAACTCATCAGGTGGACATAATTCTAACCATAATCGAAACCAAAAGCAAACAAACAGATATATACCAGAAAGTATAACATTAAAAGGGAATTACACTAGTAACGCCCTCTATTATGTGCGGCGTTTCTGTGTTTTGTGCTTAGAGGCCGGTGCGATCGCAGATACCTGCTTAGCAGGTTCCGATCGCAACTTTGCCGGTTTGTTGCTTTGCAACTTTTTCTCGCCGCACATAATAGAGGGCGTTACTAGTGTAATTCCCTTTTAATGTTATACTTTCTGGTATATATCTGCTTGTTTGCTTTTGGTTTCGATTATGGTTAGAATTATGTCCACCTGATGAGTTCAAATAAGAACGAAACATGTAGTGGTCTATTCTAGCCATAATTGAAACCAAATCTCTTCTTTCTTATTTCTTGCCACACGGGCGTTTCTGTGTTTTGTGCTTAGAGGCCGGTGCGATCGCAGATACCTGCATAGCAGGTTCCGATCGCAACTTTGCCGGTTTGTTGCTTTGCAACTTTTGCTCGCCGCACATAATAGAGGGCGTTACTAGTGTAATTCCCTTTTAATGTTATAATTTTTGGTATATATCTGCTTGTTTGCTTTTGGTTTCGATTATGGTTAGAATTATGGCCACCTGATGAGTTCAAATAAGAACGAAACATGTAGTGGTCTATTCTAGCCATAATTGAAACCAAATCTTTTCTTTCTTATTTCTTGCCACACGGGCGTTTCTGTGTTTTGTGCTTAGAGGCCGGTGCGATCGCAGATACCTGCTTAGCAGGTTCCGATCGCAACTTTGCCGGTTTGTTGCTTTGCAACTTTTTCTCGCCGCACATAATAGAGGGCGTTACTAGTGTAATTCTCATTTAATGTTATATTGACGTTAACTTTTCTTTTTTAAATATGCGTCAAAGGCGGCCATGACATCATTGGATTGAGCTCTTTTTAGCCTTTTCTCCGTCATAAGATTTAATAGGTTTATTTTCACAAATAACGGAGTTTATACGTGAAAAATTGTTTTCTTATAGTAGGCTGTGAAAACCCGTTTTCGTGTAGTAGGCTGCAAACTAACAAAGAAAAAAACAGAAAACTACATTTGTTACCATTAAAATTTGATCATTTAATCTTCCCAAAAAATAAAGTTATAAGTGAGAAACTGTTTTCTCATGATAGGCTGCGATAATACAAATGAAAAACACTTGAATAGTTCAGAGAGTAAAACTATTAAAAATGTATGCTCGTATAATAGTCAGAGATGATTATACTATTTTGTTTGCACGGGTTTATTTTCATTCTAAATGTATCTTACTTTTCGTTTTATTATTTAGGAGTATATAAAAGTTAATGTCTTTTGATTGTTAGACGAGCATATTTATATTTAATAGTTTTATTGTCTGAAAGATACACGTGTTTTTTTCACAGCCTACCGCGAGAAAACTGTTTTTCGCTTATTACTTTATTATTTGGTAAAATAATCTGATTAAACTTCAATGGAAATAAATATTTTGTTCTTTTTTCCATTGTTAATTTTCAGTCTATTACAAGAAAACAGTTTTTCACAGCCTACTATGAGAAAACAGTTATTCACTTATAACACCGTTATTTATGAAAATAAACCCTACAAACCTTATATCAGAGAAGGGGAAAAAAGAGCTCTAACCAATGATGGCATGGCCGCCTTTCATATTTAAAAGCAAAGTTAATGTCAATATCTTGAAAATTTAACGACCTGTTAAAAGTTTAATTTTAGATTCGAAATCTATGTACAAAAGTGTCTTAATAATGTCAAAACCGCTTTGCGCTATCTTTGATAATAACCAAATAAATACAGAAAAAGCGAATACTGAAAATTTCAGTTTTTTCAGTTTGTACTGAAAATCAAGCAAACATTTTAGGATTTGAATGTGTATCAAAGTAGCACTTGAGATAATGTATAATTCTTCTCATTTAACCGAATATCTATCTCTTACCGTTTACGAGATTCCCATGCATGGGGCCCTTATCTTCAGGACACCCCGTATAGCTTGTTTTCTTAGAAATTTAACAGCCGGTGAACTGTACAACGCTATAATTAAAAATTTGCACTTTTGCAAATATGGTAAGTATTAATATCTAGCATGGGAAAGTCCACTCTAAGTACACACTTCAGCTTTTTTGTAAGTAAAGGTGGCTGAGGGCACTCACGTCATAACAAATTTAATACCCTTCTGGTCTCCTTCACATCCTACAACTTTTTATTATTATATTTTTTTAACCTCTGAGTAGGTATTTACGGTGAAGTGTGGATCGTTTTAAAAAGGACATTCGGTATATTAAAACATAATGCGATATTCATTCAAATGGGCTATCGCTGTTATCTGAAAATAGAAAAGTAACCATAAAATTTAAATTTTATAGTAAATTCAATTAATTATTGACAAATATTCAGGAAAGCTATCATTTTCTCAAAGATGCACTTGCAGTACAAAGAAAAGGATTATATAATATAGAAGGCACTAGGTGAAGGGTAACTAGTGTAAAATAAAATTAGATTTAGAAGAGACAAAGGACGTTACAATCAAGAACACAATAATTTGCGAATTAAGGGCGGACATACGTCCATGAAGAAGTAGTCGGTAACTCTCCTTTGTGTTTATATGATATGAAACTCTAAATTACTTAAAGTACTTATCCACTCTCAAAAGACTTATCAGCATCTTTAACACAAACTTGCTGGCTCTCTTTTGTTTGTTTTTAAACCTTACAAATCACCTATCAATGATGGAAATATTATAAAAGCGAAATTAAGTAAAACCGGCAAACGTGCGAGACATGAGTAAATCGTTGAGCGCAGCTTACCTGCCCGCGATCGTTACAGCTGATTTTGACGGCTGTTGCCAGGCCGAGGGTTCATAAAGAGAAGCGTGGATGCTCATTGGTCGTGGTACCACCACTAGTGGGGCTTGTCAACGGATCAGCTGATGCGTTGCAGGTTCTTTGTTGTTTGAGTGTGGAAACAGTCGGTGTCGGTTGTGGAAGGTGCTGGAGCTGTACCAGAAATGCACTCTCGACATGTAATCTAAATTTAAATAAAATTTTAAAATTATTCTCTGTCACCGACTTCTTTATTTTCATCATGACGAGGACATAATATTTTTTAAATAGAATTAAAATAGGCCGTCGACAATAATATTAAATTACACACGATTCCTCTATTTCTTTGGTGTTCAACAATGCTTCGAAGTAATTTTCAAGAAGAACGGACACAGTCCGATTCCAAGCTGCAGGCCGTCTTCAGCAAGCTCACCGGTGTTTTTCCAAGGGCTGGAGATCTGGGGAACGGGGCTAACCATAAGATGTCTTCAGATGTCATAGAATCCGTCTTAGCCGACGTACCAATTCCACAACCTCAACGTAAGCATTTCTTTTGTAATTGAAAAAATAGGTAACCGACATTAAATTACATTTTTCTTCAATATTTTAATAAGAATGGCATGTGGGTTTCCGAATTATAGCCGCGTCATCACGCTGAAACTTGCCAACGTTTCGTCCTCAGTGGAATGGAACATTCTCAAGGCGGTTGCAACGTAACTACATACTGCTGCTGAAATATGCCAACTTCGGTAAGTTTCACATCGATGATGCGGTTCAATCCGGAAAAACAAGATGCCAATTCATTTCCCCTACATAAAACAAAGATCTTTTTAAATTAAAATAAAGATCGCTTAGCATTGGAAGCGTAAAAATGTTGTAAAAGAAGCAAACGACGCTAATATTAGTCAAAATCGTTTCATGCGGTGACGAATTGGCGGTAGTAAAAAAAAATCAAAAACATTTTAAAACAATTTCCAAAATGTTTATCCGCGCGAATTGTTTAAAAAAGGACCCATAAAGAAGCCTTGGAATGCCTGTAAGAAAGAGTAATGCTTAAACAAATGCCCCTTAATAACTTGGTTTCTAATTTTTATTTTGTGAAACGAACAAACAAAAAGTCCATTTGTCTCAAATGTTTATCTGTAGTAATTACACAAGAGCTTTTTTTTATTTTATCTGATAAAATCTTATTTCATACGGAAACCTGATGCCTATTAATTTGACAAACTGCGGTCTCGCAATTTTAACTAATGGACAGTTTGTCGAGTCCAATTACTTGAAAGCAACCAAGTTCGAGTTGTTCAAAGGTGATTACTTACGTTTTAAAATCTCTTACGCTTGGTATTTTTGTTATCGTTTCTGTGGTGGAACTAAATAATAATTTATCCCCTTGCAATTTTGCCTTTCTCTTTATCTGCTGATAAAGTGACAAAACAACGCCTCGATATGGCTTATTTCGTTATTTTATATAGGAGTTAAATTATTATCAGAGGTTTTTTTCCGGCAACTTTTTGTTCCATACTGTACCATAAATAAAATGTACTTGTGTATGTTGATGGGCGAAGGTCCATTCATTTACTTTACTGTAAGTTATCTCCAGTTTGCTTCATTAACTGTTCGTATAATAATTATCGTAAAATATCCAATTTTTAAAGTAAACGCCGGAGCCTAATGCATAAGTTCTACATTATTTTTGGTATCATTTTTTGGTATCATTGTTTTATTTAAGAGTTCGGTAATTATAAAAATGGTTTATTATGCAGCAAAGCAGCAGTCTAGATTATTGTGACCAGATATTTGTTAGAAATAGCATACACGTCCACTGCAGCAGCGTAAATTTTTTGATAACCCACAATTGTAAACCAAGACTGCCAAGTTCCAGGTTATAGTCTACAGGGTCAGTGGCGGAACGCAAACCGTAAGCCCCCCCCCCTCGCAAAATTTTATAATAGGCCGGCCTCCGCACCAGTTATAGGCAAATTAAACAAAAAACATATCTACGTTTAACAGCCACATATCAGAATTTTTATTAAATGGTTTAAACATTACTAAAGCTATAACAGTTTAGCAGGTAAGCTTGCCTTATTTTTGTTATTGATATTCGACAAACAGCTATATTTGTTTTGTGTTGCTGTTCAGATCTAGTACTTCAACAATTTCATTTGGTTTCTCCATATTACTGACACTAGCATATTTAGAAAATTCACTTCTACCACCATATGCAGAAACTGCTAATTTGTGGTAGTTTTTTATCCCTATTTTCGTTTTTGGGCGCCACTTAGCGTAGCTTAGCTAGACTTATATTTAATGTGTACTTTAAAATTAAACCACATTTGTATTTTAAATATTTAATTAGCTGAACCCGTAGCCCACGCCCCACGCATTTCTCCTAATAAAATTGTTAGTAAATGTATTAGAAGTAAGTCGTGCCGAACACTGCATTTCCTCATGACAGCTGAGGCGAGACTGATCGCAGGTGGAACGGAAAAGTCGGCCGCGCACGCAGCAGCCGAGCAGAAAGATTAGTCAAACCGAAGATCGGCCTTTAATATATATACAAATACTCATTACTTTAATATATAGACTACTGGAATATCATATTCAGAACAAAAATAAAAATACTTTTTTGTGGTTTTGTGTTTTGAAGTACAATGACCGTGTATTTTTTCTCTCTTTTTATTTTTAGTTTCTGACGGCTTTTGATAGCCCTGGGCCCCTAAAAGGCTTGAGCTCCTAAAAGGCTTGGCTCCCCTGCTGTGCGAGGGTTACGGGGGGTTTGTTATGCCACTGCACAGGGTGTCCAATATAAGAAGTGCATGCACGGGGATCTCGTAAACGATGAGAGATAGAGATTCGATTAAATGAGAAGAATTATTCAGCATCTCAAGTACTACTACGATTTACATTCAAATCATAGAAATTTTGCATAATTTTCAGTACAGACTGATAAATTTAAAATTTTCATTTTTACCTGTTTGTGTATAATTTGGTTATTATCAAAAATAGAGCAAAGCGGTTTTGACATTATTAAGACAGCTTTTATGCAGATTTCCAAACTGAAAATAAAATTTTATTAGCTCGTTAAATTTTCAAGATATTGGCATTACCTTCACTTTTTTAAATATGCGTTAAGGCGGTCATGTCAGATGTCACTATTGGATAGAGCTTTTTTTTTCTTTTTCTCAAATATAACGTTTGATGGGTTTATTTCCACAAATAATAAGCGAAAAACTGTTAACTCATAGTAGGCTGTGAGGAACTGTTTTTGTTATAGTAGGCTGAAAATGACCGAAATCATCGTGTTACCTTTTTTTTTAAATTTTTTTCCTGCTTTAATTAGTGTTAAAACAATGTTATTCCGTCATTTATTGGCGCGAGAATATTTAAAACGTAAAAAGTATGGGAAAGTACCAGCGCCGTGTTTCACCCAATTTTTTTTGAGAAAGATATTGTAATCCTGCTTACCTACAAATGTTCATTCTGAAATATTTTGTGCATAAATTTCAGCATTTTAAATTTCCATACCATCCACTTGTAACTGTTGCTACTTTTCATTGTGTATAATTGCATATTTTGTTAATATTAGCGGTTTAAGTGTGGAATTTAAATACTTAAAAAATTATATAATAAGTATGTAAACTATTTTTTGGGGTTTAGGGTCACGTAAAAAAATATAAAAATATTGAAGGTAGTTTTTCTTTATTACGTTTCGGAGGTTAATATATTTTCTCCTTCTTCAGATATATTTTAAAATTATGTGGTGATGACATATAATGACAGAAATGGCAAAGAGTGCGTTTGCTTGGATAGGATTTTTTTCATAAAATACTAGGTTAGAAACTTTAAATAAATAAAATAGTAGGCAGGTGTTGTACCTACTCATATCGCCTAACTTATATAATTTTACAATTCATGCAGTATGTGTGTGAAGTAACTTTCATTAAAGAGAAATTAGTTTTAATTAACGATGTTGAAGTACTGAACTAATACATGCAAAGTTTTCATTATAAAAGTCGATTATTAAACTAACCCTCTTTATTTCTCTTTCTCGTGGTAACTCAGTTGGCCTAGTTTTTGTTTTTTTTTTTAATAGACGATGTAATAATATTTTTATAAATTGTTATTGAATAACGCTAATACAGAGTCCTCCACCTCAAGCTCCCTAGGCCCATAACTTTTTTATTTAAAGATCTATGACGGACGAGACATCAAATTGTGGCTAATCTTAAAATCTTTCAAAATAGCCAATGAAAATCCAAAAACAAATTGACAGTCAAAAAGGAACCTGTTTTGATAAAATAATTTTTTCCTCGCACAGTATCGAAGATTTTCTTAAACATCATTAAATAGAGAATTTGGTGTATAATGCTAATATGATCGGTTACATCGTTTTTTTTTCTTTATACAGGGTGTTTGTAAATTCCTGCCCTCTATCAAAGGAGCATATTGTACGTCTAAAAATAAGACAAAAAGTTCCGATAAACATGTTTCCAAACATGCTTCGCTGAAGAGTTACAGGCGGTTTAAGATGACTTGTAAGATGCAGCTTTTCTTGAATAACTGTTCATCGCTTTGAGCTTCAAATTTGATATGAAGTTACCCGTAAGAAGTTGCATTACATACTGTAATAAATTTCATCATAATCGGTTTCGTGAAACTGGACATTTCAAGGTCACGTGACTACTCTCTTCTCCGACTTTTTTTTGAATAGTTATAACCGTGAAATAACCAGTTCTACGAAACTGATCGTAATAAAAATTATACAGTATGTAGCAACTTGTTAAAGATGATTTTATATGAAAGTACCCAGCTCTAGTAAAAATAGAGTGCTCGAAAAAGAACCTTAGCTTAGTATTATAATCATGAGTAACCGATGTGCAATCTCCCTATCACCCCCACTGCCCCCACTACCGATTTTTTTTTCAAAAATTACGAATTTCGGCTTCAAAATCGGTATGAGCATGTTAAATGATAATCTGAACAACTTACCATTAAGAAAACACCATTGGAAGGATTTCAAGGTATAAACATTGGTTGCAACTGAAAAACATAAAACATCATAAAACCACTTGACTGCTTCAACAAATGGGGAGGATGGTACTTCAAAATAGACGCGCTTTGAAAAGAACCTTAGATTCGTATTCTATACATGTCGAATAGCCGATCTTGCCGTTACTGTAAGGTTTACCTTACCTTACAGTAAGGGCATCACTGATAAGATAGGGCATGTTCTTAGACGGTGCAGCATATACATTTTTTCGGACTAATGAAACGCTTTCAGATCCGCAGAATACCATATATCAAACTTAAAATCAGCCGGGATCTACAACATCCCTTGCTCTTGTGGCTCAAACTACATCGGACAAACTGGTTATTCTATTGAGTTAAGATTGCGAGAGCACAGAGGTGATTGGTAACACAGACGCATCACTGGTTTAACTCGGCATAAGATAAACTTTGAGAACGCTCGAGTGCTCGCCAGAGTACCACATAAAGCAATTGAAAGTGAGACACAATCTAACACCTTCGGATCAAATCCGCCCGAAAGTTCTAACAATCTAAGCACACGGCCCCGTTTAGGCAGGCAGGGCCCACGAATAATATTGCTCAAACTTTTAGAGCAAATATTTGTAAAAGCAGACAAGCTACAGGTCGGTCCTTACCTGGTTATGCTGGGTGTAATTCTCAAATGACGACGCGGTCTAAACCGAAACTAAATTGTAATATTAACAGTTCCATAAAATCTACGAAATATATAAGAAATTTCATAAATTTCAGTAAATGTGAGAAAGGTCCCGTGACAGTTTCCCGACAGCTTTTTTCGGAATAGTATTCAAAAATATACAGGGTGCTATTTATGGAACAACTCGAAAAGGCGACGTTAAATTGTTTTATTTTATAGACGCTTAATCAGCATAAAAACTTAAAATTCTTCCAGATTTCAGCAAATATGTAACTGGAATAATAAGAAAGTTGCATTAACAATAGTGTCGAGATCATTTGATCCTGGTATAGGTTAATAGATTCTGAATGTCTAAATTTCAATTAACTTTGAGAAAGATTTAGTCTACTTATTGTCTTACTTAAATTTTTAACTATACCAGTTGTAAATGAACCCCCCCCCCCCCCCCTCTTTCATCAACCATATTTAGTTTAACGAAATTAAACTTTGAGATGTGTATTAATCTATAATATATCGCATTAGATTATGTATTGTAATAGGACATGAATCTAGCACTTCCAGTTTAACCGGAAATGACGTGTAGCAAAGTATATTTTTTGACAGATACCTGTACAACAGAAAATTCTTTTTTCAACTGTTTTTCAGCTTAGGTGAGTGAGTGGGAATGTGCTCTCCTTAACTCCCCAACGGATAGTCCTTTTTCGATGAACTCTGAATAAGGGGGTATATCTAAAATTAGTCGGGGAAATAAGCCTCTAAAAAATCCGAAACTGGAAGCGGAAGTTAAACGTGTTTTATTCGGGTAGCATTTCTTTCAGAGTATGAATTTGGTCAATCTGAATATTTCTAAATCTGATAGAACACCTGAGTGCAAATTGAAAGCTTTTTTTCCCAACTTTCTACCTTCAAAATGACGGCCGCTAAGAGTTTTTGAAAATTTTGACTTAAAGCCTCGTTACTAAAAAGCGAATTGACTAATCGGGATCAAATTTGGCGTTGTAGTAGCTCTAGGGGGACGTAATGTCACTGTGTACGAGAGTTTTTGGAAACGTGGACACTGTGAAATAAAACTGGCCACACGATTTTTTTTAAACCTTGTACGTTCATAGAGTTGGAGATTAACTACAATTAGGTTTGGGTCCCAGACCGCTAATTTCTTTGTGAAGTCTTGTATGAATTTTTGTAAATCGAAGTTTAATGCCGTTTTATTTAATAAACGAATGATAAAACTTTTCCTGTTAAGCTAAATTTCTTATGAGTGTATTATACTAAGAGATATCACTTAATTTTCAGGTGTAGCAATATTTAGGGGGTTAATTTTCCCCCTCCTGCTCAGTTTTTGGCAGATGAATTTACTGTCGTCTCTGTTTTTTTTTAATAACAAAGAATCTGTTTTCAAAAAAATCTATAAATTTCAAATTTTTCTCATAAGAAATTTGTTTCTAAATTGTCAGACAAGCGGGAGCGACCTCGCACCTGTTTAATACAGGGTGGCCCTTTTCTGGAAAACGGAAAACCGGGAAAAGTCAGGGAATTTGGAATTTTTTTAATTTGGTCAGGGAAATCAGGGAATTGTACCAATTTCAACGTAACTCAGGGAATTTCACGAAATAGTCAGGGAAAATTTGTAAAACGCAATTATTTTAATATTTTTAAGTTTGCCTGCAAAACGAAAATTTTGTTACCTAGGTAGGTACAGCAAGTGCCACCTAACCTTGCAAATTTTAGTGGGCTTTGATTCGGCTACTTCCGCTTTGTTTCGTCGGTAGTCGTAACTTAAACTAGCTCTAATTGGCCGTTGGACAGTGTGGTACACTCTACTAAAAAGTGAAAGTCAATTTATTTATGGTTTACGAATAATTGTGGATTTTTTGACAAATTAAAAGGCCGTGCGCCATAAGGTTAGAAACAGTTTGCTTTGAGAAGGGATTAACGATAATTTAGGTTACGTATAAAAAATACAGCAAAGAAACTAGAAATGTAATAAAAAACCTTGCTTTTGCTTGAGAGTGTAACGGCTTCTCGCCTTTTAAACTTATCGTCATTTTTTTTGCAAGGTTAAATGGCACTTGCTGTATATGTTTATAAAATTTATATTTATTTCATTTGGTTTTTCCTTAAAGTTTAGATATTGTATTTTGTTATGCTTATTGAAAAATTTTCATTTGCTATAAAGTAATTTAACTTTACTTTGCTAATTTTTATGTTGGGTTACAATTTTTATTTAAAAAAAATGGTTTTTGTACCATAAAAATTAGTCAGGGAAAACTGAAGTTTATTAGTCAGGGAAGTCGGGAATTTAAAAAGCAGTTTTAAGTGGCCACCCTGTAATAGCTTTACTGAATCATCCTTTCAACTGTTTGGAGCCGCTTTGGAGCAAATTAGGAACCTTAAACAGGCACCTAGCGACCTAGCGCCACTGCTGTTTGTACTACAACGTTGTGCATTATAACTTTTGAAAATATAATATGTAAGTGTTTTTAAAGTTTAGGAAAGTCCAGGCGAAGTGCTTTGCTCATTTTTGAGAAGTAATCTTTGCAAATTACTGAAAACATGTTAGTGCTGTCGACTAGTTACTGGTCACCGGTTAATTTTTTACTGAACCGTCAGTTACGAATTTTCTAAAAACCGGTTTGAAACTGGCCTGAAAAACTGGTCTGTAAAACCGTTCCGTAACGCCGGTCTGAAAAAAACGGTCTAAAAAAAAACGGTCTGAAAAACCGGTTTGAAACTGACCCGAAAAAACTGGTCTGTAAAACCAGTCTGGAAACTCGGTCTAAAAAAAAACCGGTCTGGAAAACCGTTTTGAAACCGTTCTGAAAAACTGGTCTGTAAAACCGTCCTGTAAACGCAGTCTGAGAAAACGGTCTGAAAAACCGGTTTGAGGCCGGTCTAAAAAATAGCGTGTAAAATCGATCAAAAAAACCGGTCTAAGAAAACTGGTATAAAAAAATTTTTCTTCATGTGCCGACATAGATAAGAAGAATTAGGTTTAAATGGTAATGCGTAAATAAAACAAAATTGTAAGTATAGGGTATAAGCTGGTATTTATTATTTACTTCCAATAAGTATAGTCACATAGATAATAATAGGTTGGTAATTTTAGTTTACCTATATCGACATGACACATGAATCATGTAACGACCTATTTTCAGGGAGTTTTTTTAGGCAGGTTTTTTGAGACCGGTTTTTCAGGACAGTTTTTTCAGACCGGTTTTTTTCAAACCGTTTTTTTCAGACTGATTTTTTTAAACCTGTTTTCTTGGACCGGTTTTCCAGGCCGATTTGAAATGGTTTAAAAACCGGTTTGTTTAAGAACCGGCCAAAGATTGGAAAACCAGTGAACCGGTTAATAATTTTTTTTCGACGGCATGCAGTAGTAATGGTATGTTATTAATTAAACATGAAAAACTGAAGTTTCTTATGAAGTAGTTGGCTGTAACACCATTTTAATAAATACCACCCAAATGTTTTTGTTCTTTTATTAAGAATTCTTAAATACTTTTGTAATAAACTAAGCAATGAATGAAAATTTTTGTGAATAAATGATCATCTCCAACTTTATTTCATTAAATTGTGGAATAAAGGGAATTGTGGCCAGTTTACATCCGGTATACTCCACACCTGACAAAATTAACTCAAACTACTTAAAAAATACGTGTACTAATTACCATCTATTCTATTTTAGATTTTGACTATGATGCTTATTCGACATCTGAAGACCCTTATGAATCACCCATAAATGCTTTGTCAAAACGGCTGGAAAGTGAATTACGCGAAGCCAAGCACACACATCTGGCTTGTGGTGAGGTATTATTACCATGTGGTTTGCTTCAAAGAATCTCTCGAGACATAATTTCAATGGCCGAATCAGAACCCTGTGGTCTGCGAGGCTGTACTTTGTACCTTAATTTTGAAGGACCACAAGAATGTAGGAGACTGAGTATAGTAAAGTGTGATCCAACTACTGCTTCCACCTTTGAATTGTACCTTACCTTAAAACAGACTTCGGGAGGCTGGAACTCATTCCTACCACAGTTCCTTAAGTAAGAATTTAATGAGTACTTTATTATTTATATTTTTTGACAGTCTTTGCTTTTACAGAAATCTTACCAGAGGAGGTACTATCGTGGTAAGTCCAGCGTATGTTTTAAGTAAAAATAAGCTGTACCGATCTTATATCGAATAACATATTGAACAAGAATTATGAAGACTGAATTGACTGTACATCGCCATCACCTCCCTTGTTAGATTTACACTTAATGCCCATATAGATTTATACACATTTGTTCTATTGTATGTGATTAAAATCTCTCTAGTATGTTACATATTTTTAGAAACTCGTGATATTTATAAGATAGAGTTCTATGTATATCATAAATACTGGTGGACTGAATTATAAAAAAAGTTATTTGTTGTGATTTCATTTTACAACATGATAGCTTTGAATGCCTTGAGCATTGGAATATGTGATCTGCAATATTTAATTAATGTATGGCCAGTTACTTAAAGGCAGAGTTCTGTTGGTAAAACGTACTAAAAAAAACGTTTTAAATACATTGTCTGTTACAGAAAAACGTACAAGCTTCTTTTATTTATTGCAGTAAACTTTTTTTCAGAACTATGGTTTAGGATCACATTTTCGACCAGCGTTAACTTTGCTTGTTTAAATAGAACATTCTGTATATTGTTCTATATTCTAAAAGAGCTTTTCATTACGAAAATGATGATGCTTTTCAAAATGTTCTACCTTGAAAAATAACGGAATGTACTACAACTGGAAATTGTGAACTCATCATAGATCACAGTTAACAGGAATGCAATCGTAGACTCAAAAAAAAATGAATGCTGTGCCTTTAAAGTCATCTAATGTAAAGTGCCGTTTGAGCTAGTTAAGGGATTCAAAATAATGTTAATTTTTAATGCAAAAGTAATGTTTTTTGTAGAAGTTTTTCATTTTAATTTCTTGAAAAAAGAACTTTTTAGCTAAAAGAATGTAAAAACTAACTAGTTCAGAAAATATTTCTTAATTTGCATCACTACTTTGCTAACAGGACAACCATGTTTTCTTTTGTTTCTACTATTACTGAATTCCTAGTATAACTGTGATCTATGAAAGTTTACAATTTACAGATAAGCTCAAAATTCGTTATTTATGTAGAATTTTCAAAAAACTAATTTTTTTCGTAACTGAAAGCTTTTTCGGAATGTTTACCAACATACAAAGTAAAAAAAGTAGTAAAATACCATGATTTTATAAAAAAATATGATCTTAAACCATGTTTCCAAAAAGAAGTTTTCTAAAGTAAATAACAGAAGAGGTATAAACTCGTATATTTTTTTGAACGAACAGTATTTACTTACTATATGCATTATTTACGCACATTAGAATTATTCCATTTTTGGCAATATATTATGTATTTAAACCAAAGTACTTTTATGTTTATTAGTTGAAGATGCCATACAGTGCAAATTGCTTAAGAGTAGCATTTAATTTTAATTATTTTATTTACAAGCTTTATTTACACAAATTTGGGGAGTTATTATTACATAATAGTTATTAATTTATTAGAAATTTAATTTTTAGTTTTTTTTTCTAAGGAAATATTTGAGCATGTTAAACATCGAAACATCTACATTTTCTAGGATATCCTATAAAATGAAAGTACAAATATACAATTCAGTATTTGATAATTGAATAGGAATCCAGGTTAATAGTGGGTGTTTTAATAGTTTCTTGACACCTATGCTAGTAAAATTGTTTAAATACATACATAGATACAACATGCACAGCTTTAAAATTAAAGTACACATTGCGTATATATTAAAAAAATAAACTGGTTATAGTAGTCTTGCATTACGTATTTTTTTCTTTATTATAATATTGCAGTATTGTATGTAGGGTTAGAATATATGAGTATGTATTGTGATTGTGTGATAGTGCAGGCAACTGTACACTTTTCCAGCTTTTTTACTTTAAAATATACTGTAAAAGGTTATTGAGAAAATAAAGATATAAATTTATCCTGTTTTTTTTCTTACTATTCAGAATTGGTGCATTAGACTATTGAGTAAATTAATCAATGTAGACAAAATATAGAACCAACATGCTGAATATTATCAAATTACAAGGAAAACACTGGGCTCATAGCATATAAATATTACCATTAAGTATTTAATTGCGATACTAATTTTTATTGCATTTTATTTCATAATGTGACAAAAGAAAGCACCTGTGAAGGAGTATTTTAGTTTTTAACTTAAAACTATTGAAAAGAAAATTTGGGCAGACTATAAAATACCTAGCCTGACACTTCAGAAACGTGTGTGCCCGTTTTAAGACAATGGCGACAAATTTAAATATTGGAAAATTTCTGAATGTGATCGAAAAAAATTGTCATGATTTGAAGATTAGTACGATAAAATTAACAGTAGCGGACACGAATTATGGGGCTCTGGGCTAATAATTAATTATGAAAGATTCTATCTATACCTATACAAAAATTTTAACAATTCATTTCTGTTTCTTTAGAGCTTTTTTCAATGTTGTCAGAAAGTTTTACATATTTTTAGTTTCTACTGATTCTATGTGCTAATTGTGCTACAGGACATGCCTCCGGTTAACTTATAAACAGTTTAAGCACTGAATTTTTTAGACCTTAAAAAAAACAAAATTGGTGCTTACTTTAGTTTGTCTTGGAAATTAGGGAAGCTGCATTTTTTCAGAATAATTTTTTGAAAATAAATAATAAAATCCTCTCATCTATTAATGTCGATATGTAGAAGAAACCATGGTATGTCGGTATAGCTATAAATGTAAATAATATACTACACATCAAATTAGGATATATCTGCTTATGAATAGATACACGTTACTACATTAAAAAAACTTTATTTTTGGCAAACTGAGGGGGCGCACGCTGATGATTAGCACTGGTGTCCCAAATGTCTTAAAACTGGTCTGCATATTTTTTGTTGTCGACATCGATTACATTGTGTGGTTCAAATCGCGATTTAAATTAAGTGATTTAATTTAAAAATATTGATTTAAATTAAAATTTTAAAACCAGCAAACCAGGTACTAAACTAAGAAATGTACACCTCTACAAACTGTTTTTCATACCTTGCTTAGAACAGCTCTGTATATATTTTGTGTCGACATCGGTTACATTGTTGTTTTACCTTTCCAACTAGAACAGTTTCTTCAGTATCTTTTGTAAGAGCTAATTATTTATTACCAATGCATTTGTTCCTTTTTGTTTTCTCTATATTGCTGGATTTTTATTCTCGTGCCCACTTGTATATTTCCTTCCTGAGATTTAACTGGTCTAAATATAAATTAGTTTACAACATACATAGGTATAGCTTTAATTATAGAGCGCTAAACTAAATTTATTGTTTTCAATAGTGGCGGCTAAGGGCGGTAGGAGAGTAGGCAGCCTCCTAGGGCTGCAAAACTTCAGGGGCGTCAAAAACCGGTTGCAAATACAATAGAAACAATAAAATGAAATAAAAGAAATAATAAAGGTATATGCTTCGTATACCAACTATTCCGTCTAATTGGACAAGCTCGCACCGGCGGCGCAGCGTCGCCCTTTTTGGCACATTGAAATTAACGCTAATAATAGCGCCATAAAAAATAGTGTCTAGTAAAAATAGCGTCAGACAAGAATGTCGCTTGCAGAAATAGCGCCGGTCAAAAAAGTGGCGGCCACAAATAGTGCCTATCAATAATGTGACCAACCAACAATGGCAGCAAACACAGCTCTGTCAAAAATGTCGCCGGCAAGAATAGCGCGGGTCAAAAATAGCGCGGGTCAAAAATGTCGCCGGCAGAAATAGTGCCGGTCAAATATGTAGCCGGTGAAACAGCGCCGGCAAAAATAGTGCCGTCAAAAATAGCGCCGTCGAAAATAGCGCCGGTGAAAACAGCGCCGTCAAAAATAGCGCCTCAAAATGAACGCCTTAAGAAACGTCGCCGTAAAAATACTTCGAAAATTGATAGAAGTTTGATTTAATTTGTGTAAACCTTAAATCAAATTTTCATCAAAATACGAAATATCTGTACGGCGATGTTTGTTATGACGTCCATTTTAAGACGCTATTTTTTTTACCGGCGACAGTTTTGAGGGCACTATTTTTGCCGGCGACATTTTTGAACGGCGCTATTTTTGCTGGCGACTTTGTTGATAACGCTATTTTTGAACGGCGTTATTGATAGGCGCTATTTTTGCCGGCGAAATTTTGAAAGCGCTGTTTTCGCCGGCGACATTTTAGACGACGCTCTTTTTGCCGGCGACATGTTTGACCGGCGCTATTTTTGCCAGCGAGTATTTGTTTTTGGAGAATGACGGTGACTATGAAAGTAATATGGACGAATATTACAATTATTATTGTCTATTTCTGTTTTACTGATCTTAAGGAGTTTTTTGTTTGTTTTTTTTTTCGTTTTGTTATATGCGATTTTCAGTTCCGTTTGATCGTTGTTCGGTGTTTTCTTAGATTTTGTTTTTAATTTTTTTGTTACCTGGTCAAATTTAGAAATATAATTATTTATGCAATTTATTGTAAATAAAACAATTCTTAACTTCAACACGTTTTTTATTTTAATTTTAGCTTTATACGTATTTCGACATGTTGACATGTCATTTTCAGAGGCAAGATTAAAAATAAACAGTTGGTGTTGCTATAGGAACAATAAATCTTCATAACTTGATCTTGGTTCTGCGTCCAGATGACCTGATTTCTCATTTTTCTGTAAAAACCTATTTTTGCTAGGGATTATGGAGGAAGCGGCTTTCTATAGCAGTGCCCAGGGCGGCACTTTAAAAAGTCTCACTAATCTATCTATGACCGAGGTAATAAGAACAGCAGAAGACAGGAAAAAATGGCAGGCGGTAATGACTCTGAGTAACATGAGGGGTCACGATACTCGGAATCGAGTTACGACTAAGAAGAATAGAAGCCCAGGGCGGCAAAGAGTCTAGAGCCGCCCCTGGTTTCAAAAAAGTTTGGTTTATTATCAAAATATGGCATATTTTAGGTTAGTTGCCAAATAAAATTTTAATCGTATTTATCTTTAAATTTTGGACTTAAACAAAAAATAAAGTCCAAAATGTAAATAAAAAACACGATTTAAATTTTATTTGGTAACTAACCTAAAATATTATCGCATTTTCGAAGGTTTGAAAACAAGCAACATTTCTTTGAAAAGGAAAATTTTAGTACTTTAAAATTTAAATTGTGCAATACTAACATATGTCACGGACAACTAATTACTAAGTTATTATAACCATAATCATCTTAATTTAAAGTACTTTAAAAATTGCGCAAATTGATCTTTTAAATTCACCCTTATTGGACGTTTTGGAATGAGAAATCAAGTCATATAGACGCAGATATAGAAAACCAAGATCAAGTTATGAAGATTTATTGTTCCTATAGCAACACCAACTGTTTACTCTTAATCTTGTCTCTGAAAATGACACGTCAAAATGTCGAAATACGTATAAGACTAAAATAAAAAACCTATTGAAGTAAGAATTGTTTTATTTACAATAAACTTATTATATACATCAAAATATTCTTGCAATTTGCTTTGTAATTTAAAAGAGTTTTTGGCACGTGATAAAAATAGCAATAAATTTAATACAAACCGCACTATTTTTAGGACAAACTTTATTGCTACCTATTATTAGCTATAATAACTTCCTTCCTTCAAGCAATCAAGCTCATTGTGCCCATTATCCATTAGTGTTGTGTCTCTTAGGCATTTATTTTCAAATCATAACCGCAAATTAAATATGTATCTAATTATCAAAATTATTTATATCTTGTTGTTAGACATGCTTTATTTATTGTTTTACTTTTCCATACCTTCAGTGTTGTAGCATCTATTAATTTAATAAAAATTTTCTATTTTAAGATTGAACGAAAGGTGTGATTTACGACTAAACGAACTTAGAAAAAATTTTGCTTGAAAATATCTGTTTATAGGCGGATGGGTGGGTCGTTCGTTCCCCGATATCCTCTCAACGATCTATCCGAATATGATTAAGCTTGAAATATTTAGGCAGAAACAGAAACTCTTAGACAAAAACTGAAACCAAACAATGATTTGAAAATTCCTATCTATTAATTGGTAGACAAATTGGAAAGTTTGAGTTATTGTGTATGTATTTTATTAGGGGACACCGATAGCGATATATCAAATATTTTGGAAACTGCGAAAAACATCCACGTTTTATAAACTGCACGATATCGGAAGCTGAGTTTCACCTATTTTATAAAATCATAATTTGTTACAACTTGTATTAATTTGCTTAATGATAATTTATATGAGTTAGTGGGACGTTATTGCTACCTACAATACTTATAATTTTTCGTGATTGATGCTTGTGCAAACCAGCATATACCTGCATAGAAATGAAAAAAATAATATAAAATGATATACTGCGGAGTAAATACTGAATAATAAATGGACTGATTATTTAAATTTCTAAACAATAACAATTTACATGATTTGTAGGAAACAGTAAGCATACAAGTGCAATGAGCAGGTAGGTGTACGGAAGGGAATGTACATAAATCTGCCAAACTTCAAGGGTATGCCTCTGAAGTAATTTTAATTAAAAAAAGTCATTAACATAGGTTCGATTCAAAAAAGTTATCGAGTTATAGCCGTTTGAATCCGAATATCGAACTCTCTAGCTTTAAAATGGCGGCCGCTATTATCTTTTTGAAAATCTCGACTTTAACGCCCATCTACTCAAAATGTAGTTGTCTGATCGGAATCAGTTACTACTTGTTTGAGAGAGTTTCGTAGGTAGTATACGATGAAATAAAATTAATTTCCAAAATCTGAAAACGATCGCCATAGCGCTGTATCAAAATTTTGAAAATTTTCAAAAAAACTATTGTCCAGAAACTGTCTACACGATTCTTTTTTAATTTTTAAGCCGATAGAACTTGCAGTGAATTACAAATCTGTTTTTTGTTAATTCCCCAAGTTTTACACCGACGCACGCCTTCCAGAAATTTTTGGAAATTTGAAATCAAATAATTATTATTTATTCAAAAACGCAAACGCCGATCGTTATAAACTGTTATCAGTTCGATAGACTAATTGAAGTACTTTATTAGGATCCCCAGGCACGTAACTACAATCTTTTGGTAGGGTGGGCCACTGGTGGACCAAAGAAGAAGTGGGTGGGCCGCGCCTTACTTTACTATAAATAATAACGTAATGTACCTTATTGCAAAATTATAGGTTTACGTTTTTTTGTTTTTTTTTGTTCCTAAAAATCTTATGCCGCACAATCGTGTATATGACCAACACTAACGACGCCTATCGGTTAGTCATAAAACTTTAACTAAAAGTGATCCCTGACATTAAATATTCTTCGTAGCGAAATTGTTTAGATGTTTAAATAATAAATATTACTGTCAAAATTTTGCCTTTTTTTGTTAATTATTTGTTTCTACCTATACTTTTATTGTCGCTGTTGAGCACAGATTTAAAATTTAAATATAGTTAATTGTTACACCAAAATCACCTGGTGGCGCTGATGATCATTTGCACGGGACGGATATAAAATCTACACGCAAGTTGATTATCAGAAAAATGATTTAAATTTTTAGTTGCTAATAAAAGCGGTGAGCCAATAATTTGTTGTGTGGGCTCGGACCCACCCTGACCCACCCGTAGTTACGTACCTGAATAACCCTAGCAAACAAATGCAAATGTTTGTGTTTATTGAAACAGCAAAAAGTAATTTCTATAATGGGCATAGGCAAGCACTTTTTACTTTCCTATATTTTCAGTATCGGAAATGTTAATTTCCTGCAAATTTTCGAATTTAAGATTTTGGCGGAAATAAGTGTTTTGGATATCCAGAAACCCAAAAAAGTTGTTTTTAAAAAGTCTGTCTGCCGGTGGGTGGAGGTGTATCAAAAATTCACAGAGGAAATAAAAATAACTTTCAAAAAGAATCCGAATCTGAAAGCGAAAGTTATACATGAAAACGAATTTCTAACTCTGAAACGGGAATCTTAGAAGAGTAAACTTTATGTAAGAAACATCCGTTTTTGTCTAACAAAAAAAATTGTATGTGATTTCACCCTACTGTTTCATTATTGGCATTGTATTTGCCGCAACTAATATGGTATAATATATTATTTCATTTCTTGTTTTATTCTTTTGTTTACTATGAAGATGTATTCATAAAGCTTTGAAATAGTGAATTTTTGGAACCGCTTATCATTGTAAGTTGTGGGGCTTAAACGCGCTATTGGTATCAGTATAATACTACAACGTTGTGCACAAATACTTTTGGAAATAAAAAATGTTAAAGCTTTAAAGTATAGCAAAGTCCAAGCGAAGTGCTTCGTTTATTTTTTTAAGTCCTAGCTATGATTTCAGTTTCAGGTTAGTGAAAACCTTTGATTTTATTCATTTTATTTTCATTGAATTTTCTTAGTTAATTATTGAAACTGATAAAAATTTGAATCATACATTGTAATTGTCGATAATGTGGCTAACTAAACCTAGCTGAGCACCATGTAAAATTTCGGAAATTTGAACAAGGCGTCATTAATAAATCATTAAGCTAATTAGTATTTGATAGTTGCGATATACTGATAAATATCACTTACGATAAAAATCGAAAACGCAGGTCTAAACCTATTAAATTAATGGAAAAACAAATAAAAAGCAAGTCAGATACAAAGGCAGTGTTGTTGATCCTGACCTAGTTGAAGGTTTTTGAACTCCCCTTCGGAGAACTAAGCTTCACTCGATTTTGCAACCATTTATTAGCACACTGCTTGACAATAAGAATAATAATTAATTTGCTGCCTACTCTCTCTTTCTGTTTTTGCTTTGTTACAAATTACAATATGGAAATCAAAATGATAGGATTATTTAGCGTGGAATAATGTCATCAAATACAAATAATGCAACCATAACGTTTTTTTTTCTAAAGACAGATAATTACTAATTTAATTTTTTACTTTGAAAATTACTACATTGCGATTAACTACCCATATAATAAATTATATATTAATTACTTATTTGATATTAACACACTATTTTAATAACACGCTTTAACAACTATTCATCAAAATACTTATACGACTACAGCAGTTAATTAATAATTTAACTTATGTAAATTACGTTTTTATATATTTACTTCAGAATTACATAATTTCACTTTTTACAAATCTTTATACTAAGATTCAACTACCGTATAATAAAACGTAATCCTAATCAACAAATCTTAAATCTCATTTTAAATTTAGTATTAATTTAAATATTAAAAATTAAAAAATAAATAGAGAGAAATATAATAAATTGCTAAAATTATAAACCAAACAAATAAATATAAAGTAAGTTTTGAAACAACTAGAAACATTTTAAACACTTTGTTTAATGCAAAATCAAAAACAGACGATTTACTAAAAACAGGCATTTTAAAATTAAATTGTTCGCATTGTAATTCGGTTTATATAGGCCAGACAATTAGAAATTTTTATACCCACATAAATCCAATTACGCTAAACACTTACTAGAACACAATCATTCAATGACATCTAATAACACTATAAAATGTGTACACTTTTGTGATGATAAACGTAAATTAGATATACTAGAAGCTTTTGAAATTCACAAACATTTAAAAAACTGTACCGTTAATGAATGAGCAAGTTCTATTGCTGTAACAATACACTAACTGTTTACTTCCTAATATAACCTCTGACAATGGCATGTAAACATAAATAAATAAATATTGTTAAAGTAATAAGTATTTTATATACAGATAATCATTAAATAAATTAATAACTGAAAATGGTTAATATAAAATGTGCACATGTAACGCTCTAGTTTATAAACTTTAACAAAGGTTTTGGAATCATTTGCTTATTTATGTAAATTATAAGCCTGCAATAACGTGCACAAAAAAACAGACTTGATTTAACGCATTCATTTAAATTCAGAAAGTGTAAAACCTTCACCCAGGTAACTTATTTGTTTAATTCACAAAATTATCGTTTGAAAAAAGTAAATATAGATCCTGATTTAGTTAATTCATTCAGAAGATTAACAATTCCAATGTCGTGTGCACCAAAGCTCATAAAGTTATTCACCTTGATGTTTTAATCGAAAAAAGTATAAATTATATTGCGAAGGCTAGTGATTATTCAAAATCGAGTAAAAACCTAATTTATATTTTTTTCCAGCCTGAGGCAATGATTTTTATGCAACAAAATAAGGAAAATGAAAGGCATGGTCGGAATAAGAAATAACACAAACTTATCTAACCTCAAGCATTGTTATGTTCTTTTTTGAATATAAAAGCAATACTTATATTGTAAATTTAGCTTCACGCAGAAAGGAGGACATTTGGGATGCAGGCCGGCGTGGCAACGTGGGCGATGCCCTCCTAACAAACAAGTTACGCAAACAATATTACATACAACACACTCCACTCATCTAAGACATATAACACCATTTTAATTTTACTACTGCAGGAGAGCAATGTTTTTGTAAGATTGTAGAGTAGCAAAGTACATACATTTTATTCTCTATTTGCACAGTTGTTTTTAAAATAGAATAGCGGCTGTCGCCAAACGAGATTAGATATAGAAAAGTCCCTCAGCAAGGGGATTTGTGCCATAATAGAGGCATAAACAAAGAACATGTTTATGATTCAGGTTATTTGACATTTGTATCATTATGTTTATGTTATAGTATAAACAAATCCGGCAAGGTTACATCAGTAGCACCTAAAATACATGTACCATGTCAGTGTTGGTCAGTTCACAACCTTTTGTGCTGTTGTGTGATGGTACATTCTAGAAACTCAACACAATTTAGAAAAAAAAACAGAATCACTAGTTATATTATTTGTGATAAGCGGAATTTATGCAGTTAGCAATTGATATACAATTACAACAAAAAATTGATTTATTTTTCAATATTCCATTATTTTACTTTTTATGGCCAATATTTAGAAATGGTTTTACAATTTGATTTGAACAGTATTGCACTGAATAAACTTTGAATATTGTCCGTTAGTACAGAAAGTTGACATGTCCTGCATATATCTGGTTTCTGCACTAAAAATACATTTGTTCCCTTTAATTTGCTAGGCTTTAGACGGGCAGCTCTAATTTCTGTACTATGAATTGAGCGACTCCGTTTTAGTAGTTTACAATATATACTTCAATTACAATCCAACTTCTACATATCGTCATATCAACTTTCTACATTGACATAATGAAATAGTGTTAACACCCAAAACGTTGATTAACTTATTTAAACGTTTCAATCGACTAGCAACGCTCAAAATCGAACGAAGACGCTCAATAAATTACGAGCAGCATATCTAACCGCAGTAGACTGCCGAAACTCTCTAAATGTTATGTTCTCCTGATTACAGCTGGGGTAAATGTGTTGCCGATGTGCATGGCAGGGAGTCGGCGAAAAGATGCTGTGCAAATATGAACATGAACATAATAAACACTGTTCTGTTCTTTCCTCTTTAGCCAAAAGAAAAAAATCTGCTTGCTACAACAGTTTCGAAGTTTTGAGTTTAGTATATTGTCCTTCAGGATCGGACTTTATTAAAATAGCACTTATCAAATAAGTAAATAATAAAAAGAAAGTTGTTTTTGTTTATTTGTAGTAAACAAGTGAGCGCTGTTGGTACTTATTACTTAAAAGAAGATTTTGGTATTTTGTACATTTTGGCTCAACCAAAACAAAATTTTGTGTAGTACTCTTCAGTATATCTATCTCATTTTGGTTGCCCAAAAAACTGTTCTATGCAATTTGTAATTTAATTATTGTTTAAGTTTTACTTGAAATATCGATAGCAACCGTTGAGTATTGTATTACTTATAGTTATAGTATCTATGTACAGTAAACATAGTTAAGATTGATGTAATAGGTAACGTATACTACGTTACATCATTATGATCTCTGTCATTCATTATTCTCAAGATTACCGGTGGCCGACTTCTGGCAGAGATACGTTACTCCGTAGTATGTTTTCCTAATACTAACCGGGGTCAGATGGGACACTTCATTTCAGAAAATGTGGCGATGGAATAAATATTAAAAACAGGTGTCTGTTTCACCACTAAATATACTTATAAAAAACTTCTGTTCTACAAATCAGTTTTGCGTTATTGGGAGTTAGTTGAGTTAGCTATTATTTTTTTTAAATTAATCTACACATGTCGAAAGATGGTACAACAAAGGACTTGGACAAAAAAAATAACAAAAATAGAACTGTGGAACTACTGGTTTATTGGAGGTAGTTCCCCTCAAGGCCTTAAGCTATTGCTACTATTTTGAATTGTTTAGTGGAAACGCAGAAAAATGGAAACTTAAGGTAAGGCTGTGAGTTGAACTAGGACAGCGACTGATTATTAATCATCTAATTCCGAAGCTAAATTGCTAGCCTTTACCACCAGGACCTGCTTATTACGAAAAATTTGAATGGTTGCATGTCACCTTATTATGTTGGTTTTTGTAAAGAATTTGGTGTTTGCTTTTTAGTTGGTGACGCGGCTAACGACCAATAATAATAAAAGCCACCAAAAAAAACAAAATTGAAAATAATTTAATTTATTTGAAAAAAATCATAGTAGGTCATATTATGACCGTCATAAACTGAACATTATTATTGAAATAAAAAAAAAACACTACTTGTATTAACTTCTACAGTTGTAAAAATAAGAAACGTATACACGTTACTTCAAAAATTGTGGGTTCAAAACATGCACTCATCTGCTTAATCAGAATAGAGAATCAGCAGCAAACAGCACAAGTCCGCCAAAGCACATCACAAGTTTCAGTACACAAATAACATTGTTGCATTAGTGATGTAATGAAGACTGGTGTTTGCACTCTATTCAATTGTTTTCATCTCCAAACTTTGACAATCTCAGGCAGGGACGGACTGGCCTACCGGGATACCGGGAAAAATCCCGGTGGGCCGATGCATTTTGGGCCGGTTTATTAAAGAAAAATAAATAAATTGAATATAATAAGGTAACCATTATAGAAATTATTTTTATACTAAGTCGGGCCGGACACACACTGGGCCGGCCATTACGTTTAGTTTTTTGCCTTTGCAAAAGAAAAATAGTAAAACGTTAAAATAACAGTTCTGGCACAACAGCTCTGCTTGCGGCTTAATAAAATAGAACACTTGTAAATAATATCCACAACCATTCCACCTACTTAAATTAGGACCGTTGTTTCCAATACAATAATACTATTGTGGCACTGTGCCTTGGACATAATATAATTCGGAGCTTAATTTATGAGGACAGCCGATCGCAGTGTTTGGTTTGTTTATACTACAAGTACAAACATAATCATACCACTGTTTTGCCTAACGTTTTAGGTATTTTAAAATTGTTTTACTTCAGTTTCAGTCCCTTTTACCAATGCGTTTGAATCACATCGGCCGGCCCCAACAAATAAATACTCGTATAATATTCACTTAAAATTATTAGGTTAAAAAGACAAAGTTGTTAGTTTTTAATTTAGTGCTAGTTTTGTGCACTTAAAGTGCGTTTATTAAACAATAGTTTTTAGTGTCGTTAGTTTATATAATTAAATAATTAATAATAAGATGAAAAAGGCTAAACGGGGCGCAGAAAAACTTCGCAAAAAGAAAAGAAAATTATTAGCAAAAGATGCTAAAAAAATCTGTGAAAATTTCCAAATACTTTCAGCAAACTGATGAACAGACAACTACTACAGAAACAGAGGCTCTGACTTTCTGACAATCACCATGACCATCTACCTCCTTTCAATTTGTTGAAGAGGAAATAGAAGAAATTGTAGACACAGTAACAGATCCAACCTCAATTTCGTCAACAATTATAGTGCCAGAAAATGAACCGATTGATGAGGAAGAAGAAGTGAAGGAATCGTTAAACAGTTTTGTTAGGCCTGCTATTACAGATATCGCCCTATTTTTCAAATTGCATCCCAAGCAACCGTCTTCATTCACTAATCTTCATTTTACAAAAAAAGTATTCCATAAAGAAAAAGGTCAACACCGATGTTGGCTCAGTTATAATAAATTAAATTATAAATTATATTGCTCTGTTTGCCCAGCGTTTGCAAAAACAAACGAAAGTAATTCATTTATTGAGGGAATGAGTGATTGGAAACGTGCATCAAAGAATCAAGGAACATGAAGGTAGTAGGTAAAATGCATGCCCACTGTACTGAAGCTTATTTTCTATACTTGCACGAGCAAGATATTAATACCATGTTATTTTCAAAACAAAAGACCATCAGAAAAGACCAAAAAGAAACGTCAAATTTTAGAAAGAGTAGTGTTGGGTACTATTTTTATAATAATAATTCAACACGTAAACTATTTAACAACTCTTTATTTAACTTTATAACTATCAGGCTAACAAGCACAAAAACCACAACCTCACACTTTCGCTTCTCAATTCTTAATATTCATATCTCACCCTAATCTTTTAAAACTAAACCCCAATGCTATATTAAGAAATTCCCCGTTTACTCCGCTGCCCCACATTTCAATCAGTTTTTGGCACATAAACACCATTAGTCTTTAAGGACCGGAACGGCGACAGAATCCAGACGTGGGCGATTCGATATGCCCATATGGAACCCCTCACACTCGGCCATTCCTGACTTGTAGGTCGTCCCCGAACTACTTCCAGAAGGTCCGATATCCTGATTCACATTTTACTTATTCGGTCTGTGAAACATAACAATAAAGGAATTAGAAAGTAAAACCAAAATAGCAATTAAGTACTGTAACAGTAGCAGCACAGTACTAATGAGAAAGAATCCCCAATAATGTACTAATTTCCATCTCTTAGGTATGTGGTACACCAACCAAATACCTATCACATACCAAAAGAGACCAGACTGCTAACAAACAGCATCTGCACACCTAGTCCACTGCTTAGGGTTCTAAACCAACTGCCTTAGGTTATAAGCACTTGTACTTTTGTTTTATAAGACCCTTAGTAATTTGCTTTGCCACAATAAAATCTGTTAACAACTAATTCAACCACATCTAGCAACAACACATGCTAGGCTTCCAATAATCATTCGATTTGCATCGAGAACACTTCAACCACATCTAGCAACAACACATGCTAGGCTTCCAATAATCATTCGATTTGCATCGAGAACACTTCAACCACATCTAGCAACAACACATGCTAGGCTTCCAATAATCATTCGATTTGCATCGAGAACACTTCAACCACATCTAGCAACAACACATGCTAGGCTTCCAATAATAAAAATTATTAGGCATCCGATTTGCATCGGGAACACTTCATACTGTAACATTTTTCTGGCGATCACCCCTTTTCAATACTGATCTCGATTACCTTTCCTAATAAGCGGTATCTAATAATGTAGTTTTAACGTACTATATATTGACTTATGAAACCCAACCTTTCTACATTATTATTATCGTTTAGTCAATGGAAAACACAAATAGCTAAACCTTATTGATTAAGGATCCCTCTTTGTAGGAGGGCATCCGATCTTACTTTCTCATACTCGGGCCTATAACTTCAAGATTAGGCATACTGTGGCCAAGGAAACCAAAACAAACAAAAACAAAACTTACTCAATTGGTTGAGATTCCGGATCATTCATTACAATCCACGGCTTTAAGTTATCCACCGCAATAACAGCTTTTGACTTACGATGACCCCGTAAGTCTTCAACAACAAATCTGTCGTTGGGAAGAACATGGGTAACTCGAAATGGTCCTTTGAATTTCGGTAACAATTTCTTACTAGTGCCCGTGGCAGGATAGTTTGTTTTCCGCAGCATAACTAAATCATTAACATTGTACTTTTTCGCTGGTTTTCGGGAAGCATCAAACCTTTGTTTAGACTTTTGCTGACTCTTTGCAGTTTTTGCGGAAACTTCAGCACGCAAATCTGTCAAATTAGCTTGCATTAAATTTTCACCCACTTCATTTAAAATAAATGAGTCCGCCAATGGTTTAGGATTAACTCCCATTAATACCATATAAGGTGATTTTCCGGTAGCTTTATTAACACTAGAATTCATACTAAACTGTACTGATTTAACATGAGTGTCCCACAAAGTTTCATCATCATCATTTACACTGAAACAGCGTAAGGAGTCTAAAACTGTTCTGTTGTATCTTTCGCACTGTCCATTTGCTCTAGGCGTTGCTACGGCATTCAGTACATGTTTAATGCCATACTTTTTACAGAAGTTTGACATTGTAGCTGATTTGAAACATGAGCCTCGATCGGAAATTATTCTAGTAGGACTGCCAAACAACAACAAAAGACTTTCAAGAGCCTTAACTACATGTTTTACTTTGGTGCTTTTTACAGGTTCTAGAAAAATAAATTTTGTAAATCCATCCACCACGACAAACAGGTGGGTATTCTTTTTCTTTGATTTCACAAATGGGCCAAGATGATCAATATGAATTGTTTCAAACGGCACCATGCCTTTTTCAATCGGATGTAACATCCCTTCACGCGCTCCAGATGTAGATTTCATATACAAACAATTCAAACAAGAACTTACGTACTTTTTCACAAACCGTGCCATTTTAGCAAACCAGTAATTCCGCCTAATTCGCTCTAAAGTTTTTTCATAACCAAAGTGACCTGCATCATCGTGGTTTAAACGACAGATCAGCCACCTTGCAGATTTAGGTACTACCCATTTAAGCGAATTACCGAGTTTACGATATAAAATACCTCGAGTGATCTTATAATTATTAAAGAAATTTTTATTTTCAGACGATTTTTTTGTGCCTAAAATTTCTATTATTTTCAATAGTTCATCATCTTGCGATTGTACAGCAGTCACCCACTCGGACTCAGTAAGATTGATAATATTTAAAATATTTATGTCACTGTTTGGATTTCTACTTAAGCAATCAACATGGGCCATTTTACAACCCGGACGAAATTTAACTTCAAAATTGTAATCTTGAATTTCTAACCACCAACGTGCTATTCTCGGTATTAAATCTTTCTTCAAAGCTGTGGCTCTAACAGCTGCACAATCAGTATAAATGACGAATTTTGCACCTAATAAATACACCCGAAAATGCCGTAAAGACAAAACAATTGCCATTATTTCCAACTCATACGAATGATATTTACTTTGCTCATAAGTACATTGTTTGCTAAAATAACTGACCGGATGATAATTAGTACCATGTTGTTGCATTAATACTCCGCCAACCCCTATTGAACTAGCATCACAGTGCAGTTCTATTGGTAAATGTGGATCAAATATTTTCAAAATGGGTTTATCAGTTAACATTGACTTAAGTAATTCAACTGCATCGGTTTGGTCACTACCCCAAGCCCAAATACTATTTTTCTTTAAAAGCTTTGTAAGGGGCTGTGCGAGAAAACAGTAATTCATTATAAACTTCCGAAAATAACCAGTGAGACCCAGAAATTGTCTTAATTCTTTTTTATTTGTTGGCAGTTTTAAATTTTTAATTGCCGAAACTTTATGTCTATCTGGGCGAACACCCTCCTGTGTAATTTCTCTACCTAAATATTTTAGTTCGTTCACAAAAAAGGGGCATTTTTTTAATTGTAACGTTAGATGATATTTTTCGAATAATTTTAAAACAGTTTCCAACTTTTTATATCCATCCTGTATTGAAGTAGCTGGTATCAAAACATCATCTAAGTATGCAAAGGCGCATTTATCTTCTAATTCGCTTAAAATTGTGTTCATCATACGTTGAAAAACTGAGGGGGCATTAGTTAATCCAAAACACATTCGCAAATATTCATATTTTCCGTCAGGGGTGATAAAAGCCGTATATTTTATTGAATCGGTAGCCATAGGAACTTGATAATACCCTGAATATAGATCCAAAGAAATAAAATATTTAAAATTGCGCAATTTATCAATTTGATCGTCTATAAGGGGTAAGGGATATTTTTCTTTTACTGTGATACTGTTTAGTTTTCGGAAATCTACACACAGCCTTAAATCGCCACTAGCCTTCGGTACTAATATTACTGGGCTAGCATAAGGGCTAACAGATTCACGAACAATGCCATTTGCAAGTAACTCTTGAACCATTTCCTGTAATTTTATTTTATGAAATTCGGACAATCTGTATGGGTTGTAAACTACTGGATTTGAAGAAGTTAATTCTATATTCATTTGAACACAATTGGTTTTACCCATTTCAGATAGTTTAGTAGCAATACATTTTCTATATTTTATTAACAAATTACGTAAAGGTTGTTTTTCTTTTTCAATTCCACAATTAATTGTTTCATTTGAAATTTCTTCAAACGATTCCAACCCAATGGGCATTACTAATTCTGGGAAAATTAAAAATCTAAATTCACTTCCATTTTTAATAAAATTAATATGTGGTTGATTCATAAAATCAGTGCCAATAAGTACTTCTGCCGGACAAAGGTTATCCGACACTATTATTGCCTTTACTTTAGCGCTAACGCTATCAATGAATATTTCACATTCGGCGGAACGTGTGGTTTGAAAAATATCACCTGAAAAAGACTTTAATAAGTGTATTTTTCCGTCTTCCTCTACCAAATTTAAAGTTTTACTCGCTGAGCATCTTAATACAGTACACTCACTACCAGTATCTATTAAACCTAACAATTGTTTTCCGCTAATAAAAACCTCCTTATAATATAAGTTTAATGAATGTCTACATACTAGGCTTACACGTTTTGTATTTTGTTTAGCTTGTTTGCAATTCATTGCTACATGATTAGGTTTGTTACAGTTGTAGCAAACCTTATTGTAATTTTTTAGCGCTACTACTGCTAGGGTACCCCGCAGACTTAAATCTATTTTTAGGACAATTAATTTTCTTGTGCCCAAAGTCATTGCACAGAAAACAACGAACTCTTATAGGGCCAGCTGCTTGAACTACAGAGCCGGCTTGGAACTTTTGTTGCTGATCACACGTTCGTAAATAAGTCGTGAGATCCTCCAAGCTACTGTAATTACAAGCTAAAGCTGCTTGTCGCACTTCCTTAACCGTAATACCAGATATAATAATGTTTATCTGATCTTTAACTGGAATTTGCCACTTCAGTTTTTGAATGCAATTTAGTTTATTTTTATAATAAGAGAGAAAATTCGCGTCTTTAGCCGACGAATATAATGCGGCATCTTTAAATAAATCGCCAATCGCGCTAACATCCACATCGAAAGTACTTCTTAGAGCTTCTTTAAGCTCTACCCAGTTCCTGCAAATACTGTCTCTGGCTAAATACCACTCGCGTGCTTGACCGATTAATTTGTCAATTGCGTAACGCGTTGTCTGCACATCATCCCAACGGGAAAAATATGCTTTTTCATCGATAAGTCTTAACCACTTATTTACAGATAGTCCAGACACTACTCCAGGATCAAACGCGGGAATGTTTTGCCAATTATAGTCTATGTCAGTACATACCGATTGTTCCTGAAGTAACCTTACTTGTTCCTGTAACTGATTTAAACGCTGCTCTACTGTCAACGGTGGCGTCATAGACCGTTCTATCTCCATGGTTACAGGCGGTGTTAACTTAGAAAGCGACGTAAATACACAAAACCGTAAACACACTGCTTTAACTTATTTTTAAAATTAATTTATTTTTAACACTATTGTAGTTAATAAATAGTGCTAATTAATCCCACTTCTGACAAACTGTTGGGTACTATTTTTATAATAATAATTCAACACGTAAACTATTTAACAACTCTTTATTTAACTTTATAACTATCAGGCTAACAAGCACAAAAACCACAACCTCACACTTTCGCTTCTCAATTCTTAATATTCATATCTCACCCTAATCTTTTAAAACTAAACCCCAATGCTATATTAAGAAATTCCCCGTTTACTCCGCTGCCCCACATTTCAATCAGTTTTTGGCACATAAACACCATTAGTCTTTAAGGACCGGAACGGCGACCGAATCCAGACGTGGGCGATTCGATATGCCCATATGGAACCCCTCACAGTAGTAGACATAGTAAAACGAAAACGCGGCTTAAGTTTTCGGGGAATACAATTTAAGGCTGCATATACATTAGATGATTCCAAACTTGACCATGGTAATTTTTTAGAACTTATTATATTAATAAGCAAATATGATGTAGTATTAAAAGAACATTTAGATTTTATAATTAATAAAAGCAAAATTGCTCATGAAGCGGGTAAAAGAGTACGAGGAAATCTATTATCCTTGTTATCAAAAAAAAAAACGGTAGTCGTAGTAATACAATCAATTGGTTGATTGATTAAAAAATAAATTTGTGGCCAAATTCAAAATGCAGGTATGTATTCAGTAGAACTTGATACAACCCAAAATGTTTCGGTGAAAGATCAATGCAGTGTTGTTACAAGATATGTTTTTGACGGTAAAATCAATGAAAAAGTAATTGCCGTCGTAAACTGCGAAAGTTCAACTGGCCAAAGTTTTTTAGAACTTTTAAAAAATGTTTTATGTCTTAATAATTTAGATATACAGCAATGCATAGCAAATGCAACTGACGGTGCAGCAAATATGCCAGGTCAGTTTAATGGTTTTACTGCTTGGTTAAGTAATATTTTGCTATTGATTAAATTTGATGACCGAGTCACTAAAAGTAATTTATCTCAAGAGTTAATTGATTTTGCAAGTAAATGGGACAGATTAAAAAATTTGATAACTGAAGAATATTCTTTACTTGAACGGAACTTGAATTTTGATGAATTCGTAGAAGAGAAAGAACAAAAAGAAGAAATGCGGATAAACTGACAACTTGCAAAAACTGTAAAAATTGTGCAATTTGCCGCTACCAATTACTGTACAAATGTAATTTATTTGGTGAATCGTACAGCATGCTATCATTGGCATATAAATATTTATTGACAATTCCAATTAGCCAAGTGTCTTGCGAACGGCCCTTCTCTAAATTAAAATTTATTAAAAATCGACTGAGAAGTACATTATCAAATGACAATTTGGAATCATTTATGTTAATGGCATGTGAAAAAGATGTTCTGAACAATATTGACTGTGATTTCATTATAGACAAAGTTGCCGAAAAGAGTGATTTATTACAAAAGGAACTTTTGGTTTGATTTGCCGTGTTCACCATTTCTGTACTTTATTTATGTAAGTACCTTAGAACTTAAAATTATAATTTTATGTTCAAGCATGTGCCCTTCATAATTTTTCGTATTTTTTTTAAACTTCTGCCATGATGCATATCAAGTTAAATTATTTGTAAGTGAGATTTGCTTTAAATGCATTCTTCGTAGCCACGCTACTTTCTTCAAATAAATTTTCGGCTGGGCCGGCCGGACCACCAATTTCCCGGTCGCAAATAAGCCCCCAGTCCGTCCCTGATCTCAGGGCTCCTTGTGAATTTTATCAACAGATGGCGCAACTGTAAATGTCAATTTTATTTTAAAATAAATTTGAAAAGTAAGAAGTGTTTTTATTTATTTATTACCACGTAGTATTCTAGGCAAAAATGCCAAAATACTGTTGTTTGCGCGGCTTCTCAAAAGGCGAAAACAAAAATTTATCATTATTTGCTGTTCCCAAGGTAAATTTACCTATATTGTTTACCTATAATTGCTAATTATCAGTAAATAAAAGGTTTGTATTGAAATTAGGCTTTGCACCAAGTAAAGTTCATGCAGTGACTGGAAAAACGCTTAAATTTCGTAGAAGTAAGTAACGAGTTCTATTATTCTACTGACTACTTCTGTTATGAATACAGTTTGCTTTTTCACTATAAAATCAGCTTATTGTGGCGACTTGTTTTTCCAATGTTGTTGGTTGTTGGCATTATTTGTATTTTAGTATCATTATACCTTTTTTTGTAACTAAAAATCACCACTAAAGTAACTACAATAAACTATAAACACTACATAAAAATGCAGAATAAATGTTTCACTTAGTTGCACATTTTATTAATAAAAGTAAAAACGAAAGTAACTTATTAACCTAACCTTAGTAAATAAGTGTTGTATACAGGATAGGTGTCAAAAATGGTCAAGTAGTGATAGAATTAATTATCAAACCGCGGCAAATTTGAAATATACCTTAAATTTGATCTTTTAAGAGCGTCATCTATGTGCAAATCTTATAAAGAGTCCAGAGATTGTCAAACTTTTAGGATGAATTTCTTATATAGACAAATGGTAGGAGTTGCAACACCATACTCTTCCTTACATCACTGTTGCATTGTACAAGTTATGCACATGGGTAACCCATACATTGTAACGAGTGTCCAAAATGTCTCTACTGGGTGGCTATGGGTTGCAACACAATCTAACCTCAAACAAAACGTCATGTAAGATGGCATAGTTGATGTTTCGTTTTACAACAACTATGTCATCTTAAATTACGTTTTGTTTAAAGTAAGTTTTTATCAATATAGTAAAGACATGCGTTTTACAAAAAAATGTATTTAATATTTTGCATACCGGAACCGTAGGGGTCTCTACAAGCTCTGGGCCCCTGGCATTTTGATCTCACGCTACCCCTTCGTTACGCTACTGCGTTCGAGAAATATTTCTTTCGGAACTCTTCCCGACTGACATGGAAACCAAGCAATTTAACCAGAAAGTACCTTTAGTTAGGACTTAGGAAAAGCAGAAACAACCTCAAACGCTAATGTTACGGAAGCAGTGATTTTTGACGAAAAAAGCTAAACATTTAAAATAAATGCTATAATCATGTCCGAAAATAGCAAACATAAATTAAGCAAACCTCAAATTTTCGCTTTTGATATGGGCCAAATATACAACTTTTTCTTTAAGATTTATTTAACTCTTTGTGTGACTTTCCGGTTTCGTAATTAATTAATTATAGCATACAAGTAAAATATAGCTATAATTTGTTTTTGATTACAGAAATACGAAACATTGTTTTCGAGCTTATCCAACACAAATGTGTTTAAAAAACTCGTTCTAATTTGCAACACTCGTCGTGCTACTAAACGGTCCCTCTTTATTATTAATTAAAATTGATCCCGCTTGCAATCGTCGTTACGCTTAACTGCCAGCACGCTACCTAATTACTGCAAAACAAAAATTTCTCATGTGGAAGCACGAAGCTGTCAATTCTGTTTTCACGCTTCCAGTGATTGCCAAAGGCAAGCCAGTGAGTCATCGGTGAATGCAAACTAGTGAACGTAACAATAGAGAATCAAAAGTTGTTTAGCGATCCTTGATCAAAACTTGAAAATAGGAGCTGCCGCATGCAGTTTCGCAAGGCTTCTTCCGAATATAAATATTTATTATTTTCGATTTTCACCTTCAGTAAACTTATTTATAACATTTATTTGGAGTTGATCAAGATTTGTTTTGATGAATTTATAAGGTTACTAGATTTTATAAAAAACAAGATACATTTTTTACAAAGAAAAATACCGTTTAACATATTGTTATTTAAAAGTCATTAGTTTTTTACTTTTATATACCTCCAGTGGTACAGCCGTGCAAGAAAGTATTTATTCCGTTCCATGAAACATTTATATTTCATACGCTGTTGGTACCTCAAAATTATGATTTGTATTTTGAAATCTTATCTAGAAAACTTACGTTGGAATTTGTACAGGTCGTTCCGTATTATATTTTTTATCTATGGGTGGTTCCGTTTCACGCAGCATTGAGGCTGACCTTTATAAACTTTCAGGGGTGCTTAAGTGCATACTTTTTTTTAAATCAGATAGGTATTGGTCAAAACCTTTTTTCATAATGATCATAAAAAGCAATGAAACATTGAAAAATAAATCAAATTTTTGTTACATTTGTATATCACTTACAAAATGCAAAAGTTCCATTTACTCCCGTAAATTAAACACCACCATTTTATTGTTTCATGAAATCAACGGACCGTTTACTTAAAAAGATGCTGTTCTCTGTGTAGGTAGTAACATAGGTATGTATAAAAAAAATAAAATTATAACTTAATACAACCTCCTAGCTATCTTCTCATGCTGAACGTATGTTACTGCACAGCTGCCGGACAATGTTTGCAACTTCTTTGAAATTGACATTTACGTAACAAATAAATCAGAGCAGACTTTTTAATTTGGAAATGTAAAAATAATTTGGGGTAACTCCGGATAATTTCATACATTTCAACAATTTTTAAGTATAATTTAATCGCAAATTTGCTCAGGGGTGCTTAAGACCCTTGATTTATCTTTCAGGGATGCTCAGCGCTTCTCTGCGGTCGGTGCACAGAAAAAATAATGTATTTATTTAAGCTTAATATGCTTGATTGAAGCTTAGCGTATGCTTATATATACGCAAAGAAATATATTCCTTATTCTAGATGACCATTTCTTCAAATAACTTAGTTAATTTAAGAATGTACTTTCTTGAACCAAAAGTTGTTTTACTTTCAATACAGTGTTTGAAAATTTCTTAATTCAAAACATATTTGGTGGCTTGTTTCAAGATTACTAAAATATACCTTTAAAATATTTGTTTTTCTGAATCAAGTAATTCGTTTCTTAGTGTAATAGAATCCATGATATATATAATTATTTCTTTGAATAAGAATTTATTGGTTTTAGAAGAAGAATATGGCTCAATCCAATCACAAAATAAGAATACGATAGTCTTAAAGTAAAATCGGCGTTTACTTAAAATAAAACAAATATAGCCTTCAATAAAGCCTGTATTAACTACAATATTTATACATTATTTATAAAATATTGCGTTAAAAACTATAATAAAGAATGAATATACAGGGTGTTTCAAATTCGAATCCCACCATGGGGATCTCGCTTATTTGAAGAAATAGAGTGTTGGTTAAATGGAGGCAAAATTGCGAAATTTTATGCTCATTAATAATCTAAAAAGAAATTTAAGCTATCTCGCTTAGTTTCTGAAATTCAAATTGTAATAAATTTTAGTGTAAAATTTTCTGTTCTTAATTGTTTTAGCATCAAATAAAAACGAAATCATAAAGTCTGGTTTCATTATTGTAACGAAAAACCAAGCATTCTTCTAATATGCCAAAAAAAGTAGTCGTCGTATTTAAAAAATGAACCTGATGATGCTTTGCAAAATTCGAAACGTTGTATCGAATTTCTGGTTATTTACTGCCTGATATTCAGAATAAAAAGTTGTCTTACGAACGTTTTTACTAATTTCTAAAATTCTCACAAATAAATGAGCTACGTATAAAAATCTAAATCCATTTTTCAGTTGTTTGCAGTTATTTCGAAAACTAAGCGAGGTAGCTCAAATTTCTTTTTAGATTATTAATGAGCATAAAATTTCTCAACATTGTTTCATTTTAACCAACTCTCTCTCTGCCAAATAAAATGTAATTAAGAAATTAAAAACTCACTGCTTAACGTGATAGTTGAACAAAAATGTTTCATTAAAATATCCACTAAATGATTTCGCCTTGTATTATCCAGCATTTGGTTAACTTTATAATAATTGAGAATACTGCTGCCAAATGGAGATGTTTATAACAGTGTATTTAAATCAAAATCAGGGAAAACTGGTGTACATTAAAAAAACTGTTCCAAGGAGTGAAAAGTAGCCCTGCTTATGAGAGGCACCACAACTTCAGATACAGTGGACTCCGAGCTGGCATTGGAGGATGATGCATCATCCAGAGCAAGGCTGCCCAACCTTTTTAACAGTTGGGCGAAATTGACGATTTAAAAATCACTGGCGGGCCACTGATTACTGACAGTTCCTATTTTTGTTCACCTAAGCTTTTTAAAGTCTTGTTTTGTGCAACAAAAAAATCAACATTTTGAAATTTAATTGTCGTTTATTAAAATAATAAAATAAATAGCATCTACTGCCAAATAAAGAAACAAAATTTTATGTAACGAAAGTCTAAATCCAAGTAATTGGTACAATCAATGTGATTTCTGACATTGTTTTTGTTTTAATAATTTTTCTATGTTAGGCGTCAGGTCACATGTTGACAGTAACAACACATCAGATATATGTTGCTCAGTTAGAGATGTGCGGTATTTATTTTTTACTAAATTAAGATTTGGAAAAAAACTTTTCACAAACATATGTTGATCCAAAACTACTTAAAAATTGAAAGGCCAGGTCAGTTATTGCAGGAAAGTCTTCCTTTGGCACCAATGTCCAAATTCTTCTGAAAAAGTTTGTGACTTTGAGATATTTTTTCTGCAAAAAGGTTTTTTAGTGCAGAATGATTTTGCAGTTCAGTGAGTTCCAACTGAATATTGGCAGGATAACTGATTATTTCAGTAAAACTGAGTGTGAAAAAATTAACAAAAATTTGTAAATTTTGTTTTGTACTTTCAAAGTCCTGGAATCTGCTCTCAAACGACTGTAATAAGCATCTAATTTTAGCTTCGTACTTAGTACAGTTGGCAATATTGAGGTTCTCTTTCAAAAAATCTTTGAGTATGGGAAAAAGGTCAATATTTTCGTTGGCTAAATTAATTAAAAACAAAACAAAAGGTCTGTCAGTTTCCGAGCGGGATAGCTAATCAGGTGACCGCGCGCAAGGCGCATCGTTTGTTTTACCGCGGCGCGCGACACTTTTTCAAATTGGCGGGAATTTTGAAACTGGTTCACGCGGGCCACTTATCATTCGTTCGCGGGCCACAATGTGGCCCGCGGGCCTAGGGTTGGGCAGCCTTGATCCAGAGGAATCAAAACATCACCTTCTTGAACTTTATACTCTTGCCACTGCAGAGAAATTTTGAAATGTAAACTTATAATTGTTTTTGCAGCAGGTATAACTAATTTAAACAAGTACTAATTTCACAATTAAATTTATTATTATCTTACTTGAGAATTTTGGCTGGGGCCGGCGCGCGTTTTCACTAGAAGTTTCGTATTTATGTTCAACACTGCAGTCGTTTCCAAGATATGACTTCTATTTTTCACGAAATCTTACACTGATTCCTATATTTGGAATCAGTTCCCGTAATAAATCATTGTCCAGTTTGGGCAACAACTCTTTTGTAATGCTTTGTGCTTAAATAATAGAGTCAGTGATAAAATTCGTTGATGCATATGTAGACAAAACAATGAGTAGGCAACCTTGAATTGACGTTTGATAATATTTTAGGGGATTTGCCATTTACAGCAGGTTTTTAGGTCAAAAGTTTACTCACTGTATTTATCCTTGTTTATTAAATTGCAATCGCAATGAACAAGTACACCCAATAATTTAATTAACACAGTCGCACAAATCCACATTCCACCATCAGAAATATTGACTGGCGCGGCGCCGGTTTCAGATGATTTAATTCTGCATTACGCACGCGTATTTTGTCGTTATACAGAATGCAAGAATATGGATTCTTGGTTTTAGTAAGTAATATTACTTAGTTTTGGTTTAAAGAAACCGTTTCTTCAACAGAATTTCTTTAAACCAAGACTTTAAATAACCTTTTTTCTAGATTATATTTTACCCATTTAAGTAAACTAGAATCTCTTCAACCGAATGTATAATGTTATCAAACTGATTTTACATATTTTCTTAAATTAAGAAAATATTTTAAGAAAAGCATTTGCTCGAATTAAGCATATGGCGTTTCTTGATTACCTAAAATATGCTTAAAATAAAAAAATATAATATTGTTTCTAGAAAATATCTTTAAGAAAATTAATGTACTTGTTTTAAAAAAGTAGTTTTTTCTGTGTGGCTATGTCACGGCCGAGTACGAGCCATACCCGCCATAGCATTCTATACTTACTTACTTTACTTAGTCGTCCTCATCTATCTCACAGTGTAGAGATGTGGAAAATTTTCCACTTCTTGCTATCCTTCGCTAGGTTAGTTGCTTCTCTCCATGTGATGCCACGATTACTACAAGCTTCCTTAATCGTCTCTTCCCATTTCGTTTTTGGCCTTCCTTTTCCTCTGCGCCCTTCTGCCTTCACTTTACAAGCAAGCTTTGGGAACCTTGTTGGGTCTATTCTGGTAATGTCCTAGTTGTCCTTGCTCTATCTTGATTTCTTCATTTCTGATCCTGTATAGTGTGGTGTTGAGTTCGACTCTTCTTAAATTTCTCATCTCCATTGCCTGTAATTGCAATTTCTGTCTAGAGATTAAACACCATGTTTCGGATCCATATATATATATATAAGTGTAGGGATGAAAATTGATTTGTAGACTGCCATCTTGGTTGGGCTGAACATCTCAAATGCGAAAATTAAATAGTGAATACTTATAGCTTTTTGCTACAATAAACAAATGTCGGAACGAAAAAAAACAGGTATATTCTTAAAATGATTACGCTTATGGTTTTCGGTTACGATTCAAAAAATGTTTTAAAAAATCCCCACTAAATTTTACTTTGTCATTATGCACTTTAATTTGATAATGTAAACCTTGGTTCAAAGCCAAAGTTAATGCGTGATTTGCCAAATAATTTTAATCCTACAGTTGCAGATAAATGTTCTTTGGTAGACGCATGTCGTTTAATTGCAGTTGAAAGATTTTTTAAATCAGAGTATCCTGTTTCAGACTATACTTTTGATGGGGTTAGATGTAGATGAAAATAGCAAGTAATTTCAGCAAAATAACTAATTTTTGATGTTGCTAGCAGTCAGCCAGTTCATTCTTTAATACCATTCAGTATTAAACGCTCTAGATTTCTTCCCACCGCGCGCCTGTCTGTAACAGCCCTAGTAATTTAGGAGCCCATGTTTTTTAATTTCTATTTGTTTTTTGTAAGATTTAACCATTGCATTTTTTTTAAAGCTGGCCAATGAGATTTTCCATATTTGCTTCAAATTTGCAAACTACGTATGAAATAAATAATCACTCAATTGCTTCACGCTGGACGTGAATGCCGCTGAACGACGCTAGTAATTTAAAGAACCGGGTAAGATCGTGCTTTTTCGATGTTAAAAACGTTCTGAAATTCCTACTATTTTTTTCCATCTGATCATTGCATTATTTTATAAATGTACTGCTGTGTGTTCTAATTCAGAAATTTATTTCTAAAATTAAAATTAAAAATTATTGATAATTTTTTTATTACTAAGAAAAGTATGAAATTTTGTTGAGGTAAGAGGATTCTTCGTGGTCTTGTAATTCAGTGAAGTTTAATTATATCGACGGTAGTGCAGTGGTAATCTTGATTTCTTGTATTTCTTATTGGTTAATTGCATTTTAAGTGGCATTGAAATTTTTTTCCAGGATACTATTCCTAGAATAGAATTGTTTATATTAGTAAAACTTGACTATAAAAAATTATAGCATATATAAAACATGCTAAGGCAATTTAATATTGACGCAAACTATAAATAATTTAACTTGAATTAATTTATTTATCAATAATAAAATCGTTTATGTAAAAATATGAGTCGAACTGTGTATAATATTAAAGGGTAATCCTTATTTGAGATGTTATTGGTTGAAAAGTGTGTTTTTAAAATGAATAAGTGAATTAAAAAAATTTTTTTTTTAGAAAATTATTTTGACGCACCTTGTATAATTTTAATTTAGAATTAATTTAATTAATGTGTTTGTTGGGTTAATTTAATTTAGTTTGATTAGATAACCTAATTGTTTATTTAGATTTAAAACAAACCGTATACATTACTTTTGAGTATGTCGGTATATAAAATATCGTAATGTAAATAGTTTTCTGTATTTTAAGTCAAGGTTGTAAGAAATTGCCAGACAGTTTTTGTATAAAATATAGTCACAGATAAAAGTGATAAGAAGTCAATGACCTCATATAAATTACTTGTAAACCTAGGGTTCATGTTAATTAAGGAATATGACTATGGTTTTAAATTAATGAATAATTAATTGATAATTATTAATGCTAATAAGCTGGTATTGTTTAATTTATGTGCCTTTGTAAATATGAAAAAAATATTTTAATTTTAAAATTTTAAGGAAAATTTTCTTCATTGAATGTACCTGTCATACGTTGATTTATGTTTGAATCGCGTATTTAAAATAGATGTATTCCAGTTAATCTGGGATAATGACATTTATGTAATAAGTTGAATAAGGGTGAAATTTAGATTATAGTTGTAGGGTTTCGTAGCTATATTGTAAAAACAATAGAATTTTAATTGTTTCCGGTTTTATCTTTATGTAAAGTATACTTAAGGGTGATAATTGAATAATTGGTAATTTGTCTGAGGTGACGAGGCTATCAGCCAGATTTGTAAAAAGAGCTTCCGGTAAGAATTTGTATAGCGTGGGTGCGTTAATGATTAGCTCCCAAATTTTTGATAATGTAATTAAAAATTTTAATGTGAACAAAATAAATTGTTGTTATAAGTGAAAGTAACAAGGTGTTTTATTATTTAAAGAAAGTTGAGAAAAATCCGTTGAATAATATAAAAGTTATTGGAAGATTAAAAAGTAGAATTGTGAAGCGTCCTTTCTTTATTGTAAAAATATTAATTTGTGCAAGTATTAAATATTCCAATGGGAAAATAAATTAAAATTTAAATATAATAACCAGTGATACAAGTAATTAAAGAACAATTTGAAAGATTCTTCGACAAATAAATTCAATAAATTATAAAGTGATAAAAATGGCGTACCTGAGCACCATTTTATGATAAAGATGTAGTTCTGCGAAGTTCCGGTTTTTGAAGTGTAGTAATACATCTTGTGGTCAGTGGTGCAGATTTGTATTTGACGGATAATATTGAATTAATTTTCTTCGTGTGATATAATAATAAATCTGTAATAATAAAAGTTGATCAGTTATAATTAAAAATAAAAATGCTAACAATAAATAAAAAATTAAAATAATTATCAATTGAAAAATATAATTTCTAATAAAAAAAGAATTACGTACCTGAGAAAAACTGTTATTGAAGATTTTGCTGGAGAACACATGGTTTTGTATTATTGGACAGGCAGCGTTAGGACAGCACACATCATACCGTGCACAAGCACATCACAGACAGGAAAGAAAAATTGGTTGTATGAGTTAGCTACCATTCAGATACGTGGAAGCGCACGCATCAAATATTCCGAACTTCAAAGAAGAACATTGTCAAAAGTTAAGTAATAATTTTCGTTGTGTTCCAATAAAGAAATTTGTTTTATTTATTATAAATGTACAGAGATGTTTTAAATATTATTTTATGGTGATGCATTTATGTGTAAATGTAGTAGGTGGTATTCTGGAAACCTGCAATTAATTTTTTTAAAATAACCCATCGAAAATAGTGAAGCTACATGATGTTCAAGAATTTAAAATTATCCCTGAGATTAAGTATAAGATGAATTTATTTCAATCAATTATTTACATGTCAAAAATTTAATAAGAGTCTCTTGCTTTAAAATAAAATTCCCATACTTATAAATTTATTTGAAATTTATTTTTTTATAAAAAATGCTTAAAACTAAATTAAAACACACAGCATTTAATTATATTAATTTTATTACTGAGCTAGCAAAAGTGGGTCCAAAATAAATAATAATTCAAAGTTTACAAAATTTAACATTTTTTTTTAAATGTTTGGAATTTTTAAAAATTATAAAAAGAAATTTTCAAAATTCTTATTTCACAGCAGTACATACAAACGTATTAAGAATAATAGACTGGCTGATTGTGTCTGACCTGGAATAATTCGGCCCCATAAGCTGGGCCTCGCGTAGGCAAAACGGTGTTTAAAGGCAACACTTATGTGCTTATTTGCGGTCGCTTTGTTTCAGAACTATTCTGCTATTGTTGCTTTAACTGTAAGTGAAATTTAGTTACATGCTGGTTAATGTATTTACTCCCACTTTTTGTTTGGCGTCCAATTTTTAATATTACGCGGTGGTGTTAAAAAGTAAAATAAAAACTGTATGTAAAAGGACTTTTTTTGTATTGAAATTTAGAATTTGATTTTTTATTTGAAAAGTTATGGGTAGGCACTGCCTACCCTGCCTAATAGGACGGAACCGCCACTGCCTTCTAGTATATGTAAAAAATAAAAAGTATCTACGTTTGACCATACCTTAAATTTTTTTTCTGTTGTGTTTTTTAAATAAGTATCTGAAATTTTAAATTAAGTATATAAAAAACAGAGTTGTTATCTTCTTTGTCTTTCTCTAAGTTTGTATGTTTAGGGAGCACACCAGCACAGTTCCTTTTTGCTAAGGATCTTCTTAAATTACCATACACACAAACGTGGCTTATACAATTATTATGTATAATTTTAAAACGTTGAGCAAACTTCATGGATGAAAACGGATGAAAAACAAGTAGGGCGAAACGAATGTCAGCTAAGTAAATGAATATAGTCATTTCACTATTTTCACTTTCATTTGTTTCATGAGCTAGCGAAAAAGTAACAACATTTATTAAATAATATTGTAGTACCTTTCTGTTCTGTTGAATACTAATTATTAAATTAATAACTGTAAGTATCTCGAAAACAGATAAAGGACAACAGTACATTAATGCACAATAGTTGTAACCCAATCTTGTGTGGTTGAACTAATCGTTTAGATCAAATTAATCTAATCTTAATCGTTATGTTATGGCTTATGAATACCGTCTAACCATGTAACTACGTAAGGTTTTTTGGAAATAGCGAAGGTATAATAAAACATTTGGTAATCTTGAACGTGAAGTAAATGTATAATTAATTGAAGCAAGTAAAACTGTAACACTATAGATAATGAGCAACGCAATATATTATAATACAGTTTGTGGTAGGTGAACGTATTAATGATAGTTTCACAAGTTTTAGATGTGCATTTAATAACTGTCTTGAGTAATAATTAAAAATTTCATTTTTCGCCATTAGCTTATACAGTGTTAGGATTTATATGCGCTAAAGGTGCAGTAAGCATTCCCGTTTACGCTGTAAAAGTCTTTTAAATATGCAAATATACGATAAAAAATTTCAAAATACGAGGATAGTTCAATATTTATTGTCTCGGAAAAAAGCAACAAATGAATTAAGAAAACAAAACAATTTTATTTTCTACACAGAGGCGTAGCAACCGTTTTCTTCTGCGGGTGCAGCGGCAGTAGCATTGCAATTGATTTTGGTTTGCGAGGAGTGGGAGTTTTATTTAATGTTTTTAGGTTGGGAATTGGTCATAAAATGTTAGTCGAGTAACCGAAGCAATTTATACTAGGAAGAAAATAAAAACCTTTTAATACTTTCTCCATACAAAAGTTTAAGCCTTGAAGCTTTAAGCTCAGTTTAAATGTAATAATATATATTTAATTAAGGACATTTTAAACATTTACATTGAAATATAAAATTATGCAGGTGCGAATAGGCACCTAAACAATTTTTACGGGTCCAACTAACCCGCGACACTCGCAGTTCCTCCGCCGCTGTTTCTATATAATACCTTTAAACCGAAATATACAACATCCATGTACTAACACTTGCTGCTGTAACCATTTACTTACACTCTCCGTATAAGTGTGTTGTAGTCAGGAATTCGAGTTTCCAAGAATGTTCTTTTCCTGTAAGAAATAGCGAAAAGTCACTAGCGGTTAAAGTCCGGTGAATAGAGTACTGCATCAAGCTATCGAAACATGGTTTTTGTGAACGGGTGCGCTATCCTGCTGGAACGGAACACGCAAATTTTCTTCCTCTTTTGAGTTGCTTATACTTCACCAAATGTAATGGGAGCAACGGGATCATGAAAACAATCAATTTTGAAATGTTGACATCTGGATTCTGGATTTAGAATTGGAAGTGTGAGTTACCTCACGCGCACTTAGGCCACAATAGGTGGGCCCATTGTACTACCTCCCCAGCAGCTCTCCACATTGGACATCACCCAAGCCATCCAACCTTTTGGATGTACTTGAGAACATCCGCAATTGGAGTGTTGCTGATTTCGGCCATGTTAGACCAGAAGTCCCCCAGCATGGATCCTCTGGTTGTTGCGAGAGCTGGGCAGTGACATAGGACATGTTCTGTCGACTCGTCGTCCTCGTTGCATGCACGACAGTTTGGGCTGTCCGCCAGTCCCATCCTGTGCATGTGTTGCTTTAGGGTGCAGTGTCCAGATAAGATACCCACAACTAGTCGTAAGTTCTTTCGGGACAGTTGCACACAGTATTTGGCTGTTTTTGGCGAGGGTGTCGCAATAGCAGCCCTTGCTTGACGACAGCTTTGAGTGTTAACCCATCTTCATGTGAAGCTTTTTAAGGTTTCTTGGTATAGCATAAAGCTTAATGTCTTCAGGGATATGGGAATTACGGGTTCTGGTCCCCAGAGAGGTTGTCCGGAGGCCAGTCTCGCAATCTCATCAGCCTTTTCGTTGCCGTAGGTTCCGTCATGTCCTTTCACCCATACAAGGGAGACGGCATTATCTTTTGAGATATCGTCAAGAGCGTCACGACACCGCAGTACCACTCCTGAGGTGATTTTGCAACTGCCTAGGGCTAGTAAAGCGGCTCTGCTATCGCTGTAGATACCAACACGTTGGTTCTTGATTTGTCCTTCAAGAATTGCATTTGCACCATGCATTATTCCCACTATCTCCGCTTGGAAGACAGTGGCAATTTTGCCTAGTGGTATACTCTGGCGTAGGTTTAGGTCATCAGAGAAAATTCCGACACCCGTTCCATGCTTTGTTTTAGATCCATCGGTGAAGATGGATATGTCCATATGCTGGGTTGGTCCAGCATTCGCGTAGACACTAAAGTGTCTATTAAAGGCATATTGTAAAGGAAGGTAGTCCACCATAGCATCCAGAAGAGGGGTCTTGACGATTGCCTCATCCAGGATGCGGGTGTGTCTGCCTCCCTTGCCTGCTGTGTGCCACAGCCCTTTGGGGCGCAGCTTCAAAGCAGTCCTCACAGCTACTTCCTCCACAAAGAGATCAAGTGGAGGAACGTATAAGATCACCTCTAAGGCGGCCGTAGGGGTTGAGCGTATAGCACCTGTAGAACTGAGACAAGCGAGTCGTTGCACGTGTCCCAGTTTGGTTGCTGCCGTAGCCTGTCTGACCCTGGGCCACCAGACAAGTGGTCCGTAGCATAGCATGGGCCTAATCACGGCAGTATACAGCCACAAGGTGATTCTAGGGGAAAGTCTCCAGGATTTACCTAGAGCGCGGTGACACTGCCAGAAAGCCATGCATGCTGAAATTTTGACATGATACATACATAATATAACTTTGCATAGATGTCCTGTCAAGTGCGGTGCAAATGCACCCCAATTATAAACCTTTGCAGTAGGTGTTGTTAATTGCATAAACGGTCAGCATTTTTGCTTGTGTTTTATTGACATCACTTAGTGCAAAAGCAGAAAAATATTACAGAAAATATTGCAATGATATGCTTGACCTTGTTACTACTAGAAAACAATCCTTAATCTGTCTGCAATTCACGCAATTAAATTTAAACTTGCTTTGAGACTCTTTTAACTTTCTCAGGGTCGTTATTTTGCTTGTAAAATAAATTGTTTAAATTAATTTTTAAATAGAAATAAACACACAACGATATCAACTCTACAAAATAATAATTTTTATTAAATAAATGAATTTCTAAATGTGGTTTCCGAAAATGAATAAATTTTACTAACTACTATCGTCTTTTTTTAACAAATAAACACTTATCTTAACGTCTTCTTCTTCCTCGCTCTAGCACAACGCTCTGCTGGCCTCTCGAGCAACAACAAATACTCTCTTTTAATCTGAATCTTCTTCTTGTGTTTTTTTATATTATTACCAATTTGGTTTTACTATCATCACAAACGTACAAACTTCCTCAATCACCTTTTATTTATAATTCTTCTGGTTTTATATATAATTCGTTGTTACTTCTTTGTATTTTTCATTTTAATTCTCGCTATTACTTTTATATAACTTTTAGACCCGTTTTTCCTCTTTTTTCTTTCAGAGGATCTCAATTCTGTGTATTTATTTACACCGACGAGCCGTAACCAATTAAACAAATTTCTTTTATTTTTTATCTCTTTTTTCTTCCTCCTTAGATTTTCATTTTTATTACAAACAACTAAATCTCATGTCCATCAGTATCCTTTTGAATTCGTTTGTCATTTTGACACTGACATCCTAACTGACATTTATCGACGCACAAATCAAGTAACTCTAAAACTTTTTATAAACTAAACCTTTTTAACAATTCTAAATTAAATTCTAATTACAATTAACATAAATAGTCTTCGTATCAATCTGTTGTGTTTTTCTTTTCTTTCAGTACCATACGAAAAATAACAATTATTAGAATTTATAACAGGAATTCTAGCAAAAATACGCGACCCTGAGTTTTATAAGTCAGAACATTAAAATCTTACAAGTCTTCATAAATCTCCAAATGCAAATTGAACTGCAACATACAATCCAAAAATTGTTTTCCATCAACCACAATACCCCAGTCAAATCAAACACCTCTAAATATCATAGCAATATATATTTACCGAACATTACCGATTACTTAACTTTTGTGATACTTGACTAACATTAGAACATGGCAGTACTCATGGGCGCACGCAAGTGGGGGTAAGCCACGGCAGTTGCCCCTCCCCCTCCTAGATATTTAGGTGTTTTGAAAAATATTGTGATTTACAATTTACTTATAAAAAAGAATGTAACAGTGGACTTTCTCTTTCTCTATTTTTACTTCTTCTTCATTTAACAAATTACGAAAACCGTGTAACATAAATTGCAACTACGGTCGTTATTTTTATTATCGTTATACCCAAAAAAATTTTCTCTGTGGCAAAGTTTTTGACCTCCTCTGGCTAAAGTCCAGCGGGCGCCTATGGCAGTATTCCATTCTTAAACGTACATGTTACACGTAAATCAGATTACAAAGTTACACACTCGGAAGTGGGAACCGTCTGGATTGTTAAGTTTGTTCTCACTTCCGGATGCTGTAACTCCGTAAGGATTTTTTCCAGCTTTGTGTTTATAAGAGCTTTTATTAACCTTTGGTATATTTTTTTTATGGAAATGATTCTTTTGACAAACAAATATAAAAAGAGTACAAAAAAAATGTATTTAGAAAAGAATACCAATACCAATACCCTTCACAGTTTAAGCGCGCTTGGTTTAAATAATTTTATTTGGATGTTGTTGGATAGTAGTACTTGCCATTACTAAACTATATGCCAAATGTTATTACTGTATGTTAAAGGGTTCTTGATATATTAATTAAAAATTAACTTTTTGTCGCCGCTTCAAAGGGTTATGACTAAACAAGCAGTTTCGTACGGTATAATTTTGCAAGCCCTGTATATACTGATATTGTTAAAGGGCCGTGTCGGATCTCTACGACACTATTTTCCCAGTTTCTTGATTATAGTGTTCTACCACTACCTGCGGTATCATATGCTCCTGATCGTTGGTTTCGGAAATGTGGTGCTGGTGCGCACTACATTTATTGGCACCCTACTTTAACTCAGTTATTGGCACATCTGGAAATAATTAAAAGATGGTTATAAAGTCGAACAACAAAACAAATAATTTAGAAGCATCATTCCAAACTTCTAAAATTAAAAGTAATTTTCGAGGTAATTTCAATGTTATTCTTTTTATGTTATAAGAGCGCTTTTGTGTAAGCAATTACATAATCGTTGTTACTTGTCTCACGACGTGCTCGTGTCTTATATTTTAGATAATATTTGTGTTAAGTCCTACAATTGCAACTAAACATGTGAATTTTACACACAATTGACCATAGTCGACAGTTTTGTGATGTGCAGAATTATAGCAGAATTCAATAAGTATGTGGGAGATTTCAAAAACTGTATGTAGCAGTTTCGAAAGATATAAGTATTAGAAACCATGTACCTATTCAGAATTTTATTTTATATTGAAAATTTTGATGCATGCACTGTTTTATAATTTAAGAGTTTTTGATAACGCAAAACTTAAATACAAAGATAATGCCAGTAATATGATTTATTAACATTTATAAACTGCGAATCTTCAAAATGCAGCGTACACAAAGTGCAGTTTTTATTCAAATATCCCACCTCCTTTTCACGTAAATCTTCACGTCTACAGTTTACAACCCCCTGTTTTGATCTAAAACGACGAGAAAGTTAAACTTTAATGTATTAATATTTATCAGAATTTATTACCTTTTTGAATCTTTGGGAAATGTAAAAAAACTAAGGTTAGGATTCTTTCCTTTGTTGTTTTCGCAGCTTACGGCGGAACATGCGCTCCCTTTCGAGACTCTCATAATATATTGGTATATCACTAATCAAATTTTTATAAAAACACTGGCAAACAATTTGAAAATTGTTCTTGTAACGTTCAAAAAGCAGAGAAACACTACTACCGTTAGCTGTCAAACTTTAGTGTAACTTGTTCGCCGCTTGGTGCTATAATTACCATAAATGACCTTTACTTTCGCTACTGTATGAATAAGTATACTATGGCAAAACCTTAAGTCGCGTCGGTCTTTTGTAGTTTGTGTGTTCGATCCGCAGTCACTTTTTTAAACGGCTTTTAAAGACGAAATTAGCAATAACAATAAGATAGTTATTTTATCTCATATTGACAAAATAGGATAGATTTCACAGGTGTTTTGTAAATTATAGTCGAACAACGTATTCCAGAATAATCGCCTCAGTAGTCATGCTCTCCTGGTAGTAAGAGGGGTAAGATGGGACACTTCAGTTGCGAAAATTTGGTATTAACATAATAAACAATAACACTTTCTACTGTAGTTTTCCTGATATTTTATGAGTTTGCACGGAAGAATAAAAAGTTTAGAAAATTTTGTTTGCCTTTTTGCCGTAGAAGTACAGCAAAACGCCATTGTTTTATTTTAATATAGATAGAAATCTTTGAAATTACCGTTGAAAAATGTAAAACATTTAAACTAGTGCCAAATACATGTACATTGTATATATATAGTCCTTGCTAGTACTAGCAGTACTCATCTTTCTTTCACTGATCAGTAATCATTTCCTTTTAAAACAGCTTTTCCTTATAAATCTTCCAGTTATCTATCGCTCAATAATCTCACGGGAAAGTTTAACCTATAAGATACGCATATGACAGTGAGAGATATAATTAATTTTAAAGAATTAATTATAGGTTATTTTTTCAATTACTTTAGCTGGATTTGTTAATGAACAGAAATGTCAGTGCCAATTACTAATTAATTTTGTTGGTTTCATGAAAATCAAATACGAAGCGAATATCATATTACTGCGGCATCGAATCTTGATCGCTGTTTTTTTTTTCAAATTGTAGATAAAAGATAGTTTGTTTTTTAATTTCTTCTGTCTGAGTAGAATATCACAAAAATGTGTGATTAAATTGCTATCTGCAGAAGAATTTGCATATTATGTAGGAGGTTATGCAACCCGCCACGCTTTTAATAAATTTTGAAATGCCTTAATTGATTTAGTGAGATTTAATTTTATTTTAATTGATTTATAAAATGATTCATAATTATTACATGTTTAAAAACTTTACACAAACAAAGTAAATACTTTTATTTTAAATAGTTTATAATAAATAGTGTACATACCAAAATACTTATAATTTTAGAAAATGTATCTACCACATTATTGATAATTTTATGTCTATTTTAATTAATCAAATATTTTCAATGTTGCTAAAATATTAATGTTGTAATAATTATACAAACTTTTATTTCTCACTAGTTATTTGTTTTTGTGGCTACGTATATAAGAACGCCGAATACAATGTTTTTCGACGGTAGTCCGATGTTTCCCGGGGTAAGGTATGGGTAGAACCTTGACTCGCCCACATCTATGGTGAGATTTGTCTTACAGAGTTGAAGAAATAAGCTTAAAATGAGTAAACATGTGTAAAAACGGAGATCGTAAGGGATCTCAAAGGTACCGTGGAAGCGACTATGGCTATCGTTTTTGACTTTTTAACAAAATTTCATCTACTTTTTGCATTTAAGCAAAGCAACACAGTATACAAATACCCTTAGGAAATTAAAATAAATATTAAAAGCTGGAATTTCTTTTTGTACCTCCCAAATAATCATTTAAAGAACACTCCACACCAACAAGCTGCAGTTAACCTGTTGACTTATTGCAAAGGCTAGTTATTGTCAGAGAAAAATCATTTAACGTGGATGTAGCAAATTTTGTTTTGTCTAAGTTAGATTAGCACCAAAACTATCAAAACTAACATGCTTTAAAAAAATGGAGGTCAAGTGGGGTTTAGATGCCACTGTTTCGCCGATCCTACCCAATATAGCATAAGCCTACATAAGCCCTTTTCTGGCTTATTACGCTGCAAAAGTTACTTGAAACATTTCCAAAAATTTTATAAAATCAGTTTTGACCCTTACATTTTTTTGAGCAGTGTATAATAAAAATCAGGTTATTTTAAATAATCTACTGAAGTTATTCCTTCGTATTCAAGAAGCTTAACGTAGCTTATAAATAAAAAAACTAGAAATTAATAAAAAGGAATTTTTGCAGGAAAACATTTTAAATTCAACAATAATAATATAACTCATTTACGTGATCTTGTTTTGGAATTTTAAGTTTCATCTTGATCATTAATAACTCAAACGATCATGAATCATGCTTTACCTTTTTTAACATTGACATTTTCAAAGTCGCATTACCATAATTATTTATTGTTTATTTATTTTTGTGCAATATAGAATATTATTCTTAATTTTTTTGTTTTTACTTTTTGACATTGTGCTTCTGAAATCTACAAAACGTCAAAACAAGAAACTAAATTAATTTAAGTAAAATATACAAACAATATATATCAATTTAAGTCTTTCGAAGCAAACACTTAAAAATTCATTTTTACAGCACTTAAAAAATACACAATTATCTATTTAATCAATAGCAGCACTGATTAACAGGTACTAAAATCTGAAGCACAAATCATGCGTCTAATTTATTTTCAAAATAAGTAACTATTTACGTTTTTCAATGCAGTAAATAATAGAAATAAATCAAACAATGGAAATAAAACAGTTTAGTCTAATTTCACTAATTTTATTTGTTTTATTTATAAATTCCAGCTTTACTTCGTTAAAGTTCATATTTGATGAGTATCTGTATATAAAATACTTAATTACTTTAACAATATCTATTTATTTTAACCTTATACGTATTTCGGCATGTTTACATGCCATTGTCAAAGGTTATTTGAAAAAATAAACAGTTAGTGTTGTTATAGCAATAGAACTTTGTGACTTATCTTGGTAATCGTCTGCAGATTACTTGATTTCTTATTCCTAAATGTCCAGTAGAGGAGAATTTAAGAAATCAATTTGCTCATTCATTAACGGTACAGTTTTTAAATGCTTGTGAATTTCAAAAGCTTCTAGTATATCTAATTTACGTTTATCATCACAAAACTGTAAACATTTTATGGTGTTATTAGATGTCATTGAATGATTTTGTTCTAGTAAATGTTTAGCGTAATTGGATTTATGTGGGTGTTTGTATTTGTAACAACGTACGTGTTCTTTATACCTAATATCAAAATTTCTAATTGTCTGGCCTATATAAACCGAATTACAATGCGAACAATTTAATTTGTAAATGCCTGATTTTAACAAATCGTCTGTTTTTGATTTTGCATTAAACAAAGTGTTTAAGATGTTCCTAGTTGTTTTAAAGCTTACTTTATATTTATTTGTTTTGTTTATAATTTTAGCAATTTTTTCTGATTTCTCACCAAAATATGGGATCGAAGCATATTTAATTGTATCGAACGAAGTTAGGATATTCGGATAAATTTTTTGAATGGCCAATTTATAATCTTTTTCTTTAATTAATGTATGAATAAGTTTAGTATTATAACCATTACTGTATGCAATTTGTTTAACAATTGAAATTTCTCTATTATAATTAATTTCATCTAAAGGGACCGTCATAGCCCTATGTATCAGGGACCTGTATGCTGCTAATTTATGTATGGTGACAGTTTATAGAAAACCTACACAAACAGACATTACAATACCACACGATTCTTGTCACCATAAAACACATAAATTAGCAGCATACAGGTCCCTGATACATAGGGCTTTGACGGTCCGTTTACATGAAATTAATTATAATAGAGAAATTTCAATTATTAAACAAATTGCATACAGTAATGGTTATAATACTAAACTTATTGATACATTAATTAAAGAAAAAGATTATAAATAGCCATTCAAACAATTTATCCGAATACCCTAACTTCGTTTGATACAATTAAATATGCTTCGATCCCATATTTTGGTGACAAATCAGACAAAATTGCTAAAATTATAAACAAAACAAATAAATATAAAGTAAGCTTTAAAACAACTAGGAACATCTTAAACACTTTGTTTAATGCAAAATCAAAAACAGACGATTTGCTAAAATCAGGCATTTCCAAATTAAATTGTTCGCATTGTAATTCGGTTTATATAGGCCAGACCATTAGAAATTTTGATATTAGGTATAAAGAATACGTACGTTGTTACAAATACAAACACCCACATAAATCCAAATACACTAAACACTTACTAGAACAAAATCATTCAATGACATCTAATAACACCATAAAATGTTTACACTTTTGTGATGATAAACGTAAATTAGATATACTAGAAGCGTTTGAACTTCACAAACATTTAATAACTGTACCGTTAATGAATGATCAAATTGATCTCTTAAATTCTCCTCTACTGGACATTTTGGAATAAGAAATCAAGTCATCTGCAGACGATTACCAAGATAAGTCATAAAGTTTTATTGCTATAATAACACTAACTGTTTACTTTTTCATATAACCTTTGACAATGGCATGTAAACATGCCGAAATACGTATAGGTTAAAATAAATAGATATTGTTAAAGTAATTAAGTATTTTATATACAGATACTCATTAATTTTATTTGTGTTTGTGACTACAGTGGTGTATATATGAAGTAACCCCCCCCCCCCCCCGACTGAACGACTTTGTATGTCGGCACACAATTTTGAGTGCTTTAATGGGCAATAAAATACTACTTTTTAGCACGTCCCTGTATTTTGCATCTTTCAAAAAAGCGGCTGGACGCCATTTTGTAAAAAAAATCTAATAGCAAGGAGATCGAGTGACACTTCATTTAAAAGGTCTTTTGATTCTGCGTATGATCCTAATGTTATAGAAAAAAATATTCATCCAGAAAAAATTGACAAGTAATTGAAACTAAACAAGTATATTTAAAAACTAAGAACTAAAACAAAAAAAGTTAACATGTGTTCGAAATGTTTACCATTGATTTCTTGGTATATGCTCCAGTTCTTCAACTGTTTTTGGGGGATTCTGTACACTAGAGGTTCCGTTCTCTATTTTCACTATGAACAGAGATATTTTACCTTACGTTTTTTAGTTTTTCGCTTGTATTTAGCAATCTATAGATATTCTGGGAAAACAAAATAACCAGTACATTGCTACTGTAATTAGGCAACATTCGTCTAATTTAACAATTTTCGTGTCTTAATACTTGCCGAGATCCCCATTAGGATGCAGCGTCAAAATTAATTTTTGATTTGGAAACTGTAACAGGGCTCAAAACATGGGATTTAGAATAAGATTAATATTAGTGTTTTTTTATTTTTCTTTCAATAAATTTTTCCCCCCCCCCGCTGCCCCCTTAAATTTTTTTAAAATATTTGAAAACGCAATGGGACCTATCATTTAAAATTTGCAGTGTTACGGACTCTCATTATTTTTGTTTTTTGTTACAAGGTTATTTTCCACTCCCGCAACAGCCTGAATATTTAAATAACATGTTTTGTAGTAAATAAATTACACCATCAGCTACTAAATCATAGTTATTTAATAAAATCGTGCTACATTATTAACAAAACTAACAAAAAAATTAGACAAATTAATTATTCTGAGCACCCTGTATTTCCGTTATTGATCAACCAAATTTGGACATTTTTTTGTTATATTTAGCACAAAAATTGCTTAAACAAGGCATCTCACAAGGGGTACCTTCTTACTTCAAATTTTAAAGTTGGGGTTGCTAGGTCTTAGAGGGTAAAGGTAGGGGTTGAAAATAATCCCTACCTGTGTTTATTTGAAAATAAAAGTTGACGTGTCCGAGATTTTTTTTAAAATAGGTAGTAAATGTTTAATGAATTTTATTCCAAACTTTAGGGACATCCATACATATATAAAAGCTCAAAGGGTATTTTTCTCCGGTTCCTCAAGCGGCTACCGGCTCACCAATTTGGACTATTTTTTTTCAGTAAGAGGTCTCTATTCTCAGATGGAACATGAAACATTTTTATATTTTTATTCTACGTCGATTTTTCAATAATAATTATTTTAATTTATATATGAAAGTCTGCTAAACGCGCTTTACTTGAGGCGACATCTACACCAACGCCGCGTTTCCCTTATGGAACGAATGCATCACGTGACTTAGTATTTAGCTGGCTCAGCAACGCTCAGTCTGTCAGTGCATTGTGCGCTGGGGTAACACTAGTACTGTATAAAGTATGATAGCACTACGAGAAAAGACATAGTTAAGAGACTGACATTTATAATTTTTTAGCTTGCTAATTTCAGTTATGTAGCAGTTAGGTACTAAAAAAACTTAAAAATTGACACCTATATATAAATATATTCGTAACTACACAAATACTCAAACAGGTTAGAACTGCCTTTTCAAATAAAAATTTATTAGTTATTCGTGGCTTGAAAATAATGGCAAATAAAACACTTTATCGTACTTACACCAATCTTGTTCATAATTTCCTTATTTTGTTGGCCTCTCGTTGACCTTCAAGTTTTATCGCACATCAGCAGACCTTCAATTCTGCTAATGCTGTATGAATACTAAACCATGAATCAAACTGTTTTTTAAGCACTTAAAAACAGTTTACCATCTCCTTTGTGCATAATTAACGATTTGTTGCTTCTTCCTTTGTATGTATAATAAATTAATATCTTTCTTAGTTATTTCTAATTATGCCTTACACAAGGCACAACACGCTCTTAACTGAATTATATAATTTTCACATTACAAATCATTAAATATTTATAACCGTGGAATCGTAATTTGCAAATATTATTTATTACTGTATTTTTCTCTATTAAGTATTGATGTCTATCATAAGCATAACATTAACCAATACAATACGCATATAATAAAAACAACTAATCTGGAATATCTATAAAAAAAGATTTGTTTATCCAATTTAAAACGCTCACACGTTTTCAAATAATTTACCATTAATATTCGCTTACTCAATTAATTATTCTATTATTCGGTTGTTATTTCTTAATACCATTTACTTTATTTAACTTTATGTTGGTTATAGACAGTGGCGTCTCTGCGCGGGGTTATAAGGGAGTGGTAGCCCCCCGGCACTGCAATTAGGAGGGCGCGCCAAAAACATGTTTAGTGGATGTGCTTGTGAACGGTTTTCGTTTAAATTTAAAAAACAAAATTAAAGTAAAATCAATCAGGTATTAGTTGGAAGGCATTCCTAATTACAAATCAAGTAAATTTTATTTATACAAATTCATAATTAAACTAAACGAAATAACAAATAATTTAGAACATTTCAATACACGACGAGCGGCGGAAATTCCCCCTAATTTAGGATTCCCTTCTCATACTGTGTCGGCATATGACGTAACTTAATATTAGATGGGAGTTCAGTGATGAGCTGACTGTTGAGTAGTGCGTACTATTGTGTAAGTGGTTTTCTACGTTTTTCGTACAATGATTACTTGTTTTATTAGGGGGCGGATTCTTGTTTCAAATGCAGAAAAATGCTAAATCAGAAAAAAAATTGAAAATCATAACAATGCTTGGATTTAAACGAATACATATCAACTTACGTTTACCACTTGCAGCGATATCTGTTTCTTCCTGGTGTTGGGTTTTGAAACAACATACCCTCTCTTTATTCATTCGCCAGTAAATAAAATATAACTAAAGGCACAGATGGTTTTCGTGCTTATGGTTGTATTGTCTCAAGTTATTATGCTATTGCTGGAGACCCTTCTTATAGGTTACCTATTCGAGTAGTGGGTTACACGTACCACACGTTAAACAGTGTTTACAAAAAAGTGTTGTAAGTGCATTGTGCAGTTACGCAACCGTGCACGCATTAAGTACTTAAGCTTACCGCTCGAAACAGCTTATTTAATTAATTTTATTTTTTTTAAGTTACCTTAAAAAACTTCCCGCATAGGCCACGGGTTCTGCTAGTCGTACATAAAAACGTATTACTAAAATTGCCACAGTCAGTTACTAAATGACAAAAGATTTCAAACCAAAAATATACAGAATGTTTATTGCATACAGTTAGCTTCGATAAGAAAGTACCAATTATAAACAATAATTATATAAGAATATTTCGGAACATTTTGTCATATGTCATACAGTAAATTTCAGATTTAAAAATAAGACATTAGTCTTAAAATGCTTTATGTTCGAGATATCGACCTTCAAATGCTTAACACTGTTTTATTTTTAAATACCGATCACTCGGTATAAATCAAAGAAATTTTGTATGACATTATATCTATTAAAACGCCACGTTTCACACAAATTTTCCTTTGAAAATTTCTTCAGGGCCGATACAAACATGAATTAGGGTGGCGCTGGTACCTACTTTTATGATTCAGTAGCGGCGCTAAGAACTTACTTCATTTGAAAGTCATAAAAAAAACAAAGCGTAATCAGTGCATAAACAAAATAAATTCCGAATCTGATACAAAAGTGTAGGTTTTAAGTTTGATAATGGTATTTTGTCTATTGACCAAAACTAGAGGCTCATTTACTTCGTTACTTCTGACTATTTTATACGACTTTACGCTTTAGTTTCATTTGCTTTAAGGGTTTATAACACTGCACTACAGGCGAATGAACTTTGATTGTTTATTAGTATACTGTATTGCATATTAAACGTGGATCGGAACGGTATTAATTATACCATCAGTAAATTACTGAATATAAACTATAGTTAGTGACGGAGTGTGAGTTCAAGTGCTATTTTGGTATTTCTATTAAACAGGTGCGTATAAATGAAAATGAAACATAAACACAGAACATAAATATATAAAAAACTGATATATGGACAGTATTATTAATAACTTTGCCACAAAGAACTCTCGAAAAACGGCGCGTTTTTTATAATATCTGTTTATAATTTATAAACATCTGTACCCTAATTATGTGTAAAATTCAAATTAACATTTACATTGTTTTATAAATATGTGTATATAAATTATGTGTAAAAATCCGAAGGAAAAGTGGCGGTTAACAACTATATGGCAAGTTCTAATTCAACCAAGATTGATTCATTTTATGTTGGTTAGTTTATAAATACCTACTAGACTTCTAATATAAAAATACAAATAAACGTTATAAGAGTAACTAAAAAGAATTATAATACTTTTGGTTAAAAGGGGGCCATGAGAGTTTCTTGCGGGAGGGCCTGTCATTTTTTGTTCCGCCACTGCGGAGACTGTAACTTCGTAAGGGAGCCTCTCCAGGTCAATGTTTATTGGAACTTTTTTGTTTACTTGTGTAACGCTTGTTAGAGCACGTACATTTCGAACGATCCTCGTAACTCCTGTATCGGCCAGTGAGACCAAAGCGATAAAAACTTCATTGAATAACCATATTTGTTCTAAATCCTATATTATGATCACAATTACCTTCCCATACCATAGCGAGGAAGGTAATAAGTAGTCTTATTACGAGTCGCTCAATCTAATGGTTTTCAAGACAATTCCATTTCTGTGAAAAACTGAGTTGGCACGAAGAGTTGAATGTTTCCTCATGATGTACAAACTTTGAAAGTAAAGAAAACGAAAGTTTTTTGGGCAAAAAATCATTTCATTTTTTAATATAGTTTTCTGCTCGCTCAACGCACTTATTCCAACGATGCACCAAAGCAGCAATGCCGTCTTTGTAGGTCGATGAACCCAAGTCCTCAAAATAGCTATTTACGGCAGCGATTAGCTCGGAATTGGATAAAAAACTTTTACCAACGAGCAATTTTTCAGGTTTGGAAATAGATAAATATCGCTGGAAGCCGAATCTGGCAAATAAGGCGAATGAAGCACTAATTCTAATCCCAGTTCATGAATTTTGGCCATGGCGATTGCAGACGTGTATACAGGTGCGTTATCTTGATGAAAAAGAACATTCTTTTTCGCCAAATGAGGCCGTTTCTCTTTGATTTTGTCTCTCAATTGCTGCAACAAATTGGCATAATACTCGCCATTTATTGTTCCTCCTTTTTCCAAGTAGTCGACGAAGATAATTCCATGAGAATTCCAAAATACAGTTGCCATAGCCTATCCTGCTGACAAAACCGTTTTTGCCTTCTTCGGTGACGGAGAACCAGTGTGTGCCTATTGTTAGGACTGTTCCTTGGTTTCGAGAGTGTAATGGTGGACCCAGGTTTTATCGACGGTTATGAAACGGCGCAAAAAGTTCTTCGGATTGCGGCGACAACGTCCCAAAAGGTCTCGAGAAACAATCAAACGATTGAGTTTTTGCTCCGGTGTGAGAAAACGCGGCACCCAACGCGCGGTGTATTTTTTCATTTCCAATTCTTCAGTTAAAATTCTGTGCACACTGTCATTTGAGATGCCCACTATGTCTGCTATCTCGCGCACTTTTGCTCGACGGTCATCCAATACGATATGGAGGACTTTTTTAATCATATCCGGGGTAGTAGCCGTTTTCGGGCGTCCACTGCGGGGTTTGTCCTTTGTGCTCACACGACCACGCTTAAACTCGACAATCCAATTTTTAACTATTGAACACGAAGAAGCGGACTTCAAAAATGTCGAATCCAACTCCGCTTTGATTTCGGTTGGTGTTAAGCCTTTCATATAAAAGTCTTTTATCACTGCTCGCAACTCAGTTTTTTCATTATTTACGCAATGAGACAGTCACTTTGGCGCACTGTCAAACACAAACTAATTGACAGATCGCTCCATACTGTCGTATTAACCCTAAGAAAGGATGGTTCTGAAAAATGGTAACCCAAATTCCGACGAATGAGCGCCATTTCTGTGTTAGGCCACGTACATTTCGAACGATCCTCGTATGTCTAAAACAAAGGTAATTTCGTAGCAAACCATTTCCACCTAGTTTTGTTCAAAGAATAACATTCTCTTAAAAACGCAAAAAATACAAAAAAAAGGTTATTTAAAAAAGGGTACTGGTGCTTCCCCTTTGTGACGCTCCGAAGAAATTTTGCCTTTGATAAGTATGATCGCATGTAAATTTGTATATTTTACACAGAGTGATTTTTTCAATATTGACAAATATAGCAGCTTCAAGCGCCAATTTGACTGATTTATATCTGCAAAGAAAGCAATTTATAGGATCCATAGTTGTTCAGACTTTTTGTCTTATTTTTGAGTCAGGAATTCACTGTATGAATATGCTAGATTGTTCTGGGAGACCCTGTATACTTTGTAGATGTCATAATGTAAGTTATTAATAACAGTGCAACGCACCAAGACCCTCTACATCAAACAGTCTCTATAATGTGTAAATATTAAGTGCAACGTATACATAGTTATGGTTTAGATATAAAAGATCTTTTGAAAATTACCTTAATAGAATTTAAAAACACTGGCTTTCATTTTACTAATTTAATCATTAACTCGCATATCTCTAAAAACGCCAATACCTTGTTTTGTAGTTTTCTAAAATTTACATAATTTAAAAGCAAGTTCCACGTAAACAGTCAGCTCGTGCGGAATATAAAACATGTAATTACACTCATAATTTACACTGCAAAAATGTTCATTATTGACCTAAAATGCCTTACTACTGGTCTAATCTGGTTTGTTTCGAGTCGTTTGACATACGAGTACGTAAAATCTTATAAATTATTTATATTCTTAATAATTTACATTTAAATCATAGTGACGTATCTTAAAATCTTATATTTGAAATAATGCAGTAAATTGCATCATGATTTAAACCGTACAACATGCAATTTTTTTGAACGTGGTAGGGCAATGCAGGGTGCAGTTTTAAAAGCTTGCATTTGTATAATTAAACAAAACTTTCATTAACACTATAACGTTATAATCGGCTTAGTTTAGGAAAACCGTGCCAAGCAGATCAAACATTAAATATGTAGACAAAATTAGAATAAAATAGGAAACGCAACAATTTTTCGCTCATGTCATCAGACTTTCTTAGAAAAGCAAATTCAAATTGTTTATCGCTAACAAAATATGGAAATTTGGTACCTATTAAAGCTTTGCTTCAGGCAGCTTTCGGTAGCGATGCATCAAGTTTTTAAAAATGTTTGTTTCATGTTATTTGATACAAAATAACTTACAAAAAATTAATTGATTATTTAAACATGATTTTTAATTAAGAAAGCTGATGCCGGCTTGACGTAAGACTAGAGCCTTTAACTTTTACAACTAGATAGGTTATAATCAATTCAAATATGATAATGCAAAGGATATGACGGAACACAGAGGTTAAAAAAAGCTGAAGTGTGGACTTCGAGTGGACTTTCCCATACTAAAACTTATCGTATTTGCAAAAGTGTAAATTTTATAATTATAGCCTTCTATTCCTATCCATCCAAATTCCTAGAAAGCGCCACAGTAAAATTAAAGCTTCCTAAAAAAAGAAATTGTAGCCAATACTAGATACTAATACTTGCCATTGCCGTGTTTGCAAAAGTGTAACTTTTAATAATTATAACGTTGTACAGTTCAGCGAGTATTAGATTTCTAAGAAAACAAGCAGCGGGAATTTGAATTTGCGATAGCCTGTTCAATTAGTTTCCGTACCGTAACTTTAACCATAGAAGCAGCGACTACCTGCACCACCAAATCAAGGTAAGTGCCCGCCGGCGCGCTTATGGGCGGATTACCAATTCCGCTTCGGATGTCGGACAAAAATGGCTATATTAGCTTTATTTGGGAAGTTATCAAAAATATGCAAAGAATTAAAAATATATTTTTTAACTAAAGCTAGTTGATAGGCGTAGTTCAAATCAAGTAATACCATAAAACGTGTTGTTGATGTTAAAAAGTATCGTTTTCTTCCTTAATTTTTTAAATAGTTTCTAGCAAATCCTAACAAAGTACTTCAAATAGTCTATGGAACTGATAAAAGTTTATAACGATCGGCGTTTGCGTTTTTGAATAAATAATTAATCTATTTCAAATTTTTTCCTGAAAAGCGTCAGAGTAAAATTTGGGAGATAAGAAAAAATAAATTTGTAGTTCAATGCAAGCTCTATCGGCTCAGAAAGTTAAAACAAATCGTGTGGACAGTTTTTGAGAAATTGTTTTTAAAAATTATCAAAATTTTGAAGCAGCACCATTGCGATAATTTTCGGATTTTCAAAATTAATTTTATTTCATCGTATACTACCTAGGAAGGGCTCTGAAACAAGTGGTAGCTGATCCCAATTTTTTTAAAAATTGTCAAAATTTTGAAGCAGTGCCATTGCGATAATTTTCGGATTTTCAAAATTAATTTTATTTCATCGTATACTACCTAGGAAGGGCTCTCAAACAAGTGGTAGCTGATTCCGATCAGACAACTACTTTTTTAGTAAATGGGCGTTAAAGTTTAAATTTTTAAAAAGCTGTAGCCGCCGCCATTTTGAAGCTAGAAAGTTCGGTAAAAAGTTTTTGATTTGTCTTAAGTTCTGCTCTCCGATTCCGTGCTCAAATTTTCCAAACTTTGTTTTTGGAAATAACGCTACAAAAAACATGTCTAACTTCCGTTTCCGGTTTTGGATTTTTTTAAAGTTTATCTAGAACTACAATTTTTAATATATTTCTTGATTTGAAATTTCTTCAAAATCGGTCCAGTACTTTCGCCTGTAGAGGCGTCACGCACCCACCCACAGACAGACATTTTTTAAAAACAACTTTTTGGGTTCCTTGATCCCCAAAACGTGTATTTTCGTTAAAATCTAGATTTCGAAAATTTTCAATAAATCAATACTTCCTATACCGAAGGTATGGGAAAGTAAAAAACAAGTACAAATGGAACTTTTATTCAAAGTTCATTACCCGTGAAGGAGCGGGCCGCTATAGGGGTCTTTCGGATTCCGCACCGCAGTTCTGATGGTGAGTCTGATTATTATGTTTTAATTATCAATTAGTTGATTTATATTAAGAAATAGGTTACAAGAGCATGAACTGTACTTCATTTTGTAATTTCTTTGGTACTTTTAACTTTAAGGGATAGCCTAACTAAAAATTCCAATTATTTATTTTCTCCAATTTACTTTTTAAGAAATAAACATACAAGTTGTCAAGTTTGTGTGCGCCACATCGAATTTTGCAAAATTTAAATATTGTTGAAATCTAGGAAAAAAAGTCCCCGGAATAAAGTCACAGAAAAGAAGTCCCAGGAATAAAAGTCTCTAAGAAAAAAATCTGAAAAACTTTAAAAAGAAAGGCAAAACTCATGAAAACAGAAATGTTTTTAATATAAAATAAGTTAGATAAACTTGCATTTTTGTATAGTGTTCATCGTTGGCAGTGAGTTTATTAAAAAGTTTATATTTTGATTATACCGGCAAATACAGGGCTAGTTGAATTGCTAGATTATTATTATTATTATTATTATTACATATAACAAAACAAAACTTATGCAGTTTCTGGGCACAAAATCACATCAAGTGAGTTTATTAAAAAGTTTATATTTTGATTATACCGGCAAATACAGGGCTAGTTGAATTGCTAGATTATTATTATTATTATTACTATTACATATAACAAAACAAAACTTATGCAGTTTCTGGGCACAAAATCAAAATTACCGACTTTCGGTTTAACTGAAAAGCGGTTTTATCTTTGACTTTTGAAATGGAACACTGTATTTTTTAGGTTAATTCAATCGTATGATCAATTCTGATTGAAAAATGGTATGCCACTATATGTGTAAAGTAGTAAGTAGAGCCAGGATGATTTGGCCCAATTTACTGCATTTTGTACATTTAATTTAATAATAAACAGAAGAATTCTACGGAAAAAAGTCGGTACATTATTATATTTAAAAGTGATCTTTAAAAGGACTACCTTATACAAAAATTAGGTAAAGTTGTTTCAATACCCAACACCTTTTTTAGTGACTTTTTTCCTGGACACTTTTTTCAGGAGACTTGTTCAAGGAACTTTTTTTCCGGGAACTATTTTTCCATGGGAATTTTTTTCCGCGGACTTGTTTTCCTGTAGACTTTTTTCCGGGGACGTTTTTTCCGTAACTTTTTTTTCAGAGACTGTTTTCCGCCTACCATATTGTTGAGCTTGGAGTATGTTTATTGAGGAAGTTTTTATATTAGCGGCGTGAATGGTGAGCAGTGTAAAAGTAGGTATATTGACCAAATTACTTATCTCAAAAAGAGCACATTCAGGTCGTACATATGTGTATTTAGGCTTTGGGTCTTATATTTGACTAAGGTATATTATTCTTTAAATTATAAAAAAAACTGTAGTAGCTTCCTGTATAAATACATTTGCTTTTTAGCAGTGTTTATATTCTAGTCTAATTTAACTAGATTTATTTTCTATCGTATTAGGTATACATATATTTAATAGAAAAATGGTGCTGTTAACTTTCATTCAGTTTATGGTAAACATTATGATTAGCACTATTGAAAGGCGATGAAGGTAAAAGATGTCTCTTATTAATATGCATATTCTGTACACTCAAACCAGTTCCAACCAACCTGGTTTTAATACTTATATATATACTAATTCAGCAACCGGTATAAAACATACAGGGAAGCCTTGCCCGTAAACAGAGAGATTACGGTGTCTATTCGTTTGAAGGATAATTCTCCTTTACAGACTAGTCTTATAAATGAGTTTTGCTTAATCCGTTAGAAATTTAAAGATGTCTGAAAACTTTGTACTTAGGAGCTTGGTAATTATAATTACTATAAAATTTGTAATGACAGTCTAACATTTAAGTTAATTGGATGCAGAAACATCATAAGCTTAAACCCGCAGGGCTGTGTTGAAAAGACATTTTAAAGAAACTATCATTAAATCCACTTTTTTTGTTATTAATAAATTTCTCCTTAGCGTGGAAGAGGTGTTGCTTGCCACACCTGAACCAAATTAATTTGCTAAAATATGTTACGCCCAATTTAAAATTTGAAGTACAATTTTATATTTTCTCTAAATAAAAGAGTTGAGCTAAATGATGTAGGTTGCACCCAAAACCGTTTCTTACTATCCTTGATTCGTAATATTTATCCTCACCGTGTTACGCCGACCGGCGCTTACTTTATCTAAATCGACGAGGTCAAACTATTGTGGTTGCCATGCTACTTTCTCTTGTCGCTTCTCCTCAGTAAATTTATAGCTCTGTAAATTATTAATCTTCCAACATTTATAGAACAGGTTGAAACGGATGGGTTTACTGAATACCTTTTGTACTCGTATACGAGAATGTTTTTGTACTTTTTTCTAAATTTGGAAAAAGTGAAACCTGGGAATGATGTCAACCGTAAAATTATAAATTCAACTTATTTAAAATACAAAAGTTAATAAAAACGAAATTACTCTTTAATCGTTTTAATTTATGTAAATGGCGCTATTATTCCACACTTATTTTTGGTATCTCTATGTATGATTTATTTGTTTATATCGAATAGATGGAATTTCAGAATTTTAATATACAATTATGACGTAAGTCGTTAAAGCAAGATAAACAAGGAGCAAAACGTTGGCATGTGTTTATGAAGAAGACCGAGGGCTATCCAGGAATTTCATAATCGATTTTTTTCAGAACGCGGAACGAATGCAAAAAATTAGGAAAACTGAACAACTAGTTTGCTGTATATGGTTATAGGTGTATTCAAATAGTGGAAACAAAAACTATTATCCTTGACCGACCGAGGTTTCTGGAGAAAGGTCCGACTGCGCCTATGCCTCCTACTTTACAAGGATTGCTGTTTATGCACTCCACTGAATTAACTAGATTTTGTTTTAATTAATATTTTATCATTATTGATCCGAACAATTGATTACAGGTACCGTTTTTATAGGTTTGTGAATTTCAAATGCTTCCAGTATATTTAATTCATGTTTATAAAATAAAAACGTAACAATAATATAGACAAATGCGCTGATTATATGTACTTTATTATATTGTGTTGTTTACACACTTCCTTGTATTAAATTTTGTACTATTTTGGAATAAACGCTGCATAGACTTAAAGGTTTAAGCGCTACGCTTGCATTATCAGAGTGCGGCTAGTAGCGCTCGGACAAAATAAATACTTAAAGTAACAAACGGTTATAATCGATTATTTCATAATCGATTCTTGATTTTCAAACAAGTCGAGGATTTGCTTGATTTTTTAATCGATATTTTAAAATCGATTTTTTGTTTGAATCTCCATTTTTAGTCAAAAACTAGTGCTTATCGATTTTTTTGTAATCGATTTTATGTACTGTATTTTTATTTCAAACTTATGATATTGCAATGAATTTTTTGGGTAATTGGTTTTATCAATTTTCATCCCGATCTAATTACTTCATTTTGAATAAATACGTGTTCAAGCACAAATTTTGGCATTTTTACGTGATTTGAACTACGCCTATAAATTAGCTCTAGTTAAAAAATGTATTGTTCATTTTTTGCATATTTTTAATAATTCTTTAAATGAACCAGAAGCGCATCTAATTAGCCGTAGGATGGGCGGTTCCGTTCCTACTATTCTTACACGGTATGCGACATCGTAGAGTTGCCTACATAAATTGTTTTCTTAGAAATCTAGCATCTAACTAAAATCTCCAATTTAGCGCCTATTTACTCAAAAAGTAGTCGTCTGGCCGGCATTAGCTACAATTTGTTTGAGAGGCCTTTGTGGATGATATACGATGAAACAAATAGATTTCGAAAATCTGAAAACGATCGCGAAGGCGCTTCTTCGCAATTTCGAAAGAATTTTCAAAAAAGTATTATTATTTTTAAAACTTTGTAGGTTGTTAGAACGGAGAGAAAGTCACCACGCTCTTTCGAGAGCAAAAGGACTCTAAAGAACGGAAGATTGGCTACAATTTGATTTTTTCTGAAAGCTATAATTTCACTTTGGCGCTTTCTATGAATTTGGATGGATGGAATGGAGGGTTGCCTATACAGCTTGCTGGTGAAATGTACAACGTTATAATAATAAAACATACACTTTTGCAAATACGGTAAGTATTAATATCTCTCAATATTACAATTTACTTTCGGCTTAGATAATCAGGTAAGGACCGACCTGTAGCTTGTCTGCCTTCACAAGCATTTGCTCTAGAAGTTTGAGCAATATTTGTTCGTAAGCCCTGCCCGCCTAAACAGGGCAGTGTGCTTAGATTATTTAAACCTTGGAGCAGACAAAGATTTGATCTTAATGTATTTAGTTTCCCAAGACAATAATACTTAATCGGCTTATGCCTGTTAGCTGTTTGTGACTCCATACAAACGAACGTTTGAGAATAGAGCACCGAGAAACCGCGAAAGCCTCAACCAATATATTAATATCTAGTATGGGAAAGTCCACTCGAAGTTCACACTCAGCTTTTTTATATCGATGTCGCTATTATATTAAAAGTCCAAATGAATGCAAAATATTACTATACTTTTAACTTTTTTTATATATGTACTCATATAATATGGATAGGGTAGGTTTTAAGTTGTAAATGAGAATTTAAAAAATGCGGGCCCGGATTGGTCTAGTCTCCCCCGGGCCCTTTCAAACTACCGGCCCTAGACAATTTTCTTATTTGTCTAGGTCTAAGTTCGGCCCTGGATAGTTTTATAGTAGCGAAGTAGAAAGCAAACTACAACAGTTGATTTTTTCGGTTTTAGTTAAGAAACTTTTTAAATAATTACTCAAGCAAGCCGGATAAATCATGTGAATTGGTTCATTGCATATTCTTATAGATGTCCCTTTTCTAGAAATAACTACATAAGTCCTTAAGCAAGCAATCAATAAAATTTTAACATTCTGTGGTGAAATAGGCGGTTATAACGGATGTTACAAGAGCTAAATTGTAACAATAGTATATGTACTAATTCATAATCGTTTTTTCTATAAATCAAGCATAGAAATCGTTTTTTATAATCAGTTGTTGGAATCGATTTTTATAGTCGATTATTGGAGTCGTGTATAACAATCTATTATTACAATCGATTATTAAATTATTTTGATTAATTTTTTATCGATTTTTAGTTTCAAACCAATTTTTGTTTATTCTTGAAAATCGATTCTAAAATTTCAAAAATTCCCAGCCCTTTGGGCTAGGGTCTAGCAGGCGTCTGGAATGTATGTATACAACTACCTTTAAGGGCAAACAGAGGCGGTTGACGAAATATTAGAGACGCGGGTCAGTCTTAAGTCAGTGTGGTAAAATTACAGGCGCTTTGAGTGAAGTATTGTTAATCAATGCTTTAACGGTTTATGGTTAATTAATAATTACAATCACTTGTCACTACTTAAATTTTTCTTTATCAAATTAATTTTACTTTAATGCACACAGCTAACGTGGTGTGAAAAGATATAATTAAACCGTAGGGCATAGTTATTAAACCGTGGAAATCCTAGTAGAAAATTTAATCAACTACTTAACTTGGGTTAGTAGGTTCGTTAGCAAAAATTTAAATAATATTTTAAATGAAATTTGTTTACTATCTATTGATTTGATTGTATTGTTACTCTAAAACATTTATAGTGTGTGTAGTCTCTGTTTAAACCAAAAATCAATAAGCTGATTTCACAAGTTCGCAATTAAATGAAAGAAAAAAAAATGTTATGCTATTATTTGTTAATTTTAGCAATGTTTAGCAGCACTGAAACAAACTCGATTCCAATTTAACATTTAAAGCATCAAGAAATTACAGCACTAGGCCATTTGAAATTAATTATAACACATTAGTAAATTTAATTTCTTTTCGTCGTTATCTCCATTTCTCCTCAACCCCATCCCTGCACTAAGTTTGTTCACAAAGTTTATATCATTGCGATTAAATTTAAATTTAAAGCTTTGTTTACGTTTTCCTTCGATGTGCGCATGTTCGGTTCAGAAACCTAATATTTTAGATGTTTTTGTGCTATCAAACAGGCTATAACTTGTAGGTGAAAATAATACATTCTTCAGGCAGGTCATTGGGGGATATATCTTTACAAAGAATAGCAGTTGCCAAGCGGAGCTCTTATTACGTGTCCTTTGAAAGATATATTATGTGTATTTCTAGGGCGAGTGTCAGATGGAAAATTCCGGAATCCGGAAATCAATATCAGCTGAGCCGGGATGAGCGTGCGCAAAACTCGAGGCCTTGTCCTTGGCTCCCCTTAACCCACCCCACATCACTTTCTTGTTCCAAACGATTTTTCAGTTGCACCTCGAGGGAACAGAAGAAAGGGAAAGCGAGATGCTTGAATGAAAATGAAAGCTGGCAGGTACTGTTGAAAATATATGGGAGCGGAAATTGCTGACGATTTCAAATAAATTCTGAAAATAAATTGTTTACTGGGTTATTTTTATGTAACTTTGATGAAGATAAAAGGCTGTGTTTCTCCAATAACGTTTCAGAATTATGACTTCTTGTTTGCTTGCTTTCTTATTACATGAATGAACATTATAAAATTAATATGTATACGAATTACTGTTTTATTTTATATCGTCAGTATTACATAATGCGATTGGAAGGTTGTTTTAACTAGCTGAATCCTTAATGAAGGAGAAATAATCTCTGAAAAAATTACGTCAAGTCAACAAACATTTGATGTTTCACTCTTTTTTTTGAAGTTGTTATATCTATCAACTATTTGCTTTTGTAAGATTACTGATCGTAATCATATGCAAAAATTTAAAAAAAAAATTGTGATAGAGAGGTATCAAATACGTCTACGAAAAATAGAGGGTGCATATGTAATAATGCAAACGTTTTGGCCTTTTATTATGCCTTACAAAATTATCTCCTGTCAAAGCACATACCTTTGCGACTGTAGTTATAATAAAAAAAATGGTGTTTTTTAAAGAATCGTGTAGCCGTGCATGAGCACGACTCCATTTTTACAGTGAAAATTGTATTTCCTATGTTTTTGTAGAAAGGAAATTCAATTCGAAACTAATTAAATCTTACAGAAGTATATTATAAATCATATCTCTCGCATGATATACTGTTAATTGGCTGGGTATATAAGCAAAGCCACAAACAAAAAACATTCGTTTAAATGCGTGTGTCATCTAAGCATATCTGCGCAGTAAGTTAGCGGGGTCCGGTGTTTCTATCTCGCACTTCCGTTCCATTACTTTCGTTCAAGCATTCGCGTGGTTACTCCTTCCGGCAAAGAAGTTTCACTTCGAAAATTTTTATTTTCCAGTAATATGTGTATATGCTACGTCCAAACAGCGAAAACGCTCAGTGAACGAAAAAAATAGTCACAACACGTTTTGGGTTTGAATGACCAACCGCAAGTATTAGATATTTTGAAATATTAAATTATCAGTATTCCCACTACGTGTGCATCGCTGTGCGCTAGTTTGCGAGCATATCGCGTTGCGGCTGTTGTTTTATCGCTCACTGAGAGATTTCGATATCTGAACGTAGCATATACAGGGTGATTCATAGCATGTGGGACACACTTTCCACATAGATTCAGATCCTGAAAACAATTCGAAAAGTTTGCATAAACATGGACCCGTAAACTGTTTTACGGAGATACAGTCTCCTGAGGTGGAACAGTGTAACAACTTTTTGGATAACTTTTGCGGTAGTTGTATTAAAATTTTGAAATCTGAGCATTTTTGATTTAGTTCAGTATTTCTACTAATTTTTGTTGGAATCAGCTCACCAGGGGTGTCTCATATAGGGGCGCCGTGTAATATTTTATTCTAAATACTTAATATTTTTAACGATTACGATTTTATTAGTTATATTCTCCATACAGAATTGCACAAAAAATATGCTATTGTTGAAAGTCACAAAATCCAATAGTTTTCGAGGTAATTCAACGTTTTTGCCGCACCATAAAGGTCTAGGAGTTTTCTCAAGGTGTACAAACAGTTTCCACAAACTTTGAGAGTAAGTTCTACACATCAAAACAAAGTTCGTATACACTTGGGTCTGGAAACACTTCGACTCAGTGTTACAGCTGTCTTAATAATTCAGACTGTTGATTCTTCCGAAAGCTGTAACTCCGTAAGGAAGCGTTTATGGACTCATGTTTGACAAATTTTTTTTTATCTGTGATGTGTAGAACTTATCCACCAAATTTGTACAAACTAGTTTTGCACCTCGGCCCATCCTTCATTGCAACGTTTCAACGGAAGTACTTTTTTGGGTGATTATGTATGAAAGTAGAGAAGCTTCTAACCAAAAATTCAAAAATTCAAAAATTAAAAATACTAAAATATTTACCTAGAAGAATTAATTGGCAAATCCCTGATATGAAACACCTCTAGCGCATTTTTTGAAGCAATTAGAAATACTAGAGTAATGTTCAAATACAGAATTTCGAAATTTTGGTACATTTACTGTAAATTGTTCGACTGTTCAATTTTCAGGAGGCAGTAAGCAAGCGGTTCGGGCCCATTTTTCATTGTTTTAAAATTCTAAAGTTATCCTGGGTCCCACATTTAAAAATCACCCTGTATACCTACGTAAAATTTTTAGAATTGTATCTTGAATTTGTCAAAGGTTTGTGCATTGTTATTTTATATTTGTGCGGTTTGCTATCATCAATATAAATAATTAAATGGTTATGCTCAACAGGAAGTTCATTTTACCGTAATCTTAAATGGAAACTTCCGTTTCAAAGCGATATGTTAACACTGTACCCTCGCCTAATTAATTTAAATGTGACTTTATATCTTAAAACATGTATTGCATAACAATTTTCGTAGTTTCCACGGTTAAAGTATAATCTTCAGTTAGATAGTAAATAAATGTACCTAATATAGCTATAAATACTTGAAAGTCAACTAATTCCGCAAAATGGAATTTTAGAAGTAACACGGTGGTCAAAAAAAATTTTTATTTGAAGTAGTTTGGCATCTCGCCTTAAGACACCTGAAAGTAAGAAGGAAAACAGAAATTAATTCTTTGATTGAATGAACAGTAATGATTCTGTGGTTTTATAACAAACATAAACCTCAAAATACTGAAGCAGCAATACAAAATATTTATTTTTTAGCACCAAAATTAAATAAACGTCATTTTTGGTTCGAAAACCCCAGTTTCAAAAATAGGGTTAATGTAACTAATATTTTCTTTATTTTTAGTTTAGTTGTTACAGTTTAATAAGTAGAATTGAGTAATTTTATTACAATTCTCCAGAAAAAAATATCCTATAATTTTCATGTACACGTGTTGAAGCCGATGTAGACGAACAGAAAACAAATTAATTAATTGCTTTAAGCACTGTCGTAATGCTAATTTTAGTTTTCAGCATGTTAATATAGATCTAGTAAAAGTCCTTCCTTTGCTTGTTAAAAAGACGTAAAAACTTTATAAAACTTTAAAACGTTTTTTTCGAGTTTGCGTTTCTATGCTTAAAATTGATCAACATTTTTAAGGATTTCAAAGTAATTTCAGTCTATGGTCTGAGTTAGAGGTTTAAACATTTAATTATTAAAGCTAAACAGCACGATTTTGTTATTAAAAATTACTTTAAAATTAAAGATCACTGAAAAGTAATATTCAATAATAAGATCGATCGTAGAGAAAAACATTTATAAATAGCGGATTCTTTGGTCGTCAGAATGTCAGATAGTCATCGACCATCGTCAGTAAAAGCTGTATTGTAGTTTATGTTGTATGAACAAAAAAATGATAAGGTTTGGTCATCGAAAACAAAACTTATGTCGATACTTAATTCATATAGTCGCAAACTCATCTATATACATTATACATATATTTTAACCGGATCCATTCCCCCTACCACACGTTCCCGCGACTATAAGGCCCCTACGCGAAGCCAGAGTTTATAAGTTCATTATATACAGGGTGAATAAAAAGTAAGGAACATCGATGCTACAGCCTAAATAATAACTTTACAAAAAAAAGTTTCTAACAAAAGTTGCCAGTGACAAAAATAAATATTTATCGTGATTTTTCTTGAAATTTTTATTATGCAACTGTATAATATTTTTACATGCCTGTATAGAGAATAAAAAGCACTAACTGGTCATGCCATAAAAAGTATAGGTTGCCATTTAAAAAAAATGTCGATGACGTCATTGCTAAAACATATGACAAATGAAAAAAAAATAAAAAACACCAAATTGTGGAAAAAAACTTGATAGGAAACATTTGCTAGAACTTTTTTTCGTTAAGTTATTATTTAAGGTTGTAGCATCGATGTTCCTTACTTTTTATTCACCCTGTATAGGTTGTTACTGAAATAGTGGAGATATTTTAACTTGTAATAGAACTCACCAAACTGAACCACTTTTGTATTCATAATTTTTTTTAATCTCCCTCCCAAAACACAGTTAAAAATGTAAACAGGTTTGACTAAAATATGGGTAACCGTAATTTAACGCACTTATTTCAATAATAAATTAACCGATATCATCCTTGTGTATGGTAAAGTGGTCGGAAATGCTGCCAGAGCTATGGGCGTTTAACGTGGAACGTTTTCCCAATTGCCAAATACCTAACGCGAGAACCTTTAAAAATGCGGTTCAACATTTACGTGATCATGGTTTGTTTAAACCAAGTGCAACACCGAGGAAGGGTCCAAACCCGTCGAATTTTGGATGCCAAACCACAAGTTTTAGAAGCAGTAGAAGCGGATCCCACTGTTATAGTGTCCGATGACTTTACAACTTGGCGGACCAGTGGATTTGTCGAAATGTATGTTATGGCCTGCGTGATCATCGGATTAAAATCTTGTAATTTTTTTGGAGGGAGGGGGGTATAAGATACAGTTGGTAATTGCCACCCCTGTAAATCTCTTGGAGAACGTTTAGAAAATACAACAGAAAATGTTTGCGAAAATCCGACAGTAGTGCTTGAATCCATGTTACGAAGAGCTTGTGCTTGTCTGGAAAATAATGGATTATATTTAGAACAGTTGTTATCATGCTATTTAAAAAACTGATATTAGTTAAGCAAACCTTTGTGAAAGGCAAAAACTATACAGGGTTTTCATAATTTTGTTTGACTTTTCACATTTAACTTAACCTACTTACCTGTCAAATTAAAGCGGGGGGGGGGGGGGGGGATGCTAAAGTAATGTACGATTTTAAATAGTGAACGGACTTAGGATTTTTTGGGGTTTTCGGTGTTTTAGCGCGAAAAAAAAAAAGTTCTTTTTTCTACAATGTGCCAAGAACGTTCAACAAGCCCAGAATCATTAGCTCTGGAACCTTTTCTTGCTAGAAATTTAGATTTTGATTGTATTATTTCCACTTTTGCAACTCAAAAAGCTCTAAAGGCATTCTTTCATTAATTACAATATATTATTTTAACTATATCAAGTATGTAAATAATTATCTGTTTTTAATAATAAGCATTTAGAGACAATTTTGTGATTGATATTTCCGCACCTAAATTCACTTTTGCTATCAATACAAGGGGGGCTCAAAATTGTAATGCCCCGGGCTCTGTATCGTCTCTCGACGGCCCTGATTACAGGTTAAAGTATCTGCATATATTTCATCAATAACACTATATTATAAGGCGCATATTAGTATGCATTGGGATACATCGGCCCAGGACAGTTTTGATGGTAATAAGAAAATTGGGTTTACAGTATTTGTATGTGTTATAATATGTTGTCAGCTATCATTTCGCAAACAGTCCGGCCGGCATCATTCGATATGTGCCTGCATTAGGCTCTCATGTCTAAAATTGTGTCCTATACTTTCGTAAAAAAACACTACTTTGATCTTTTTGGTTTAAAAAAAACATGCATTTATTTAAATAATAAAAGCATATTAATGTCAAAAACCGAGAGGCCTAGGAACTTGAAGCAAAAGTACCTTTTTACCTAAGCGCCTAAGAGAGTCTAAATCGTAATCTGCATAATTTGCTATTTCTATTATGTACATCTTTTTATCTAATTTAATTTCTGTAATTATTTTAGATAAATAGTATAATACTGACACACAAAAAATGCAAGAACCAAGCAGAATGATACTTTCATTTCTGTTGTTCTCGTTTCATGCTTTGTGGTTCTTGTTTTAGCTCTCGTTTCGGATGCATATGCTCTCATTTTTTCATAAAAATGTGCTAACCTCCCTCCCACCACGCGAATGCGATTTCCATTGACGGGGTCAACAATTGAAAATAATGTTGTGACAAAGAGTTAACTACTAGAGGTTACGTGGGATTACCACGGAAGGAAATGCTTCTCTCGTAACATATTTACTTTTCATGTGAATACCGAGTACTGGTGATATTTCAGATACAACATATTTACGAAAGGTATATTACTAGAGTAGGCCTGCATAGAGTTTTTCGAGAATGCGACCTGGTTGCATCGGCCCAACGTTTGACTACTTGCAGATGGTGAGTGAATGTCAATTTTTGCATTTACATAACGCATCAGTTTTCTTTTAGAATTGCATCACTCTGTCGAAGTAAATCCGTTTTTCCATCTCACATATGTTTAAAAAGAAAATCTTCCACGACACAGCTCTTGTAAAACAATTTCTAAAAATCTTATTTTTCTATTAATTCCCTGTTATTATAGGTTCTATAGCAATCTGTTTATAAATATCTATTTTTAGATTTTTGTCAGGAAACAAACCAACAAACGAAGGTATATTCAAACTGTATTTCCTAATACTGAATGGAATACACACAAAGTACAAAAACGAAAAAAGGCAAGGCATTTAAAAAATCACTCATATTTAAATTTGCACGTGACTATTCTTGAGATGAAAACTAAATATTAGATGATAGTTTGACTGAATTTTATAATACATAAACACATACAATTAAAAAAAAACGCTAATAAGGAATTATAACTTTAATTAGGTATACGCTCATGTGATACTTATACCTACATGTACGTTTTATTAGTTTTATTGTGTCATCGTTATAAACTGTTATATTATTTCTGAATTTTTTTGTGTAAGTGCTCTAGATCTTGCACAATGCGACCTCTATTCGCAGTATCGTACTTCAAAGAAGAGATTCACAGTTGCTAGGGACTAGCATTTTCTGTAACGAGTATGTTCGTCTCTCTCATTTATCCGTTCGCTTTACTTCTATCTTTGTTACCCCTCGGAATCCTAACAATCTATGTTACGGAATATCGAAGCCAAGGGAATTAATTTCCGCCCTTGTGTATAGGTATGATAATATAGCAGTTTCCAACTGCTATTATATAAGGGTACATAAAATCTACCCTATTTAATTAGAAATTCTGAATCAACAACTCCATTTGGAAATTTTCCTACTTAGGAAATTGCTACAGTATTATGAGACATTTTGTAATTTTATTATGTCTGTGTAAGGCATTAAAAATAAAAGAGACACAAAGTTAAAAACTGTCGACAACTAGGGTGTGGCTTTTTCAAAGAAATTAAATATATTTTTGGTATGTTGCTGTAAGCTTAATTTAAAATAATATCAACAAAAACTGGACTTTTATTCTCAGAACAGCAAAATATTTCGTTAAAGTTCAATATGCCAACAAAAAGAATTGGAGTACTCAAATCCATTCGTTACACGTGAAACATGTTGCTCAAGGTTTCTACAACTACAACTGCAATATTTGAGATACATCGTTTCGTTCGTGTTACTTCATTGTTGAGCTAAGCCAGAGGATTTGCAATGAAAAATATTTTTGCAAAGTTTCATAAAATTGTTACGTGTATTACTTTTAAAACCTCTGACCATAAACAGCTCGAGGTAATAAACCAGCTGCCCAGATGAATAATACTTATCTAAACAAGCTCCTAAGGTCAAATATGTGGGTGTCTTGCCATTTTTAAGCCCGTAAATAATTCGTTTAAAATTGGATATATGCGCCAACTATATATTTTAAAGAATTATGCCAGAATTTATTATTAATTGATTACCCCATAATTTAAATACCGACTGGACTAGAAATCCGGACAATGGATATCGATCGACAATAATGAATCTCTTTCTTTGTTAAAACTTTTTAAAAATCGTGCCGAAAAGATTTTATAAAGGTTTTCAAAACTCACATTTGTTGAAATTCTTTCCAATCTTCACAGACATTAATTTTGAGAAATCAAAAAGTCTTCCACTGATTTTATAATAACAGGTGGCTTAAATCTTTCGCTTTTGCAACTAATGAGTGCGGCAAGGAAGGGAGTTAATGGGCTGATCAAGTGGGGATTCACGCTCACGCATCCATGGATACTATAAAATTTCATTTAAATTAGTCACGTATGTATTTGAAATTTATAAATATGGTTGGATACGTGAATCCCCACTTACCACTTAATATTTCCAGTGAGTTAGCCACAGTTTTCATACGGCAAGCGCTCAAATTAAAAGTAATAACAGGTACATTTGTTAAAAAACAAAAACTATGGATGTATAATATTGTTTCTATTTTTTTTTCGTAATTAGTTTTCGACGTCATAAATAATTTTCAAACGTCTGAAGTCATTATTTTGTCGTCAAAATTTAATTTTCTGTTCTAAAAATTCGATTGTTGGATGATTGACACTGGCTTTAAAGTAGGAATATAAATAGTATATTATAGACCAAGGTAGAGAAGACATTTTTCTCAGCCGAGCAGAATTAATTCCCGAGATGCGAAACATCGAAGGAAATAAGTTGTGAGGCTGATAAGTCTTCTCTACCGTGGTTTATATATTATTTTTTCCACTACTAGCACCCTTATTCCTTTCATAATTAATTGATTTTACATTAATAAAAAATAAAATTACAAATGCAAATATGCACAAAAATAAAGTAGACTTGCTTGAAAACAAGAGAATAGTTAATTTCAATTGACATTTATGTAAAATATATATTTTATAATAGTGGTTATAAAATGTCCAATTTTGATGATTTGAGTGAAAACTGCACTCCTCCTGAAATTAGGGAAGGTGCAGAAAGTGTTGGTGAAAAGTTATTACCAGTAACATCAAAGGATTTTTAAATGAAAGTTTATGGTGAATTTAAAGATTGGTAGCAATTGTTTTCATTATTAACCAGTAGTTAATAATGAAATATTAGTAACCACTAGGAAAGAAATTCATCTTCTTGGCTCTAAAACAAAGTAAATAATGATATCGTTTAATGCTAGTAGTGGAAAAAATATATTTAATTATTAATAAATTATATGAATTTTTGATGCCAATATATATCATTTGTTTACGATTGAAATAGATTTTCTGACGTACAAAATAATCATTTGTTAAAGTCTGAAAACCGTTTATACAATTTAAGAGTAAAATAATAAATCTACATACATACATTCTTGAAACATAATTAAAAAAATATCATATAAATTAATAAATACTGTTTTGCTTTTTACAGTCAAAAACAAATTTATTGGCGTCAAAAATGTTGACATAACTTTAAATCCTAACCTTAACAACTAATTTAAAAAAACAATTTGTGATGTCATACATAATATTTGACGTCTATAATTAGTTTTGACGTCATAAAATGATTTTCACATCTTTAAAGTTAATATTTTAACGTAAAAAATTAATTTTCTGGCATAAAAAAAATGATGTCTTGACGTCTGGAAACGGTTTTTAACGTAGGAATATAAAAAGACCATTATTGTTAGAAGGTGAAAGTAACGTTGTTACAAACTTCCAAGTAAAAATTTTAAACGGATAAAATGAGTTAAACGTTTATTAGAGTTCGACGAATACACAAAAATACAGATAACATATGTATAAACAAAGCACAAAAAAACAATGAGCACCAAGCGTAGTAGCGGAGTGTGGTAAGATATTTCTCCGAGGGAAGATATTTTAATAACAGACGGTCTGATTTGGCTTGCCTTTCACAGTTAATTCTTGGTCTATATCAACGAGCCTTAACTTCGTTAGCAATATACGCCGCTGCTGCCCTCTTGCGTGGTCTGGTCGGACTGCTGCTGATGCTTTTCCGGATGACGCGTGATTTGTTGCGCTCGTGTACTGTACGAGCCGCGCAGGTATAGGTAGCGCTAGTAGTATATTGTTGTATGGAGTGCGTGTTAAGGGTGTAACACTATTCAATTTTTGACAAATCATAAGGGTTTTTTGATGTCAATATATAATTTTCTTAAGACAAAAATAGAACGTCTTTATATCGCTTACACAATTTAGAATTAAGTAATAAATTGGCATAAATTGTATTTTTTACCCATAATTAAAAAATATCATAAAAATTGATAAATATTTATTTGGAATGAAAAAGGTATTTATTGCTATCAAAAAATGATTTATTGAAGTCAAAATATTATTTTATTTTGTAATATATCTCATTTATCAAAACAATAGCAAGTGTTATTGCTTACTACCGCTTGAATATTTTTGTAGGCTCTCGGCGAATTTTTTCAGGCTCTCCAGCGCCTACAAAAAAGATTGTGGCTACGCCACTGATTATTTTACTTGCTTGTTGCATTCATTAGTTGCGTATTCTTTCTTGATGGCTGTCATTAGTTGCCTATGTTTCTGCGGTTTCTCTATTCTGTTGAAACTTATATCGATTATCATCTGAAGTTTTATAGCTTTTTGACAATCGGTCGTATTTTAACATTAAACTTGACATGAAGATGTGAAATGGGCAGAGGAAAACGTTTCGATATTTTAACAGTCATTATCGACTAATTTTTTGTAAAACAAAATTGAAAACATGAATTTTCACAAAAACAAGAAATCGTGGATGCTCTCAATACAAAAATGACCATGATTTAAGTTTTCTTAACTGAATGTCAAAAAATAATTTGAGTTTAGAAAAATTTTGTTTAAAAATTAGGATTGTTTTTATTTTTATGATTTGCAATTGTAAACAATATTTGTTCGTTGAAATCTAAAATCGATTTCACTTTTTGGTTAAAGTCTTTATTTTAGCAATTATCCAATTAAATTTTTCAGGTTAACGACCAAAAGGAAACCCCTTAGAGGGGGTTTTCTCAATGGAAGATTGTCATTTAACATGTTCATACCGATTTTGCAGCTGAAATTGGTACATTTTTTTAATATCGAATATTTATTGGGGGTGGGGGGACTGGGGAGTAGTAGGAAGATCGGGCTTGCGTAGATCAGCTATTTGACATGTGTAGAATACGAATCTAAGGTTCTTTTCCGAGCATATCTATTTTGAAGTAGCCCTCCTACTATTTTTTTGAAACAGTCGAGTGGTTTTATGATGTTTGTATTTTCTTGTTGCAGCTAATGTTTATTATCCTTAAAATCTCAAAATCGATATCATAATTTAGTAAATTAATCAATTAATCTGTTCAGGTCAACGAACAAAGAGAAAATTTTCAGTGGTGTTTTCTCAATTAAAGTTGTTCCAATTGTCATGTAGCATGCGTATAGCGATTGTGAAGCCGAAAAACGTAAATTTTTAAAAATACAAAAAATCGATGGTGGGGGGCAAGGGGAGGGGGGTGATAGAAAAATTGCGTTTGCGTAGAGTGGTTATTCGACATGCGTAGAATACGAATTTAAGGTTCTTACGTGTGGGTTCAAAATGTGTGCCATAAAAGTATCTTTTTTTTGGGCATAATTCGAGTATCGGCCAGTAAGCCCAAAGCAAAAAAACTTTGCTAAATGAACGCATTTGCTCCAAATCCAACCTGACGATCACAATTCGCAATATCTTCCTCTATAGCTATACTTCGTATAGCGAGGAAGGTAAAAATAGATTTATGAGACGTCTTGCCCATCAGTGCAAAAGACGCCAAAAATTAAAGGCCTTGATATTTACTACATCTAATATAAAATTATCTACAAACCACCAACTGAAAGTTAAAAGATAAATATAATTTAATATCTGTATGTTGGAAACCTTCTTGGAAGCTGCGTTTTTTATTATAATGGTCCTTTTTTAAGGCTGTATTAAATTTGAAAAAAAGATCATAAAAATAGCTATGGTTTTGCTTCAGGGTTCCAATTCTGCGGGTTGTCTAAATAAAATACAATGACAGTCAAACCTGTATATACGCTCAATACAACTTGATTAATGAAACATAAACTTATCCCCATTTTTCTTAAAACAATTACGCTTTACTGTAGAGTTATACTTTTTTGACATTAAAGCAAATAAGTGTTTCAATCGCTCTGCATATTTCACAAATAAACGCAGAATTGAATTGGGAACGAAGATAATTATTAAAATAAAATGCAATTTTAAGCCTGAATAATTATGCACTCTATTTCTAATAACCATCTATCTATTCACTTTAAGTACTTTTCGTTCTATCAGGTTTCTAATCGCAACACCAGTGGTCAATGGCCTTAGTTATGCACTTATTATATGCTCTTCGAGCGCCCTGCCTTCAAAACACAGCATATTTTTAATTGTAATTCAGGTTACACCGTCCTACATGTCCATTGTATTTTAGAAACTACACCCACAATACAACGTTATAAATTTCTAATCCTAATCATTAATCAAAATCAATCGCGGTTCTGACTCTGACCTACCTTTACGTGTCGAATTATTAAGTTAGATGTCGAGATGACAGTCTGTCATGTCATTCGAAATGACAGCATATCAGCATAAACTACAATTTAATTAGATTAATTGGAATTGAATCGGTACCGTTTGTGAATTGCATTAGGCTATACTAAACTGTTTATAATTCCCCTTGATTAACATATAATCGGATTATGATCTCTTTTTGTTTCTACATAAATTGGTTGTATTAATTTCATGTATGACTACACGCTTATTATAACTTTTGTTAATGAAAAGAACATCATATTCAATTTTATAATTTAACCGAATTGAAAATATTAATTATAGCAGGTAATAGTGCATGCATTAAAACCGCTCTGCTTTGTTCTTTATTGCAAACTAGTATGCTGTGGAAACTTTTGATGACTCATTTCCTACATGCAATTTGACCGAATTAATAATAACTTGGGTATCTCTTTACTATACAGTTTTTTTGTGTTTTTGCGGCTATTTAATTGTTTTACAATTATTATCGTTTTTTTTATAATTTCGAGTAGTTCTAAACATTTTTTAATGCAAATCTCATCATCGTCATCATTACAATCAAACAATTTGACAATTCATGAATTCAAAAAATGCATTTATTAATACATTCTTAAACGTATTTATACAGGGTGTTAATGAATTATAGGGACAAACTTCTAGGACTTGCAAAACACAACAAAGCAAACAACTTTTGTTAATAAATGTGTGGTCAAAAGTGTTTCCTTTAGAAAGTAGAGCCTCTCAAAGATTCTTTAAGAAGTACCTGAAAATAGACAACCCAAATTGCATTTTCAATTATTTTGCACAGGTCACACGGAATTATGAAAAAGAAAACGATCTAGACATACATGCATTCAAATAACGTCAATTTTGACACAATTCGATATTTTTCTGATATTTTTTGTTAGTTTTTAAATTAGTTATTGTAAATTTTTCAAATAGTTGCTTTTTGCTTTGTAATTTTGGATTTTTCTATTGCTTAGTTTTGAAACATTTTGTTAATTAATTAATATTAAATTTAATTTGAATTTGAAAAGTAGGAAATAGGGCTTTATTTATCCTGTATTAATTTCCGTCGTTATGGAAACAAATAGTAGGTAGTAAATTGAGGCGCTTCTTAAAGAATCTTTGAGAAGCTCTATCCCTGAAAGGAAACACTTTTGACCACACATTTATTAACAAAAGTTGTTTGCTTTGTTGTGTTTTGCAAGCCCTGGAAGTTTTACAATTCATTAACACCCTGTATACAGGATCAATCAACAATGTGATATTGCTTGACAATTCGTTAAATATTCTAAATAGAGAAAATGTATAAAACAAAAACTGTGTTGTCATATGCGGTGTCCCAGCCATAACTCTTAAGCCTTATAACTAATTTTAAGAGATACCGATTTACAGGCCATTACAAAATATTTTAAGCGCTCAAAGTTAATTCAACAATTAAATTTTCAAAATTTTTTGCCGTTTTCAAATTAGGCCATTTTGAAATATTGTTATACATTTTTTTTCGAATAGGACTCTAAATGTTTATGTGTGGCATTGAAAAGAAAATGTTTTTCTGTTTTCTAAGAAAAAACGATTTTTGTGAAAATCGTTAAAAATTACTAAATAAAATAAGCTGACGGGCAATCTAAAACACTGAAATAATTCAAATATTTTATACATATTTAATAATATTTTTTTTAAATTTTTGAATAATTTTAACTGGTATGAAATATTTAAAATTTTAATTTTGTACATTTTTGATAGTTTTGAAAATTTTGAACATTATCAAAATTTAGAAATTTTTTTTAATTTTGAATTATTTGGTAATTTTCACAAATTATTTTGAAAAAAATGTATGACATATTTAGAATTTTGAAAATATACAAAATTGTGAGTTTTAGTGCATTTTTTATACACCTTCGGGACTTGGCGCTCTTATCCCGTGGCTAAAACTAACCGCCAATTCAAGTAGCCGTTAATGTCTTAACCTGCAGATAGCATTCAGCCCATTGGATTGTAGCAGTGGTACTCAACGCGTCCGCAATGGACATTGAAAGATCGGGTCTTAGTGTTTGCCTTGCAATCAATATTTATCCGTTGAAACCTGAAAATCGATAGCGCATTTATTGTACATCTTTGGGACTTGATCGTTTTCGATCAAATACTCAATTAATTGTGCAGGTAAACGACCAAATGGAAACGCCTTATTAGTTTTTTCTCATGGATGTTGCTCCTATTACCATTTAATACGCTTATACCGATTTTGAAGCCAAAATTTGTAAATTTTTGGAAAAACCGAAAATTGATGAAGAGGGCAGTGGGAGGTGATAGGGAGATCGCGTTTGCGCAGAGCGGCTGTTAGGCATGCGTAGAATACGAATCTACGATTTTTTTTCTACTGCGTCTATATTCAAGTAGAGCACCCTTCGCCCCTTTTTTGGCGGACCAACTTTATTTTGTTGCAGTTTCATCCAGTGGAATAGCCAAATTTAGGTTTTCTGAGTTAAACCGTCTGGACTGTAAAGTGGATACAGACACACACAGACAGCACATTAGTCAAAATGTTTATGTAGAAAATCTTTTCCATAAATGTACCTTTCTTTTAGGCGTAACCCGGATATCGGCCAGTAAGTAAATAACTTTGCTGAATGATCGCATTTGCTTCAAATCCTATTTGAAGATCATAATCCTCTAGAAGGAAGGTAACAATATTATTAGAAGTACCTGTTTTAATTAAATTATTATGCAATTCAGTCATTTTTAATAATCAGAGTCGGATCTGTGAACAGGCAAACCTAGGCAACTTTGTAGGAGCGCTAAACAAAATATTAAAATTAAAATACAAAATTTTTAAAATTCCCTCAATTATGTATGTATTTTAGGTCTTACGGCACTTAGGCCACATTGTCGGGCCCATTGTGCGTACTACCTTACATACTAAGTCCTTAAAAACTACTTAAACTATTCTATGTTAAGAGGTTTCCAGGAGCTGACAACTGCCCTAGTCCGGATTTGAACACCGGGCTAAATAGAGCCACAGACTCCGGAAAACCCCTGTGGCCTTGGTTGCAAGCGCCGCCTACACTCGCCTACCAAGGCCCCAATTCCCTCAATTATAAAACTTACAATTTTTAATACATGTTATATTATTTACCAGAAAATATAAAAGTCGGTTCTATTTAGTAGGAGTATACTTACTACTTTCAAGAGTAGTAGTACAAGTCAGTTATATTAAAATTCCTCGCTGTACCTCTAGCTCGAACATTTTGTCTAACGCCCTTTTGGACGGGACGATTTTTTGACAACTTGCAGATTTTGAATCCTTAAAGCATAAGGAACATTTCTTGCAAGGTCGTAGATTTTAACCTCAGAGCTCACTTTTTAAGCCAATTTTACCAGCCGCAAGCACTAGACTGATATTAAGGTTTCACATCACACGGCGACGCTAATCTACATCCAAATTTGGCAAAATTATCCGTATTTTTTAATTTCTGAAGCGTTGTGGGCCTGTTCTCTTTTTAGGTACCTACTCCATGAAAAATCATTTTTTGTTTTTCACCAAAAGCTTCACGATTCACCCGTAGATGTTGCTAATGTTGGTAAAAAACTCAAATCCTTCTAGATTTTTATGCCATTATTTGAATTTTTATATTATTGCCAATAGTTTTTAGCTTATTTGTAGTATCATTCTCAAAATGTGTCAGCATTTCTTTAGTCACCTAGTATATTAGAGCTCATTGAATTTACGAGTTTACTGAATTTGAATTTTCTGGGTACAAGAAAAACGTAAATGAAATAGGTGGATTATTATTAAAATGAAATAATTTAAGTTCTAAAAGCACCACTTAATCTTTTAAGATTATTTATAGCAGTATATCAGATAGATCAAAAACTAATTTATATATTTTTTTATATTACCAACACCCATTAAAAAATATATTAATGCTTCATTTATGGCCGCATTTATGTGATATAATAACTATGATTCATAACACTCCAAACATATAAAAAGTCAATTTGTTAGGAGCCGCTTTAAAGTCAGGTAGTGGAAAATTCCATTAAATTATATATTGGAACGCTAGTAAACTGTACCTAATCGCTTTAAGTAATGAATATTTTATATACCCTATACGGCTGCACTTACAATTTGATATTACTTACATTTTTTGCGATCACAGTTTTAATATTTTGTACGAAAAATACTTTTATTTACGACTGCCTGGATAAAGACTCATGTCATTCATTTGCGCTAGGTAATGAAATTCATTATCCCACAATAAATTCATTACCCAACTCATTTTATATACACAAACAAAACCGAAGCTTTGTTTATAAGAAAACTGGCCGGTTGCCATAGTATTGAACGAATCGAACCTATCTGGTTCCTTTGATTTTAAAACCAAAGTATTTTAAAAGTGACTTGACATTTGCAAATAAACTAATGCGAAATGTCAAATATCATATTCAGCAAACAAATTCGAATTTTAACAAATTTTGAGCAGTCGTAAATAAAATGTTGAATGTCACACATGGGATAATGCAATATTTATGGCACTCGTTTGATTACACGACTCGATCTACGACCTCGTCGTGCAACTTTCAGACTCGTGTTATAACAACGCCTTTATTCCATTAGTAACATAAATAACTATTACGTTTTTATCTATTCTGGGATAATAAATTATTATTTAGTTCAAAGGTTTTTAATTATTTTTAAATTAATTGCAAGTACTTTAAGGCAGAGCTCATGTTCGACAATGATTTCACCTCCTATGGACAAAAATAAGTTTTATACAAAAAACAGAAAGGAAAGCAGTAAAGACGGGTATTAAAGCCAAGAAATTAAAACAAATAATTTATCTAGTATGCACTGAAGATTAAATGCCACGTCTGACTTTGTCTCATACAAAAATATACACTTTCTCACCTTAAAAAAAATGTTGTTATTCATAATTAAAGACCGGACTTTCAGTCGCAGAAAAGCAAAAAAATTGTTAAAATTCAATAAGTAAACAAAAACCATGGGCGCACTCAAATTCATTAAGTTATACGTGAAACATATTGGACAAGTGAACTAATTTTTTGGATTAGAATTAAAAAAAAGTTGTTGCTACCTACTGCAATTCTTAAGTTTTTATTCAACGGTGCGGTGGTTTTCTGTCCCTTATGCATAATGATAGTCCAAAATTTTCTTTCGTAGAACTTTCTCTTTGTATTATTGAATTTACTTGTTCTATTTTCATCAATTCGTGGTTCCACAAATATTTTTGCAGTTTCATAAAATTGTTACGTGAGTTTCCAGTTGACCAAATAAATAACAACTACCTACACAAGCTAGCATAAGGTCAAACATATAGATGTAAGCCCTTAAATAATTCATTTAAAAGTTTTGATATGCGCCAACTATACATTTAAAGGAATAATGACAAAATTGCTTAATAATTGATTGCCTCATAATTTAAATACTGGCAAAATACTAAACTGTTGTTCACAAAGTTAAAGCAGAATATGCAACATTTTTAATCATGCAATTGAATGCACAGGTAACAGTGCAGCACTGACTTTGATTTTAACCAAAAAACTGGCACTATTTACGATTATTCTGAATTGTCTCAAACAACCTCAGTCGCGACACTCAATTTTCACTGCAAACTATATTATTTATTTATTTCAATTTTCTGTTTTTCGAACTATAACAATAAATAATAAATAAATTGTAATGTCATGAAGTTCATTTAATTCAAAGAAAAACAGACACATTGAATTTTTCTGTCATTAAAAGAAACGTAAAGCAATATCCAAATATAAAAATAGAAAATTAAGGTCAGTTTGTTTGTCAGTCTAAACAGTTAAGTTCAACAGATGGAGTGCTCTCAATGGAGTGCATTCTCGCATGTTATGATTACCTTAAACAAATCATTTACTGAATGTTATTTTGTATGACAGATTGTAAATATACATTGATGATAAATAAAAAAAAAAAAAAAATCAAATGCACTAAATGAAGGTTTTGCGTAAATACTTTTTAGCAGTTTCTGTAAGCAGTTCAAGATAATTAACAAAAACAGGCTTGAAACGTTATGAAGCACTTAGCGCAATTTACTGGGACTGGTGTTAACCATACAGTTTGTAATTACATCCCGCTTAGCCTTGACCGAGCTAGTTTTTGTTGTGAATTAAATTCGACTTAATAAGATTACATAAGCGTTCTGTATCCAATTTGTACATTAAGATTATAGATTAAAATAATAAATATAGTTATAGCAGAGCAGTAGCGTACACAATGGACATTTATAACCCGCACAACCTTTTTGTGTTGACTTTTTACTTACATTAATTGCTAAATACAATAGAAAACAGAAGTCTATAGAATTTCGAACTATGAAAGCTGTCATACGCAGCTTTATCTTGGCTGTTTATATATAAAATTTCTATTTGGTTCTATGCCTGTTAAGAATACAATCTGTAATTTTAAAATCTTTAACATTGAGGCCGTCTGTTCTAACCGAGACACTTTGATGATCTCGGAAACTATAAGAGATACAAAGTCGGTTAAATTAGATTAAAGTTGCTGAATTAGGGGTGCATTGTGATAATGATTTTGTTTTTCTCAAAATACCCATAGCTTAGTTGTAGATCTATCTATTGCAGTTGTATTAAGAAAACAATTGTGTTTTGTTGTATTTTCTAGATGTAACACAAGCATTATTGTTTAAATAACGAAAAAAACACAACGGGGAAACTATTTTTCTTAATACAACTTCAATAGATCTACAACTTTTTCCTTTATGACTTTTCTCTATTTTAAATATGAACAGAGATATTTTACGTTAAAGAAATTCCACATTTTCAGTTTTCCGCTCGTATCTGGTAAGCTATGGGTATTTTGAGAAACATAAACTCGCCATTGCATTGTTCCCCTAATGAGTTAAATTTGATCTAATTTAACCGACTTTGCACTTCTTGCAGTTTCTGAGATCGGTATAGTGTCCCGGTTAGAATAGACGACCTGACCTGTATACACGAGTTATGCAGCAATCAAAATGTATCCTAAAAATTAAAATACATGTTTGTTAATTTCAAAAATATACTGCATAATATAAAAAATTCTAATACTTGTTAGGATATTTATAAGTTCTTAACTTTACTTCGTTGAAGTTCATTTTAATTTATTATAAATAAAACAATTATTAACTTCAACAATTTTTTTTATTTGAACCTTATACGTATTTTAACGTGTTTACACGTCATTATCAAAGCCAAGATTAAAAGTAAAAAGTTGGTGTTGCTATAGGAACAATAAATCTTCATAACTTGATCTTAGTTTTCTATATCTGCGTCCAGCTGACTTGATATCCCATTCCAAAACGTCCAATAATAGTGAATTTAAAAGATCAATTTGCTCAATCATTAAAGGTACACATTGTAAATGTTTGTTAATTTCAAATGCTTCTAGTATATCACAAAAGTGTAAACATTTTATAGTGTTATTAGATGTCAATGAATGTTGGTGTTCTAATAAGTGTTTTGCGTAATTGCATTTATGTGAGTGTGTATATTTGTAACAAAGTTTGTTCTATATAAATCAAATTACAGTGCGAGCAATTTAATTCGCGAATGCCTGATTTTAGTAAATTGTCTGTTTTTTCTTTAGCATTAAACAAAGTGTTTAAATTTTTTTTTTGTTGTTTTAAAAGTTATTTTACATTTATTTGTTTTGTTTATAATTTTGGCAACTTTTTCTGATTTATTGCCAAAATGTGGAATTGAGGCGTATTTCATTTTATCTGATGAAGTAGTTGGATAAATTTTCCGAATAGCTTATTTTATAATCTTTCGCTTTAATTAGTGTATCAATAAGTTAAGTATTGTAAGAGTTATTGCATGCAATTTGTTTAATAATCGAAATATTTTTATTATAACTAATTTTACTTAAAGGAACCGTTAAACCGCCTTGGTTAAAGCTCTATGTATCATGTCAACATATCGAAATACGTATAAGGCTAAATAAAAAAAAACGTGTTGAAGTTAAAAATTGTTTTATTTACAATAAGTTATAAGGATATTCACCTACTGGAAATGGGACACACTATAATTTATTATTCAATGCAATTTTTGACATATTTGTGCCATATTTGCCATTCTAAAACGGAGAATTTCTGTGGAAAAAAGCTTTGTTTTTCAATACTTTTAATTGCAAACATACATAAAATAAAAATTAAATGAATACCGTAATAGTAATATATGCAATCCTATTTTCAGCTCGAGCTGCGTTTTTATATAGATACCCGAAAAATAGATAGATAATAGACAAAAATAAATTCGTAAATACATATACAATATTTTCACATTTAAGTAGGCATTTACGATCTTGCCATTGCATTACACAATTCATCGTCATAACTCAACTGCAAGCCTCCCTCCCTCAAACTTTTCTAGTAGGCCCCCACCCCTCACCTATAGCTTTGTTATAGGCAAATTAAAAAAAAAAGCGTATCTACGTTTAAAGTCGCATACCAGAATTAATATTAAAAGTTTTAAATTAAACACATTAGGTACTAAAACTATTACACTGTAGCAGGAAAGCTTAAGTTATTATTATTATATCGTGGTTATTATTTATTTTCGTTGCTGATAAACTTGTGCGGCAAAAACACAATTTGGCTATTAGCAATTTTAGTTAATAGAAAACAACGGCGGCGGGTATTTACTATTTATTATCTCGCTTTAATTTATTGCCATTTTTGCGGTAAAATTATAGTATGAAGCCGAAAACGATCTTCCGTTAGCATGTCTCTTAAAATTAGATGTTTTAGCACTTCTTCAACTATTAGGTCATAACCAGGAGCCTCAAACGAGTTTGTCTTGTTGATTTCTTTCGGGACTTTTGGTGAGAATGGCTTAACGGGCAATGATAGTTGGCAGGGAGCATAAAGGTAGTTTTCTATTTCTTCATCATCGACGGTTGTGGAGAACACGTTAGCCAAATGTTCTGCTAATATGTTAACTTTTTCTTCATCAGATTGAGCCCAGTTTTTGTTTGGTTTTTTTGTTGGTGGAATTGATATTACTGGTCGTTTGAATCTTTTGGTAGCTTTCCACAACGAGTGATCTTCCGAAGTTAGGTTGGTGATATAATGTTTGAAGGTATCATTATCTGTTGTAGAACTGAGCGAGCGAGTTGATGAGTTAGCCTATTTAGTTGCGATTTATCTTGGAGGGTTTTTTGTCCTTTACCATTTTCCACGTGCTTTTATTTTTTCGATTATGATTTCCTTTATATGCAAAGGGATGTTATGATTCTGTTGCGTCTTCATTTTAATTAGGTGTGGCTTTTAATGCTGCATTCTGTATTACGTCCGTAAAGTACTGCCTTTTCGATCTCACGATGTTTTTTTATTCGAAGTTTTAAACCGGTGTTTTCGCTGATTAGGTTTCAGAATTGTTCCCAGTTGGTTTCTTTCGAGCACAGTTTGAGTATTGGCTCCTTTCGCATTATGTTTGTACTTAGCGTAATTATTATAGCACTATGATCTGAGCTTAAACCTAGGCTGGACTCAATTTTGAACGATTGCAACCATTTATTCTCCCCCAGGACATTATATCTCGTCGGAAGAATATACCAACTTCTTCAGCTATCTTGATTCACTTTTCTAACAGCTGGTGACTGGAACGCCAAACATACAACTTGGGTATATAGACTGATCACAATAAAAGGGCATAGTCTGTTTCGAGCAATACAGCAAAGCAACTTCAATTACCAATCTACAGGACAAACAATATCCCACAAATAGAAATAAAATACTGGATCTACTAGATTTTGCTATAACAAAATGCATATCTCATATTTCAGTAAGTATATAAGTAATTTCATAATACAAACACAATTTACTATTTTTATTTTATTACATTTGAATGTTTGTATTTATTTTATAATTATTTATTTTTCCTAATAAAATAAAATTAAAACTAATTATATTAAATTATCCACTTAAAAAACAATTAACACGGTTTAAACAACTAAATATTACTATGATTGGCAGCACAAAGTGACCAATATTAGCGTTAGTTTATCATATTTATTTATATTTTGTAGTTTAATGTGACTGAATAAAAAATGGGCTGATTTAGCGCATACTTAAAAAATTAATATAGTATGAAACTGTGACAATAGTTGACAAAATTAAACATAAATAAACTCTTTGCATAAATTGTGTTATATTTTTAGTAACATTTACATTAATGCACTGATTTCTAAGTATGTTGTCTTACACTTGATAAAATTTGAAGCGACAAATTTCTAAACGATTATATATTTAGGTTTATAAATTTTAATGGTCCTCTTGATAATGTTGCGTGCATATTTAGTATTGTTGCAAATTTCAAATTCTATGAAATTAATTTAATATTCAAATTTATTCAGTGGTAACAACTTTTGTGAAAAATTTTACTTTTACGACGAATATAAATCGCCGGTATTCATTACCTGCTACGAATTATTTGAAGCTAACGAAAATGAAAGTAGTTAGCTTCTGTATTTCCATATCTCTGCATGTGCTAGTGTTGTAAAAACTTGTAAATGTGAAAACAAGGTCAATTTTTAGATTAAGCCAACTCAAACAATAGGTATTAAAAAATGTCATACGTGCCTCCTTTTGTGGGTCTGGTTTTATGTACTTCCTGAATGCAAACAACTTTGCTAGCCATACTCGAAACATTGTTTTTTTATAATTTCAAAGGTGATTATTTTACTAACATTTACCTGCCCGCAGGAAGTGAGTCATTATTCATATCGTTAAAAGTCGATACATTTTTCTTCTTTTCTCATGAAATAAAGGAAAACCGATTTTTTTGATTTTAACCTGAAAAGAACACAAAGCAAAATATTAATGATGCGCAATTTAGCTTAAACGCGAGTTTTCTTCATCTCTTCTACGTATCTATAACGGTTTTTATTGAAACATGGAGCACCCCCTTTTTTCTTCATTTGTTAAGATAAATGATATTTTAGTATGTTTTGTAGACCGCAAATACTGTCTATATGGCTTGCAAATCCAATCATTTTCACTTCCGATTTTACCAGAGGTGACCTCAACTTTCTTGCTTTTAGTGGAATACTCTGTATATTTTTGCATCTTCGTTTTGAAATAATTTATGGGTATCACTAAACTCATTGAAAAGGTCTTTAGTTAAAAAGGCGCCTATCTATCACCTTTCAATATGAAAAAATTAAGTTATTTTGAAACATACCTTTTGATAAATTTTCAAAGGTAATATTTTAATGGATATGTTTTCTAGGTGACAAGTTTTATTTTTTAGAGTGTACGTATGTAACTTGATTAGAATCGATTTGGGTGAGTCAAGGCATCCTTAATAGTAAACAAAACTTTACACAAAAATATTTTTGTCAAAATTTCACTTAACCTTCATAACCATAAGCTCAACCGGGGTACAAGTGCATCCCAAGCGTACTTTTTCTGCTGTGGATGTTTAGTTACTAGTTGAATCATGATTAGGATATTTATTTATTGTTCTGAAGGTATTTATTTATTTATTTATTTATTGTAAAAGAACAAAACAGGCGTTAACGCCTAATTACAATGTCCTTATATATAGCTATACCTCTAAAATGGTTATATAGTTATGGTAACACACACAAAAAAAGAAAAGATAATAAAAAAAAACAAAGTTAAAATGTAATCACATATAAAAGATCATGTGTGATTTACTGCTCATAGGCACACAAATCAGGATGTTGCTTGACAATTTCTACCAAGACTCGCTTAAACTTATGAACGTTATTCTCAAAAACATCAAGAGACTCATTCTTTATGATTATTTTTTCATAGCATAAACACATTTTTACGATGGGGACGATTTTCTTATATTAGTTTTATATTTTACATTAAACAATTTCCTCGTTCGAGATCTATAGGCAGGGACATAAAATGGAATTTTTGATCTTAGCGCCATACAATCTATTTTGTTGTTTAATAACTTGTTCAGATACAGAACTGTCATAATTACACGTCTTTGAGCCAATTTAAGGATTTCAAATTCTATTTCGTATTCTATGACAGACTTAAGTTCACTACATTGCATAAATTTTTTTAAAACTGAATTTTATAATTTTTTTTCTGTCTTGAGATACATTTGCAGCCCTCTTCTGTAATCGAAAAAAAATAGGAAGAGTGCACAGTACTGAATTTAGCGCAACAAATTTGTTTGTGTACACCACTGTCAAATGCAATCAGTTTGTGGAAGATGTTCTATAATTTTTTTCTATTTTCACACTAAAATGATGTAAATAAAACACATAAGCAAAAATACTAATCGGAGGCGGGCGGTAAAACAGCGTTTAAAGTGGCACTGCTCTACCAAACGCGATCTGGTTCGAGTACAGATCAAGCCGATCAGAGGTGTTGTATATTATGTCTATGCATGTTAGACCATGGCCGTTGGTAAACCCGTAAGCGTAGGAAAAAATATCGTTTATGAAATTACCAAGGTTTATAGTTGAAGTGCATTTGCACCCCACTTTATTGGGCACCTATGCAGCATTGATTGGTACAGAAAGACTCAGACTCAGAATTTCATCCTAATTTGAAATATGCAGCAACATGCAGGGTGTTTATTAAAAATAAGAAAGTTAATGTCACTTCCGGTAAAATCGGAAGTAAAAACAGTTGAATTTTTAAGCCATACAATGAGCTTTTAGGGTCTATAAAACATGAATATGTCATTTGTTTATTTTAACAAATAAAAAAAGGTGATTGCTCCGTGTTCATTAACACCCAGTATATTAAATGTGTATCCGTTCCAACTGTCTCAGCTTTTCGTAACGACGGACCTCCACTATTAGAAGCCAGATATTTACCCGTCTATTAAATAAGGCGCATATTCGTATGTATTGGTATATTTCGGACCAGTACAGTTTTCGATGCAAATAAGAAAATTAGGTTTACTCTGTATGTTTGTACTATTGAAACGCAATCCACTGCATGCTCTCATTATCAATACTATCGTGACGGAGGAAACATTCGGCTGCAGATGAAGTCATGCAAATCAAGTGATGGCCGGTTTATAATTCGATATACAATCTCGACTTTTAATTTTTTGAACTAACCTTATCTATTATTAAGTTATGCTGCATATACCGCTACATTTATTCATAATAATAATAATAATATTGAACTAATATAAAAGTACTTATCTAGTTTAAATAGTCTAAAATGGAATACATTATGCTCTTATATTCTTATATAGAATCTAACACATACAGATAAAGGAAGATAAGAGCCCAATATACATGCGCTTATTATTTAAGAATATAAAATGGATTTAAACAAACGCAGAGAAGCTAATCTTATAAAATACTGGCAAAATAGTCGTACGGCATATCAGTCAATGAAAAGTACATTATCAACATCTTTATTATTAAACAAAACATTTAAAAAGCGTGCGGCGCACGGGTTCAGCTAGTTAAATATAAAAGCAGAAATTTTCAAATTGCAAAAAATCATAAGTACGTCACGAACAAACTAAAAAATCGTGGAAAAATTAGATAAAAGCCTATTCTTAATTCTGATACATTACAACATTTAAAAACAATCCCGTGAAAAGTATTTTTAAAATATTGCAAATTTTTTTTTGGCATTTTTTGCAACTTATTATAATACCAAATTTTGTAACAGATTTGCCAACTTATTTTTGAATAACAGACGTTAAAACAAAATTTTCAAAAAACTGTAGTGGCCACCATTTTTAAGCCAGCATGTAGAACATCCGATCTACGAAAGCGCGATCTTTCTACCAACCTCCGCCCCCCCCCCCTGTCGATTTTTTTGTTATTACATTTAATTGTGTGGGCATGTTAAATGACCAAAAAAACAACCTTTTTTGAAAAAAACCTGCAAGGCGTTTTCTTTTGGTCGTTTACCTGAACAGTTTCATTAAATAATTGCCACAAAAACGTTTTTCTCCAAAATTGATTTTCGGTTTTCAGCGGATAAAAATTGTTTGCAATTACCAGATATCATAAAAACCAGATCACTCCTGCAAAGCATAAGGGGAAAAGAAGGTGTTCTACTTTCAAAAATCTACGAATTTCGGTTTTATAATCGGAAGTGGCGCCCTCCATCGCGGAACACTATCTACCATCTAACTGCTAACAACCATTTGCACTTTTGCAGTGGAAAATAATTCAACGCGTGGTTTTGTGTCATCTACGGCAGCCACAGATAGATTATTGTAAAAATGGTATTTTTCCTGATACGAAGTTTCGCTATTTATTAATTTTCTAACTTCGTGAATATTACTTTAAATTCTCATTAAAGCATGAGGCACCTGTGATAGCATCGTTAATAATTTATCAGCTCCACAATTCTCAACTGGTATTAAATTAAATAAGTTTTTAATTCAACTTAGGAGTACCACCTACCTCAGAAATAAATCTATAGTAGAGTTACATACTAGTAGTAGTTTACTTAATCTGTTCCACGGTGAGGGCGCCTATTTACGATAATAGAAATTTTTTTTTGCTCTTCTGCGACTAAAAGTCCGGTCCTTACGTTATTACCTTTACTTTGACGCAGGAAGTAATATAAAAAGTATATATTATGCTTTGTGCTTTAACGTGATGGTGATTAGAAAATTCTAAATGTATGACACAAACTCACTCTGAAGACTCAACTTATTGTTGTCATGAGAAGGCAAGCTTTACAGTTGCAATTTACAAACTTTAACATACATTTTTAACCCTGTCACTCTCTTTGTTCTCGGAGATTATCCCCTTTGTTTGGAGGATTATATTGTCAGTGAGGAGCTACTATATCTTAACTATAGTTATACTATCAACTTTTCTTATGAAACATTTACAGTACATTACAAGTTGTGAGAAACGGGTTTTAAATTGATTATTGCTTATTTATTTTTACCATAAAAAGCTTTTAGTTTTTCTTTGTTTCCATCCCCTAAATCGTTCCTCTCAATTTGATATAGACTGTCTGAAATATACCGTGTAATCTAATCCTACTTTAATTACAACCCTTATAGGGTGATCGACGTTCTAATGGCCTTATGGGTAACCTACCAGCTTCCTTTGTAAATTAACGAACAGTTTTGATTATTAGCTTGCGTTAGCTGTCAGCTATTTGCACAGCTTCGCGACTAGTTCAGAAAGTTATAATTAAATTGCATTTCTCATTTGATTGCAACTGCACGCTAGACCAATTATATCGCCTACCTACAAATATAATTACATTACTTATAAAAACGGAAATATGGAAAGTAAATTAGTCGTTAAACGATATTGTTCCGGATTTGATAATATAAAGAAAAGTTACGGTGAAAGTGAATGATGTCATTCCTTTCGAGCTGACTAATGTACCCTTTTTTATTACACTTAATTGATATTGTTTGGGTAGTAGAAAAAATATTTGTGGCTTTAGAATCGAAAATTGCCTGGTGTCTCGTAGGTAGGGCGTATTTTTTAGGTACTTTCGCAGAGGTTCCATGTCGGATTTTTTCCTGGAGCGTTTTGAGGCCCTTCTTCGATTTTGTTTTGCCGTTGCATTTCAATTTTAAACATCAATTCTATTCCATAAAATTTTAAATGATGTGGTTCGAATCGCGCCTACACCGATATTTTATAGCTTATTTTATTAGTGGCACTACAATAAATATTTTTGTTGGTGCTTTACCACTCTTTTATTCATTTATCGTTAATTGATAATTTTTATTGTCTTTAATTATCTTCGGCATTGTACGTTGACAAAAAGTTATTGCTCGGTTAATCAGTTCATTTATTACAACGCTTTCATAGCAACTTATCAACACCTTATTAAAAAAAATACTTTCATTATCAGTAAATTATTCGAAAAATATATTATTTATATTATTTCATTTCCTTGAACATTGTATTTAAAACGAGTATTTTTTTACATTAAAGTGTTTTTATTGGTAATTAATTACTAGCTCTATGTTATTATTTATTGCATTTATAAGATATTACAAGAAGCCCTAGAAAATCTAATTTCTATTTTCTATTCATTACACAAGAAGTTTAATTCGATTGATATAAAAACTAAAGTCTAGTTAAAGGGTAATACTAATAAATGATTTATTATAACCAGTGAAACAAAATAGTATATTATAGACCAAGGTAGAGAAGACATTTTTCTCAGCCGAGCAGAATTAATTCCCGAAATGCGAAGCATCGAGGGAAATAAGTTGCGAGGCTGATAAGTCTTCTCTACCGTGGTTTATATGTTATTTTTTCCACTACTAGCACCCTTATTCCTTTTATAATTAATTGATTTTACATTAATAAAAAATAAAATTACAAATGCAAATATGCACAAAAATAAAGTAGCCTTGCTTGAAAACAAGAGAATAGTTAATTTCAATTGACATTTATGTAAAATATATATTTTATAATAGTGGTTATAAAATGTCCAATTTTGATGATTTGAGTGAAAACTGCACTCCTCCTGAAATTAGGGAAGGTACAGAAAGTGTTGGTGAACAGTTATTACCAGTAAAATCAAAAGATTTTTACATGAAAGTTTATGGTGAATTTAAAGATTGGTAGCAATTGTTTTCATTATTAACCAGTAGTTAATAATGAAATATTAGTAACCACTAGGAAAGAAATTCATCTTCTTGGCTCTAAAACAAAGTAAATAACGATATCGTTTAATGCTAGTAGTGGAAAAAAATAAAAGCAGCTACTTTATTCATTCACAGTTTCAAATATTTACAGGTTGAACAGGAAAGTTGAGTTAATAATTAAATATTTGAAATATAAAATAATGTATTTTAAAAATCATTTTTATTTGCAAACTTTGTTAAGGAAATTTAATATGCAAACGGTCCCTAATGGATTCATCCCCATGTACTGTTAAAATAAAATCAGAGGGTTTTAAATATCACCCTAACACCATCGCCACAACAGGGGGTAAATTGTAATTTCAAAAGCGATTTATTTTGGACAACAAATCGTTGGAAAATACCCCAAATAAAAGCAATAGAAGTAGTTGTATATTCCAGAAATATTCGATTGTATTTGGACAACGACCTGAACCTTGTAAGGTGTAAGTGTTAACATCAATAATCCTATTTTGGGTTGTGGAATTTTCCACTGCGCCCCTGGTTTCTTTAATTTTTAATGTGTCATTTTTGTAGTAAATGTGGGTAAGTGACAGGTGTTGACTACTTACTCACGGAGAGTGACAGACACTTGCGGATGAATCACCAACAATAAGCTTTAGAAGTGTCAGTGCAGTATGCCCAAATGTTTCCCGGTTATAATTATTATGAATAAAGCATGGATTTATGTGCACTGGAACGTGTCATATTATGGACATAATTGAGCATATGCACACAAAAGTCTAAAATAGAGCTACATTTTGGTAAAATTCTGATCATTAGTTTTAAAAAAGGCATTTAGGAATTATTAGGAAATGAACGATACGCTTTACTTAATGCTTTTTTAGTAGTACTAAAGTACTGCTTGCTCGTCATCCCGCTATTTAAAGGGTGTTCGGTAAATTGTTCGATAGCAATACATTTTCTGAAAAGTAATTTGTAAACAACAATTGTTTGAAACATTGTTTTTGACGCAGCAATTGTTCTAAACCACATTTTTTCTAAAGCATTTGTTCGACAGAAATTGTTCAAAATGCAATATTTCAAGAACAATTGTTCGAAACACAGTTTTCGACGCAGCAATTGTTTGGAACCACATTTTTTCTAAAGCATTTATTCGACAGCACCTATTCAAAAAGCAATTTTTCAACAGCAATTGTCCGAAACACAGTTTTCGACGCAGCTATTGTTCGAAACGACATTTTTTCAAAAGCAATTGTTTAAGAAGCCACTTTTCGACATCAATTGTTCGAAACACAGTTTTCGACATAGTAATTGTTCGAAACGACATTTTTTCAAAAGCATTTGTTCGATAGCAATTGTTCAAAAAGCAATTTTTCAATAACTATTGTCCGAAACACAGTTTTCAACGCAGCAATTGTTCAAAGCGACATTTTTTCTAAAGCATTTGTTTGACAGCAATTGTTCAAAATGCAGTTTTCCAACAATTGTCCGAAACACAGTTTTCGACGCAGCAATTGTTCGAAACCATATTTTTTCAAAAGCATTTATTCAACAGCAATTGTTCAAAAAACAGTTTTTCGACATCAATTGTCCGAAACACAATTCTCGACACAGTAATTGTTTGAAACGATGTTTTTTCGAAAGCATTTATTCAATAGCAATTGTTCAAAAACTAATTTTCCGATAGCAATTGTTCGAACAATAGTTTTCCGACAAAACAATTGTGTTTCAATTTGAAATTTTTTTTTTGTAAAAGTAATTGAGATTACTTTGCTCATAATTAACTTAAGTCAAAAGTATATTGATAATGGAGTTATACATTTTAATTTATTTTTGTTGAATGTAGCTGGACGTTTTCCGATTTCGATAGTTTCTTGTATTTCCAAATTCGTTTGTTTATACGTTTAGGACGGAATCCATAAATGGATAACCCTGTATTTTTTACTAGTTCAAACATTTGATTATCCTTAAAAAATATCAATCCAGTTATTAGTAGTGTATTTAAAAATTGTTGTTTCAAACAATTGCTGCATCGAAAACTGTTTTTTGAATAATTGTTGGCGAACAATTGCTGTCGAACAGTTTACCGTGAATCATTTAAAATGTAAAGTTTAAAACAGGGAAGAATTGCCCCAAGGGGCTTTCAATAGTTTGTATTTTTATTTAGTATTTAAATATGGTATGACATTTTGATATTATCAATATAGGAAAGTAGTAATATTAAACCTACTCAATCTGAGGATTCTATTTAACGAAATTAAATTTGGAACAACAAACATGACAAAAAGAGAATATAAGAACAGCAAACAATAAAAGAACAAAGCGACACCTCATGAACGAACTGTTTTGACTACATAGCAAACGCTCGGCATAATTATTGTATAGGAACGAACGGTTTGGGTCTGTAAGTCGCTGAGAGGCCGGGTTTTTTTCGATTGGATATAGTAAGCGCTCCGTGGATCTGCGTAGGAATCGGACAGGAGGTTGGCAGCTTCTTTGGTTCAATCGAGTGCTACGGGGCTCTAGAAAAAGCGAGTTGGTGCTGACATCTTAAAGGAACTTGCTGTGCTGATTTGCTCCGGACCGGAAGCTTATGCTCGATCTGAAAGCACATTTGAGAGAGGAGTTTCTTGTGTCAGTCTACTATAGACTTGAAGCTTGGAAGCTTATCGTCGATCAGGGAACAGGGCTCTATGGGGTTGGTATTCGGACCCACATAATATGAACAAAAACGCACGCTTGCTTATTTAGCAGATAGGGCGAAGTTATAATTCTTATATTCATACATTTAAAATAGGTAACTTCTTCCTTCACTGCTATATGTGATAGAGTGAGACGGACTGCGGCTGCTTGTGCAGAGAAATAGAGAAAGCGAGGAAGCGGTGTCCGGCATATCTACGGAATTAACGTAACAATAGTCGCCGTTGTAAATGACCACGCCCTCTTTAACGCAGATTGGTTGCTAGCGAAGTGATGAGTTGAAAATTATTCTCAAGTTTATTAGAACAGCACAGGGTGCTGTTCAAAGTTTGGTTAATGGCATAAAATTCCACAATTAAGACACCTTTTATTTTCAAGATTTTAACAAAACAATGCACGTTTTGGAGTTTCAAAGAGAAATATTTACTGTAAATAGGTCAAACTTTGCTAAAACTTGAAATGTGGAAATAAAAATGAAAAATCGATCGGAAAAAATAAATAATAAGGAATTATTTGAATAATAAATAAAAATTTATAAAAATAGAAACGTTCTCGTATAAATTTATTCGGACTAATACTTCTTCGTTTAAATAAAACCTATTCGAATGAATCTTAATATTGATATACAACTTCAATTCAGAAGAAAAAAGAAGAAAGCTACGCTACGGGGAGCAGGAGGGGAAGAAAATACCAGCTAGGAAGAATTTACACACGCATTTGTCTGGAATCCATGCTATTATAAATGAAAATCTACTGATCTCATTTTTAATTAGAAAGGAAAATGGGAAGCCATTTAGTACAAATGTAAAATCCTTTAGTTAGCGATTTAAAATTATTATTACATTTACCGTAACAACAGAAAAAAAATTGTAAAACCTCAAACACGAAAAAAGTTCTAATGGCGTTGATTGAAGTGTAATTTTTTTCTTTTATTAACGCGTCGGACAACTACCAATACGTTTAATATAAACTTTGGTCAATTTAAGGATCCAGGAAATTTGTATTTAATTTAATTATACGCACTTTCGAAGCGTTTGTAATTTTACAAAGCGTTCCACTGAAAAATTAATAAGCACCTTTAAAATATCTCTGCCTTCTTACAAATTCTATTTACATTTATTTTTGATCTCTTGCTTGGATGCACAGCGTGGGATCATACAGTCAAAGTAAGTGACATTTTTTGTCGTTTTTATTTTTACGGCATTCTACTTCAGTAAGCAAAATAAATATAAAACATAAATTGAAACAATTATCGCAACTTTTTCGCACAGGTAAATTTCGCGGCATTTCTTCTCAGCGTTTCTATAAAAGAATTCTTAATTGTTCGCTCAATAACGAATACAAGAAGATATTCTTTTCTCAAACAAATTCAATAAAAAAGACTTATAAATATAGAAAAAGACATGAAAAGGTTTTGAAAAAGTAACTCCACTCCTCTAAAATAAGTGTCTAGAAAAAACAGCCCCGGAAAAACATCCCTGAAAAACAATCCCCGGGTAAAAAACCTCCGGAATAAGCATCTTTGGGCAAAAACATCTCCCGGAAAAAACATCCCCGGAAAAAGATCCCCGTCTCCTGGAAAAAGCATCCCCGGAAAAAACTTTTCCGGAAAAACATGTATCAGCTTTTTGTCGGTAATTTTTTTCAGGAATTTTCTTTTTCCTAGGTCACTATTTCCAGGAACATTTTTTCCAGGGATTTGTTTTCGAGTATTGTATTTCCGAGGCCATTTTTTCCAGGGATCTTTTATCCTAGATTCGAACATATAATTCGATCCGATGTTTTTAAAACATAGATTTTTTTAATGTTTTTAATTTGATTTTATACTTCTAGTTTATTTAAGTATATTATTTATAATTTACAAGTCTTAAAGTGAAGTAATTTACCAAAGAAAATATTAACATTTTCCGTTTAAGTGTATACTTTAGTTTCTAAATCTATCAACACAAAAATTCTAGTACAACTGAAAACCAATTACTCAAATGATTTGACTGAATTTTTTATAAAGGTTTTTTCGTAAGGATTTATTTTTCAGGATAGTTCCCGAAAATTTTTTCCAGAATTTTCTTCCGTCTATTTTCTTTTCGGTGGTTCTCTCTCGCTATGACTTCATTTTTGGTGATTTTTTTACGACTTTCTTTTTGTCCGGTGATCTTTTTCCAGGTGCTTTTTTTTAGTGACATTTTGTCGATCATTTTTCTTCGGCGTTACCTTTTTTCCGGTGTTTTTGTTGTCTCTGGGGGCTTGATTTCCGTGGCCGCGGCCTTTTTCCAGAGATTTTTTTCCGTGTACCACCGATCTGCGCACTCATGTTTAAATGATAGTTGTTGTGTAAATTAAAATGTTCAACAAATCACAGCAGCTGCTATTTTAAAGCGAGATAGGAAACCAAGCATTTCAATTAATCCTATCTTTGATCCCTCTTTTAAAATTTACAATATTTCACTTTTTAAAAACTATATAAAAACTTGTTTTTTCTTGTACGATGTTTGTCAGATTATGTTAAAAGCTTATTTTCTCCACCCACGGCGAGATATTTCGGATTCCTACAGCCTCGAAATGTGCTATTTTCGTAAATATTTCGATATTGAAAAATTACATGAAATCAATACTGTGCTGTGTGTGTAGTGGACGTATAGCAAATTCAAATTTGATTTTGTTTTGTTTTTATTATTTACTAAAACATAACGTCTGTACTTCAGCAAACAACGTAATCATCAAATATTCAAATATTTGCGCGTATTACTTTTTTGTAATATCCATACAATTCCATATGACTGTTCCCCACACAACCCCTATCGAACATCTGCTATCATGAATATTGAATTTAATTTTTGCCCAAATGTTTACAGAAAATATTTACCAAGCACTTTACAACTTTACAATTTTTAATCAATTTATACATACAATCAACTTGAAATCGTATATACGTTAATTAAACAATAAAATCCTTTCAAAACGTCAACTTTTAACTGTTTCTTTAAAATATTCTAATTGCTTTTGTTAGCAACGGATGATGAAACATCTCTTAGACATTGTCTGATGACCAACAAACATGTTTCAGCAAGTTCAGACGAGGCGAACAACATCCATATTATCTATTCAACGCACAAAGAAGTTTATAACTCCTGGACGCTTTTAAAAATTCTAGAATAGGTTTCGTACGCTGCTTGACGAGGGTAGGGTAGTCCAACTGGAACCCCAGCGTGCAGGGGTTGTGTCAGCTAACTGAGGTAAATGATGAAACCTCTGCCACTGTTGCTAGGTCAGCTTTTTATTGAGGGGGAGATTTTTTAGCATAACGTGTGTTGTTGGTTGGCCTTTGAATCAAATAGGGTTACATTGAATTTATTCGATAGTTGCATAAAAAGCTCCCTAGGTAATCGCAGCAAGAGGTTTGTGTATAGAAAAATTTTGCTTTTAAAGAGTTCACATACATAGCACACTATTTAATGTAAAGTTGGGGTGGGAAGGATAATCATCTAGTTATATTTTGCACCCCACATAATAAAAATAATTATGAATTGTAGAAAATAAAGCGGTTTTTACAATAAAATATGCTGATAATAATCCGAAATATACAGAAGTGGGAGGGAAATAATTAAATGCGTTCTATTTAAATTTATGGCACCGGCTTCTCTGAAATATGATCTTGTGTCAAGAAGAAACAAGAAAAATCCAATTTGGCGCAAACTTGCTGGATGGCACTGTGTCAGTAGGTTACTTACCTATAAGATCTAGAGTCTAGACGATTTTAGAGAGTTCATAATTAAATATAGGTATTATATAGTACTACTTTCACGACCATACTACACAAACGTTTAAGCTACTAAGTGAGTCACTAAATTTGAGTCATCGAACAAGTTGGGGAAATAATTTATGTAAAAATAAAATGTGGTTTCTTCTAATACATAAAATATATTATTTCGCATTACATATTTGTATTTAACGTAAACGATATGTAATACGTTACTTATTTATTACCAGTGGCATATTTTATTAACCATACTTTTATGCTACTTTGTTATTTAGTTGATGGAATATATTTTTCGGGCTAACGAAAGTCGGTATAATATTAAAAAAATCTAAACGAATAAACTCAAACTCAATTCTGTTAACAATACATTTTAGATGAAATTTTACTCTACAATTTGATTAAGTTAAAATATATAAGATTTAATATTATTGCACTCATTCTTGATTTTAATTTGCGTACAGAAAATCTGAGAAAAACTGCTGCGAGAAAAAATTTTTAGAGTTGTGGCTGTACCTTTGCAGTTTCATAGCAGTTTTCTTTAAATCCAAATTTTCTAAGCTATTATTATCTATAAATTTTAAATTAACATTTTAAAAAACCTATATTTTTATTGTTTGACGTAAAAGAATAATGACCTAATCAATGTGAAACTACCATATCTCCATTACCTAATTATGTATTTGGGCGTAAGTAAAATATAAACAAATCAATTATGCGGATTTTCTTAAAAAACACAAGTCATGTGGGTAGATCATTTTAAGAAACACGAATATCGTCAAGGATAAAAAACAGAAATTTATACAATGATGCCAATCTTTAAATTTAATTGTAATTAATGATTAATGAGCAATCAGTAATTTTTAAACAAAATAATTTGTTGTTTGATAATCTAGAACACCTTGAGTTTTAGTAAGCCAAAAAATCACAATACACAATCGAAGAAAATTACGTAATATGCTTTATTTCAAGTAGAATTTACGGCAAAATATGGTTCTCATGTGGGCATTAAAATTGCATCATTTTCGCAGAATTTACCTTAATAACAATAATTTAAACGAAACAAAAATAAAATAAGACGTAAGTGATGTAGATTTGCGGATTTAAACACTTGCTTGCCTTACTTTATTACACTTTAATTGCAATTGTGTTTTTGAAACTGTAAGTTAATTACAAATGCATTGGAAACGATGCAGGTTTATTTCACATTAAATAGAAATGTAGATTTATTTGACTATTGCATTATGACTGTAAATTAAAAATAGTAGATAATTTTTGCTTTAGCTAATTTACTCGAGATCAAATAGACAAAAACAAAACAAATCTTCCTGTTCTGGAAAAAAGTTTCAACATCTGCAACATTCGAATACTCTTAACATGCTTAGCTACATAGCCTTGGAAATAGTGACTCATTGTCTTCGTATTTAAGCCAAAAATCCGTTCCTCATATAAACGTTTTTTAAAATGCATTTTTACTTAAACCAGTTTGGAATTAAAGAACGCCAGAACCAAAAAACAAAATGTATTAGACAAAAAGCAGGGGTTAGGGGGCGGGGGGGGGGGGGGGGTGCAGCCTCCCTAAACATCACAGCATTTAAAAATTGCTCTTATTCTACTATTCTCGGAGATGTATGTACCAGTGAGCAACCACGTGTTCTTGGGATTAAAATAAGTCGATTGAAGCCTATTTAAGGTGCTATACAACTTAAAAATTTTATATAAAATCGTTTAACTTTTATAAAACGGGAATGCCTCAATCGATTTGGATGCAGTTTAGTTTATTAACATTCATAAGTAAAACACACTTTTTGATGCAATTAGTTGTATTACCCCTGTCTAAACATGTAATGCATTTTTTTTATGTATTATCCAATTGCCACCCAAATATTTTTGATAAAAGCGAAAAATTTGTGTCTCTTACAAAATTTTGAAATCTCTTTCCGGTTAGTAGTAAAAAAATAAAATTTAATTTATTGTCGGGACGCGACACTGCAAATGTATGTACGCCTATAAACCTGGGACGTAAACCGACAAAAAATAGCGTTTGGGTTTTCGGTTACGGTTAACTTATCAAAGTACGGTTACGGTTAACTGATCAAAGTACGGTTACGGTTTATTGCTACTAAAAATTTTGATTCCGGTCACGGTTACCGGTATTTTTTGGGTTTTCTTGATTACAAAATAAGAAAATTCTCGACAAGATTCTGTGGAAAGAATTATGCCATGCAATTAAAAAAATGTTGGAGTTATCACGAATAACTGGCGGCATTACAAAAATTTTTTCTTTTTTATTTCAAAATGTAGAAAAAACCTGAGGCAAATCAAAAATAAAGTAGCTACGGTTTTCGGCTATTTTCAAAGAACAGACTTTACGTCGTAGGCTTTTGGTCACATCCGTCTTTTCACGAATACCCAGATACTTTTTTCGAATTATTTAAAAAAACGCTATTTCTATAATAACCTAGAAATATAAAAACCCTGGACGCATAACATTGTTTTAAAAAATTATGAAAAGTAAATTACTCTATGTGACTGAGATTATGTCTGGGCTTTTCATGAAATGCTCAATTACACTCCCTACGGCCTACGATATATCACAAGCCAGCCTATGGCGGCTGGCCACAATTTGCCGGTATACATTTAACAGTATACTATCATCGAATAACATGCAGCATAGTTTACCGGTAATTTAAATTTGGCCGGCTGATGGCGTATTGTTTGTGTATTGATTATCAACACACCCCATGTCTCAGTGCTAAAATGCGTGTACAGTGTTGTCAGGCATAGGTTAGTCGAAAATTCGAATCTCGCGCGGGTTACATTTTTAATATTTTTAATTTAATAATTTTTTAAAATTGGGGTTATCATTATATTTTTTGTTGTGTACATGGCGACATGCGACTGTTTGTGTTCCATGGAATTTTTAGCTATAGTGGCAGCCCCGCTGTCGCAGCAACGTGCATACTATTAAAACAGCAAAGGAGATCATCACTTAAAAGATCGTTTCATACTGCGTGTGGTAGGCTATTTTCTGTTTTAATTTTAACGACTCAAATTAAAAATAAATAATTAACAACTTTGTTTGTTTTCTTTTAATTAACATTTAATCATTTCTCATTTCAATTTGAATCGATAAAATTAAAAAATAATAGCCTATCATACGCAGAATGAAAGAAGTTATTAAATGATTCAGTAAGCGTCGCGATGCCGCTTAGTATAAGACGAATCGAAATTTTTGATCGCCTAAAATGTAGTACTTTACGTGTTGGTTACGTATCCTTAGTTTTGATTCTCTAAATCAACCCTATAAAACGCAAGCATGGGGGGGGGGGAGTGACTCTATAGACGCACATTTGCGACAACAGTTTCATTTTTTACGAATAAACAGCAAGAGTTATCAAAATTTTGGAAGAGACAAAACTTGTTCGGAAGAACATCAGCTTTCATATAAAATATTTTCGTGGTATTTGGACAATTCATAAAAAGTACATTACATTTTTTGACAATAAAACTAATTATATCAAAAAGTGTCTTTTACTTATCAATGTTCATAAACCAAATTTCATCTAAATTGATTGAGGCATTCCCATTTTCTAAAAGACTAATTAATTATTTATTTAAAAAACTTTGAAGCTGCATAACTCCTTAACGGTGCATTTTTGTATTACGTAGGTAAGCTGGCTTTAATTGACCTATTTTGACCCCAAGAACTAGTGGTTGCTCGCTGATGCATACATTTGAGGAACATCTTGTATATCACTGCGAGCATTTTAACTTTACGTCTTTTTTCTATCTTCAGTTTAGTGAATAAAAAGGAATTTCTTTTCAAAACTAAAATATTTATTTTAATTTACTGAGGAGATCAACGAAAAATTACAGTGTTAGAAAAAAACCAATGTCAGCTCATTACTAGCTTTATTAAGTCAGAGGTGATTTAAATAAAAAGTTTGATCAGTTTTTCAATTTTTTTTTGTATTTTTGCAGTATTTCGAAAAGTTTTAATTTTAACAGATTTTAAGTTTGTGATCATTCTTTAAAAACCTAACAGTTTAATTTCTTAGGGCTATTACGATACCAAATTTTGTTTCAAACTGCCAAGCAACTCTTTCAAGATATCAATTTGCCTTACTGGCTCTCCGTGTAAATATTAATGTCAAATTTGTAGTATATTGGTTTTATTTCGTCTCTGATCACCTGAGAACGTAATTTTGTTTCTAATAACAATTTTCTGCAGACTTTCTTTCTGGAAAAAATTTCTGGTTCGATTTTTCCTGCTGGAGTTTTCTGTTTAATGTTTTCTTAAAACTCTATGCGCTATGTTACTGAGACTACGTAATAAAATTGTTGGGCAAAATTTACAATTTGGTACGTTTTTGCGCTACCACGAAAGTCTCTCTTTATAAAATAATTGTTTTAAATTAGATAATAGATGTTTTTTTAAAAGTTTTAATTTTTATATATTTAGCAGGAAAAGCAATCTGCTTTGATGTGGGCGCACCTTTAAATAATTATAAATTCCCGTTGACGTCCACCGATGTACTATTTATAAGTAGAAGTGCATAGGGTAATAAGAAATTGATAGTCAACACTAGTGCAGTTTCTCTAAATATTTGTTAATATACAGATTATTCAAGTTTGTTAAAGTAATTGTTTACGCTTAAAATAAAGTTTTTACTGTATCCGAAACTTCAGTAGAGTTTAAAACAGTCACAGCTGAATTTAATTTACAAACTTGGTAAAGTTTATGAAAAAAGTAAATTCAAATTTTGGCAATATAATTCAGATTCTACAGTAATTCTACAAAGGGTGCTTTTTCCATTTTATGGCAATATCAAGCCACAAGAAAGTTTTTTATAACTGTATTAACAATACTCGTATCAAAAAATGACTTCCATTAAATGAATTTCACGTTGTGCATGTTTCACATCTTAAAGATACACTTTTTAATTACATCTCAATCTAATGCGAGTTGCTGCGTATTTGCGAAGACATGCTTATTTATATTGTGATACACATAGGTGCTGCGTGCAGGGGTGCTCGGGTGCTCAAGCACCCCCGAGGATGGATCAGGGGTACCGAACACCCCTGAGGAAAACGGCGATCAAATCTAACTTAAATATTGTTCCAGGGTTAACATATTTTTTAAATTCCGAAATTAAAAAACCGACAGATATATTTGTATAACATAAGCAATATCAACATAAATGTAAGCAAACTACTAAAGTTAATTCGTTTCATTTGCTAGTTTTAAAAATAAAATTAATTAACTTGACAATTCGTGAAATAATCTACTCGCGAATGTGAAAAAGTAGTCGGAGTAAGTTACTTAAACTGCATGGCAAATCGTGTTTATTTTGAGCAAGCAGAACTTTCTGAGATATAGAATTTTATTGCAAAAGCATTTAAGCAAATTACTCATTTCTTTTATTCATTAGTTTGAAAACTAAAATTTGACAGTTCAGTGTAATATGCGTGAAATAATCCAATCATGTACCTTGAATTGGAAAATAATCAGAAATTACAGCAAGCAGTAGCCAACGGTAGCAGGTAAAATACGAAAGCAAATCTCAAACAGTAGCAAACGGTAGCAATTAAGATACAGTAGCTAACGATAGCATACGTTAGCAATCAAGATACAGTAGTTAACGGTAGCATACGGTAGCAAATGTTACACATAAAGAAGACAAATAAAACGGAAACCTGCCTCATGCAAATTCTTTCGTGACAGGTCTTAGAAATATAGAGAGTAAAACAGAGAGAAAGAATGGAATAATAGGTTTTTACTGCACCATAAAATAAATACAAAGCACTACAATATCCTAATTCTTACCCACTTATTATTATCCTCGTTTGTCTACCGTGGTTGGTTTTGTGGAGGTTGGTTGTCGAGATAGACTGGAGACTGAAAGTTGTAATGATGAACTGTCTTTATTATGGTCTTATTTTTGATTTTATAGCCCACCCGCATAGTGGGGACTAAGATGCTTTGATTTCTACTCTAGTTAAGGCACGCGTTAACTACGGCCAGCGAGTGGAGACGCTGCTCGTATCTCCACGGCTTCCCCGAGGTAGCGTGCAAAATTAAATTACGCTACGGTAAAACTTAAATAAAATACATTTCAGTAAAATAAATAACGCATCATTACAGCGTACGTGCATGGTCATCTTAGTCGCTGATCCGTCTTTTCTAGAAATTTTAGTTTTTAAGTTCTTTTATTGATTTCTCTATTCTCTCCTCTTGTTAAACGTTGAGCATTTATGTTTAGTTTTTTTTGCTCTTTGTTTTTTTTTAATGTTTTCATAGAATATAGGAATATATACGACAATCATTTAAACTTTCTGCATAGCAACTCGTGTTTCTTTTGCTTATGAAAAATTTTTGCGTTGCTCTTGGGAGACGAATTTTCACACATAACTACAGCTTGCAACAAGTTTTCGTGTATTTTAACCAGTTTATTTTTTAATTCATTCATTGCATAACTGTTAAAAATACGTTCAGCATTAGTATATAAATAGTTAGTTTGTATTAAGTTACAGTTTGATATTTTGTATATGTACGAGTACTTACACAGTGTACATATGTATATCATTTGTGTAGTAAACAATTTGTTTTGCGTATTGGACAATAAAATGCCGGTAATTCATTTTATAGTTAGCAGTTTATACCTACACAAAGACAACACTAATTTGATTTATATTTCATGATTTCAATAATTAATATTGTTGTATCATTAAATAATTAGCTAGCACCCCTGATGATATACAAAAGACGCCGCCTATGTTAATATACATTTTCAAATAGTCCAGTTGATGTTAACCTCAAAATAACGTTACCGTTCATATAAACCACCCATTAAGGATTGCCACTTTGTAATACTAACGCACGGTCTGGGTAATGATAAACAATAATATACAATAATAAATCTGTTGAAGTTAAGAATTGTTTTATTTACAATAAATTAAAATAAACTTTAATGAAGTAAACCTCGAACTTGTAAATAAAATAATATACAGGCTGATTTACAATTATGGTGCAAAATTTATATGACGCATTCTAGGCACCAAAATAAGTAAAAAATTCCTGTAAACATAGGTCTGAACAAGCTTTATTACGGAGCTACAGCTTCCTGAAAGTGGAACAGTCTAATCACCTATTTGCTGATAACTTTCAAAACCGTTGCTTTAAAATTTTGAAATTTTATATATGAGCATTACTCATTTATGTTATAATTTCTACTAGTTTTTGTTGACCCCAGAAGTGTCTCATATTGGAAGGGGGGCACCTAATATTTTACGAAATATTTTAGACGTTTACGATTTTATTCGTGAAACCTTATTGTTCATACAAAAATAAACAAAATAGACACAGTTTTTGAAACTCACTAAATGTATTTTTGACATAATTCAATGTTTTTGTAAAATCGACTTGCCACGAAATTCTAAGTGTTTTCTCAAGATACCCAAATAGTAATTGGGAACAGTGTTGCCTCTTTCAGAAGCTGTAACTCCGTTGAGAAGCGTTTCTGGACGCTTATTTATAGGAACTCTTTTTATTGATTTGTTGTGTAGAACTTGCTCTTAAAGTTTGTGGAACTATTTGGGCATCATGACCTTTATGGAAACTCAAAAAAACAAAAACATTTAATTATTTCGAAAACTGTTGGATTTACCGACTTTTAACAAGGGTGCCGTTTTCTGTGTAGTTTTGTATGTACATCAAAAACTGTAAAATTCCAAAATATTTAGAAGAAAGTATTGTCTGACCCCTCATATGAGACACCTTTGGTGCTGTTATTCAAACAAAAATTATATTAGAAATACTAAGCGAAGTAAGTAAAGCTCAGATAGTAAATTTTAAAAACTTTTTGCAACTCCTGCGAACGTTTTCAACAAAACACTGATTAGACCGCCCATCATCAGGAGGCTGTAACTCCGCATAGAAGCGTTTTCTGACCTGCGCTTGTCGGACTTTTTTCTTTATTTTTATGATCTCAATCTAGTCTGAAAGTGCGACCCGCATGTTATGAATTGCCCTGTATAGCCGTCTGATGTACTTATCACCAATTAATGCTGTTTTTTTTTACAAAAAAAGGAAACATTTCCTATATAGGAATCAAGACTTTTACTACAGTAGCTAGTAGTTGGTATACGTAAAATCTTTTTTCATGAAAAAACTATATCTTTGTTAATTTTTATTCAGGCCTCATTAATGAACAGCTAGTAAAACTAACAGATCTCACAACCTACAAAAAACTTGAATAAGAATCAATTTTGCAAGAACATAAAAAGCTTCTATAATCAAACGCTAATAAATAACATACTTGAGAAGATTACACAAAAAACAAACCTTGTAAAAATAATAATTGTAATTTATTGTTAGTGAAGTTTTGTTCCACATTACTTTATTCCCGAAGAGGCCTTCATGAAATGTCAAAGAAAACAATAAGTCTCAAAAAAACTGCAAAGCACTTTTACAAATTAATTACAATAAAACCTCAAGCATAAGCTTTTCTCATTTAAATCAAGTTTCAAAAGAGGTTGGGCTTAAACCAAGGCTACAGCGATGATGCCATCATGTCTAACAGTTCCTCTATAAACACTCATTTTTTTGTAACAATTTTTTTTAACTCTTTGAAATTACAGAGCAAACCTTCTATTTTCCCATAATAGTTAATAATCACGTAGGAGGAAAAAAAACAAAATGAGTCCTTTAGTATTTTTTCCTTTTTTATAAAGCCTCTTGTAAATCCTGCAAACAAAGGACGCATTGCGTACGTGCGAATCCACATTATAAGTTGCTCCTGCGATGACAACCGAACGCTCGCTCGGCTTTATCTGGATTTAGGTGGGGAGTGAAGCTATAAGAGCGTAAACGCCGAACTTTTGATTATTCTTTCATTGTACGTCGTGTGTAAGTGACAGCTTTACCGCTTGGCTGTAGCCTCGAGCTTTCTTAGAGAAAGGCGAGCCATACCATTTTTTTTTGTGATATTTAGTTATTAAAAATTAGAAAGATATGGAAGTTTTACCAATTAACAACGTAAATTACGCTAACCAAAATGGTAAGTCATTGTTTCCCTCCTTGTTTGTGTTATTGATTTAATGTAGGTCAGTTTTTGGTTCGGCTTTGAATTTGATTAGAATTAGAAAATAATTAATTTATAGAGTGTCAACTAGCTTTTTGGACTGCCCTAGAATGAATAGAATTTCTTATTTTGTATTTGAACCTTATTTTATTTATGTAGAGTGTATTGTTTATTTTTGACTTGCAGGTTTTTTTTTGCGAAATTAGTTAAATATTAAATCTTTTTTAAGGATCTTTCAAAATAGCCCGAAGAACTAACTACTTGTCTAATATAAATTAACCGGTTTAAAAAAAATATGATTCACCGGTTGAAACCAGTTCGACTGAACCAGTACTAATTTCTACTAAACTTTTTAGAAACTTTAATAATTGTTTGAGAGAACAACGAAACATGATCTATTTATCGCCGGTTAAATTGTTTTGTTGCATCTCTATTTAAAATCAATTATCGATCGATTTTTATGATAAAAACGTGTACGCTTTAAATTATTCATTAATTAATTTTACTTCAGTTTCAGCGCCAATTAATTGCAAAAAATGTATGTATAAGGTGAATAAAAAATCGCTTCATACATAATGAATCATATTCAAATTAATTGCATCAATGGGAATTTATTTTAATTATTACTGATTAGTTATAATTTATGAAATTACTGACAATAATTGTTTTATGCTGTTTGAACATGACTTTAAAGTATATATAAATATTCAATTAAGTACATACTTCAAATAAAACAAATAATAAAAAATTTTTACACGACTGAACGTATAATTGAATTAAAACTTAAAAATTTAAAGCAGAGCATAATACTCGAGATTCTTTATCAGGTTAACTTGGAAACGAGTTTATGCTTTAGATTTTGAAGGTTAATACACTGAGATGGAGGAACTGGGTCGCATCTTCTACATTAGTTAAATTTTGCTTTAATTATACTGCCTATGGGCATCCCAAGTTTTTATACTAAGGGTCTGTTACCAATTCCTTAATCCCTACATAAATTTTACAACACTTGGCTTCCTGTTCATTAAAATAAAAGCTAAAATCTTAATGGACATAAAGGCTCAAACATTTTTTAAGTATGTTGGAGCTGAGTGGGGGGGGGGGGGAGGCTTAACAAATTTCATTGCTTCAAAAACCTTATTTTGTCCAGTATTTTAGATAATATTTTATCTTTCGCCTTTCCTTGACGAAAAATAGACATTTATCATGCATTTTATAAAACAGGCTTATATATTATCGATATGATAGGTCGTAGGGTCACAAGCAAGAATTTATTGGCTGCAAAAAAAAGAATGTGATGTCATAATCCAGATATTCTGTAAACAGAATCATTAATCTACAAGAGATGTGCATTGTACACATATAAAACCTGCAAAAATATTTGTCATATTTTGTGACTGTCGAAGTCAAATACATAGGGAAGGTTTGTTTGTATTTGTTCGTAATTTCATCAGGCGAAATTGAATTTCAGATGTAAATTTAAAATTGAGTTGTTTTATCAAATCATTCAAGTCAATGATGCCAAATAAAAAACAGAAATGACCTCAATTTTCAGTTGCCAAATTGTCAAGGACATTTGATTAAATTTACATATCGGACAAATATTTGTTTTTAATAAAATACATTTTCTAGGAGTATTCACCCCAATATGTTATTATTCCGTACAACAAAAAAACCAATGAAATATATAAATACGAAAATGTTTTATGTATGATTTGTACGATAGACGCCCGGAATGCATAAAGAAAACTATAACTTTGCAATGCAATTGTTATAAACTAACAGTGGCATTTGTTACTGTCTACTTTTCTGGTTGTCAGTTTCACTTTATATTTTTAGTACCTACATCAATAATCTTCATTCAAAAAAATTTGAATGTCAATCTGTAGATTTCATCAGTAATTTGCATTAAATTACGTTTTAAAAACAACACGAAATTAAAAAGCTTGTCGTTTCTTGCTTTGCTGTTTTTTCTGTAATGAATAATTTAAAAGGAATCACCGCGAGTACGTGACAGTTTTATATCCTTTTTATTGAATTACCATAGAGACACAGCAGAAGGTAGAATAAGAAGATTAAGTTGCTTTCAGATATTGAAATTAAAAAAGTAGTATTGATACTTCACAAAAATCGATTTTTCCTATCTTTTCTTTCTTTTGCTTCAGATTGGGAATACGATCCTTACATAACATCCGAAGAGGACGATTATGGAAACGATTTATCCCAACGGCTCCAGGCAGAATTACGAGCGGCCAAAAGTACTCACTTATCTTGTGGAGAGGTGCTTTTGCCTTGTGGCCTCTTGCAAAGGATATCGCAAGATATCCTTGCTATGGCCGAATCGGAACCCTGCGGTCTGCGAGGTTGCACCCTCTACCTTAACTTTGAAGGTGATCAGGATTGCAGGAGACTGAGCACTGTAAAATGTGATCCTTCAACTGCTTCCACTTTCGAATTGTATCTCACCCTCAAGCAGGCTTCTGCTGGATGGAATTCTTTCCTGCCGCAATTTCTGAAGTAAGTAATTACCTTGTCGGGTGAAATCTTATTATGGTACTTATTCGTTTTAATTATTATAGAAAAATCACCCGAGGCAGCACTATGATGATCAGCACAGAATACGAGCTGAGCAAGAATAAGCTTTATCGCTCCTACATCGACTAATCACCATCTTTCATTTAAAAAAGACTGAAGAATTTCATTGTATGTATGTATTCATTATAACTACAAAACTAAGATACGCAACATTTGTAGATTTCTATTAGTTTTATATTTTTATATAACAGAAAGATAAAAATTCTATAACTATAAGCAAAGCGTGATTGTAGAGTAGTCGTACAAATTAACAGTATTCATTAAACCTTTTCCTGAAGGTTTTATAAAGGCTCCTCAGGCCTTTTTTGTTGATAGGATTTTTTAAGTCCGTGATATCCCAGTGATATATGTATTATAATAATGCATCATATATAACAATACTTCACTGATATTTTCGTACCTGCGTACTTAAAAACTAAATCTGCCATTTATATTTCATACAGAGAAATATTTTGTACTGGTTGGTTTTGTTTGAAAGTTTTCATGAAAAGCATCGAGTGTCAAGTTCTTGTGTGTTTCACTTATCCTTGTGATATTAAGTTTTAAAATATTTGTCAGTGATGTAATTACAGTCATTAGAGTTGCTTACAACAGAATTGTTTAAAAATGTTAGTTTTATTCAATTGAGTTTTCATTGCAGAGGCTTATGTATATGTTTATGAAATAAAAATAGCTATTATAGTTGTAAGGTTACGAATTACTGTTTTGTGATAGTACAGGTAACACTGTACATATTTTTTGCTTTTTTTTACTAAAATTATTAGATTTTGTAAGTAGATTTTATATTATAATTTTTCCACATTAAAAAGGAAACAATTTTTGTGCTCGTAATTTATTTACTCCATAACCCCAAAACGTTACTACAGTAAATAGATGTGATACGTATTTCAAAAATTATAAAAAAGATGAAGTTCGAAGTATTTATTAATTTGAATGCTGCTGTCATCGTGCGACGCTCACCAATACGAATTTATGCTGGAAAGATAAAGAAGAGCAGTTGCTATTTCTAATGCTCTGCCTGAACCCCTACTGCGTTTTGGATATGTTATTAACTCTGAAATTGAATTTATACATGGTATGTCAAAGAACAATTTGTTTATTCAGATCAATAGTGAACGACATGGGCATGGGCATAGGTAAGCACGCCGAGAACGAACATAAGTCGTAGGATAAAATATCAATATTCTTGTTTTATGCAAAGGTATCATGAGTTGGTTACAGTGCAGTAAGTACACAGGTTTTGTAGAACAAACCTTGCTAGGGTATGTATTTTATCTTTTATACCATTCCACGTTTTGGATATCAATAGCTTTGCCTTAATAGTTCGTAATGATAATTTTGAGACAATACATTTATAAGCGATTGATTCTTACACTACCATGTATAAATTTAAAGTTGCACCCAAACTTTATTACATATTTATTATTTATCTTTCGATTAGCTGGCTGTTGCTCCAGTCAGTAGTGTAGGTAAACATTCTTTTGTAGAAGGTAAAATTTGTGGACAACTTTTTCAGAATTTCTAATTATTTGTCCTATATAAACCGAATTACAGTGCGAGCAATTTAATTTGTAATTCGATTTATATAGGACAAACAATTAACAATTTTGATATTAGGTACAAGGAACACGTACGCTGTTACAAGTATAAACATAAATTCAATTACGCTAAACACTTATTAGAACACAATCATTCAATGACATCCAATAACACTATAAAATGTTTACCTTTTTGTGATGACAAACGTAAGTTGTATATACAAGAAGCATTTGAAATTCATTAGAAATTTAAAATCTGTACTTTTAATGAATGAACAAACTGATCTCTTAAATTCACCGTTATTGACGTTTTGGAATGAGAAATCAAGTCATCTGGACGCAGATATAGAAAACCAAGATCAAGTTATAAAGATTAAGTGTTCCTATAGCAACACCTACTGTTTACTTTTAATCTTGCTTTTGATAATGACGTGTAAACACGTTGAATTACGTATAAAGCTAAAATGAAGTTGAAGTTAAGAATTGTTTTATTTACAATAAATTAAAATGAACTTCAACGAAGTACAGCTCAAACTTATAAATAATGTAAGTTTTGATCTACTCGCATTAATGCTATAGAAAGTTTCTTAAAAAAAACTTGCGGAAGAAATCCTGAAAAACCAAACAGAAAATACAATTTAATAGTTCTTGAAAATATCAATATTTGCAAAACAAGTTTACACGTTTCCTTCCAGATTTTTTAAGGTTTTTATTCCGGGGAGCGAGATTCCTGAAATTTCTAACTCGTTCATTAATTACATACGTTTATTGTCTTGTGCTCAGCTGCTGTAATAATAGTTTTTACAGTTATACAGTCTGTTTCATTAAAAGGGCCCAGGCTGCTATTACTATTTTTACCTTCCTATATTTTCAGTAATCGGAATTATCGATTTTATGAAAATTTCCGAAATCGAGATTTTGGCGGAAATACATGGTTTGGAACTCCAGGAACCCAAAAAAAGTCTGTCTGTGGGTGGGTGGGTATAGGTGTATGTGTGTGCATCATTACTACCAAACGGATGGTCGGATTTTGATGAGCTTTGGAATCTGGGGGTATACCAAAAATTCACTCACAAAATAAGCTACTACAAAAATCCTGAAGCGGAAATTCGACATGTTTTTCTCGGTAGCATTTTTTTCCTAACCCAAATTTTATAAATTTGAAAACGGAATCCAGTAAAAGATTTTAGGGCAAATCGCTTTTTCCCGAATTTTCTAGCTTTAAAATGGGGGCCGCTACGAATTTTTGAAATATTGAGCTTAGCTCCTTAATACTCCAAAACTCGTTGGCATATCGGATTCAAATATTTTATCGTAATAGATCTCTAGAGAGAGAGAGACGCCATTACTGTGTACAAAAGTTTCAAAAAGTTAAACGCTGTAAGTTAAAAAAAATTTGGGAAATTTTTAAAAACTATTGCTCAACAACTGGCCATACGATTTTTTTTTAATTACGTTATCTTATAGAGCTAAAAATGAGCTGCAGTTTGGTTCATCTTCCAGCTCGAAAATTTCTCACTAACGCCATCTATGAATTTTTCAAAAATTTAAATTTTAACGTCTACTTGCTCAAAAACGGGTAATCAGATCGAGATGACATTTGATATTGCAAATGCCCTAGGGGTACACAATGTTACAAGCTACTAGAATTGGTAAAACTACTAAAACTGTGAAATGAAGAAGATCGAAATTTTGACTTTTTCAAAAACTGGCCTACGATTTTTTTCAATTTTATAGACTTATAGAGCTGTGAATCAGCTACAATTCGGTTTGTGTCCCAGTGCACTAACTTCTTTGTGACACTTTTTATGATTTTCTGAAAACAGAAAATTCTTAGCCCTTATTTAATAAACGGAGACTAATAAAAACTTTCTGGCTAAATTGCTCATGAGTGATAGTAGAATTAAGTTCTCAACTTAATTTTGACATATTAGGGGGGAGGGGTAATTTTCACCCCCCTACTCAATTTATATCTCCGGAACCCATTGACCGATTTTCATCAAATTTGGTATTGGAAGTTGTTTAGCTGCCAGTCGTTTTTTTGTATGATTTTTAACCAGAAACGGAAACTTGACATGTTTCTTGGTATAGATTTCTTTATAAAACCATTTTTGAAGTTGTCAAAAAATTCAGTTTTAATGCATCTAAAGGCAAATCAAGACAGTAGTATGCTATACATAAGGTCGAAATGGTTTTGAGCATAATTTATGACATTGATTTATCAGGTCGTCTACGGCAAGTTTTCCTGAGCTACCTGATGATCTAATGTAAGTATGTTCAAAAGCATTGCGAACTAATTCGCAGCGTAATACTGTCATAACACATGATTTTATTAAATGAATTTTAATCAAATTAGTCCTATCTGATTACTACTGATAATGTCATTTGCAATTTTAATTTTTTTTTTAATTTTTACTTAATATTTAAGAATTTTCACAAAAATCCCTGTTTTTCGAAAAATTTGCAATACAAGCATTTGGTAGAGAAAAAACCTCCTTTTTGAACGGCACGTTTAATAATATACGCTCTATACTATGTGAAAAAAAAAACAAATTCAAATCGACGGCAATACCTTTTAAACAATTGTTTTCGATTACGCGGTGAACGCTTGTAATATTTTGTAACAACTTTTTTAACCGCATTTCCTTTAATAATTAGAATATAAGGCTGGGGAGTTTTGGTTGGGACATTCCGTATATGATTTGATAGGGGTTAAATAAAAAATAAAGTAGCTACAGCCTGGTCCCTTTTTATAGAACATACTTATAGTAGTTATACTTCACCGCTGAAAAATAGTGGAATTCTTAAAGGATGTTTTTCAGTACTGTGAGAGCTGCAATCAAAAGAAATAAGACACCATGAGTCGAATAAAACTACGATGAAGTGAAGCAAATCAACCTTCGGAAGTCCAACAATACATTCTAACGAAAGCAAAAAACTGAATAGTTCTTATGCTGTAATCTCTATGTTTACTACGCCACTGCGTTTACGATTAAAAATCTCTAAGAGAACAGAAAAGATTTCGATGTTCAAATTCGAAACAGGTCTGGTCGATCTGATGGCGCAACGTACACGATCTTGTAAATTGTATTGTATAGTGAATATTTTTTACACATGATTAATTCATTGCCACTTCTAGCTAATGTAAGTCAAGGCTATAGTAGTATATTAAATTACGGGTTAATCAAAACTGGATAGTAGTGAACATTGAACCAGTGGTTTGGTTGAATATTGCGCTAAAATAGAACGGATAAATATTGTGAGCTTTTTATTACCGTGGGAACAAAAAGGGTTTTAAATTCAGGGTGTCGTCCAAAAATGCTTCTTTAAAAAGAGAGAAAGAACAGTCCAATCACATTTTTGTCGATAACTTTCGCAGCGGTGGCACTAAAATTTTTAAATTTTATATTTTGACACTACTGATTTAGCTTAGTATTTCTACCAATTTGTGTATGAATAAGTGCACCAAATTTGTCTCTTATAGGGAGTCACGTAATATTTTCTTCGAAATATATTAGATTTTTACAATTTTTGATGTTTTGTTTCTTATTCTCCATTCAAAAATATAAAAAAGGTACAGGTTTTTAAGATATTACAAATTTTAGGAAAAGTCAAGTTGCCATGAAGGTCCGAGGTTTCTCTTAGATGCGGAATATTGAGGATAAGTTTTACAAATCGTAACAAATAAAATAATTTCCTATAATAATGGGTCTGAAAATGTTTCTTTACGTAGTGACAGCCTCCCAAATAGGCAATAGTTTGAGTTTTTGAAATTTCCTACTTCCGGAGACAGTACCTGTGTAACGAAGCGTTTCTCTAGAAGTGTTTATAGGAACTTAATCACTTATTCAAACAAAATACCTGAAGTTTCTGTACGTACTTAGGACACACCCTATATATGCAAATGGCACAACCTTCTAAGCAGGTTATTATAAAGTTTACTACTGAAAAATTGTTATAGCTAAATTTACTCATTTGTATACAGGGTATTTCAAAAGTTGTTTGTAATAATTCATAAAGCGGATTTTTGGTTTAAAATAAAACAAAAGGTCTCGTAAACATGGATCCTATAACGTTTTGCTTTCGAGATATATATCTTTAAATATGGCGCTTAAAACTGCTTTAATTGTTTACACCTGAAAAAAGACCATGTATAAAGTAAATACTATGAATGCAAGTGAAGGAGTGCTATTGCGAGCACATCATTGTTGCTGTCCGCGAAGCAACAAGAAAGTTTGTTGAATGCCACATTTCCTACTCGTAGACGTGTAGAACTGTAAACTACTTCATATCAACACTCAAAATATTACACAAAATGTTATAGCAAAATTAATACCTAAAGGGAGATTATCGAACCAAAATTTTTTCCAAGATTTTCTTACGGTTTCCAAGCCCGTTATTTTTTTCAAAAAGAAAATAAAACTGGGCGAAGCACTTCTGTTGGTCTGTACTTTCTCATACTTTAAAATAGTTACCTTCAATGTTCTCAAAAATATTTTATATCGTATTTATATCAGGATGCGGCTGTTCGCTCGGGTCGAGTACAGCACTGACATGATACCGCAAGAAAACGCTTGTTACATTTATTTATGAAATAATCAATTTTAGATTTGATTGACAAAGATGCTTGGGATTAAAGATAACCTGAAAAAATGGTTTGCCAAAAATGAGTGAAGATAATCTTTGTAAACATTATTGCATCTAAAGTTTTTTTTTATTCTACCATCACCAGTGAGCAATTTGGCTTAGGCAGTAATACTTATCTTCTTCCACGCATACTGAATAAAGTGGCGTTAATTTATAGATTTCAAAAGTTTAGGGAAGTTATCACACGTTTCTGCCCAGCTACGCTACACTGAAGAGGAGCAATAACTCCGAAACATCGATGTCTGTAGCTGCGTCGTCGTTTACGTTTTTGGTGGTCTATGGCCGCTATTTTATTTTCTCGTTATATTTTCATATATTTTGCCGCACTATTTTCTATCTTCTGATTTTTCATTCTTGCCCTAGCGGTGTGGTTCTTGGTATGGCATTTCCATCCGGGCCGACTGGCTTTCTGACCTGCGAAATGTAGGTGTTAGTCATAAAGGCACAAATTTGGGATGCGTTGCTTTGGTACCTACCCTGTTGTGTTTCCTTTTCTCTAACTTTTGCGCCCAGCTACGCTACACTGAAGAGGAGCAATAACTCCGAAACATCGATGTCTATCGCTGCGTGGTTTGATGCTTTCAGTGGTCTATGGGCGTTAATTTGTTTTCTTTTTATATTTTTATTATATTTACAGTTCCGATCTACGTTTAATGTGCAATACAGTATGCTAATTACCATTTATATTTTTTTTAGCTGCAGTGCCGTGTTACAACCCTTACATCGCTCGAATGAAACTAAAGTGTATTGCCGTATAAAACAAATAGAAGTGATGAAGTGAATGAGCCTCTAGTTTTGGCCAATAGACAAAATACCATTATCAAACTCAATACATACACCTTAGCATTAGATTCAGAATTTACGTTAGGCACTGATTACACTTTGTTTGTATTATGACCTTCCAAGAAAGTCGATCAGCATTTCACACTATAGAATAAACAAATATTAGTGCCGGCGTCAGTTTACGTCTCTTACTATGTAATGAATCATATATAAAACTAAATCCTGTAACATTTTTACAAGTTAAGAGATGTGAAAAATTAATTTTGCTTTTTGCTTAAGGGTTTATAGACGTGGGCCCCCTAGCTGGCTAGGCCAGGTCAGGCCAGGTTTGTTACGCCACTGGTTAGGTTTATAATAACCAACACCAGGCATAAAACTTGACCTAACTAAACAATCTGATTTTTAATATAAAATATGTGTGCTCAACTTACCTACAAAGGTATTTTCAGCAGAGATTCAGCAGAATTACATGATGTGGTGGCCTTATTTCTTAATTTATTTATTAAAATAAATAATAATGTTTTTTAAATAAACAAATTGTACATTAATGTCGTGCAAACCATAAGAATGTATGTGTGCGTGTGTTATTGTACTTTTGTGGTAATAAACTAGAGTTTCCGACTTTACTTCCACGGTATCAAAACTAAGTAGAAAGAGCTATGTAAGAATACGTATGCCAAATTTCGCTACAAACGTTTAATATTTAAAATATAAAGTTAATTGTAGAGAGTTGCACTTACCGATCATAAAACTATGTAGCTACTTAATCTTTAGAAAAATCAACAAATCAAACAACCTTAACCTTTATTAACATTTCTGATCGTGATTTACCAATAGATGCACTTGTAGGTTATAAAATCATGAGTGGGGATTCCGAATTCAGTAGACAAAAAACGTTTCGTTGTAATTCTCAAAATTGAGACGTGGTAACAAAATTAGGAATTTGCAGCTTTTAATAAAACCCTAAAAGGAAACGGACAAAGCACTTGGATTGTAGGTGCTTTCCCGTACTTAAAAAAAAAATTATTACAGCATGCATATGCATAGTACTGCCATAACCATGTTTTTAAAAGTTACTTCTGATTTTGTAGTTTGTGAAATTTGGGTTGATAATTACTTGTTTAATTTCTTTTATTGTTAATATTAATAGGGCATTCTGAAGAAGACGCAAACATAACTTAGAAACCTAAAAAAGTTTGTTGTTTTAATTACCTAGCATGATTCGATAAGGCGAAGAAAGAAACCTATTAGTATTTAACAAAGTATCAAGAACATATTATTACTTTTATACAGGATGGATAAAAAAAGAGGTAGAAGTATTAAACCACATAGCAGATTACAGTATAAACAACCAGAGAAAAACATTTTTTAGTTAAAGGGTAACTTTAAGCTACGAGATAATAATTATTTAAAATTTAATTCAAAGTTGTTTGAGTACTGCAGAATAATTACAAACGTTGAATTCCACGGCATCTTATCGGTAGAAAAACCAAAGTGCAAGAGAGAATAATATAAATGTTGATGTACAAAACTTACAATGTAAGTTTTTACGTTTTTTTCATATTGGATTTAAGTTAGAATTACTGCAATGGCCTTGTAGATGTAGAGTTTAAAAACCACAACTTAAAAGAGAGAGTGAAGATCGTTGATGTAAAAAAAGCATTTTATCACATACAAGGTAAGCTTTTACATTTTGACACATTTTATTAAAATTACAGTTTATTTATATAATAACCTTGTCAAATTTAAATGCATTTTATGTCAATCGCAACAGTTCTCAAACAAAATTTTATGTTCAATTCAAAGGAAGATCAAATGATTTTTGAAAAACGAATTGATTCTACTTGGGCTAAGCTATTATTGGTTTGAATATTTGTAGTTTTGATACACTTTGCATAATTAGGGTATTTAAATTTTAACCCCTGTTAATCCCCCATTGCCAGAAAAACAATTAACAACCAATTATGAGCTACCTGTCATTCCAGGGTCTTGTGGGTAGGCGGCTATCCGGTCAGCATTGTACGCGTTTTTATTACAATACTGTAGCAAATTAGAGGTAGCATTTAAGTGAGAAAAAATAAACGATTTTTTTTTATTTTTTGGAAAAAGTTTATTTGGAATTAGATAGCACCAGAAACCGAAGACTCATTTTGTCAGCCAAAAAATTGAGAGAGAGGAAGGACAAGCCCCCTAAATGATAAACAGCTTAAACACCCCCTGTTTCGCAATCAGCCTTTAGGTCCCATTGCTGGGCACCGGCACTCTTTTCTGCCACGTACCCTCCTTAGCGCTAAGGTGGAATACGGGGGACCTACAGTTTAACGTCGAATCCAAACGACTAAATACCAGAGAAGGTTTCAGGCATTAAGACCCCACGGCTGCCTACACCGGATTGGGGAATGTGAGTGGCGAGTTGCGGCATAGATTTTTATTGATCCCCTGTTTATTAAATAACAAAGGGGCATTAAATTTAAAAAATCGAATTGCTAGTTTTTGGCCAATATTTTTTTTAATGTCCAAATTGTTAACCGGAGTATTTATGGTTCCGAAAATGTTTGAAGACAGTAATACTTTGTACCAGGGTGGCTATTACCATTCTAAATTTCAACCGGATCTGTCAATCCATTTTTGGGTAAATAAGCATTAAAGCCAAAATTTCCAACAACCACTTTTTTAGGTCCAAAATATGTATTTCCTTCAAAATATCGAATCGAAACTTTTTGAATCACAATAGATTCCAGTATGGGAGAGTAAAAAGATAAATGTTACCCAAAAGTTGTGGATGAAAGAACTACCAGATAAGTAACTCTCTTCGTTTTGTATCGACCTTGATTATTTTTAAGTGTTATATTATTTTTGTTTAAATCCTTATTAAAAGTTTGTTGTCGCTTTTTCTCTACGATTGTTTTACCTAGATTTAAATTCTCCCTTCCAATTTTAAACCAAAGATTATGCGAACGCCACTGCTTATTGTCTCTTTATCTAGTTTAATACAAATAACTGTAAAAGTTCCCATCTATCACAGTACAAACTTAAACCAATTGAATACTCGTTTGATTTACATATCTATCAGTTAGCCCAGGTGTGCATATAAAGTGTTATTTGGTACACTTACGGATTAGGATATTATAGGGGTATATAAATTTATTCCATTCTGCTTATCTCTTCAGCTCTGTATATTCTCAAAATGACTATAAACGACCCATTTCGTTGCCGTAAACTTCAAAAACGCTGTTCGTGTAACTTTTCGAGTCATTTAACACAAGGTTAAATGAACAGCATAACTTTTCGTGTATGAAATAGGTGATGTGAATAAGGTTAGGGCATGTTCTAATTTTTAAAAAGTCCTTGAACACAACGTTATGTGCTGGTTGGTGCACATATGATTGCATTAGAGCGGAGGTGACAGACAATCTTCTAGAAATTGCCTAAAATCGCTGTCACTATTTGCATTTAGTAGAAAACAACTTGTCTTTCGCGTCATAGAAAGTGGGCGATGCAAAATGTAAATGTAAAGACATTTAAAAAATCACGTGAAATTATCTTACTTAGCCTACGTTAAGCTGTACCGGTTAAAACTAAACAAAAATTATTCTAATGTGGAAACCAGATAATATTAACGCCAGGTGCAAATTAGAAAATCAACTCAAAACAGTATGTTTGCTCGTACATTTTTTTGAGACATAATTGCATTTACACATTACAAGGACAAGGATTTACAAAGAGGGGGTTAACGACCTTGTTGAATTATACTTTGATCGTTTGAGCTGAAATTAGTACCTAAAGGAGTGGAAAACTCTACGAATTAAATTATGAACTACACACCCTTTGTAATTATTCTGCGTGTATTGGTGCATAGACGCTTGATAACTATGAGAAATAGAATAGATCAGTTGGACAATGCTTTGCAATGTTTTGTCTGATAACAACAATGGATATCATGGTAATATGTTTTATTAATAAATACTGCGATGATTTCTTAACTTGTGTCAAAAAATCACTATGTGGATATTATACATTTTCAATTTTTACAAAACATTATTTTAAAAAACTGTCTTCACAATTGTTTTCAAATTATATGTTTGCTAATAAAGCCGAAGATGACATATTGCTTCCGTTTTTTTCTCATTGCCGTAATTTTCCTCTGACGCCTTCTATGCACAATTGTTATTTGCAAATGTATTGCCTTTTATTTAATAAACAGTTGTAGAAATACGTTTTATTGGAGCGACGAGTTACCTTATTATATGGCACTGTTTACACTTGACTGTGTTAAATTTTGAATATTGTTGAAGAAACGACTAAGAATGTATTAAAAGTTTAATTGGCCGACTACAAAACTGTTACGGTCAATTGGTGAGGGTGAAACATACTAGGCTTGGGGGTTATAGATGAGATGTTTATTAAGGCTGTTAATAAAGAATGATTGGAGTTAAAGTGTCGCTAATAAGCAAATGACAAGTTTGTGTTTGCTGTAATTAATTGTTAACTGTGATACATGTGTGAAGGTATTGGTTTAGCACATATATGAGGCTACTGTTGAGTTATGATATTGTTGTTTATTGAGATTTTGTTGTATTGCAATTGCTGTTGTTGATAATTGATTATACCCGTTGATATAAGTAGTTGCGTTCCTAAAACCTTGCTAGTACGATAAGACTAGGAAACCCTTCGATGATTAATCAAAAAAGTAGTAAATAGTAACTCCAGGACGTACAGCTTGGGGTGGCAAGGAGATCCTAAGTCCTCATTAGAATCCGTGGGTGTTGCGTAATTCTGGGAGGAGGCGTCTAGGTCAAAATTCCCACTGGTCACAATTCCCAGAGCGTATTTTCCTCAATTCAGTGCTAGGCCGATTAATTGGCTGAATATTCGGCTATTTTTTAGAGTTTCCTGATAATAATTAGATAGACCAATAATTTTCGTGTCAAACAATTGGCCGAATATTCGGCGAATATTGGGTATTTTGTGAACTACACGAAAACAATACTATATTGCAATATTTTGAAAATTTTGATGGTATAATTAAGATTCAAATACTTACAAACAAAATTATAATTTTGGTGGCCAACCTGAACACTATCTGCTTATGAAAAGTAATTAATCCACACATTTATTACATCAATTGGCTTGACTTCGCTAATATTCGATACTTAGCCAAATAGTTGGTCTAATATTTTGTACATGATCGAGTAATTGGGCTAATATTTAGTACCCGCCCGAATATTTGGCCGAAATTGCAGCTCTTTGGCCGACTACGTGGCTGAATAGTTCGCCGAATAGTTGGCTGAATACTCGTTATTCGGCCGTGAGAGACACGCCGAATATTCGGTATTCGGTCAGTGGCCAAAATCACTATTTGGTACATCCCTAATATCAACCATGTTGGTCATAACCCCAATTTTTATCACGCTTACGTTGGTCATAACGTCTATATTTCGTTGTGGTGGTTGTGTCCAAAGACATTGGCGTTGTGACCAAAACATAAATTGGGGGTTGTGACCAACGTGAAGGTTATAAATAAGTATTTACCGTAAAGCGACTTTGGTCACTGGGCGAATACCAAATATTCGGCCAGTTTCACACAGCCTAATAACAAATATTCAGTCAACTATTCGGCCAAGTACCGATCAGTCGGCCAACTATTCAGATTTAATATTTGGCCAAGTACCAAGTATTAGGTCAACTGTTTGTACCACTTTTCGTGTTAATACATGGCTAAGTACCAAATAGTGGGCCAACTATTCGGCTTAATACCGAATATACTGCCAACTATTCGTTCAAGTGCCGAATACTTATTGGTAATTAATCAGTGCGCAGGTTGCGTCACAAGCACATAGCGTTCCGTTTGTCTACCAAAATTTGTAACGTAAGTTAATCGTAATTACACCAGCAGATTGAACGAACAATTTGCAATTTACTATTGTTTGGATCCACTACCAAATTACTGAAATTAGGACTAAAAACTATTCGGCTGCTTCCAGAAGTACTTCGACCAATAATTCGGCCTGCTGAATATTCGGTGCATCCCTAGACCATTACTGAATTTAGTAAAATACTCAGTGGGGGGTTGTGATCAGTAGCTCTTACAGGTTTTTAGACATTTAGAGTTAGTGCATTGAAGATATTATTGTAATACGCTTAAAGGGTTAACTACTAGAGCCCCTCCCCCATGTAAAATATTTTAATCGTGCTTTGCAATGTTCTAATGTATATGTGCCTATTTTTCTTGTTAATACCGGTGATATTGTGAATGATGAATGTTTGGGAGCATCAGAATTACGAGATGTACGTAATTATAGTAGTAATTTTCGCGAATCTAATCTGATTGCAACGGCCGTTCTGTTAAAGACTTTGTGATTATTTCAATTTTTTGATCCTTGTTAGTCTTTGATACTAAGTAATCTATTTCCGCAAAAATGAAAATAACCTACTACTGCCTTAGTGACGTAAAAATAAAAAATTGTTTGGTTATTAACAACACTTTTATTTTTATGACCTTATTTAAGAGTTTAAACCAGTGGAGCGACAAATCATAACCTAAGACAACCGACCATGATGCTAAACTTATGTGGCACCTGTTGGTTGTAGAACGTTACGACATAAAATAATTCTGAAAATGCAAAACATAATTATTTTTGAAGTATTAAAAGGCCCAAGCTTTACCTATTTTTATTACAGTTTCTTATCACAAAAGTTAAAATATACCTAGCTAAATAAATAAACGATTATCTACTAAAGTACATACATTTTATCTGTAAAGTGCGGAAACGAAAACATAACTAATTACACAGCTGACTCATTAAGTAATTGTCGGCATTTACAAATGTAATAGATTATAAAATACTCTATGGTTAAAAACCAATTAAATCCGAAGTCATAACGATTACCTAACACATCAGTAGTAGGTAAGTATTCCTACTTTCCGAATTTAATTTACTAGACCACTCAGGTATGGAATGAATCATGTTCTAGCGTTCACTACACTAATTAATTTCTTTTCCAATTAACATACAGAAAAAAAGATAACGTCCTCAATCTTCAAAATCAGTAGTTCGACAAGTATTGAAATGTTACCTCTAAACCTCTATTTCGATATCACAGGTAATTTAATTAATAGAGGTAAGCAACCCGTTAACATTTACAACATAGGCTAGTTCTCGTATGATTCATAGTTTTAATTTTTAATTTTCTAATCTAAATTCTGCTGCTTTCCCGGATTGCCAGCAATTCTACAGCGGATGCAATACGGTTGCAATATCACGTTGCTTTATTTGCAGGTAATGTAACACGGGCAGATTAATGTATTCAGAATGTAATTTAAAAGAAAGGGAACATGGCAACAAAAACAATATCAAATTTAACACAATTACAAAAAATGCACAGAAGTTGTAATCTAAAAATCGGAATGTTATAAATATATGGCACACAGCAATAATTGCTATTGTCATTTAATTACAATGGGAATGAGTTTATTTCCTACTTTCAACTAGCTAATATGAACTTTCTTTCATTAAAAAACAACGTAATCGCTATTTAGTTTTTCAAAATCTAGTTTCTGAAATTTTTTAGCGTTCATCATGGCTGTTAAAAGTTTAATTTAAATATTCTGTGTATACAAACAGCGCATTAAAACTTGATAGTAAATCGCTCCAAAAACAACGAACTCTAGAAGCTTAAAAATTTCCAGGTATTATATAATTTGTACAACACATATTACATTTTTACAAAGCTTGATACTCTCGAAATTCAATTAAATTTTGTTTCTGACACAAAATTTATAAAAAACTTTCCTTCCCAAAAGTCCTTTTTTTTAAATAAAAACCGAGTCTAACATGCCACACTGTGAAAACTAAATCTAACTATCAAGCCCGTCCTCGCATCTCTAAATTTAAAAAACCTGGTTTCAGCCAGGTACGAACTCGAGTCGACCGAATAGAAGGCCGAACCCACTGACCTATTGCCACCTCTTAATATTTTTTTTTTGATGTTATAGTAAAAACTTACTGCAGATCGTAATTTTAAACACTTCCAGTTTTATTTTTCACTTGCAAATTCTTAAAGCACAACTTTGGAAACGTGCAGTACAATTCGATTCTTCCATCAAGATAAGTAGGAAGAATAAACGAATTAAGAATAGGCGGCGACTATTTACAAGTTATGCTAAAAATACTAAATACAATTATTTATTTATAAAATGGCTAATTAAACATACAACTATTAAAGAACAGTTGTGTAGGTGCTTGTGAATCAAGTAATTAACTTCGACTTCCTACTTGCACCATACAGAGTTAAATAATATAAATACCTACCTGTAACCGTAATTATTTTTTGAGCTTGCATAGAAAATTTGAAATTATGTACAGCAATAAAATTGATATCCTTTGTTCCAGACATAAAAATTTGCAATGCCTAATAATGTTCATGTATTACAGCTTAATTATTTATACGAATATCTAATTATCATCAATTGACATTGAACTGCCTCATGATCATTCTTGATTAAACATCAAAATCTCGAATTGATAACTGAAATAAGTTAATAATTCTACTAACAAAACACTATGGATGCAAAAAAAGAAATAATTGATGTAGAACCTCGGTTGGACTTCCACACTTTAAACATAGTAAATTATGTTTTCCTATCAGGAACGTTCACCGAAATAAAATTTCGTTTCGGTTTTGGTTACGGATCAAATGGTAATGTTTTTGAAGTGAAACATCATTGCTGACAGGAGCAACATTCAATCGCGGGAAGGCGAATGCGTACGCACCGAGACGGAAATGAGGTCGCTGCGAGACGGAAGCTGCTGTAATTTCTACGGATTCCGCTTACCCACATGCCTTCCTTAGTTGCTGCTGTCAGTATCACTCTACTTGCGTGTAAGGACAGGTTGGTCATGCTCATAGATTACTATTCATGTGAACATACATTGTAGTATTAGTTTTACTCAAATAAAGTTATACTATACTAGACAGGCTAAACGTGGCAGGTTTAGTACCTATTGTGCTTTTAAAAAATACTTGGAAGCTAGATAAAATTTTGTATTATAACGAGTACATATTAAAATAGATTAACTTATACCTAAATACTTTTATAAAATATAATGAATGTTGTATAATGTACATATAAGAATTAAAACTAGTTCAATTAGTTATTCCAACCAGAAAACACAGTCAAATATATCTCTTTTATTACGCAAAACTGACAACGTTATTCACACAGGGTCTATAAATCACATAAAGAAAAACATTTTGGTGCAGAAATAAAATCTCAAAAAGTTATCCCCATGTGTACATATGGTCGCGCTGATAGCTGGCGTCTTTCGCTACGCTCCAAGCACGGCCATTGAAAAAAAAACATGCAAGATTTCATAACCAGTAGCATTTCACCATGTACACAATAAAAAAAATGAGCGAAACACTTCGCCTGGACTTTCCTATACTTATAAAATAACATTGTTTTATATTTTCCAACACTTTCGATATACACCTGTCTAGACACGACTAGTTACAGTAAATAGTTCTTATAAGTTGTAACATCTTGAAGCGGTTGAAGAAAGACCGACCGCCGCGCTGTAAGCATAAGGTTGGGTAAAATATTCGGACTGAATCAACGGAAGGGCGGAAATTGATATTTGAAAATATATTAATAACTCGAGAAGTATTATTTTTAGCAAGAAATTACTCTTATTAATTTGTATTTAGAATTTCAAAACCTTTCTGATTTTAAAGCCAAAATGCCACGTTTCCATTTAAAAAAAAGTTATTTTTTACCGTGGCCGCCATATTAAAATTGGAAACTCAAGTTTTTTTCTTAAATACAATCGAGAAGAATTTGCCCTACAACTTTGCTCTTGGGTTTGCGAGTCTATCTATTAAAATAAAAAAGTTAACCTACACTGAACATTAAACGACTAGTACAAGAATACAACTGCTGTAGAAAGGATGTGAAATTCTTCTAAGGACAAAAAGATTATTAAGCGGTAAAAAATTCGATTTTTTGATTTTTTGTAAAAAGATTCTCCTAGAGCAAACAAAAGAAGAAATCAATTTTTTAATTTTGTAGAAAAAATTTTGGGGGAGAGGGGGAACAGTAGCCCCCCTAAATATTAAAGTATCAAAAAAATATTATGATATTCGGATTTTGCTATTAATGATGAGCTCTTTCACATTAACAGAAATATTTTATTGCTCCCCGTTAAATAAATAAAAGGGTACCAATTTTCAATTTTCAAAAATACATAGAGGACGTCACAGTGAAATTATAACAATGAGCAAAAAACAAAATTGTAGCAGATGCCTATCTCTATCAGCTTAAAAAGTTTAAACAAAAACGTGTGGGCAGTTTTTGAGATTTTTTTTTTGAAAATTTCAAAAATTTTGGAGTGGTGCCATTGAGATCGTTTTTCGATTTTCAAAATTAATGATATTTCATGGTATAGTACCCTTAAGGGGCTACCAAACAAGATGTAGTTGATCCCAATCAAACAACTGGTTTTTGAGTAAATGGGCGTTAAAGTCGACATTTTCAAAAATTCGTAGCGGCCGCCATGTTGAAGATAGAGAGTTTGGTAAAAAAACGTTTGATTGTTTCTAAGGCCTTCTATAATTTCCACTATTCCAATTTCCAAAATTCAGTTTCTGAAAAAAATGCTACCAGAAAAACATGTCTAACTTCCGCTTCCGGTTTCGGATTCTTTTTAAAAGCTTATTTTGTCACACACCCACTCACACACCCACAGACAGACATTTTTTTAAAACCACTTTTTTAGGATCCTCTAAGCCCAAAACATGTATTTCCGTCAAAATCTCGATTGTGAAAATTTCCATGAAATCAATACTTCCCTATACTGAAAGTATAGGAAAGTAAAAATTAAACCCATGTAAACGTACAACCCACATGGGAAAGTTCACCATAGCACGAACATCGATATCAACACTTGTGTACGTTTTACGAAATTTTCATAAGTGCCCGTACCTTTTCTAAGAATTGTTTCTGCAGAAAACTTTTTTTATGTTTTTTTTTCCCATTGCCATCAGCTTTTGCGGGGTATTCCCCAGGATGATCATTTCATCTGCAATACTACTCTTCCAAGCAAAGATGGAAATCGCATTCGCAACTTTTTACCCCTAGAGTTTAACTAACTTTTTAAGAGGAAGCACAAATTTACTAGATAAATTATTTTAAGATGTAGATAATATATGTACGAGATTTAGATTTTTTCTTCCTATATGGTATAATAGTTATTTAAGTATCAAGGAATGTAAGGACGTAATAACATCCGAGGTAGGCGAATACGAGCTGAGGCGGAGCCGAAGCTTGTCGCCTGCCGAGGGTGTTACTAGTCGATACATTCCGTGTTACTTATTAAATTTTCCACGCTACCGGCAATGTAAGTAGGCCTACAGGTAGAAATTTAATCATATTTTTAAAACTTCGTTTTGACAGCTGTCATCGGAATTATTTTTTAAAAGCTCCATTATTCTAAGTTGTCTGTGTTTGTTACCATATCAACGAACAGTTAAAATCAACATTATTTTCCTAGAAATGTAAGTGACACTATTAAGTTCCGTCGTCAAGGGTAACTAGTACACGAATGTTATAAGCCACTTACGATCCCTGTAGCTATGGATGTAAGGCCTACTTACACTGCCGGTAGCGTGAAAACACATATAACAGAAACTTCTGTCGGTGATTCTGACACACTCGCTGATGATAAGTTTGCCCTGCAGAACGGAACAGTTTGCCTACTCTTTAATATCTACACAGTCGCATTTGCATTACTGAGTCAGCAAAAATATTTGTTGGGCTACCAATCTGTGGCCAACCAAAAAGGAGTTTTAAGGTTAAGGACCTATTCTTATTTGATACAATAAATAAATCTCAGTTTACAATTTGTCAGAAAATGATACTGGTATATTTCGAAAATAATTAGGATTACGGTTTTCGGTTACGGTTCAGAAAATTGTCAATATCCGTTTTTGTTTCGGTTACGATGCAGAAAGTTATGCGTTTTTTCCGGTTTCCAGTTTTTGGTTACGTTTCGGTGCACGTGTCTGATAGGGTTATCAGGTACCGAATGTTTTATGGGAAAAAGTCGGTTTGCTTATTTTTTTTAGAAAAGATTAATTGTTATTAAAAAACGCTAAAAACAAGAAAAATATTTGTTTGCCAAAAATTGGGAGGGGGGCCATTATTGGCCTACATCTAAAAGCTAAATTTAGAAAATTAAATTACTATTCCTGTTGATCAATTTACTTTAGAGAGGAATATTTTATCGTCTATTATTTATTATAATAAAAATAAAATAAAAATGCATTTATTTCCCAATTTCAAAAATTTATAGAAGGCCGATCGCACAGAAATTAGCATATTGGGAGTATTGGGACATCAACCAAATTGTAGCTCATCTCTAATAGTGATAGGCAAACTCAAAAGATTTAAATAATCAAATAATTGGTACTCGAATGAGTTTAATAATCGATATATTCACTCGATATAATCATTCGTGTTCGAATTGTTTACGCTTTTGAGCAACAAGTAAAAGCGATTTTAGTAATTTTGCCGCTACGGGACGCGAATTTGTATTATTCAATGATCATAGGATTTTACAATTCATCGAATTGTGTCTGCATTGTGCACATGTGTATTTATAGGTGGCTATCGCTTTATCGCCTCCGAAGCAGACAAAATCAAGAATTTAAAATCGCAAAGTTATTCGAATATTTTTTCGTTATCGAGATATTTCAATAATCGAAATAATCGAAGAATTCGATTATTTTCATTTGAAATATCCCACCAGAAATTTCCTAGCTCTCTTCGGACTTTGACTACAAAACTGAACTAAATGACCAGATTTTGAGTTAGATTTTTTTTGGAAACTTTGAACATTTTCAAAATTTTTTCACTTCAAAGTTTCATAAATTCTATTAAAATGGCATAAAATCCCGATTCAGCGGTCTCCAATTGAGCGGTCCCCGACTCGGCGGTGACTGAATTGAGCGGGACTCGATTAAGAGGGTCCCCGACTAAACAGTGACTCAATTTAGTGGTGACTCGATTGAGCGATAGACAATATGCCATTTATGTCTTGTTTTTCTTAAACCATTAAATAAATTTTTCACTTTGCTTTAAATTATTATTCTTCAATTGAGATTTATGTGTTCAATCTTTACGTTTATCAGACTTTATAAGATAATATAGTTAATGAATTCTATATCTATTATTAACATTGTTGTAACATTTCAGTTATGTAGATTATAAAATAAACTTTTTGTTTCTGTTTTATGTATTATTTAACGACTGCTCAGTGGGGTTACCGATCAATTGAGACACCGTCCAGTCGGGGACCGCTCAATCGCGGACTGCTTAATCAGGTCGCTTCTCAATTGGCTCATAACCGATTCGAGACGGCTCAATCGGGGTGAAACCATTACAATATCAACGCGTATGCTGATCTGATTACTCATTTTTGAGTAAAGAGACGTTAATGCTAATATTTTCAAAAAATTGTTGCCGTTTAAGCAGAACTGTTCGGAAAAATTCTCCAGTTTATCTTAGATTTTGTTAAATTTAAAAAAAATCGAGACCAAACAAAAACGTATCTCGCTTCTGGTTCCGGTATAAACTTTTATAAATAAATAAACCTTTTTCTTGTTCTTCTTAAGAATTTTCGTTGTACGTTCCAAATTTCATTACTTGGTTCAGTAGTTTCTGAAAGTTTTAGCGTTGGAAATACACGCGCGTGCGTGCGCACAACTAAGTTTTTAAAAATTACGTAGTTGGCGTACTGGAGGTCCAGAACATGTATTTTCATCAAAAAATTTCAGAATTAAACATTTTCAGAATAACAATACATTTCCATTCCCAGGTATCAGAAAGTAAAAAATCTATAAAAAAAAGCTTATTCCATTTAAAATGTCTTGTTCCGATTTAATTTTTTTTCTTTATTGTAGATTAATTACTAAAAATTCCGTCGCAGAATATACAACCACTGATTTACCTTTCAAGTTTTAAAAAATGATTGAATAAGTAATTCATCATGTTTTTAATAATAGCAATATTATTATATAGTATAGAAAGAAAACAAATTAGCGCCCGTAGACAGCTGAAAACATAAACGGCGACGCAGTTACAGAATCGATGTTTCGGAGTTATTGCTTCTCTTCAGTGTAGTGTAGCTGGGAGGAAAAGTTGGAAAAAAAGAAAACACAACAAGGTAGGTACCAAGACACACATCCCAATGAAGAGGAGCAATAACTCCGAAACTAGCTGCATCGTCGTCTATGTTGTCAGCGGTCTATGGATGCTAATTTTTTTTATTTTTATATTTTCATTAATTTTGCCGCGCCAAATTCTATCTTCTAAATATTACTATAATTAAGTGTTTTACGTTTAGTAGGTTCGTTGTGAGCATCAATTAATTGTTACACAGCATGGTCAGACGGTAGGAATAGAGAGAGTTCAAGTACATCTGGCCATCACCACTTTACAATACAATTTGGCATTGGTAAACTAAGCTAGTGACATAATGATGGTGATTAACCATCAACCATTAAAGCGCTGAACTGTTGACAGACGTAGAAGAATGCATAAACACGATATTATCTGCAAAATAAATGTGAAAGTGTGTTCCAGGGTCACCAAACAATCAACTAGCGTAAACATGCAATACACATATTAATCTGTTTTTAAGCCCACCATTCTTTTCTAAATTTGGACTTTTCGCATCAAACTTGGCATGTGCACAAAAAATTCGAACTGTTTATCGCAAATTTGAATTTTTGTTCTTTTGAATAGCAGAACATTGGATGTATGTATAGGGTGACCAGAAGGTATGGTTTTCCACTGACACCAATCACTAAATTAACAAAAAATACGGCACACATTATGTCAGTTTAAGTTTTCTTTTTCTAAATTTAACTCACAACTGAATAAAGAAAGAAGAAAGAAATAAAGACTTACGAGTACAGGGTTCTTAATGGAACTCTGTGATTTTCCTTTAATGTTTTTTCAGGTTTTTATTTTGGTTTTCAGTACCATTAATGCATACTAGCGGAACCCGTGGGCTCTGCACTTTTCCTGTTTCTTTTCCGATTAATAAATAAGTTAATTAAATAGTTAGTGTGGCCGACCGCAGATCGATGTCCTAGTTTTATGAATTCTATAGAGATTGCTGTAATTCTACATATTAAGTCCGGAGCTCTTCGACTTGTCTCAACTGCTGCTGCTGGAATACTGCTGATGCTAAGATGCGGATGCAGTTAATTCTTCCCTAAATGCGAGCTAGTGGTGTAAACGCAGTAGTTTGTTTCTAGCGCGTTTCCTACTGTAACTCGAACACCCGATATTTGGGTCATGTTTAGTTTCAGTTTGTTGATTCTCAGTCTATGTATTTTTAAACGTGAGCGTAACCTCGCAAACATAAGGTGCCTTATTTATTTTACAAGTGTAACAGAAAAGATCGCTTGTAATGTAATTGTTCAATATCTGTTTGTCCAATTACTGCTTTAACTTGTACATGTTTCCGGATTTAATATATAGCTTAGCGTTCTTCGCAGCACAACTTAATAAAATGCAACGTAAATTCATAATGCTATTGCATTGGAGCCCGAAAATAAGGAGCGTGAGATTATCGATATCAGCCGATTACATTACAATAATATAAACAAATAGCAGAATCCTAAATTTGCGTATCTGTAGCGAAAACTGTAGCGGTCTTGTATACAAACGAATATGCGTAAACAAGTGGGGGACTTCTCATTACTAAAAGTTGAGACAGGTGGAAAGGATCCCGACTTAGTATATAGATGGATTGCTAGTCAATAAATCCAAACTTAGTAAATATGTTGTTTTTTGCATCCATTTAAACTTTTAAATGTAATTTTATTTCAGTCCGATTTTAAACTTAAAGATTTAAATTAAATTTTAAGTCAACAAATCGCAGTTTGAGTTTGAAAAAAAATTTAAAGTCAATACATCCAAACATGGCAACATTTTGTTTCTGCGGCAATCGGTTTAGATTTTTACACTATTCAAACATACAAACGATATTATCTGTTGCATCAATTTAGATATGTAAATCTTTATCCATATGTAACTAATTTTAGTTTACTTAAGCCCTCAAACTGAAAGTTTTAAATAAATAAAATCCAATATGGCAGAGGACTTATACTGCAACATTAATTTAGACGCTTACCGGCCCTGAGCCGCCGCTGCGTATCTCACCACGTCAGCGTTGAAGTGAGTGTGAGCGCAGGCGGAAGGGCATTATTGAAGCAGAGATCGGGTGCGCACGCAGACACCCGAAAGCTGAGGCAGCCGAAGATCAGTGCCTTTAATATATAAATAATATCTTTTTTTAACTAACACAATAAACCAGTCAATGCCACATGTTTAAAAAATATAAGCTTGCGGGGGGGGGGGGAAGCCCATAGGTTCAGCTAGTATTGATTAATACCGTACCAGTACCCATATAAATAGTATTTTTATTTACACAAAAGGTGAGTTCATCAGGATATACTGTTACTTACAAAAATAATAATTTTGTGGCAAGTTTTCATCTTTCGAAATTTGTGTTTCTTTTAAATACTCCATACAGTAGATTGACTGATATTGTGGGCAACGTAAGTTGCTAAGTTGAAAAATGCGGATTTTACTTTCCTATACGTTTTCAGTAATTCAGATTTCATGAGAATTTTCGGTTTCACGGTTTTGACGGCACACCAGGAATCTATTAAAGTGGTTTTAAAAAATAAATGTCTGTGGGTTGTAGGTGCGTTTGTTTCCACTTATCTCCGGAACTGGTCCGATTTTAATGCGGTTTGGAATTTGGGGGTATATCAAAAATCATTGAAAACATATAAGCTTTAAATGAGCCAAGCACTTCGCCCGGACTTTCCTATACTTTAGAAATAGTAACTTATCATATTTCTAAAAAGCATTTTTGTATCAATAGTGACTATCAATCGCACTACTTCTACTACTCTAGCGGGGACGCAGCTGTTATCGTATAGTTGGCGTCAAGATTGTTCTCTTAAAATAGTTAATTGCAGAACCTATTTTTACTATCTGTATAAGTAGTCTTAAAAGTACGGACTGTATCCTCGTAGATTCAATAAAAATAGTTAATAAGAAACAAGTGTATTTCTTAAATGTTAGCTTGCATGAGTTAGAAGTTATTTTAAAACAGATATGAAACATATATTGAAATATGCAAAACTTGGTTATTTATTTTACCTGCGTTTAACGCGTTCCTGGGCTTTAAACCTTTAACCAAAGATTACCCGGCACTCCCTGAGACGCATTAAAGAATTCTTTTGTGGTAGACTATTAGAACAAACGACAAAGATTCATATCGACTTTTCCGTACATCTCGCATCAGGTGTATCACAGCCGACGGCACAATCAGCTGCACGCCGTACCACAGTGTAATAAACTGTAGTCGTACTATAGGTACTCAAATTTTTTTAATTCTTTGTAAGAAAAATGGAATTTTGTTTTCGTGGAAACAAACTCCTTGGGATTAAAAACAATCAAAAACGAAATAACAAATACATCTACCAAAAATTTTGTGAAAAGAAAAAAATTAGCCCTCCTTAATACTGCTGCACTAAAAAATTAGGTTGAGAATCTAATTCTACTATTATTCATGAGCAATTATTAAATAAAGATGCTCACATTTTCGATTTTTAAAAATTCATAGAAGGCATCACAAGCACACTGGCAGATTAGAACACGAACCAAATTATAACTAATCCGCCAGTCTGTTACTTTTTGTTCCGCCACTGATCTTGCCCGCTGACATAAAGATAAAAACAGTATTCCTTCTTGTATAACTTAAATTAGAATTTATCTCTATTATGTTTTAAAAAAAATAAAATAATGCTGAAGGGTGGCAGAATAAGGGGCCTCCCTTTACGAGGAGCCCGGGTGCTTCGCACCCATGGCACCCCGCTAGTTACGACCCTGACCAGCATGTTTCTTTGCCGGTATTTGTTACTAACGTGTATGTAAAAATATCTGTAACAATTTTTAATTTAATATTAGCATTAGAATTTTTTGTGCACTGAAAACGGGAATAAAAAACGTATTAAAAAACATAAAATTTCATTAAAAGAATACCGGTGGTGTCTCTGTTAAACGTCACAAACGAAAAAAAATAGGCTTGCAGCGTTAAATACATGTAATTAAAAAACTCTCTACCTGGGAATAGATGTAAATCTTTAAAATACATTTTCAACTACCAATTATGTCATGTCGTTTATCATATGTTTGTTTTTGCAGATTTCATTGTTATTATAGCCATTTTACCTTGAAAATTTCATACCTATTGTTCTTGAATAATTAACTAAAGCAATGAAAATGTTAAGGGTAACGTATGTATGTATATCAGTGGGTATAAAACAAACAACTTATTTTTCATGACATAAAAATTTTAATGTAACACGAGAAAATTTTATCAGTGCATTTTTGCCAGGCATGAAAATTGCGGCCTTCACTTCAGCATTTCATTCATATCAGAAACATATTTTTTGAAATAACCTTAAGAATAGGAATTAACGAGGAACTAAAATCTATCTTCGCATAGATATAACAGCTACTTCGTATGAAAATTATTTGTATATTTAAATGTGTATATTTATTGTACGATTGCATATCTTTGTTGTTGGACAAGGTAATTTTAATAATAGATTCATGTCACGGAGAACTTAGCCACAATTGAACTTAAATCTTTTCATTGTGTGCAACTAATAAGTAATCGTCAAGTGTTAAAAAGCTGTGGAGGTTAGATTTAATGATGGTATTTATTTATTTATTTATTTATACATAATTTGTATTGGAAAAATCAACTTTTATGTAGATTAAATTGCAGGAATTATCCTGCCGCTTGAATTTAATTATTATTAAATTCAATTAATTTGCATTGAAAGAGTCCCAACAGGTTTTCCCGTTAAAGCAAACTTTTCTTAGCAAAATTTTATATTTTCTGCCCTATGAGTAACATAATAAGCGGGTGTAACAAATGTCAAGGTATTAATACGCACACGCGCTTATTTTTTCTTTTGTGAAAGTTATTGTAATGTTAAAGCTATATACAAATCTAATTAGAGGATTTTAGCATTTCAAGTATGGATATTTGCATATACAAAGCATACATGAGCTTATGCAATCATTATTCAAATACCCTATAAATAAACAACAAGTACAAATAAAACTCAAGGTGAGCAAATCTGGATGTTATTTATCTGTATGTAAACAATACACGATGTTGTTATCGCTTTTAGGAATTCCTGATAGAATTCGCCTAACTGAATACATATTTTTCAGAACTGTGTGGGTTATTCTTATTACACACTGGCATTTGTAATTTACAGCACTTTTTAAAATTTCAGTAGGCAAGATAATTATTAATTTTTACGGAAATTAAAAATCAAGAAATTTCCTTTACGACAAATTAAAAATTACAATTATTATTAAATGTTAGCTACAAATTTACTGATTTGTTCTGGGATCAAATAATGCTATAAAAAAATTCCTACTAATTGGTTTCGCGTTCTGATAATTGACAAATTGTTATTTTTATCTAAAATTATAAACCTACAAATCAATAAAATTTAAACACCACATATCAATGTTTGTGCATCGATTAAAAATAAACGTTACTTCAGAACATTTAAATAGAGTCCAAGAAGTATGTGATTATTTATTTTAAGTGGGTTAAAAATTTATTTTTTTTCAAGTTTTCCATTAAAAAACCAAGCAACTGTCACTGTGACTTGTCAAATTGAGTTGTTTCTGTTTCAGGCTTCGGCCGGAAAAATCCAGTTTTCCCACTGCGCGTTTTGCCACGTGTGTATAAAATTTTATATTTAGATACGTTGATATCCACATCAACACGAAATAAATTTAAAAGTGAAATCGTTTGGAGCGGATTTTAAAAAAATATTATTTCTAAAAATACAAGTTTAAGTTGCCGAAAATGTAACATTTTTGTGCTATGTCTATTGTATGCAGTTTTGCATAATAACATTATTTGGTACAGATTTCCGCTCTGAGTCTCAATGACATGGTCACAGATATAAAAGAATTCTAACAATTTCATTTATCATATAAAAAAAATATCGTAAATTTTTATAAAAATACGCTTCCCAGAAGAAGCAAATAAAGGAAAATTTTTTTTATTATGTAACAGTTTTAACTTGTACAAAAGCAAATCTTTGGAAAAGTACTGAGACTTCTACGGTTTAGGTAATGCTTGTGGCAGGATTTCCTAATAGTTCGATTTACACGTTTGCAAATTTGTTCATTTGCGTAGCACTGTTTATTTTGGCTTAACTGAGATTTGGCAATATGTTACAGGACTGAACAGCTGTTTAATAATTATTTTTCGATATCTACACATAGTTTTAGTTTAGTATTTAGTCAGTATTGAAAGTATGCGGCAATAAATTAATAATAAATTCCAGCATATTTCCTGTAAATGTATAGTCGTCGCTTCTATGCAATTGTAAACGAATTATTTACGTGATTATTGCAGCAACACGACTATATGTTTGACCTCATGCGAGGTCCTTTAGTTACGTATTACTTATTTGGTTATCTGCTTCATTATTTTAAGCGATTTAATAACGGACTTCATAACCGTAGAATATGAATAGTCGCTACACAAAACAAGTTCATGTATATGTCATTTTAATCCATCTATTTTCTTCATCTAATACCACTTCTTTCTCCATTTCACGATGCTTCATTTCTTCCTCCTTCTCAAGATACGGAGTGCAGAACCTCTGGTGTAGCTCAATAATAAAGTCACACTGAACGAAACGATGTATCTCAAATATTACAGTTGTAGTTCATGTTTACTTATTGAATTTTAACGAAACTTTTTGCTGTTTTGCAACTAAAAGTGTGGACTTTGGGTAACACTATCGTTGTAATTAAAATTCTGATATTATGCATAGCATGTAATTAAAAAGAAGCACGTTTCATTTTTCGACTCTTCCAAAGTGTCTTTGATGCATTTATATTTTCTAGGGTTTACTTCCCCAATTAGCTAAAATTTACAGTGTTATTTTAAGTTCCTTCAACTTTTAATCGTTGATGTTTATATTTTATTGTGTGTTAAGTAAAGTAAATTCAAATGCCTTTTAGATTTTATCAATTTGTTGGTACTGAAGACTTCCAACTATTTAGTGCCGCTGATTACTCGCTTTGGTTTCGCCTTCAGTAGAATTATTTATAAAAATATCTGCGTGATAGTTCGAGATTTTTAAGGTTACAATCTGAATGATTCCCTAAGCGTACAATTTCTAATTTGGGCTGAAGTACTTGTCGTTAACCCCTAACAAGGGACTTTTCCTTGCTATACATGTGGGACGCACTTTCGGGATCGATTCAGAATCTGATTTTTTTCTATTTAATAGGTAAATTTAATAGAGAGAAATTTTTAATTTATTTCCATTAAAAATTCTTCTACTGAACATTTACTTTTATCAAAAACAGCAAAAACGCGTATCTAAATTGAACTTTGAAAAATTGCGCAAAACTATTTCTGTTTCAAATTTACCCATAAATAACTTTGCTGTAAAAAGGGATAAACTATTGCCCATTGCAGTTCCTTCCAATTGCTAAAACTATCCGTTATTGGTTTGAAAGAAATTTTGATTCGTGCACAATTTAGTTAATTTTAAATATTGTTCTACTTCTTCGTTGTCTTAATCGTTTTGGGCTAATAAGTTTTATAGATAACCTAAGGTTTCTTCAACCAGAACACTCGGAAACAGTGAAGTGACATCAAACGGTACAAAAATCTCGTTGTTAGTTAATTCAGTTTAATTTTAAATAATTACCTGCAGCTATCAGGTCGTTTAGTCTACCGAAATAATCCTCCTTGTCCACGATGACAAACAACACTATTCCCCTTATCCGCGTTAAGATAAAAAGTCTTTATTTTTAAAATTTTTAATTGTGTTGTATTCTTTTCTAAAATTTTTAGACGAATTACGGGTTCTTTGAATATTCTCAGCAATTTGAATTTTGCCCGCGTTTCTAATGTAATTTTTGGAATTTTCATCTAAAAATTTTATGCTACTTTTGTTACCAAATATAATTTCTTCTACCGGAGTTTTTATTAAGTTTAAGTTGTGTTTCAAACCTTTGGTAAAAAAAATCTAACTCGTTTTTTTTAAAGCTTGAGAGGACTCGTTTTTGACTAGTTGGACTGGATTCAAATCTTGAACTATCTTTTTTACTAGTTTTTGTAATTTCTTTTCATGAATTGCAAGGTTTCTATCCAATTTGTGACTAATAATATCTTACATTCTGTTCAAGTATTGTATCCATTCCACATGTTGAGATGCGCTTAGGTTTTTACATAAACTTACGTTTGAGTTATACTTACGTATAACTCATATGCATTTCTAATTTGCTTAAATATTTGCTATACTAATATTTGATTTATAAATCAACCCATTTTTTTCTGTGCAGATTCCGTAGCTTTTTGCTTGCTTTTCAGTCAAAATTTGATTTTAAAACATATTAAATTTGGAAAAACACCGAAATGTTTACATTGCTTTAAAAATTTAATATTCTATTTTACTTCTCTCTCTTAGTCTTCAATCAGTTCGATTGGTTTGTTGCAGACTTCCACCGTTGGCGTTCCTCAGCTAAACGCTTCAGTTCTACATACTTCTTGCATCCAGCATCTTTCATTATTTGTTGTAGATACTCCATTCTTGGCCTTCCTCTAGCGTTAGTTCCTGCTACTCTTCCCTCTAATATCGTTTTTAATAAGTTATTATGTCGCAAGATATGTCCTATTAAACCACATCGTCTTTTCACTATCTGTCTCCACAGGCATCTCTCCTGTCGTATTCTCTCCAGGACTTCCTCGTTCGCGACTCTGTCAGTCCATCTCACCTTCATCATTCTTCGATAGCACCACATCTCTAGTGCTTCGAGTTTTCTCTTTTCACATGTTCCTATGGTCCAGCTCTCGCAACCATATAATGCCGTGCTCCATACATATGTTTTTAATAGCTGTATTCTTCGGTTTAATGATATATTATTTGATGTAAGCAGATGTTTAATTTTATAGAAAGCCTTCTTTGCCAGTAGAGTTCTGTTATTTATTTCCCTCTTGCATTTTCCGTCATCCGTTATAATGCTACCCAGATAGCAAAATTCGTCTATTTCTTTTGTTCTTTCATTTTCCACCATTATTCTTGTTCGCCCATGTTTTCTCTTTCCACAGACCAGTATCTTTGTCTTAAGTTTATTTATACTCATATTATATCTTTCTTTTAGTATTCGTTGCATCTCATTTAGTGCCTCCTCCAGTTCTTCTTCACTTTCTGCCAATAATGCGATGTCATCCGCATAGCGCAGCATTTCGACTTTTTCGCCCTGTATTGTCACTCCTGCATTTTTCTCCCTCATTTCATTGAGTGCTTCTTCTATATATATATTAAATAAGGGTGGTGATAAAGCACATCCTTGTCTGACTCCTCTCATAATGTTTGCTTCTGACTGACTTTGTCCACGTTTAATTATTGCTGTTTGATTTTTGTATATGTTGTTAATTACTCTTCTGTCCTTGTACTTTATGCCAATGATTTTAAGCGTCTGAAATAGTTTGTGCCAGTCTACATTATCGAATGTCTTTTCGATATCTATAAAGGCAATGTACGTCTGTTTGTCTTTCCTTATTTTCTTTTCTATTACTAATCTCAAGGCTAGAATAGCTTCTCTGGTTCCTGTTTGTTTCCTGAAACCAAATTGATCATCTTTTAGGTTCCCTTCTATTTTCCGCTCTATGCTTCTGTAGATAATACGCGTGAGTATTTGTGACGCATGCGATGTTAGACTAATAGTTCGGTGGTTTGCACAATCGTATTTGTTACCTTTTTTTGGTATTGGGATAATGCTTGTTGTGAAATCTAATGGTAATTCTCCCGTTTCGTATATATTACTAATTAGTTTAAAGAGCTCCTTAAGGGCATTCTTTCCCAATTCTTTAATATTGTCTGCTGGTACTTCATCTATACCTGGGGATTTTCCATTTTTTAAGTCTTGCACTGCTTTGTCAAATTCCGCTCTTAGTATTGAATCTCCTTTTTCTTCTTCCTCTACGTCTTCTTCTCTTTCCATTGTGAAATCTGTATTGTTTGTTTCCTTGTACAGTTTTTCTATGTATCTTTTCCATCTCTCGCTGATGTCTTTCTGCTCCATGAGTATTATTCCATGTTCGTCCTTTATTGCGTGATTCCTTATTTTACGTTCGTTGAGGAAGTTTTTTATCTTTCTGTAAGCTTTTTCCATCTTTCCAGCTTCCATATCTTTATCTATTTCTTCGCATTTCTTTGCAATGAACTGCTCTTTAGCTTGCCGAGCTTCTCTGTTTATTCTGTTTCTTAATGCTCTATATCTTTATTGTTCTTCTTCTTTACATGCGTTTTTGTATTTCCGTCTTTCTTCTATCAATTCTATTATTTCTTCCGTGATCCATGGTTTTTTATTTTGTTGCGTTTTCGGGCCAATCTCTGTATCTGCAGCTTGTATTACAGTTGTTTTTAATTTGTTCCATATAGTTTCATTATTTTCATTATTTCTGTCTTCTGTTTCATTTGGTATAATTGCTTGTTCCACTCTTTCTTTAAAGCTATTACGTATCTTATCTTCTTTTAACTTATCAGTATTCCAGCCAGCTACTTTTTTTGGTGTGATCTTTTTAAACTTCAGTTTTGTTTTCATCATAACCAGATTGTGGTCGCTGTCTATATCTGCCCCTGGGTAGCTTCTGCAGTCCTTTATTTGGTTTCTAAATCTTTGTTTTGTTAGGACGTGGTCGATTTGGTATCTTCCTCTATTCCCTGGCATGGTCCACGTATATCTCCTTCGTACATGATGTTGAAACAGAGTGTTAGCTATTACCAATTTGTGCCTTGCGCAGAACTCCACCAGCCTTCCTCCGCTTCCTTCGTCCTAGTCCATATCTTCCTGCTATTTTGTCTTCAGCTGCTTCACCCACTACTGCATTCCAGTCTCCTAGTACTATCACATTTTCATCTCCTTTCACATGCTTCATCATTTCATTTATGTCATCATATACCTCTTCAATTACATCATCCTCGTAATCAGATGTTGGCATGTACACTTGTATTACCACTGTATCTGTTGGTTTAGTTTCCAGTTTCACCATTATGATTCTCTCACTATGTAATATATATCCTATTACTCTACTTCTAAACTTTTTGTTCAGCACTATCGCAACTCCTGCATTGCCTCCTATAGCGGCTGTATGTATTATTCTATGTTTGTCACTCCAGAAGTCGCCCTGCTGTGGCCATCTGTGTTCACTTATGCCTAGGATACCTATTTTTTGTCTCTTCATTTCCAGCTTTAAATTTTCTAATTTTCCAGTTTTAAGGAGTGTTTGTACATTCCATGTCCCTATATTCGTGGTATGTGTGTTTCTTGCTCTTATTTTAGAATCTTCTCTAGCTGTCCCCGCCCGGAGATCCGATTGGGGGACTGTTTTACCTCCGGATTGTTTAACTTGGGAAGAGTTCATCATAATTGCTGCTTTTACTTGGGAAATACGTTTATTTTTATGCGGTGGGTTCCCATTACCTTCCGCACGTTGTTGATTTGTATTTAGTGTAGACTATTAAAATTTAATAAAATTTAGTAGTCTATGAAAGCACTTCCTCTTCCATTTTCCAGTATCAGTGGTTATTCCGCTAGTACTCGGTCGTCAGTATTTTACTTCTAACCCTAAATAACCTGCTGCGTTCTGTTGACCGGAAAGCCATCAAGTACGACATTTTTTTTATGAACCCAATTTGTATCAATAATCAAAACATGTATAAATAATATAATAAACTTAAGTTCATGAGCTGGTTTGATGTCCTTTATCATGTGGGGATTAAGCCCAATGGCATTACCCAAAAAAATTTCACTCAATTGTCACTTGTGCAATTGTCAACGCACCATGGTACGTTAGCAATCGAATGCTGCACCAAGACCTACAAATCCCATACATCACGAAAGAAATAGAAACTGCCTCCACCAAATATCAGCACCGACTTGCAGGGCACCCAAACGACCTTATAGAAAACCTATACAGGGATGGACCGCACAACAGAAGACTCAAGAAATCCTGGACAGAAGACCTACCTCAACAACACTAAGTGATAGTGATACAGAAGGATTAATGTCAATGGACGTTTCCCTTTCAAGTCAAAGACTTTTAACACATTTACTCAATACTAATAGTGTAGTAGATTGTAAATTTGCAATAAATGTCAATTAAAAAAAAATTGTCACTTCACTTGTCACACTGTAGTTAGATCACTTGGCCATTTCTTCTTTAGTCTTCTGTATGCCTCTTGTTCTAGGAGAACATCAATGGTTGGATTAGCATGTGCTTCAAGTCGAAGTTTGTGTTTGGCAGCACGCTGACAGATTAGTTCTTTAACCAAATGGATTTTCAAGTCTGTGTGAAAAGTTTGATTTGTTATATACCATTCCGCATTGGTTAACATTCGCAGAACTTTGGACTGAAATCTTCGAATGATATTTATATTTAACATACTGCAGCATCCCCATAGCTTCAGGCCGTATGTCCAAATGAGATTAATAATGGTTTTATAAATTTATAAATTATTTTCAAGTGATAAGGGGGACCTTCTTCCGATTAACTACTACATCTTCTTTATTTTTAGGTCTATTTTCTTTTTTTTTGGATATGTGTGTCTTCCATGTTAATTTGCTGTCCAGATTAAGTCTTAAATATCTTGCTTCGTTGGCTTGTGGAATATCTATACTGTTGATGTAAACTGGTGGGCACTGTTGATGTTTAAACGTGAATGTCACGTGCACTGACTTAGTTAGCAGAAGTATATGCTCCTGGAGTTACTGTGAGGCCTCTAATGCATTTATACTGACTGCCAAACTTGCTGTGTCGTCAGCAAATGTCCCTAGTACGGAATCTGGCGAAGTGGGCAGATCTGGTGTATAAAGCAGATACAGCAGGGGCCCCAGCACACTTTCTTGGGGAACTCCTGAGGCGATGACATGTATTTCTGATAATTACTCTCTATGGAAGCGACCATAGACTGGTCCGGGCAAGAGTTACTATAAATACAAAACTTGAAAGAAACAAATTAATAAGACCTAAAAGATATCCAACCCTAGAAGAATTGAAACAAAACAAAATTAGGTATCAACAAGAACTCAAGACAAAACTCTCACCACTACAATAAATCGAAAAAATGGAAATAGAGGAGTTGACAAAAAAGATAAAAGATGACATAAAGACCGCTACGAAACGAATATGCTCAACCTCTAAACCAAAGGCAAGTAAAATAAAACAAGACACAAAGAAACTTATGGAAAAAAGAAGAAATATGGATAAAACGTCAAAAGAATACGCAGAATTAAATAAAATAGTCCAAAGGAAAATAAGAGCAGACATAAGAACACATACCTAACACTGACAAGATTCAAAATGTTATAGAAAATAATAGGAATATGAAAGTATTGGGATCTATAAATAAAACTGGACAACCAAAAATACAGCAATTAAAAAACAAAAAAGGTGAAATGAAACAAGAAAAAGATCAAATAACTAATATCATAGAAGACTTTTACAAAGATTTATATTCGTCGAACAACAGAGACAAAAACAAAAAAACGCCAATATATATAACAAACGTAGGCTCAGAGGAAATCCCTGAGATACCCATAGAGGAACTAGAATTTGCACTAAGAAAAATGAAAAATAACCGAGTCCCTGGAGAAGACACAATAACAAAGGAAATGATCCAATTAGGACGACCAATTACTCTAGAAGCTGTAAAAATACTATTAAATAAGTGCCTACAAACTGGTAGAATTCCCAAAGAATGGCAAAATGCACAGGTCATACTACTACACAAAAAAGGAGACGTATTCAACATTGAAAACTACAGACCGATAAGTCTCCTGGCCCACTTGTACAAGTTGCTGATGTCGATCATTAACAACAGGTTGACCAGCAAATTCGACGCATACCAACCTCCTGAACAAGCAGGATTTCGCCGAGGATACAGCACCACTGAACAAATTCAAAATGTGAGACTATTAATAGAGAAATGCACGGAATACAATATCCCCCTGCATTTGGCTTTCATAGATTATAAGAAAGCTTTCGACTGCATAGAGCACTGGAGCGCATTTAAAGCAATGGACGATGCAAGGATAGATTCGAGGTACAGAGAATTAATAAAGGAAATTTATAAAACTGCAACCTTTCAAGTGAAGATAGGAGAAAACTTAGAAACTCAGCAAATACGAATCAACCGAGGAGTCCGACAAGGAGACCCTATTTCACCAAAATTATTCACGCTCACACTAGAGAATATATTTAAAAAACTAAATTGGGATCAGAAAGGCATCAACATCGACGGTCGCCATCTCTCGCATCTACGTTTTGCGGATGACATTGTTTTAATAAGTTCCGATATAAGCGAAATACAAGACATACTCAACGAACTAAAACTAACATCAGAAGAAGTAGGTCTGGAAATGAATCTCAGCAAAACAAAAGTTATGACATTAGAAAACACACCTATTCAAATTGGGAATATAGTTATAGAAAGTGTTCAAGAATACATATATCTCGGCCATTTATTAAAACCCGGGAAACAAAATCAAACAGCCGAGATAAGTAGAAGAACTAGAATGACCTGGGCGGCAGTAGGAAAATTGAGAACAACATTACGAAATACGAATATCCCCATAAATCTTAAAACCAAAGTTTTTAATACCTGTATTCTCCCGATACTAACCTATGGAATGGAGACAATGTCATTAACATTAAAATCAGTAAATAAACTTCGCACAACACAAAGAGCAATTGAGAGAGCAATGTTGGGCGTAAGCCTTCGTGATCGGATGAAAAACGAAGAAATAAGACGCAAGACAAAAGTAGAAGATGTTGTGAAAAGAATAGCTCATCTAAAATGGAGTCGGGTTGGGCATGTTGCCAGACAAGAAGAATCAAAGTGGACAAAACGAATTTTGGAATAGAGACCCAGAAGAAACAAAAGAAGTGTAGGTCGCCCACAAAGAAGATGGATTGACGATGTGAGAGAGAGATTGGGATCACAATGGCGACACAAAGCAAAAGATAAAGAAACATGGAAAAGATACAGAGAGGCTTATATCCAGGAGTGGATTTCAAGAAGCTGAGAAAGAAGAAGAAGAAGAAGAAGAAGACTCTCCATGTTTTACTTGAAAGTGTCGACATGGTAGGTAAGACTTTAGTAGTAGATAGCAGGGATGTGACATGTTCTGTTTAATTTTAAAACAGAGACCTTTATGCCAGACCTTGTCGAAAGCTTGTTTAATATCTAGAAAAAATGAAGAGCCTAAATCCTTTGTTTGGAATGCTTTATAGATGACATCCACTACGCGATGACACTGCTGGATGGTAAGTACGATATAAAAAGAGTTGTGGGTAATACAATACAAAATTACAAAGCCCTTACCACAATCAAAACTATTCACTCCGAATACGTATTTCGGTAGCTATGCTATCATCATTAACCGAATCTAATACTAAAACCTAATAGTTAACTTTTTATTGTTCCAGATCAGCAATCCTGACGATTAAAAGCAAAATATCGAAAATTAGCAGTATTCGTAAGGTCGCAGTAAGCTGGGTTTACAACATACATTTAAGTTGAGTACCTCAAATGATGCACTTCATCAAGTTTTACGACCGTGTAAAAATTCAAATCTCTACTCCTAAAAATAACGAAAATATCAGGCTGGTTCATCTTCTACAAGGGTCACAGCAGTGTAAAGAGGCGAAGCAAAACTGATTTTTTTAATCTAAATTTCTCAGAAATGCGCCACATTGTATATGAGCATGATTCACTTAGCTTAGTATTTCTACTAATTTTTGTTTGAATAACTGCACCAGAGCTGTCTTGTATGTGGGGGTGGGGGGGCGTAACGTAAACTTTTCTTCTAAATATTTAATATCTTTACTGTTTTTGGTTGTAAAATCTTATTTTCCACACGTAAATGCGCAATTATATTTGTTATAACAGTTTTCGAGATCATTTGTAAAATCGAGTTGTCATGAACTCTGCAACTACGTAAGAAGGCGACAGTAAAGATCTAAAATATTTAGAATAAAATATTACGTGTCTTCCCACATGAAACACCCCTGCTACAATTGTTTACAAAATAGTAGAAATACTTGGCTAAGTATCTACTTTATTTGTTTAATGCTAAAGAAAAAACAGATAATTTACTAAAATCAGGCATCTACAAATTAAATTGCTCGCACTGTAATTCGGTTTATATAGGACAAACAAATAGAAATTTTGATATTAAGTACAAGGAAGGCGTACGTTGTTACAAGTATAAACACCCACATAAAGCCAATTACGCTAAACACTTATTAGAACACAATCATTCAATGACAACCAATAACACTATAAAATTATTACAGTTTTGTGATGACAAACGTAAGTTAGATATATTAGACGTTTTGGAATGAAAAATCACGTCATCTGGACGCAGATATAGAAAACCAAGATCAAGTAATGAAGATTTATTGTTCCTATAGCAACACCAACTGTTTACTTTTAAAATGGCTTTTGAAAATGACGTGTAAACACGTTGAAATACAAAAGCTGTTAAAGTTAAGAATTATTTTATTTACAATAAATTAAGTATGTACTGCTCATATATAAAATTTTAACTACTACGGAAGTTATCGACAAAATAATTATTAGGTGGTTCATCTTTAGAAGGCTGTAACTCTGTAACGAATGTTTTAGGAACTTTTTTCGTCATTGTCAGCTTTCGAAACTATCCTGAAAGTTCCACGCCTTATGAATCACCCTGTATGCTACCGTTTTTACTCACTTATAACAATAATACATTTGTAGTAAAACAGCTAAAGCAAAATTTCACTTGATGAATTTCGAACAACACATATAATTACCGAATTCGAAACTGAGAGTAAATTAACTGTAAACCACTAATGCGAAACGATAATGAATAACAATTCAGAAAACAATTCGCTAGAAAACTCATTGATTAACAAATTACAATAATTAATTATAATTCGAATATTGCACCAAACCAGAAGGTGTGACCCGTGGGTCGCGCGATCCGACGATTCCCGTTAGCTTGCTTGCATTATGCACGTTCAGCTGTGTACAATGAAAAATTGCCTGGATTTCCGTGGTGTAGGTTTGTCGGACGTTTTTATGAATAAATTGAAACAGAAAAATAACATCTGGTTATTGGAACAAACGCCAAATTACTTAACACACCACTTAAACTATATTTAGCAATGCGATGATGTTTGAGGCCCATTAGATGTTCTCAAGGGCACTGGTAGCTACTGGGGCTAACAAATGCGCCCACTTGATACTTCATTTGGCATATTGACGTACTCGGTGACTTTATTCATTCTTCAATGTCAATCAGGACAGTTTGCATGAGATCCAGCCATACATCAAGACTTGTACACCAAAAGGAACGACTTGTTTCGCATTCGTAATGGAACACATCCCAGCGATACGTGTCTTTTATTGCTCGTTAATGTATATTCTCTTACTTCATATTCACACAAGGAAGCAATTGCAACACTTATTTACATACAATGTTCCTTCTACAATAAACAATAATAATAACTAAATAACGAAAAGGCACTTTTCATATTCAAGGATGGGCAAGTATTTACACAAAGGATGCTATTAACGGGACACGTTTTAAAGGTGTGACCATTTAGGCACAACCAATTTGTTTTTATGTAAATTCAGAAATTTTTAAAATGTGTTTTCTTACAGCATTCAATAATCTCTTAATCATTCAAGTAATTTCCATTGTACATTATTAACGCATTCTTCTAATTAAAATTAATTTATTTCTCAGGAATTATGTTTTTAATTTCATACGCAATTTGTAATTTTGTTCCTTTAAATTAATAAAATTAATTAGGCGCGTTAAGTGGAACAATGTGGGCAATATGGCTCGAAAATATAAATACATTTTAGTTACTCTACGCTGATGAGACTCAATAAGAAGGAAAATCGGTACTTCAATAACAAGCGCAGTGAGCGTAAAATTGGTAGCAATACTAAATTTTTGCAAAAAATTCTTATTTTTGATTATACATAAAATACTTTATTACTTCAACAATATTTATTTATTTTAACCTTATACGTATTTCACCGTGTTTGTACGCCATTGTCAAAGTCATATTAAAAAGTAAACAGTTAGTGTTGTTATAGCAATAGAACTTGGTGACTTGATCTCGGTAATCGTCCGCAGATGACTTGAATTCTTATTGCAAAATGTCCAATAGAGGTGAATTTAAGAGATCAATTTGCTCATTCATTAACGGTACAGTTTTTAAATGTTTATGAATTGCAAAAGCTTCTGGTATATTTAATTTACGTTTATCATCACAAAAGTGTAAACATTTTATAGTGTTGTTAAATGTCATTAAATGAAAGTGTTTAGCGTAATTGGATTTATGTGGATGTTTGTATTTGTAACAACGTGCGTGTTCTTTATACCTAATATCAAAATTTATAATTGTCTGGCCTATATAAATCGAATTACAATGCGAATAATTTAATTTGTAAATACCTGATTTTAGCAAATCATCTGTTTTTGATATTGCTTTAAACAAAGTGTTAAAACTGTTGCTAGTTGTTTGAAAACTTACTTTATATTTATTTGTTTTGTTCATAATTTTAGCAATTTTTTTCTGATTTGTCACTAAAATATGGGATCAAAGCATTTACAAAATTTGAAATTCGGCTTTCTTTGGCTTCTTCTTCGCCTTCTTCTTTTATAAGTATTCTGCTATAAGGGTATCAACGATTATTGCTTAACCGGCTAACCGGTTCTGAGTGCTGTGGTGATAACTGCCATTTACAAACGGTTATTGTAAACCGCGGTTATTACCAGCGCTATTGGGTATCGGCTATGGCCGATTGCTGGTCATAATTCATAACTCATAGAATTATAGGTTTTTAAAAAAAATAAAAGTATTTAAAGCAATTCCTTTGATTTCTTAACTAGTTAAATATATTTATATGTAATCGTAATTAGCGTAAACCGTTCCAATTAATATGAAAAAGATCAATAACCAGTCTTAACTGATAAGCGATAACCGGTCATAAACAATAACCTATAACCGGTCACGAAAACCGGTTATAATCGTCCGCTTAAAACTGCCGGAGCGCGTTTTCTTCGGAAACAAATTATAAGTTAGAATAAGTAGTTATAAGGAAAAAATGGGCAAAACAGGTCGCTGCTACTTGCCCATACTTTTTACGTTTTAAATATTCTCTCGTCAAGAAGTGATTGAAATATACATCCAGTCATCTCCAAACGGTATTAGCAGCCTACACCAGACTCAAGGCGTTGGTTACGTACGTAAATGAGCTAAGATAGTTAATGCGCTTACGACCTCGGATAAAAAATGATTATAACACCTTTATTTATAGAGTTATCAAAAATATGCAAGGAATGAAAAATATTTTTTTTATTAGAGCTAATTAATACGCGTAGTTTACACCACGAAACTTCCCAAAAATTCGTTGTTGAAAAAAGTATTTTTTTTCCTAATTTTGAATATGGCTGAAAATTCTTGTTAATCTTAATAAACTATTTTAAATAGGCTATAAAACTGTTTAAAGTTTACGACAATTTCAAAATGTTTCAAAGTTGTCAATCTTACGGTACTATCACTCGAGTGAAATTTAGCTTAAACAAAAAATGTTTTATCCTTCGCGTATTATTTAAAAGGATAATAAGTTTTCGATTTTTAAACACAGATAAATTAGCGGAGTCAGACGCCAACTGAATTGTAGTTTTATATGAAGCTTAAGGTACAATTTAAATAAAATCCTGGGGCTAGTTTGGGAGCAATATTTATTTAAAAATTTTGAACATATTTTTCACTTACCACTTCACCGTTGTCATTCCTAAAAAATACTCTCTTACATACTAACATTGTGATCCCTGAGGGCTATTATCATGCCAAATGTGATCCAGATCTGATGTCTCGTTTTTGAATAATAAGACGTTTAAGTTAAAATTTTCAAGAAATAACAGCTGCTGCAAATTCGAAGTTAAAGAGTTTGGGAGAAAAGCATTAGATTTGCCTTAAAATCTTGCATGAAAAATCGTTTTAGATTTAAAAAATTCGTGTAAAAAAATACTACTGAAAAACTTTCATTTTGGTAATAGAATTTTTGTATAAAGGCTTATTTTGTCGTTCAATGTTTTATATCTCCCTTGCATGTACATATAGAAAGAAAAAAATCAAGTAAAAACCCGAATAGATATCCTTAAAAATCAAGACGATCATGAAGATGTGGAGTTTAGAAAACTATAACAGTTAGGTAATTAAACTTTAAGCAGCGAAACCAGTGGGCTATGCCCTACGCTTTTTGTTTATTTTTTAATAATAAATAAGATAATTAAGTTGGTAGTGTAGCGGACCATGAGCCAAAGTCCGTGTTTTATGTTATTTATTTAACGATTTTTGTAATTTTTCTGAAATGCAGTAACCGTAAATGTTTGTTGTTATTGTAACTCGAGCTCCCAATATTTGAGTCAAGTTTGATTTCTGGCTACGTCGGTAAAAATGCCTTTTTAATTATTATATCTAACTTATTTATTAATTATTCTCTTACCCAACAGTGTTAACAATTTCTCTTTAATTTTTGCGAAAACTTTACTGGTTCGCAGCTCTGCAGTACATACGAATATGTGCCTTATTTAATTGACGCGTATACATGCGGCTTCTAGTAACGGGGGCCCGGCTGCAGTTAAATGTGAGAATGATGACAGGGATCCGGATTCGCTGTATAGCTAGATACCGACGTTTAAGAATACACAGGCCTTGTTGGACTAGCGGTAAAATCGTGTAAATTGAGATCTTTTTAAAAATCAGGGATAGATCTTGGAAAACATCCTTGAAAATCTATACAGGGCACTTGAAACAAATTTTCATAACACAAAGCGATCTCAGAAATTTTTTAAGGGGAATAGGTCAGAATGTACTTTTGTTTTTTTAGCTCTACCCGACTTTCTTCCAATATTCCTAGTTGAAGTTTTATAATTCGAAGTACTACATAATATTTCATGTAATAAAAATATATGACAAAATTACACTTTTCCAAGTTTATAAGGCATATACCACATCTTTTGTGAAACCACCTCCAATGTCACTCAAGGTTTTTCCAAACGTTTGTTCTTTTTATCAAAATAATTTCTACAAAATACTTTCATCAAGTTCTAATAAAATCCTTTATGAGATATCCGACTATGTAGGCCCTTAGGTTACATTTTACGTCAGCAAACTCATTAAAAATGTAATAATTGTCTATTATTCTACATCATAATATTCCACAACACCCACTTTGTGGCGAACACAAAATTCAGGCGAAGGAATTCTTTCATTAAGTATTGATACTAAGCGTACCAACCCGAACCCTAATATAATTTTTGTTGAAACCTACGTACGGAGTTATTACTTATTAGCTGATCCCCTTACGTCATTGGTTTTTGTAGTTTGATAATTTTACTTTAGGAAGCAATTGAACAAACGTGCATCGGATGTTAGAGTTAAATATTTGGATATAATTAGTTGGCTGTGGGTGTTTTTCAATGCCTAGATGTACAAAGACAATTAATCTAAAAGATTTCAACTGCAAATATTTATTTACCTGTCGTTACCTACAGCATCAGTAGGACCTTGGCATTTTAATTAATTTTAGTAATTAACTTTTAAAATAGAAAATTAAATGCAGATTAATGAGTTTACTCTTAAAAATGCATTGTTTAGTACACTCAGAAATTAAAGATTAATTTGCTTAACATAACATCACACAACAGTAGTTGATATCTGTTATAAAAAATATACAGGGTGTCTCCTAAGTGCGCACAAACACTCCAAGAGGTAATTCCTTGGATAACACGAAGAAACGTTCATATGAGCTTTTTACACAGTTACAGCCCCCTGAAGAAAGAACAGTCCAATCACTTCTTTTCGATAACTTTCGCAATAGTTGCACTAAAATTTTCAAATTTTATATGTGAGCACTACTGATTTAGCTTAGTATTTCTACTAATTTTTGTTTGAATAAGTTTACCAGATTTGTCTTATATGGGGGGGAGGGATCATGTAATATTTACTACTAAAGATTTTAGATTTTTGGTTTTGTTTTGTTTAGAAAATTTTATTGTCTGTAAAAAAATACACAAAAAAAGATACTCTAGTTGAAAGTCGCTATATCTAACAGTTTTCAAGATAATTCAATGTTTTCGTAAAATCAAGTTACCATGAAGGTCTTGTCTTCTCAAGATATCCAAATTGTTTCCACAAACTTTCAGAGTAAATTCTAAACATGAAAACGGGGAAAAAGTTCCTACAAACATTTGTCGAGAAACGCTTGGTTACAGAGGTACTGTCTCCGGAAGTGAGAAATTTCAACAATTCAAACTATTGCCTCTCTGGAAGGTTGTAATTCCGTAATGGAAGCATTTCGGGACTCATGTTTATAGGAATTATTTTAATTATCCTTAAAGTTTCACAAACTATTATCTTAGGGAAACACTCATACATTCATGGCGGCTTGATTTAGCATTAAACTTGGATTATCTCAAAAACTGCTCTACAGGGTGAGTCATTTAAGTGCTACCCCACTATTATTTCCTAAACTATTGTAAATATCATATTGTTTTCTTAATAAAAATTGTTGATCATTAACTGTTGCATAACCTGAAATTTTTACAAATTATACTGGTGTTTAATTATGCCTGTACAGCACATTACTTTGTTATTTTAAATAGAACATCCTGTTTATTATTGAATTTTTAGATTCTAGATTGAATTATTGACCTAAAAGTATAAAGTTACTACCATCTTCAACTAGTGGGTTTCGAGTTATTTGACTTTTTGTCAAAATTTTTGATAGTTGTGGGCTGATAATAATTAATTAATATTTTAGATGTCACAAACGTTTAATTATCGCTATTTTGCACAATACAAAGGATTCAGCGGTATGTTCAAAACAGCAGATTATTACACACGGTGTTCGTAATTCAATGCCCGTTTTGCAACACTTCCAATGCCAATAACTTTTGTTTTTCAAATGGAACACCATCAAATGTGGAATTAAATTCTCTTTCAATGTGATTTAGGGTTTGTTGTATCAAATGTTCAAATTGTTATAGTTTCTTTTTGTTTTTTTTTTAAATTCTGTTTTAATTGTCAAATTAAACAAGGCGTGCTATAAAAACAAAACCAAAACACTTATTTTCTTATGCTTAGAAGGTGCCACCCTCTATACTATTTTCAAAACGGTTGAGATATTAGTTTTTTTCTTAATATAAGTGATTTGTTGCCTAATGAGGGATTTTATGCCACGTTCCATAATTTTCTGGGCCAGCGGGTGGTCTAGTGGTTAGAGTCCCAACCTCTAGAACTAGACTCCCATCCTCTGCCCGTCGGAAATTTTTCTGAATAAGTTAAACCCGGGGTGTCCATGGACGGTGTGTGTGGTGTGTATGTTGGGTTGCATGTCTTTCGGGGTGGGGCATAAGTGCGCTGATCCCGGGTAAGGGGGTGGGATGGGAATCATGGAAACGTGCTCACGCACGGCCTCATGATTCTTAAAAAAAATAATTTTCTGTACTGTGACCTATCTGAAGAATGACGTCATCGCTAATTTTATTAATAGGCACTATAAACATTTTCTTAGACAGTCAGATAGATTTTTTCTCGTTTCAATGACAAAACTTTCATAATTTTTGTAATGTAAGTGTGTGAAAATTTATATCATTGTAAAGGAAAAAATCTATTTAACGGCCTGACAAAATATTTTCGACATTTCCGTTGTCATATATCAAAGATAGAGAACGGGATTCCAGTCGAGCAATTTGTTTAAAATTCACACCATCTGATTTGGGTTGAAACACTACTCTTGCATAAAATGTGTTGCATTTTTTCTGTCGTTAGTCTTTAATTGATGTCAAAGTTGTCTATGCTCATGGGCGTCTGCTCCATTTGCAACAGAGGGGGGGAGGGCAACATTTTGTTTGTTTTATAGAAATACAAGAATTTATATTAAAATAAATTTACTATCATAAATGTTCAGTAACTTATACAATTAGGTACCTAATTACTGTAGAAGAGACCTCAAATAGTTTTGGTGCCCCGGGCCCCCGAAACAATAAAAACGGTACAGGAGTAAATAACTCACTAAAAAATTTAATTAGTCAGTAATAATTGATCTGAAACTTAAATTATTGAAATACATTTATACAAACTGGGTTAGGTTGTTTATTGGTCTATTTTCTGGTTATAGAATTAAAAAAATACCTAAGAAAGTTTTATTTTCCCAGGAAATCTAAGATGAGAAAATTTCTAAATAATGTTACCATTAGTACAAGTATAATATACATTCATAACGTTTCGAATAGCAAAGAGTCGTAAAATAACTAACCTACTGCATCAATTAGATATTTATAGAAATTGCTTGAGAAAGAAATTGGATATTCACTTGCGGTATCATTTTATGCCACTTTTGCTTACGTTAACAATTTTATTCATGTCTATTTTGATGATTATGCTTCCATTGATAATTTTAATATTATCTAAAAACTTACTCCTTAATTACGACATTACATGATTACTAAAATTAGATAGATAAATATATTGTCCTGCTTATATTTAAATTTTAAAGGTTACTTAAACCCTTTAGAGCAGTGTTGTAAACAAAATTACCTAATGGTTTGTAATATGTATTTATACATCGCTAAAAGCTCAAGGTCAATTTTCATTTCACTTCAGGGAGTAGAAATCCCATTTCCTCCTGCGTAAATAGTTTTAGCAGAAGCAACAATCTGATGATTAGATCGTTGATAGAGATTTAGTTATTTTTGTAAACTTGTATTCTGGTTGCTGTTTTTCCAACTCAAAAATGCCCGGGGGCAAAGCACCTGCACCCACTCCGAGACGAATTTGGACCAGTTCCTGCATCACCCGCATTGCACAGCTGATCACCGAGGTTATTGCTCCTTGTTAACCCAACCGCATGTGCTTTATGTGTCACAGCTGTAGTAATTCTTTCTCCTGGTTGCTATCTAATGTAACAATCAGCTATATATATATTTTTATGCGCACCTCATTTCATTTTACGTGACCACTTGAGCGTTTATAATTAACGCAACTATTAACGCACCATAATTTTTGAACATCCAGTTACATTTGACATCGGTGCTGTATTTTAAACATTATAACACGGCCAGAAGCCACATATTTCATACCAAAACCAGAAGTGGTTTGAAAATAACAACCAGTAATAGTTGCGTTACGTTATAATAGTCGTATTAATTATTGTGTAATGGGAAATCTTTTGCTTCTTGCAGCTTACATGTTGTTTTAGACGATGTATGTAGATGCTAACTAACAGAAAGTCTTATTGTAGTTTATCACATTATCCAGTACACTACAAGCAGTGGCGGTCCGTCCTATTAGGCAGGGTAGGCAGTGCCTACCCATAATTTTTCAAATACAAAATCTAATTCTAAATTTCAATAAAAAAAGCTACTTTACATGCAGTTTTTATTTTTACTTTTTAACACCACCGCGTAATATTAAAAATTGGACGCCAAACAAAAAGTGGGAGTAAATGTATTAACCAGCATGTAATCAAATTCCACTTATAGTCAAAGCAACAATAGCAGAATTGTTCTGCAACAAAGCGACCGCAAATAAACAAATAAACGTTTAAAACACCATTTTGGTTACGTGAGGCCCAGCTTATCGGGCCGAATTATTCAGGTCAGACACAATCAGCCAGTCTATTATTCTAAATACGTTTGTCTGTACATTTATAAAATAATGCAATTATCAGATGGAAAGAAATAGTAGGAATTTCAGAATGTTTTCAGCATCGAAAAAACACGGCTTCACTCGGTTCTTTAAATTACTAGCGTCGGTCAGAGGCATTCACGTCCAGCGTGAAGCTGTTGAGTGATTATTTATTTCATACGTTGTTTGCAAAGTTGCATCAAGTATGAAAAATCTCGCTGACCAGCTTTTAAAAGAAACATTTAATGGTTACTCTTACGAAAAACAAATCGAAATTAAAAAACATGAGCCATCTACTCCTAAATTACTAGGGCTGTTACAGACAAACGGTAGGGAGAAATCTAGATCGTTTAATACTGAATGGTGTTAAAGAATGAACTGGCTGACTGCTAGCAACATTAAAAATAAGTTATTTTGATGGAATTGCTTGCTATTTTCATCTACATCTAACCCATCAAAAGTGTGGTTTGAAACAGGATGCTCTGGTTTAAAAAATCCTTCAGCTACAATTAAAAGACATGCGTCGACCAAAGAACATGTATCTGCAACTGTTAGATTTAAACTATTTGCAAATCATGCATTAACTTGGACTTGGACGAAGGTTTACATGATCAAATAAAAGTGCATAATGACAAAGTTTAATTTAATAGCGATTTTATGCGTAGATTAATTCATTTAACAACAGGTCTTGGTAAATTGAAGTTGTAATTTTTTTACTTTTTAATCTTAATGTTAAAAATTTTTTTCTTATGTATACCCAGATTTTGAACCCACGGAACGCCACTGACTACAGGTATCAAATTAATAGAAACTACCGAAACCCGTGGAGCAATTAATGTTCGACGTCAGTAAAATAAATTTCAATATTAACACAATAATTATAGACATCTCAAACTGATTTTTTGACGACAAAAACCAATTATAGAAGTCAAATATTTACTGACACCGCAAAACATATTTTAGGAGGTATTTAACGCCAAAACTAAGTTTTGCTACTGATAAATTTTTTTGAAGCAAACGAAAAACATTTTATGACGTTATATTACCAGTTTTTATTTTGTTCTTTATTATAAAGGCTTCATTTTCGTATGATTTATTTTACTTACAACTTTTACATATATTCTTGCTTAGGCGAATATAAAAATACACACATACATCGTTTTTTGTTTTTTAGTCACTGTGTTTCCTATTGCTTTCATGCTGAGCACCTGCTGTATGAATACTCTGGCTACGCCACTGCACTCACATACAATATCCAATTACGCTTATTAGAAAAAGTCATTTAATGTTACTACGCAATTCTTTTCGTCGACCTTGATAGAAAGTAAGCTTTTTTTGACCCTCATTTTGTAGTCGAAAGTTGACAATTGCTGCATAGCGGGAGCAAAACATATTTTCTTCCCAATGGACGAAAATGTTATTTTGCTCCTGCTTTTAAATGCAAATCTTGATTACACTTTGTTTATTTTCCTTGGCTACGCCTTGTATACAGATCATGAATACGTCGTGCAAAAGTCAATTTTTACACAACTGTCAGATTAAATAATTTAATTCCAATTAATTTTATAATGAATGTTTTTTGAATAATTTCTCAAGGTCGACGAAAAAATCATATGTGAAACACAGGAATTAAATATCTTTTTTCCCTAGTGTGGTCTATTTCACTCGTCTACGGCTCGTGACATAAACGGCACACGCGGGAACAAAATATTACTTTCTTCCCTAGTTACACAAATAACTATTACATTTTTCTACAGACGTCAAAAAATGATGACATTTTTACATTAATCTCAGTATGCAAAATGTCACATTGGAGTTGTTTATCTTGGCAACGTGCACGAAGTATTTCGCGCACTGGAGCGAAAAATATTTGCATTGCATTTGCATGAGATTTAAAAATAGTTTTTTTTTAAAGGACGCCGACCAAACTTGTTTAGGAAAAAACAACTGACAAATATCAATATTTGTTAAATTTTGTTTCCGTAGTAACAAAGAAACAGACTAGATTGCGATAGAATAAATCTTAATTTTTGTATTTTATTATGATTTTACTTATAATCTTTTTCATTAATTTAGTAAGTCTGTAGACAAAATGTTGTATGCAATTTTTGTCTGGGCTGCCGCCTCGACAAGAGACTTTCATTCTCAAGCACCAAAGTATAATTTCGCGCACTAGATACATAAATAACTATTTTTGTGATGATAAATCTAAATTAGGTACTTACACTTTGAGCATTTGGAATTTACAAACATTTAAAAGCGGTATCTATAATAAATGAGCTAATTGTTTTCTTAACTTCGTCATTATTACAATTGCAAGTTTTGGAATAGAAATAGAAGTCATCTACAGACATAGATAACCAAGTTTAGGCAATCAAGTGTTATTGTTCTTATAGCAAAACCAACGGTTAACTGTTGATCCTGCCTTTGATAATGGCGTGAAAATACATTGAAAACGCATAAGGTTAAAATAAATAAATATGTGTTGAAGTTATTAATTATTTTGTTTAGATGTTAAAATGAACTTGAACGAAGTAAAGTTAGAACTAGTAAATTGCCTAAATTTGTTTGGTTAACACAATAAATACATTATTCGGTTTCTAGAAAACTGCAATTCAAGAAACAAAACTGAATGATTCTGTTTTATATATTTTCTTCCGACAGTTCTCTTTGTTATGCCTTATTTGTATTATTCCAAAGATTTTCATTCTGTAGAACATAGAATTGAGGTCGTTCAACCAGATTAGGCTGCTTCACGTTCAGTTTCTTGTCGTCTTTTTTAATTTCAAATTCTCGGAAAATTTTTGATCACTAGAGAATTCCAACAAATAAAAGGTTATATAACTTCAATTACCTATAAAGCCGGTCAAAGTCATTCTTTTGTATAGCATTATGTTATAGTATATAAAATTTGCAGTTATTGCTTTGTTTGCTGTTTAAGCTCAATAAAGCAAAAATAATGAATACCAGTAAATTGAATACGAGACAATATGTTTCTGTTTTTGATTTTAATTTTCCATTCCTTAACAAAGATAAAAAAGCTGGAGGCAAATAATTTTACCATACGCGTGCGGAAAAAGAAAAAAGTTAGTTTCTACCACACTAACAGCAAAGTAGCGGCAACTGAGACGGGAACTTCGAATGAGTAACTATTACGTAACCGCCACTAAATCTTCAACTTTGATGTATAAAGAACTTCATTTGAGAAATTTACAGTCGCTGCAAGCAAGCAATACTCCAACTAAAGTCGCTGCGACGTCGGTCAGTCGCTGCAACGTAACCACAACGTCGTTGGAACGTCGCCGGGACGTTGTGGTCACCTAAAAATTATCCCCGATGAGGTCGCAGGCACGTAATGGGAACGTCCCTATTACGTGCGGGCGACTAGTGACAAAACACTTTGAAGTTTCTACAATAGTGGCCGCTACGCACCAGCGACTAACTGTGCTGGTAAGGTAGTACTTTCAGAAATAGATCCATCTGTCTTTTTATACCAATTTTTAATCTTCTTATTATATAAAAAATATCAACAAAATTGTCAGTAGGTATTTTAAAAAATGGTTTTCACAAAAGAGCAAGATCATGTTTTTGTTACTAATTTTAATTTAATTTGCTAGAATATCATAAATGTTTATGTCGGTTAATAAATTTTGTTTTTATGCTGCCTTAATTTATATATATATATATATAGTTGGCCATTATCCCTGTGGGATTTGTCACCGCTCCTTTCTGGAGCTCTCATAATCCTATTTTTGGGGTGGATTAGTCCCCGTATCTTCTCTATTGTATTTTACAACTGTTTGTGTGCTGTTGCTGTTTCAACAATGTCTCGCCATTGTTTTCTATCTGCAGTCTTTTCTTTCCATCTCGTGATTTCCATTCTTTTTATATCCTCTTCAACTTCATCCATCCATCTCATTCTTGGTCTGCCTTTCCGTCTTACTAGTATTGGTTGCCATAGCGTTATTCTTTTTATCATTCTGTTCTCGTTTGATCTCCATATGTGTCCTATCCACCTTAACCTCTGCGCTTTAATTGCTCTCACAATGTCTTTTCCATTTATTTCTTCTAATATCTCGTGGTTCATCTTCGAGCGGTATTCGGTATTACTAATTTTCTTTGGTCCTAATATTGTTCTGAGTATTCTTCTCTCCCATATTCTTAGCTGTTCTTCCTCTCTTTTTGTTAGACACAGTGTTTCGGCTGCATACATCACAACTGGTCTTATTAATCCTTTGTATATTCTTAACTTTGTTTTCTTACTGATGCTCTTATCTTTCAAAATATTTTTATTACTATAATAGGCTCTATTTCCAGCTTGTATTCTGTCTCTTACATCTCCTCTATCATTCCTGTCATTTATATTTTTTCCAAGGTATTTGAATGTTTGCACTTCTTCGAATATATATTTTCCTATTCTGAGATCTTGTTTCATACTTTTATTTTTCTGGTGTCTCATGTATTTTGTTTTGTTTTCGTTTACTTTTAGTCCTCTCTCTTCTGCTGCTTGGCTCAGTTGTATAAATGTCTCGCTTAGTGCTCTTACGTTTCTTGCGCTAATCACCACATCATCAACATAAGCAATGATTTGTGTCTGTTTGGTCATTATTGATCCTTGCCCACCTGCTTTTCTTATGATGTTTTCTAATACAATGTTGAAAAGTGTTGCCGACAGCGCGTCGCCTTGGCGTACTCCCGTGTTAATTACAAAGCTGTCAGTTGTCCCATCTGCCGTTCTGACCATGGTCGTTGATCCCTCTAATGTCATTTGGGTTAGTTTTATCAGTTTGGTTGGTATCTGTAGACTTTTCATGTCATTAAATAAACTTTTTCTGTTAATTTTATCAAAAGCCTGTTTGAAGTCGATGAATAGCATATGTACGTCTATATTATATTCATGGCATTTTTCTGTAATCTGTTGTAACACATGTATTGCACCCGTTGTAGATCTTCCAGGCCGAAAACCATATTGGTAGTCCCCCGTGTGCTCTTCGGTATATTCCACTAACCGTCTTTGAATAAGTGTAGTTAGTATTTTATATGCTACGTTCAGTAATGTGATTCCCCTGTAGTTGCTACATTCCTCCGGGTCACCCTTTTTTAGTATCGGCACTATCACTCTATTTCTCCATTCCTCGGGCATTTTCTCTCTTCTCCATATCTCGTTTATTAGTCTGTATAATCTTTCATGTAGTTTCTCTCCGCCCATTTTTATCATTTCACCTTCAATCTTATCGCTACCTGGTGCTTTGCCATTTCTTATTTTTTTATAGCTTGATTAAACTCTTCCTCTGATGGTTCACGCACTGTTTCCTCTTCATCTACCTCTATTCGCTCTTCTACTTGTGCTTCATTATTTTCATCATTCAATAATTTTGAAAAGTATTCTATCCATCGTTTCTTTATCTTCTCCTTGTCATATTCTGTATTCCCTGCTTCGTTTTTTGGCCCTCTTGCCTTTATTTTACACCCCGATTTTTGTTTTTTTATGTTTTTATACATATTTCTCAAGTTACTATTTCTACTATTATCTTCGATTTCTTCCATTGCATTATTTATCCATTCTCTCTTTCTTTCTCTGCATATTCTTGTTACTTGTTTCTTCAGCTCGTTATACTTTTCCATATCTTCTTTATTTGTAGTTTGTAGCCATTTTACTCTAGCTTCTCTCTTTTGTTTTACCGCTTCTTCACATTCCTCATTGAACCATTCTTTTTCTCTTACTATTCTCTTATGCCCGACTACATTTATCGCCGCAGCCTCAATTTCGTCTTTTAGATTTTTCCACTCATGTTCTATGTCGTTACTTTCGGTATTTATAGTATTTCTATATTTCTCTCTAATGTGTTCTGCTTTGAGTTTCTCGCTGTCCCATTTTTTCTTTTTTATATTTATATCTTTCTGTGTTGAAATCTTTTGTTTGAACTTCGCTATTACCAGATAGTGGTCGGAATCTGCGCATGCTCCTCTGAATGTTCTCACGTCCCGTATTGATGATGCTCGTTTCTTCATTATCATTACATGGTCAATCTGGTTACCCTTCCTTCCTCCAGGTGGTACCCATGTTTCTTTGTGTTCTGTCTTATGCTTAAACTGCCTTAATTTAGTAACGCAAATTAAAATGTATAACCGAAAAACAAGCATCTCTGATTAAAAAAAAAACGATTTTGCTTCATGTATTTAAATCATTAGACATAGAAATACAGAATAGAAAGGAATAGTCCAGGGTTAAGGAAAGATGAAGAAGGTGAAGATATAATATTATTTTAGTGTATTTAAAATAATTTTTGGTAATTTTGAAGTTCAAAAAAAATTCAATTTGTTTCGTATATAAAAATTAAAAAAAATATTGGCAAATGTTTAATTTATTTAAAATTGATTACAGGTAATTGTAAAAACCATTGAGAAATGTTTAGCCATACTGCTTCAAGTTGATTCCATTTGCTTCAGATTCTTTCGAAATATTTAACAGGGAGTTTGGGCTGTTTTAAATACATTCCAAGAAATTAAATAGATTATTCTAAACCATTTAAAAGCAGTTCAGATAAATTTTACTTTCCCACACTTCCAGTGTAGGACGTTACTGAGTTCATGAATATTTTAACAAAAAAAAATCATTTTAGAGCTCACAGGAATGTGTTTTGACATAACCTTTTTAATAGAATGTTGCCAATGTGATGAGGAAACTTAATAGAGAATGAATAGAATACTACAGTAATAGTCCTAATAGAGAGAAAAAAATCTACGATTTAAAGTATTTTCATAACCATAAAACCTGTTCATAATTTTAAGTATTCAGGAATATATTTATTAAATTGTCCACGCTGATTTAGTTTAAAGTTTCTGTGCTTATAGAGCTAGGAGTGGGCTTAATTTGAGATTTCAACCTTTACTTCAATTTTTTGTGCGATTTGGGTATGAATTTACAAAATAGTATCTATTACTTCAGTAACAGGCAGGGAGCGATGAAAATCTGCATTTAAGCAAAAACTATATAGTCCTTGATTTAAGTTTAAGTGTTCATCAATTATAACGTAAAAATACTCGAAATATGCTTTAAGATGCCGTAATTTATTATTGCAATTTTCCTCATTTTTGCTGAATAAACAATCCTCAACTATCTTTACCGCAAAAATCGACTTTTATTTCAATAGGAACATTTTACTTTTATCTACACTGTGTCCATAAAGTAACCCCCCCCCTATCTAACTTTTGAAGGACTTAATATTTTACTACAAAATTTGGTGTGCTTTAATGGGAAATTAAATACTATTTTTTAGCTCATAATTAAATAATGTATCATTCAAAATGGCGGCTGGGCGCCATTTTGAAATTTTTTTTTAAATAGAAAGGGGGGTCGAGTGACACCTCATTTGAAAGGTCTTTTAGTTCTGAGTCTGATCCTAGAGTTTCAAAGAAAAATATTTAGCCATAACAAAATGACAAACGTTTGAAGTAAAGAAGTCTATTAAAAAAAACTAAGAATTAAAGCAAAAACAAATGAAATTAAGTGTTCGAAATGTTCTTGGCACATAAAAAGTCGGTTATGACATTCCTGCCTCACATTTTCATAGGATTCTGGAGTGATATTTCTGCAAACTTCTGTAATGCGTTTTTTACAGAAATGTCACTACAGAAACTTATGAAAATGTAAGGCAGGAATGTCATAACCGACTTTTTATGTGCCAAGAAGTGAATGGTGAACATTTCGAACACTTAATTTTCATTTGTTTTTGCTTTAATTCTTAGTTTTTTTTAATAGACTTCTTTACTTCAAATGTTTGTCATTTTGTTATGACTGAATATTTTTCTTTGAAACTCTAGGATCAGACGCAGAACTAAAAGACCTTTCAAATGAGGTGTCACTCGACCTCCCTTTCTATTTAAAAAAAAATTTCAAAATGGCGCCCAGCCGCCATTTTGAATGATACATTATTTAATTATGAGCTAAAAAATAGTATTTAATTTCCCATTAAAGCACACCAAATTTTGTAGTAAAATATTAAGTCGTTCAAAAGTTAGATAGGGGGGGGGTTACTTTATGGACACAGTGTATACGTGTGTTGTTATAGGCCTTCTAACGTTGATTGACTTTAATCAACGCTTCTAAGTATAAACGTTGATAACTAAAAGTCGGATTTGTATGCATTTGCATAGGATTTCCCAGGAAAAAAATGACACATTTGCATTTTTCATAAAATTTGTTAAATTATTTTAACCATAAGGCACTATTTCCCAATAAATGCATATTTTACTACATATTTATTCATTTTTACCCCATTGTCTCTTTTTTATATTTTCAAATTTTTGGGGCTTATTGCGGAATTGTCGACCAGTGGGATTCTCAGATAAACTCAATATAGTATAGCTCCAAAGTCAAATCAAAGCTCTTGACACAGAACGTGGTACTTGCAATAAAATGGGGAAGGAATAACAGATATTAAAAATTTTGCCTAAAACGCATCAGGTGCGGTTGCTAAAAATGTGCGTGACCAATTAAACAGCGTTTCAACAAACAAAGAACTTGTAGTTTTTGTGATAATCTAATAAGCCAGAGTTTATGTGGTTTTGTAAAATAAGCGTAGAAGACTTGTTGGAAAAGTATAAGTATACGCTAGTAACATCCTGTGACGTGTATCTCGTTTGTAACTAGCAATCGAATACAAAAATTGAAATACTTCGTACATAATCTAATTTATAACCGTAAATTTATCATGAATGAGTATAATTAAGTTTAATTTATTGTAAATAAAACAATTCTTAACTTCAACAGGTTTTGTATTTTAACTTTATGCGTATTTCAACGCGTTTACATGTCATTTTCTTGCTTTCAAAAATGACGTGTAAACACGTTGAAATACGAATAAAGCTAAAATACAAAACCTGTTGAAGTTAAGAATTGCTTTATTTACAATAAATTAAAATGAACTTCAACGCAGTAAAGCTCGAACTTATAAATAAAAATAATTAAGTTTATTTATCTAATTCTATAGTTTTTTTACATAAATAAATGTAGTTTTGCTGCATATTGTGCTGTTTAATAGATATAATAATATTAATTTACGACCATATTTTTCTATTTGTTGCCCCCTATTTCTGCCGGCAACTAAATATTTCGTCTTCTTTTTTGGTTTCAAAAATTTTGTAATTTGACTAGTAAGGGTTACAAAAAAACTTTATTTTATGGCAAATCTGGCATAATAACGCTGACACGAAAATAGCGCCTGGTAGTGAAGGGGAGAAGAAGGGGGGGGGGCGGTTGACGAAACATGAGAAACGCAAGTCAATCTTAGGTCAGCTTGGTAAGATCACGGGTACTTTACGTGAAGTTTAAAAGTACTGCAAGTATACAAATAACAATGTAGTAGTTGTGCTTATATTAATTAGTGGTGTTGTGACCACTGTTAATTTTGTATTGCTATATTGATATTATTTATTGAGTGCTCGTCTTATTAGTATTATTGCTGTTGTTGAGAATTGATGTAGCTCGTAGACACAAGTACTTGTAAGCTTGGGATCTTTTAATTAGGTTTAGTTACTGACGTCCATCGATCTGATTAATCCAGAGTATTAACCAGTGGCGCCAGAACGTATACCATGGGAGGGCCAGGAGGATGGCCAGTATTCCTCATTGTATTCATGTTCCTTGTGCGGAGCCTCGGCTGGTAAATACTCCCTTAATCTGTTTAACAATCGGTTAACCGGTATTCGGCGTGATAAGCGCCCTATTCTTCTCTTGTAGGTTTTTAGGTATGTTGAGTTGATGCACTGAAGATAATGCTGTAACATACTCAAAGAGTTAACTACTAGGGGCTACCTGGGATTTCCACGGGGGAAATACCTCCTCCGCAAGTGACATATTTTGGTCATTCTTTGCTAAGGTAGTAACATAGATTTCCTCTGATTTTCATGTTAATACTGGTGATATTCTGAATGAGCACTATCATTACGAGAAGTACGTAGTTAGACTAAGCCTGCACGGTGTTTTTAAAGAATGCAGCTTGGCTGCATCGGCCGATCTGTTAAAGACTTCGGTGAGTGAATATTAATTTATGTATAGCACCGCTCTGTTTATGTAAATTGGTTTTATCCATCCTACACTAGTTGTGTTGTGTGGAGCCTTTTTGCAATTTTCCGCAAAATAAAAGACGTTGATTCTACATGCGGGTAGTTTTCTCGTACGCATACGCAACATGCGAAAAGCTTTATGCTGTTCCATTATCTTCCGTAACTTTCTAAATCTGTTCCACTAGGAGGTCAAACAAGCTGTTAGTTCACGTCGGGCGTTAATAATCAGTACCAAGCCATTGTGTGTTAAATTTGGCCACCATCAACTGGTTTAAATTGCATGCAACGAACGACAAATACAATTATTCTGATCTGATATAAATGCGTTCTGCTTCGCGATACTGTAATTTTAGCTGTCCCTTAATAAGCGAGTAACGCAACTAGCGATTAGTGTCGAGAGTATCAGGTAGTTCATCGAAGAGAAAGCTATGGTGAGAAATTATTGTGTGTCAGCATTTTGCTTCAGTTCAGTAGCAAAACCACATCTACACCTTTTAAAAACATAAATTTAAACATCATTAAACATGAAACCTAGCAACAGAACGCAATTAGTAGCAGAAGAGTTACGAAACTTGAAAACATAATGTTGGATAATTAATGATTGCACTCATTTGCAGACCGAGCTGAAATACACGCACCTCAAAATGAACCATACAACTACACACGTAGATTACTAGCCATGAAGAAATCGCAAGAAGTTACTAAGAAGTTGAAAGCTAAAAATAAATGTTGTTGATCAATTTATGCTCTTATTTATAAGATACAGATATATTTTTATGTTTCATAGATTTCAAGTGTACGCTTATGTTTAGTATGAAATATTTGTTTATTTTTTTTAATTAAATGAAAGTGCTATGTATTTTATATTTGCAAGTTATAAGAATGATTTATTGACGAAATGTTAAATGACTTTAACTTACTCTTGCAAAAGCATACTTGCTAAAATAATATACAGTACTTGAATCATCAGTTGCAGATAACCTTTTAGAACGACAAAATATTAAATAATGCTACTGTAGATTATTAATGCATTACCCCAAAAGTAGATTATTCTGCGGACAGGGCGTCGTCTTCGAAAATGTAGTACTTGTAAGATGAATTCTGTTGCTACAAATAAAAAATGAGATGAAGTGTTAACTTCGAATGGACTTTCCTATACTAGGTATTAACACTTGCCGTATTTGCAAAAATGTAATTATTTATAATTATAAGATTGTACAGTTCACCGACTGTTAGATTTCTAAAGAAACAAGCAGCGAGAATTTGAACTTGCGATAGCCCGTGCAACTGTTTTCCGTATCGTATCTGTAAGCATAGTAGCATCTACTTAACTGCACAAAAGCAAGGTAAGCGCCGCGCCCTTCAGCTAAATACAAATTTCGCTTCAGATATCCAACAGAAAGAATTAGAAACATATTTTTAACAAAAGCTAATTAATAGGTGTAGTTAAAGTCAGTAACTGCCGAAAAACTCGTTGTTGATATTAAAAAGTATCGTTTTTTTCTTAATTTTTAAGTTGAAAACTCTTGCTGATCCTAATAAAGTACAAGTAACAAAACTGAAGCTTGCTTTATAAGAAAACTGGCTGGCTGCCATAGTATTGAACAAATCTATCTCGTTCCATTGATGTTAAAACAAAGGTATTTTGAAAGTGACTTGACATTTGCAAATAAATTAATGTGAAATGTAAAATATCATTTCAAGCAAAAAAATTCAGTTTTTAGCAAATTTTGAGCAGTCGTAGATAACATTTTGTATGTCACATGTGGGATAATGCGTTTGATTAAACGACTCGGTCAACGACCTCGTCGTGCAACTTTCAAGCTCGTGTTATAATAACGTTTTTATCCTACTAGTAACATAAATTAGTCGTGTCATAATAGACATTTAATTGTTTTTGTTTTAACTGTGCAAAATGCGTTGCTGTTAAAGGTTTCAAAGTTTCAAATACGTTTCGCTGACGTTCCCAGCATGTGCCTAGAACCTAATTGTTTCGTGGTGGCAACGTAACTGTGTTAGTAACCGCGACGTCGCGTCAAAAGTCTTCCCCGTTTTGGTGCTAGACACGTTCCTGCTACGTCACTATTACGTCTTCGGGACTGTGGCAAATCACCTCAAAGTTTTGGTTACAGTCGCAGGCACGTAGCGGTGACTATAATTGTTAACTGGTTTGTTTTTACACAAAATTTTGATTGCCACGTCACTGGATCAACGTTGCCTAAAAATTTAATTAACATTGTTAAAAATTAGAATAAGTAAGAAACCACAAAGAGACTTAGGAGTTAAAAAGTAAATTTAAAGAGAATTTTAGGACTATTCGCGATTTTCTAAAAATTTTAGGACTTCAAGGATTTTACGGGCAACTGGGGTCCTTGGAAATAGAAAACGTATGCATATCCAAATTTAAATACGGGGTTTACGGGGCTATAGCCCCAAGGCGCCGAGTTTTAAAAGACGCCTGAAAACTACCTCTACCAGAAAAATTAAATTGTATAAAACTAAGTTTCCAAAGTGCAACATGGCGTTGCGGTTATTTGTATCTCTACCAATAATTAATGGCTCAACCGAGTGATCATGTTTTGCTCTGAAAAGAGTAAAATGGTTGCGCATTGTAAGGGAGTTGACTTCAAGTCTTGACATTTCGGAAGTCATTAACAGCTTTGCGACAACAAAGGCAAGAGAAAAACATTTGGTACAAATATTTATTTTATTGTAGAGTACAATATGTTTAATAAGTTAAAGCTTTCAGTTTTTCTTTTTAAATATAGCTTCTATCTTAAATTTAAATTTGTTGTAAAAAAGTAAATGCATAATTTGTGGTAAATAAGAGAGTGGACATAATAAACTGAAGAATTAATACAGGGGGTAGCTTTCCTTGACCTAACTCCAGGGGGCGGGCGCCGAGAAACCTAAATACGGCCTTAAACGTATGTGTTTTTTAACCGACTTCAAAAAAAGGAGGAGGTTCTCAATTCGTCTGTATATAATTTTAATTTTTTTTTAATTATTTCAAGTATAAAAAAATACTGTAAGGCTATAGTGAAAATCAACTTAAAATAAACGGCAATAGAAATTTTAAAAAACCTCATTTACTGAAAACTTTTTAGCGTACAATAATAAGATGACTTTATACAATAAAAACCGATATCTACAAAAAAAATTGATTTGTACAAACAAAATAAATTACTACAATAAAGTTAAATTGTACAAAAAAGAATTATTTTTTCAAAAACGCGAATTTAACCAAGATAATAGATTTCTGCAATAAAGTTACAAAAATAGGCTCTTACAAAAAATGAAATTCTATACAAAAAAATTGCAACCTTTAAATAACCTCGCGTATATCGCCTAGACCAACACTATTGTTTTAAAAAACCCTTGATTCCGCATTGCTTTCTGTAAAAATATCTCTTCCTAACCTTAATTTGTACTAATACATATGTTTATTGTATGAAATAAATTGAAGTCTTAATTTAATAACAATATTTCAAAAAGCTAGCAATTCTGTACTAAATATCAAAGCTGTGTGTATTACCAAAGGAACATACTATAATTAATCGATATATTGATATTTGATTGTGACTTTAATAAATTTCTAATTTAATTATCAACCTTTAACCGCAAATCGTAAGCTAAAACATAACTTCTTTTTATGCATATGTTAAATGTTACTTAAAACGTGTATTGGTTTATTAACTTAATACGTTTGCAGTCAGTCCGAAGACAAGTAACAATTAATCAATATTTATCACAGCCTGGGGACGAATTTACGGCGATAGAAGAAACTGGTTATATTTTATTGCTTTAAAATCGAATGCGATATTGCATTGTAAATTACGCAAATCATTTTTTTATATTATTTCAAACCTTAACGCAACAATTCAATTATTTTGCTTGATCTATGACAGTTTTCTGATATTTAACATTTCAGCTGCGATTTCACAGTAACGTAAATTAGCATAATAGAACATTTTTCTAGAGCAGTGGTTTTAAACCTTTTTAGGGTCGTTGACCAGTTAGAGATTAAAACTACAAAGAGAGAGAATGGCAATCAACATTGAATTATAATGATAATGACTATGACCCACTGTCAAATGCTGTTAGTTATCAAGAATTACTATATTCAGTTAATTAACCAAAATCAAAATATACCTTCTTTCTATTAACAGCGTTTTGCCATTACTCGTGATTTAGTATTATTTTGGTAAACAAATATAATAAATAATGTAAAAAAGGTGGGATGCACAAACCCGTTTCTGAACTGTTTGGGGTCACGCACGTTCACATCTCAAACTTTAAGATGAGCGCACACTTACATTTGGTCCTTGTAACTAAAAAAAAAAATCGTGCAACTACAATTATTAAGGAATATACGGACAACCACATCATTTGTTATTTAATTTTATTATTTAATAAATGTAACAAATGGTAATATTTTGGAACAAAGCGTTTTGTTTGCGCCCACAACAAATTATGTTTGTTCGCAGAAGAAATAGTGTTACATGCTGCATTTGTGGAAATTGCAAAATTGTGTTTGTTGCTCGGATAGATAAATTTTAAATATAACAGCACGCAATAAAACCACTAAAATTAAACATTAGCAAAATGTAGGGATTCTTCTTCTTCATTACATGTTGTCCCAAAGATACAACCACCCAATTTCTACTTAGGATTTTAACACTGAAACCTGATTGGTAAAATACTTGTCGATCTCACTTTTTGTATTATTGATGAACAATGTATTAAATGGTGGTGTTGAGGTTTTAGAGTATTCTGAAATAAAATAATATAGAATTCATAATGGGGTCCCGGGTTGGCGCGGCTAGAATACCCATTGACCGCGATCAGCAAAGTTAAGCATAGCTTTGCCTGGTCAGTACTTGGATGGGTGTCCGTAAAACCAAGTCGACACGACGCCTCGTGCTCTCGGAATGGCACGCGAATAGGTGGTCCCGGCTGTCGCATTAACAACGCGGCAGTCGTTAGGGGGGTTTGAAGTCCCCTCAAATACAGAGGTACGAAAAAACGGCTGTTAGGAGTTTGGCATAAGCTGATGGAGCGTGATGGTTTGAAAGTCGAAGAACTCCGTCACCTCCCGAAACATAGCGATAAAACCAATCACTGGCCATGTTTAACCCGACACGCTAAGGGCATAAGGAACGACTAAAGAAGAAGAAGAATTTGTTTTCACGGCGCAAATTGTCATTAACTAATATTTCTTACAAGCTATGAGGAATCCCTATTAGCTAGCTACAATTCCGATTCAATTGGTTGGGCCTATTAATAGAAGTCAGCATGCGTATTTAAGAGAATTTTCAACCAAAAGACCTGTCAAATATTTTGAGAACGTACAGATTAAAAGTTACATATTTATAACTGTATTTTTTTCTATTACATTGATTCTATCTTAACAGGGTGACTACACTGTTCTATATATTAAACGCGTTGAGTGTTAACCAGGGCAAGGTTGCCGTCTCTACATACATTCCCCTAATGTTTAGACTATAAACTATGTGGCTTTAATATATTCCCGTAATGTTTAGACTATAACTAGAAAATATTACAGATTAGTTACTACATTGACGAACTAAACAATTTCAGTGATAAAGAGTACGTGTGCCTACAAATTATTTATTTTTCCAATGAATTAGTAACGTCTGCATGTGTGTCTATAATACTATCCTTAATTTTACAAACGGAAACAATATTTGCTTGCTCAACATTTATAAAATGCTATATCGGGTCGGATTTGTTATGGCCATGTTTACAAACATCCGTAAGGTAGGAATTCATTAATTGATTGTAAATAAAACAATTCTTAACTTCAACAGGTTTTGTATTATTGCCATACACGTATTTCAATGTGTTTATGCGTCATTATCAAATGCAAGATTAAAAGTAAACAGTTGGTGTTGCTATAGGAATAATAAATCTTCATAACTTAAAATGAACTTCAATGAAGTAAAGCTTGAACTTATACAGTAAGATTAGAAAAATCATAGCAATCGCAAATTATTTATAAAAAAACTAGCAGAATCCGTGGACTACAGCACACGCTATTCTTTACAAACAACTTCTACTTGCGGCTGATTTATTGCGAATATGATAATTCTTTGTTAAGCGCGTCTAAAACTTCACAATAAAATAGCAAAATCCGTGGACTACACTACACGATTTTTTTTACAAACAATTACTAACTGCAGCTAGCGGAACACGTGATCTACGCCACACGCTTTTCCTTACAAAGACTTGCTAGCAAATGTATTAGAAGAGGTATAGTGATGTAGTTCATACATTTCGCCGGTATCGCAGCTTCATGGCACCAATTACACCGTTTCACTGTTACATAAACATTGAAACCCGTAAACATAATAAATAAGGTGCGTTGAGAATGTCTCTGAATACATCGTCACTAATTGTTGAGACAGAGGGATGAAGTCCGGACTTATCAAAAAACGTAGGGCATAGCCTACGGCTTTTTATGTTAATCGGGTATTCCTACACCCGGCTCAACTTTTAGTGGCGAGGGGCTCCCCACTATCAGAAGCCACGTATTTAAGCGTCTATTGTGTAAAGCGCATATTCGTTGCTACAGCAGACCGCTACAGTTTTCGATAAAGATGCCTACTCTATTCGCTTATTTATTGTTACCAAAAACTATGGAGGCCGTATCCCGCGAGTGTTTATGTTAATCAAAATCACTTCCACCTGACTCAAATTGTAGTAGCGAGGGGCCCCCGCTACTAGAAGCCACATATTTAAGCATCCATTATATAAGGCGTATATTTGTTGGTACGGCGGGGCACTACAGTTTTCGATAAAGATAAGCAAAATTTTAATGTTTACGGTTTGTTTGTATGATTGGGACATAATCTGTCGATAATTGCCAATCCCGCAACAGACTCCTCGGGGAACACACATATTGGGTTATGGATCCCTTCCATCAGGTTAGATTTTTATTTACGGCAGGATTAGGGACAGATGAGTGCCAAAAGCTCTGGAGAGAAATGCAGGCCAGATCAGCAGATCGCTGAAAATGTTGTTTTATTACCTACAATTGTTTGATCACCCTCGGGTACTGGACTACCATTTACAGTTCAAAAACACAAAATTTAAAATGAAACTAACCTTAACTAACATAATACATAACCTGCCATACACAATCGCCATTAAAAGGAATCAAGGACGAACATACATTTTTAGTTGGAAAAGTTTATAAAGTGAAAAATAAAATTGAAAACACTAATGAACGGCCCCCATTTGCAGGTAAAGTGGGCACTTTTATTTTAAAGATTATTTGATGTTGATCACGCTAGATAGGGAAATCAATACAAAATAATAAACATTGGCCTGATTATTTAGTAGTTACGTATGTTCACTTCAGTCGCCGACTTTGCCCATTTGAGATTATACAATACTGCAGGACGCATTCGGTACATGTCGTGCAACTCGACACAGTTTATTTGTTACATTTTAAAAAAAAGTTACCGAAAAAGCGTGGGTCGTAGACCACGGGTTCCGCTAGTCTGTATTAATTGACTCTTCTACCGAAGACCTCGTCAAGGCCCAGTTTTTTTTAAATACCTACAGTTGCTGTTTTTGTGTAGTTGTAAAAGTCATCAGTTGTACGTCTATTTAATGCACAATTATCTTATAGGAGTTTAAATGTTAAACCTCAAAATCGTTTACGTGTTTAGTTCGACTACAGAGAGAGCGAAACGAATCCTACAGGACATTTTCTTGGCGCCAACCTTTTAAGCAAGGACCATTTCAAAGATAAGAAATTTGTAGGTTAGTCTTAAAATTTTTTATTCTTGAAACAATAACAAAACCTTTAAGTGCGTCAGTACAGCCCATGTCTACATCTTTAAGTAAAAAGCAAACCAATTTTCAAATTGATGTTACACTCTCTATTAGTTAGTTGTACTTTATATTTTATGCTAGTTATTTTACTTAAAAGTGCTAAGCTCGTAAAGCTATAGAAAACATCCTTCATTTAAATTTATAATTCTAATGCTGTTACATTTGTCAACTTTTTTGACAGACCGCAATGGTTGGTTGTCACCAGGTAAATCTCATTACCATACTATTTTAGAAGTGACAAGAAATTGTATAGTACTATTTCCAATCTAATTACTCACACTCTATTAAGCTGTTCAAGTTACCATACGAAAAAGGATAATTACTAATATCAGCGAAAAGGTGTGCTTGGTGTAATTGCTTGAGTTTGGTGTTATTACATTTATGATTGCGTGTTGTATGTGTTCCACTTTGAGCCCTTGTTGCTACAGTTCATACAGAATCTAATCTGAAAATCTATTATTAAAAGAAATATCACATTACCTCCGTACTACCTTATGCATGGTCAATTGAGCAGATTACATAAGCTTTAATATTGTTCCATCGGGTTAACGACCTGACACACTATCGTCCCATGTTCCACGCAACTTTATTTCTACACACACAGATACGTGCTTTCTAAATTTGTATCTTTAAACGCTTAGAATTTGAAAATGCGTTCGCATATAGGGTGTTGACTGCTAATGCATAATTCAGTATTGCATCATCAATAATTTAAAATAAATTTATTATAATCTAAACAATTGTCTTAAATGCAGTTTGATGTGACTTCGGAGGTTCAAGATTTAATCTTACAAATTTTCTCTCTACAAATTTCAAATTATGTAGGTGAAGAAAACTGATATTAACCTAAAACTGTATATAAAAAATTCTCAACAAAAATGTGAATTTTTTACCATAAAAAGTTTTGTTTTCATTTCGACTTAAATATTAGTAACTCTTTACTGAATATTTTTAGCTAGTTTATAGATAACCAATTTTCATCAAAATTATCCTTAAATGTTAATTACAAAGTTAGATAGCTATTTGAACAACAGTTCCTTGAAGAGGCAAATTACGTTATTGCATTTATATTCATTCATTATATTAAGTTTTGTAATTTTATTAAATAAATGTCTAAGAATGTGTTAAACGTTAGATTGGCAGACTACAAAACAGTTACGATACATTGGCGAGGGTTTTGAAAAAACATGCTTCCTGGAGGTATAGAAAGCGAGACATGCGAGGGTATCGACGAAAGATTGTGCACGGTCAGTAATTAAGAAAGAGCAGAAGACGGAGGTCAAAATGTACCTGCTTAGTAAGAAAGTACGGTATGAGTTAAAAAGTGTTGCCTTTATGTAAGTAACCAAGCTGTGTTTGTTGTATTTAATTGTTGGATGATAAACTGTTGATACATGTGCAAAATTGTTGGTAGATACAAAATAGTGGTGTTGTAACTACTGCTAATAATTTATTATATTTATGGAACTGCTGCCGTTTAGATTGTTATTATTGATTGTTATTTTTGTTTATTTATAAAACCTGTACATACAGCTAGCAGTTTTTTTGGAAATACGTAATTAGTCGTACAGTTATTGAGTTGCTCGATCTGGTTAATTAAAAAATTATTAACTACTGCACCTGGAACGTGTACACTGTGGTAGTATGGGATGCCCGAGTTTTCTTTAAATTCCTTGTGGCTTATGTACTTTCGGGAGGCAGCCATCATGAATATGAGCGGATTGACATGGATGCGATTTCCATTGTTTGGGTTAACAGTCAGTAAACCGGGATTCGGCTCGATAAGAGTCATATTCTTCTCTTACAGGTGCTTAGGTACAACGAGTTGCACTTCAGTGCACTAAAGTAACATTTTTGATCTTAGTAGTAGGTAGTGTATATCTGCTAGTTTTTCATATTAACACTGATGATATAGTGAATACTAAATATTTTACGTGTATGAAACCAACAACAGTGCGTAACTTAAGTAGGCCTGCATGGAGTTTTTCGAAGAATGCTACCTGGCTGCATCGGCCTATCTGTTAAATATATATAAAATCGGTTTTCCGCTGGCATTTTTTTCCCCATTTTGTTCCCGGCACATTTTCTACGGAGCTTGTTCCGCGGCACTGTTTTCAACGGCAATTTTTCCGCTGGCAAATTTTTCTCAGTTCTTTTTTGGGCGGCCTTTTTTTCCGCCGAAATTTCATCCGCCGACACTTTTTTCCTGTCATTTTTCCCCGGCACTTTCTTCTGCGGCATTTCTTTCCGCGGAACTGTTTTTCACTGCACTTTTTCTGCCAGCACCTTTTTCCGCTACAATTTTTCCGCGGCACTTTCTACTGCGGCATTTTTCTCCGCGGTACTGTTTTCCGCGGCATTTTTCCGCCGATACTTTTTTCGTTGTGCCTTTTACTGCGGCATTTTTTCAGCCGACATTTTTTACCGACCGGCATTTTTATCGGCAGTTTTTTCCGCGGCACTTTTCTCCGATGCACTTTTTAGGCGGCACTGCTTTCCGCGGCACTATTTTCCGCGGCACTTTTTCCCGCAGCACTTTTTCTGTTGGTCTTTTTTCTCAGCACATTTTTCTGCAGCCCTTTTTTTCCGCGGCACAATTTTCCTACATTAAACTGCAGTATAGTATAAGAATGGCGTAACCGTTTAGGTGACAGAAGTGCCTTTTTAGCAATGCCCTCGAAACGTGTTGATTTTCTACTGTATACTACACCTAGGATAAAGTCAACGCCAAGTACAATTTAATTTATCAAATGAAGATGCCGTTTTAAAACAGAAACATATAAGGACTAGACGAATAAATATTAATAATAATAATAAAATAGTTTTACTATTAGAAATCCGTGATGGGCATATACTTAAATCCATTAAGTTGGTAAAACTACAACTGCAATGGTTGAGATACATCGTTTCCTTCAGTGTTACTTTATTATTGAGCTATGTTAGAAAAGTTCTGCACTCCGTATCTTAAGATGGAGGAAGAAATTAGGCATCGTGAAATTCAGGAAGAAATGGTATTAGATGAAGAACGTAGATAGATTAAAATAACATCTATAAAATTGTTTCGTGTAGTACTTTTAAAACCCGTGACCATTCATATTCTACGCTTATGAACTCCGTTATCAAATCACTTTAAATAATAAAGCAGCTGATCAAATAAATAATACGTAATTAAACGGGCTCGCATAAGGTCAAACATATAGTCGTAATGCTGTAATAATTACGTAGATAATTCGTTTAAAATTGCATAGGAAATAATTATTAATGTATTGCCTCATACTTTCAATACTGACGACAACTACTAGACTAAAATTCTGAACATTGGTGATAACAGAATCTGATAGAAAATGTTGCCAGAATCAAAGTGCTTTTTCGAACGTCCTAGCTTCAAAATGGCAGCTCTACGATTTTGACATATTTTTAACTCTAATGCCTGCCAACTCAAAAAGGTAAAATCTCACATTAAAAAGAAGTATTTTCAAAACCACAAAAACTGTTATACACGATTTGATTTTTAAAATTTTCTAATTTGTAATGTAAACCAAAAACACCCATTAACAGATTTTCCCCCCATTAATGTAAATATATTTTAGTAAATCTGGAATTGTTTTCTTTAATACTATATTCCCACAAACAAAAATATACTTGTGTAAGTCGCAGCTTAAGTGGCAATGGAAGTAAATGTATATTTTTCATGTAACAAAAACCTTGAAAACCTTGTCAGATAAAAACCTGGCCACTATTTAAGATGGGTCTGGAAAAAATAGATTCAGTTTTAAAACTGAACTAATTTGGGCATCTAAGTTTATAATGCAGACACAATAAGCTCCTTAACTATCGATAAGGGTTATTAAAATTTTTCTTTGCAGGTACCTACTTAAAATTTTCGTTTTTAAGACACTTTGTTAGAAGGTCTTAGTCTGATTTACAGCCACTTTTAGGCGCCAGAGATGATTGTTTTCGACAAGCGACTGTAAATATTTAAGAAGCTTTACCTGGGGAAGACAAAGTAAATAAAATGTAAGCTACAGATGTGTAGATACAATTGTTGAATGCATTTAATGCGTTAATTAGAACTGCAACAAGTAGGGGCAGATTTGACTCGTGATGTAACATTCAACTGTACTACAATATCTTTCTAATGTGTTTTAGTATAGATTCTGATGAAAACCTTTCCTGAATTGCTCGCAATGTGTTGAACATATTTTGGGAGTTGGCAACGAAACCGGCTCTGTAAATAAACGAAGTGGTGTAATGGTGTTTATCAAAGATCTTTTTAAAACCTTATTTTTTTGCCGCTTTTATAAACATAATGTAATATAAACCAAACTTTATTGTTAATGCTATATGCTGCCAATGCTGGAAGATGAATAAAAATTTTAATGTAATTACCCATTACACATATACTCGTAAATAAATAAATACCAATAATGTGGCACACCTACAAAATAAAATGTTATTATATTGTTTTGGCTCAAATGGTTTTATAGTTAAAGTTGTGTAGGTGTCCGTATTTTGTATACTAAACAGATTGAATTTATTCCAAAAATCAGGTTTGATATGTTTACTCCTTGTTCGATTAATTTTCTCCATTTCGAAGATAGTCTACCTACACACTGATCCAAAGCTTGTTTATATTAATATATTCATATACTTACCAAAGTGTGGAAGATACTACATAATGCTTTTTTTTAAATAACCCGTTTGTATTCATATAAGTAACTGCATTATGCAAGTTATAACAATATTGCATTGGTAATCAAGATGTGCATTGAATAAACAATGAATTCAATATGCAGTTTGTTATTTATTGCATTGCACTCTTCCAATGTTTAAAATCATTTTTTTTTTCTAAAGGTGAGTGCTTTCGATCTTGATATCTAGTTTAATTAAAATAAACTCCTACGTGAATAGCCTGCATAACTATACTAGAAAACAATACTGATTAAACTGTTGCGGGGTATAATTAAATTCACTCTCAAATTGAAGTTGATCTCACCTAATCATAAATATTCATAGCTTCATAATTAATTAGATTTAATATTTATGGTTTACCATTCCTGAGCTGCAAGCGGCAGAATAATATTATCTTTAAAATTTGTTTGTCACCGATATTACATAAAATTTGATTAATTGCAGATTTCTCCTTGTTAAGTGCCACAAATCAACAAGAAACCTTGTAATAAATAAGTATCTGAACATAAAGGTATGTGTTTATAAATTATTGTTGAGAAAATATTTCATTCTGAAAAATAGGTTAAAAATTGTTATGTAAATGTTTCATACGAGCCCATTTCCTTTTTAATTTCTAGGATAGCAACCATTTACTAATTCTTCGAAAAAATTTTTTTTATTTAAATGTCATCTAAAAAAATTATTATTAGATACACATTTATTTAATGTATACAACTAATTTAGTCATTAACCATTTGAATACTAAATATTCGCAAACAATAGAAAATCAATAGTACTCCATGATGCAACCGAAAAGTGCCAATTCAAGGTCGCTTGAACATTATTTTGAGGGACGAAAATATTTGTGAAAGCCAAATCGATGGTTTTGTAATATGATCTTGAGAGCTGATTTCAATTTAATACTGAAAGCGAAAATAATGAATATATGACATGCACTTTAAACAGGTAATTAATTGTAAGGCTATTCGGTACAGGAAAGTTAAAACCGTTTTTATAAAATTTACTGGTAAAAGTTTTAATAATACAACAAAACGTTACATGTTTTTCGTCCATCGACGGTTATTCACAAAGGTAGTAAAATTGTTCCAAAAAAATCTTTAAATTTAAAGTCCCGCAAATCGACAATGTAGTACCTACCTATAAGGAAAATGAAATGGACAAACACTTCAGCTAGACTTTCCCCGTACTTCACACATTCATAACTTATATACAGGATGTATCAAATTGCGTGTTAACTACTGCTGTCGAGTGGTTACCGTTTTTACCAGTTTTTAAAAAACCGGCTTCAAACCGGTTCTAAAAACCGGTTTGAAGCGGTCTGAAAAGCCGGTTTGAAACCGGTCTGAAAAACCGGTCTAAAAACGGTCTGAAAAACACCGGTTTGAATAAACCGGTCTGAAAAACTGGTTTGAAGAAACGGGTCTGAAAACCGGTCTAAAGAAACCGGTCTGTAAAACCGGTCTGAAAAACCGGTCTACAAATTCGGTCTCAAAACCGGTTCTACACAAAGGTCCGAAACGAGTTTGAAAACGGCATTAAAATCTTAATATTACCTATAATAACTATTTGATGGAATACCAGTTTGAAATATAACATGCTATAATAACTAATACACAACTTGGCTTTTTAATTTTTGTGAAAAGTCAAAAACGAGACCTAACTGTGTGCTTTTCCAACTAAACACTAAAATGTTTAAAAGAGATTTCAATTTTAGTGTGTAATTCTACTTATCTGAAATAAATAATAAATACCCACCTACACCTTATGCTTATAATTTTGTTTAATTTATTTATTATCATTTAAATGAAACTTAATTTTTTTATCTATATCGGCATCTGAGAAGAAATTGTTGAACTGAATAACGATTACGTCAAAACAAGTTCAATGAACGCATTGAGACCGGTTTTCATACCAGTTTTACGACAAGTTTTTCAGACCGCTTTTAGATCGGCTTTCCCAGACTGGTTTACTAGACCGGTTTTTCAGACCGGTTTTTGCACACCGTTTTTATAGACCGATTTTTTCAGACGTGTTTCTTCAGTCCGGTTTTTCAGGGCGATTTAACAGATCGCTTTGAAACGGTTCAGAAACAGTTTTTTTAATCGGTCAAAAATTGCGAAATCGGTTAACCGGTTAAAAAGTTTTTTTGACAGAACTAGTGATAAAACTCGCTGATGAAACCTGCACAAGCCGCATTTCCACAGATTTAACAAAATTTTTTGGGTAAGTGTTAGTCAACACCATGTTCTATTCCCCAGAGAGTTTAAAGTGCAGTTTGGTTATACAGGGTGTTTGTTGCAACGGTGCAAAATCTTAGAACTCTAATGTGTCATAGCTCGATTTATTAAATGAAATAGTTTTAGATAGTTGGATAGAGCTTTCTGCGCTTATCAGTATGACTACTTATTAAAAGTGTTTGGAATTTGTTTCAAATAAGTTTAAACAAAAGTTAATCTAACCATATCTTAGTTCCAAATTTAAATATGGAATGGGAAATTAGGAAATTCAAAATTTATAAACAAAAAATTTCTTTGGTGTAGTAGACAATATTCACAATTGTTTTTTTTTGTAAAAAATACCTTGCCTTCTATGATGTCTGGATTTCTAGAAATTACCTGATTTTTGCTCAGACTCTTATTTTCTCGAAAGCCGTTGGATTTAAATATATACATTATTTAGTAAAATTTATAGAGCGCAGAGGTCTCTATTTATGTATCTAAAAATATACAGGGTGTACTATTTGAAAAAAGTTATGTGACTTATGACTCATTAAATTTAGAAACCTTTGCACGCTGTAACAAACACCCTGTACAACGAAATTCAACTTTAAAATATCCGAATAATATTACACTGTCTTTACTAAAATTTAACAAACCACGAAAGGCAATTAAAAGCTGAATTAGAATGTGCTAAAACATACAGGGTATTCTATTAAAAAAAACGTAATTTTGTATGCCACTCTTATATGGAACCCCCTGTATAATTGAAGTAAATTTTAAAAAGTGGTTGTCTTAGTTCCCCAAAACATTTATTCAAAAAATTTTTTCTGTATTTAAAACAGTAAATAAGATATCGACCACAGCGGCAATGTTGATTCACCCTGTATAATTCTAATTTACCAATTAAGAAGAATAAATTTAAATTCAATATTGATGAGCAAACAAAATTCACTTGCTAAACTGCAATTCATTCAAAAGTAAAGTTTAAATGCCTAGATTGCCCCATAATTTGAATTGTACTTACTTCCTTGACTACGTTACGAAAAATGCAAATTATAACTAAACTGCAAATTCAACGTTATGCAATACATAGTAAACTGCAATTTTAAATATGTTACATGTCATTTACCTAATGCGTAAGAAATATAATTAATATTAAGAACGTAATTTATTTCCATGCTTAAGAGTCTGGAACAATCGACATGCAGAGTACGGTGTTCCATTAAAATTAATAATGTATTTTCCGTATAAACTAAAAGTCCGCTATTTTGTTATGTGTGCCCAAAATACTCGCCACCGAAAACTACGTAATTTTTACTTATTTACTACTTATGCAAATTTTTTCTATCGCCAATAATAAATTTGGCTCTGAATTTATACGCAATCTGTACAATAAGCTCGTAAATTAGATATACCGGAAGCATTTAGAATTCACAAGCATTTAAAACCTGTGCCTTTAATGAATGGGCCAATTGATCTCTTAAATTTACCGTTATTAGAAGTTTTGAATTAAGAAATCAAGTCATCTGCAAATATAGATAACCAAGACAAAGTCATAAAGTTGTATTGTTCCTATAGCAACACCAACTCTCTGCTTTTAATTTTACCTTTGATAATGACATGTAAACATGTCGATATACGTATAAGGTTAAAATAAATAAAAGTTGAAGTGGTTAAATATTAAAAATTTTATTTATATTAATAATGACCTTCAACGAAGTAAAGCTTCGGCTTAGTGCTAAAAACAAACTTTTGTTTACTGTTGATAAACACGTTTATGGATTCAGATTGTGTAAATTTTGAAATTTCAATATTTTTGCACATTTTCCATAATTTCCAAACATTTCAAAAAATTTTTATTTTTGATATTTCAAAAATTTTCGTGATTTTTATAAAATGTCAAAAATGTAAAAAAAAATTGAAATATTTTAAATTTATTAAACATTTCAATAATTGCGAGGAAGGTTCCGTGACGGTTGCCTGACAGCTTTTTTATTGTAATTTCCCTATAACTTCAAAATCAGACGACAAACTTTAGTGTTAATATTTTTTTTAATTCTGTAATTTGGCATGCTCTTCTGTGGAGTTTACACGCCATTTTTAAAACGCCTTGTATATTTGCATAAAAATTTGTAATTTTATGCAAATATACAAGGCGTTTCCATTCCTTTGCTTTGATGTTTTTATTACATTTTGTTGGGACTATTTCTATGATCTGACAGTAAATCCAAAATATTATTTATTTGAGTTTTATAACAAAAAAATAAACACCTATCTCTCATTTTGTATAAAAATGAAGCTATTTTCATCCCTTTTACAATTTATTTTTATCCTTTTATCCATCACACGACTGATTAACCAACTACCTACTGAACTACATTTCTGAAAATTAGCTCAACTACGAAAATTTGTCTTTTGTTAATTTTAAAAACATAACATCAAAAAGGCGAGGTAAGCAAAAAAATATATATTTTTTGTTACCAAATGGACCTGAGTAAATAAATATAAATTTCACTAATACCTTCGGTTTGCGTGCGGAGAATTTAGTAAAATACAAAACAGCCGAAGTTAACGGAGGGGAAGCTTTTAAAAACTTTTGTCTACGCAGTAGGTATTGAAGCAAAAATAGAAAAACCCAAAAATAGGTTAAATTAAAGTCAATACGTTTGACAGAGTTTACGACTAAATCCTACACGTTTCCGATTTATAAATTCAGGCTCGGATTAAACTAATATATGTAAATAATAAATAAAAGGCATTTTAGTAAATAAGTGTAAAGTTTAGACAAAACATAAAAAATTATAAGCTTTGATAAAATTAAAACAATAACCTATGGAAATTCACGAAAATTTCTAAACACTGATAAAATTTTAGAAAAAAATTTAACTCAATATTTTCAAAACTTTAATATAATTTAGGAAAATTGGAAAAAATACTTAATTTGTTTGTAACATTTGTTAGGTTTCTCAAGAGGTCCCAACAGATATAAAAAGTTTGTTACTGTAATTGTGAAAAAAAAATTATTTGCAAATTATCCCACCTCACTCAAATTCCAAATTGCGAAGATTGTTCAAAAACTATTGGAGATATTCAAAAATTTTTTGAATTTTGAATATGAAAAGTTTTTTAACTTTGTTTGAAAGAAATGCGTATACAGGGTGAATTAAAAGTATGAAGCATCGATGCCACAGCCTTAAATAATAACTTGACGAAATTAGGTTAACTACAAAAGTTGTTTGGTAGACAGTTTCTCATTATTGTAAATTAAATTCACTTATACAGGGCATTGACCTTTTAAGATACAATGTGCAACTTTGTTATTTTAAATGAAATACTCTTATATTTTACATTTTTGAATGCGAAATTTAATTTTCTATAAGATGGTGCAGAAGATTTCTATACCTAAAATGAACGATTCTTGAGATATCCGCGATTTTTATTAAACAGTAATACTGACTAACGAAAGGTTTTTTTAATTGAGATTTTTACAGCGTGTATGCAAGGGACCACTATAATAAACGCACCGTTGAAAAGGCATTCGAATTGTACAAGGTGTACATTTTTTTTAAATAGAACGCCCTGTATTTTATGACATCATCTTACGGGAATTTATTTTTTTTCTAATTTCATAGACCATGTCCTAAGCCAAAACTAATAGTAATTATATTTTTAAGATTTTAATGGTTGTCGTAAAAAACAAAATCTTGATACAAACTTTCTCAAGGAAATTAGGTTTCTCGTAAAATGATGTCATAGTACACAGGGTGTTCTATTTAAAAAAAAATTGGTGTATGGTTGTTTAAAGGTTTTGCAAAATTACACCATCTTATTCAAAACTGTAATAATATACAGGGTGTTCTATTTAATATAACAAAGCTGTTTATAGTCCCTTGAAAATTAAACACCCCGTATAAATAAAATTAATTTACAATCATGCAAAACTATCTACCAAACAACGTTTGCTATTACTTACTTTCGCAAAGTTATTATTTATGACTGTGACGTCAATATTCCCTACTTTTGATTCATCCTGTACAGTAGTAACAAACTTGTAATAATTTACAAGTTTTCACTGTTTTGGGAAAAACGTATAAAAAATTTTAACCTCCCGAAAGTTTATGGTGTGAAGAACTATTAATTTTTTTAAATTTGTTTTCTTTCTTCTAAAATTTTCAGCAAAGGCAATTTAAGGGGTATTTAAAAGAAGCAAAAAATAATATGCAATTTCTATAATTTGATATACTAGAATTTTCTCTCTGTACTTGTAATTTTGGAAGATTGTTATATGTACTAAAATAACTAATAGCTTCAAATGGAACAGTTATACATGGAGTGTGGGAGTTTGAAAACGAAGAGTATTTTAAAAACTTTTATACTAGTGCTATCGAAAAAACAATTTTAACCGGTTAACAGGTTTCAATTTTTGACCGGTTGTTAAAAAACCGTTTTTGAACCATTTTAAACCAGTTCGATAAACCGGTTTAAAAATTCGGTCTGAAAAATTGGTTAAAAAACGTCTGATAAACCAATCTGAAAAAACCGGTCTGAAAAAACCGGTCTAAACCAATCGGTCTGAAAAACCTGTCTCAAAACCGGTCATTACATTACTCATGTCGATATACGCAGTGACGTAGCTATGGTCCGAAGGTTCGAGCATTCTAGGTCGTTTTGGGGCCCCCAAACTTCAACACTATGTATTATTTTTTATTTGCCTAAGGATGGCACGACAATATCGATGCGGGGGGGGGGAGGTTTTGTAGGCCTGTTTTTCAGACAGGTTTATTAGCCCGGTTTCAAACCGGTTTTTCGAAACGGTTTCAAACCAGTTTTTCAGATCGGTTTTACGAATCAGTTTTCAGACTGGTTTCAAACCGGTTTGTAGTAAACTCATAACCGATGGTTTCCGTAAAGAAAATTAACCGGTTAAGCGGTGAACCGTAATAAGTCGACAGCACTATTTTATACCTATTTTCTAATAATATTTTAATAAGTTTAGGGGAACGAATAGAAAATTTTTCACGGAATCCACATATTATGTTTATTTAAAACAATAAATTTAAAATATCCAGTCGTAGCTTACATAGTCAAATGAGCTCAGGTCAGTTCCGGGGTCTGCAGAACATCTTAGATTTATGTGTAATTGGGCGCAATTGGCTAAGCTTCGGTTCTGGTAAATTTGCCGGGCATATATGTATTTCACGACAGGAGTTTTCTGAAAATACTGTAATTCGGCATCCATCTGAAGTGCTATGTCCTATCGAAGAATACTATGCCCGCCCATAAAAGAGGTCAGTAAAGTTCCAAGCAGCGGCAGCGGTAAATTAAAAGTTCCCTGTTTACATACAGCTTTATCACCTTTTTAAATGGCGACTCCCCCCCCCACCCCGATCTCTTTGGTGTCCCGTACCCTTAATCCGGTACTGCCAAAATTCTGCATACGTAAAAAACCCATCGTCCCACAAAGGGAATATTAAAAACAGTAAAATTTGAACTGTACTTAGCAACTTCATAAATTACATATTATACTGTTTTATGTTTGCTTATTTAGTATTAACTGAATTTTTGGAAATTAAGTTTAAAATACCAACTTCACTTGAGACATATTTATTGCTTTGCGTAGGAGTAGCTCTTACATCAAAGCACTAATTTAAAATTGCCAAAGAGTATGTTATAATGGCTTATTTAGAGAAGGGTAGTAGGTGTCGGTCAACAAACAGGAACAGACCGCCAGACTGCGTGACGCCTGTTCTGTGGGTGGACTGGCGGTATGCCATAAAACCCTGGGTTGTCTCACTTTGTAGCATTTCACTTACACCACCCTCAATGTTACCGACATCTATGCTTTGTACCTGTTTCAAACTGTGACGTAAGTTGCTAAAATAATTTTTATTTATTTATATTTTAAAATTTAAAATGTTTATAAATTTTTGGATGCCAAAAAGATATTTTTAATTTTATAGAAAATGATGTAAACGATATTTTCTAACTAAAATACATTTGAGGAAATCCATGTGCGAGAGTTCGAATCTCAGACCGTTCACAGATGTTTTAGGCATAGAAATCAGCAAGATAACCGTGATAATAGCAAAATTTTACCAATGAAACTAATTAATAAGGAATACACCTACCATATGGACCGACAAGCAATTTCTGCAAGAAAGAAATGAAACAGTTAAAGAGGTCACGAATTAAAATTACAACAATAAAAATTATCTACAACTTCCTTTAGTGGGGCGACAAGACGGTCAAGGGAGATAAAGGAGCCACAAATTCATTAATTTTGGTCATCGATCCGGTTGCAATAAAAAGGTACAACTGTGTAACACACTTTGTTTAAGTTTCTCCTTGATTAATGGCCTGGTTGTGTTTATTTTCCGAGATATTTTCAGAAAGCTTACACGAAAAGTTAATTATCAAGTTGAAATTTAAGAAGTAGACGTCTATACATCCGGAATAAGATTATAAACACTAACACACTCCGATTATAGTTAAATCATTATAATATTTATAATAAATAACTTAGCAGTTTATATTGGCTTACCAGTAAAATCTGGAACTGAAATGTGAAAGCAGGTGCATAATGTTCATGTTCCTAATAAGTAATGTTACTCGTAGTGTTGCAGGAACAACTACCGTACCTTGGCATTGTATTAAAAATTACAAACATGACGCGCTTGAACTTTTCTCACTACTTCCTTCCTTGTCAATTTTAACATTAAATTTAAAAACCGCCTGTTCTTTCTGAAGCTTTAAGGATGTACAAGATTTGTCGATTTTATGGTTTAGCAACCCAGAACAACTAGTTTCCCTGAACTGATCACAGAACGTCTAGTCTAACTAAATAGTGTTGCCTCTTCAGTAAAACCATATAAAAACGTGAACACTGAAAAATAAGTAAAGTAAAACTGCCACCTTTTCCCACTTGCTACGCCACTGTGCACCCGTAGATAAAAAACAATAATTGCTACGGCTCTGAGAATAGTTATTTGTATTATAAGTAAAGAAAAGTATTGTTTTTCTTTACGAATCGCGATCTTTCAAATCGAGGCGCGCCGAGATTAGAAACGCGATGAGTAAAGAATAAAATAATAATAATATTATGTATATTACTTTAAATTAATGTACTAACGTTAAAAATCCATTTAATGACACCAAAAATTATATCTTAATGTTTGAATACAATTCAAGTAAATTAGGTAATGAAAATATAAAAATTATCTTTGTAAACTACAAATAAATTAATTTCGGACATTAATAAATGAATAATTGTTGTCAGAAAAATGAATTTGACGTCAACAAATGGGTTTTTGACGGAAATAGTACATTTCGGAGCTAATAATTGATTTTTGACGTTTGAAAGTGGTGCCATCGAACGGAATACCTACGGTAGCAGTGTGGACTACAATCATAATGCAAATATTGATTAATAAGGAGTCCTATAAGCCACACATGGTGCACTGGTTATACATTGCAGTGGTAAGACCCATGATAACCTACGGCTGCCTGGTTTGGTGGCCAAAGGTCGAACAAAAGCAGGCAATTGCAAAACTCACAAAGTTTCAGAGGATAGCATGTCTATGCATAACAGGAGCAATGAAAAGCTCACCCACGGCAGCCATGGAAATAATGCTAAACCTACCCCCCCCCTCGACATTTTCATCAGGGGAGAGGCCAGGATGGCAGCATACAGGCTGCCATGTAACATGAACTGGAAAACCCAGAATAACCTTGGGCACACCAGAATCACAAATGATATCGCAAACCCTCTTTTAAACATGGGTAGCGACACTATGATTCCAAAAATTTCATACGACAAACCATTTGAAATCCAAATGGACTGGGATCAATGGCGTCGTAGGGAAGAACAGAATCCGTCAAGAGGGCTGATCTGGTACACAGATGGGTCTAAGATGGATAACGGGTCAGGTGCTGGAATACACGGCGAAACCCTAAGGCACAACATGCATGTCTCACTGGGGCAAAACACCACGGTATTCCAAGCGGAGATATTCGCTCTGGGAACCTGTGTCTGTGAGAATTTGAGAAGGCAAACCAAAGGCAAACCTATCCACATACTCACTGACAGTCAGGCAGCCCTAAAGGCATTAGCATCAAAGCAGATAAGATCCAAGCTAGTCTGGGAATGCCTGCAAAACCTGAAAACCCTGGCAAAACACAACCAAGTAACACTGGTGTGGGTGCCAGGTCATAAGGGCATAGCAGGCAATGAAAAAGCAGACCAACTAGCGAGGAAAGGATCTGAGGCAACCTTTATTGGTCCTGAACCAGTACTAGGTATCACAAAGGCGACAGCACGTGGGGTAATAACTGAGTGGATCAAACAACAACACCAGCAATATTGGAACCACGTGCAAGGACAAAGACACAGTAAACTGATGATGGGAAGACCATCTCAGACTCTAACAACTGAAATACTGAAACTCAACAGAAATAATCTTAGAATTGCGACGGGGCTACTAACCGGTCATTGCAGTCTAAGGAAACACATGCACAGAATGGGCGTATATACAGAAGAACCCATATACAGACTCTGTAATGAAGAGGAAGAAACTGCCTCTCATGTAATCTTCGAATGTGAAGCATTAAACCGCCGACGTCACAACCTGTTGGGCGAAATAGACCCACAGGTAGGCATACCGGAAAAAGATCTGGTCCACAGGCTACTAAACCTAGTAAAGGGTCTTAACCTGTTCGCCTAAATCAAAACGCAAAGGCAGAGAAACACAATAGGCCTTATTGGCCGGGGTGTTCAGGGACTCACGAAACCGTGCTCTGCAATTGCTACTACCAATAACCTATATGCCAAAAGAGAGGTAGATCTACACCGACTTGTCAAGTCACACTGCACAATAATTATTAATAATGTGGTATGCGGACTAGAGCAAATGTTCTTTGGTATAAACCTTGTTTAAACCCGGCATAAAGCGCACTATTGTGGGAACTAAATCGGCCATGGGCAAGTAGACCAACAAAGACTTTGCTACTACACTAGCTACACCATTAGATGGCAGCATTTTTTGACGTCAATAACTTTTTTAACTTTTAATTTCATACACTTTTGATGTGCATCACCTGAAGCATTTTGTAACCGAAATGATGTACTATTACCATTACACAACACTTATAAAACTAAAAAAATGTTGTAAGCTAAGGTAAGGATAGAGGTTGTGATCATTGTCAACTGTTCCCTGATATACAAAATTGTTTGTTTTAATATTACCTAAACTTGCTAAAACATGGTTTTATGTTCTACACATACACCGATGTAGTTGAAAACTCCCGTTTTTCAAACATACAACTTTAATATTCTGTAAGCAACTCTAGTCCCTAACGGGCTGTCATCTAGGAGAACATCGTATAATGTATAGTGGTCGGCACATACACTCTTGCTTTACAAAAACCGGAAATTTGCAAACTACTTCTGTAAAATAATTTCAAAACCAGTGTTTTGTTATTTCCGAAAATTCTGAAAATGTAACATAACCTCTTATTCTAGGGAAGGCTTCAATTTCAATTTTTATTGACGTTTTTTTTTTAGTTTCAATTATTTTAAAGGTTTCGTTTAGGAAGTCGTGTATTTTTTTTACATCTGCACAGCCTTGTTTCTTTTATTTTTTTTGTCCCGGATTTGTCATTATTTTTCTTACTCAAAAAAATATTCAATTTAAGAGTCTTGGAAACGGCTTCTTTGAGTTGTTTCCCTAGCAAGGTTAAACATTTTGGTTGTACATATTGGCAAGGTGTCGGAATTTTAAAATGTCTCAAGAATAAAGTAGAAGTGCATTTAAATATCAGACCCTGCTCAAAATTATTTAAAACATTTTACTGGCACTTTTCCCCCAGCTTTTAAACATTTCAGAAAATATGCTAGGCCAGTCGTTTTATGTGCTTAGTTATTCTAAACTCTACGGCAGGTTAATTACCACTTTGCTTACCTACGTATGAAATGAAGAACATCGTCGTGGTAAATAAATTCTCTACTATGACTTACACTTGTTAGTTTAGTGATTAAGAAAATTGTACCTTGGAAGCTGCTAAAAGTAAGAAATTGTATTTTGATTTAATGTGGGCTTATAAAGCAGTTGAAGTAATCTACTTTATTTCACCGAAATAAATATATAATTGCATTTTATGTTTTTTTTCTGTAGACGCACATATTCGAAACTTTTTTGTTAATTGTTTGTGTTGATACAGTAGGCATTTACTAGGGCGGAACTTAATTTCAGTTCTTTGTTCTCGCGTTGCCTACGTTCAGGTACTCACCAATTCAACACTCATAATAATTAAACAGCTATTATTGCTTCCATAGCGCTCAAGCGGTGTTACTATATTAAGCTCTATACTTCAGGTTGAGTTGATTGAGAGGAAATTACATTTTCTAAAAGTAGTATAAAGTATAAAAACTTCCAATAATTCATAAATTGAACAAAATAATTGTAAATCTTTCTAAATGCTATAATCATTTACTAATATCGCTATGTTGGAAGTAGTTATTGTTGATTATAGACACAAAGATAAGTATGTATGTACAAGCTGATTTTTTTGTCTACTTGGCTACGTTACAGACAGCACGTCTACAATTATAACGTGTCTAGAATCTGAAGGGTGTAATTAGAAATCTTTTGTCGTTTTGTCTATCACAGCAATATAAGTAGACATTTACTTAATTATGCACTTGTTGGACAAATTTTACATAAAAAGGGTTGTGTAGAATGGTGTAAATACCGATTTACTTCAACAGGGCCATTTAATTCCAAATATAATAAACCAATAATTTATGCAAGCAACTTAATACAAAATCAGGCATCTACAAATTAAATTGCTCGTATTGTAATTCGAGTTATATAGGACAAACAATTAGAAATTTTGATATTAGGTACAAGGAACACGTACGTTGTTACAAGTATAAACACCCCCATAAATTCAATTACGCTAAACACTTATTAGAACACAATCATTCAATGACATCTAATAACACTATAAAATTTTTAAGTTTTTGTGATGACAAACGTAAGTTGGATACCCTAGAAGCATTTGAAATTCATAGACATTTAAAATAGGTACCTTTAATGAATGAACAAATTGATCTCTTAAATTCACCGTTATTAGACGTTTTGGAATGAGAAATCAAGCCATCTGGACGCAGATATAGAAAACCAAGATCAAGTTATGAAGATTTATTGTTCCTACAGCAACAGCAACTGTTTACTTTTAATCTTGCTTTTGAAAATGACGTGTAAACACGTTGAAATACGTATAAAGCTAAAATACAAAACCTGTTGGAGTTAAGAATTGTTTTATTTACAATAAATTAATTAATATAACCTCACTGAAGGTTATTAAAAGTTCGGCAGATGCAGCCAGATCGTATTCTCAAAGAATATGTATAATAATATCTCGCACACATCTAACATTCAGCATTGACAATATCACCAGTACTAACATGAAAAAGAAGAAGGTATACTGCGCTAACAAAGCATGTTTAAAAAATAGTACTAGAGAGGCATATTCCCCGTGGAAATTCCACGTATGCTGAGTAGTTAACTCTTTGAGTGTGTTACAATATTATCTTCTGTAAACTAACTCAATGTATTAAAAGCCCGTGAACAAAGAACAGGACGTCCATCACGTCGAATACTTGTTAAACTGACAATGGAAATCGAATTCCTGTCAATATACTCACCATTCCGAATCCGTGCTCCCGAAAGACATGAGATACATAAATTTGAAGTATATTGGCATTCCGTATCACCCTAGCATACTGCTAGTTGTCTCGACGGTCTGTACCAATTTTCATTTGACGACGACATATCAACACATCAACAATTACATATACAATAAATCATCAACAATTGCCTTATTTCTTTAAGATATTTAAAGGTTGTATCTGGACGTCCACCTAGGGGATACAAACATACCGGCCAGTGGTAGAATTGACTTTACTGCTACTATAAATAGTAGTAAGTAGGAGTGTAAATAGAACTGACTTTTATTTTTCATGCATTTCACATATGGAACCATGAAACAAAGAAGGAAATTTACCATCTGTTGGTATCTGATATACCTACTGTAGTTTAAGTCACCGGGGAGGCCAATCCTCACGTCTTAGCGGAATAGATAATTCACAGTACTTCGGATATCTCATTACACTTTGATTGGCTACATTCAGATTATCACCTGTAAACCAGTTTGCACTGCTGCACCTCCGAAAGGTTTAATATGGGTGAAAAGCCGATCGCCTATGTCATTTGACATCGCGAGAATTTCATAGCACGTATCATGTCATAGGTTCCAAGGTTTTTATGCTTTATTTATCAATTTCTTATGTCAGCCCGTAGTTAACCCCACTTGTACAAGAACACCTGGCCAAAACTCGAGAGCTTTCATCTTCCAAACAACACAGATCACTGAAGCTATATACCAGAATATCATACTGATCATATGCTAATTAACCACTAGTGCACTAGATCATTTTAAAAATAAATCACACGGTGTTTCTATTGTGTCCACGTCAGTTTTAATATACATATATTCTATGATAATACATTAAAAAATTGTTGAAAATCTCGCTTCACAATATTAAAGTATATCCAAAGTCGGTTCCAGAAGTAGTCGTTAACTTTCAGTTGCTCCCGGTAGTACAAGTCGACGGACACTAAGTTTACACTATTAAAATAAAAGTAATACGATAATATAGAACACTCTTCTATGGGTATAATCAGTTATGTTCAAAATAGATCAAATGACACATCCTAGATTTTATCTTATAATACAAATAAATATCTTTGTAAAAGAAGATTATAATAACGCGGTAAAATATATGAAAATATAAAGGAAAGAAATTAACGCCCATAAACCGCTAAAAATTAAAACAATGGATCGAAGAATAGGAACCAGAAATACCAGAAGAGGAACAAGAAGCAGATATAGAGAAGAAAGCGGAAATCACTAAAAGGAATAGGAAAGAAACAAAAGAAACAAATGCAAGGGGAGGCGGAAGAATAAAGAAACAGTACTAAACTAATCCATTGATGTGTGGAGTATGCGATCGTGAGCAGCTTTGCATCACCCTACTTGATCCTCTTCCTACCTGCTGGCACCTGCCGTATTGCTTAGTTAGAAATACTAAACACTGATCTAAACTTGCTGCATAATTACATACCCCCACTCATAGACAAATTCTATTGTAAGTGAAAATTATATAAAATAAATTATAGCGATAAATAAACAGGCATTTTGTGCTATTAAAATACTTTGGTGATTTATATTAGAAAAATTTCTGGGTACGCCAATGCACAGTGCACACTACAAAGAAACAAAGGTTATGTGGATGTTTACTAAAGGTGCAGTTTGGCAGTTTTAAGCTAAGTAAAGCTGGAATTTCCAGATATTGTATAAATTATAGGATACGGCCAAATTGTCACTGGTCACCACACCCAATCGTTACATTTTCCATTATGTATTTTGTGGATCTATATATCCCACCGGGAAGACAACGTCTACTTTGAATATCGGCCGCAACAGCACCATTGAAAGTGGCCATAACGTCCAACGTAAACACAACGCCCACTCATGTTTAGCAGTCATAACGGCCACCAGTTCGACTTTCCGTATCTGTTACCTCGCACGCATTTATTAGTGATAGGCGGTGGACACAAAGGCCATCGTGTGAGGTGACAGTTAATGGTTAGTGGGCGATATAAACTTGCAAAATACATGGTAGGTAGGCGTTGTGACCAGCGACCCCAAATTTGTATGGATAGTACTTAAAACGTTTGTTATTTGAAAGAAACCTAAACACCATTAATAATAAAAATTGTCTTACCATATTTGAGCCACTTTCATATCCTTGACAATTTTGGCGTAAAATATCCCCACTACAAAAACACAAAATTAGTAAATCACTTTGCATGGACTTTGCTATACTATGGAAATTGTTTTATCACATTTCAAAAGTATGCTTGTGATTTTGTATTAACGTTTTGCGCATGAACAGTCATTTGTAATCACAAAAGTTATGCCACCATATCGGCTCGGCAAGCGGTGCGTAGGCTGGTTACCTGATACACACGACTCGCTCGTATACAACCGACCCGCCTAGCTCTAGTGTGCAAGGCGTCGCGTCGTGTATTACAAAGGTATTAAAAAAACAAAAACAAAAGGACAAATTCACCTGAGAAAATTTGATATTCATAGCTGTATGTGGCTACAGAATTAGAAAAATCGTATGGCCACGCTTTAAGCAACATTTTTTGGAAAATATCCTAAATTTTGGAAATAATATTCACTTAGCAGTTTTCATCTGTACAAAAATTCTTTTAGGTAGTAACAATGTGTCTCCCAGAGCTACTACAATACGAAATTTGATTCCGATTTGTAAGCTATTCTAATTGATAAAGCTTTTAGGTAAACAAAAAGATGCCTGCTGCCATTTTGAAGCTAGAAAGTTCGGGAAAATGAATTTGCTGTATGGTCTTCTTTTAGATCCCGCTTAGAACGTCTCTTTTTTGGTAACAGCACGTAAACAGGTAGTTACTTAAAAAAATATTTAAAGCTGGCTAATTTATAAATGCTTCTTAACGAGTTTGAATTAGGCAATGGGGGGGGGGGGGGTGATTATAGCCCCTTGCGTAGATCCGCGCCTGTACCTTATCACTACTCACTATTTCTCATTATGTGAAAAAATCTATATGTTTACAGTACAATGTACAAACCATAAAATTCTATTTTATTTAACATCATTGGGAGAATACGTATTATTATACAGGGTGTTTTGAAAAATATGGGCTCCCGTTCAGAGATCTTACCTAAAAATAAGACAAAAACTTTCTATAAATATTAGTTTTGACATACAGGATTGAATTCTTTCTCTACAATTACTTCAAAACATTTCAGAAACGGTTTGGAATATTCTATTAAAATTTCTCATGCCTTATAACCTTTTTGGATATAATTAAATTCCAACAAATGCCAGCAGGGGCGTACGTACAAAAAAATAAATAATAATGTATGCACGCCACTGTTTTTAATTTTTGAAATCCTTGTCGCAATCTGCATAAAAACTGTCTCTTTAAATTTTTATTTGTTTTTGTTTTTTTTTTAAATTACCTATTTAACCACACAAACGCACCTGGTGTGATTTTTGTAAATTTAATTGGATCCAATAAGGCTATGGTATGAAAAATTTCACAATATTTCAAGCCGTATTTGAAATCTTTTGAAATAACCATAAAAAATAAACATTTTAATATGGAAAACTAAGCTGTTGCATGTTTATAGGAAGGAAGTTTTCGTCATATTTTTGGGTGAGGAATTTGCCCTTGTTTTTCAAAACACCCTGTGCAGTAGGTGCATACGCTCAAGCACGTACATAGTATATTTTCCAACGTAAGATTTTTCCTAAATACGCTATTTTTCTGAAGCATTTAAATTACACTGAAATAAACTGTGTATTATTATTATTATTAGACTTTATTGCTGTAACATTTTTAATTTTCCGTATGGCTTTGTTAATACTTTCCTACAGAACGAGTACTGCAAAATATTCCACACAAAGTTACTCCTTTTGATACGAAAATTTATTCCAAATGCCACCTGTTCAGACTTGTAACGGTAAGAAATTTACAAGTACACAAAAGCCATCCAAAAAAGGTGCATCATCCACCTGCATACGTTACCTGCAACAAAGGTTAGAACTACCTGCTGCAGTTTTCAACACAGGTAGCAAACCGAAAGTTAATTTTTATTCCACAATAGGACGGATAATCGACTAACCCGCATCATCCTCTAATAACACTAGTTTTTTATACACGGAAAGATTTTTCGAGCGATAAAAAAGGTTTTAAGCGTTCCCAGCTTTAAACCTGAACTGAAAGATAACTAATCAGTTAGATCAAACCGTGTACCGTGAACGGTGGCAAATTACAGGTAGTTGTAGTTTTTTTGTTTTGCTAAATGATGCAATAACGTTTTAAAAGCTTAATATTTCTTTATCTATAAGTTCGAGCTTTACTTCGTTGAAACTCATTTTAATTTGTTGTAAATAAAACAATTCTTAACTTCAACAGGTTGTTTATTTTCGCCTTATACGTATTTCAACGTGTTTACACGTCATTATCAAAAGCAAGATTAAAAGTAAACAGTTAGTGTTGCTATAGGAACAATAAATCTTCATAACTTGATCTTGGTTTTCTATATCTGCGTCTAGATCACTTGATTTCTCATTCCAAACGGTGAATTTAATCTCTTAAATTCGCCGTTATTAAAAAACCTGTTGAAGGAAGTTAAGAATTGTTTTATTTACAATAAACTTAATATTTCTGTTCAGTTCCAAGTCCGCCGGATAAGTTTTTATTACAGGTATTCAGAACACAGTTTCGCTGCTGAGATTGTTTAAGACAATTTAATTTTAGATCTACGCCCGTTACAACAAAGAGCACTTAAAATAGTGCATCGTTAAAACAGTTTTACATTAAAATTTAGTGCACACGTTTTGGCACGCAAACATTAAGTTCGTGGAGGTCAAAACTAGGCTACATATAAAAGTAGGAGATAAAACATTTTATGTTATTTTCGTGACATTTTCGGATGGATAAATGTACAGACATTATCTAGCTTTCATACAGTTTTCGACACACGATTCTGACCTAATGCAGCAAAGAAGAATGGGAACAAACAAGTCGAAGATAAAAAAGTCATAAAAAGAGCCTGGTAAATATTTGTCATTGAATAATTTAATACAAGGAAAAGAATGACTGCAGGATGTTTTATTAAAGTACATAAAATATTATTACAATTTAATTAAAGTTTTAATTATTATTAATAATAATTAGATGTAAGTAAATATTTACTATAATTTTCCGTAAAAACTTAAATTTTTGGAGTTGCATTAAATTTTTCAAAAACCGTGTTTTCAATAGAATGCCATAAAAATAAATAAACATCTCATTCTATCAGTATTACATCATAACAGTTTTACAAATACTTTTTTACTGCTATTAACTAAAACTTTTACAACTTCCTTTTACGTTTGCACAAGTGATCACATCAAGAAGTGTGCAAAAAACTACAAACCTGTACGAATATTTCTATACTCTAACAATTTTTGACATTTTAAAAGCATTGCTAAACTAAAATTTAGAAGGAGCTATAAAAACTAGTATCATAAACCATTAGAAACAGATGTGAATGATGATAATAAATAACTGTAAACTTAATACAGCTTGGTTGTGAACTGCGCTGGTTAAGTCCTTAAAATTCGTGTTTTTCAAGTTTTATAAAAGTTAAAAAAAAACTAGATTAAAAGCCAAATTTAATTTTTCCTTGTTCGTTTACCGCAATCGTCACTATCAAAACTGTTTTAATGAACGTACTAAATAAAGTTAAGATAATTGTGCACTTACAACTGTAAAAATATGCATTAGTTATTTATCAAAAGAAAGCACATTGATTTAATTCACCTAACTAGTCTGCTCGGAATAATCGAAGATACACTTATGTTGTTTTACTTTTTTACCTTCCTCGCTTAGGTACGAAGTATAGCTATAGAGTATTGTCATCGTCAGGTTGTTCAGCAAAGTTTTTTTCGCTATGCCTAAAAGAAAGGTACTTTTATGCCAAACAATTTTAACCTATATATTTTGACTAACAAGCAGGTTTTAGGGCCTAGGGAGCATTGGCGGCGTCTTTTTTATATCCTCAGGGGTGCTAACTGTTATTTTAAGCAAACAAACACGAGCTGCTATGCAGAAAGTTTGAATGATTGTCGTATATATTTATATATTTTAGGAAAAAATAAAAAAAAACAACAAATAATGTAAAAATATATAAAATAGAGAAATCAATAAAAGAACTTAAAAACTAAAACTTCTAGAGAAGATGGATCAGCGACTGAAATTATAAACCACGTAGGCTGTAATGATGCGTTATTTATTTTACTGAAATGTATTTTTTGAAGTTTTACCGTAGCGTAATTTAATATTGCGCGTTACCTCGGGGAAGCCGTGGAGATACAGGCAGCGTCCCTACTCGCTGGCCGTAGTTAACGCGCTCATTAACTAGAGTAGGAATCAGAAGATTTAGGTCCCCACTATGCGAGTGGGCTATAAAAGCAAAAATAAGACCGTAATTAAGATAGTTCATCATTACAACTTTAAGTTTCCGGTTCAGCTCTACAACCAACCTTCACAAAACCAACCGAGGTAAACGAACCAGGTAAATAATAAGTGGGTAAGAATTAGAATATTATGGTGCTTTGTTTTTATTTTACTATTGTATTGAAAACCTATTATTCCGTTATTTCTCTCTCTTTTACCCTCCATATTTCTAAGACCTGTCACAAAGGAATTTGCATGAGGCAGATTTCTCTGTTATCTCCCTTCTTCATGTGTATCATTTGCTACCGTATGCTACCGTTAGCTACTGTATCTTAATTGCTATTGTTTGGTACTGTTCGAGATTTGCTTCAGTATTTTACCTGCTACCGTTGGCTACTGCTTGCTGTAATTCCTGATTATTTTTCAATTCAAGGTACATGATTGGATTATTTCACGAATATTACACTGAACTGTCAAATTAATTTTATTTTTAAAACAAATAAATAAAACAAATGAGTAATTTGCTTAAATGGTTTTGCGATAAAATTGTATATCTGAAAAGTTTTTATTGCTCAAAATAAACACGATTTGCCACGCAGTTTAAGTAACTTACTCCGATTACTTTTTCACGTTGACGAGTGAATTATTTAACGAATTGTCAAGTTAATTGTATTTTTAAAACTAGCAAATAACACGAATTAGCTTCAGTAGTTTGCTTACATTTATGTTTATATTGCTTCCGAAAAATATATCAGAGTCGGCTTTTTAATTTCGGAATTTAAAAAATATGTTATCTCTGGAAAAATATTTAAGTTTGATTTAATCGTCGTTTTTCTCAGGGGTGTTCGGTACCCCTGATCCATCTCTCGGGGGTGCTTGAGCACCCGGGCACCCCCGCACTCGGCGCCTATGCTAGGGAGACAGATAACGTGAACGCAGCAAAAGTGTCTGTATGTGTGTGTGTGTCTTTCTGTGTGCTGTCCGTCTGTCTGTGTGTCTGCATACACTTTGCAGTCCAGACACCTTAACGCAGAAAAACCACATGTGGTTCAAAGAATACTAATTGCAATAGGATGACATTGCAAAAAATGAGAATAGTCCGCCAATAAAGGGGGGGGGGTGCTCTATGTCAAAATAGACGCGCTCGAAAAAGAACCTTAAATTCGTATTCCACGCAGGTCGAATAACCGATTTGCGCAAACGCGATCTTTCTATCGCCTCTCCAATCTCCATTGCCCTCCACTATCGATTTTTGTTTCTTCAAAATAGTACGAATTTCGGCTTCAAAATCGGTATGAGCATGTTAAGTGACAATAGGAACAAGTTTGCTTTGAGAAAACATTACTGAGAGGTTTCCTTTTGGTCGTTTACCTAAACAGTTAATTGAGTGATACGGCTATCAACCAAAGGTTTGTAGGACGTAAAAAACCGGTTTTGATATTTCAATGGAAAAACATTCGTTGCAACTAGAAGACACAAAATATCGTAGAAGCCGGCAACTGCATTAAAAAATGGGGGATGGGAGAGGAGGGGTGCTGTACTTCAATATAGACACGCTAGGAAGATAACTTTAGATTAGTATTCTACACATAGGCCGATCTGCACAAACGCGATTTCCCTATCCCCCCCCCCCCAGGTATTCTGTGACAATCTGTCATGCGATTTAACTAAATAGGTACTTATAGATATTACTTTTTTTCTGTATTTTTCAAATTTTTGTATTTTTGTTTTTTAATTTTGTATAATAGAACTACACAATTGTGTCATAATTAATGCAAGAATTATAAAAACATCTTTGCTCTAAACTATTAAGATTGATTTTGAAAAATAATACAAGTTTTAAAAGATGTATCAACATAATTGTTTTCTTGTAGCAGCCTTCGTTGGTTCTGCCTTTAGATGCACCACAACTCAGTTTTTAAAATTTCTAAAACATCTATACCACATGCCAAATTTGGTGATAATCGGCCAAGGGTTCCAGTTTCGGTCAAGGGTTATGGGAACGAACGAACCCACCCTCTCACAGACAAACAGCAAGTTTTTAAAAACCTTTTTTGGGTTTCTTGGATCTCAAAACGTTTATTTTTGTTAATATCCGAAACTTTTAAATTTGCTTAAAATCCTAGCTTTCGGTACTTCACTAGAACTATGGGAAAGTAGAAATTAAGGAAACACGTAGCGTAAATTAACTGCCGGAATCTCGCTGCTTTATGATAACGCCTCCTTGCACAAGTCCAAAGTTGCTGCTGCCGCCATTCGTGAGTGTGGCTTTTCCGAGGTCATCCACCCACCTTATAACCCTGACCTAGTCCCTAATGATTTTACATTATTTTAAAATATAAAGGGACAATTCAGGGGTAGAATATTTTTGGACCACTCACTAATGGAAGCAGCAGTAAATGAGTATTTTGAGTCCCAAGAAGAATCATATTTTCGAAAGGTCTGGAATTGTTTGAAATCTCGTTACGAGATCTGTATAAGTGTTAATAGAGATTAAGTTGAATAATAAAAAACTAATTCGTTAGTTTGTTGTTTTTTTAACCTAGTTAGGCTGGAAACATTTGGGACTCGAATAGAAGTCTTAGGCTCATTTTCCATTGCTTCTCTATGAGTATCAATGATTGCTGCAATATGTTTCGGTGATCGTCCGCTACCCTAGTTTCTGGCAACGTTTCCCGTACACGAAACAGTTTTACATACTAATTTAGGGTCTAATCTTAAATCTGTTTATTGGCAACGGCGGCTTCTGGGAATTAATTCGGCAGGATATTCTTCCAAGCAGCGTTGTAGGTGAATACGTCAAAGTTCCATTAATGTGCGAAAATAAGATTCAATAATAAATGCTTTCTCCTTTAACATACCATTATAAGTAATTAAAATTAAGAATATCGCGAAGATACACTGTGTTCGTTCTAAAACGTACAGATTATCATGATTACAGAGAAATAGCAACAAATAACAACAAAATAATTACCGCATTGCTGATTGCTAACAGTACCACGTTTAACAGTACAGCTGTCAACTCTCACAACCAAAATGGTCGTATTAAGCATAAGTAATAAGCTAGGACACGCGTTAACCTTAACGAAATCACTCACCCCCTGCACTTGACAAGGCTTTTTTTGAGCATCCGTTAAAATACTCCGTGCTTAGCATGAGTGAAATTTCTTCTGCCACAGTGCAACTTATTAAGCCTTAGTATTTTTCATTCCTTTAAGTTTGTTTTTTGTTTCCTTTTTTTTTTCGTTTTGCTATATTCAGATTCTTCTTTTACCTTTCATTGTTATATTCTTTCTACAAAGGTGTAATCTTCATTCCCTTCATTTATCTTATTTTCTTTCCTTTCCGCAGTAATTTTTATGCAATTTATTGTGCATTAATGCTACATTTTCCTTCTTGTTCCAGAAATGTTTTACGCTCGAGCATAATTACAACCTTTTTAAAAATTTGGCTACTTATTTTAAAACGGCCTATTTATAAGTGGAGACCAGGGACACAACATTCGTGTTGGTTTCGCGTAGAAAGAAAGTGGATTGTCCTATGCAGTCATGATTTAAAATAAACGTATGCATTGGCAACAAACTCAGCATGTGAACATACTAAAATTTGCTCCTGTTTTCTGTGTATGTTTTATTTTTACAAATAAAAAGGAATTTTAACTACTGTACTAAATACGTTGTGTAAACAATGCAAAGATATTAAAAATACGAATTTCTTTGTGCACATTTGTAAAAAAATTTAACAGTAGTTAAATCCAGGGTAAGTGTTTTGAAAACGTAAGTAATTTTACTTCAATAAAGTGTTTGATTAAAAAATATTTTGAAAATGTTACAATTTGAGATTGTCTTTATTATTAAAATAATAATTCAAAACATTTATTCTGCAAATAATTTAAATACTGAATATTTGCAACTTCAATATTATATTTATAATTCTAATAATGAAATAACAATGCATACTAGATTGGAGGGTAATTTCGAAATGACATGCATACATTCGGCTGTCGATAGCAAAATCAAGGGGAAAATCATGCTCTTGCCCAATTTGCTCAGAAAATGTAGTAGGCCGGGGAAACTTTAATACGGTGTGGTATTCGTATACTTAACTACATTTCCAGAAAGGTTACTGTCGTGCATTTACTTTTGCAATTTGTCATGTCGTTCCGTTCGAGCCGATTTAATCTTAGCAAAAATATTTCTCGCTGTTCTATCATTTACTCGTAATAGTTTTCCAATGTAATGCTACCGCAACAGCTAAATTTTATTATGTTCAAATTACATAAAAATTGTAATTAGCACAATTGTAGAAGAAGTTGTCTCGTAAATGAATTTTATATATCAATAAAAAACGAAATTATTTGTAGAGTAGATGCAAACATTGATAATGTTGGACAGCTAATTATGTTTTGGTAATTTGCATAATATCTGTAATGTAATATAGGAAGTAAGGTACCGGGCAGTCTGCCTGAATTTTCTATATTTAAAAAGTTTGTTTGCCAGTTGTTGTGAAAAAAATCAGAGTACCTACCTCCAGATTTAAAATAGAATTCCGGTAAATTGCTTGGAGTCATCTTTATTTTTTGCCTAATTTCCTCAATTATTACAAACGAGAAAAGGATGTACTGTAATTTGTAGCAAAAACAACGAACACTGTGTTAGCGTTGTATTTATACCATTTCGTTTTAAATATAATTACTGCCAAATTTAAAATTTAAAACCAGATAAATTACACCAGGACGTTTTGTTACTTATAATTGTATTAATTATCGTATCTCATGACTATTAAGTAATTGGGAGCATTAAATTAAATAAATAGATGAATCACTGCCGGAAATTTTACATAACCTACTAGAATTGGTAATAAACTTAATTAACGTAAGTCACAAAATACATGGTTAAATTTTATTGGCCCCTATGGCTCTATAGTTATATTTACTTTATATATACAGATAACTTTATAAAAGTCTATGTCTATTGAAGTAAGTTATTAGAAGAAAAAAATATTTACTTATTTCAAGCTACCGCGTCTTCAATTAGATTGACTATACAAACAATATCTTTACAAATAAAGGTAATGCACCCTGGGGCGCAAAGGCCTTAGGAATTCTTAACAGTTGATTGTCAAAATAAGACTTAATTGTGTATATACCATTTCTGATAATAAAGGTTTGTTTTTATTTTGTACAAAGGTATTTTTATTTATACTAATTTTATTATTAAGTAATAATTATATAAATTCATTACAAAAATAATTTAAGTAACAAAACATACACACATATTTATTACAGGTAGTTTCCTGTTCGTAAAGTTTTTAACGACAAGAAAGATTTTTTGTTTAAATTTTTTTTAAATTCTAATTCATTTCACATTTTCTTATAAAATAAAACTTCAAACCTTTCTTCATAAATTTAATATATAGATCATGCTATATGTACATTTCGATTACGATGTAATCATCTACAGTAGCAAATGCTAACTGTTAGCATTTGCTACTGTAGATGATTACATCGTAATCGAAATGTACATATAGCATGATCTATATATTAAATTTATGAAGAAAGGTTTGAAGTTTTATTTTATAATTTATAATATCTTCATATAACTCACAACATTGATCACATTTTCTTTACTTCTTAAAAGCCTTTTGTTTCAAAGTTATATCTTCAAGTTTTAACTATTTTTTTCTTCTTCGTTATGTATGTCGAAAACTAATTTTTCATTAATTTAAGTTTAAAAGTAAGACTTTCTACAGTTCTTTCATTCCACGTAAGGTGGTTTTATTGAAAGTGTAACGGCTGGTTTCCTGGTGGAAGGTTGTAGTGGAGCTGGACTGGAGACTAAAAGTGGGAATGATGAACTGTGCTTGCTACGGTCTGTTTCTGCTTTTATAAGCCACGTTTATAGTGGGGACTAAAATATTTCAATTGCCATTCTAGTCAATGAGCGATTGATTTACACAGAGCGGTGCAATAAATGAATTATTATCTACTTACCGTGATTTTTAACAGATCGGCTATGCTGCCATGTCACGTTCTCGAAGAACACTGTGCAGGCTTAATCTAACTGCGTACTTCTCGTAATTGTGGTGCTCTCAGACACATGAAACATTTATCATTCAGTATATCGCCAGTATTTATATGAAAAGCATGAAAATACACATTACTACATCAGCAACACCTGATCAAAATATGTTACTTGCGGGGAAGATATTTTCCCAGACGGAAAACCGACGTAGTCTCTAGTAGTTAACCCTTTGAATGTATTACAACATTATCTTCAGTCCACTAACTCTAACACTAACTTATCTAAAAACCTGCACGAAAAGAATAGGACGCTTATTACAACGGATATCGGTTAAGCGATTGTTAAACCAATTAAGGAAAATCGCATCCATGTCAATGTGGTCGCTAGTCGGGATCCATTCATCCCGAAAGACATGAATCGCATAGATTTGTAAAAAGGGGGCATTCCGTAATATCGTCTGATATACGATCAGTGGTCACTAGGTAATACTCTTTGATGCAGTAAGTCACATCATCAATTAACTAGGTCGAGGAACCTCAATTAATCCAGCCGATCTAATTACGATCCAATCATGTAATTAGATATCTTGACGGGCTTTATTAACTCTTATTTAAGCGCAACAACAACAGCAACAACATCAGCAACAACAATAAGAAGAAGAGGAAGATCAATAATATTAACATTAAACAGTGCTCTCAATACCACTACTCTATACACAGGCGCCACTACATACCCCTTAACATGCGTACCAAATGGGCTAGTCAGTTGGAACGGCCCTTCACAACTAGTTACTACGATCAAGAAGGAACTAGATCACAAAGAACTTGCTGTAGGTACATTCTTGATTCTTGGATATCGCAGGCGCGGTTGTCAACACAACCTTCAAGTCTATATGCGCCACCACCACCGAGGATGGAGTTAAATCCACCATTATATGATGGATAAAATTCATGCTAGAAAGCCGCAGCGCAAGAGCCACTCTCACTGAAGTGATACCGTGAGTGTGGCCGTCAGACGAAGCTGTCTACAATGTGGGGTTATTTTACCCTTAATGTAGTCCCTCGTTCTGGATGGCCTTCTCCCAGACCTCTCTGAAGCTGGCTTTTATACGAAAGGTTATACAAGCACTAAGCAAATTTCTACGTGAGGTCACTTAAAGTGCTCTGAGGATTGTGGAAAAACGGCGCACAACGCACGTACTGTCGGTTACTCGTACAAAGACCGATTTAATCCTTTTTACGAAAAAATAAGATACTGACTTTTAAAGAGCCACTACTCTTGGGAACCCCGCTAAGGGCTGCTGAGAAAGTTAAGTGTCTGGGACTAATCCTAGATGCCAAGCTAACATGGAAAGAACAATTAGAACAGATTGAAAGAGCAGCTGCCTCCGTTGGGATGTGCAGACACACCTTTGGTAAGACGTGGAGTCTTAAACCGTACATCACCATGTGGATGTACATTGCGATTATAAGACTTCTCGTTACATACGCTGCGCTTTTATGGTGGCCATTAATTGGCTTGACAAGTACAAGTAAACAACACAGCCAATTCCAACGACTGGCATGTCTAGGAGTGATAGGAACAGTGCGCACTGCACCTACGGCGGCTCTGAAGAAACTTCTGGGAATCACGTCCCTTCACTTAGTGATTTAGGCCGAGGTTAGGAAGGCAGTCTCTAGTCTAAACTGTAGACAGGAGAAAAAGTATTGGGGCATACCAGAGTCCTGTCACAGCTGACAAAGACTCTTGTTATTTTTAGTATGCAGAGTCACCGTAGGCTAATCACATTCTCTTTCTATACACCATACAAAACTGTTTTTTCTACTAAAGAACAATGGGCGTTGTTTGGTTCGCAGACGACTCAAGCACCGTACACGGTACAAGGGCGGGTGTTTATAGCGACACACCAAAAGTAAGACTTTCTTTCTTAGGCAGTACGCTACCGTTTTCTAGGCCGAGGTATATGCTACACGAGTCTTTATATACAAATACCGTTCAAACAAAAATATGTATATTTGTTCGAACAAACGGCTCTTCAGGCCCTGAGCTTTTTCGGGGTAATTTTAGAGCTCTGGAATGTCGATCAAAACAAACAAAACTCTGCACGCAGAACTCGGTAAAAATGCTGTGTGCAGTGTACACCAGGCCACCGCAAAATTGAGGTAAACGAGAAAGCGGACCTACTGACTAGAAGAGATTCCAGCGAACACCCGCCTGAACCGGAACCAATTCTGGCATTATCCCACTGCAATGCAAAACTAGAAATAGGTTTCAACCCAATTCTTATAAATATGGCTTTTACTACAAAGACTAAGGCTGGCAAAGCTCTTTATCGGAGGGCCTTTGCCACCGGCATCCAAAGATCCAATGGGCTTGCACAGTAGAAGAGGAAGCAAATTAAAATCGTGACAGGCCAATGTCATCTCAAGCAATAGTTACGTAGGATTTGTATTGTGAACGTTCATATTTGCAGGCTGTGCGGCGAAGATGAAGAACCATCGCTTCACATGTTGTGCCAGTGGGTCACACTGCGCCTAAGACACTTCAGATCCGGATTTCTAGATTCAGAAGAAACACGGTTCATCCCTTTAAGCAACGTACTAGCCTTTGCAACCGACACCGGCTTATTCAGGGAGAGCGGTACGCACAATTTGCTTTTGGCCTGAGTGCTGCAGGTTCTAGGCTTGTACCCCCGTAGAAGAAAAAAAGAAGAAACTGAAAGAAGATACACAGGTACGCATACCCACAAGTACCTTCAACAATTGAACACAGCCACAACATTGTTATTTTCATAGTGGCAATACTGTTTAACTTCACACAAGCACCTGTTGCAAATGACGACGTCTTAAGAACTAACCTGCGTGTCTCATAGTTTGCCAATAGCCCCTGAACCTCTTTCCTTGAAGTTTTTGCAGTTTTCTCTGCATACTGTGCTGCTTAAAGGCATATGAGTACATATTTTGACGTGCGCATAAAATCCTGGTCTAAGTAATATCACTATATTATATGTTGAGGTATTTTAGTTTGTAAATTTCGATGTCAATTAAGAGACATATTTCAGTTTATTATAGAAAGCTGCTAGCCAGTTTTATAATCAAAGGGTGAATGGGAGCAACCAAGTCGAAGATGTATATATTATGTAGTTGGTTCTTGATGTGAGTAAAGAAATAATTGGTACAGCTGGCTACGAAATATTGTTTCGGAAGTGTTGTAAAATAGTAATGTCAATGCGCAGTGGGGTAAAAATAGTTTTGATGTACTTCAACACATTATTACTTTCCTATAGTTTTAGTATAGAGAAAGTACTGATTTCATGAAAATTTTCAAAAATCAAGATTTTGACGGAAATACATGTTTTGGATATCCACGAACCCAAATAAATTGCTTTTAAAAAATTTCTGTCTGTAGGTGGATGGGTATTTGTGTAGTGCATTATAACTACCGAACGGATGGTCGGATTTCGATGAGCTTTAGAATCTTGGGGTATATTAAAAAATAACCTACAATATAAGATTTTAAAAAACCCGAAACCGGAAACGGAAGTTAGACATTTTTTTGGTAGTATTTTATCCGGAAAATAATTTTTTAAATCTGTAACCGGATCTGACCTGACCTGACCGGATCCAACGCTTTTTTTCCAAACTTTCTTGCATCAAAATGGCGGCCGCTACGATTTTTTGAAGATTTTGAATTTAGCGCCTTATTACTCAAAAAGAGGTTGACAGATCGGATTCAAATTTTCTATCTTAGTAGCCCTATAGAGACACAATGTTACTGTGCACAAAAATTTATAAAAAATTAAAAGCTATGAAGTGAAAAAATTAAAATTTTTCTGAATTTTTAAAAGAATATTACTCAAAAACTAGCCACACGATTTTTTTTAATTAAGTAAAATCACAAAGATGTAAATGGACTACAATTTAGTTTTCACGCTATACAGGCAAGGTAAATAGGCGATACATCCATAGCTACAAAAGATGAAAATGGCCAATAACATTCGTTTACTTTTTGCCCTTGACTACGGAAATTAATAGTGTCATTTACATTCGTAGGATACTAATTAAAGCAACAAGGTACAGATTCCAATATTTTATTTCAACAAGCACAGGCAACTTAGAATAATGGGGCTTTTAAAAAATAATTCCGATGACAGCAGTCAAAACGAACTTTTAAAAATATGGTTAAATTTCTACCTGTAGCGTGAAAAATTTAATAAGTAACACGGAATGTAGCGACTATTAACATTCTCGGCAAGCCACAAGCCTCGGCTTCGCCTCGGCTCGTATTTACCTACCTCGAATGTTATTACGTCTTTACATTCCTTGTTACTTAAATAACTATTGCGTCCCACCTCGTAAATTTTTCTTTCACTCCTTCTATGCCTTTTTGAAAATCTGAAATTCAATCAAAAACGAGTTACCAGATCGGGATGAAATTTGATACTAGAAATGCCCTTAGGCTACACAATGTTACAAACTGCTAGAATTGCTGAAACTGTGAAATGAGAAAAATATCAAAATTTTCACTTTTTCAAAAACATACTGCTCAAAAACTGGCTACACGATTTTTTTTTAATTTTATATGCTAACAGAGCTAGAAATGAGCTACAATTTAGTTTATGTGCCAGTCCACTACCATTTCTTTGGTGCAATCTATGAATTTTTGAAAATCAGAAATTTATGCCTCCCTCTTTAATAAACGGGGGACGATAAAAAATTTCTGTTTGGGCTATGTTGCTCGTGAGTAATAGTAGAATCAGATTCACTTAATATTTTGGTGCAGCAATATTCAGGGGGAGGGAGGCTAATTTTTTCCCTTCTTCCCTAATACTGGGAAACGAATTTGTTCTTCGATTTTTCGTTGTGAGGAGTCTTTTTCCGAAACATCAAAAACTTTTATATTTAAACACCCTACATTGAAAACAGTTCTTAGTTAGATGTGCTGTCATCCCTGTGATTAGGTATATACAAGTAATTATTTTGTATAAAAGTATGTATAGGAAAGTCCAAGCGAAGTGCTTCTCTCACCTTTCGAAGACATTGCTTATAATACCTCCCTCTAGCTGTACTTCTTATAGAGAGGAAGATAGCAAAATGGGTTAGTCAAAACAAAGTCGTACAACCTCAAATTGCAAACGTATTAAAATACAAAAGCTAGCGAATTTTGATACCATTTCATTTAAAACCAGATATTTTTAGCGATATCTGCAAGTGTTTACTTAACATGGGGTTTTTCCTTATATCAGTTTAGACAAATATATCTAACGGTAGTTGTAAAATATTATATTATATTTTTCTTAACACTGAAAATATATCTTATTTCTGAACAAAAAGTGATAAGAGTAGTTGTGTATTTATGTATTAAACAACACTATTTTTAGGTTGCCCAATATTTACTTATTATTTTTAATTGTTTTCACTTCGATAAATGAAAAGAAAATATTGTTACATGGTAGCGATGATGAAAGTGTTGAAATAATTAAAAGCAACAAACACACTTAAAAAAGTCAAAAATATCGTATATAAAATTCATCATACTTTTTTGATTCGGCGCCAATATTTACACAGTTATTACATTAACTTCCAACGCTTAAATTTTGTATATGCATTCGCCGTGTAAGTGACACGTGCAAACTTTTAATTTTAGCATTGTGAACCTGCAAGCTGCTAAATTTTTGATCTCGGTACTTTTTACGTCGCTACCACGAGCGTAAAATAAACTAATTGGTTCTGTTTTAAATCGTTTGTTTTTAACATGTTTACTACGACTAGGAAAACATATTTTAATGTCAAATGCAGCCACGTGTGTCCTCCTGTCCTTGAATAAACACTTATGGCTGTTTAAAGCGCCTCTCCTTCTAGACAGATATAGGTTAAATTCTTATATGAAAAATTTATTAACCCATTCATGGGTTAATTCTGGATTTTGGCACCTAAAATTTTTGCGCATTTATATTTATTTAGCATATGTTATTTTTACTTGCCCTCTTGGTTTTTTTTATTATATAAGTACACACCAAATTGTGTAAATAGTTTATAAGCTACATAAGTCGGGACCTATTTTTACGTTTCCGCATTTCACGTATAAAACAGTGTCCATTTCATAGAAATTTTCGATTTCGAACTTTTAACGAAGAAATGAGTTATGCAAGGAACGCAAAATAGCATTATTAGCGCAGGCAGTGAGTACGTTAATTTGTCCCTACATATCTTCTGAACAGATACGATGATCTGATTTCGATGAATATTGAAAATTCATAGGAAAAATCAGCTTAAAAATTAAAAACCGCTTTACGCGCCAACATTGACTATAAGGTCGTACCACTCTTACCACTGTACCGGGAGCATAACTGCATAGTACTCATATTATAAGAAGAAGAAAACTTTCATGTAACAATAATAGTATACAATATTTGAGATTACCTCGACACCGCACCGTAAGGTAGAAGAGGAAGGATTATGTATGTAATATTTGAGATTATTTAATTACATACTTTAATCTGCTGGCTATACATAGAGAAAGCGTTGAAGCACCCTCGTTTTAATGTTAACTTGGTCTGCACAACTGAGTCATGCTTCGGTCTACGAAATATCTTTCACAAGTTTTAGAGAATGATGTAAACTAAACTGTGTGTTAAAACTATTTTGGAAAAAGATTTCTTGGTATTAAAGGAAAACAGAATACAAAAAGAGAATTTGTTATTTAAAAATTGAGTGGGCGGGTAAAATTGACTTCCCTAAATAAAGCATGCACTTAAAAATTAAGTTGTAAATCTTATTTTACTATCACTTATAAGGAATTTGGCTTAAATAAAAATGTTTTATTTTTCGCCGTTTATTCAATAAAGGGGTATGAAATTTTGATTTCCAAAAATTCATAAAAAGCGTCACAGGGAAATTAGCAGACTGAGACAGCAACTAAATTTCAGCTCATCCCAACAACTGTCTTCAAAATTTCCAAAATTTTCCCTTAACAGTTTTTATTATTTTTAAAATGTTCATACATTGTAACATTGTTTCGTTTAGGGCTAGTGTAATAATTTTAATAAAGTTTGCCGATCTGGCAACTTGTTATTGAGTAAAATGTATTATCGAGCAAAATGCGACATGTATACTTTTGCTACAGGTTATGGAATTTATAAAAAACTTATTTTGTGGTAATGATTCGGACAGGGAACGGGAACGAGACCGATGGTGGCATGTAGTGGGGTAGCGTGAAAGGGCCAGGATACAGTTCGTGGAGTACTTGTCAGGACCAACACCACCGGAAGCCACCGCATCAGCAACTAGGCTTCCGGTGGTGTTGGTCCTGACAAGGACCGTTTTTACCTAGCGGAGTTGGCGGTAGTGCTTTGGCGGGCTTTTTCCCGGGAGGCAGCTTTCTTTTATTGGAGCGGTTGGCTGGTGGAGGCGGCCTGGTTGCTGGTGGCTGAGTGTATTGGAGATGTTGCAGGTAGACGTCGGAGAGAAAAAGTCAAGTTAATCTTGTGGTTCTTGTTTTCTATTGTTTGGCCCTGAGTTGGCAAAAATGGCTTGTTTTGATTATTTTTTTATTATTTGGTGTATTTTGTTAAAATTAAAAGGTTTGCGTTTTGGATTACAGAATACAGTTGTTTATTAAATTCTACGTTTTTTAATACCAAACACGGGTGGTTTGTCTTGCTCGTTGATAAAGTGCTCCAGTGCTGCGTGGTACTAAATAGTTTCCGCGGGTGCGTTGCGGGTAGGGTTAGGTATGTCGCGTGCATGTTAACCACATCGTATGCTGATGACTCGTGTTTATAGGTATAGCGTAGTTAATAGCGAACCACGCACTAATTTAATGTGCTGTTATTAATTACTGATCGTGTGGGGTGTCTACGGTTAGCTCTAATTATGCTGGTTTCGAGTTTTAATCGAGATCGCTACGCAGGTAGCGCTGACGGTGATATCCACTAATTTCTTTAAGTTTGATTTTGTTCTTCCTAGTTTTTAAATTAATTAGCTTCAAGGCGTTTCTAGGTGTTTTACGGTATTCTTTAACGTTGAACAAGGAATATAAATGGCCTTGCGGCGTTTGGGGCTATTCCTGGTTTGTCAGATATCAATAGTTGAATTTTTATTTCGTTAAATAAATTTAAAACTGTGTAATTTTTGGTTAGACAGATCGGGTGTCAACTTCCGAAGAGGTAGTTCAAATTCAACTTATTAAATTTCAAACAGCAAAAGCTTACAATTTGTTTTCTATATTTGATGATTTATATTGGTTGTCGTTAAATCTTCCAAGAAAATGTAAATTGTAAATTGAAAAACGTATGGTTTTTAAAATTCACATTTTTTAACGCAGGTATTTGAAGTACAAACTATTTTAGTTTGAATTGAAGACGTTTTGTTTGGAAACAAAATTAAAAAGCAATTTTTGGAAGTTGAAGTAACCGATCTACAACAATTAAATTGTAAGATAATATAATTAGTTAATTACAACGCATCTCTGGTGGATATGCGTGAGAAATCCGCAGGTTTATAAAATTTTATAATCAGTTTAGATAAACTTGCCCTTCACATACGAGCGGTATATATTATGGTCTCAAAATAGTGTAAATTGCATTCGGTTACACAATGATTATAGTTACTACGGTAACAATCTAATAAATGTTAGAGGAATGCTGTTATCAATTATCATCACCAGACAGCTTGCTGACTTTACTGATCCTTTAAAACTGCTAATATTGAGTCAGTGAGTTTTTTATAGTTATTTAGATTCTTACTATCGCGTTAGCATTACCAATATTTGTCTGGGTAGTGCTCGTACCTCTTACTTGTGGAAAACCTATCGTATGATCAAAAAAAGTTTTAAGGCGTGGCCATGGAAAAGAAAGCAGCTGTCGGAACTTAGTTCATATGTCACGCGAAAAATTATGTGTTAGTATGAATTAAGTTTCGACATGAGTTTTATTTTCCATGCGGAATTATTTGTAAGCACAAAACTTATGGACAGGCTTAGTAATAGATCAAAATCAAAATTTCTTAGGTAGGTGTCAATTCTGTTTTTAGCCAATAGTCATTTTGCTATAACACAATTTTTAAATTTAAATATATCAAAAGAAAACGTGCAGAAGACGTTTTGCACACATATCTTCAAGCATTCACAATGAGTTTCGTTATATAATTCTCGACCTTACATATCAATGCGGCATTGAATTTGTTATCAACATTCAATAGTTTACTCACGTGCTGCTATTTTTTTACATGCGTGATAAAAATTTAATGGATTTGATTACAACTTTTCAATCTGCACTCAAATGAACACTGAAAATTATTAAAAGGTAGTCGTTTTTGTTTCTTTTGGCTGTTACTCAACAACAACATTAGTTGCAACTACATTTTATACGTTGACATCTGGTGTTAATGTGTTTGGCTAGTGATAAAAAGATCCCTAACAAATTTGCTGTAACAAAGTCCGGAGTCTACAAGTACAATTTTATTTAAATTTCATTCCTACTACTTGTTGCCACCCATGAGTTCATAATAATTGCTTAAGCTTGTTTAGCTTTTAATTACACACATCGACGAAACATTTTGCACAACACGATTGAAGTGTTATTGGGAAACTGGTTTTTTGTGTACAGAGATATCATACCTTGTTTAAATTGTCTTGCCAAGCCAAAGAAAGCATCTTTGCAGTGTAGACTTTTTATATGAAATTTTCAGAATTTCAAACAATTATGCAAATCTCTATGTGTTTCTTGTATTTCTAATCAATTTTTATTATACGAAGGTCATGTTTATTTATTGTAGTTTTGGAAGATTTATTATGTTGCGTAAAACAATTCAGGTTTAGTATGTAAAAAATTATTGTATAGCTTCGTATGACATTTCATGTGTAGGTATATTTGCTTTACTCTACTATAAAAATTTAGCCTTGAAAATGAAAATTGAGTAAATTATCTCCTTGTGTCTGTCTCTTAGTTACAGTTGTTGCAAGACAATTTAAAATAAACAACTAAATTACACAATTTTAAGATTTCTTGTTCAAAAATGATGTAACAAATAATACACCATTTTCGTTTTTAGCTAGATAATAGTAATGCTAATGCTGTATCGAATAATGTAGATTTAAAAAAAGGGCCATGCATTTCGTATTTGTATGGACTTTATACTCTAAGAGATATTGTTACTTACCATATTTGCAAATGCATATTTGTATACCTTTGTACGGTCCAAATACTGTTGAAGTCGCACCATTCGTATCAATGCAGAGCGAGTACACTGGTAAATGCTGATTTTTTGGTTTTCTTAACAAACATTTTTATAGATACTATACAGGACTAAGCGGCTATTGCCCCAGGCATTGTTTTGTAATATTTTGGAAAAAGCCACCTCGGTATTAAAGAAAAACGGAAACAATGCAGTAAATTAATCAGTCATAAATTAGGTGGGAAACAGAAAACTAATCACTTAAATGTTGCTGCAAAATTGTAATTCCTAACTGCCGCCATTTCAAAGGGACAAATTCGTTTAAAAAATTAGGAAAGGAGCGGTAAAATAATTTTCCTGGAATATTCCTGCACTGTAAAATTAAGTTCTGAATCCTATTCTACTATTACTCATGGGCAATCACAGAGAAATTAGTAGACTGCACATAAACCAAATTGTAGCTCATTTGTAGCTCTATTACCCTATCAACTGAAAAAAAAACATTTTGCCAGTTTTTAAACAGTGCGTTTTTGAAAAAGTTAATATTTTGATATGTTTTCATATCACAGTTTTAGTAGTTCCAAAACTTCTAGTAGCTTGTAACATTGTGTATCTTTAAGACATTTCCAATACTAAATTTCATCCCTTTGGAGTAATTATGCCTCAAAAATTCATAGAAGGCGTCATTCATAGAAAAATTTACGAGCTGGGGCGCAAACCGAATTGTAGGTCATATTTAGCTCTGTGAGCTTACAAAATGTACAAATAATCGTTTTGCCAGTTTTTGAGCAATATTGTTTTGAATTTTCAAAATTTTTTATTTCATGCTTTTAACTTTTTGAATATTTTTGTGCACAGTAACATTGTGTCTCTATATGGCTATTACGATAAAATATTTTAAACCGGTCTGTCTATCTATTGCCTGTTTTTGAGTAATAAAGCGCTATAGTAAAAATTTTAAAAATTCGTATCGGCTGTCACTTTTAATTCAGAAAGTTCGGAAAAACAGGGTTGGATTTGCCCTAAATTCTTCTGTCAGATTCCGTTTTTGAATTTATAAAATTTTGATTTTGAAAAAAGCTATCAAAGAAACATTTCTAACTTTCGCTTCCTGTTTCGAATTTTTTTCAAGAGTTTATTTTGTCGGTAAACTTTTGATATATCCCAGATTTCAAAGTTCATTGAAATACGACCATCCATTCGATAGTCATGATGCACCACACTCATACAACATACCCACCTACATACATACCCACATACATAGCCACATACCCACCCACCCACAAATAGACATATTTTTAAAATTCTATTTTGAGTTCCGGGAGGTCCAAAACGTGTATTTCCGTCAGTAATAATTAACTTTCGCAGCAATTTTTTGCAATTTCCAAAACAATAATATTTTACAATACCACACTCGTTTCGAAAATTTTCTTTAGATTGGCCAGAAACAAGAAAAATTAAATTCCACAGACAAAAAATTGGGAGAAGGCTAGCCATTACAATTAAATACTACTGAATATAAACGATAAAACTAAAAAATAAATTATTTTTATGCAGTGAAAGAAAGAAGCCTATAACCACAGTTATTCCTACAGAGGCGTTCTGAGTCTAAGCGGTATACGAGTGTTGACTGACTACGTCACTCTTGGTCATAGCCTTGTAAGTGGCTGATTGTGAGGCCTATTTTCATCTAGTAATTGCTCAAAATACAAGCTATCATCTATTTTTTCAGGGATGTTCTGTTCTTCTTGGTCGTTTTTTAATGAATCTCTGTTAGAATCGCTTTTCCACGGCCTTTCATTTTAAAATTTTCTGTATGAATTTTTTTTAGGTATTCCTTCTAGGATTTTGTGGCCTTTTGTGTTGGAGTGCCTCCTTTCTTGTGAACCGTCCTGATTTAATCATTCACAATTTTTTCTATACCTTTTTATGATATTTTGTTTAGAAAATATTTGTTCGCTGTTACCTTTCCACTATCTTTAAAGAACCTTAGAACAAATTTATGCAATTATTGCCGGTCGTTACTCGACCCATTTATGTTAAAAATACAACAGTGCAAAGATTAACTAGATAATAGGATTAAATACATTATTTATGTGCTGCCGCCTGTTTAGTTTTAAACGAGACCTAAGCTTAAGATCTGTTTTAAATGAGATAATATTTTATGATAGCGTCTAAAAATAGTCTATCTAAGCTAGTGAAGCTAAGACAATAGGGCTTATTTTTCTTAGTTCTGTTTATCAAGGACTGTTCCTTTATTACAGTTAAATGGGATATCAGCTGCGTTATAAATTTAGACAGCAATTTTACCAACTAAAATGGGGTGGATTATTTAACGGATTTTAGGCCATAGCTGTAAAAGCCATTATTTTTGGTGCTTCATCCCTGCATGCGTTTTATAGCACTCATATAGCCTTATTTATGAGAATTCTGCTCATAAACGTTGGATGTGTGAGATTGCAGATGATTTATTTTCGGAGAATGCAGGGTGCCAATATAAGCCGAGAACGCAATCTAAAGCTAACTACCAAATTTTAAAGCTTGTCGAATTTTATACTCCGGTACAGTTGCGGTCAGGATTTTGAATTTTTTATTGCTTTGTCCCGTTTGCAACTTTTAGATATACACCGTGTCCACAAATTACTGACTACATTTAAAGTTTTGAATTGGAATTTTTTATTGCTTTGTCTCGTTTTGAAACTTTTCGATATACACAAATTATTGACCACGTTTAAAGTTATTATAAAAATAAAGTACTAAAAGAGATATCAGTAACCAGTTATTATTATTAGATTTATAACATTTCAATGTGAGTGTCATTGGTTACACGTAGCAATTCCAAAAGATTGGCATATGAGGCGTCACAGAAGCAATAATTACAACCCTAATTTTTTCGCGAAGTTCAACCAGGTTTGCTATAGGTGTACGATGCTTTACCGTAAAGAAATTCCGTTTTTTTAGTGTTCGGATCGTATCTAGTAAGCCATGGATATTTTGAGAAAAACAAAATTACAATTACTTTCGTATTTCTTATACTTATACCGAGATTTCCACGCTGTGCAAGTTATTCTGGACACCCTGTATATCCGCTATTTATCAACCAAGTTTGACTTGCAAAATACAGCAATTTTCCACACAAGTAACTAAATACCAGATACATATATCATCGTCAGTTTACCGCTGATGATGATAGCTTTGCTGTCGAAATACGTATCTGGTATTTAGTTATGAGTGTGGAAGGGTGCTGTATTTTTCAAGTGTTGTTATTCCACAGTTCGACTGTTTCTTCTCCAACCAACTTTGAAAAAGTTCTTTTGTTCTGTTCAGCATGAAAAATGCTTTAAACAAGGTACCACAAGGGATATCTTCCTGTTTGAAATTTTAAAGTTGAAGTTGTTATGGCTTAGAGAGTTAAGTGCATGGGGTTAAAAATAACCCCTATAGGTGGTTATTTGAAAATAAAAACTGACGTGTCCGAGAGTTTCTTAAAAAAGTTGGTGAAAAATGTTTAATGAATTTCACTCCAAACTTTAAGAACATACTGTATATGGTGAGCTGAAAAGTGAGAGAATTTCTCAAAAGCGGGACATTTTGGCGTCTCGCCAGCTTTTTTAAGGAAAACGGGATACGAGGCTGAAAATTAGGACTGTCCCGCCAAAATCGGCACGCATAAAGAGACAAAATGTTGCTACTATCAGTGATGATGTTTTAACAAAGTCATAGAATTTGTCAGAGATAAAAAAAAACTACAGCAATATTTTGCTTTAATAACATTTATTATCTTTCTTAAAAAAAAATTATAATTATAGTATTGATCAAAATAAGGTCGGAGGTTATATGTTAAGAATGTCGATATTGCAAGGAAGTAACGTCAAGAAAATACCTATACTGAGTGTTAACATAATTGGCAGGTATGTGGAAATATACAGGGTCATCCAAAATTGACTGAACAAGAGGTATAAAAAACATAGTTTTTAGATACAGGTAAGATATATTGTAATTTCGTTCTTCTTGATCGGAAATTTTATTTGGCCACTTTGAAAGGGATGAGTTTGAGAGGTTATGGTGGCAAGAAAAAAAAAGTAAAATCGTCGACGGTTGCCTATCTTAAATTTTTTCTACAATCGATCAACCTCAAAAATGGTAAAAATAAGTTGTGGGCCCAGCAGGGTAAGATTACAAGATATCATTCCTAGAATCCTGGATCTACAGAAAATAACCTACACCGATTTTACTTTTTCTCTAGCTGCGAGCGTACTTACATCGAAACATCTGAGAATTGGTCAAAGTTTTAGACTAAGCAGAGCGCGATTAAAAAATACCAACCCTGTATCTAAAAAAGTTGTTTATCTACGACTGCTTGGATAAGGACTTACTATGTCATTCATCTGCGTGAAGTAAGGAAGTTCATTATCGCACTAGTGTAAAATGAGTTAGATAATGAATTCATTACCTAACTCATTTTATTTACACAAACCAAACTGAAGCTTATTTTTAAGAAAACTAGCTGTTTTGAACAAACCGAATCTATATCGTTTCTTTTATTTTAAAACAAAAGTATTTTAATAGTGACTTGTCATTTGCAAATAAATCAATGCGAAATGCCAAATATCATTTCAAGCAAAAAAGACGATTTTTACAAATTTTGAGCAGTCGTAGATTAAATTTTGTATGTCATACGTGGGATAATGCATTATTATGGCACTCGTTTGAATACACGTCTCAGTCTAATACCTCGTCGTGCAGTTTTCAAACTCGTGTTATATTAACGCCTTTATCCAACTAGTTACATAATAGTATATTATGCAACGAATCTATACTAACAGCCATTAGAGAAGCATACACTATTTTATCTACGAGTAGTAAATTTAAAAAAATATTTTAATTAAAACAATTCATATGAACATGAACTCGAACTGTTTTACGATGTTAAGTAAGAAATGTCGACAACTCGTGTAACCATGGTTACCAAAAACAATGCTTTGCTGCTATTGATCAGTTTGGCTCATTTCATAATAAAAATCTGTATCGAAATGGGTAACATTATAGTAGGTATAGGCACTCTTGATAAATAAATTAAAACATGGGAGTAGGAAATAGTACATTATACACTAAGGGAGAGAAACGTCTTATTTTTCCTTAGGTGTAATTTGAAGACCGAGGGCGAAGCCAGAGGACTATAAATACATCAAGGGAAAAATGGCGGTTTCTTCCGAGGTGTATATACTATTTTTTCCACTATCGGGAGTAGAAACACTTTATTTCATAAATAAAGAATTATAATAAATCGGAGCGAAATTACAATATTTAGAAGCCTTTGGGATGTTCCATGCAACGTACCATGAAAACAGACATTTGCTTACAAAAATAAATATGAAATGAAATAAAAACTCCCCTAGGGAAATTGTATTCTTATTTCGTCCGTAGGGTGTAAATGCTTTACTTCTGTCACAGTTTTGATGCCATAGAAACCGACTTCTACTCCCGGTCGTGGAAAAATAAATACCCCTGTTGCTGTAATTAACAATTGTTGTAATAAGACGAGCAGCGCAAAGAATATATTTTTGTAGAAATAGCAGCCTTTACGCTTTACTTCTCTAAATGGTTACGTAAGTTGTGTGTTAAAATGCCGTTAATTAAATAATATAATTTCTAAGCACAAGCAGCTTGCGTACCCTTTTAGCATGACTCATTGCCAAAATTGGAGCGGCAATTTCTTATTTGCTACATCAACTTCCGCATAAAATGTAAATGATGATTTAAAAAAACAGAATTATTTTTATAAATAGTTCTGATATAGATTAGATGCCCTAGTTTGGTAAGCTTGGCGATAAAAATATAAATTAGCTTAAATGCTTAATTATCATACAAAAAACACACTAGAAGATAACTTATCAGTTAATTGTGTAAATAACCTTGTTAGTGTGTTATTTCTCTTCCTATTTTTATATTTTGTCGGGATGTTTGAAAATGGGATGTTTAACCACTTTTATATTGGGATTTAGATCTGCGTCAACGATTAATGTTTGTTAAATTAATTTTGAAATCATGAAAATAATAAAGTAGTTGATAAGCCTTAAACGTCATTCAAGGTTTTATATTATGTTTGTAATAAACTTATGGATTGATTATTTATGTATATAAGTATTATAACTAATTAACATAATGTTAGCTGTGGTATTAAAAGTTAAATTAAATTTCACGTTTGATGTAGATCTTTAATTAGTAAATTAGATATTTTCAATTTAGCGCAGAACCAATTCCCAAAAATGCGCATGCTTACATGAGCAAACTTAAAGGTGGTATCACAATCAGAAATTCCTCTGCTTTAAAAATTACAGATGATTATGACGGAAGGTTTTTTGTACCTTTGGTTTAAACCAATCTAGTGGGCCACCTTGCGGCCACCTATGGCATATGGCATCAGTTTTAGACAATACAAAAATAAACAAATGTCTGTAGTGTAGTTATTTAATAACAATTATTATGACAGATTACTTATTTTGAATAATTTGTTATGTCGCACTTAATCCACAGAAACTATTAGGCTTTCTGTATGGAAACATCTATATTAAAGCATTTGCTTCTACTATTTAAAGTTAAACCAATCTACTAGATTAATTTAGTACATATTTTATTCTTTTGGCTCATCACTTAGGTATAGTTGTTCACTACTTAGAAATAAATGTTACTAACTGTAAAAATTGTTAGAATTAATACTGACAGAAGTCTGTATACGGGATGCCGTGTTTCGAACTATTTTGATTCCGCAGAAACTTCATATATTTTGCACGGAACATGGCGTCATCTAGCGGTTTTCGGTGACTGTACGTATTAGCTGCAGTGGCATAGTGGGAGGGCAGTTTATGAAAGCATGTGAAAAATGCGCCGCAGGCATTTTTTCTTTAATTTGGCGTGGCCGATTTGAACGTATTTTAAGAGCACATGTGATTTTAGGGTATCCTTAAAAAAATGTAAAGTTTTACATTCCTCTGGAGTAGAATTTAAAATTTGGCCAGTAAAGTGACAGGTGATAACTTTTTTGATCATTTTAACACCATTTTTTGAGCTTTTAACACACTCACCTTAATTAATTTGTTTAAAATTAAAATTCATGCGCCGTTCTTTCTGATGTACAAAATATCCATCACTGGTTCATTACAGTTTGGAGTAGTAGTTAAAAGTTTTTTTTTCTTCTATTGAACACATTGCCAAAGCACACAGACTACTTTTCTGCTTTGCAGCAAAAGTTTTTATTTTCTTTAAGATTGAAAACACTTTCCACTCCCTGCCAACGTCAATGGCGGCTCTCGGTGTTTAAACGTTATTTTAACATTATAAACCAAATTATTGTATTTAATTAACTTAATCACACTGTTTACCGATTTTTCCGCCGATTAATTTAAAACAATAAGACTACGAGAATTTATTGAGTAAAGCACGTCTACATTCGTTGGCAGTCTGAGTTATTCTCCCTTCGAAATAATATTTGTGCGTATCCGAAACTTTTCCAATTCCAATTAATCGTGATTTGCACATCCGGTGGTGTTTGTTATGTCTTCAGTATGCCAAACTGCTGCGATAAGGTCATAGCGGTCAGTGGCCAAACTGGCGATATTACCAAGCAATTGTATTTAGTGCCCCCTACTGCCGTTGAAACGAAATGTAAATCGCCCATGCTCTGGCAGTCAGTTATTGTATCGGTAAGATGTCATATTTTGACATGTCCAGGCTACTTGCTATTTCAAAAACATTTGTTTCATTTTGACTAATTTATACTAACTTGTGCTACTAACGATGTCAACAAAATTTGATTTCTTTGATTTTCAATTATATAAAAATTTTAAACAGTAATAATAGAAAAAAAATACGGAATCGTAACAAATAGCTGGGAGGGCAGCGCCCCGTTGCCCTCTCTGTACCAGCCGCCACTGATTAGTTAGCTGGAAGTAATATCTTTGCTCATATCAACTGGATTTTTGAGGAAGGTGACGGATCATATCATAGGGGATCGAGTCTCAAAGTGTTTTGCTAACGTTTCGGCCACCTTCGACGCGTCTGTCAAATACTTTCCGTCAGCTAAGATGACTTGGGGAGAAGATAATGGAGACCTCCCTGCAACACTCCTTGTTTTTCTTTACAACTAGGAGACCGGAGTCGTCGAGGTGATTGAAGAGACGTAGTAACTATAATTGTAAATATGGACGAGAAATGCAATCGGCACACTTTGGTGGTTCAAAACCTCAAGTATGTCTTCATACAGTGGTTATGTACCACGAATCCACAGAAATTGTGCCAACGTCTATTTGCACATTGTCTGAACATTTAAGGCAAGATCCAGCCGCTATTGCTGCTCATCTACAACCAATAATAAAAAAAGCATGCCATGTTGTGCCCCATTTAAAATATGTATGTTTTTTTAAGCGACAGACTTCGCTCAATACAACAATAGAAAGATGTTTTACCTGATGGTTAAATTTGTAGCAAAACAGCTAAACGCTGAAAAGCGTAGATGAATTTACAGTGAACCTGGCCACGGAAAAGGGCTCCAGATGGGGTTGGTGGGTATTCAAAGAGAACAGCTGATAAAATGGTCGCTCAAAAGAGAGACATTCCCAATTTCGCCACACTCGCACAAGCACTGACAGATAATTGCAGAGGTAATAAAGTTTTACCTATAGACAGCAAAAAAGTTTTAGAAATTGAGGCCATTTTACCACCAAACATTAAACTTTTCAAAGATACTATGTCCATCCGAGAATTAATTTGGACAAAAAATTACAAAAAGTGCTTCAAGTGTGGAAACTAAGTGGAAGCTTTGAAATGTACAAAAGGCTGCATGGATTATGGCTTTAGAAAATTCCAAAAACTTGATTCAAGACAATATTCCTTTAAATAAAATACGTTTTCAGTTTAATTTATTTTTATACAGCTACTTTTCCTGAGGAAACTGCCATGCATCATACAGTAACTAATAATTTTACTTTATTTCATTTATTTTTTATGTTACTTAATTTAAATATTAGCTCCTAGCCTACCATCACAACGTAAAGTTTAGAAACTACGCTACACAGATGTGTATTCAGACAATGAAGACGATATTGGGCAAAACGAAGAAATTATGATGATGAGAACGTCTTTCCAAAAAAATGGAAAACCAAGAAAAGTGCCCATGTTATATCGTAAACCTGTGCGGTAAAAAACAATCATCAAACATTACGTAGCACTTATTCAAACAGTTGATCCTAGAATTTACCGTTAAGTTTTTAAGAAAATTCGTTAATAACAAATCCGTATTTCTTGCTATAGACGATATTTGTCTAATGTCATGTCCAATAACATTGTTTTCATACTGCCTCTCTCAAGTTTAAACAGCATGCAACAGTACGTTTTGCCCATGGAGTTTAAATATCTGCCCTAAAACTTAAAGTTTGTATGTTACTTTCATGTTGTAATTTTTCAAACAGTAAAAAATAAATAATTTTGTTAATAATTATTCGACTATTTGACTTCTTCCTCACCTCCGTTAAAAAAATCTCACCTCCGTTATTTATTTTTTTGAGTTTTTTGCATATTTCAAAAAACATGGTTTGAGCTTAGCTAGTCTGACGATGCTTATCAGCAAGATATTTGTTAGGTGTAGGCAAACAATGGTAAGTGTTTATTTATTTAGGAAAAATTATTTCTTAAGAAGTTTACTGGAATATATAATATATCTTTAGCGCTACGGGCCATTGACGCCCTTGGCTTGATCCCATTCACTCCGGGTTTGGCTTATTCGCTATGTTTCGGAGGGTAGTGGGGCCCTTTGGGCCTTAAACCACTACGCCCCCTCAGCTTACCCCAAACCCTTGGCATTACATTCACTCGTCCATTTGCTCATCCATCTACACTTTTGAGGGAACTTCCAACCCCTCTAACGACGACCAAGGTATTAGCTTGACCGCCGGGACCGACTGTTTTACGTGCCCTTCCGCCAGCACGAGGTGCCGTGTTTTGCGCAGCTTTGGGACACCCATCGAACTACCAACCATGGAGAACATTGCTGCACTGCCGTGATCGCAAGTGAATGGCCATCCTACCCGCGTCAACCCGGAACCATTTACTGGGAATGACCCATTCCAAAAATGCCTGCCTGTGAGTGGGTGGCTGGGTGGCCTCATAACTCTACAATGAATGGTTCGATTCTGATTAGCTTCTGCATTTTGAAGCATATTAAAAGTTAATCTACAAACTGAACGCAGAAATGCAAAAACGGAAACGGAACATATATATTATATATACATGTTTTTTTGGCAGATTTTTTTCCAGAAACTGAATCTCCTCAATCTACTGAACCTCGGAGCACATTCAGGGCTTTTTCCCGAATCTTTAAGTTTTAATTCTCCGTTCCACGAGAGGTTTTAGAATTACACGAATTCATGGGTTGGGCCTTGCAGGCCCAATATATAATTATCGTTATTTTCTTTGGTAAACTATTTATATTATTGTTTTATTGCCATATTTAACTTCACCACCTCTTTTACAAGCATCTATTTGACAGTAGTCACAGAAAAAAAATATTTAATTTTTTTTTAATTTATTGAAAATTACACTACATCTTTACATATGCTTATGAATGTTTGATATTTTTCAAAAGTTATACAAAAAATTGAAATCATTTGTTCGGTATGCTGAACAATAAACATGGAGTATTTAGAAAAAAAGCAGTTTGATATACACAAAATATGGGTTGCCAAACGAATCCATGGGTCGGGCCTCACAGGACCAATACCCCTGCCATTTTTGTACAGAAGGTGATAAATTGAACATAACTTTATAAAAACATGTCTTATCGAACACCTGAAAGGTAGATAGGAGCTTTAGAAAATACACGTTTGTTTAAAAAACTACAACAGATTTTCAATTTCGTCTGGCTTCTTAGGCCCCACCCGTGGAACGGAGGGGAGTTTGATAGCAAATTACTCGAAAACGACTGGACAGATCGTAAAACCTTTGAAGATTATAATAGCCCTAGGCGAACACAATGTTACTATTTACGATAATTTTTGTAAAAACTATCACGGTCAAGTAATCATATTTTCAAAATTTTGAAAATTATCAAACGAATGTTGCTTAAAAACTGGCCATAAGGCTTTGTTAAATTTTGCAAGCTCATAGAACTAGGGTCGACGATAAAACACTTCTGTTTGAGCTAAATTGCTCAGCAGAATAAGATCTACAATGTAATTTTTAGGTGTACCTATTTCTTTTATTGTCGATGATTCCTCTTTGTCTGTGGTTTTCTTTAATCATATGGAATCTATTTTCAACAAATTAAAAACAAAACGATTTATTTTCCTACAAAAAACAGATTAATCAGTTAACTACGGTACAGTACGCCATAAAACCATGTCGGCGGCTATGATGTTACACTATAACATATCAGAAGTTTTAGTAGTAACATTCAAATTAGCACATTTCTGGAGCTAACAGCCTTATTACTACTTTTTTCCAGTTTTGCTTAACTTTATTTATCTGTAATATTCCTGTCCTAATCGGTGTGTAATCAGTGTTGTTGCTATTAGAGAAACACATTAGGAAATTAATGAAATTTCACAATTCTAGTGAAATAAATGAACCCATTTACAGAAGCTAAAATGAGTAGATTTCTTATTTCAATTATGGGTTCTATACGAAAAATAACGGTTAAATAGAAATGTAGATCTAAGGATATAATCCAGATTTATAAATCGCCTTATCATTTATAACATATCGATCAGCTTGTTTTTTTTGTTTGTTCACTGGGTAAGCTGTTAAGCTAATTAAACCTTTAAACCTGTTGATGTCAAGAGAAAAGTAGGTAAATTAAATGTTGGATATTTGATTAAAATCCCAATTATCGTATTTTGTTTTCCTGCAAACACTTTTGTGTTGAATTTTGATAAAAATAGCATGTTTATTTTATTTTTGTTCAAACATTTGTTTATTATTTCAGGTAGGAGAAAATAGCCGAGTTATTTAGGAAAAACATAGATAAAAATTGCTTTTCAAAATTAATGTATTTTTTTTAATTATATCTAACTGCAATATGATAAAGATAACTAAGTAATTCAAGCTGTGATAGATAGTTGCTGATTAACGTTTTTAGCGTCTACTGTAACTAAAGTTAGCAACGTCGTGGGTTTTAATGATACATGAAAATAACGATGTAATAACGTTGCTTTGTCCAGTTGTTCGTGTACACACTATTCCAATGCCCGAACACGACTATTCTGCTTCATGTCTGTAAAATCGTTATTATATTTCATGCTGGAGCTTTATATAATGAGGGTTCTCGCATTTTTGTTTGGCAGTAAATCTTGGAATTTGGCAAGTTTTCATTGTCCTGTTGCCAGATAAACAGATACGATCTCCACATGGCCGCAACTCTATTTCCGGGATGTCGAATAAAAATATTTATCAATAAATAAAATCTTTAAAGCCAAGAAATGTGCGGCACGTTTTGGATTCTGGGAAATTTAACGAATCGTACTCATGAAGAGTTCAACTAAATGCACTTGTTTTTGTTTTCTTTATCACCTTTTGCAAAGAATAATATAAACTAGTAGAACCAAGTGGCCTTTATCTCCCCACTATTTTCTTTGTTTTAATAATACATGCAAGACACGTCAGCGCATCCCGCGTTCCTTGGTCTCTCCGCGAAAGCGGTTTCGTAACGAAAGGTCGAGGACGCAGTCCGAGAATTGAGTAAAGTGGAAGGGTGCCGCGTTTAATATAGAGATTAGTGATGGGATATATCGAACAAAAATAATCGAACCATTCGGGTATCGAAGTATCTCGAGCGGTTACAGAAAACCTCGCAAAAAACCATTCGAATGATTTTACGATTTTAAAATGTTTGGGGTTTGTCCATTTCGGAAGTGCAAATGCCCAATGCAAATACATGATACGATGATACCACCAGTCGTGGTATCATGATGCGAATACACAATGGAGACAGAATTTCTGAAATGCGACTGCATAAAGACGACCTTCCCACACAAGCAGGAGAAAAAATTTTTTGACTTGCACATTACTACGTATTAGGAATAGCAAACACAGCAGTTTCAACTGCAGTGATTTGTTTCTCGTGCTCACTTCAACGCAGGATCATATTGGAAAATTTTAATATTGCTCTAAAAAGTGTTAATAATAAAAAAATATAAAATATAAAGAAATTTATTATTATAGAAATATTACTACCAGAATTCGCGATGAAATGTGATGAAATTAATAAAAATACTATTCAAAGCTGGAGGTTTATACTGTTTTGCTGAACGGCCCGAGAAAAGACGATGAGATCGTAAATCATTTCATAGGATCATTCGAGAAGCAATCGAGAGTGTTTTTACGACTTTTTACCGCAATGAAACATCCGAATGATTTTATCAGAATGAATCTTTCAATTTATTAATATAAAATATTCTTTAACAACGCGAAATTAGCTGTCGGACCACCTCCACGAGACTTTCCTCACATGCCTACAACATTTTTTCACCTATTTTAGCATGCTCTATATTCCATTACATTCCAAGGTAGAACTAACTACAGGTGATTGACCAAAAGTAAACCTTCAAAGAATTTTTTCTGACTATTTCGCAAGTTTAAGTCAAAATCTTTTAAACCACAATAATTAACATTGAGGATATGCGGAGGTGATAGGACTAACTGACTATTCTTTTCTTTTTATTCTATTTTTAATTAGGGTGGCCATTTGTCTCAGATATTCCAAGACAATTTAGGACTTTGTTCCGCATTTTTAAGTGTTTCGGAAAACGTTTCGGATTTTGAAAACCGCCCCGTTTTTTATACGCAATATATTGAAATAACCGCGTGAAATTCTCAAGGCGTGTTACATTTGGCAACATTTCTCGAAATACTCGTCTGCTTTCTACTGTCGTCAGTTGCCGGCAGTATGGTTGTTAAGAGTTTTACATTAACGTATTATTTAATTCTAAAAGTTATCATAAAAATAAAAATGTTTTACACTTGATTGTACTTGGATGGTATTATCAATTAAAGTGATTTTTTAGTTCCCCTTAGGTAGGTATATTTTGTATACCGGCGCAGTGTTGCTAGATACCCCCCCGAATTGTCGGGAAATCTACCTACTTTTTGAAGCAACTACCGAACTCCTACCAGCTCCCGAAAAATTAACGCGTGTCCTGATTTTATGTTTTGCAGTTTGTTATTCTTATATTGTCGTGTTTAGCATTACATTACAGTACTTCAAAATGTAACAAGTAACTCCGCCTGTGTTGACGAATGGGTGGATTGAGTAGCCCAAGAGACGCCATTGCCGGTCCCAAGCCCGGATAAAGGAGGAGGGTTCGGTACAAGGCTAACATCCCTGTCCCGTAAAATCCCCACCGTTACGAAACCAAAAAAACCGCCTCGGATTGGACTGGAACATCGAAGACGGACAAGGCAACGAAGTGGGTTAAGCAAAGTGGACCAAACACAAAATCTGCAAACGACAACGGAACACGTATAGCCCTACTTGCCTAGCAGCACCTATTTTCCTCAGAAAGATATACAGAAAGCAACATGGAAAGCACCAGGAAGAGACATTAAAAATCAGATAGATCGCGTTTTAGGGGGGGGGGGGGCGCGGCGCTTCAAATATAAGGGACGCGAGAAACCACAGAGGAGCCAATTTAAACTCGGATCAGTATCTAGTGAAAGTTATAATACGACAGAAGGTGGCGAAGAATAACGTACAAATCACAAAAATGAAGGACAAAATAAAGAGGCAGAAACTGACTGAAGAAGGTGTAAAAGAGAGACTGTTGGCAACATCCAAGAGAAGATAGGAAATGGATTACACGAAGCAGATGACATAATAATTGAGAGCTGGACAACGATACAAGAAGCAGTACAGGAAGCAGAAAACAGTACTAGCAATAGATATAAACGATGGTATGATGAGGAATGCCGAGCAATTAGCTATGAAAAACGACAAGCTAGAGATAAAATAATACAGCACAACACAAGAACTAGCGGGGGGGGGGGGGGGGGGAGCAGAATATGTAAGGAAAGGCCAAACGGCATATAGAATCATGAGAGGCAAGAAACGGAAAACATTTCAGAATCAAGTGCACTACATCTCGGAAATGGGAAACACAAACCCAACGAGAGCGTTTTACAAGGAAATATCAGGAGCGGCTGGAAATGTTAATCTTCAATAATACTAGAAGAAGAAGAACAAATAAATAGTAATAAACAAGGAGTCTTTTAGAGATGGAAGACACACTTTGAAAACCTACTGAATGAAAACGAAAACCAAGACGCAGCCGAAGGCGAAAACGACAGCGCACCCAGTCCAACAGCACAGCCAAATATACAACCGCTAACACTGGAAGAAGTCTAGCAAGCCATAACCAAGTTAAACAATAACAAGGCCGCGGGACCGGATGTAATACCTGCAGACCTGTTACAACTGAGGAGATAACAGCTGAGTAGGGTCCTTCACAAGATAATAGCAAAAATCTGGGTCTTGGAACAACTACCAACGGAATGGAAAGAATCGGTTATAATACCCATACATAAGAAAGGAGATGCGTTATGTGGCAACTACCGGGGCATAACCTTATTAAATACAGGCTACAAAGAGTCCTCTCAGAGGTATTATACCAAAAATGCAGTCCATACACCATATTACCAACGCGGCTTTAAAGCGGGATGATCAACAACAGACAGAGTTTTCTTACAAACGTTTGAGAAAAGCTGGGAACGCAACACACCCACTTTGTGTTTCATTATAGACTTTAAAACTGTCTACGACAAAGTAAACAGACGGAAACTTTGTACAACGATGAATGAAATGGGCTTCCCACGTAAGCTATCTGCACTTGCAAAAGCAACCACCGAAGAGCAACGAACTATGGTTCGTATACAAAACGAAGCGACTCCCTAGCACTTTTGCTCTTTAACATCGCATGGGAAAAAACAATCCGCAAAGCACAAATCTACACCAATGGGACAATCTTTGGAAGGAGCCATGTAATACAAGCGTACGCAGAAGGATACAGTGATAGTAAGTAGAAGCATCCTGATTCTTATTGAAATAACCCCGAAGCTAGGCAAAGCAGCGAAAATGGGTCTAATAATGAATCAAGAGAAAACCCAAGTTACGAAAATAACAAGCGAGAAAAGGCAGATAGGCCCCGCACTAACAGTCAACAACCAGACTTTCGAAAGAGTAGACGATTTCAACAACCTAGGAGTGAACATCAATGCACAATACAACAGCGATAATAAAGTGAAACGAAGAGTGACACTATGGAACAGATGCTTTTACGGCCTACAGCACCTCATGAAAAAATTAAAATATATAAAACTTCTTATCAGACCATATAGCGCAGAAACATGGGTATTAAACGAAGAACACAAAAGATTGCTACTAACTTTAGAACGGAAAATTCTTCAGACAATACAGGGTCCTTTAAGAGATGATGAAGAAAAATGGAAGCAAAGAATGAATTTCGAACTTGAAAATCTATATGGCGAGCCGAATATGATTAAACCTATTCATTTACAAACACCAAAAGAACGGCAGGACTAAAAGAAGTCGCACAAAACCGAGAAAGTTGGAAGAACATGAGGGAGGCCTATATCTAGCGGATAGAAAACAGCTAAACAAAGAAGAAGAAGAAGAAGATTTACAAATGGTTTGGTTTGGGCACCTTATGCAAATGAGTGAAGATAAGATGGTAAAAAAAATCTATGCCGCAATCCCGCAAAGCAGAAAACTAAGGGACAGGCCGATAAATAGATGGAAAGACACGATGGAGGTAGAACTAAGAAGGATAGGAATGGGAGAGTGGAGAAGGATGGTGAATGATAAAGTCGAATCGAGAAGGATGACAAAGGAGGCAATTATCCAACATAGATAAAAAGGCCGAAGAAGAAGAAGAAAAATGTAACAAAAAAGGGTTGCGTAACGTTTTTTTAAGTGTGCGTCGGTGTTTCAAACACATTCAAGTTTCATTCAATCAGCAGGAATAATCAAGAAAGTTCATATACTTGGGTATGGTTGACTGGCTAGTTATTTGCTGGAATTCTATATACTAACTTCCTTGAGATTCCTCTTTGTAGTATACTTTTTTTATAAACTAAATTTGCATTATAACAATATAAATTAGAACACCCACTTTAGGGCCCGCAGGATACACGATCAAAAAAGCAATCGACTGTGTTGGTTTCTAAAGAAACAAACCTAATCGGTGACTCCCGATTTTACGTGATTTTTCTACAAAAAATCCATCCACTTCTGAATTGATTGTGTGGTAGGCACATGGTGAAACATTATTAATAAATATTTAACTATTAAAAATTAATAGTTTATTAATAAAATAAAACGCTTGGTAATTGTTTCACAATTTGTTGGTTTTTATTTACTCAACTCGAGTTTCAACCATCACGGTCATCGTCAGGAGTTTACAAACACAACTAAAACTAAAAACCTACAGATGTACAATCCTACTCATTCTGTCGTCGTCGATTTTAAGTGTTAACACGTGTTTTTATGCTTTGTTTACTGTAGGTCCAGGAGGGGTGATTTACCTAAATCGGGGTTCGTTAACTATATTTTTATTATTATTTATTGCCTTTTCTATTTCTAAATTTTCCAATTTATTTAAACGATTGCCCTTGTTTTCTACGTGTAAAATTTTTGTATCTGTGTGTTTGAAAAAATGATTGTTTGTAATACAATGTTGGGAAATGCCGGTTGATTTATGATTGTATTTAACTGATCTGATGTGTTCTTTAATTCTTGTATTAAAACTGCGGCCAGTTTGTCCTATATATATTGCATCACAATTAGAACAGTCTATTTGATAGATACCATTTTTTGAATATTTTTCTATTGTGTCTTTATTGTTTACTAGATGTTTATGGAGTTTGTTCGGATTGTGCATAGCTACGTTAATATTTAATTTTTTGAGCCTGTTAGAAACTTTATAGCTAACTCTACCTATATAATTGATTTTTGACCATATTGTTTTTTCAATTGATGCCTTTTGTTCGTTGTACAAAAGATGTTTTACATTTTCTTTTTGTTTTTTCTTTAAAATATTATGTACAAATTGCTCCGTGTATCCGTTTTTTAGGGCTATTAATTTATTGTGCTAAGTTCTTTACTGAAATTTTCGGTAGACAGTGGGATATGAATGACTCTGTGTATCATACTGTTGAAAGCTGCTTTTTAAATTTTGATTGGTAGTTTAGAATTCGAATGTATGACCATGTCTGTACTTGTGGGTTTTCTGAAAATATTGTACTCTAAATTGTTCCCTACTCTTTTTATGCTTAGTTCTAAAAAGTTTAGGGTTTCTATTGTGAATTTAATATTATTATGAATTTTATTAATGTTATCTAAAAATTGTTGTATTTGTCTGTCTGTGCCTAACCACAAGCTAAAAATATCATCTACATATCTAATTCAGATTTTGACATTGTTACTAAAATTGTTGTTTGAATTGAAAACTTTTTCTTCAAACTTAGCCATAAAAATTTGTGCTAGTAGGGGTGAAAGTGGGGAACCCATCGGTAGTCCCTTCCTCTTGCTTGTAAATTTGGTTGTTAAATTGAAAATAATTTTGTTCTAAGCAGGTTGCGAGCATGGTTCTAATTTTTCAATATTCGTCAAATTACTATTGTTTATTTTATTGAACGTTATTTCTTTGGCTTCTTTTATTGGAATTAATGTGAATAGATTGCTAACATCAAATGAGATTAATTTTGCATTAGTGGGTATCTGGAAATTTTTTAGTTTGTCTATTAATTCTAGAGAATTCATCTGGCAACACCGTACCGGCGATGAAAGTAATATTATAGATCATTATAATTTGGCAAAAATAATTTTTGTAAGTGAATTCAGACCTTGTTAATTAATTAACTTGTATAAACAATATTTTTTGAAAACAAATTTAATATTCTACATTAACATTGTTACCACCAGTAATTACTGAAAAAGCGGCAGAAAATTTGTGGGGGAATGGAAATTTCTCGAATTTTATATTTTTGTTTTAGAGTTCAAACGTGGGTTTCATTGATTGTTTTTTCATTTCAACGTTCATATATTTATTTATAGACCGAAAAATAAATATCGACGTTAGAAATAAATATAGAACATGTTTTAAATTTTATTGCCCTTTTTACCTCAATGTCAAACAAAATAGGATTGTTTCCAAACAGAATGTTATTTAAATTCTAACACACAAAAATACGTAGATCCAACGTGATAGCAGTGGATAGTAGTAAAAAATTTTGATATTGCATCATATGGGTATACGTTTTTGGCAATTTGCATTGAGTGGGCGATTGTTAAAAAAAGTACTACACTTTTGTGTCGCTGGTATTTCGGGGTGCACTCCTACAATTTGTTTCAGCAGTGCCAAATTAATGCACGTTTATTTTGCTAACACGTGTCGTTTATTTTTAAACTTTGGGTAAATAGTGGATAGATCACGAATTAATTTACTGATAAATCTAAAATTTGCTCAAGGAAACATCTTTTTATTAAGTATTTTATTTATAGCTTAGCAGTTGTTATTTCACTATTTTACGAGCGCTACTTTGTCATTCCTACCTTAAGCTGTAATAAATAGAATTTATTATCACCAAGACGGCGTTACTGTATAAAAAATTGTACGCATACAATAGCTCGCTTCAGAAAATGATATCAAATGTTATGCTTATTTAAACAACTCTAATCTTTTATTATTTTTTGTCATAAGGATAAGATAATGAGAGCAGTCAATATTTACAATGATCTGAGGGCAAGCTGCAAATAATTCTGTTATAAATTTTAGTAATATATAAAAAGTACACTACCAGTGACTTCCAGTCATTAATTTACATACTTTACAATGTACTGACTGGATTTAATCTACGAAAAATAAAATAGCGCCTGAATACACATTAACATTTATCTTGTGTTTATACTCATATTGTTATTAACTAATCGAATTTATTGTTATTGTTTATCGTACATTAAAACAAAGTGACGCTAAACCACGCCACTTTCGAAATGTGATTTTATTGGATGAAGCCTAAGCTGGCTTTTAAAATAAGCATTATCATATTTGATATTTATTTTAATGGTTTTATCTAAAGTGGATAGAAATTGTTTGTTTATGAGTATGATTATTATTATTTTTAGTTGAAGGGTGTTGTAAAACTGTAAACGATTGCTAATGAAAATTGAAAGAAGAGCTGCCAGGCTACAATTGTTATTTATTAACTACGTAAATATTGTTTCCCCCTTAAATAAACTTATCACTTATCTACCTTCTAACAAAGTAATACGAAACTATACAAACCATTGATCTCAAATAGAGGTCATAAGAAGTTGCCTTGGACTGTTATTTGCTTACTTATCTTCCTTTCATTCTTTTTCGAGTTTTAGATAAAACAAGGGATTTGTTATTTATTATTATTATAATCCATTGTAACAATTATGTAGATAAACTTCCCTTTGTTATAAATAGAATAGAATAATTTTATTTATGGTTACAGCTACTAAAAATGCAAGATTCAGTCAATTTAATTTTTTTACACTGGATAACTGCATTCCCTGCTTATCTTCTTTTTAAAACCGCTTTTATCAAAAAAAAAATTCCTAACGCAAGTTGATGACAATGTTAAACTGTGTTGTTATTTAAAACGACACCTTGTATAATTTTCCATTATTTTCAAAGGCCTGATTTTGCTCTGGCCGATTGTAAAAAAATATTATGGTGTGTTACAGGAAAATTACACGGTAACACATAGTTAAAGAACAAAATATCATATTAAATATCTGCATCAAGTAGCCATGAAATCAAGTATATGTGCGGATACATAATTGTACTGTAATGTATTACCTGTTCAGAATTAAACAAACAGATGCTCATATTTACCAAGAGGAACAACCTAAGGCGCATTTGGTCCTGATCCCCTCACCGTACCCTTTATATATGTCTCTAGGAACATCTATTACCGCTTATGTTTAAAGTTAGTTCAGTGTTGATTAGCAGAAGCAGTAAATGCATAACTAATACCTTTGTAAAGAGGGAACCTGGGAACAACAATTTTTTAAATCATCAGGATTTGTTTTGTTATCTTAGTTTTCCGTAAACGCGCTGGTGGCGCTTTAAGTCGAGATAAACACGGCGAGTGATTGCACCGGCGCGGCGTTCCGTTCTTCGGAGAAGCTCGCTTCCCATCCAACCTCCCTACAAATTTCAACGGGTATAAAACCCCCCGACCTTCCCACAATTCAAAATTTTTAAATTTATTCAAATAAACCAAAACTTCTTCTAGCAGCTAGTAAATTCCTATTTAAAGAACCCGATCAGAATTTAGAAATAGCCAGAATATGATGTCTGATTTTAACTTGGAGAAGCAATTATCCTGCTTGAATTAAACATATTATTTTACCAAAGTTTGTTTTTTTGGCATACTGGGGCGTTCACCCTCTTCAGTATTTCCAAAGCATAACCGTACTAAAGTTATTATTTATCTAATTTCTTATTTTGACTTGGGAGACGTAAACTATCCCATTCAAATTAACAAATTATTTGCCAGAATTTATTTGATTTTTATTTCTTGGGGGATCAAGTTAACTAGATCAGTTTAACAACCGTTTTTCCAGAAGTTTTGTTCATTATTATGGATCCACGAGTTTATAGAATTTTTTCTACGTACAAACTTTTATTGTTAGTTTCACGACACCGTAAAAGTTTTAAACTACGCAATATTGTTATATCATCTAGAACCGTTTAACAAAGAGGTTTAAAACTTGATTACTTTTATCCTGAAAATATCATAGCCCAGTTCAAATTGGTAAAATTTATTTGCACCGAACCAAACGTCAATTTAGACATTTCGTCGTGAAACTTTCATGCTTTACCCCGTGCATTTCGCACAAGCTTCGCAGATATATTGAGTTATCAATTTCTAAGTTAATTAAAGCCAGTAACCAATTAAATTCATAACTCGCCTAATCAAAACTTCATAAGAAAACACACAACAACTAATTTTCTGGTATGGATAACAAAATCACTTCTAAAAAAACGAGAGCCCGATAGTGTCACCGCAGCAGCCAGCAAATAATGCTGTTTAAATACACATTATATTATTACAGACATCAGTGGACTTCTGATTTGCGCGAATAAACGATTTATGTGTGCAAAACTTTAATTTCTTTCAGAAATTGCAGAAGTAAGCTAGCAACCATTTTGTCGACAAAACGCGTATCGATTTGATTTCCGACCAAGCCTCTCGGCCGACATCAGAGAAGCAATACTAACCCAACCAATCAACAAACAGAGAGAGAAGCGTACCGTTCTGGAGGGGAGAATCAGTCAGCGGCATACCGTTACAGAGGGAACATTTTGCTTTATTATTATTTAATTATTGCAAACAACATAATACAATTTAATTACCTACATAAAGTGCACATGTATATATTTTACAATTGTACAAATAGGGGTAATAAAAATTATATATAATTCTTATTCACAGTGTTCTGGTTATTTCTCACCAATTTTGTTATGCAAGGTAGTTCAACTTCTTCTGAACATTTAAGTTCAGCATAGGGTTGACCTGTTACACCTTCTAACATTATTCAACATTTCTGGATAACAGCAGTAAACGCATTTCTGATTCTGTTCGATCAAAAATATTTTTTACGTGTTTTCACGGAATAAATATTCATAGGTGTTACATCAGGAGGGAAATGGGACCAACCCTAGCAGGGGTCACCCTTTTTATATATTTCTTTATCACATTTTTTATTGTATAGGTGGTGGAATTATACCGCTTAAGCTCTCTGAAATGTGTTTAGCAATTATGTCAACGTCGTAGACGCAGTAAAGTGCACACTTTCCGATTGCCGGAGTTTTAAGCGGTTAGTATTCCGATTGTCGAGGTACTGTTCAGGGCCGTCGTTTAATGTTGAGGTGCATTTTACATGCAAGAAGTTTTATAAATGTTCTACGAAAACTAGAGCTGGGCTCTAACGCTTATTCATCGTTTACTTCACAAAAAAATCTTTAAAAGTTTCAACTACTGATATTATGACGAATTTTAACAAAAACGTTCACTAATCTTTTGATATTGTTTTGTCAAATACCATAATGTTTCCATACTACCACAAAACCTTCAAAATCATCTTGAACCAGGCAAGATGATCAGGTGTGTGTATGTGTTCCTATTGTATTTTTCTAGACAACTGTTGTTTTTTGTTGACTTCTGCTGGTTTTTGACTTGCAATGCATATGTTGCTTCTATTTTACGATACTTGTTGTTGGTTTGCAGTTACAAGTTAAATCTAGTAATCAATACTTTCGTTAAACCTAATTACATATCAAAAACTAACATATCAATCAAACTAAAAAAAGAGTGTTTGATGCATGCATCTTACCACTGAAACATGGACAGTGGACACTATCAAACAGCAAGAACTGCACATAAATCAAAGGTAACACAAAAAGGAAAGGAAGTAATGGAACTTGCTATGGAATTGCTGGAAAAGGTTGTAAAACAAATAATGAGAGAAGAGCGCACAAATATGGAAAATGTAATATAAAAGGTGGCAGAATCAAACTGGAGGTTGGCTGGTCACCCTGGAAGATTGATAGACAATAGATGGACACAAAGAGTTGGAGTTGTCGAACAACCAAAAGAAACATCGGAAAACCATTAATGTGATGGAAAGATGATAAAGAAACGTTCAGAGGGTGGATGGGAAAACAGAGAAGCCAAGGGCAGGAATAAAAGGAAGAAATATGGGGAGGCCTTTCTCCAGCAGTGGATTTATAGAGGCCGAAGAAAAAGAAGAAAAAGAAAAAGAAGAGAAAATAAAGAAGAAAAGAAGAAGAAAAAGATGAAAAAGACGAATACGTTAAAAATGTGAAAAAGATGAAAAAGAAGAAAAACAAGAAGAAGAACAAGAAAAAAATAGAGGAAGAAGCAGAAGCAGAAGAAGAAACAAAAATCACATAAGAAACATAATGGTATCACTTATACAGCCTTGATCCTTTTGGTAGTTTAGTGATAATTTTTCCATTTTATTAGGAAACGGTGATCTTTGCAAATAATTAAAATAGTAAAAAGATTTTGTTTTAAATTGAACGCTAAATTTATTCTATTTTGTTAAAGTCTAAATACTTTCAGGTGAACCATTCGCCAGTGGTATTTTTCTGTAGAACTCCATACACTTCCGCTGGACGTTTAACACTCGCATGCAAGTGTGAAGCCGAATTTCCAAAATTATTGCATAACTAAAAAGCTTGAGGTGACGGAAAAGGTGTCTTATAGATATACTGACGATTTGGTAACCGTAGAATACTATATGTACTTCTTTTTTAGTGCTCATCCTCCGTATTTCGGACCTATCAATATCACTTCTACGCGGTTTCATCCGACTGATACTGCTAATGATTTGAGCCTGATTTTACACGCATAAACAAGCACCCAAACACCCTGTCGTGGATTAATTTTTCGGTAAAAGCAAGCGTTTGTTGCAGACGTGTTTGCTAACATAAACTAATAGGTAACGTAAGATTTTAAATACAATACTTCCTAGTTTGTTTGCTATAACCGAAATTTCGCTTTATTTCACGTTCGTTTTAATCGAGTATTACCGACTATACCACACATATTCTATTTGAGGGTTCTGGAGTGACTTAAAGTGATCTCAAAAATATTAATATTGACAAATCCGCTTTGGCTGCCCATTTTGCAGATACAGGTCATAAATTCAATACCCATAACCTTCCACTTCTAAAGGCAAGTAACGGATATAATTTAAATATGTTAGAAGCAATTGAAATGAAACAACACGAAAACGACCTTTTAAATTTTGATTTGTCACCCTTAAACAACCGTTTACTTGATTTAATTCAAACTTCAGAAAACTGACCTGCAACTTTCACCACTTGTCCTTTTTTGCCATTAGAAGTGTAATTCGATACCGTTATCTCATAAATCACGAGTCCGTAAATGTTCCTTAAAAATTTTCGTTATTATTGCTTCAGCCTTAGATTTTAGAGTTAGTTAGCATTTGCTGCTGTAGATGATTACATCGTAATCAAAATGTACATATAGCATTATCTATATAATAAATTTATGAAGAAAGGCTTGAAGTTTTATTTTATAATTTATAATATCTTCATATAACTCACAACATTGATAATTCAGTCCCGTTAGTTAATTTAAAACATTATTGTATTAACTAGCACTCCTAAACAATCAACTCAACTAAAGTTTATCGAGCAGTGGGGATCACTAGTTATATTACTTCTGAAAAATTATGAAAATATAAAATTGTCAAGTAAAGTATCATTTCAATTTTTAATTACAATTACAGAATTCAAAATTATGGTTTAAATATATGTCAAGCTTCTTTGTATTGTTTAACAAATTTTCTACGAATAGTGTTGCAGTTACAAACTCACGTAGTTTTAGTAATAGCAAAAATACATCAACAGTTAAAACTAGGTGCAAATTTTAGCCGTAATTGTAAAGGATAAAACTGACCCAAAAATTAGTAACAAAAATTGCTGTTTAGGACACTTATTATATTTATTGCTGATTGCAGACATTAAAGTTTCTGCTTTGTTTTACATTTTGCATCAAGTTCGTGCGCATGCAAACGCTGATATAAGAGCATATTTATCTTCTAATTTTTAATTTAATTGGCTGAAATAATTTTACATGCAAGACTGAATATTAATTCCAGATGCAACGAATACAGGAAAACCTCAATTAATAACTCAACAAACGTTTACTCGTTTAATCAAACGGGAAAGATAAATAATGAAGTTCATTTAAACGATATCGAAAAACGCTTATGTAGACCAGTCGATTTCTACGTACTTGTATCCTCATGTATATTCATTATGAGAAGCAGAACAATTTCAATTAAGTACAGTTAGCGTATTCTTAAATGTTACAGCTATAATTATGAAATATTTTCTTATTATATGATATCTATGTACTGTAATATTTATTTCATTAGGTAACTGAGATGTAAATAAAAGAGCTTAATGGTGTATTGATTACGTATATAGAAATGCTCATTTGCGTTACCTTGGTTTTCTTTTGAGAAAGAAACTCGAAAGAAACTTCTTTGAAGAAGAGATAACATAATAACCTTAAGTAATTTAAATTCTTTCCAAAGAAAGATATTTTCCCGATAAGTAAACAAGTTAATAACTGCTGGAAAGCGTAAACATGTTTTTCCGTTATTATGAAGTCGTGAATGCTTACACAGTTCCGTTTCATCTGACTTAAAAGCTTGTTAGGTTGATAAACACATATCGATTTAACTTTGGGTATCTTGTTGATTGATTAATTTTGAAAGCAGGATGTGTAGCGCTGGTACCAAACCCAAGGAGTCGTGCTCATCAGAATTCAAACAGCTGTTGCGCTTCGTGCTTCTGCTTTGCGTAACTCGAGTTTGAAAGCACAGGAATATCAAACAGTTTTTCTGTTTAGAGTTCATAATGTGTCCTTGCCTTTGTTTGTTCTTTTTTACTTCGCGTGTAAAAACTCCGAAATGTGTTTCTAATTTTGTTGGCCAGATTCCAGAGGATATTATTATGTAACTTTTATTTTCCACTCGTCAAAAAATGCTGTTTCATGATGAACAAGTTTCTCTTGAAACTATCCATAGGGGTTCTGTCCCCATTAGAAACTGGTGCAGTTTTCTTGGGGTCATTATATTTACCTACGCAATGAACTGCATGATTTGTTGTATTATACCGCTTGTAAATTGCTCTCCCGTGGAGCAAAATTTATAATTGTTATGAAAATGTGACCTGTTTTTCTTGTACTACGAGAATAACGGTGATGCTAATACTGTACGTACCACATCATATAGCCAACGAGATGAAAACTTTACTAAGAATATCGTAAGCCATAAATTCAACATGTGTCTGCGCATACTGTTTCAGTTAAAAAAATATATGTTAGAAGTTAATACAAATTATTTAGCAAACAAGAAAAAAGTTATTATAATTATAAACATGTCAGTTGTTACTGAAAAGGCGTTTAATAAATAATTAATATGAAGTTGTGTTTACAGCGATGATACGAGGAGCGTTCAAAATGTACGTGGCCTAACAAAGAAAACACAATTTTCTTGGGAAAAAATTATTTTATTTTTTAATTTAGCCTCCTGCTCGCTCAACGCACTTATTCCAACGATGCTCCAAAGCAGCAATGCCGTCTTTGTAGGTCGATGAACCCAAGCCCTCAAAATAGCGATATACAGCAGCGATTACCTCGGAATTAGATAAAAATCTTTTACCGCCGAGCCATTGTTTCAGGTTTGGAAATAGATAAAAATCGCTGGATGCCAAATCTGCCAAATAAGGCGAGTGAGGCACTAATTCGAATCCCAGTTCATGAATTTTGGCCATCGCGATTGCAGACGTGTGCACAGGTGCGTTATCTTGATGGAAAAGCAGTTTCTTCTTCGCCAAATGAGGCCGTTTTTCTTTGATTTTGTCGCTCAATTGCTGCAACAAATTGGCATAATACTCGCCATTGTTTTTCCCTTTTGCAAGTAGTCGACGAAGATAATTCCATGAGAATCCCAAAATACAGTTGCCTAAGAAAGGATGGTTCTGAAAAATGGTAATGCAAATTCCGCCGAATTAACGCCATCTCTATGTTAGGCCACGTACATTTCGAACGATCCTCGTATCTTGAAGCTGAGTTATTTGGACTGCAGTATTATAATTCCATAATGGCAGTCTTTGGAATGCTAGTTTCATTTTATTTTACAATCATAGATTTGTAAATACAGTAAGTTATTGGTATTCAAAGTTTTAAACTCATGGATATGTATACTTTGTATATTTTCTTGTTTAAAATTAAAATAACGTGTTATTTTATATCATTTATATTTTTCAACACGATTACGATTAAACGATTATTGTTTATGTTAATTTTAGTTATGAATTAGTTTAGAAATGTCTATAAGGTTTAAAATATGAGAAGTATCGGCTTACTTATTTTGTGCATCGTTAAATAAAATTTTTGAGGGTTATAGATAGGGATGCAACGGATATTCGGTTTTCATCCGTTATCTGGCCTATCCGGCCATTTCACCGAATATTCGATTTGGCCGGATAACATAAAATATCCGGCCGGAGATTTTTCTTCAAGTAAAAGCATGCAATTTGATTTTGAAGTATAGACTAAAATAATTGAAAGTAAGTTAGCAAAAACCTCATAAGTCCAGTATTTTGCAGATCTGCATAAAATTACTAAATTTATATTATTGAGATCAGCATTTATGCGAGTTAAAAATTTGAAATGATTTCAAACAACATAAATAAGTATTATTTATTAAAACCACGAAGCAAAATATAACATAAGTAGGATGCATGAACCGCTTGTGGCTATGATATGCAGGTCTCAATTTTGCAGTACATGTGACAGAGATCCGAGACAAGGAACCTATAAAAAGCACTCGATCGTCAATCGTCAATATTTTATTTAAATGCCGATAAAAACCGTATATGTTAAGTTATGTCAGTTGATTTCTTGGTGGTGTCGGATCTCTCAGGACACAACACGTTTTAGTTTTAACAATTGTTGAAAATTATTAATTCTTGTAATGACAATCAATTTCGTTGACATATTTCCAATCTTAATTGTGAACCAAAAACAATATTAGAGCGAATCAGCACATCCTTAAAATATTACATTTAGTAGTTTCCATGTTTCGGTGCTCTCTCTCTCTCTCTCTCTCTCTCTCTCTCTCTCTCTCTCTCTCTCTCTCTCTAAAACACTACAGAATAATACCGTAGGGTACGTAACCGGCTGAGTAACCGGATACCGAATATCCGTTATCCGGCATTTTGAAAAAGTACTGCTCGCTGCATCCCTAGTTATAGATGTAAATGTCATTTTGATACTGTGACAAGTGCAAATGGAACACTCGTTAATCATGAGAATTCTTTGTTCAAAAGATTGGAGATCATGGAAGAAGACAAAAGAAAGAGGAATGTCAGTTAGTCACGGCTTGTCCTGAAAAACAGAGGATTTTTTATTCTCTTGAGGGAAAAGAGAAAGAAAACCAGTTATGTGGAATAAAATGGTGGTTTTCATTGAATCAAAACAGAGTATTTTCAGTCATTTTGGAAATACTCGAAAGTAAGATTGTATAAAAGGTGTCCAATACGTATTTGCAGTTATAGTGGAGGAAGGTGCGGATTAGAATAAAGATCTTGAATTTATAAATGATAATGAGATTATTACTGGAGCCGAGTGGTGTGTTTTTGGAAGTAATTTAACCAGAGAAGACAGAGTATATCATTCAACAGTTATCAAGACAAGGATTCCAACAGTAATTGTCAAGAAACAAAGATAAGTGTCTGTTTTAAGAAAAGCAGAATTTTAATATTTCTTGATCCTCTATAAACTAATATAATTCACATTGGCATTTAATAAATACCCTTGCAACGTGATATTTGGTTGTGTGTTTTTGTTTTATTCATATTATCCCGGTTTTCCTAAAGCTTTATAACGACCCTGAGATTTAAAGAATTCATTAAAAGTAAAGTTCGACGTTTTAGATCATATTATAGATAGAGCTAATTGTGAGATACAAGCATTCTAAAATTGTCTTCAAGTAAGTGCTTTGGGGCTGCATTTTGTAGGCTCATATCATAGCATTATATTATGAAAATATTCACGTTACCCATAACGATGGTTGCAGTGACTATATGTGAGTTTTAAATCTTTATATTTGCCTGGGAAATTTACAATTTAATGCTACTTTTCATTTGACATTTGCATACTTTCGCTTGGGTTCAAAAAGTAATTTTTTCTATATACTTCGAATGATTTTTTAAATTTATACTTAGTTATCGTCGGCCTATATAAACCGCTAAGGCTTATCACCGCAAACATGTTACCCTGATGACAATAGTTTTAAAAACATCAAGATTTATTTTGTTGTGTTGATTTCTCGCAGACTGCGCGCAGGTGGCGCTACAAGTAATCCGACTCGCCGAAGGTCCCTTCTTCAAAGAATCACGCAGCCGAACCTTCCACCAAAATTTCTTCAAAATAAAACTAAAATCATTGCCCAGTAAAGTTGTGAGGTCTTGACCATAAATCGGAATTCCTCTTAAGGTGCTATTTGAAGCCTTGTGCTCCCTTTACTGTATTTTAGTTTAGTAATAGGAGAAATCCCCTGTTGTACCGAAACCGTCTATTTTCCGAATTTTATTTTATTTTTATGCAGTGACGGGGAAAATCTTCATTTGTACTTAAACTGTTTATTTTCGTTAAGCGATGGGAGAAATCCCCAGCTGTATTTAAACCGTTTATTTTGCTGAATTTTATTTTATTTTCGTTTAGTGACGGGAGAAATCAGCATCTGTACCCTGATAGTTTATTTTTATTCAGCGACGGAAAAATTCCCAGCTGTACTTAAACCGTTTATTTTCCCGAATTTCATTCAATCATCTGTAATTTGACCGATTATTTTTTTTATGCGACGGGAGAAATCCGCAGCTGTACCTAACCGTTTATTTTTCCGATTTTTTTTTTATTTTCTTTCAACAACGAGAAAAATCTCCAGCCTTGCCTAAACCGTTTAACTTTTGCTTAGCGACGGAAGAAATCCCTACCTGAGCTGTACTTAAATCGCTTATTTTCCTGAATTTTAGTTTATTATTTTAATCTATAGTATTTTAGATGTTTATTTTCTTGCAACTGCACGATAGTACCCACTTAAAATAATTTAGCGGTTAAACCTGAAAGTTAACGATAAATGCCAGAAACTTCGTTTAAAGGTTTCTTTAAAAAATAATCAAGTACGTTTAAAAGGCAGAAACTCCGTTAAAATTAGGCTTAAAAATTCTTTTCGCCAGTAAACCTTTTCAACAGCTCTCAAGCTTAGGATAATATATAGAGGGACAACGGGTTTACGGTTGCGTTAATATCTAAAAGTTACTGAAGTAAACTAAGATAATTTTAACAGCGCAAAATAAGTTAATTGAACTTTTTCTTCTGTTTTAATATGTATAACTCATTCTTTTCAGTAACTCTCCAGTATCTATTCTGTGTGTCTGTATGTATATTAAATCCCTAACTGTCTCACTACACCACACGAGTGTGTCAACATTACTCCAACCTTGTTTCATTATTTTTTTCTAGCTAATCTGTCATTAAGAGCTCACAATATTTGAAGATTTGCAAATGTCCGTATTTGTTTTAAACGTTAATAAAATTGCATATTTTGCCTGTTTAGTTTCTATTTGTACAAATATAAGCAACATTTGTGGTGGATTGTGTGTAACACTATTGAGTTATCTCAGACTAGATCTCTTGCCACATTATGGTGTATTGAGTATTCTGCAAACATTGGCATATGTACAGAGATGCGATTAGGTACTATGAAGCGTCCTAATGATCGATTACAGTATTTTTACTGCAAATTGCTAGTACCATTGACTATACTCTTAAGGTGTATAATCAAAGCTAGTACTGAGTGTCAGGTCGTTTTAATTTAAAAACGCCATACATCTACTGAATAAGAATTTAGTATGGTCGTCATTATTTGCAATAATAATAAAATTATAGATTTTGTGAATATTGAATAATGATTTTTTATAAAATTTCATACTTTGTAGGAAACTAAAATTTAAAAAAAAACTTAAAAATTTTAATTATAGCTTACAAATTACATTGTTTATGATATAAAAACTAAGCTCCAAAACATTAATTTAAAAATTAATTGTTATATACAACTTGCGAAGAATTTATAGACCTAATTAAATATTTAGTACCTAATTCATAGGTATTTTTTATTTTGATATCATATAACATAAAAATTTCTTGAAAAATGACCATCGGAATTCCAAACCTTCTATTATAAAAATAGCGCTAATTTTCTATTTAATCGCTAGACAAGTCAACAACGTAATTTTCCTATAAAAATTTTTTGTTATAACAATAGTAATTTAGTTTTATACGTTTTTCACTAATTTAGATATTTTCAATGGGTATTATTATACCAGACATATAAAACTTCTAATGTAATTGGGCAATTAAGGAGTAGATATATGCTTCTGATTATGTAGTATACAATAAAAGCACCAAAAACCATTATTTTATGCTTGTTATTACGTTTTTATTATCTGTAAAATGATTATGGAGTTTTTTAATTGCACTACGAAATTCTTAGCATTCGCTACTCCTATAGCATCGTTTTGTTTTTAATTTCGTGTAAGGACTCAACGCAGATGTTTAAAACGCTTAAAGCACCTTTTCTAAACTTTCTCATACTTCAAAAACATTCTACCGTTTCTAAATATTATAACATTCTGGCTTCAACAGCTGCGAAGGTAGTGACTCATCGTACTCAATTATTGTTAAAATGCTATAAAAGTTCCAAACGAAATACTCTCAGGAAACGCTAATAAAGACAAAAAATAGTTTTTATTCTCGCAGAAAAAGATAACACGAGAGGTGAGAAAATAACAATCATTGTTAAAAGGTAGAGAAAGAAGACTGTGTGTAGTAGTTCCCCCTTAACAGTGCTTAAAACACAAACTTAGAAATTCATTCCACATTTGCTAATCGTAAGCAATTTAATTTACGACCGAAAATTTAGCAACCCCCGTTTATAGGATTGACTTTACTTCAAAACTTCAGAAGGGATGTAGAAAAATTTCAAATGTTAATAAAATTGTTCCCGAAGAAAACAATATATTGTAAGATGAATTCATTACCAGATCGGTTTATACATCCAGATCGCAATCTCACAAACTCCGTGCAGGTCTACTCAAGTTACGTCCTTTTTGTAAATTAATTGTTTTTAGACTCATAAAACATTCAACATTTAAAATATCACTAAGCAAATATAATTATTATGGTAGCAAAGCATGATTGCAATAACATGCGCTCAAAAAAAGGGGCGTGTAGGCTTTAGATACCACTGTTTTCTCGATCCTGCCGAGTATACCATATATGCAGTGCATATTAACGCAAAGTATTAGTTACGGTAGAGTTATTTCCACCGTAAAAATCCCACGTAGCATGTAGTAGTTTTTGTAGTAGTACCTTTTGAGCCTGTAACAATATTGTCTTTAGTGCACTAACTCGACGTATCTAAAAACTGTAAGAGAATAATAGGACGCTTAGAAGCGATCAATAGAAATAGCATGCCTGTAAATGTGCTCTCATTCGGGATCCGCCCTCCTGAAAGACATGAGCCACATATATTTGAAGAAATAGAAATCTTGTGATACCCTAAGGTATGTTTCAGGGTGACTGGTAAATTAACTAGGCCGAGAAATCTGAAAAAGTCTCACCAAATTACTTAGAATCCAAGCATACAGTTAGCTATCCCGACAGGTTTTATTAACTCTGATTTAGCCCCACTTAACCGTTTTGTAGTCTCATTCTTAGTCAAGAGCAACATTTATGTAATAAAATCTTACAATTTAATATAATAAAATGTAAGAAGTACAGTATACTGAAGTAATTAGATCTTCTAGAGAAAAACGTATTCTACAATACCAAAAAGCCACGCTTTAGATTTGTATTTTTTTGTCGAATTTTTACTTCAGTTGTTCATTTGTTTTCCTAGACATTAATGTTGTGAAACTAATAACAATTTCAAATTCATGTAATACAAAATGAATACTGAAAAGTGTTGTACAAACATCACATGTGTTAGGGGATTCCCCTATTATCGGTTATGGTCGGCATGGTTGAAGAGTGGGAGCAGGTCAGCGGAGGTGGAGCGGGCAGTGTGAATGAGGCCATCGAGCAGCATAGCTTACATCATATTACTTATACTTAATTACTTATTCTTAATATATAGTTTGTTCAGTGCTATTGTTATTCGTTTTCCCTTCTCCCCTAACATCTCAGAAGTGGGATAGATTTCCCGGAAAAGCCCATACTTTTTTTTAACGTGAAAATGCCGCCGAAAAAGAAAACCAGGAAACGACCATTGTCAAGTTCTTCGTCTAGCTCTAGTAGCACAAAAAGCTGTACGAGCTCTTCGGAAAGCAGACATACGCCACCCATAAAGAAAATTCAAAAACGCCGACATACTGTGAAAAATACTTCTCACCGCAATCGAAGTAGTCGCCAGGGGAATAGTTCACGAAAAGGCAAGTCGACAGACGCCGGAAGCACCGTGAGTACAACCTTCAGTTTATTTCGCGGACAAACTAGTATTTTGGCCAACATAATCCCTGATTTTGACCCAAAAACCGATAATGTAACTGACTGGTTAGATGTGATCGACGAACACGCTCTTTGTTACCATTGTGACGACGATAGCATAAAGTATCAGGCATTAAACAAGTTAAGGGGCGCCGCCGAACAATGGTACCAAAATTTTATTTCAAGTGAGGTCGGCTGGGCTAACTACAAATGGAAAAATTGGAAACATTTAATTAAAACTACATTTTTACCGAATCGCGACACATACAGTTTATTTATGGACATCGCAAACCATAAACCCAAACCAGAAGAATCTCTTTATTCGTTCTATTTCGATCACTTGTCAAAAATAGAAAAAGTGCGAGTTAATTTTTCGGCAATGGACAAGATATCTTTAATTGTGGGCGCAATCAACGACGATACGGTGACGTCATCCGTCAGTGCGTCGAACATTAATGACCTAAACGTGCTCGCAAACTATTTAAAACGGCGGTATGCGGCGAGTGGTGCGTCTACTGTAACCGTAAAACCGTACGTTAAGAATCACCAACCCGGATATTTTCAACAACCTCGAGGGCCTTCCTTAAAACAATTCGCGTCAAATCAAAACATCGTATGCTACTTATGCGGAAACCGCGGTCATAAAAAGGTGAATTGTTACAAAAACATCACATGCACGTTCTGCAAGTCCTTGGGGCACTATGAAATAAATTGTTACAAAAAGCATAATACCAATAACCCCTCTCAGAATGCAAGCTATAATAATCAGGGCGCTAAGAAGGACATCAACCTGGTTCAAAGTACGAGTCGGGATAAATTTTTTCAGAATATCATGATAAACGATTATACTGTCCCAGCCTTTATTGATTTCGGAAGTGATTGTTCAATAATCGAAAAGGAATTGCTCGAAAGGCTCGGAATTAAGAGTCGCCACCTTGAAGAAGCTGTCACCTTGACCGGATTTTTAGGAAATGGTACAGTCATCTATGAGGCGGTCGATGTTGACATAACAATCGCAAATGTAAAGCTAAACTGTAAACTATACGTGACCACCGACCGTTTAGCTACCAGCCCATGCAAATCACCAGTTATCCAAGCGACGGAAGTAGCAAAAAGCTGAAAGAAAAATATAAAGGTCCATTCACCATCATCGAAAACGTGGGAAACGACCGTTACCGAGTTAAAGAGGAACTGGGAGCAGAACGGTGTCACAATCAAGTTCGCTACGAAGGGCTCATTTGTGTGGAGAACCTTAAACCTTTTTCGCCACGACAGGACACCATGGAGTAAGAAAATTATTATTATTTTTTTTTGTTGTTAAATTACCTGATCGCCGATTATTTTTGTTAAATTACCTGATCACCGATTGTTGTTGTTAAATTACCTGATCGCCGATTGTTGTTGTTAATTTACCTGATCACCGATTGTTGTTATTGATTTACCTGATCACCGATTGTTGTTGTTAAATTACCTGATCGCCGATTGTTGTTGTTAATTTACCTGATCACCGATTGTTGTTGTTACTTTACCTGATCACCGATTGTTGTTGTCAATTTACCTGATCACCGATTGTTGTTGCTAATAATTTTCCTGATCACCGATTCTGTTATACATATAATTTGCTGACCTCTGATTGTCTGGGAGCACCACTGCTGAGATAAGTGCTTCCCCCACCAAAGAACCACTGTATCGAATGCCTAAATAAGTTTGATTTCAGGGTAGAAGCGTTTGGAGACAAACCGCCTGTCAGGAGGGCCGAATGTTAGGGGATTCCCCTATTATCGGTTATGGTCGGCATGGTTGAAGAGTGGGAGCAGGTCAGCGGAGGTGGAGCGGGCAGTGTGAATGAGGCCATCGAGCAGCATAGCTTACATCATATTACTTATACTTAATTACTTATTCTTAATATATAGTTTGTTCAGTGCTATTGTTATTCGTTTTCCCTTCTCCCCTAACACATGCTGTGAACACCTACAATAACAATATGTTTATAATAAAAGTGCATACATTTTGTTTGTTTGTAATGCACTTTTATATTTTGCGTTAATTTTAAAACACATGATGTAGGTACAGAGTACAAAAAAATCATGTATTGTTTGTTTTTCACATGGATAGCATTAGTAATTCGCTAACATCAATATTTGTTGTATACTGCTGTTACTTATTTAGAATACTTATTTAGAATACTTACGTAAATATGATGATTTTAGCGCACACAGATAAAAGTCTGCGTTCTAGGTCATGTTTCATGTATAATATGTAGAGCAGATGTGCTTATTTTTGTTTGTTACTTCTTTTACCTACTACAGCTCGAATTAATGTTTCTGGCGACCCTGACGGAGTATGAAGTGATGTAATTTGTTTGGATCTTATAAAATAACCTGCTTAAAGCGGTTAAATTACGTTTTCTTTAAAATAGTTTTATACACTGTGTCCATAAAGTAACCCCCCCCCCTAACTAATTTTTGAACGACTTAATATTTTACTACAAAATTTGGTGTGCTTTAATGGGAAATTAAATACTATTTTTTAGCTCATAATTAAATAATGTATCATTCAAAATGGCGGCTGGGCGCCATTTTGAAATTTTTTTTAAATAGAAAGGGGGGTCGAGTGACACCTCATTTGGAAGGTCTTTTAGTTCTGCGTCTGATCCTAGAGTTTCAAAGAAAAATATTTAGCCATAACAAAATGACAAACGTTTGAAGTAAAGAAGTCTATTAAAAAAAACTAAGAATTAAAGCAAAAACAAATGAAATTAAGTGTTCGAAATGTTCACCATTCACTTCTTGGCACATAAAAAGTCGGTTATGAAATTCCTGCCTTGCATTTTCATAAGTTTCTGGAGTGATATTTCTGCAAACTTCTGTAATGCGTTTTTTACAGAAATGTCACTCCAGAAACTTATGAAAATGTAAGGCAGGAATTTCATAACCGACTTTTTATGTGCCAAGAAGTGAATGGTGAACATTTCGAACACTTAATTTCATTTGTTTTTGCTTTAATTCTTAGTTTTTTTAATAGACTTCTTTACTTCAAACGTTTGTCATTTTGTTATGGCTAAATATTTTTCTTTGAAACTCTAGGATCAGACGCAGAACTAAAAGACCTTCCAAATGAGGTGTCACTCGACCCCCCTTTCTATTTAAAAAAAAATTTCAAAATGGCGCCCAGCCGCCATTTTGAATGATACATTATTTAATTATGAGCTAAAAAATAGTAATTAATTTCCCATTAAATCACACCAAATTTTGTAATAAAATATTAAGTCGTTCAAAAGTTAGTTAGGGGGGGGGTTACTTTATGGACACAGTGTATAACAGCACACAGCATTAAGATGGCCCACGACATCCACACACTATTAGTTTTCCGGAAATTAAAAGCAATAAAAAAATGTAAGACTTGTACAGGACATATCAAAGAGAATGACATTCTTATATTTTTTATGGCTGGATCGTTCTGATCTTATGCAGCAACTGATATAAAATTTTCAAATATTTCAAAAAAGTCTAAATTTTCAAAACATTTTCGAAAATTTTAATATGTATAAAACTATGTTCAAAATTTTCAAAATTGTGAAAAAATGTTATAATTTTCTAGCTTAATTTTTAAAATTTTCATATTTTTAAAATTTACAAGAATTTAAAAATTTTCAAGAATTTAAAAATATTTTCTAGATTTTCATAAAATTATCAAAAACGTAAAATATTCGAAATTTTAAAACTTCCAAAAATTTTCAAAATCGGAGTAATTTTAATTTTTTCATAAGTTTTAATAAATGGAAGGGAGGGGAAACATTAATGTAAGAGGACAAATCACATCCCGTTTGCTCAGTATTGTTTAAATCAATTTAATTTTCTTGAGCAACATTTGCTTTTTATAGAATTTTGCACCATAACGTTCTATCCAGAACAAGCCCGTTCATCATCATCATATTATTAACGTTTTCAAACAGGTAGTTACGACTTATCGTCCACGCTTGCATTCTCGACACCTATAAGAATACAATTGTAGTTTCCATTTACTAAATAATAATAAAGCACGTCGTGATTTTTTGTAATAATTGGTTAGAATCTCAAGTCTATGGTAATGCGGAAACTAATCGTATTTGGATTTCTCCCATTTCAACTGACAGTAGTTAGAATAAATAAATAAATAATTTTAAGAAGAATAAACTTTTATGCGCGTATGGTATTGCAAAAGAAAACAGATATTGTTAATGGCACTCTTAAAGACATTTTATGTATTCAAGTACTGATTACAATTTATCTGTTCTAAAAACTGAACTTTCACTTAATTTTGCTGCACCGATGTGTTCTATAATTTACAATCTATCGAGTACACTTTTTGCATATAGGGTGAGGTGTACATTATTGTTATGCTCTTTGATTCGCAGTCTACGATTTCCAAATAAAACTTTTTAATTTAAAAAATAACAGTTCAGTGCAGCTCTTCCGAGAACTCCAACTTACTTCCGATCGACGCGACGTAACAAATGGTGCGAAACCATGAAACCCTAGGAGCCTCTTCAAGAGCAAAGTGGTGGCTACATCAGGTCTCGGCGAAGTCTCCCAACAGCGCGAGCTCCTTGAACCAGGTCTTCGCGAAACAGCCTTCAACATCACAGTCTCTTTTTCAAACAAAGCAACATCAACCACTCGGATATGCGAGCCTCCGGCCTGTACTCTACGCGGACCACAACCTTTTGGAGCTCCAATCCCCGTGTTCTTTGGATTAATTTACTTATGTAAAACTTGCAGTTTGTTTGTTTATATATAGTATTTGTCAATGTGTATTGTTCTAATTTCAAATATAAATTTGTTTAAATAAAATACACTTTAATCGAAAAGGTATCTAGGAAACTAAAAGAGGTAAAAAGTAGGTTAAACGTATAATATTGTAATTTTAAAAATGTATCGCAACACGTGCAACTGGGGTAAATATTGATTTTAGTTATTAACATAAAGTGGGAGAGTTTTTTAAACAGCACAACTGAGGTGCAATTTGATTTGAAACATAACGAAGTCCTTCTCTAGAAGTTTGATATGAATTTTAATAAATGAGTATTTTCAATGCCTCTGATTCTCAAAGATTCATTAAGATTGAGATGATTCCGAGGCGCTGTTATGGAGGAACCTGATTAAGGTAAGAGATGACACTATTTCCAGATTAATTGCGGCAGACGCTCTTTTCGAAGCTATTATCAACTTGTGCGTAATCGATCGCTGTTATCGGGTTTCGGATTTCCAACACACGCAGTGCTATTGCCCTTCGGGCTTAGGCGTAGCTTTTGCGGCACTGTTAGGAAGAGACTTGATGAAACTGCGAGTATTGCATTACATAAAAAGTTCTTCGACTTACGTACCCTATCAAAGTTTTAAATAAAAATATCTCAAAAGCTACATGGTCACAGGGGGAGCGCTAATTATACAAATCCCGTTCTGAACGTGAGCTTAAGCACTTTGCCTAAACTGTATACTTCAAAAATAATATTTCATATCATACAATTCTAGCTCTAACAGTTACAACATTATATTAGAACGATCCTGACATAAATAAAAATAAGAATCACATTTCCTTTGATGTCCTCTACAAAGTCTTACATTTTTTATTCTTTAGCGCATATTCTACCAGTTTCAATTTCCGGAAAACTAATAGTGTACATATATCGTGAGATATCCGTATGCTGTGTATTATAAAACTGTTTTTAGGAAAACGTAGTTTAACCAACTTACATCACTTCATACTCCGTCAGGGTCGCAAGAAACATTAATTCGAGCAGTAGTAGGTAATAGTCTAGGAGCTGGAGCGATATGGCGTGACTGAAAGTTAACCCGATGGCACTAGGGTTTATTGTTAGAGGACGGTTCAATGATCAATTCGTCTCACAGACCGAATTTTCGCTCTCATGTAGTTCCGGAGATACAGCATCCGCAAATTTTTGATTTTTTTACTGGAGGTTAACCCTTTTGAAGTTGCGGTTACTTGAAAAGCATGCCATTCTTATACACTTCCACCATCTGCCATCATTTTTTATCGTGTCCATTTATCGGGCTGGGCCAGTTCAAATAGGAGCAAAAATGGACTGCGAGTTAACCCTCCCAAACCTGGTGGAAAATGTTTATTGGTGTTGCCAATTGTTAAGATACCATATGCCATCAAAAGTTACCGGTCCATTTTACAGTAATTGGCCATTATTTGGACAGAAAATGGACATTTTCGCCATTTTGTGGCTAAAACTTACCGATTACAAGTTAACATGATGGCACCGTGTCAAATACGTTAATTTGAGGTCAAATAATAATATAAATGAGTGCCATCATTTTTCTTCCAATTCAACCCCTCCCACAACCCAAAAACCTCCCGACAGCGGTTAAATATCAAAATTACTGATTTATGTTTGGGGAGGTTTTTGGGGTTGTGGGTGGGGTTGAATTGAAAAAAAATGATGGCACTCATTTATATTATTATTTGATCTCAAATTAACGTATTTGACACGGTGCCATCATGTTAACTTGCAATCGGTAAGTTTTAGCCACAAAATGGCGAAAATGTCTATTTTCTGTCCAAATAATGGCCAATTACTCTGAAATGGACCGGTAACTTTTGATGGCATATGGTATCTTAACAATTGGCAACACCAATAAACATTTTCCACCAGGTTTGGGAGGGTTAACTCGCAGTCCATTTTTGCTCCCATTTGAACTGGCCCAGCCCGATAAATGGACACGATAAAAAATGATGGCAGATGGTGGAAGTGTATAAGAATGGCATGCTTTTCAAGTAACCGCAACTTCAAAAGGGTTAACCTCCAGTAAAAAAATCAAAAATTTGCGGATGCTGTATCTCCGGAACTACATGAGAGCGAAAATTCGGTCTGTGAGACGAATTGATCATTGAACCGTCCTCTAACAATAAACCCTAGTGCCATCGGGTTAACTTTCAGTCACATTATATCGCTCCAGCTCCTAGACTATAAATGAAGTACCAAAAAAAATTAAGCACATCTGCTCTACATGTTACACATGACCTAGAACGCAGACTTTTATCTATGTGCGCTAAAATTATCATATTTACGTAAGTATTCTAAATAAGTAAAACAAATATTGATGTTGGCGAATTACTAAATTACTAAAAAACTATATCCATGTCAAAAATAAATATAAAAATTTAAATTATTTAATTTTTAGTCTTTTCTATAAGTACTACTAACAATATTTATAATTTAGGGATTTTTTTGAAAAACAAAATATTGCTAGTAGGGGGGACCAGGGAGGGGGGATAGTAGAATGATTGCGCTTGCTCTGATCGCCAATTCGACATGCGTAGAATGCAAATCTGAGCTTCTTTTTCAAGCGCGTCTACATTGAAGTAAAGCACCTTTTCTTGTACCCCTCTTATTTCTTGAAGTGTTTATCTGGTTTTATGATATTTGGAATTTTGTAATTGCAAAATATGTTTATTTGCTCAAAGCTGAAATAGATTTTCCAGAAAATGTTTTTTGACAACTACTCAATTAAACTGTTCAGGTAAACGACCAAAACGAACCCTCCTATAGGTCTTTCCTCAATGGAAGGTCGTTTCTATTGTCATTTAACATGTTTAAACGTACTTTGAAGTCGAAATTCGTTAATTCATTTCAAGAAAAGGCTTTGGGAGTGAGTGATCGAGAGGTAGTAGACAGATCGCGCTTGCGCAGATCGGCTATTCGACATGCATAAAATAAGAATCTAAAATTTCTTTTTGAGTGCGTCCGTATTGAATTATAACACCCCTCCCCACCACCCCTTTTTTGGGCGGACCAATCCCGCTGCACTGCGGTTTACTCCTAGTGTGATTACCAATCTTTTAAACCCAAATACGGTTTTCTAGGTTAAGGCGTCCGCACTGAGCTGTAAAATGTATACAGACACACAGACAACAGACACACATACACAGACAGCATAGCGAAACTTCGTTTTTCAGTATTCTCACAATCTAAAACGTGCATATCCGGCAAAATCCCAATTTCCGAAAATTTGCCAATAGCGAGGACGGTAAAAAGTACAGTGTTTACCACTTCAAAATGTGAACAATTTCAATTTTTATCTGCACAACCGTTAATTTTCTTACGTAAGTTTATTTTTTGTGTTAAACGTTTCCATTTATTGTGGTAAAAGAGATAATTCTGATGCATTAGTTGCAATACACTTTGTATTGTTGTAAACGTTGCCGAATTAGTTAAGTTGAATTAAATTTTAAAGAGATTTATTCGTGCGTAAGCATTACGAAATCGTTTAAATTTGAAGAAATCATAAAAGGCAACATTTACTTAAAAATACAAATTGTATAATAATAAATTCTAGTTTTTATCCGAATTACGTCAATGTTTATTTCCGCAGAAGCTCTTTCAAGCACACTGTTTGTTATGATTTAAAAGATGTTTTTATAATCACATTAAACTTTTAATTTAAGTTCAAGAAATTCAGTAGCATTTTATATTAGTTATACCTCGGCAAAACATAAAATTTTTCCTAATTTGGAATTTATTGAAATAATTAAAAAAAATGTCAATAACGATTTAAGGTTATCTCAGAACGGTAATGTTATATTTCCTGTTTGTCGTGTTTCCGCACTCTCTTCCCCATTTCACAATAGACCTTGATTGTTCGTGTACAGATAGCTAACTAATTTTATTAAAATATAATAACACGTATTAAAAATATGTTTGAAATTTGAAAACTATTTCTTCCAACTTTTTAACTCATATTAAGTGAAGAATACAGATAACTAAATATTATTCTTAACTTGATGTCAGATGTACTTGAGGTTCTTGAAATAAACAAAATATTTTCAAAATTATTTTTTTTTTACTGTTTTAGCGATAATTATTTGAATACTAGTTACAACAAAACTGATTTACTTATTTGATGCACTGTTGGTCATAATAAATCCAATGTTTACTTTCCGAAAGTTTATTGTATTGTGATCGTGAAAATTTACAGAGAAAATTCCCTGCTGAAATTCTAAACTATATTTTAACGTGTAACAAACTTTAGTGGGGGTAAATTTCCCCTTTCTTCCTCATTTTTTTCTGATGAATTTGCTTTTCGGTGTATGGGGTTCTGTAATTACAAGAAATATTTTTGCAGAAATTCGAAAAATTGATGTTTTTCTCTCGCAAAACACTTTCTACACTAACATAAACACTTTCTAACTGTGACATTAGCCATGCCATTCCAGTTTTTACATCTTTCTCTGAAGCTTGTGTAAGATATGCCACATACCGAAGCATAGAGGCGTTTAACCTGCTGGTGTACTTAGCCCAAGCTCCTACGCTAGAAGGGACGACCATTGACTTCAGCAATGAAGCCAAATACTTACGATTTACACTAGATATTACAAAACTGAAGAAGAAGGCAGTGGTAGCAACTCAAACATGCCGCAAGCTTCTGGGAAGAAATTGAGGTCTAAAACCACAAGTGATCCATTGGTCATACGTGACTATTATAAGACCAATGGTCACCTACGCATCGCTTGTATGGTGGCCAAATACTAAACAAGCTACTACTTAGCTACAGCTACAGAAGATACAACGTCTTGGCTGTCTGAGCAGCAATGAGCAGCTGTCCAGCTGCAACTATGGGAGCTATGTTAGGATTAATGCCCTTACACCTACAGATGCAAACGGAGGCATTACTACACGCACTCGCTCGGAAGGACAAACAAATTTAAATCAGGAGATCTTACAGGGCATTTTGATAATCACAGTCTCGCTCACTTAGAGCGATTAGCGTACACTGCTTTGGTTTTTATGCCTATAAAATACAACTTTGACCAACCTTTTAGAGTGAACATCTCAGATAGGAAAATATAGTACTCAGGGCGGCCTTTCTTCAAGAGAGGATCAATCCAATGGATGGTTTGTAGATAGAAAGAAAAGGAAGTGGTGCGGGTGTGTGGTCCTAGTTGCCACATGTGTGAACCCTTGGGTACCAGAACTACTATCTTCTAAACTGAAGTCTTTGGTATAAACACATGCACCAAAGTAAACCTTACAAAAGGCTTTAAATGTGTAACAATTGATATTCTCACAGACAGCCATGCAGCCATAAAGGCTTTAAAAGCCTACACGTGCAAATTCAAGCTTGTCTGGAAATGCCTGGGTAACCTCGCGCAACTGGCAAACATAAACCACGTTACTTTATGATGGGTTTCAAAGCACGAGGGTATACCAGGTAACGAAAAAGCCGACGAACTCGCAAGACGCGGAGAAATGACGCGCTATACAGGACCTGAACCCAGCTGTGGAATACAAAATAGCTGCATAAAACAGGAGATCAGGGAGGAACAAATGAAGTCTTCGTACTGAGATAACACACCAGGACGACGCCAGGCAATACCGTTCATAACTGTTTTCCAAAAGAAAGCAAAAATTGTTTTGTCTCTCAGATGGAACTGAAAACCATCACTGGCCTATTCACAGGCCATACATCACTAAAATATCATCTCTTTAAGATTGGTAAGGCTGCCGTTTATGTAATAGGCATCAGAAACGGCAGAACACATCTTATGCGTATGCCATTCTGCCTGTCGCCGTAGACAGAATATTTTTAGGAAGAAGACTATGACACCTACCGAAATAAGGGACTCGATGGACAGAGACATATTAATGTTTGTCAATAGCCTGCAAGTTCTCTACACAAGGTGAGGGCTCATAAGTTACATAAGAAGTATTAAGGGTCAAAGTGACGGAAAGCAACCAAAACCAAAGCCCGCAAACACAGTAATAATAATAATAATATTAGCCCAAGCTTTGACTGTTTTAGTACTGCCGTGTTATAACGAAAAGCGTTTTATGTAATATGGAGAAAAACATAATTTTATGTTTTGATTTACGCCGCCTTTTTTTCTATGAGTCTAATTTTTTTGTTATAATTAATATACATATGGCATGTCATGACCTTATGTAGTAATGTAATAAAAGTATACAGGGTGTTAATGAATTGTAGGGACAAACTTCTAGGGCTTGCAAAACACAACAAAGCAAACAACAAATTCCGTGTGACCTGTGCAAAATAATTGAAAATGCAAGTTGGGTTGCCTATTTTCAGGTACTTCTTAAAGAATCTTCAAGAGGCTCTATTTTCTAAAGGAAACACTTTTGACCACACATTTATAAACAAAAGTTGTTTGCTTTGTTGTGTTTTGCAAGCCCTAGAAGTTCGTCCCTACAATTCATTAACACCCTGTATGTAAATGTATACCAAGGAACTGAAGTGCTTCGTTTAATCCCGATTTCCGAGTGTGAAAGTTTCACACGGGGGATTGAATGAAGCACCTCAGTTCTGTGGTATATACGCTATTTTTTGCACTTCCAAATAATTTTAAATCACAATTGTCGAAATTTTAAAATATGCTGTGAACGTGCCAATCCAGTTTTAAAAACGTCAAAATTAAAATCGTAGGTTCTGATGGTGACGAAACATACTCGGTAGCTTAGCAATTTATATACATTTAATCACTTGGGACTTTTGAAAATATTTAATCCTTCGTTAAAAGTGATACATTAGTTCTGGAAAAAAGGAATTACATTAGTACTTTTACTCCCGGAAGTGCAAAAAATATTTTTAGAAACAAACGGATGTAATTATTTTAAAGTCTGGAAACTCCAAGCGAACAGCCACGCCAATTTTTTTGTTATGTTTTAATAATGATGATTGTAAACGACTAGGTTAATGTATTACGCTTAATTACGTAATTAATAAAAGCATCTTATAAATTAATTTGAAATTTATTAACTGACAACAGTCCAACTTATTCAGCGGCTCTATGATTGTGTAGGTTTTTCCTGTTAGACAATATTTTCAAAACTGCAACTACTTGCGTCGGTTGGAAAATCTATAGACTTCCTTTTCATTAATTTCGACACAATTAAAATTTTAATACATTTTGAAGTAGGAAATTAAAGGTTCGTTGTTAAAATAATCAGTTTGTTATTTACATGAAAGTATAATCTTGTTAACGTCAGAACCTGCCTGTTTAGTAATTAATTTGATATCGCCATAAAGAAAACCAAATGAGTTTTCCATGTAGAAGCAAAATGGTGAATAATGCTAATCAACTTGAGAACCTGTTATTACAGCAAATTGAGTTTGAATACAATAGTGGAGAGACCATGACTCTACATTGGGATAGGCATAATGATTTGATCACGAAACGGAGATATAATTAGGAACATGTTCGCAGTAGGGGAACACAATACAAATTCAAGGCTTTGAAAGTAAAGAGGCTCCACTTTGATGCTATAAATATTAACATGTGTTGCTAGCTTATTATGTCACTCATGATTTTACAGATTAATTAGGATATGATTAGCATGCGTTTGAACGTTGCGTTTTCAGTGCAATAACTTTTTCCTTGTTTGATGATCAATAATTTTGAAATTAAATTTCGTGCCAACCAAACATTTTTTTAAATGATTGACGTTTTAATTAAAAATCTTTAAATCATTTCTGGTTAGCAACTGCAATTATCATTACATGCATGGCTTATTAGTAGCAAGTAGGCACTTCAGAACACAGCTATTACCATTTACTATTATTTCTTATTTCTTCTTATAGCCCACAACCAAAATCAATAACCCCTGATATCTACTTAAAAACGTAACCATTGGCACCAATTTTTATCTATCTATCTATATATCAAATGCGTCACTGTCTCACCATAACTCTACAATGGGGTTTTACATCTCGAAGCAGTTTATTTATTATTTCTAGCAAGTGTTTATGCAGCAGTCACGTTGGGCGCGTGCGGGACATAGGCGGCAATAATCAGGAAAAAAATAAGCAACAAAATAAACATTGTAACGGGTGAACTTTCCTTTTAGCCGATGTTTTCGGAGAAGTTGAACAACCCTGGTTAGCTCAGAATCCAGTATTCGCTGAAAATGAACAGAATACTGTGGATTAAGAAATCAATCCCTAAGATATCTGCTTGTATTTGGTGGAATAAAGTTATTATTTTATTTAAAATAATGATTTATAACGGAGATTCAACAATATCCTTTCAAAGCGATACGCCACTGGAATTCCCAGTTACAGATTTCTACACCCTCGATCATGCTACGGAAAGGTGCCAAAATTGTTAATGGCTGCCAATGTTTGCTATCTGTAACGTAACACATATGATTAACATTTCTTCTTCTTGTAGTGCTATAATACCCTATTCAGGGCGTTGGCTACCTCTCTCCTATGTCTGTGTTTGGTGCGCGGCGATAGATAATTTGCACAGACAGACATAGGGGACCTACAGTTTAACGTGGGCTCCGAACCACAGGAAGTGCATGCACTTCTTCTCCAGAGATGTTTTCCTGGGGAAAAATCCACCTCGCTGGTTTCCCGTTGCCTTGCGAGGGAGAACGACCGGGCCGGGGATCGAACCCGGATCCGCTGCATTGGTAGCCCGCGCTCTTACCATTGAGCTACGGCCGCTCTCGATTAACATTTATGTGATGCTTTTTATTAAAAACTTTAATCGGATACTCGGCTGGGCCGGGGTATTGTGGACCCAGGCATCTCGAATGAAAGGTTCGGTTCGTTTTCTGGGCAAAGACAAACACCCTGGTTTTATATTCGCGAAACTTGGTGGGAGGATAGGTTGATACGTGATTCCTTTGAAGAAGGGAGCTTCGGCGCGGACACTCGGCGGGTTGGTTTCACTTGAAGCGCCACCTGCGCATTTTGGGAAATTAATACAACAAAATAAATCTTAATAATTTTTTCAATTGCTGTCTGTACCCTGGGTAACTTGTTACGACAGTAAAAGCAAAATTACAGTTTTGTTTATAAATTCTATATTCTTAAAGAACAGAAATGCAGGAATACAACTAAGCTTTAAAACAACGAATTTTTACACTTATAACGAGAACGGATTATTAATGTTTCCTATGAAGTCACGTCTGCCTGTCCATTTCTTCTTAATACTACAACCATGCGGGACCTTGCAGTACTACATTGCTTGCTGTAAAAATACGTTAAGATGTATTATGTTTCGAAAATTTAACATAAATAATGTTTCTGGATTTATTGACATCTGCATCTGTAAAGATTTAATAAATATTTGAATATTTTAATTACGTGATTTAAGGAATTATTTGAATTGATAAAGATTTAATAATAATATTAATATTGGAATATCTACATACCAAATCAACTTTTATTGGTGAGTAATATAAGGCCATTATACATATAGGGCTTCTATACCTTTGTACAGCGAGCAGCTACAGTATCCGATACAAAAACCAAAATTGGATGCCTACGGTTTGTGTGTATGTTTAGAATATAATCTGCCGATAGCTGGCATTTCCACAGCAGACTCCACGGAAGCACACATTTTAGTGTAACAGATCCCTTCCATTTGAGGCAACTCAGTACCCAAAGGGACTGTCACGGTCAGCTCATGTCAACGCAGCTGCGCCCGATAATCATATTTAACTCAAATTAGGTTTACAAATCGCATTGCAGCAGAGATTTCAAGGCAGATATCTAGAAATGTAGTTGCATTACGTCCGATTATTTTTCAGACTAGTGTATTAGATTACTACGCTGAATAAGGATGAAACTAGGACACAATAAGCATACGCATGAATACTTAGTAGTCACGCATGTTCAATCAGTCACTGACTGCGTATTTGAGGATATACAATACTGCTGGGTGCCTTCGGTAGATGTCTTGCATCTCGACACAATTAAATTTCAAAAAGAAGTTACCAAAAATAGCGTGGAGAAGAGGGTTCTGCTAGTTTCTTTTAATCTTATAGGACACAAACTCAATTTATACGTTGTACATTTAACAAAATGAATTCTCTTATATATGTTGCTTAGTATTTTATCTTTGGCCATTTGTTGCTCTTTCTGTTAGAGTTTTAAGAAAACGCCCCAAAATATAAAACATGATAGGTTTGTAAATAACTTTGTAGGGAATGCAGGTAGGTAATTAAAGGATTGAAACAAAGCCAAGCTTAGCAGCTTAATCGTAAGCGAAATTAGAACCACCGCCTTCTGCTGCCGTACCTTTACTGATAACGGAAACGTTTTCGTACTTATGTTTATCGGATTTTTTTACTTATTTTGGTACCTACAACGCATTATACAAATTTGGGCATTGATTTTCCGGAGACCCTCCATATATTCCCATTTTCTATATTTTAAAAATTTTGGTAAATTTATTATTACACATCACTTCCTCTTTTACCTCTAAAATTTTAACGTATTTTTCAATCACATTGAAAACTTTTCCACTGTTTGCTCAAGAACCTTGAATTTTAAACTCCCTTGTACCCTCATTCTCTAAAATTACTTCAGCGGAAAATTCATTTCAGTGTATTTCTTGGTTCCTGTTATATAATAAAGCCGCAATAAATGTAATACAACACCAAACTAATTCTAATTCTTTTTCTACTTCTCTTCCTTTCTTCGTATACTTTATAGGAATAGGTCGTAAGTTTATCACAAACGGAAACTGAAAGCTCGCGGTATGTTGCAAAGCAATGTTTATTGCACAAACATCAATAGCTGCGATTATTGAAGAATACGGAGATAACAGTGGCGGCTCGTAAGCGCGGCAACGTGGGTGATGCCCTGCCTGGAAACACGCAAATAGTTTATAGAAATATTACGTATAACAATTTTCACCATTTTTAAACATATGAGCTTTCAACCACAGGAGAGCTATGTTTTTATAAAACATGGTATACTGGCAAAACTTTAATTACGCGCGTCGCGTCGTAGGCGGGCAAACATACAACAAAAAAACAGCAGAGGGATTTGTGCCATACTAGTGTGGGTCAGAAACAAAGCAGCTTATTAATGCTGTGATGAATTTGGAAACAATATTTTGAGTTAAAAGAATAATTCATAGCAGTTTATTTACGAGGTGAAGCTTTACATAAAAAAATGTAGACTCACTCTTTTCGCGATTTACAAATTCAAATCAATCTGACAATAGAAAAAATAAAGTATATGTGCGTAAATTTTACGCAAATATGTGCAAATCTATCGATTGCATTTGCGGGTGCGAATTAAAAAGAACTATATTTTGTTTTATTTGTCTAATAATGAATTCCGGTGTGTGAATCTTCCTTTCCTGCATTGCTACCTGTGTTAAAGATTTAAATTATTTAAGTGGAAAAGTAAAAACACATCATTCAAGATACGGACAATTTTGATGACTTAGTGACCATATTGTCTAAATAAACTGTTAATGAAAAGGTAAGATTTTAGTATTGATTATATACATAAAATATTTTATTACTTCAACAATATTAATTTATTTTAACCTTATACGTATTTCGACATGCTTACATGTCATTATCAAAGGTAATATTAAAAAGTGAACAGTTAGTGTTGTTATAGCAACAATAGAACTTGGTGACTTGATCTCGGTAATCGTCTGCAGATGACTTGATTTCTTATTCCAAAATGTCCTACAGAGGAGAATTTGAGAGATCAATTTGTTCATTCATTACCGGTTTTTAAATGTTTGTGAATTTCAAAAGCTTCTAGTGTATCTAATTTACGTTTATCATCACAAAAGTGTAAACATTTTATGGTATTAGAAGTCATTAAATGATTGTGTTATAGTACGTGTTTAGCGTAATTGGATTTATGTGGGTGTTTTTTATACCTAATATCAAACTTTCTAGTTGTCCGGCCTATATATACCGAATTACAATGCGAACTATTTCATTTGTAAATACCTGATTTTAGTAAATTATCCGTTTTTGATTTTGCATTAAACAAAATGTTTAAAATGTTTTTAGTTGATTTAAAACTTACTTTATATTTATTTGTTTTGTTTATAATTTATGAGAAGTGCTTTATAATAAAAAAGACTAAAAACTTTAATGAAATGTTTCTCTAAATATTTCTTATAGTATTACTAATCTATGAGGAAGCATGTACGTGTACGCGTACGATGCTGTATTCCTGTTCCTGATATTTATATATTAACGCTGAATCCCTTCCACCTGTCTCGCCTTTTGCCGACGCTGAACCCCCGCCCTCCCTACGCAAAACCAGAGCTCTGCAAGTTGATTATTCCTATGCACACTTGTACAGTACTATATATCGGCCCCGTGCAGTTTTCAATGAAAATAAGAAAATTGGATTTACACTATTTGATTGTATTACTGCTCTGGCTGTTATTACAAAATCAAGCTCCAAGAAGGAAGCATACAAACTCAGCGGCCGGCGCGCGCTTATGTATATGTAATAGTCACACAGGCTGACCTCAGCGCAGCAGCAGCGGGTGCGCGGCACTTCATTTCAACAGCGTGCGAAGAGTTTTTATTAAAAATTGCTAGCGTTCATTATTGTTGGGATTTTCTACCGTTTCATATACCTTTAAGAAGCAGTTAAAATTATTTATTGTAAAGCACATCAGCACTCCATACATATTTGGCTCTACAACTTTGCAAATCTTAAACAAGACTGTTCTGTGCGTCACTATTTAGCAATCAAATGTATTCTACGAGTATCGAGTCAGCGGTGAGATGAAAGAGTCCTTGATAGGAGTTCGAGAATCGCATGCTAACTACGCCACATCATTGAATATCTTTTTTAATACATTTTCTAACAATTATTTAAACAAAAGGAAACAAAAAAATCGTGGGGCAAAGCTCATGGGTTTTGCTAGTAAATAAGTAAAACGCTATATGTAATTTAGCAGTTTCTTAAGGTGGTAAACGTGAAGTTTTGAATTTTTTGTACTTTTTCATTCTTCAGTGTGACATACTGCGCTCGGTCTTCCTTCAAACAGAAACGAAAATTAGAAGTGTTTTCTGCCCTAAAGAGAGGTGCCTAATATACAGAGTGTTTGTAAAATGTCTTCCATAAATTTGAAGGTTGATCAGAGTACCTTTTCTACGTGTTCTGCGTGTAAAAATAATATTAAAAAAAGAGGGTACCATTGATTGAACAGTTTTGAAGGAAATCTGTAAATATGTTAACCTATAATGGAACTGCAATAACAGAACATTTTAGATAATTATTCCATTTCTTATAATTTGTTGCTGAAGCCTACCTAAAAAGGTGACGAACCGAATTTAGGCTCTCGTTTTACAAAAGAGAAAAAAGAATTTTATGTGCAAATGTTAAAAATCCTAAATACATACACCCTTGCACATTAAAATCTTTTCTAACGGTTTCCAACACCTATAAATACGATTTCTTTTAAAATTTCTGTATGTAATGTGATGACGATAAACAGGAAAGAAAACAAAGAAAAAAGTTGTGGTGTATAATATCTCTCTGAAAATCAGTTTACAAAACAAAGCACAAGCAAGTCGGACAAGTCGAGTAATACGGTGGCCAAGGCCAGGACCGGTTCGATGAGTAGAAAATGATCACTACAAGCACAACACAGCAGCATCCCTCTACCCGCAGCCGCCCTCGCAGCGAACTCCACACGTGTGCACCAAACCTGTCTTGGAAAAAAGTCAACACTAAACTCTTCAGATATTGCCTGCGGCTCATCAGATCTGAAAACTACCTGTTGCTACAACTACTACGAACGCTATTATAGTGGAGATATTTACGACTTGAAAAAAATTGTGAACAACAAAAAACCGGGCATGATTGCGAATGCGAACACTGGATTGCGTAACTAAGGCTGAGATTTCTACGAAGCAATTCTCATCGCTTAACCCTATTCTTTCACCTTTTTTTTTATTAAAAGCCTTGCTTTTTTGCGGTGGAAGAAATGCGGGTATGTAGCGACGTCATCGCTAATAGAACCGTATCAATCATTAATTTAAGCGTTTATTGAGAGAGAACAATAAATTGCTTTGTGGTTTTGGACGGATTATACACAGAATTAAAATTGAGCGCTTTAGCAGTATGTTTTATTTTGTAAGTTCTATATTACTAACCACAATATTAATCGTGCCTAAAACTAAATTATAAATAATATGGAAACTGTTTTTCGGCTGGTTAAAAAAAGAACCCGCACCAATAACAATTTAAGAAGAGTTAAGTTTTCTTACAACGTCGAATTTTACCTACATTTTACTTTTTAATTCAAGTAGCAATTTCCATTAATAATAACTAAACGTAGTGCGAATTGAAAGTTTTAAAGTGACTTTAAAATTTATAATCACCTTGTATAATCCTTTTACGTTACATTTACAGGAAAACGGTATTTTAGAATTTTTTATAATTGTGTTACCTAAAACTTGCTTAAATGATTAAAAACATATCCTTATTCGCTCAAGATGGTGAATCCTCCAATATTATATTTGTGAAGAAGCGCAACCTGGACTCGGCTCCGAACTGCGGCCCAATTTCAAATCTGAAGCTGCTATGGAACAATAGACCCGGTGTCATACCCGGGTCGTTAAAATTGATCACAAACTCACACCAAAACACTTTTGACTGTATTTACTGTGGTTTGAGTTTGTTGTGGTTTGACTGAACAGGCCTTGTTTGCTGAAATCGAACCGCATCTAACCCGTACTCGACCCGGTCCCCGCCTCATTACCCGGTCAAAGCCGTACCTAATTGACGTCTCTACGAAACCGGACTTGCAGGGGTCTAGGACACTTTGCCGAATGCCCACAACGTCGAATCGATTTTTTAAGGTCCACATCGTCGAACGTGCCCACAACGCCGAATGCTCGCAAGGGACACTTTGTCGAATGTGCCCACAATGTCGAAAGCTCGGGAGGGACACTTCGCCGAAAGTGTCCACAACGCCGAAAAATATTTGGTAGTGTTCACAAGTCCCGATGGTGCCCGAATAGCATGTTGTTTGTGTAAAACGTCTATAATGTAGAGCTCTGATTAACGCCTAATGAACACTTTGCGGAATGTGCCCACAACGTCGAATGCTCGTAAGGGACACTTTGTCGAACGTGTCCACAACGCCGAATGCTTACAAGGGACACTTTGTCGAATGTGGCCACAACGTCGTATTCTCGTAAGGGACACTTTGCCGAACGTGCCCACAACGCCGAATGCTTGCAAGGGACACTTTGTCGAATGTGCCCACAACGCCGAATTCTCGCAAGGGACACTTTGTCGACTGTGGCCACAACCTCGAATTCTCGTAAGGGACACTTTGTCGAACGTGCCCACAACGCCGAATGCTTGGAAGGGACACTTTGTCGAATGTGCCCACAACGCCGAATTCTCGCAAGGGACACTTTGTCGACTGTGGCCACAACCTCGAATTCTCGTAAGGGACACTTTGTCGAACGTGCCCACAACGCCGAATGCTTGCAAGGGACACTTTGTTGAATGTGCCCACAACGTCGAATTCTCGCAAGGGACACTTTGTCGACTGTGGCCACAACGTCGAATTCTCGTAAGGGACACTTTGCCGAACGTGCCCACAACGCCGAATGCTTGCAAGGGACACTTTGTCGAATGTGCCCACAACGTCGAATGCTCGCAAGGGACACTTTGCCGAATGTGCCCACAACGTCGAATGCTCTTATTAGACGCCGAAAATCACAACAACGCCGATGGCTGATGAGTAGCGATGGGTGGATGAAAATTCTTATAACAATTTTCAATTGTTTGTTTATTCTTTCACCATAGTAATAAAATAATTATATACAGGGTGACTGTTTTTTAAACGATCTACCCAAAATATCTAGTACCTCCTATAAACTGTTTAGTCTTTCTGATACTGTTTTTAAAATGCTGCGAATTAATTCAGAAAAGTATAAGTTAATTTAAAAAAACGACTTTTTTGACTATTTAAAAAAAGTCACAACTTTTGCCAACCCTGTAAATAAAGCAAAACAAAAAGTTTTCTAGGTCTTTTGGGCATTGTCAAAAAGCTATTATGGCCACACAATGTTTTTATAACTCTAATCTTATAAATTGATGGGCTACAATTTTTGCGTGTGCCATTCCAATATTTTCTTTGTGACGCAAATATGACAAGTTTTTTAGCTTTATACATTAAAATGACACAAAAAGTTAATTTTTTTCTTTTTTTGTTAAAATGAACCGCTTTCATCTGTCTAATTTGAATTAAATCTATGTGTTTTGGATTTGAGTATAGACAATTCTGATGACAAACGACAGTAAATATAAGCTGCAAAAATCCGGAATCTGCTCATATCTGAATTTTGATTGATCAGCTAGCTCCGGCAAAAATTTAGTATAGGATTTTCGAATCTAGAAAAAAAACGGAAAAAAGTCCAGGGAAAAAGACGGCGGAAAAAAAGCCAAGGAAAAAACATACATAACATAAAGCCGACGAAAAAAGACATAGGAAAAAAGCCCAGGAAAAAAATCTGAGTAATATACTAATCTATAATTTTTTAAAAAGCGATTTTTTCAAATAGAACGATATCGGCTCGTGTTTATAAAAAGAGCATTTTTTTTCGATTCTTATGATACCTATATAATCGACATTTTCCTTGACTCGGTGAGGTATTTTCCTTTAAAACAAAATTTTGTTTAACAATTTAATAACATAAGGAGTCCATATCGTTGAAAATTGAAATAAAATCTTGTCATTAACTTTTCTCAACCAATGAAGCGCATAACATTTTTTTAAGATTTTTATTTTTAGATTATTATTTTACTAAATTCGATTTTAAGTTAGCGGTTATCTGGATAATTCGTTAAGCTTTTACTATCCGGATAAAATATACGAAACCAATATCTGATAAATCGTCTATCCGGATTTATTAAAAAATCCGATATCTAGATTCGTCCGAAACATTCATTATGCGTATTTAACTATTAAAATTTGACGTTCGAATATGTGCTTATAGTTAATTCAGATGAAAATTGCAGGGTGAATTGTATACGCGAACTCCAGTAAAATAAATGATTAAGATCAAATTTTTAGTAATACACATTTATATTATTCAAATTTTAAACAACACTCTGGTATTCAGATAAATTCAATATTTAAATTTCGTACATGTGAGCATAGGTAGCTGCAATACATGCCTACAAATTTGGTTTTATTGAAGATAATATTATTTAATTCGTTTATTTGCTAGTAGCTGGACGTGGGAACGAACTTGTCAATAGCTTTGCAGGCCGGCGACGGTAATCCTTCAGTTCACTGCTTTGTCGGCAACAATAAATGAAATGCAAATTTTGCAGAGTTATTATTTTATTACTTCCAGCTAATCTTAAAATTTGTTCACCCAAACCTAGTGTCGGCGGTTAAAAGGGTAAGTAAATGGCAATTAAGCAATAACCGCTCTAATCCTTCGTCTGCCTGTACATTAGAAGTAAAAGCTTTTTGAAAAAATGTATTTTCTCAGTAAAATTAGCAGATGTTCCTAGTTGTAAATATGCCGATTTTGTAATAAGGTTAAAGGAGCAATAAACATCCAGCGGTACCAGTGGTTTCAAGCCTTCCTAATGCCGCTTTGTAGACGTGGTTTTAAAATGCAAAGTTGCCTTCAAAATATAAAAAATGATATAATCCATAAAATGGACGTCCTGCATTTCTTTCATCTTACCCTACATAAATATATCAAATGGCCGAATATCTGCTCCAAAAATAAGTTACATACTTTGAACTACTTTTATTATTTGTTGGTAACATTAAACATTAACATTAATTTTTTACTTTAATTAAATTGAAATGATAATAAAACTGTACAACGTAATAACGATTGGTATAATTAAATCTTATTGGTAAGAATTTTAGCTATTAAAGTATGAGAAGAAGTTCTTGTGAGAACTAAAGGGTTTTGAATTTTCTTTATTTGAATTTTCTCACAGTTGCTCATTTATATTTATATATTTATTTATTAAAGTATGCACTAATAACACAAATGAATATGTCTGTAGTCCTTTTTGAGAGGCTAAAGTTATAAGAATTATTCCTATTATATAAAATCAACACATTATAGCTGTCGTCGATTCTTAATACTGTTTAGAGATGTTTTTGTCAATAACAATAAAATTGAATTTGTAAAAGGTCACAGCTTTAACCGATATGCGAATATTGCAAAAATCAAAATTATACCATCAGCATAGAAAAAAAACTCGGATTAACATAAAAATCCGAAATTCGGATGTAAACTTACAGGGTGATTCTAAAATATCTTTCATAAATCGGAGGGTGGACTCATTCTGTCGGCGTTTTGGCGAGGGTTGGCAATGTGTCCTTTGCGAAATAATCGGCGTAATGGACACGCAAGGATCGGCAGCTTTTGCCTAATTATCCTAGCTCTAATCATCCTAAAATTATTTTTAAAATCTGTTTACGAAGTTTGGAGCGTTCCAAAATTTCATTATTTCCGATGTTTTAGTTTCTACAACTCATTATCTCCGAAACCACACCAATCTAAAAAATGTATTCTTGATAAAACTAAGTCCCATTTTTTTGATATTTTTTTATTGAATGGCGTTACGCTCCCCCATTCCAAATTTTCGCTTGCCGTTTTAAAAGTTTCGTCTTTTATTTTATTCCAATTTCTTGAAATCGAAACAATTATGTAGAAAGCGCGATATCAAAATTTTCACCTATCATCTACTCCAAATAACAAGAATATCACCTAAACTTCAAGCATTACGGTAATCTCCAATTTTAAAATACGACACGGAAACTAAACAAGAATTCTGAAAATAGTATTATTTATAGAATATCATGTTTTGCAACTATAATTTAAAGTTTTTACATCCGATACTGATAATTTAGAATGTGTATATTTTCACTAGGTTAATTGTATATACAGGGTGTTTCCAAACTCGGGACGGTATTCTACCACAAAAACTGAACAAAAAGTTTCTCAGATTTTGCGATTCGACCTATATTTTTAGAGTTATTAAATTTTGAAAAATCTGAAAATAATCAAAAAATAAACATTCAAACTTAAATATAAGTGTTTGATCTAGTACTGAAAATAAATCCATGATACATTACAACAACAAGAGATAGTTTAAAACGATAATTAAAAGGAAAAATTGCAAAACAGCATGTCATTATTTATTTCGCCTGGACTTTCCCATACTTATACAAAATAATTTCTTTTCTATATCTAATCACAACAATTCACATCAAATGATCTAACTAAGAAGTGTTTTCAGTTTAATCTAGAATAAAATAGCCGCGGAAAAATACATTTTTTTTTCAAAAATTATTTAGAAATTGGCCGAAAGAACCGAACTTACTTGAAAATTTGTTGAGAAACTGTAAAACGACCAAAATCAGTTCTTAAGAATTCAAATATGCCAGGAATGTCTTTACTAAAGCAAGAAGACAATTTGAAAATAGTTTATCTACTGTTCGGCAGTAGATAAGGCATATTTCTTACCAATGATCTTAATAAAACATCAATGTAAATAGAGAATCAAAATAGTTTATATATTGGAAATTAAATAACGATTGGCTTAATTTATGAAAAATAACAATATTTGTATTTAAACAAATGTACTTTAATGTAATATGAGTTGTAAATTATGTAGAAAATATTAACAAAATTAAAAGAAAGAAAAGCATTGATTTCGATATTTTATTCACAGTTCAAATGAAAATTGTTAAAAAACTAACAATATATTAGCGCAAGTTTTGCCGTAAAAAGTAGCATAGTATGCGACAAAGATGGTAAAACATGTGATATGTGTCCAGGTTTAGTAAAAATATACAAGGAACATTTAACAAAACAGTAAGGATAAAACGGTTTTAAGTGTTTCAACATTCACCCCTGCATTCACTGTCATCATTGGAATTTACATAAAAGTTGCAAAATTCGAAATTCGAATAACTCTATATTCTGACTTTGTAACACTTTTGAAGCTATGCCAATTTCTCCTAGAATTAAATCTAAAATAATACAAATAAACACAAAATTAAAATTGTCTACGCTAGATAGTATTATTTTGGCTTCAACACGCTTATCTTTTTTTTTCAGAAGTTAATATAATTTTATTAAGAACAGCAATAATATTTTTAAATTGAAATTTAACAGCTGTTATGGTTTACATCCGAGAGGACCATCGTGTAGGGTTAAGTTTTTTTAATTTAATATCAGTGTTGCAGCAACAACAATTCTTAAAAAACTCATGAGTTAATTCTCCTTGTTCTTCAACTAAACTCCTAAAGTTACATTCGAACTCTTTTCGTATAAACCTATAACATAAACATTTATAAAGCCCACGTGTCAGGCACAAATCAAGCACAAAGAAATCATGGAGCGAGTGATTTATTGATGCATAAGTACCGACAAATAATAAGACGAAGTGTTTAGTCATCTACTGAAAATCACCTCAGTTGCCTCATAAAACCTCATACAAAATGAACCTGGTTGTTTCAAAAACCGCATAAAACCACATACAACCTGATGAAAACATTATCAGGTTATATGAGGTTTCTATATATATTTTCAGTAGGGGCAGGCTAATTTTATCTTCACGACTATAAAATAACACCTACTACTTACATTAGGTATATAGAAATTGCAAATTTGTATAAACACAAATTTAAAAATAAACGCATATCCGGACCCCCTGAAGTCTTGCCCCCCCGGCAACAAGGGGTTTTGTGGGTGTGATGTTACGCCACTGGGGTTGGTAAAAGTTATGACCTTAAAGAAAAGTCGAATTTTGTCAATTATTTCGCAGCATTGTAAAAACAGTATCAGAAAGACTAAACAGTTTATAGGAGGTGCTAGATATTTTGGGTAGATCGTTTAAAAAACAAACACCCTGTATATAATTATTTTATTACTATACAATCGCAAATTGTTATAAGAATTTTCTTCCACACATCGCTATTCATCAGCCATCGGCGTTGTTGACATTTTCGGTGACTAATAAGAGCGTTCGACGTTGTGGGCACATTCGACAAAGTGTCCCTTGCAAGCATTCGGCGTTGTGGGCACGTTCGACAAAGTGTCCCTTACGAGCATTCGACGTTGTGGACACATTCGACAAAGTGTCCCTTGCAAGCATTCGGCGTTGTGGACATGTTCGACAAAGTGTCCCTTGCGAGAATTCGACGTTGTGGGCACATTCGGCAAAGTGTCCCTTGTAAGCATTCGGCGTTGTGAGCACGTTCGACAAAGTGTCCCTTACGAGCATTCGACGTTGTGGACACATTCGACAAAGTGTCCCTTGCAAGCATTCGGCGTTGTGGACACGTTCGACAAAGTGTCCCTTGCGAGAATTCGACGTTGTGGGCACATTCGACAAAGTGTCCCTTGCAAGCATTCGGCGTTGTGGGCACGTTCGGCAAAGTGTCCCTTACGAGAATTCGACGTTGTGGGCACATTCGGCAAAGTGTCCCTTGCAAGCATTCGACGTTGTGGGCACATTCCGCAAAGTGTTCATTAGGCGTTAATCAGAGCTCTACATTATAGACGTTTTACACAAACAACATGCTATTCGGGCACCATCGGCACTTGTCACACTACCAAATATTTTTCGGCGTTGTGGACACTTTCGGCGAAGTGTCCCTCCCGAGCTTTCGGCGTTGTGGGCACGTTCGGCGTAGTGGGCATTGAATAACATTCGGCGTTGTGGACACGTTCGACGTTGTGGACCTTAAATAATCGATTCGACGTTGTGGGCATTCGACAAAGTGTCCAGGCACCACTTGCAGTCTTGTGGAATCCACCCGAACCCGGCCAGGTTACCAGATCAAAGCCGCGCTAGACTGACATCTCTACAAAACCGGATCTTGTTTTGCGAACCGACTCGGATCCGGGTGTCCTGCTCGGTGAAACGGGGTCTTGTTTTGTGAAACCGACTCGCCCCAGACTTGTAACCGAGCATGGTACGGGCCGTGTCGCCCGGTCCAATCGTACCCCATTGATATCTCTACGAAACCGGGTCTTGTTTTGTAGAATCGACCCGAACTCGACCTGAACCCGACCAGGTCAAAGCAGGGCTAGATTGAGATCTTTGCAAAACCGGATCTTGCTTTGTGAACCCGACTTGTATCCAATTGGTGCCCTGCCTGGACCTAGCTAAGTTACCTGCTCTATGAACCCGGGTCTTGTTTTGTGGAACCGACCCGCTCCAGACCCGTAGCCAAGCCGGACCCGGCTCTATTACCCGTGAAGCCCGTACTCGATTGACATTCATACAAAACCCTGCCCTGTCTTGTGACACTGGCCCGAAACCGACACGTACTCGACCCGGACCCGTCCAGGTTAGCCGGTGAAGCTTTCACGGAATTGACATCCTTACAAAACCTGATTTAGCTTTTTAAAGCCGACCCGGATCCGATCCGCACCCCCACCTCCGACCCAGACGTGTTACCTGCTCTGTGAAACCGACTCTAGTTTTGTGGAACCGACCCGCTCCAAACCCATAGCCGAGCGGGATCCAACCGTGTTACTTGGTCAACCCGTACCTGATTGAGAACTTTATGAAACCGGACTCAACCAGTACTCGACCCGGACCCAGCCAGGTTACCCGATCAAAGCCGCGGTAGATTGACAACTCTACACAACCGGATATTGTTTTGTGAACACGACCCGAATCCAAATTGTATCTCATCCGGGCCCGGTCGGGTTACCTACTCTATGAAACCAAGTCTTGTTTTGTGGAACCGACTGGCTGCAGTACCCAATTGACTTCTATACGAAACAAGGTCTTGTTTTGTAGAACCAGCTCGAACCCGACCCGGATCCGGTCAAGTAATCAGGTGAAAGCCGCGCTAGATTGTCATCTCTGCAAAACCTGATTTTATTTTGTACCCACACCAGACTCGTAGCCGACCCGTGTTACCTGGTCATTCTCTCGTACCTAATTGAAATTTGTATGTAACCAGGCCTTGTTTTGTAAACCCGGCCAGGTTACCGGTCAAACATCTCTAGAAAACCGTGTCTTATTTTGTGAATTCGATAGAACCGGATCCTTGATCGACGCGAACGTGGTTAGCCGGTCAAACACGTACCCGATTGACATCTGTACAAAATCGGGTCTTATTTTGTGAAATCGTCTGGCACCAGACCCGTAGTCAACTCGAACTCAGCTTTGTTAGCCGATTACACCTGTACCCGATTGACATCTCTACGAAACCGGATCACCAGTTGGGTGGACCCGATCCATACCCGACTCGAACCCGGCCGGGTTACCCGGTCAAATCGGCACCCGATTGATATCTCTAGTAGACACCACTATATATTTAGAGCAATTTTCTTAAATAATCTGAAGAGTATTGGGCAGCTGGATTTTTAAAAATTTTAATTTTGATTAAATTTCTTCTAAATAGTTGATATATTCAACATTTATTTCGAGTAAGATATTTATTTATAGTAATTTTCCTTGTTTTGTGAACATTATGCTACTTTGTTTTCTACTTTAATTGCTATTATATTATGATAATTTTAAAACTGTACTTATGATTAACCATGTAAATCTGTTAAACCAAAGCGCCAATTTTGAGGTTTTTTAAATCAAAAGAATTTATTTCGAAGTGAGAGAGACCAAGTTTTGACGAGAAAATTAAATAGTTTCAAAAAAGAACCTACGATACAAGCAGTGCCGGATTAAACCCTGTGGAGGCCCCTAGGCAGTAGAAATCTCGGGACCTCCCTCGCAAATTATCTCCTAATAGGTTTTTAATTTTACCAACCAACAATTTTAATAAACCAATTTTATTACACAAAAACAAACGTTAACAATTATTAATGTTATTAAACAAATTAACATATTATGTTATTAAACAAAAATTATTAATTATTATTAAACAATAAATAATTAAAATTATTTGTTTCAGTCAGTATGTAACATGTAATTTTCTTTCAAGATCAAATTAATATTAAGTTGATCCGTCGCCGCGGACCGTGGGGCCCCTAAAAGGCGTGGCCCCATAGGCTGGTGCCTACTCTGTCTATTTGGTAATCCTGCACTGGATACAAGTCTTATACAAAACTTAAGAACAATTGTAATATGCACTACAAGGTCTCTCTGCGAAGTAAACATAAACATGCTGTATGCTGATAAATGCATTACCTTATCTCTGTTATTAATATTGTTTTAAAATTCCAAACTGAAATAGCGCTTGTTGCATTATCTAACCAACAGGAAGTTAATTAAGGCATAAAATTGGTTTTGAAATCCGAGTTAATGTAATTTAGCACCCAGTACTTGTTACTTTTTGCGTTACGAAATGTGCCTCTTTGATATGTTCGTTTGTATGGAAATAGTAATATGCTTGTTATTTGCAAGTTATGAATATAAATGAGATGATATATGTAAATACATACAGCTTTTCCTTTTCCGTCTAAATTAAAGTAATTTTCTAGTTTATATTCGCAATAAAATGAAAAGCCGGTGCTCAATAATGTATGAACAATAATTTAAGTATGTGCTTCATGTACATATTTACTTACCGCTAATGAATGACTAATCAATCTATCCACACTAAGGTAAAGAAATCGGCAATATTTCAACATGAATTACCAGTTTGTTAGCAGGTTTAGCTTCCATAAGTTAGAATGCAAACTTGAGTACTTTATTTCTTAGAGGAGTACATTTGCCTCTGCGTACCCAATTATTAATAAAATAGAAAATGTTTATTTTAATGTTTTACTACAAATTAAACATTTCATGTTCGTCTCTCTTAAGATTGTTTTCAAAATTTTTTTCAGCAATATTATTTATGCTCTTATATTCGATTTTTGTGTCTTTATCTTGCTAGAAGTAACTTCGCTTTCTAACTAAAGTCTACACTCATTTTCTTATAAACTTTGTCGTGTTAACGGTAAGCAAGTAGTAGGTCATAATTTGCCACAGAAGATTTAAAAGAAAACATTGTAGAATTCGAATTCATAATTAACCGTTTAACCAAAAAAGTTGATAATCTTGTTTTCTAGGAAGAATAACTAACGTTAATTTATGCTTGAAAACAACTATAACGTCAAGGAAATCGCGATAATTAGAAAATCAAAGAAATAATCTGATAAATAAGTAGTAATTTGCATTGAAGTAATTTTTATTGACCTAATGAATATGCACAATTTATTAGACATTATTTATTTGTTTTCTGGTGTTGTTTAGCTACAGTAATGTTTCTTGTTTTAAGATATCGTAAAATATTATTTTATTATATATTATAATAGGTTTATCTCCAATAGTGGAAATAACAATATAATGGATGTTTAGAATATCAAGCGCACTTTCAATTTAGCATTATATTGACACAGATGAAATAGATAAGCAGCATTTATTATAATTTATTCTTTTATGTTAATTTACCTTCACCTTGTACGACTATTACATAGAAAATACTCAAGTTAATAAATATCATACAAGCTGTATAAAAAGTACGAAAATATTGTTTCGAATACATAATATTATTTTTTTTCAAAAATCAATTTCTACAAAAGTTGTTCTTTCAACTACATTGGGAATGTTGACAACAATTATTTTACTAAACATAAATTCATATGCGTTGTAGATGTTATAATTATAAAATATTCTTTCTCGTTTTAACATGAATCATGAAAATACCAAATTTCAAAGAGCTTTATACCTCGTTCTGTACCCAGTACAGTACTAGTAAATATACACTGTGTCTTAAAAGTAACCCCCCCCCCCTCCCCAACTAACTTTTGAACGACTTTATAGTTTCCCACAAAATTTGGTGTGCTGTAATGGGAAATTAAATACTATTTTTCAGAGCATATAAAATTTTGTATCAATCAAAATGGCGGCTGGGCGCTATTTTGAATTTTTGTTTTTAATAGGAAGGGGGTTGAGTGACACCTCATTTGCAAGGTCTTTTAGTTCTGCGCCTGAGTTTCAAAGAACAACATTCAGCCATAACAAAATGACAAATGTTTGAAGATAAAGCAGTCTATTAAAAAAAACTAAGAATTAAAGCAAACAGAAATTAAATTAAGTGTTCACTTCTTGGCACATAAAAAGTCGATTATGAAATTCCTGCCTTACATTTTCATAAGTTTCTGAAGTGATATTTCTGCAAACTTGTGTAATGCGTTGCTCCAGTTCTTCAATTGTTTTTGGATGGGTTCTGTACACTTTCGATTTCAGATATCCCCATTGAAAAAAATCTAAGGGGGTTAAATCTGGGGAGCGAGCCGGCTATTCTACAGGCCCCCGCCTTCCAATCCATCTTCCAGGAAAATGTCCGTTGAGAAACTCAGAAACAGGCCTATATATAATAATAATGAGGCGGCGCACCGTTTTGTTGGAAAATAACGTTTTCAATATTATTTTCAGCCACCTGAGATATTTCTTGGAAAATTTTGTCCTGCAAATGAAAAAGTGGACTACTGGATAAAAAAATCAAAACAATTTAAAATTGAGAGAGTCCATTTGATTAAAATCCGCCATTTTGTGATGGCTAAATATATTTCTTTAAAACTCTAGGATCAGACGCAGAACTAAAATACCTTTCAAATGAGTTGTCACTTGACCCCCCTTTTCAAACAAAATTCAAAATAGCGCCCAACCGTCATTCTGAATGATACAAAATTTAATTATTGGCTAAAAAATGGTATTTAATTTCCCATTAAAACACACCAAATGTTGTGGTAAAATATCAAGTCGCTCAAAAGTTAGTTGAGGGGGAGGGATACTTTATAGACAGGTATATATTTTTGTCGTGTTTGTTATGAGCAAGGCGCGGATTTATATGCAAAAAAACGTTCAAATATGCGCATATATGCACCAAACACATACAAAATGTGCACCATTATATGCAAAGTGTGCACCATTTTATGCACAATATGCAAGCATTATATACAAAGCTTACAAGAGAAAGCGGTAAACTAAAGATTTTTTAAATTAAAAAAAAACATGTGGAGAACCTTACATCATATTACACTTAAAATAATTATAGGAAAAAAGCATTAGTATAGTATAACAATTTAAACTTATACCTAATCTTTATATTTTATAGCATTATAGCAATAAATAGCAATACGTTTTTAAAAATTTTCAACATGAAACGATTGCCTTTTATCAAACAGTATGTTTTTAAAAGCGGAATTGGCGCATTTAAAAAATTAGTAATAATGTCCAGGTCTCGTTGCATGTCATTATCATTGGTTGCCACTTAGAACCTCATTGATCTTCACAAGAGTTTTGAAACATTCGTTTTTATTTACTACGTCTATTAGTTTCCGCGATGCAGTTTTTCAAATATTGCATTTAACTTGATGAATTGATTTTTCAAACATTTTTATAATTATTTATTTTATAAATATTACTGAATCGGATAGCAAGATTTCTTTCTTTCGTAATTGGTTCAGTGTTGTACTTACAAAATTATAATTGACCTTAAAAATGCTAATTGTTTTGCAAATTGAGATTTGTTTATTATAGTTTTTTAATCTGAAATACAACTTGAGGAGTCTTCAAAATTTAATATTGCTTTTTTAGTATTTTCAAAATTATTTGAATAATAAAAAGCACCATCCAACCACGTACCCAATCTGGTAAGTACTGATTTAGAAGGCAGTAAAATATTTGGCAGTTTTTCATGAAACACTTTTTTTACATTAGATATTAAATTGTTTACAATGGGAAATTAATTCTTAATTTCTTCATTTACACCATGAGCCAAACAACTTGTAAGGATTCAATTTTTATAAGTAATAATACTTAATTTTGGCCCTGCTTTTATCATATATGGTGCAGCATCAGATAGCAATAATATTATTTTTCACGCTACCGGCAGTGTAAGTAGGCCTTACATCCATAGCTACAGGGATCGTAAGTGGCTGATAACATTCGTGTACTAGTTACCCTTGACGACGGAACTTAATAGTGTCACTTACGTTCCTAGGAAAATAATGTTGATTTTAACTGTTCATTGATATGGTAACAAACACAGACAACTTAGAATAATGGAGCTTTTAAAAAATAATTCCGATGACAGCTGTCAAAACGAACTTTTAAAAATATGATTAAATTTCTACCTGTAGCCCTACTTACATTGCCGGTAGCGTGAAAAATTTAATAAGTAACACGGAATGTATCGACTAATAACATCCTCGGCAGGCGACAAGCTTCGGCTCCGCCTCAGCTCGTATTCGCCTACCTCGGATGTTATTACGTCCTTACATTCCTTGATACTTAAATAACTATTTTCCGTAGCAACTGTTTCCGGCTGAAAGAATTTCGTAAAACCCGAATCTAGAAATAGTGACACTAGTAGTTTTATCTAGTTCTTTTGTGCTAATAAGAAACGATGAATTAGGTATGTCAACCTTAAAAACCCCTCTAATTTAATTTGCTATGAAATTTATTATTATAGTTTCATCAACAGAAAAGTAGATATAGTTGGTTCCTATAATTTCGCGAATTTTACATGTTGTTGTTATATTAATTTCGTTGATATAATGTTTCCTAAGAGTGCTTTCATCTGGAACATGTTTACTTGTATATTTTTCTAAAAATAACTTAAAATTATGATTGTTTAATTTTGTTAGTAGTATGTTAGCACTCACTAAAGCATTGCATTAATCGAAATTAAATTCCTCTTTTCCGTTTAATTTAGAACTTCCAGTAATGAACTTGCGGATCGGCATTTGTAGGTTCAGAGATTTTTGACATTTGCTTTGATGTAAAACAGTTTTAATATGTTGAGTTACTTGGAATTTTTTATCTCATGAAATCTAGAACGATAAAAATTGTTCGTTACTTTAGGCCTACATGCATATGCAATAAATTTGAACATTCTAAAAAGTCAAAGATTGTTTACCGTCTTGCTGCAGACTTTGCACAATATTTTGTTTTTCTATAGCACCAGTGCCGGATAACCTTTTATCCGTAATAAAAGCAAGCTGCTGTCTTTTGACTATTATTTTGTATGAACAGAAACACACAAGGCGAGCCACTATTTTGCTATTTCTTACGAAGTGGTAGGAACGAAAACAGAATGAAACTAATATCTGCAACTTTCAAGAAGTACCGCAATTGCATAATTCTTAGAAATGATTGTACAAATTACAAAACTTGAAAATACCATTCTACCTGGTATAATTCGGGACATCCGCTCAAGAATACCTAGTAACAGCACTATTTTATATTTTAAAATTTAACGTTTTTTTCGCGAATATAAAGAAATATATCGAAATATGCATTTATTCTAAAAATATGCTTCAAACCTCCAAAATATACAAATTGGTGTCATTTAACTGCATTTTATTAGATATGGATGCAAACAGAAGCATTTTATTGGCATATCAAAACTATCAAATATGAATTTGCATAAAATCCGTCCCTTGCTTATGAGTCAGTTTTATAAACAGAACAAAAAACATTTTCCAATTTTTAATTGTTGTTTGTTACTTTTAGGATTTTATAATCTCGCTGACATAATATCGTTGTAATACTAAAATACATATGAGGGGTAACATTCTTTCTCAAACACATGAACACGTTGAATCCATCAACCTGTCACTTTGTGCCGGTGTTTTATGTTTTCCCAAACTCCCCAGCCAGGACTTCACTTTACATGACAATCTCATTTTGTTGAAACTGCTAGAAACCCAAGATAACTGCTATGCCAACAATGAAACCCTCATCTTTTTGCTCTCTCGCTTCTAATCATAAAATATCCCCTGGAGCAGGTACCTCCCAAAATCGTAAGTCACACATGTCGAGGGGTTCTTTCTTGGAATTAAACGATCTTTTCTAGCTAAACCCTAGGGGTAGTAGTGGTAAAAGTGGTCACAAAAAATACCAGGTATACGTCATAAGTTGCTCCTTTTAACAAAGAAGCTGTCTGGAGGTTGGGCTGTTTATGGAACTTGTCGACAAATACCCTCTAGACACAAAGCATTAATAACAAAGAGTGCACAACTAAATATGATCATATTAGTTGTAATTGTTAAAAAATATTTTACCACGGAAGTTAACTTTGGCTACCACAGAAAACTTACTGTTTATTTATTACTATGCAATTGAATTGGAACAGCAAAATAATAAATTTTTATATTAACAGAGAAGTTCGGCAATCGTTTGAATTGAAATTGTCCCTAATCAAAAAGCAGCTTAACTGTATTTTGGAGAGACGTTTTTTCGAAACTGCAAAAAATATGTATTTTTGCGAACAGAACTTTCCTGTAGTTTCTTCTTCTTCTTATAGTGCCATACCCTATTCAGGGCGTTGGCTACCTCTCTCCTATGTCTGTGTTTGGTGCGCGGCGATAGATATTTTGCACAGACTGACATAGGGGACCTACAGTTTAACGTGGGCTCCGAACCACAGGAAGTGCATGCACTTCTCCTCCAGAGAGGTTTCCCTGGGGAAAAATCCACCTCGCTGGTTTCCCGTTGCCTTGCGAGGGAGAACGACCGGGCCGGGGTAGTTTATATTGTTATATTCAAAAAAATTATACCTTTTATATAACTCTTCCCGACCATCTACCATTTTCCTAATTTACCTGTGTTTGAAACTTTATTTTTTTTTACAACTTTAAATTTTAACAGTTTATAAGGTTTTAACAATCTTGTCGTGTTCTCATTACATTTTACTCTACCAGAATTATTACGATACCAAATTTTATACCGACCTGCAACTCGTGTTTAGTTATATTGCCACGTTACGATTTATATACAGCGTGTTAATAAAGTATGGATACAAGCTTATATCTCCATAATTTTACGTTTCTTGAAAATCTCTCAGACACCTCAAAAATTATTTACTCCTGGAGATGTTTTGGTTTACTTAAAAAATATTTTGTTCTTTTACAGTTGTGACGTCGTAACATTTTTTTAAATGGCATCATACATTTTTTTTCTTTTTTAGGTGCCTTATGGCATTTTCTTAATGGTAGTATAAATGTTTTTAGGGAGGGTAAGAAAAAGTTTGAGATGTTCGTCATATTTTGTATTCTTGTGGAAGTATTACTTTTAATTCATTCGATCAAGCAACATCTGCAACCACTAATTAGAAAACAAATGAAATACATGTGGTTCTGTTTATTTCATCAAGTAGAGGTTAAATGGTTAGATTAATGAAAATTATGTACACCATAAACATTTTGAAAATGGTATTAACGCTGTTCAAATCGTCTAATTGTTTTGTGTTAAACATTCCAAAGACGATTTCGTTTTTAAAGTTCTTTTTTTAAATCATAATTAAATACAGCTTAACAAAACAAAATATCGAAGTTTTCCTAATGTAACTAAAAAAAATTATATTACCATAATAAAAATGCCCGAAACCGAAATTCAAAATATATGGTGTCATTTAAGAAAAACCTCGAAGGGAAGGGAGTATTTATTGCAACATTCCCAAGAGTAAATACTTTTTGACGTGTACGAGGTTTCTGTTTTTCGAAAAACCTAAAAGATTGAGATATGATCTTGTATTCATATGTTATTTATTAACACTTTGTGGCAATCTACCATCAACCATAATTCGTAGTTAGTGACTATGTGTCGAATGAACACAACTCTCCAAAACGCAAGAATAATATATTTGTTCGAATTTATACATGATTACTTAAACTAAGATACACTTACATAAATATTACGCAGAACCTAACAGAACATAATAATGAAAAGCGAGCCCAAAAGCTACAAATATCGGAAAAAGTCGTAGCTCTGCGAGAGATTGGCTTGATGAGAATGGTTTAGTCTATCAACTAACTTTGGTATGCAAGTCACTGACATTTATATAGGCTTCAAAGTAGGTCACGCAAACATATGTTTTAATCAATAATGCAATGAGCAAATGCAACAGACGGAATTTGTCATATCTAATTATAACTTCTGGGTGTGATTAAATCAATGCTTCTTACACATTTATAATATAAAATCTTACCAATTTTAAGAATTACCAACCTCAGCATCGCGAGAATATAAGCTTTGAAAATTAAATCTTTTTTAAATTGAAACTGGAAAGTTCGGTCCTGGATAGTGTTGCAAATTTGTTTTCCCAATTCATTTTGGTCATATTCGGTGTACTTCAAGTTTCATTAAAGTGATCGAATACTTCCTGCAATTGTGATATCAGGCACAAACGCGCGCGCATACAGCCACCCACGCGCAGTCTAACTCAGAAACACGCATGCGTAGACAATCACCAAAACTGAAGCGCGTGCAGATACGTACGTACTAACTCTTGATAATGAAATGTTTGCATTTAAAAATTCATCTTGTTGTCTTTGGCATTTCAATACTTTCAATGCGAGTATGGGCTCGCTGCAAAATTTCTGTGCGGGGCCGTTGATCCAGTGCCAGTGGCGCACCTAGATATACAGACTTTTTTTATATTATGCTAAATTTAAAAAAAATCTAATTATGTTGTGCTCTCCTCCCCAATCTTAAATCCTGCGTGTGCCCCTAGGATGATCAATAAACATAACAAGGAAAATAAAATAACAATAACTTTAATTGTTTTATTAATTTTAATAAATCCTTAACTCTCTCACCATAACACGACAACGGACTTTTACATCTCTAGACAGCGTAATTAATAATTTAAGAGAATGCTTATGTAGCAGTCACGTAGGGCGGTGTGGCACGCGTCAACGTGTCGACGTCTCGACGTTATCAAAACAGCGTGAGGCGAAGATCACGGGTTCAGCTAGTTATATTATAAAACTCAAAACTAGACATAAATTAACGAATATTAAACATTAAAAACGTGGCAAAATATTAATTATACGGTATTAAATAATAAAATCATACTCAGACGCCAGATATTTTTCGGCAAGGTGTTGGGACGTATCTAAACATTAATGACCTAACAAGTACAGTGTTATATTACTAGATGTCGTTAATACAGTTTTTTTAATCTTACAAGAGATTAGAACTGCCTGTCTTATTTTAGGTATTGCAATTTGATTAATAACCGGGACATCTACACAATTATGAATTATAACTTTGATTTAAGACCTTTCCAAGTTCGATGCAACTATCTATACGCTAGAGGTCAAAATTGAGTTACCAAAAACCAAAAGCATTGTTATGGTAAGATTTACAATGTTTAAATAACTGGTTCTGTAATACAAATAATAGTATAGTACTTACCGTTTACAGTTTACTGCTCGCTACAAATATATCACAAATGAAATATTTTTATGTTGGTTTTTCGATTTAACTTTTCACATTACCGCATCACCTTCCAACTGACGGTACGAGTGAATACACTGCCTGTACGCGTAATGCAGAATGATAATAATTATAGATGGTAGTATACCTACGAGTATGGAGTAATAACATAAATTCAATTAGAATAAAAACTGATATACACACATATACATCATACCACAAATTTTTAAGCAAGAATATGGTATAAATTGTACCGGTGAAGATTGAGTACAACAAAACAAAATTTATCCCTTAAATTATAAATTTGAGCGGTATTTGGACTTTTTAACGAGTTAAAAAGTGTAATTTGAGAAACTATATTTTTTGCTGGTTGGATAGAACTTCCCCAACGTTCATCACAACGTAAAAATATGGGCCCTGTACAACTCTACGGGTTACTTTTGATTGGTTGAAAGTACTTCAACACTTTTGTATGTACAACTGGAAGTAGATTCTAAAAATGCAAAAATTTGCAGGGTGTTCCGTTTAAAATAACAAAGTAATGTGCTGTATAGACATAACCAAACACCCAGTATAACTGGTAATAATTTTGGGCTATAAAGAATTTAATGACGAACAACTGATATCAAGAAAAACACTTGATATTCCCAATAGTTTAGAACATAAAAGTGGGGTGGGTGACACTTAAATGACTCATTCTGTATTTTGATTATTTTTAATTACTACAAACGTAATCGGAAATGATCGTCACTTTTCGCCTGTTGTCGTCCTTGTCAGATATCGTTTTTTATGGGATGTTCAATTATTACACATCACCAAAAAATTGATTGGTTTGGTCATTGACACAGAGCGCTTTGATTAGCTAAGTAGAATGAGTGTAGTCAGCAGAAAAATGCCTTAGTGAAAGACATTCTACTTAGTCTATTGTTTAATAAAATAAAACGATGCTTTTTCGACTGCTTTGATTGATATTATTTATGATTAGATTTATCTATTTCGATATTGTTTACTAGTAAGGGAAACATATCGTATATAATTCGGTCAGGCCTGGTAACAACTCGCGTAACTTGTGAGTAACAATGATTTATTCTCGTAACTCTACAATTCGACATTATATCAGTTACAAAGCGATACTAGCCTGTTTGGCATCAATCGAGATACGCTTAAAGCACCCTTTGTGCTTTGCAGCGGCATAATACCTGAATCGCGAAAGTTCCAGTCTTAATGATAACGATGTGAGAGTGGAATTAAGACAAATACGGATTAATTCGAATTTCGTCTCTCCCTTGATATTGTTAGTTCGTTGCGGAAACGACCTTCTGTTCGCAACAACCAGGAAATCCGTTGTTTCCGAGCGCACAACCTTATTAGGACAATTAATACATTTTTGTTAACATAAATTTGCTGTTTGTGTAAAACGCTGTAATGTCACGGCTACTTCACGCATCATAAACTCTTGAAACGTGTAATTTAATATAATACGTACATTTTACAACAACGGTCAATACATTGTTAAATATCTAAAACAATTTTGTAAATTCTTTTTCATTTGAAAAAACTTATTATTTATTTATTAATGTAGAAGGAAGGACAACAAACAACACGTTTCATTTTTTCAATCACCTTGTGCAGGTGCTTCAATGATACTTGATAGACATTCAGCATTTATCGACTATTAATAATTACCTGTTGAAATATTAAGTAGAAAATAAGTGCCGTTAAATGTCAAATCCTATTAAATAAGTATTCTTTTAAACAATGATTTTTCTTGAACACGAACACCTAGAATGAAAATAGAAAATCGGCACGAATACGAATGCATGCAATAATTAAATGTGATTTGTATAGTTAATTCTTTTTAATAAAGTTAATACGACCTTAGCTTCTATGGAGAAAACTCCAGATCAAGTTTTAAATAGTGTCGCATGTGAGAATAGTAGCGGCCATAGGGAAAGTAAAATCCCAAAACCTTATCCAAGAACTTTTACTGTTCCTATTTTCATAAGTAATTGTATACAATGTTTTAGCTCCAACAGTGGTTGATTACTCCGCAAAAAGTAAAGTCACACGTCATACAAATACAACCAATTTGCTTGATGCACTACACTAGGATGGGAAGATACAGGTCATGCAACGAACAACACAAAATGACCTGCAGCGTGTAGTCAAAACGAGCCAAACCACCACAACCATGGCACTTTCGGCATAACGTCGTTGATTCAGGATCGCCAAATTTGTCCTAAAGTTTCTTATAAGTAGAAAAATTGATTTTTTGAGATTATAGAAAACTAAGACCAAAGAGGAAATTCGACAGCAAAAAATGGGTAGGAGGGCGAAAATTAATTAAATCGAAAATTGCTCGAACCTAATAGTTACGTCGTGAATCTTATTCTACTATCACTCATGAGCAACTTAGCTTGCACAGAAATATTTTTTCGTCACCCGTCTATTAAATATTTTTCGATTATTAAACATTTATAGAAGGCGGCATAGAGAAATTAGCGGACTTGCAAGCCAACGAAATTGTAGCTGATCTCTAGCGTTAGGAGTCCTCAAACTTTTAAAAAAGCGTACAGCCAGTTTCACAAATTTTAAAAATATGTCTCACTTCACAGTTTTTATATTTAGAACATTTGTGTTCATCAGAACATTGTGTCTGTATATGACTAATGCGATACCAAATTTGATCCCAATCTGTGTACTCGTTTTTGAGAAATACGGCGGTAAAGTCAAAGTTTTTCAAAAATCGTTGCAGCCGCCATTTTCAAGCTAGTAGGAAGAAAATCTGGAAGAATAAACTAACTTCCGTATCCGTTTTTAGATTTTTTAATTTCTCCTATGAATTGTTGATATACCTCCACATTAAAATACAATGTATATCAAAATCAGAGCATCCGTTCTGGAGATAGAAGCGAACATACTTACCTACAGACCGAAATGGTATAAAACCACTTTTTTTGTTTCCCTAAGGCCCAAAACATGTATTTCTGCCAAAATCTCAAAATCGAACATTTCCGTATCAATACATCCCCCTACTTACTAGCGAATTTCAAAAGCTTCGAAAATCTTGACGTTTTAAATTTAAAGTAATTTAAAAATTTGAATTTCGAAATTACACAATTTTCGAGTTAAAATTTTCATTTTCAAATATTTTGATATCTTGAAATTTACTAAGTTTATTATTGTAAAATTTTCAAAATCTTTAAATTACCAAAATTTGAAATTTACAAACATTTCAGTTTTCGATATTTTCAAAATTTACGAAATCCTTAATTTTTAGAATTTTTTAAACTTTTAATATTTTAGAAATTGCGAAATTTTCAAAATTTGAATATTCCTTTTCAAATTATTCGCTATTTTTGAAATTTAGTAAATTTTATTGTTTAAGAAACAGTCAAAATCTTTAAATTAAATCATAAATTTTAAGAATTTTTAAATTTTATATGATTACAAAATTTACAAACTATTCTAAAACTTGAAAATTGTTAAAACTATTGAAATTTACAATTTAGGACATTTTCAAAGTTTTTAAAATTTTTGAATATACGAAATTTTCGAGCTCCAGCGTTTAAATTTTCATTTTCAAATTTTTCGATAGTTTTAAAATTTACTTAATTTAATTGTTTTAAAATTATCAATTATTTAAATTTTCGTTGTTTTAAATATTCAAAAGTTTTAGTTTTCGGTGTTTTCGAAATTAAACAAATTTAAAAAATTTTCAAAAATTTACTAAAGATCGGTTTCAAAAATAGGTTTTTTCGTTTTCTTTCTCTGTAAGCACGTTTCCCAGTTTGCAATTAAGTTTTACCTGTAGCTCTCTTAGAAAACTTCACGTTCTGGTTGTCACATAAACCTATTTTTATGACCCTTTTAACAAAATACACCGATTTGGGCATACAACCTTGTCTGAGTGTCGCCCTTTTGAGACTAAAATCAGTAGACTTTTGTAAATCTCTTTATTTGACGATCTTTTTTGGAATACACCCAAAACATGCTTATCAAGAAAATGCGCTTTCGATCTTTACGGCAGCCGCCTATGATTATGTCGTCGCTTTAATTTCACTCTTGTGTGCCTACCATATCTCGTACAACGGAAACCAACATTCGGTTCCGGTAGGAATAATTAATCTCTTGAAAAGATACTAAAACAGAGGCTTGTAAAAATTGTTTCAAAATAAATCGAAATTAACTTTTTTTTAAATCCTACCGAAATCTTGATTTTAGATTTTAGGATTTAATTTTAGATTGATACTTTTATATAACTTTTTTTAAATTCTTATCCAACAGAGATACATATTTATGAACTTAGATTCTTGAAAGTAAATAATAAAATTTAATTGCTTTGGTTTTTGTTGGAATTATCGGAAAATTACGAATTTTACCCTTATGGCAATCAGCTTTCGCCTAAACACTTTGAATAATAATTACTTTTAAGAGACCCCCACCCCCAATGCCCCTCCACCGTCAATTTTTTTCTTTCCCGATTCAAAACTCGGTATGAAACTACTAAATGATAATAGGAACAATATTTTTTGAAAAAAAAAACGTTCTGCAAAGTCTCCTTCCTACAGTTTATTTGGATAAGTGCAAATTGAAAAAGTGAATTAGATCTTCAACGCATAACTATTGTTTGCAATTAAAAATACTAAATTCATAAAATTTCAAAAACTATCAAAATTTTTAATGTGCAGGTACTTTTTACTTTTTAAATATTCTCGCGTCAAGAAGAGACTGAAATTTACATCTAGTCATATCCAGCCGGTACAAGCCGCCTCGCTCGCCCCAGAACAAGGCGTGCGTTGGTTACATACGGAGCGGAGCGCGTGCCGACTACGCACAAGCTCATGACCTCGGGTCAAAAATGGTTATAACAACTTTAGTTATAGAGTTATCAAAAATATGCCAAGAATGAAAAACAAGCGTATAGTTAAAATCACATAACTGCCGGAAAACACATTGTTGATATTAAATAGTATCGTTTTTTTTTTCCTAATTTTTAATATGATTGAAAATTCTTGCTAATCCTAATAAACTACTTAAAATAGGCTCTCAAACTGTTAAAAATTTATAACAATTTGGGTTGCAGTTTTTGAATGAAAAATTAATCAATTTTAAAATTTTCAAATAATCCTGGAGGACGCTAGCGTAAAATTTAGGAGATTAGTAAAAAACAAATTTGTAGTTCATTGCAAGCTCTATCGGCTCAAACAGTTTTTAAAAAATAATGTGGGCAGTTTTTGAGAAATGATTTTTTGTTAATGTCCAAAATTTCAGTATTTTTACAATTTTCATATTTTCAAAATATTTTTTACATAACTTGATTACATTTATTAAGGGCTATAAAATAAACGGCAATGTGTATTGATTGAAAGTTTTGTATTTGAGTAATCGGGCATTATCGTTAATATTTTCAAAAATTCGTAGCGACCTTCATTTTAAAGATATGTAATCAGCCTTTACGTCCCACTGCTGGGCACCGGCACTCTTCTCTGCCGCTAAGGTGGAGTACGGGGAACCTACAGTTTAACGTCGAATCCGAACGACTAAATACCAGAGAAGGTTTCAGGCATTAAGACCCCACGGCTGCCTACACCGGATTGGGGAATGTGAGTGGCGGGTTGCGGCATAGATTTTTATTGCTGCATGGCTTCGGCGGGGAATCGAACCCTAGACCTTCAGCGTTAGAGACTGAGCGCCCAACCTCTGAGCTACCACCACTCAACTTTAAAGATATAGCATTTGGAAAAGTAGCATTTAACTGTCTTTAGATGCACTACAACGGTATGTACTCAAAATTTCAAAAAAGTGTTTAGAATATAACCTATACCAAAAAACAGGTCTAATTACCGTTTCCGGTTCCGGTTCCGTTTAACGACATTACAAAAAACTTCCACACACTAAATCTTATAAAAATCGGTCAAGGGATTCTGGAGATATAGAGGAACGAACGCACTTACGCACTCACCCACTTACGCACCCACCCACCCACCCACTTACGCACTCATCCACGCACTTACTCACCCACAGACAGAGATTTTTTTAAACCACTTTTTTGAGCTTCTTCAACCCCAAAACGCATATTTCTGTTAAAAAGTGAAATTTAAAAATTTGCATGAAACCATAACATAGCGGTATTTTCAAAATTTTAAATTCCCGTAATTATGAAATTTTCAAGTTTCAAAACTTTAAAAAAATAAATTACAAAATGTTCCATATTTTTGAAGTTAACGAAATTTTAAAATTTCGATAAGTCTTCTAAAGTTTCGGAAATTTCAACATTTTTAAAACTTTTAAGTTTCGATATTTTCAAAACTTTTTTCTTTCGAAATTACGAAATTTTCGAGTTGAAAATTTCCAAAAATTAGAATTTTCATTTATAAATTTTTCGATATCTATAATTTACTAAATTTATTATTTTTAAATTATCAAAATCTGTAAATTGTCGAAATTTAAAAATTTTGATTTTTCCATTTTAGATTGATACCTTTATAGAACTTTTTAAAAATTCTTATCCAACAGATACATATTCATGAACTTATATTCTTAAAAGTAAACAATAAAATTTAATTGCTTTGGTTTTTGTTCAAATTACGAATTTTTTCTGGGTGATTGTCGTAATTGTGCAGTAACACTTCTGTGACAACTTTCTGGGGACCCTCAGAAAATTAACCTAGACAAGCCCACCAGGGGCTGTTAAATTAAGAACCTGCACAATTGTTCTATTATAAATATAACTAAAACCAGATAATTGTAAGTACAAAATATTACTTAATTTTGCTTCACTTAAAATCTAATTTTTATACAAAAAATACGATTTTTACTGAAACGTACTTAAATACAGAAATAGAGAAAATTAGCATTACGGAACCACGTACAAATTTTATGGTTCATTCACCTATCATTTCTTGAACGTTCTAAACTGTGATGTTGCTAGGCGTATACAAGATAGATTATATTAGTGGACTGACTGCTTGCTACCTTATATCTTAATAGTAGAGGTATATTTTTGATAGACGAAAGAACATGGTTTGACAAACAAGTTCGCGGACAAAAAAAATTTCAGATATTGTATTTTAATATCCTGTGTGAAAGCGTATTTTGCGGTATTGTTTAGGTCGTTGCCCTCCAAAGATAAGAGCACATGTTATGATATCAAATTTATAATTGTAGGGCAATTAACTCTCTGCGGTCGACACCAAAGATAATTTAACTTGACAAAACTGCGGAGCTGAAATTTTGTAGCTGCATGCAATTAATTTAAGTATTCTCGGACACACTGAAATGTCTTTTGAATCACATATGTTTATGTATTACGTTTCATTTTGCTAATAACAAAAAAATAACAAAAACTAGTTATAAAAATGCAGAAATATAACATTTTTGATAACAAATGGAAGCATTTATGAATGAATAGTTTCTGAATAGCGTAGTAATTTCATTATGAACGTATAAACTAAATTCATAAATTTACAAAATTTGCTACATTTTTCTTAATTTTCACAATTCAAAATTTTCTTAAAGTTTCAAAAATTATCAGAATTTACGAAATATTCAAAAATTCTTAAAATTTTTAAAATTTTTACCTTCAAAATTTAAAAACGTTTTAATTTTCAAAAACTAAAAACTTGAAAATATTTAAAAATTTTAAAATACATATTTTGGTTTCCAAAATTTGAAAAAGTTATCAAAATTTTCGATAATTTTCATAAATGTTTTTAATTTTCATCATTTTTTCAATATATTGAAAATTATTTAATTTATATAAAGAATTCAGACGTTTCCAACATTTTCAACAAATTTTCTAATCTCTACTTTTAAAATTCGAAAGATTTTCATTTGTTTGGTATTTCAAACTTTTTCATAAATATCAGTAATTCTCAAAATTTCTTAAATTCTTCAAAATTTTATGATAATTTAAGTTACAAAATATTCAAAATTTTTCCAAATTTTTAGTTATTTCAAAAATACACTGTGTCCATAAAGTAACCCCCCCCCCCCCCCCCACTAACTTTTTGAATGACTTCATATTTTTCTACAAAATTTGGTGTGCTGTAATGGGAAATTAAATACTATTTTTCAGACCATATTAAAATTTTGTATCATCCAATATGGCGACTGGGCGCCATTTTGAAATTATTTTTCAGCTGGAAAGGGGGGTCGAGTGACACCTCATTGGAAAAGTCTTTTAGTTCTACGTCTGATCCTAAAGTTTCAAAGAAAAATATTCAGCCATAACAAAATGACAATGTTTGAAGATAAAGAAATCTATTTAAAAAAAATAAGAATTAAAGCTTAAATTAATTAAATTAAGTGTTCGAAATGTTTACCATTCACTTCTTGGCACATAAAAAGTCGGTTATGAAATTCCTGCCTTACATTTTCATAAGTTTCTGGAGTGATAATTCTACAAATTTCTGTAATGCGTTGCTCCGGTTCTTCAATTGTTTCTGGACCGGTTCTGTACACTTTTGATTTCAGATATTCTCATAGAAAAAATCTAAGAAAGTTAAATCTGGGGAGTGTCCGGCTATTCTACAGGCCCCCGCCTAACAATCGATCTGCCAAAAAAACGTCCGTTGAGAAAGTTAGAACCAGGCCTATAATAATGAGGCGGCGCACCGTCTTGTTGGAACATAACGTTTTCAATATTATTTCAAGCCACCTGAGATATTTCTGGGAAAATTTAGTCCTGCAAATGAAAAAGTGGACTACTGGATAAGAAAATCAAAACAATTTTGAACTGAGTGAGTCCATTGGTTTACAATCCGCCATTTTGTTATGGCTCAATATTTTTCTTTGATATTCTAGGATCAAACGCAGAACTAAAAGACCTTTCAAATGAGGTGTCACTCGACCCTGGATAAAAAAATCAAAACAATTTTGAATTGAGTGAGTCCATTTGTTTAAAATCCGCCATTTTGTTATGGCTTAATATTTTTCTTTGAAACTCTAGGATCAGACGCAGAATTAAAAGACCTTTCAAATGAGGTGTCACTCGATTCCTCTTTATATCAAAAAAAAATTTAAAAATGGCGCCCAGTCGCCATTTTGGATGATACAAAATTTTAATAGGGTCTGAAAACTAGTATTTAATTTCCCATTACAGTACACCAAATTTTGTAGAAAAATATTAAGTACTATGCCGGGTGTAAACGAAACATGGATCACCCCCTCTTCTATCTTTATTTATCAACTTAAAAAATGAAATTTGGAGTGATTAACATACACTTCTGTTATTTGATGTAAATCTCAATCTTCTTGTACTTCCAGTTTTACCGAAAATGATACCAGATCTGTTATTTCAAACTAACATCCTGTATATTTTTGGGATCAAATTAAATTTCTACATATGAAAAAGCAATACGTTTTTGGTAATTTACTAAATTTGAAAATTCAAAATTAAAAAAAAAAGTTTCAAAAGCTACCAGAATTTAGCAAATAATCAAACATTCTTAAAATTTTTAAAAATTTAGAACCCTCAAAATTTAAAACCGTTTGAATTTTTACTTTTATTATTATTTAATTTATTCTCTCATAAAAATATTTATGTATCTACTACCGATTTGGCAAAACGCGAACGAGCGCTGAAGCAAGTAGTGGCATGACATGCCCGAAGCATCTGATCTTATTTAGGAAAAGATTACTCTTGTACTACATTTTATACCTATACCATAAACTAACAGATTAATGTAAACCTATACTTAATTACTTACATGTTGCAAAATATATTTGCTAACAAAAAAAGCAATTATTTTTAAAGTGCGAGAAACCCTGGCGAGATTCTTTGCCAGGTTTTTTTTATCTAAAATTTTAAAAAAATTTAATTAAAGGATACAATTTCCTATGCTGACATTGAAAAACATTGAAATAATAATATTAACATATTATAGGAAAACTACGTTATAAAAATTAAATTACGAATTACTTGGTTGCATTTCTTCTGTCCTTTTTTTTAGTGGGTAATAAATTATTGTAGTTGTCAGCAGTTAAGATTTGCTTTGTGTTGACCAAGGAAATACTTCTATGATAAAATATCAAGTGTTTTGTTTAGTACATAACTAGCACCAGACTTTTGTAAGTAATTTCAGGCAGTGCGGCTCATAACACTTTTACCATGTTGTAATTTGGTTAGACTCAAAGAGACGATGGGTACAGAATTTGATCGCAGTAAATACTTGTTTTAATATCCATGAAAGAAGACGTGTATACGTGTATAGTAGGAGTAGTTTTAAGGTAGCGCACTAGGTCACCAATGCGAGAATCCCGGGTTCAATTCCCATAAATTCTTTTTTCCTTAAATAATATTTTTTACGTTCTTACGATTTTTTTGTTAAGCAGAAAGTGATCGATCATTTTTTTAACTATTAGAAAATTAGATAAAAACAAATTCAACTTCTATGGTACATATTGCCGGAGTTATTTGCAATACGTGATTTTCGAGTAATTTAAAAATACTTCGACCTCTGCGTATTTAATAAAAATGTCGTAACAATATAAATAAAAGATAAAAAATAAATTTAAATAAAGACGTTTATGAGAATTGAACACGGGATTTTCGCATTGGTAAGCGAGTGCTCAAGCTGCAAAACCACTACCACTAAATAAGTGACTCGCTCTTATGTTATGGATATTAAGACACGTACATAATGTGATAAAATGTTATACAGAAACTACTTTGATTCTAACAAAATGACAACATGGTTTAAATCTTATTGGCTGCGCTCCGCCAAACAGCCTGATTATTACCAACAGTGAGCTGCCATAAAATTTCCAAAATAGCACCTTATTTTAAAATTAGAAAACAATTTCTAAAAATATTCTTGTTTTCGTTAGTGCATACCTTCTATTTTTTTTCTTCAACCCAATTCTATAAACCCTGAAAAAATAAGAAGTTCATTGTGCCTAACAGTATTATAAAAGTGTACCTGCACTTGTTTAAAAATTTTCAAAAACTAACAGGTTAAAAATTGTTTGAATAATTTTTGTTTCCAAAATTTGAAAAAGTTATCAAAATTTTCGGTAATTTTCATAAATGTTTTAAATTTTCATTTTTTCAATATATTGAAAATTTCTCAATTTATATAAAAACTTCAATAGTATCAAATATTTTCAACAATTTTTAAAAATTTCCTAACACTTCCAACATTTTCAACAAATTCTCTAATATCTACTTTTAAAAATTTTCATTTTTTTAGTACCTATTTCAAACTTTTTCAAAAATTTTTCTAAATTTTATGATTTTTCAAGTTACAAAGTATTCAAATATTTTCCAATTTTTTAGTTATTTCAAAAATTTATAAAATTTTCAGTTAATTTTTCCAAAAATGTAGAAAACATATTGTTGAACTGTTCTATAATAAGATATATTTGAAATATTTTGAGAATTTTGCACGTTTTTTATGTTTTCATAAAATCGTCAGAAGCTTCGAACATTCCAAAACGTTTTAATAATTTCAGTGGATGCGAGGAAGGTTTCGTGGCGGTTGCCCAACACTCTTTTTAAATAATTCCATTAATTTACTTCAATTTGAATTAAATCTTTGCAACCTGCTACCTACTCCGCATTCTTTAGTGGAAAAATATCGTATTCGGATATTTGGAAAACCATACGATTTTCCCTAATCTCAAAGTATATTTATTCGCTAATATCTCAAATCGATTTCTTGCTGCCTTTATACGTAGAGCATTGCCGATTGCTTGGTGAACGTGTTCGGTCAATCGGCCAAAGTTAAATAGCCCAGTGGTTTTTTGAAATGCAAAGTTATTTCTGTGACAATTTCTCACTCTCGCTCTCGCTAAGTTAAAAGCAACAATTTTAAAATTTTTTTGCTGGAAATGATATTTGACATTTCGCATTTATTTGTTTAATTTAAATTAAAAAAAACTTTTCAAATACTTTTGTTTTAAAATCAAATAAACGAGATAGATTCGATTTGTTCAGTACTATGGCAACCAGCCAGTTTTCTTATAATTAAAGCTTTAGTTTTGTTTGTGTAAACAAAATGAGTTAGGTAATAAATCCATTATCTCACTAGTGAGGTAATAAATTTCACTACCAAACGCAAATGAATGACATAATAAGTCAGTATCCAAGCAGTCGTAGATAAAAGCTTTTAACTACAGCAAATTTGCATAAAAACCTTTTCAACTTCTTTAAAAAAATTTGGAACAATCCTAACATATATGACAATACTGATTCCGTTATTTCCTTAATTTATATTTTTATTTTCAAAAATTAACGTACACGCTTAAATTATATAAATCTAAACGATTATATTGTTAATTACGTGTTTTTTCTTGCTGCTTCACTTGTATTGTGACGTAGTGACACAAAACATCGTATTTAGCGTTGAACTTTTGTATAGTATACTAAATATATTAAGTAGATAAAGTATAATTTTAAATTATATAGGTAATATGAACGTTCTTGGAATTGAACAAGTATTCAACACGAAAAGCCAATGACTTTAAACTAGCTGTGAATATCTGTTTATAAAGGTGTTTTTTTATTCTTCATTTATCTAATGATGGAAAGTATAGAGGGCTGTTGTTAATTTCCTGCTCAAATATTCTTGAACTTTCGCTGTCAATTATTGTTAGCTGCGCTGCACTAGCTACAATACTGAATGCAACTTTTACTTCTCAAAGTTCAAAAACCATCGCTACTAAAGCGTTACTTTAATACCACGTCTAAATTGTAACTGTAAATTGTTTTGAATATGACACCAAATTTCAATAATAATATATTTACATCATCTAGGTATATAAATAATTATTTTAATGGTATATCATTTACGTACATAACTTAAAATTATATAAGTATTTTATATACCATGCTTTCAAAGTACAACAAACCTGAATAACGTAGATAACGAACTTGAATTTAAGGTTGTTTTCCTGGGATGATGAAGTTCTCTGTCAATAAACTGGACACGACAATGATTACCACTACAGTTTATTGGATTTGATTTCAGACTTCAGATTGACTTTGATTAATGTGTTAGATGCAATCACCTAGCTACAACAATTTTTTATCGGCTTAGGTTTGATGCTTTTAACAAAATAAATTAATGTTCATTCTAACAAGTTTCTACGGAACTGCACACACACCAAAAACCTGTCCAACACCAAAAACCTGTCCAAGAAAAAAGTGTCATTACGATAATGTCTTTCGGTAGTAGGTTGGATACATATTGCATGACCAAGGGCAAGTGACAGAAAATCTATTAGTTAAATGGTAATATAAAAAATACTAGAAAAGGTGAGCAAAAGTAAAAATGAGCAACATCGTAATCGCAAGGGGTACGCATTATAAAATCACATCGTTAAATTACATTGACTTACATTCTATTTATAGCTACTTAAATGTAGTCCGCCTTGTCTTCAGTGAGGGCACCTACCGAAGGGTTTTTCAAAGCGCATCATAATAACCAATCGTTCCGGAGATACTAGAAAATATACGTACCCAGCCACACAGACAAAGATAAAATCATTTTTTTTTTGGGTTCCAAAATATGTATTTCCGTTAAAACTTCGAAACCAAAAATGTGCACGAAATCAGTACTTCCCTATTGTATTGACAGTGTAGGAAAGTAGAAAGAACATCAGTTTGCTTAGTTCTTAGTATAATTAAATAATAATTCGATAAAATGTAATATAGTAAAGTACGAGGATGGGCTGAAAAGTGTGTGGAATAAAAATGAAAACCAGAACTTTGCCGTTTAAAATTGCATTTATTTTTCAACATAATCGCTTGCCACCTCGATCCATTTGGATTTGCCTTGATAAAATTCGGAACTGTCAAGTTCTTCAAAATAGGAATCCACAGTAGCTTTATCATCGCCGTCTGTTGAAAATTTCTGGCCTGCTAGGTATTTTTTCGTGACGTGGAAACGGGTGGTAGTCCGACGGTGCTAAGTCTGGCGAATATGGCGGTGTGGCAGCAAATCAAAGCCTAATTCTTGAATTTGTGCCATAGAAATAAAACTCGTGTGATGATTTTTTTCTTGGCTAAACCAGGACGCTTTTCATTAACTTTTTGCGCTAATTTGTCCAAAAGGCTCGCGTAGTATACGTGTGCGATGGTTTGGCCTTTTGGAAGGTAATCAATCAGAGGAATACCCTTTGCATCCAAAAAAATGGAAGCCATTACCTTTCCTGCAGATGCAACAAACAGCTTTTGCCTTCTTTAGAGGAGGAGAACCACTGTGACGCCACTGTTTAGATTGTTGTTTTGTTTCCGGCATATAATGATGGACCCAAGTTTCATCTGTGGTGATAAATCGGCAAATGAAGTCCACTTTGTTGTTTCGAAAACGCTCCAAACACTCCTGAGAAATTTGCATCCGCACAAATTTTGGGTCAACACTGAGCTGTCGCGGCACCCACCTTGCGGACAGCTCTTCATTGAAAATGTACGTTGCGCGTTCTTTGGAGATGTTTACAGCCTCCCCTATCTCAGATATCTTCAACCGACGGTCTTGTAACACCATAGCATGGACTTTTTCAACAATTTCTGGTGTAGTTGCAGATTTTGGGCGTCCACTACAGGGTGTATCTTTAACACTTGTACGACCACGATTAAACTCACGAACCCATTTATCAACAGTAAAGTGAAAATGGAGGAGCCAAGTCTTTCAGACTATCCTTCATCTCATTATGAATGTCGGTTGCTGATAAGCCTTTCAAGAAAAAGTACTTAATGACAGCACGAATTTCAACACTATCCATCTTGTCAAAAGCTCTGACACGCTCTTAATTAAACAGCTGTCAAAACGAAACTCATGAACGCAGCGATCTGAAATTTGACAGTTGACGGTCTGAAGGAGTGAACTTGCCAGCGCGCCACAAAAACTGTCTGACGCACCATATATTCGTCATCCTACGAACTTTTCAACCCATCCTCGTAGTAACCAAAGAAACAACAAATTTAAAAAACGTTTGTTGGTTTTGCCCAGGTATTTTTCTTATTTAAGAACTTTTATGGACAATGCTCTCCCCTTCTATTTTAATGCTTGAAAAATACAGCACCCTTCCACACAAGTAACTAAATATCAGATACGTATTTCGACAGCAAATCTATCATCAGTAAGAATCTGATAACTGTGTGTCATTTAGTTACTTGTGTAGGAACGGTCCCGTATTTTTCAAGTGTATTCCACAGTTCGAGTGCTTTTAGTTCTATTTTAATGATTTTTTTGTTAGGATTGTATTCACTTTTTCGATTCAATTAAAATGTAGTAAGCCGTTTAATTTAGGGGCTCGGCCAATCTGTAATATAAAATCAATTGTATTTACTTGAACTTGCAATGTTGACACAACACTTTCTTAACGGATCAATCTCCTCTCCAATTTTAAAGGAAAATACAATATCTATTTGCAATAAAAACAACAAAAAATATGAAAGCAAAAGATAACATTCTTTTAATTATTATCTTTGACTTACTGTAATATTTCCTTTTGCTACTTGACCTTAATTGTCGCCAATTTCACAGCTATTCCAATGATCTATTGTCTTGAATTCTCGGTTCACCCTGGGCGTTCTGTACGATGTACGAAAATAAAATAATCAATACCAAGACAATATTAATTGTGACAGCTGATTGAGTTCTTATGAAATATGTTATAGGGAAAGAGATATTTTTAATCTAAGGGGTTACAACACGACCGCTAAATATAGATCGGGTCAAACTGCTAAAATTGGCTCTAAATTAAGTCAATAAAGTTTCTAAATGTAAACAATTCAATAAATCGTTAGAACAAGTGACATCAAGGTTGCTCACCAATTTTTATATTGAAGCACTTACATGTTTCATTATTGCCTTTCAAATAGCGATTACTTTAGCCTTTAGGTAAAAGTAGTTAGTAACAGTCATTAATTATGCTTAAGAAAAGGACTCGACATATGAAAGGGGTAAACGTGATCAAGATCGTTCTATGGTAAAAATTGGACGAAAAGATTACCAACTGGATTTGATAACGTATCGCACTTTCTCTGTACCCATTCCTTTAAGATTGCAACAAAAATTCTCACAGGTTATTTTCGGTATTACTCCGTCCAACAGAAGTACCTATTAGAAAAACATGTTAAAATGTTTTCCACATAAAATAAAGTTCTCATTTGATCATATCTCAGTTGATTTATAATATTCACGCCATTAAATTGTTTTGTTCCCGCATGGAAAACTTTATGAAATTCGTAAATGGGTGCATACTATAATATAAAAGAATTATCCTGTTACAGTGGACGCATACGGAAAGTTACTTACTTCTATTTTTAACAAAATGTTAATAATACACGGCTTAAAAGTTTCCACGAGTGCAGGTACACTTTTATAATACTGTTAGGCACAATGAACTTCTTATTTTTTCAGGGTTTATAGAACTGGGTTGAAGAAAAAAAAATAGAAGGTATGCAATAACGAAAACAAGAATATTTTTAGAAATTGTTTTCTAATTTTAAAATAAGGTGCTATTTTGGAAATTTTATGGCAGCTTATTGTTGGTAATAATCAGGCTGTTTGGCGGAGCGCAGCCAATAAGATTTAAACCATGTTGTCTCTTTGTTAGAACCAAAGTAGTTTCTGTTTAAAATTTTATCACATTATATAGGTGTCTTAATATCCATAAGATAAGAGCGAATCACTTATTTAGTGGTTTGCAGCTTGAGCACTCGCTTACTAATGCGGGAATCCCGTGTTCAATTCTCAAAGACGTCTTTTTAAAATTTAATTTTTATCTCGGAGATCGAAGTATTTTTGAATTACTCGAAAATCACGTATTGTAAGTAACACAGCAATATGTAACACAGAAGCTGAACTTTTTTTTATTTGATTTCCTATTGATTAAAAAATATTCGATCACTTTGTGTTTAATAAAAAAAGTCGTAAGAACGTAAATAAATATTATTAAAAAAAAAGAATTTTTTTGGGAATTGAACCCGGGATTTTCGCATTGGTGAGCTAGTGCGCTACCTTTAAACCACTCCCACTATACACGTAATTTACTCTTCTTTCATGGATATTAAAACAAGTACGTACTGTGATCAAATTCTGTATCCAACGCCTCTTTGAGTCTAACCAAATTACAACACGATAAGAATGCTATGGGCCTCACTCCCTGAAACATCCTGTATTACAAAAGTCTGGAGCTAGTTATGTACTAAACAAAACACTTGATATTTTATCATAGAAGTATTTCCTTTGTCAACGCAAAGCAAATCTTAACTGCTGATAACTACAATAATTTATTGCCTACTAAAAAATCAAGGACAGAAGAAATGCAACCAAGTAATTCGTAATTTAATTTTTATAACATAGTTTTCTTTTAATATGTTAATATTATTATTTCAATGTTTTTCAATAATGTCAGCATAGGAAATTGTATCCTTTAATCCATTTTTTTTAAATTTTAGAAAAAAAAAACTGGCAAAGAATCTCGCCTGGGGTTTCGCACACTTTAAAAATAATTACCTTTTTTGTTAGCAAATATATTTTGCAACATGTAAGTAATTAAGTATAGGTTTAAATTAATCTGTTAGTTTATGATATAGGTATAAAATGTAGTACAAGAGTAAACTTTTCCTAAATAAGATCAGATGCTTCGAGCATGCCATGGCACTAGTTGCTTTAGTGCTCGTTCGCGTTTTGTCAAAGTGCTTCGCTTGCAATACCTATATCGGTAGTAGATACATAAATATTTTTATGAGAGAATAAATTAAATAGTAATAAATGTATATTTCTCTATATTGCACGAAATGCAAATTCGGCTTTTCGTCATAACACGGCAGCACTACAAACAGAGAAAGTGCTGCAACAGAGATTATTTCGTTTTAACACAAGTTTGGGCTTGGCACACTGGCAAGTCAGACGCTCTTAAACTCTATGCTTCGTTTCGCGAAATATCTTTCACAAGCTGCAGAAAAAGATGTAAAATAAGCTGATTGTACGAACTAGCATACTTCGAGAATCTCATCGAGAATCTCGCATGGTAAATACAGCAGCTAGAAATTGGAAGTGTTCTATACGAACCAATATCGATTTGGGAAAAATTTGCCTTTAGATTAACTTACTCCAAAGGAGAAACACCAAATTTATCTGTCAAATATTAAGGTTAGGGGGTAGGACGCGGAGTCTCAAAATTCTTATTTTACAGTCGCTCATGAGCAGCTGTAAATAAAGATGTTTTACCGCTCGCTGTTTATTGAATGAAGATATAAATTTTCAAAATTTTTAATAAAAAAAAAACGTTTACATACAGGTTTTACTTTTGAATACCACAGGGTAACAATAAAAATTGGGCGTTGCATTTAAACACTGTTGTACATACGAAAAGGCGAGCCTTTTCGCTCCCAGTAATTCCCAGATACGAAACAATTAACCAATCTGTTATTCTTAATACGTCTGCATGCAGGTTGGTAAACGACTACAATGATCAGATGCAAAGAAATGGGAGGGATGTCAGGATGCAATCACTATTGAATAGGAGCCTTTTCCTGTAGTTCGACGTTGCCAGGTCTGTCGAAAAATAACCAGATCTGATGATTTTGAAAAGTGGTCTGGTGATTGGTAAAAAGCGTTTACAAAAACGCATAAATCTGGTGATTTATCAATCGTTGTGAAAAAAAAAACTCGACTTTTCATAATTCAATAATAAAAATTTTACAAAATGTGTGTAGTCATTATAAGTCAGTAATTTAATTACTTTAAACGTAGCGCCATTTGTTAATCGCCAACCGTTCCGGCTACTGGGATGGGAACACCAGCAGTGGTGCATTTGCAAATAGGCGGAATAGAAACTAGCTGAGGGCCTGCAAAGCCAGGTCAGGGCTCGCTACGTTTATAATGCATTGGTGAGACAACACAGTGCTGCAGACCATCAGTCTATTTGTCCATTTTAAATTTTTAGTAGGCCCCCTAGCGCAACTAGTTTGTTCCCGAGGCCGACCTTAATTCGCCACTGGGGAATGCAGAATTATTTTGATAGTATTAGGTCTACAGATTTATATGAATTCTTTCCTTTTAACCCTTGGTGAGACATCAGTTTTTACCATTACACAATAAGTCGTTTACCAACGTACCTATTACTTCTACGTTACTTAATCAGAAGAAGTAAATTTTAACACACACAATTCTAATAAAACTTGTGTTTTGTAATAAAGCTATTTATTTGTTTGTGTTATTAATGTTTTAATGCAAGGGGATGGGGAAACTTTGTTGAAAAAATTAGAAAAATTAAAATTTTGTTGTCTGACAGGTGAAATTTAAAGTTTCGACTTGGCAACACTGCTATAGTTTTTATTTCTATATCAGTCAGCCGCAATCAGGTGCGGCGTGTAGAATAGGTTATATGACACCAAATAAGTTTAAAATTATTTTATACGTAGTTTGCACGTTTTCAGCGAAGATGGCAAATCTCATTAACCAACTTTTAAAAGACAAGTACATGTTTTGTTGTTTGTTGATATTTGAGAATAATGGCGCGCTTAATTTTTGAACTAAAAATATTTTAGTTTTTTAATCGCAATTTTAAATTATTTGTGCATTTGCCATTGCCTACGCAATGTTTGAACCCACAGAACGCCACTGATATCGTATGGTCAGATTTTGAGCCATCTTTTTGTAAATGTACCAAATTTTGAAAATGGTTTTTCTCGACGCAGATTTCATGGTTCCAAAAATTCCAAGATAGTATCGTCGTGTATTTAAGCTATCACAAAAACCAAAAAAAAATGTGAAATCCAAAATTTGCAAAAAATCGTAGCTGCTACCATTTATAAATCAGAGGGTACTTTATCATACTCTGTTACTAAATTTTGTAAACGATGATGCCGTCGGTTTTTTAAAAAATTGTAAGAACATTTTTGCCCGGTTTCGGACACCAAAAACCTTTTGGGCCCTATGAATTTTCATTGTGATAGGAATTGTAAATTTAATTAAGATCGGTCCTGTCATAGAACATAAGAACCGCTTTCTGGTTCTGAAGGTTCTATACATGTATTACCGTCAAAATGTTTGAATCGAAAATTTTGACGTTCATAATAAATTGTCATACTTCTTAAAAACTGTTATGCAACCAAGTCAAAAACATATTCTTTTTTCAGTTTTTGCACTTTAAGTAAAAATTCCTTTAGGAATTTTACACAGCTGTTTTAAAACCGTTCTTTTTTAAAGCAGCTGTTTTTCAGAGCAGTTGTTTTGGAAACATCTAATTCGGGAATAGTTTTATTTTATCTATCCTAAACATCTGCTTTGTGTACAAGGTATAAGCGTTGGACCGTAGTTTCTAGGTCAAACAGGCGAAAATTGTCATTAATGAAGGTGCATCAATTATGAAACATCAAGGCTAAAATAACATGCCAGGGAAGGGAATTATCAAGAGAATCCTACAATTGTTTCACCTAAAATTTATGTAAATTATAGCTTTGGATTCTCTTTCGTTGACTTAATAAGCATAATATGAATATATTTTCACGCATTAATATTAACACATTTGGTATATCCAATTTTTGTTCGACTGCAGCGCATCTAAAAATCGCAATTACATTTTGGTGGTCGCAATGCACAAATACTTGCAGGTTTCAGTTCATCATTTATTTTTTATTATACGGAAGGTAATGATACATTGCGGTGTAGCGGTAATACGCAATTAGTGTTTAAGTGGCATTAATTTATGCTCTAGGAGTGGCCTTGCGACTACTTCAATGAATTAATTAGCGGTGGCAATTGTGGTCTTTATGTTCGCTCTTCATAAAGACAAAGGCACCCTATCGCAATGGACAACATGTTGGGCCCCGTTCTTAATGAACTCTTACTGGCAATAACGTCTAATTTACAATTAATCTATTTTAATCAGTGAAATGATGATACATTATTATTCAAATTGTTTGAGACCGCAACAAAATTTTACTCTTCCTGGTTGAACAGACCCTATTATTACGAACAAATTCGAAACAGAATTTATATTCTCTAGAAATATATCAAAAACTCTGATGTTAATACATGACATGTCATATCATAAGCGAAATTGAGAACTTTCAGTTTTAAAATCAGTCTAAGGTATCGGCAAATAAATAGGAATGATCTGCATATTGTTGTTATGGCCACTGAACATTCTCAATGGTGGTTAATTTAAACTACAATTATTAAATTAGTTCAAGAACAGGAGAACGTAAAATTATAACATTGAATCTTATAAGCAAAAAGTTTTTCTAATTAATTTACTCAATTTTCTCAAGTCACGTAAAACATTTTCTTAGTTTAGTAATTGACTTATATTTAAAAAAAACTGAAGTGTTAACTTCGAGTGGACTTCCTCATACTAGATATTAATACTTATCGTGTTTGCAAAAGTGTAAATTTTATAATTAAAACGTTGTACAGTCAGTCACAAAATTAATGGCCCTAGTAGTAGGCGCGAATATGCAACACACATCACAGCGCTAGAATGCTACGACAAACGTTTTCCGTCTACTGCCTATAACTAAACAAAAGAAATCAGCGCAAGAATTCGAGAATGGCAGCATTTTAAAGGCGTTTTTGAAACAGTTTTGTAGTTTTATGTTGATAATTTTATTGAAAATTTTAATTAGTTCTATAAAATAGTTTTGTTTTAAACAATACGCGTTCTGTCTTAGGTATACTGTTATGAAATACATTTGCTCAAATTTAGAATTAAAATAAATAATCGCCGCGGATTGACGTAGCAAAAGGTAAACTACTTTTTTTATTTCTTGATTTATTTTTCTAATTCCAGGAAAATGTAATTTTTGATAAAAGTAGTTGCCCAAAAAATTATTTCTACATAACAAATGTCTCGCAGAAAATTTTTATTATGAATAATAACCCTTGCCTAAGCAAAAACTAATGTTTTTTATACAACAATTTAATACTTATTTGTTGTTCCGTTTAATGTAATTAAGAAATTATTGTTTATTATATAATTATTAATTGTTTTATGATTTTGAAGTCGGTGCCAAGTAAAACATAAAAATTCGAATCTAATTTGTTATTGTAGCAAGGTATATAGTTTTTATGTTTTACTTGGCACCGACTTCAAAATTATAAAACAATTAATAATTATATAAAAAAACAATAATTTCTTAATTACATTAAACGGAACAACAAATAAGTATTAAATTGTTGTATAAAAAACATTTATTTTTTGCTTTTTAGTTAACTTATGTTACTTTTGTGTTTTTATTTGAAGTCGGTTTTCTTTTTTTTTAAAAGTTAATTATTTTACAATTTTAAGTGATGGGTAGACCTAGCACGAATGCTTCTCGAATGAGGAAACGACGGCTAGAAACGGAAGACGAAATACGGAAACACTAAAAAGTCGGTTAAAAAAAATGAGCGAAACACTTCGCCTGGACTTTCCTATGCATTTCAATACATTGTTTTATATTTTCCAACACTTTCGATGTACACCTGTCTAGACACGTCTAGTTAAAGTAAATAGTTCTTATAAGTTGTAACATCTTGAAGCGGTTGAAGAAAGACCGACCGCTGCGCTGCGCTGCAAGCATAAGGTTGGGTAAAATATTCGGACTGAATCAACGGAAGCGCGGAAATTGATATTTGAAAATGTATTAATAACTCGAGAACACACTCACCCACCCACAGACAGACATTTTTTAAAAATCATTTTTTTGGGGTCCATGGACCCCCCCACGACTATTTCCGTTAAAATCTCAATTTTGAAATTTTGCATGAAATCAATACTTCCCTATACTGAAAGTATAGGAAAGTAAAAATAGATTTTGAGGAGTTCCCTGGTGTGTCTTCGAAGTTCAAGGTCCAATACCAATGAAATTAAAATGGGACCACCTTGGAACTATACTTAACCCAACGGAAAAAGAATCATTAAAATCGGTTCATAAACAAAAAAGTTATGCCCGAACATACATAAAAAAAATAAAAAAAACATATATACAGACGAATTGAGAACCTCCTCCTTTTTTGAAGTCGGTTAAAAAACGAACTTACCGTTTCAGTAAGGACGAGAAATTCAAATTTTTGGGGTTAGATTTTCGGATTTTATAAAGGTATTCCGCTTTCCTGCAGTTACGTTATTTTAACTAAGCCTATCAATTACCTCTAGTTAAAAAATATATTTTTTATTTTTTGCATATTTTTGATAACTCTTTAAATAAACCATTTATATCGATTTTTAATCCGTAATCCGAAGCACATCTAATGAGCTGTAAGGCGGGCAGTTCCGTTCTTACTATTCTTATACGGTATGCGACATCGTAAGGTTGCCACTATAAATTGTGCATCATCTTTGCTGACGTCACGATAAACGACTGACTGAGCTGTAATAAAGCTTGAAATAGGAACTAGAATGGAAAATTGCCTATATAGCTTGTTTCCATAGAAATCTAAGTCGGTGAACTGTACAACGTTTTAAAAATAAAATTACACTTTTGCAAATACGGCAAGTATTAATATCTAATATGGGAAAGTCCACTAGAAGTTAACACTTCAGCTTTTTTTTGATCTCTACAACAATTTCTAATAAATAGTTAGAGTCTAGTGGTCCCCTTTTTTACTTAGGAACTTTGATTGTAATGTTTTGACTCACACACAGAGGTTGTAATTTTTGTTTGGTGCTTTCGAGGATTTTACTGCAGCTCATTTTTTTTACCGACAATGCATCTCATTTTCTGGATTTCTATGGTTTCCTCTTTTCGACACAAACTGCATTTCTACCCTGTTTCATTTATTGCCAAATCTGAAGAATTTTGTTGCAAACATTTTACACAGTACATAGTTGCGTTGCTTGCATTGCTATTATATTTAATCAATTTTGGTAACATATTTAGTTCCAAATTGTTCAAAGATAGGAATATCGTTAAAGTTAAATATCTAAATTTCTTCAATATCAGTTGATTTTTCTGAGGTAATCAAATTATTATTTAATTTTAACATTTCATTTTGACTTTGTTTAGTTTATGAGAACTGTGCAATGAGTTATCTAATACATTTTCCTAATCTTCAGTAGTGTTAGGTAATACATTTCCTCACTGGTCTGTCGGTAAATCAGAACTATAAATTCAACGAGAAAATTCAAACCCAACAATGCTTTGTTAGATGTACGTTTGATAATATTATGATAAAAGAATTTTTTTGCACATACCGTCCAAGTGACCAATTCGTTGAATTATTATGAGTGAGCAACGCTCTGAGCATGTTATAAACATCTTCATTCGAAATTTCGGTACTACCCTGGCTTTGTGGGTGACCATTCCGGCCACTTACTATCTTACAACAGGGCCGTCTTGGGGTCACCTGACTAATTACACTGTTTACAAATTCTCTCCCATTATCACTCTGCAAAATTAACGGAGCTTCAAATTCCGAAAACATTTTTAAAAGTTCTGTTGACACTTTTTCGGCGCGTTATGATTTTAATGATCTAAAGGGATTAAACTTGGTAACGTGGTCCTGGTAGTTCATTAGCAATTATATTCGCAATCTGGATTTGATTGTAGGGAAGGTTCTTTAGATAGGATAAACTTCACCATTACATTTTTTTGTTGCTGTTTTTTTCCTGCACACCTTGTACAGCATTTAACAAAAATTTCCACTGCTGGTCGAGGAATTAAATATTTGGGTTTGAGGAATGTCAGAATGTGTATGTTATCGCGATACTTATAAGAGTCTTAACTAATATTTCGTAAAAATTTCTCATAGGGCGCATTATAACCATTATTTCCTTATCGTAACCGATTTGTTCTTTATAATTTTTTTGCTATTTCCATCATTTCATAATTACGTGAAAAATAATGCTGTTTATTGGATTACATCTTGCCTATTTCTTTCGGTTGATACAATTTTGGTTATTTTGCCTATACTTGCTCAATTCGATGGTTTCTTAATGTTCTCGGGAGCTGAAATACAAATAATAAATTACTTCGGAAAATATTATACAGAGATATAAAAATAGGTACAAATATTAAAACTAATAATTAACCCACGTAGATTCTAGTGGTACCGTTCATTTACAAAAATCATTTGAATTTTTTGTTTAATAAATAAAACATAGAAATTAAAAACATTTTGTGTGAGAACTGCTGAAATTGATAGGAAGTGCATTTAAACCCTACAAAGTGATTGCTGATTACATCAATTGTAATGTAAATCCAATGTGGCAAAAATGTTAACTTACCTTGCAGGCGATATTAATAATTTCTTACTCTTCTTTTTATGTTTTTGCAGCGATAACATATCGTTGAACTCAAAGTTTTGTTATTATCGTGCAGTACTCAAAAACTTTTCTAGGACAAATTTTCAATAGGTATTTTTCAGTACCTTAACCTTAACAAACAAATGTTTTTTTATGATTTGTATATACCGCAATCTACCGCGGGTTTTAATATTCGTACCTATTTTTGATAAATCCTGTATTTTACTTCGTGACTGTATAGCAATATTTTTAAGTTATGTTTTTTTCTGATTGCTTACCGGTGTAAAATATTTGTAGTTCTTCATTATACAACTTTTCATTAAACGCCGCAGCACATCACCGTCTTCGGTTTTGAAGAAAAACAGCAGAACAATTTCCAGTTTGTTTATACTGTAATCTGCTGTGGATTTTAATATTTGTACCTATTTTTGATATACCTGTATATGCCCTAAAATATGCCGATACAAACGTCCAAAATATACAGGAAAACAAAATACATGTGTTTGATTCTCAAAATTTTATAACGCATACTATGAAAAATTGGAGTAATTATTAAACCTTACTTGCAAATAGGACACAATGTAATTTATAATTCAATGCAATTTTTGATATAAATGTAGCAGCTGCAGATTCTGTTTTCCAGTACTTATAATTAAAAACACACAAAATACGAAAATTATATAAACACTTGCAACGATAATATAAATAGTAAAAAATGTTATTTTGAGTTGGATCTGCATTTCTAATATGCATACCCAAAAAATACATAAATGTAGACAGAAGTAAATTACTAAAGGCATCCAGGATCTAAATTATCAACTGTTTTCAATCATTCACCAGTTCACCAACTACGTAGCACAATTATTATTACAAGGAATTAGCGTAAATCCTAAATAACATTTTAAAAGAAATATCAAGACAGATATAAAGTAAAGGTTAAATAATTCCATCTCTTATCTGCACTGCTGCATCAATTTAGAAAGTTTTGAGTTTGAAGCAATTTCACCATAACATAAATTCTACAAAATTAACATCCTTAAAAATTTTTATTTGTAATTTTATTTTTCACAAAAGAATACATTATTATGTTTCTAAAAGCAAAAATGTACACTAACATAGGTCATATGCCGTAATCATGTAAAGTATGCAAAACCTGCAATTTTTATAAGTCTGAAAAATGTATTTACCAAAAATCTATTTTTATGCTCTATAAGAAAAATTATGCAAATATCCGTCTACCCAGCTGTACTGATTACTCTCTGCTTGCAATAACGTTGCGCGAATTATGATCTGTTTAATTTTGAAAATATAAAAATTAACATATTTTTCGGTATAGAAAAGTTCAGATGATACGTTTGACCCATTTTTCAGTGTCAAAAAGAAATAAAAAGTCAGAGTTAATACCTAATTATTCTTGTCTTAAGAAATCTTAGTGAGCTAAGATAAAATCCCAGTTTTAGATTAATCTTTGCATCTAAATTCTCAATTTCGTAAATTCAAATTAGCTGGAGTTGGCAACAATAAATTCTTAGATATAAAAGAAAGTGGATATTAATCAACGTCTGCAGAAAAGAAAAAACTCATTAAATATATCATTGTAATTTATCACGATGCTTTTCCGACTTAATAAGAATAGACAGTTTTACCGCTGCAAATAATTTAAATAAAAAATTTATGCTATTATACCTAAACTTGAGCACCAATCTAAAGCTAAAATATAGATTTTGTAAAAAATACTGAATTTAATTTCATTTCTTTTGGAATATTTTGTTATAAACGATATTAATTGAAAACTGGGCTAACTAACCTTAAAGCTATACAGGGTGTTTCCTAAGTACGTGTAGAAAATTTACTGAAATTACCCTTGGCTTATTTTAAGACAAAAAGTTTCTATCAATATGTGTTTGCAAGTCCTCCGTTTTCGAAATACAGTGTGATGAAGTTAAGAGAAAAAAATCCTACATTTTGAAAACCCGTTGGGATATTAATTTCTAATTTGGTGTGCGCACATGCAGCGCCAAGAACTATTTTTTGTGTCGGAAAAACATTTTTCAATTTACCGGTTGCGTGCGTATTCGTTGCACGATTGAATATGAAAAAAGATACGCCACTGCATTTTTTGTTCTGTTTTGACTAATTTTTTGAATTTCTTGATTACAACTCTGCACAAAAACGCTTAGCGTTTTTTTGTTACAATGGACCATTTTCGATAGAAAACAAACACGTGAAATCAGGTGTTGGCAAAGTTTTTTTGGGTATGCTTCTGCCAATTTAAGACATTTTTAGTTGTCAAATTACAAATTTATGAACATGATATTTAAATACATTATTTCCATAATTTATTTCTTGTGAAACTTAAACGTTTTCAATTTTGAATATCGAACATTTTCAATATTTTCTTATGGCAACCTACACAAACCCCCAAATGGCTAATACGGTTTACGTATACGGTCTTGCTGATGAAAATTGCTATAAAGGTAAACGTATTTACATTGAAAGATTCCCCAGTCATCAAACCCCTAATCATCAGACCTTTAGAAACGTTTTTCTAATGAGTTCCGGATCTGTTAAGAAAAGTTCAGTGACGGGAAGACCATTAACAACTAAAACCCCTCAAATAGAAGAAGCAGTTCTGAAGGAGATTGAAGAAAACCCACACACAAGTACAAGACAAATTTCTGCTAATCTTATGGTGAATCATAATTTAGTTTGGACTGTTCTTAAGCTGCTACACATACGAGCACGCATAGGCTGAGCCCGCACGAATGCTCAAATGTGGACGTCTTGCTCAGGATGCTCGCCTTGTGCGTAACGGCTCGCGCGCACCAACGCACGAATGCAAATGCGAGCCACAGCTTGTCGGTTTTCTTGACGTGCTCAAAGGAAATGATTTGTTTATGCGTGCTCAATGTGGATGCCTGACCGGTTATTGCGCTTTATCTGCTTTGATAAATCGTGTCACCCACCAACGCCTCTCATTTCCTTTTTTTTTCTTATTAATTAAACTGTACATTGGTATAAACGCAGCACTTGCAACCGCATTGGTCGAACTCATTTTTACCACTGCCGTGTTTATTTAGAATAGTCTGAGCACACACAGATGCTGCCAAACGAAGGTTTCCGCACATAATCTGAGCACACGCAACCTGAGGGCAAACGCATGTGCGTGCGTGCTCAGTTTGTGCGTGCTCATATGTGTATCCACCTCTAAAGATCAACATTTATATCCGTACCACATACAGAGAGTGCAAGTATTGTTGCCTCAAGATTTCTCTTAACGTTTGAGATTTTGCCAGTGGATACTACGGATGAGGTGCTGAGGTGCTTTTTACTGATTAGGCTATAATTTTTTGAGTAACGCCATAATGGATTTCCACAACAATCATATTTGGTGTGACGAAAACCCGCACGCAATAATTGAGTCTCGGTTTCAGCAGCAATTTTCTTTGAATATGTGTGGGTGGGTGGGTATACGGTTGGGGATTTTCTGATTGGCCTACACTTTCTTCCAAAGACTATTAACGGTGCTGCATATCAAAGTTTTCTGGAAAATGTTTTATTGTCTGTCCTGTTGAAGATTACTTACTTACTTACTTACTTCCACTGAGGGAACGACTGTGGTTTATGCACGATGGTGCCCCAGTGCATTTTAGTTTAACATCTCGTGACGCACGGTTGAACAACGGATGGATTGTTCGGGGCGCTCAAATACCAAATTAACCGTGGCTCCCAAAATCGACCGATTTAAATCCTTTGGATTTTTTTCTTGTAGGATCACGTAAAGTCTCTGAGTTACACCGTGCCAATTTAAAATGAGGAACAACTTAGGGAACAGATCATAGCTGGATGTCAAACCATGCGTAACACATCAGGTATTTTTGAGCGTGTACGTAATTCAATGAGACGAAGAGCTGAGGCGTGCATCATGTCTGAAGGTGGTCATTTCGAGCAGTTTCTTTGATTTTTTTATACAGAAGTCTCTTGAAAACTTTGTTTTCTCTCAATTTGAATGTAATTGATGTTTCAATAAACAAGAAAGTTGCCAGCACCTGGTTTTATTTGTTTGATTTTTATCGAAAATGGCCCTTTGTAACAAAAACACGCGAGAGGCATTTTTTGCAGAGTTTTAATCAAGAAACTCAAAAAAATTGCCAAAACAACAAAAATGCAGTCGCGTATCTTGTTTCATATTCAATCGTGCAAAGGCGACTCATAATGTTTCACCAACACATAAAAATAGTCTTTGGAGCTGCATCTGCGCACACCAAATTAGAAATTAATATCCCAACGGGTTTTCAAAATTTACGTTTTTTTTCTCTCAACTTCGTCACCCTTCATTTCGAAAACAAAAGACTTACAAGGTTTTGTCTTAAAATAAGCCAAGAAAAATGCCAGTGAATTTTGTACACGTACTTAGGAAACACCCTGTATATAATATCCAGGAAAAGTAGAGATTTGAAACGTTTAGCTTCAACCAATATTCTTTTTTTGCCATAACAGAACGGATGAAATTTTCATTTTTAAAGTTTAAATATTAGATGCAAATAAATGATTTTTAAGGTTGTAAAAATGTCGTACAATAAAAACACGATAAGTACGAAACATCAAAATATAGAAGCAAAAATACTTCAAGTAATAGATAGGATACGCGAGATAGTTCAGATTACTTTAGTGCAATGTTGGGAAGTTGTAAATCGCTGAGTACATACGATTCAAGGTTTGCGAACAACAAATAAAAGTAAAGTTGTGCAAGATTATAGAAATGAGGTTCGTTGCTCTTTTATAGTAATACGAAACGGCAAAAATACTGCTCTACCTCAAACTTTTGCAAACTGTATGCAATTACATGATTCAACCTAATGAATTAAAAATGCTATACTAAAACTGTTACAAAATTTGCGTTGTAAAAACGTTAATTCGCTGAACCTTCAAAAAGCTTTGATTGCATAAGAATATTTAACAGTTAGTTACACCACAACTGTATAGAAAAACCGGGCTAAAAATTACAAAAACTTGTTGCTATATCGGAAGTTTGAGTATTTTTTCTCGGTTATTGTTCAACTGACGAGTATAATTGAATTAATTTACGAACAAATATCTCAAACTGTCATATTAATTACCTCGACTTGAAAATCTTATTATTTATACAACAGTTTGCAAAAAAGTACTCTTATTGAAAGTCACTATGGTTTTCCAAGTAATTAAAATTTTTGTGAAAAGCAAAGTTGACATTATTTCCGCTGTTTGATAGCACACTCAGACGTTCATGGCAACTAATTTTTTACAGAAATTATCTTAAAAACCGTTGGATTTTACGACATTCAACAACTTTAACTTTTGTGTACAGTTTTGTACGGAGAATAAGTTTCTTACGTCAAAAGTTTTACGTGTGTAAAAAACATGTTAAGAGATAAGTGGATTGTCCTGCAGATCTACGCCACTGGTGGAGACTATGAACGTAAATAAGTGAAATTGTAAATTATTACTAGTAAAATAAAGCCACAAAATTTGAATCAATAATCTTAATGTATGACGACATATAATTTAAAACACTGTTCCATCTTGAGGAGGCTGTATCTGCGTAAAGAAATAGTTTAAGACAAACGTTTACAGGAACTTTTTCTCTACAAAAAACCTAAAACATCACCCCCTGTAATTTTACAACACCATATAACTACATAATATATGATTAGTGTTGTGGTATCAATGTAGCCATGTGTATGCGCATGTCTATGCTGGCGGTCATGTGACTAGGACTCTGTGTGTAATATATACACTGTGTCTATAAAGTAACTCCCCCCCCCCCCCCACTAAATTTTGAACTACTTGATATTTTACCACGAAATTTCGTGTGCTGTAATGGGAAATTAAATACTATTTTTTAGCCAATAATTAAATTTTGTATCATGGCGGCTGGGTTCTATTTTGAATTTCTTTTTAATGGAAAGGGGGGTCGGGTGACACCTCATTTCAAAGATATTTTAGTTTTGCGTCTGATCCTAAAGTTTTCAAGAAACATATTCAGCCATAACAAAATGATAATGTTGGAAGATAAAGAAGTCTATTTGAAAAAACTAAGAATTAAAGCAAAAAGAAATTAAATTAAGTGTTCGAATGTTCACCATTCACTTGTTGGCACATAAAAAGTCGGTTATGAAATTCCTGCCGGCTATTCGACAGACCCCCGCCTATCAATCTATCTTCCAAGAAAATTTCCGTTGAGAAAGTCAGAAACAGGCCTATAATAACGTTTTCAATATTATTTCCAGCCGCCTGAGATAATTCTGGGAAAATTTTATCCTGCAAATGAAAAAGTGGACTACTGGATTAAAAAAATCAAAACAATTTTGTCCATTTGTTTAAAATCCGCCATTTTGTTATGGCTGAGTATTTTTCTTTGAAACTCTAGGATCATATGCAGAACTAAAAGACCTTTCAAATGAGGTACCACTCGACCCCCCTTTGCGTTTAAAAAAATTCAAAATGCCGCCCAGCCGCCATTTTGAATGATACAAAATTTAATTATTAGCTAAAAAATAGTATTTAATCAGGATGTATGGTCATACTTTTTACTAATTTTTTTTTTAAAGTGTAGCATTTAACACATAAATTCACCAATCTACTGGATATAAACTCAATTATGGAGTAAAATCTGCTATAAACATTTTTGTTCTGAAAAGCTAAACAAATATTTACCTGAAGCTAAATTAATATTACAAATGCATTTAACAATAGACCAAGTACTAAGAAAAATTTAATACGCAGAAAAAGCTAATAATTATGCCAGCTTTAAAAATAACGCAATTTAGGTCGTCTTTAAACAAATTGTAAAAATGTAAATGTGTATGCTCTTGACAAATATTTATAATTTACTTTTCTTATAGGGTTGTCCTTGGTTTGTTTAGCGCATAAGCACAATATCGGTGGAAGCTAAAAATAAACGCAAAAAGATAATGCATTGTGTTTGTGTACTGCGCATTAACAAAGCCATATAACAGCGACCATTTTATTGTGAGTCATAATGTTAAATAATTTTGTGATTGCAGTTTATCACTGATTACAACAACAACCACTGTTTTAACTTAAACATTTGAAATATACATATTAAAGTGACAGGCGCATTTCTCTCAAGCAGGAAATGGCGATAGTTATAAAGGAAGTTCGATTGAGCAAAATATAGGTACGTGTAGAAATTGTCGAAAACTAGAACGTTGAAGTTTGTTATTTAACAATTCGAGGATAACTTTATCTTCTTCTTCTTCAACTGCTGTACATTCCAGTTGAAATTTAGCCGCTTTAGTTCGAAGCTTCTATAATCAATTATCATGTAGTATTTTTCTTTGTCTACAATTTTAAGTTTCTTGTGTGATTTTGCCTCCTTTACAATCTCCTGTATAATTTCCTATTTTCAAGTTTCTCAAATGCTCCTGAACCTCATTAATCCATTTTATTTTTGGTGTTTCTCTCGGTGTACTTTCACCAAGTTTCAACTAGAAAACGAATAATATTTCAATAAGAAAATCATGAAAATAATAAAAACATTTCTTTCTTGAGAAAAGTTTCCTCGAAAATATTTCTCTCAGAAAAAATGCATTCCCATAAAAAATTATTGTCTTGAAAAAGGTTCGCTCATAAAAAATTCTCTCTTGAAAAAAGCTCTATCAAAAAATATTTCTTCTTGAAAAAGTTCTCTTCAAAAAATATTTCTCTCTGCAAAAAATTCTCTCACGAAAGAATATTTCTCTCTTGAAAAAAATACTCGTAAAGATATTTCACTCCCTACTAAATGTTTCTACCAGAATCACGGTTTTCGTATGACAAGTATTTATGTATATGTACAGGGCCGTCCTAAGAAATTTGGTGCCCTGGGCTAAAAATTTGCAGCGCCCCAACAGCAGTGGTAACATTCGAATCTAGGATAAAACATCCCTGGAAAAAACAGCCCTGGAAAAAATCTCCAAGAAATATCCTCGAAAAAAGCCCCTGGAAATAAAAGCCTCAAGAAAACAAAGCTCTAGAAAAATACGGGGGAAAAAGATTCAGTGAAAAACCCCGGAAAAACGGAAAAAAAGTTGCAAAAAAAATCCTATTTAGATACATGTTTTGGACTTCCAGAAACTCAAAGAAGTGGTTTTTAAAAAATGTCTGTTTGGTGTATGAGTGGGTTTGTATATGTGAGTGTAGGTTACGCGTTATAACTCCCGAACGGATAGTCTGATAGATATGAGCTTCAGAATGTCAAAACAATCAAAATCAAAAATTCACTCTCAAAATAAGCTTTTAAAAAGTCTGAAATCGGAAGCGGAAGTTAGACATGTTCTTTTGGTAGCAGTTTAGGTCATTATTACTCAAAAACGAGTTCACAGATCGGGATGAAGTTTGGTATTAAAATATGCCTAGAGAAACACAATGTCACTATCTAAGAGAATGTTTATAAAAATGAAAACTGTGAAGAAGCTGTTTGTACTGGGGATGTTTTTTCCAGGGGATTTTTCTTCTGCAGATTTTTTTCCGGGGATTTTTTTGGGGATAATTATCTGAGGCTGTTTTCTTCCATGCATGTTTTTTCCGAACACCCTAACAGTAGTTTACACAACGACACAACTGCTACAGTACAGGTTCATACATGAGTCTGAAATCGGGCAATAGGAGGCAGTACGTATCCTTTTCGAACACTAGCGGACACTTTCTACTCAATTTTTACATAAATACGCACTCAGCGCAGGCGCACTCACACTGTCTTATAACCAGACCAGATGTGTTTTGTCTCCCGACCTTCTGGTAGATTGATAGCGATACTGGCGGTATATACTTAGCTTCCACTAGTAAGCGCACCCACATACTTGTCATTCACTAAGGGGATTATTGTAAAAAATTGAAAACAGCAAATATATAGCTAAAAAGACATTTTTATCTAATGTAGTACCGTAAAGAATAACTATTAAAACGATATATTTTATAAGGCATCGTCAGGCGCCTTTTTGGGCCCGGCGTCCTAGGGCTATAGATAGCCCAATGATTAGGGTGGTACTGTGATATGTACATGTATATAAAGGAATGTGAAAAAGCAACAATGACGATCGAACGTTCAGCAGGTGGCGCTAATCAACTACACCTCAATATATTTCTTCTTTTCAAGTTAATCTTCTGCGGTGTTTCTACAAATAGAAAGAGTAATAATTTTTTCAGCAAAAACTATTTTCTTGAGTTGTAAAGAAAATTCAGATATACAAAACAGCACAACAAAATGTCACATGTAATAGCGATTGCAGAGTCTCTTAGGGAGAGCAGAGTGCATCGTTACTGCAGCCATTTGAGAAACGCTTAATCGTGTCGGTACTTTAGTATATCTACTGGCTTTGACCGGCTCGCCCTAGTAGCGCCATTTCTTTGTGTCATACAGAAACCGTGATTATGAGAGAAATTTTTACTAGCGAAAGTATTATTTTTAAGTTTTTTCTTCAAGAGAGAGTTTATTTTATCGAAGAACATTTTTAAGAGAGAAATTGTTTAAGGAAAATATTGTTCCAGAGAGAAATATTTTTATGAGACAACTTTTTTCAAAAAAGAAATAAAAAAATTTTAATTGAAATGTTTTTCTTTTTTTTGCTGAAAAAGTTCTCTCTTAAAAAAGTGTTTTTATATAATAAATAATGAGACACACGGCGCCTTATATCGAGGTATCTGATACGTTGCGTTCTCTGCATTTGATTTAATTATAAAATACAATATATACTGAACCAAAAGGATTAAGAAGTATAATTAAAGTAGCTATACAAATTGTTATCTGTTTTACTTAAAATATAGGGAACTAATGAGTGCGAGAAGGAAATGAGATAATGGGCGGCCCAAGTGGGGATTCACGTACTTATGACTATTTTTGTACATGGCATAGATATGTGATTTTTTTACGAAATCCATGGACACGTGAATCCCTTTTTGTACCATTCTTTAGTTACCTACGTTTCCTGCAAAACGGTGACAATCTTTACGTAAAAAGAAAACAATAGATTCCAATATATTCACGTCTTGTACTTTCCATTATAGGGAAAACAGCTTTTACGTATCTTCCCTGGACGACAGAAAGTGAGATTGCATGAATAATTGGCTAGGCGAATTAGCAATGGGTTTACAATGAAACAAAACATTTACAACCAAAAAGAATTATAAAGACGGATCTAACGCTTTTGGAAAGATAAAACTGCATATCTCTGCGTAAACATCTTACAATTCTACACCTACGCATAAATGGCATTATGTTTTTTATAGTGCGGATCTCGACTGTACATAATCTAAAATCTTAATAGCCCTAACGATATGAACTAAAAAACATGTAGGAATTCATTTTATCTACATCTGCGGTGCGTGAATAATAAAAGAACGCCCTCGCGTATTTGTACAAATGAATACATTTTCTGCTAGTGTGACCACATGTAACAGAAGTATTGTTACGCAAAATACTAACAGAATTAAAATTAGAATTTTAAATGAGGCATAATTTCACCCTTCTGTGCTTGACGTGATATAGGGAGTACTGTGTGAAAGTGGTAACGCTTTCGTATAGAATCCTGCTTCAATAGAGGAGTCAACAACTGTACCTAATTTTTAACTTCTTTCTTTATTTTTTATTTAAAGAACAATGCAATCTTTCGTACGTATCAAGATTTATATTCACATTAAATACGTATATATTTTACTGGATTTCACAATATAACAAATTACAGTTTTAAAGGTCTACTACCACTTGTGCTATTAACATTTGCCTTATTTCTTTACTAAAGAACACGCACATCCATAGAATTGTCCTGAAAATAATGGTTATTCTTGCTACGTGGTAGTTCATAAATTACTAAGAGTCAAAATTCAAAAGATGTAGATAAATCTTAGCTTTTCTTTAAATTATAGCGCTTCAAATACTTTATTAGCTTGTGTACTTAAATGTTTTTGAAGACAAAGAAGCCAACTAACAATTGTAATATAATTCTTCCGTTATTTTTACATGAAGATTTACTGTGACAAGTACAGAACATTAAGACTCATTATTGCAGTTAAATTAAAAAACCGAATTCAAGCTTCAAACAGTTACTACATAATAATCAGATCACACTGCTTCTTAAGTGCTAATACTTGTGGTTCGTAATGGTATGACAATCACTTGGTACCCCTCGTATTGACTCGGATTGCTTATGAATTGGAATTTTAGAAGAAAACTTTCTAAATTTCTCTCTCGCATGAAACTAAGGTAAAAAAATTGTGTTTGTTTTGGCTGAAAACACTTTTCTAGAACTGAAGGGCATCATAGACCACAAAACAACTTTCGTGGGCAAAAACGTGAATTATTTAACTTCTCTGGTTTATGTATAGTAATTAATGTACAAATTTAAAGACGTCATCACAAATGAATTTACAGGGCCGATCCTGAGGTTTCGGACGCCGTTGTGCTAGCTCTGCTTGATTTTCGGCACACAGAATAAGAGCATTTATAAAATAAACGTAGGTACACGTATGTAAAACTTTTATAAAAAAAAATATAAAAGCAAATAAAAAAGGTATACGCTTTATACCAAAAATTAAAATGTTACCCTTTTTGATTGTTTCCTCGATAATTTCAAAATGTAATAAATCGCAAATATGCGCTTTATACAGCAACGCCAAACTTGATCGTTTGTTTTGGGTTTTGGGCAGGGAACTGTAACCGAAATAAGAATATCTTGAACCGTAACCGAAAACCGTAACTGCAATTATTTTAAGAATATACCTTTTTCTCTTGTTCCGTCAAATGTAGAACCCACATTTGTTTATTGTAGCAAATACCGTATTCACTATTTATTCTTCGCATTCCGCATTTTTAGCACTTTCGATTTACCCGATTTAGGGTTGTAGCCAAAAGAATGATTATATTAATAGTGGTCCCTAAAAGCGAACGCAAAGTTTTTATCGGTATGACGTCATCGTATAACATGATATGAATGCTTTAACAGCAGGATACATTTTCCTTTTTCCTCGCAAGTACTTAATTTTTGTGTTATTGGCAGCTAGTGAGCCGATAGTGCGCACATAGCTTTGTCTGCGGCGCTGCCACTATCGCTCATAATTTTGGGGAACATAAATAGTAGTATGTACAATGATAACGAATGTACTCCGTTTTCAAAAAGTAGTAAAATCACTATTTTAAAAACGGGATTCTTACTCTCGGCCGACCCATGCCTCACAATGCTGTACACGCATTTTAGCAGAGACAATGCGTCATCCGCCGCCCAAATTTAAATTTCTGGTAGATTATGCTGCATGTTATCCGATGATGGTATACTGTATACCGGCAAAATGTTGCCCGCCGGCACCGGCCGGCTAGTCAGTGTGATATATGGTATAGACATAGTGTAATTGAGCTTTTCATCAAAAGCCCAAGCATGGTCTCAGTCACATAGAGTAATTTAGCTTTTCCCACTATCGGCAATGTAAGCCCGCCATACATTCATGGCTAGAAGAGATTAAGTGCCTCATAACATTTGTTGATTGGTTACACTCGACTATGGAACTTACTAGTGGCTTTCTAAAATTGGAGCTTCGGCAGCTCGAAAAGCAGCTGTCAAAGGTTGTTTTTATTGTTATTTAACATGTTCATACCGATGTTGACCTCGAAATTCGTAATTTTAAAAAATAACAAAAGTCAATAGTGGGAATGAACATGCGTAGAATATGAATCTGATCTTCTTTTCCAAGCGCGACTGTATTGAAGTAGAACACGCTTCCCCACTCTCTTTTTTTGGGCCGATCAATCTCGCTACTTTGCGGTTTCATCAGAATGTGATTAACTGATTACCTCACATTGGATCTGTCTGAGAAGTTACCTTTTTTAATTTATTTTTCTTCCTGTAATTTTTGGTAAAATAATGTTGTTTAGTTATTTATTGGCGCGAAAATATTTAAAATGTAAAAAGTATGGGAATGTACCAGCGACATAGTTCACTTATTGTTTTTTTGTTAAAATCGAAACCCAAAATTTCCATAAAAGCAATGCTTTCGTATATAACGGGAGTACGTAAAAGACAAAGAAAATAATTTGAATAATTAATTTGAAATTAGAGTTATTTCAAGACTATTCTGTCACATGAGGGGTGAATTTGCGGGTGTTCCATAACGCTTTTTAGAACAATGTTGATAGCTTTGAGTAGTGATTACGGACTGCGGTAAATGGAAACTTATTATTTCCAGTACTTTTCTCCAATGCAGTGTTATTAATCTATGTGCACTGCACTATGAGTGTTTAATTCTACACATCACGAACATTCTTTCGATAAATCTTTTTTCAACTTGTATGTTAATATACCTTTTAACTTAAGCGCCTGGTTACTAAAGAAAAAGCGGCACACGTAGGCTCACAATTTTATTACAACAGCCAGAATACTGATCCCCACATCATTTCCTGAAAGCTCCTCGTGGGGGATCGTGTATAGTATACGCCAAGACTTTTTCGCTATGGTATTATCCGTAGACTTCTTTTATTTCGGTAAAATTTTTAATGACTAATAAAATGATTGCTGCCATGACATAATATCAATTCAAGCTGCCTTGATAATGTAACTACAAACAAGTTAACAAAGCAATTTAATTTAATTTGATATTGTAACAGTCCAACTCGCAAGCTAGAGCTTTTATACAACAAAGCTTTTCAGGCTGTTTTACAATATGTGTATCTACATTATGTTCTCCCTGTCCCATTAAAATTGTTCCTGAGAATCTGTTAACCCCATGCATGCCATGCAAGAGCCCTAACCACTCGTTCTGTTGATTTACCTTAACAACCTTCCCCTACGCAATCAGCGGAAAGAGCTTTACATTTACATCCTCATCCTTGTTTGTCCCTATTTTCCCACCCCACTCAAAAGTCCAATCGACCACGACAAAGTCTAATCATTGGTTTCCATAAAATCCTTACTTAGACAACGTTTCCATGTAATATGAATGGAATGTTATTATTTGTAAGAACCCACTTAACGTTTAAAAACATCCCCAGATACTTATTGGATTTCAGTTGTTTTAGAAATTGTAGAATCAAATTTCATTTTAAATAAGAACATTTATATTTCAGCAAAGCAACGAGATAAAATTTATGGATGTGAGAAAAACATTCAGCCGTGTTTATTTTGCTTCCGTTGAACATTGTGTATAGAAACGAGAATGAAAACGGGGAAGGCGAGATGCGATCAATTTCTACAGCTGAAGCTGAAAGCTGAAACAGGCCGAGCTTGCGCACAAGCTTTGTCCTTGCCCTTGACTTCTAACGATCCCCGCACCCTGCGTGTTCAACATAGGTTTGGCGTTGCACCACGGGACAAAGGAAATAAAAGTGAAATCTACCAAAAGGTTAATTTTAGCTGTCACGAATTGTTCTGCTATAAATACTATGGAAAAGTTTTTGAATGAGATTGGTTTGAAGTGAAATCGAAAAGCGGGTAGGTACCTGCTATTATTAGTTTAAGAAATGTTGTCTTCAAAATTAAAAAGAAAAGCCTTAGAAGGAACTTCGATGAAAAAGGCATGGAAAATAAGCTCCAAAAAATAATGAGGCTGTGGAAGACAATATTTTTTTACAAGATCGTTATTTTATATTAATTTGGCAAAATTTATAACGACATTTAACTGGTAAAGATTAGTTTAATTTTAATTTTATTTTAGTTTCTCAATTTGCGTTAAATTTTTTAAGAAACGGGTCATTTGCAGATAATGTTTTGTGTACTAGTTTGTGCCTATAGCTATGTCCTTGATTTTCCTGGTCTTGGAGTAAATGCACGTAAGCATAATACATTAATAATATAACCTTCATGCTGTTCTATCTCCATGAGTTATGACAAATTGTGTTTATCGCACAAGTCAGGCAACGCAAGGTGCAAATATACCTTTCTTTGTTTCGGATATTAAAAACGCTTAATTAAGTTGTTTTCTTCTGATTGTAAAACTTGGAATGGCTGTAGGTGCAATTACTGAAGCACCACAGTAATGCATAATTGATAGACAAGTAATAAATTACTTAATAAAAAACATTTAATTGTAATTATAACCGACTTTTATTTTTTCATACTTTCATTGTGCGAATGTATAGTAATCGTGAAAAAATCTAAATTTATAAATACACGTTAATTCAAAAAATATACTTCAGAGACCCATAAAAGTGCTTTTTTGGTAAATATTTTTTAACGTCATTTTAAACAGCTTTGATTCATTGTGAACTGCTAAATAAAATTTTAAAAACAAAAAAAAAACACACGTAAGTACCAAATTAAGTACGCACTATATGTAACTTCAGGGCGGTATTTAAGTTTTAATTTTTGGAGGGGGGAGGGTACATTTTACACAGTTACTTTATACTAATACTGATTAGGCAATTTTACATTCACAAAATATTTATTCAAAGCATACATTATGAAAACGTTAGGGTTTTCTTTAAAGTCAGTAATTTTATTAGTTTTTCATGGTTTTTCAAATGGAAAGCTTTCTCTACATTTAATAACAGCGACAATACCTTTATCTTGTACTTATGACCTCAACGCGCAACTCCTGCTTACATACAAGAGTTTAGAAAGTAGAAGGATTTAGTATTTGCTTTCCTTAACAATTATTGTTGGAACTACTCAACCTCTTGTACCTCGGTGTTTCGAAAACACCTTGAATAAAACAACCCCGGAAAAATACTCGCCGAGTATAAAGACGCGAACAAAAAGGCTCTGAAAAAAAACCGCCCGAGTAAAAAAATCTCCGAAAAAACAATGCCGATAAAAAATACCTTTGAAAACTGGTAAAAATCATACGTCCGAAAAACAGATGGTTTTTGTGGTGTCTTATTTTACTTGGCACCACCACTTTAAAAGTTATGTTTAGTTCAATTGAAACCGCCTTCTTGCAAGGATGAAAAGTTATCTCTAGGGAGAATACTATAGTTATTTACGTCACTAGTCCGGGAAGTGACATATTAAAGTATGAGTTTAGATAATTACTGCCAAAACCATTTTTTATTTGAATATTTTCTTTATATAAAAACGTCATTTTTAAAATTTATATTCTGTCAAATTAAACATTCGCTGTTGGTATTTCTCGTTGCTTAGCTACAAATAGATGTGTTTGATGAATTTTTCTCCAAGCAGTCCGGGAAGGGCTGCTAAGCAACACTTCCCGACCTTGGCCTGTAATGTGCCATTTCCCGGACTCAAATCAATGACGTAAAGTGGTATATAGCGTACAGTATGAAATAAAATATTATAAATTGTAAAACAGCAGCCTACTGTGATTAATTTGGTTTAGAGATGATTTATTGAAAAAATTTTGTTTAAAATGCCATTAAACAAAATTCGGACCATTGGTTTGGAGAATTATTTCCGGGACTTTTATTTTAAGAAGCTTCTTTAAGTGGAGATTCTTCGGAAGGCTTTTACTTCCAGGGACTGTTTTACCGGATTTTTCCGGGAATTTTTCGGGGATGATTTGTCTTAGATTCTGGAAAAAACATTCCCGAAAAAAAACGGGTAAAAAAAGACCCGGAATAAAAATCCCCCAAAAAAGGCCTCTGGAAAAAGTCCGGTAAAAATATCCCCTGGTAAAAACGTCACCGGAAAAATTAATTCCAATACAAAATACCTTTGAAGGTTGATAAAAAGCATCCTTCAGAAGAAAACGTTACTGTCTTATGTTACTTGGCACCACTCCTATAAAAATTATATTTTTTCTGTGACGGGAAAAAAGTTTAACATTTTGTCTCTCTTGACAGGTACTAAAGTATCACTTTTTATGAAATTACTTTTTTCCTTTTACCCGTGGAAAAAAGTAATTACTTTTTCCCTGGGGAAAAAAGTAATTACTTTTTTCCCGCTACAACAGCTTACTAGTTTAAAAATTCAAATTCCACGTTGACCAATTTTCCGACTTTATTATATGTATATGTTTTTCAATATATTACATTTTTTCCCGTCACAGAAAAAAATAGTGTGTGTCTCCCTCCGCTTCGCGTCGGAAGACAAACAGACACCTCGAGCTAAAATCTATTACTTTTTTCCCTTGTATAATAAATATCTATTTTTAGCTCAATTGAAACTTAGTTTTTGCAGGATGAAAAATTGTTTCTAAGGAGAACACTTAATGTTATACAATGTAACACACCAGCCTACTGTGATTAATTTTGTTTGGTAAAAAATGAAGTATTGCATTAGATAATGTTTTATTGAATTACTGATAGCGTAATATTGTTTCTAATGGCATTAAGCAAAATTGTGGCGGCTCATTTTGAAGCTAAATGTTTGGCAAAAAAGAATCTTGTATCAGATTCCGTTTTCAGATTTGGACAATTTGTTTTCGTGGAAAAATTTCGGTTTCAGATTTTTCCAACCTTAAATTTGGACGGTGAATTTTTGATGTACTTCCACATTGCGAAGCTCATTGAAATCGGAACCTATGTTCGGCAGTTATGACTTATGAGGCGTAACCTACACGCACACATACAAACCCACTCACCCACAGACCGACATTTTTTAAAAACAATTTTTTGTGTTCCTGGAGGTCCGTCTATCATTTTTTATCGGGAATTTTTCTCCGTGTTTTTTTTTCGTTTTTTTTTTGTATTTTCAGAGACTATTTTTTCTAGTGAATTTTTTTTAGTGTTTTTTTCTGTAGATGTTTTATCCTTGATTCTGTCTTCCACCAATCACAAAAGTGAAATATGTGTAACCACGTGTGGTAAAAAACAATTTATTTCAAAAATAAAACTTTAATGTTCCGAAGGTGGTTTGAACCCCCAAAATCCCGGCCTTGTCTAACTTGAGCTTTAGTCAATATAACTGACACATTTCCTCTGCGTTTTTCTCGGCTTTTCTGCCATTCTCTATACTTACGTGCCTACGTGCAAGAAAATACGCGCCCTTGCTGACTCATAACTAGTTATATTTTGCCTTGATGCTATTTACCCGTTTTTAAACATGTTATGAATAAAAACGAGGCGAAGTACTTTCCCTGAACTTTCTCAATCTTAAAATATTATTAGCATTTATGTTTCCAAAAACATTTTATATCATTTAATATATAAGTATAGCTGTCAGATTAAGTGTAACAGTTAGCGACAGGCCCGTCCTAATCGTATATGCCCCTGTGTGTAAATTTAAGTATGCGCTCTTGAAATAATAAATGGAAAACAAAAACACATTTTATTACTTCAAAATAACTGGCAACAAATAACAAAATTTAGAAAAATATAACATACAAAAGCTAGTTTTTGCATAAGAAATTCGATCATAACTGCAGTCAGCGGAAAATTAGAATTATGCTAAAGTTACGCGTAACGTAGAGCGCTGTCCTTGCCATAGACAAGAGTATGCGTATGGAGAGTGCAGAAAGGTACGTCCCGGAAAAATATGGGGGGCTAGGCAACGTGTGCGTTTTTTTAAATTGAATGTATAGAAAAATATTAATGAAGCTTTAATCTTATATTTTAATATATTTATAGAATATAACTATTTATTATTATAAACTAATATCGCGAACCACCTACTATGGCATGGCGGAGCACAGGTAGCGAACAATTGTTTCAGCGTAGGTAGCTGTAAAAATCGTACCTTAGCTTTTTACACTACAGCCTGTTTAAACGTGCACTATGCATATGCTGCAATCAACTACTATTTTTTTTCTTATTTATACTGCATGAAATAGATGCCATAAATATGCATGTACCTGCCTTAAATACAACTAGTTCTCTAAACCAGTGTTTATCAAACTTTTGTCATAAAGTAGCGTTTATCTTTGAGAAGGCTCTAACGTTGCCCAAAAAAATTTAATGGACATATAAATAGAGTTAAATTCTTTAGTTGAACAATTTATACATTTCTAAAATTATAGCAAATGCTTTGATAACCGATCACTGATCAAAGAACATTAGGAAAATTTGCGATAACCATGGATTCGTGAAGGTTCTTAACGAAGTTATAGCTTCCTGATAATGAAACAGTCTAATCACGCTTTAATTATTACCTCTCTCATAAATTGATATGTTCGATTAAAATTCTGTTTGGCTGTTTTGTTATCGATGATTAACATTTTCACTTGTTTTTTGTTTTATCCACTACCCAGGGGTGAAGATGGGAAGAGGTGTCCCTTAACATTCTTTATACGCTCAAGTTTACTAACTTTTACTTGAAAATCTTCATACAAAAATACACCAACGCAGTACTCTGTACGCAGTACTTGCTGAAAGTCACCAAATCCAACGGGTTTCGAAAGTTGCCATGAAGGTCTGAGTGTTTCCTTAAGATGTGCAAATAGCTTTTACAGACGTTGAAGGGTATTTTTACTTAGACAATTTAAAATAAAAAAGGGTCTGATAAACATGAATCTGGAAACGCTTTCTTATGGAGTGACAGCTTCCGGAAGAGGAAACAATCCCTCTTAAACGCTTCTTTACAAAAAAATATAGGCTCCGAATGCGGACTTTCAAAAACTGTAACGTTGTAAGGAAGTTGCTCCGGGCCTATGTCCGTAGGAAACTTTTCTTTATTGCTCTTGTGTGTATAACTTCCCTTAAAGTTTGTGCAAACTATTGCCACATTCTAAATAAATACTCAGGCCTTCATGACGACTTGAACTTAACAAAAATAAAATTATCTCGAAAACGGTTAGATATGACGACCTGTGTACCCCCAATATCTACGCCCTTGGTTAATAGACGTAATTGAAAACAGGGAAAAAGGTAAAGAAGCAACCCATACAAAATTCGAATATAAATAATCTAAATTTATGAGAGACTTATTAATTAAAACGGGGGTTTCGAAAGGCTGTAGCTCCGTAAGAAAGTATTTTTGGACTGAGGTTTATATAAACTATTTCTAATGTTTTCGATCTGCTATCTTTCCTGGAAATCTTTGAAAATATTTAATTGTATAACTGAAACTCATTGGCACCTATATAAATTATAAGCAATAATTCAGGAAATTCCTAATCGGCATTGATAAATGCAATAAATACTACAGTCTATCCGAAACTTATGTGTGGTACATAGCAGAACGTAAAATACATATTTCTCTAATTATGCAATACGATTGATAATTTAAAATTTTGTTTTAACCTTTGAAGTTACAAAATGATGGAGTTATATTTCAGTGTGGTCATTTGTAATAGGTCAAAATATACATCTAAATGGGGTTTCTTTAACAACCATCGTGTTCGAATATACTTTTTTTTAAATTTTAATTAAATAAGTAAGTTTCATAAAATTGCTGCGACTGCTCTTAATATGTTTGTTTTGCATTTGATTGATATCTAATAGATTTTAGAAACCTACTTTTCACTGGTTTTATGAATCAAAACTTTAACTTAAAATTGCTGACAGAAAAACAACAGCATAGGTCGATGCACTACTGAATTTAAAGAAGAATAATACCGCATAAAACTTATTGCCGTCTTGGTTTTCGGGCGTACGTTAAACAGAGATCGAAATACAGATCCAATGTGAAGCGGTCATTACAGCCTACCGCTTGAGTTTTACGTGGCGGCACCTAGCGTGAGCTGTTTCCGCTATGTCCCTCTTCGAGCCCGATTAAGTTACTCTCAATCAGCGCGCCTGTTTAAGTTAACAACGGTTCAATGAGAACAAGCTACCAGGCTTGACATCAGACTGCTGGCCGTAAGTCCCCGCTGGTCGGGTAGATTACCTAAATCTCTACTGATTCTGCAGATCAGTGCCCGAGCTGAAAACGCTGCTCACGCGTTGTACGGAAACAAGGCGGCCCTAGCCTGCAGAGGCTTACCGCTGCCATCACGAGTCCTACACCGTGACCAAGACAAGAGCTGCTATTCCCCCGCGGGATCAAGCTTGGCCCTCGTGGTACCACTCAAAGTCACTGGTTGGACTTTTCGGAGAAAGCACCAGCCGAAGCAGTGATACCTCTACCAGTTTAGGCTACTCACAATCGTTAGTGCTGGTCGACTACGCATTGTCCAGATTAGTCTGTAGCCGGTCTGATAGTGGCCGTTACCTTAACAGAGCCGGGTGTACTTAAGCACGGACCCCCTGGGTCGACCCTTTGATCAGGCACCTCACCTCTAGAGCCCAAATCCCCAATGCCAGCAGCCACGCCACTCCTTCCTGGAACTCACCTAACCTACCTAAATCAATCGGCCTCCAACCACCATTTATAACCCCTTCGACGTAGTGGCTGAGAGTCGGGCAAATTTATGGCCACGGCCAAAGGAGCGGGAATCCCATTGCAGAGAACGCGCTGCCGGCAAGGTGTTAGGTACCTATACTGAACGCTAGCAACACCTCACCTCGGGAAATTACTCAGCCAGTTCTACATGGTCCCAATTAAGGTGAACCTTGAACCTCTCCGAAGAGAAGTAGATGTACCAAGTTGAAATCACCGAAGTGACCGCTACAATGCCGACTCCGCAGAAGGTGTCATTGTTCACGCCTCTCGCCTTAAGTGATGATCCCTGGCCGTTCCGCCATATCGAAATACAAACAGCCTAATGCGTTACGTCTACTGTACTGAGTGAAAGGTAGAAGAGACGTGTGTCACTACTCACTTTTGCTAGATAATTCGGTAGCAACATAAAAGTTGTATTTAGTCTAACGTGCGTCAAATAAACTTTTCCAGAGACGTACCCCTAAAGCTTTTCCGTTGCTCTGAACTCGACCATTCAATAGCATTGATGTTCTTTTGTAAAATAACATACCTGATGCATGTGACAATTTTAAATGCAATTTCAGTCATCAGAAATAAATAAATAATTGTTATGTTCTATGAAGTTCAATATATTGCCAATGAAAATTATTATAGAGAGACGGCTCAAATTGCAACCTCGCGTGGAACTACCCAAGCCATTAGATACTTTTCAGATTTACTGTCGCCAACAACGACATACCATTGCAAATGATATTTGAAAACATTTTACAGTAGTGTAGAAAAATTACTATTGGTTAGATTTTTTAAATAAGATCACAATCTACTAAATTAAAACGCCGAAAGCCTCGGAAACTAACATATGGAAATGTACTTGATTACCTTCTTCAAAGGTTCCCGAAACGTAGCCAGCAAATGAACTTAAATTAGTTTGGGCCGATTTTCTTCTCTTGCAATCGTATTGCTCCTGGGAAATACGATTTTATACTTGATAATGCAAATTTTGTATAAATATTTTTCCGAAGCAAGCGCAAAAATTTATTTAATTAGAAATCGTAATTTTGAACTTCCAGAGGTATAATAATAAATTTAAAAAATATTGCAGTAGTGAGAATGAGGACGAAGGGAGCAACTAAATTTTATTATTTAGAGAAGGTTTAACTGCCCTTTTCATTTGTAAAGTATCGGCACGAATTCAATAAAAGATCGGATCGAATTCACTGACGTATCGGATCCAGTATCGGATCGCATTCTGTCTCGGACCAGATCGGATATCGGAATGATTCGGACTGAGCGGTCGGATCTACTCTGATAGGGTAGATAATATTTATGTAATTAATTATCGGATCTACAATAAATGACTTCAGATCGGATTCTGACACGTTTTTTTTTCTTTCTAAAACGCTTACCTCGATTGTATACCCAATAATAATTGATATGAAATTTGTCGTCCCCTTTTTCATAAATCCAATGTTTTTGTGCTATTGCCACCAGGGAAATTAAATAAAACAATGAGATAACGATAAGGATTTCATGGTAAATACAATATTACGTCTGTGATTTGTTTTCGTGGGTCTAACCTTATTTCTTTTGATAAATTCGAGTAGTACATTATCGGTTGCCGTCTTTTTCGCAAAAAAATGTCACACAATTCATAATAATATAATCAAACTGCTTACAATTCAGTGCAATGACGTAGATATATTTGTTTCCTTAGTTTAATTTTATTTGACCTGTAAATGATTACGTGATACCTAATCTAACAAATATTTAAACTTTATTATTACGTATAATAAACAATCTTCAACAAATAAAGCATTACATCAATTTAGGCAAAGCACGTCACTTATTTTATTATTACTCTGTACGATTCGTAATCAATTTTTACTTACTTTTTATGAACAGTTAAACGTTTTCCAAAAATTATTCTAATAAACAAAAATCTAATTATTTTTGATTTTATTGCAGGGTAAGTTTGGTTTAATTAACTTGATTGAAACCAGTAAATTAAATAGAGGTTAATAATGATTTAAATCAAAATTTTAAAAACGGTTAACTTAAAATATCACTTTCGCAAAACCCAGAAATTTACAGTCTGCAAACACCCCGAATAAAGGAAATTATGGATTAAAATTACCTTGATTAAGACATTTGGTATTTTCAATCTTATGTTGGAGTTTTACTGCGTCACCAAAAATTACCCATTTAAGTTTAAAATGTAGCGCTTACAAGAAGACGTACATTTTTAAAATTTAATGAATTAAAGATTTCAATACACAGAAATTTCGCTCATACTATAGGTACAAAAAATCGTAAGTTGTAAATACTCTATATTATTTAAAAAATCATAAAATTGAGTTAAATGAAAAAAATTAGTTTGAAATAAAAAAATCGATTAAAATAAAAAAAATTGTTTTAATAGTTTATAGCTATATTCACCTGAACTTTGTTCTGATTGTTAATCTTTAATAAACAGCATATTATGTTTATATAAAATCCAAAAGAGTTATTATATTATTACTGGAGTTTGGATTTTTATGCATTTAAACGTTTTTTTTTCAGTGTTAGCATATGAGCAATTATATTTACGAGCGTTTTATCAAATTCGGAATAACATATAATATGTCAATATTACAATTTACTTTCGGCTTAGACCGCGTCGTCATTTGGGAACTACACCCAGCTTAATCAGGTAAAGACCGACCGCCTTTACAAGTACTTGCTCTAGAAGTTTGAGCAATATTTGTTCGTAGGCCCTGCCTGCCTGCCTAAACAGGGCCGTGTGCTAAGTTTATTTAAACCTTGGGGCGGACAAGGATTTGATCTTAATGTATTTAATTGCCAGGACAATCCATCCATACATATATAAAAGCACTAAGGGTTTTCTTCTTCGGTTCCTCCAGCGGCTACCGCTTCACCAATTTGGACCATTTTTTTTTAAATGAAAGGTCTCTATCCACAGATGGAACATGAAACATTTTTATATTTTTATTCTACGTCGATTCTTTAATAATAATTATTTTAATTTATAATATATATATGAAGGTCGGCTAGACGCGCGTCACTCTGGGCGCCATCTACAATAACGTCGCGTGTTATTATTGGAACTAATGCATCACGTGACTTGACATTTCGCCGGTTCTGTCAACGCTGTTTGTCAGTGCATTGTGTGCTGAGGTAACACTAGTAATACTTAATCGGCTTATGCCTGTTAGCCGTTTGTGAACCCATACAAACTAACGTTTTGCAAGACATTGCAGCTTGCATCTTCAGAGTGAATCGAATACCAGTATTCTATTTTATGCCCTCCGTTTTTTTAAACAATAGAATAGAAAATAACGTAGGTAGCGTAGCGGGCATAGAGTAAATCCGGATCCTTTTCCTCTGTCTCAACACTTAGTTACGACGTATTCAGTAACATTATCGGCGCATCTTATTTATTATGTTTACGCGTTTTAATGTTTATGTAACAGTCACTTAGTGTAATCGATGCCATACAGCTAAGATACCGGTGGAATGTATGAATTACATTTATATATCTCTTATATTAAAATTGCTAGCAATTCTTTGTAAAGAAACACGTGTTGCGTAGCCTACGGGTTCTGTTATTTTATTCTAAACTTTAAAACGCGCTTAACAAAGGTATATGATATACGCAATAAAATCAGTTGCAGTTAGCAACTCTTTGTAAAGAAAAGCGTGTGGCGTAATCCATGAGTTCTGTTATTTTAGTGCAAAGTTTTAGAGGCGCTTAACAAAGAAATATCATATTCGAAATAAAAAAAGTTGCAGTTAGCAGTTGTTACTTCTAAATAGTATTTCTGGAAAACGGTTCATTTTAACAATTTTTAACAAGTACTCTTTTTTTTTCATAAAATTAAATACTAGATTCAAATTATAGTTGAAAGCTCCAAAAAGTTAACAGCAAACAATTTATGTGCCTAACTATCGAGCCGAAGTTGAATAACTAACGCATTCTACAAACAGCAAAAAAATAAGTAACATCATCATATTTTAGGACCTATAAAATATATCGAATTTCAACTTGCTCGGCATTTTTTGAGTTTTGACAAACAGAAATTAAAGTTTTTGTTTTTAAGGTTGCATAACTTTTTAAGGAAGCACATATTAACTAAGACATGTTAGGTTTAACAAGTTTACTTTAACCCTTACAATTAGCTATACCCAAACGTTGCTTCTCTGCAAAATGACTCCAAAAAAGTTTTTAATTTTCAATTTTTGTAATTATCAAGGCAATTTTCTTCAAAATTTTGGTGGGAAATGTAGGTATTGCATATTTTAATAAAGGTAATTTACGAGCATTTATCAGAAAATTGTAGTGCATAAATGCATGCATATTTTGTCATTTTTTAGTGCACAAAAAATATGTGAACCCTGTTTATTACTGCAGTTATAACAACAGCCAATATATAAGGACCAAAATTCGCACAAAACAAATACAGGCCACACTGAAACGTTCCGAAGATATAAGTAAGTAATAACAAAGAAAATAAATTGATTTTTACAATCAGGAACTATCTGTAATCGCAAATCGCAAACAAAGGATTTACCGTGGCTTTGTGCTACTACTAAACCTGCAAAGAAAGAGATCCAATCAATTTTACTACCTAGTTGCGTTGCTATAAATGGGTTTTCCTCAGGAGTCACAGTTTTATTCAAATATTCACTCAGTTTGTGATTATTTTTTTATCAGCAAGCACCATTAAATGTACATACTGCAGGTTCTTTGTTGTTATTGTAAACGCGATTGTCATATCGTAGTTTCTACTAAAACACCAGGTTTTCGGAGAATTCCGAGGGACAAGTAAATGTTGAATTCGAAGAAACGTCAGAGTAAGAAGTATGAGTGTCATAAAGTACTGTTATGTCATGGGGGTAAAGATTTAAACTATTAATGTTTAAGTGAAATTGAGTAAAACCCCAATAAACTGCAGATGTTGCAGTGTGTGTAAAACGAAGTTGCACATTAGAGAATCTTCTGCAGAATTTCCTCTCAAAGCGAGCGAACAGACGTTTATTGGGGTAACTACACAAGACACTTGCGAATCCACCCCAAGACCATAAACTGTCTAATAAATCTACTAGTAAAACTATTTCCTGGACCTATTTTTACGACGACCAATAAAATAGTTTTACAACAGCTGATCTACTCTGTTGAAAATTTCTGCAAACCATAACGTTTAATAGTGTTCCATTTGCGAAAGACATCCCAGTTCTCTGATGATGGGAAATCAACCATAAATTCTGACCTTCCCTGTTTTTATTACTTGCAACATGTGTTGTATATTTGGGGTTGGAATTATTATCGAAAAAAAACTTCCTTTAACGAATAAATCACTTTTGTGTGTTCTATTAGGAAACTACTTTCAGCTAGTGGGGGTCTGTCCTATTAGGCAGGATAGGCAGTGCCTACCCATAACTTTTCAAAAAAAAAAGTTTTAATACAAAAAACTTACCTTTACATACGGTTTCTACTTTTTAACACCACCGCGTACCATTAAAAATTGGGGACCGAATAAATAGACCGTTGTCTTTAAACACCGTTTTGCACACGCGAAGGCGCGAGCTTATCGGGTCAAATGATTCCAGCTACGACACAATCAACCAATCTATTATTCTTACTACGTTTGCATGCATATTGATAAAATAATGCAGTGATCACATGCAAAGAAATAAAGATTTCAGATCGAAAACAGCACTGAAAAGGCACGGCCTCTGTAGTTTTTACTTAACTTGCGTCGGTCAGCGGCAGTGCATGACGCTAGTGTGTGATTATTTATTTTTTCCACTACTAGCATTAAACGATATCATTATTTACTTTGTTTTAGAGCTAAGAAGATGAATTTCTTTCCTAGTGGTTAATAATATTTCATTTTTAACTACTGGTTAATAATGAAAACAATTGCTACCAATCTTCAAATTCACCATAAACTTTCATGTAAAAATCTTTTGATTTTACTGGTAATAACTGTTCACCAACACTTTCTGCACCTTCCCGAATTTCAGGAGGAGTGCAGTTTTCACTCAAATCATCAAAATTGGACATTTTATAACCACTACTATAAAATATATATTTTACATAAATGTCAATTGAAATGAACCATTCTCTTGTTTTCAAGCAAGGCTACTTTATTTTTGCGCAGATTTGCCTTTTTAATTTTATTTTTTATTAATGTAAAATCAATTAATTATAAAAGGAATAAAGGTGCTAGTAGTGGAAAAAATAATATATAAACCACAGTAGGGAAGACTTATCAGCCTCGCAACTTATTTCCCTCGATGCTTTGCATCTCGGGAAATAATTCTGCTCGGCTGAGAAAAATGTCTTCTCTACCTTGGTCTATAATATACTATTACACGTAGTATGCAAATTAGAAAATCGTTGACCAACTTTTAAAAGAAACGTTTAATGAAAACTCTTACGAAAAACAGATAGAAATGAAAAATCATGGGTGATGTATTCCAAAATTACTAGGGCAGTTACAGAAAGACAGTCGGAAGAAATCTAGATCGTTTAATACTGAATGGTACAAAATAATGGACCGGTTATTGGTAGCGACAATAAAAATAAGCTATTTTGCTGAAATTGCTTATTGTTTTTATTTATATCTAACCCCTCAAAAGTATAGTCTGAAAAAGGATACTCTGATTTAAAAAATCTTTTAGCTGCAATTAAAAACCATGCGTCGACCAAAGAACATTTATTTGCAACTGTTAGATTCAAATTATTTGGCAAATCATGTATCAACTTGGTTTTAGGCGAAGCTTTACGTTATCAAATTAAAGTGGATAATGACAAAGTAAAATTTAATAGAGATTTTATGCGTAGATTAATTCATTTACAACAGGTCTTGGTAAATTGGAGCTGCCGTAATTTTTTTACTTTTTAATCTTAGTGTTAAATAAATTTTGCCATTGCCTACTCAAGTTTTGAACTTACGAAACGCCACTGGTTTCAGCCACCTATTACCTTTAAGAGATTCTCGTAATTTAAAAGAAATTTACAAACTCTTGTTTTTTTTAAATAAAATTATCCAATTAAAACCAGAGCAACTACAAAACTGCGAACAAAGAAAATACAATAACTTAAACAGCACCAAAGTTGCGAAGAAACAAAACTCGATTAATTCAGAAATGCTTGTCCGCTTTTATTGTTAGCAATCTGTCTCATGACTAAAAAGCATAAAGATCCAAGTTAGTAACTCCTTAATTTTAATGAGTTCTAAAAGGATTACACAAAGGGTTATTATGAGTATTTCTGGGTCGTGTTTGTGGCCTGTAACATGTTCTAAAAGCACCACGTAATGGGTGGAGAAACACGAAGGTTTTTAAACATCAAACGCAAATGCCTACAACGGCGTGATGACTTATTTTCTAAAATTAAAACACACATAAACCAAAAAATTCATTACTACTAAGGGCTCCCTCGCTTTAATCTATCTTACTCTCATCTCTCCCGAAACCCCAGCAATAATCATAATTCACATCCACAGTGCGTAACACGCGTGCAGGGCGAATATCGTCTGTATGCAGAAAGCCAAAAGGGCAGTCCCGAACAAAGAACCAAGTTACTGGGGCTGTGGAGTTTCGGGCATTACCTTCTGGCGCACACGCAGTGCGTTTTCCTTTGTCCCAAATAAGAGAGGTCAGGAAATATAAATACACACTGAATGGGTTGCTTTTAATAATAAATTTAAAACTCGTCGAAGCGTAATTGATGTTTTTCAGAGTTAATAATATTTCGAATTTAGTTACTAAACTACAGCTTTCCATTAACATTAACGCTTACAAAAATTTAATTCGAAAATTTACGTTTTAATGTTACTTAGGCACTACTGACACAATTTATTTTCAGTATGTTTCGCTCTAACAATAGACTTGCGTGTTTGCGTCACTACAATACAAACTAGAATATTAAAATTACTTCAAAAAGCTGAAACTTTCAGGACAAATTTCTAAAACCACGTAAAATCTTTAAAGTTGATCAATAAAAAGTATATATGTAAAATTTCTTATTTTTTTTAAGTAAACCTCGATCGAAATTAATATATTCTCTGTAGAGTTACTACTAATTCATGAATTGTGGTGAACGATTTGATTAGCGAAACAGGTAAATGCTGTAACACAATTAATTCCACATTCAAATCAACTCATGAAATTTAGAGCTAAAGTGAGTGGATTTTTCCATACTAGATATTAATACGTGCCGTATTCACAGACGTGTAACTTTCAATAATTATAACATTGTACAGTTCACCGAGTATTAGATTTGTAGGAAACCAAGCAGCGGCAATTTGAATTTGTGATAGCCTGTTCAGTTAGTTTCCGTACCGTAACTCTACCCATAGAAGCAGCGACTAACTGCACGACAGCAAGGTAAGCGCCCGCTGCGCTTCGGCGAATTACAAATTCCGCTTCGGATGTCGGACAGAAATGGCTATAATAGCTTTAATTGAAAAGTTATCAAAAATATACAAAAAATGAAAAACGTATTTTTTAACTAGAGCTAATTAATAGACGTAGTTAAAATCACGTAAATGCCGGAAAACGCGTTGTTGATATTAAAAAGTATCGTTTTTTTCTTAATTTTTAAAATAGTTGAAAATTTTTAGTGTATCTAACTGATAAAAGTTTATAACGATCGGCGTTTGCGATTTTAAATAAATAATTATTCAATTTAAAATTTTTCAAAAATTCCTGGAAGGCGTCAGAGTAAAAATATGATGTAAAAAAGTAAATTTGTAGTTCACTGCAAGCTCTATCGGCTCAGAAAGTTTAAAAAAAATCGTGTGGGCAGTTCTTGAAAAATATTTGATTGAATATTTTTAAAATTTTGAACCAGCGTAATTGCGGTCGTTTTTTGATTTTATAAATTAGTTTTTAACTCCGCCTGTGGTAATTGCTGGGTGGATTGAGTAGCCTAGTAAGCACCACTGCCGGTCCCAAGCCCGGATAAAGGAGGAGGGTTGGGCAACGGGCCAACACCCCGTTCCCGTAAAACCAAATAAATGTTAAAAATTCAATCGCATTTGGACGGATCAAATGGAAAAAGACACACGCTGCGGAAAAGGCAAATGAATTGCGGAACATGGAATATACAGGGAATATCCACCAAACGTGACGAAGTCTTCGAACAACTTAAAAAGTTTCGTATAGATGTATGCGCTCTCACGGAAACAAAGAAGAAGGGCTCAGGAATAGAAGAAAAAGACGACTACATACATATATACAGCGGCGTCGACAAACACAAAAGAGCCAGAGCAGGTATATCTATTGCAATACATAAGAAACATAAGAGATGTATAAAAGATTGGGAATACATAAATGAAAGAATATTGAGAGTAAATATGAAAGTACATAATAGAGATGTAACTATAATCGCAGTGTATGCTCCTACCGATGATGCGAACCATGATGTAAAAGAGGAATTTGAGAACAACCTTGTAGATGTTTTAACGAGAATTAACACCAGAAAAGAAATTATTATGATGGGCGACTTCAATGCCAGAATTGGAAAAAAAGAGAATGATAATACAGTAGGGAGATACGGTGAAGAAATTACCAACGACAACGGAGGCAGGCTAATAGGGATATGTGAACAATTCTCGTTTCGCATAATGAATGGATTCTTTAAACATAAACAGATACATACGTACACGTGGATACAGCCAACGAAGAAACTCAGGTCTATCATAGACTATGTTATATTGAAACAAAATTCGACTATTAGAACAAAAGATATACGCGTGTACCGTAGGGCAGAATGTGGCACCGACCACTTTCTACTTCGGTCAACGTTGCTCTTTAAATATAGATGTCCAAAAGATCCCGAAACTCCCCAAAACATCGAAGTAGCTAAACATGTTTCTCGAAAATACAATATAAAGGCATTGAAGGATGATTCAACATCTTTCCTATATAAACTTAGACTTACAACGAAAATACAGAATGGTATAGAAGGGACAGCAAATCAGAACTACGATCGCTTAAAGGCATGTATACATGAAGCAGCTTATGAAGCTCTGGGAGAAAAAGACATAACAGCTACTACCGCAAATACACCCACTTGGTTAAATGAAGACGTAAAAAAAATTATTGAAGACAAGAAAGGAGCTTATCAGAAATGGTTAAACTCAAATTGCCCAGAAGATAGGAAAGCATATGCAAGGCTACGCGTCGAAGTAAAGAAAGAGGTTAGTAGAGCAAAAGATGAAGAGTGGTTAACAAAATGTGAAAAGGTAGACTCCCTGATAGGTGGAATTAAACTAAAGAAGCCTGGAAAATTGTTTCAAACACACGACAGAATTTACAGAAGAGAAGTAGCATATCTTTAATAACTATTGACGAATGGAAGAATTACTTCCAGGATCTGTTGCACGAAGAAAGAAATCAATATAAAGAACAGATGAATGCTAATTTAGACAATTATATGGAGAACGTAGAAGACATAAGTGTAGAAGAAATTGATAAAGCTCTAAGAGGAATAAAAAATAATAAAGCTCCAGGTCCAGGAGGCATTCCGATAGAACTAGTCAAACACAGCACCACCCATGTTAAAGAGACTCTGGCTGATATTTTCAACAGCTGTATGAACGGAAAAGAAGGAATACCCAGCGAATGGAAACATGCCTTTATTACACCAATTTTTAAGAAAGGCGATAGGAAAAACTGTAATAATTACAGAGGAATAAGTGTCACTAGTTCAATCGGGAGGTTGTACGGACGTATATTAAAGACAAGAATAGAGAAGGAGTGGAATGATATGGGGGAACAGAGCGGCTTTAGAGCGGGTAGGTCTTGCACAGACAACGTGTTTTGCCTACGACAGCTAATAGAAAAACATCACGCTAGAAATTTAGAGACGCACCTAGTCTTTGTCGACCTAAAAAAGGCTTACGATAGTGTACCGAGGAATAAAATGATTCAAGTATTAAATAATACGGAAATAAATAAAAAATACTTACAAAGTGTCAGGAATCTATATGATGGTACGACCTCAGCTGTCAAATTAAACAGCAAAATGTCAGAAAATTTGGAAACTACGAAAGGGCTATTGCAGGGATGCTGCATATCTCCTACCCTTTTTAAAATCTACGTATCGCATGCCCTTAGACAATGGACAAGAAACTGTTCAGCCATGGGAATACATATAGATGACTCGCTCCTATACACACTACTATTCGCAGACGACCAGGTTGTTATAGCTGCCGATAAGGAGGATGCCTCGTACATGACAAGAAAGCTCAGGGACGAATATAAGTCCTGGGGTCTTGAAATAAACCTTGACAAAACAGAATATTTGGCAGTAGGTACAGATGGAGAGGACCTATAGATATAGACGGAGAATACATAAAACACTGCGAAGAGTTCAAGTACCTTGGATCCATATTTAATAGCTACCCAAACTGTGAGCGTGATATAGAAAACAGAATGAACCAAGGGCGAAAAGCTATACAGCAACTAAATGGTTTGTGGTGGAGCAAGGGAATTAGAAACAGCACAAAACGAAGAATATATCACACTATTGTAGAAGGAATTGTATTGTACAACTCAGAAGTCTGGGAAGTAAACAAAAAACAAAATCTAAGACTGCAAGCCCTGGAGATGGATGCCCTAAGAAGAAGCTGCAGAGTATCAAGACTTGAACACATTCCCAATAGAATTATCAAGGAAAGAATGGAGGTGGAAGAGGATATAATAGATAGAATAGAGAGGAAGAGACTGCTGTGGTATGGACATCTAAACCGCATGGAAGAAATCAGATGGCCACAGAAAATTTGGAAATGGTTCCCTGCCGCAAGACAAAAGAGAGGTCGACCCCGAAGAACCTGGGGGCAAGCAGTGCAAGAAGCAATGTCGAGTAGGCAGTTAGCCCAGGAAGACACTCAAGACAGAAAACTTTGGCGTATTGGATGCGGGAAACGACGAATGTTGTAACAAACCCGCTGAATATATATAAATTAGTTTTAATTCATCGTATACTACCCACAAAGGGCTCTCAAACAAGTGGAAGCTGATCCCGATCCAGACAACTACTTTTTGAGTAAATGAGCGTTAAGTCAAGATATTAAAAAAAATGTAGCAGCCGCCATTTTAAAGCTAGAGAGTTCGGTAAAAAGGTTTTAGATTTGCCTTAAGTTCTTCTTTCAGATTCCATGTCGCTTGCAAAAGTGATTACAACTCCCTTCGCTAGGCACCGCTACTAAATCAAACTTTATTTGACTAGCTAAATGAGGTGCAGTGCTTTGCTCCTTTTTTATATATTTAAGCGGCTATAGCAGATAATGTCCTGTAAATTTTAGCTTTTTCTAATTAAAGTTAATTCTTCAACTACGTGAGCTAGTTTAAACAAAAACAGTATTGATTTTATGGTTTGTCTTCAGCATAGTTTTAAATCAATGTCAACTTCTTTTAGGAATATTGACACTATTTAAAATTATGTATTAATAACATTCCACTTCTGAGTTTTATTACAAAAAGAACTAGTTTTTCCATAATTTTTTCAATTAGCTTAAACTGGAGGAACTATCTAATGTGTGTAACTTACTATTATTGATCCGTAAATGATGTTAAAATCTGGTTCTAAATAGGTGTTTGTTAAAGAAGCAGGTTTTAGTGATTAAGTATTGGACTAATTTTAATTAAAAATCCCTCCATCTTTCTAGAGTAATATTCATTAGATTAAACAGATGAAAATAAAATATTTCCAAATATCATAACATGTTCAAATACAGAACTTTATACATTTATTTAAAATTATCATTAACGATAAACTACAAACATCAGTATTGTATATATTTAGTACTTTACATCCAAGTTTATTACCATGAGTAAACAACAATGTGAAGTATTAAATTACTAATAATAAAAAACATGAAAACAGATTATAATTTCTTGATATTGATATTATTCTTATAAAATAAGACAATTCCGTACGGTTACTTGTTTCTCATAAAAATACGGCTAATTTATTTCGATTTTTATAAAATTTCATAAAGCGTCACGTAGCAACCAGCAAGCAGATCGTAGCTTTCCATGGTTTGTCTTTTCAAGAATTCTAGGGGCAATACCTGAATCTATTCACTATTCAGAAACTCACTAGGGCTTACAATCTGACATTTAATCTTCCTTAATTAATATTCCTTGGACAAATCCGGACACGTATACCAAAGATGGGTAAAGTTTCGGGGTATGAGAAATTAATATCTGTTAGACAAGGAAACGCAGTGTTAACATGTCATGAAGTGCGCATTGTTATTTAAGAAATAGTGACAAGTAAAACTAATAAAGATTAAAATTTTAAAGAATATATAAAAGTACATTAAAAACAAGGACCTAGTTAAAAAAATTAAATAATTTGAAAACAAATCGAAAGTACAAATTATAGTAATAATTTTTAGTGAAAAAACTTAATCGAAAAGTGATTCTAACGTTCTCAAATAAGGTCTGGTGACTTGTGTTCCGTTAAGCGAGTTAAAGCGAGCTAGAGATTGAAAAAAATATGCTAAATACCTATTAAATATGCAAATATTATCCTTGTTTGATTTAAACACATAATTTTATAACAACTGAAATTTGAAGAATCACCCTATATATATGTTTTTGAAAATATGCGATCATATTAACATTTAAATTTCAATCTTTCAGCCAATACGCATATTTGTAAAAATGGTACTCTTGCGTCAACTGAGTAGAATCGGCCGTTTTAGAGTAAATAATTTTTTGCAAATTTCACGCAGTTGCCTTGACATCTTTCCTTCTACATTAACCGTGCTCAACAATAATCGATTAAACCATGAAATAAACCATACTGTAACTCTGTCAATTATTACACCTAATAGATAGTGCTTTAAAACTTTTTGAATTAAACATTGCAAAACGTTGCATTACAAGGACTGTCCTTATATCAAGGTAACTATAACCATAAAGTTTGCAAAAATTATTGATTCTACATTTAAAAAATACATGATTTTGGTATTTTTATGTTGTTTAGGCGATACCTATACTTTCAGTATCGAAAAGTATCGATTGAACGTAAACTTTCGATTTCGAGCTTTACACGGAAACAGTTTTTAAAAACTGTCTGTCTGTGGGTGGGTGTGTGCGAGGCGAGTTGCCCCTCATAACTGCCGAACGGATGGCTGGATTTCGATGAGCTTCGGAATGTTGGAGTATATAAAATCATAATAAGCCTTTGAAGAAAATCCGAAATCGGATGCGGAAATTAGACAATATCAGAATCTGATACAAGACTTTAAGGTAAATCCAACGCTTATTTCTCAAACTCTGTAACATGACAATCAATGGTGGCCGCAAGAATCCCTTAAAATCTTGACTTTACTTTACTTAAAAGCGAATAGCCAGATTAGCAAAAACTGATAGTCCTAACAACCAAGGACTATATTTGTCCTAACGCAACAATGTTACCATTCAGAAAAATTGTTTTAAATCACTGATTTAAATCAAGTGATTTAGAAAAATAATGATTTAAAACAAAATTTTAAAAATCAGTAAACCAAGTACAAAACTCTGAAATGTACACTCTACAGACTCTACATGACGACGGCAGGATGCAAGGGATTATGGATTTACTGAAATCTTTTAATCGGTCAGTAAACATCCTACTTGAAAGTATTTCAAAATATACGTCTCAAAAACTGGCGACACGATTCTTTTTAAATATTATAAGTTCATAGAGCTTGGGATGAGCTACAATTTAGTTGGTGTCCCAGTTTGTTAATTTCTATGTGTCACCTTCAATAAATTTTGTAAATCAAAATTTCTTGCCAATTTATTAATAAAATGGGATGAACAGAACAATTTTGTTGAAACCAAATTGCTTATAAGTGATAGTAGAATAAGATGCTAAATTCATTTTTATGGTGCAGCATTATTTAGGCGGATTTATTTCCCCTTTCCATTCATATTTCGGCTGGCGACATTTCTCGTTAGTCTTTGGTTTTCTTTAATGTCAAACAATCTTTTTTTTATAACTTGAGATTGAAAAAAATGGAAAATTCTCAAAGAATTTGGAGTATTATTTTTACATGTAAGTATTCTATAATAGTGCGATCTTATACACACTGTTGGTATGTAAAACATTGATACAAACGTACTTTTGAAAATATGGGAAGTAACAATTTATAAAGTACACGGAAGTTCAGGCGAGCAAAGTGCTTCGCTCATTTTTAAGTTTTTTTTTGTTTGATGCAACAAACTTGTATTATGTATTTAACGTGTTAGATATTGTCATGTAATCAGTTTAAAAAAAATATTTTTGTGTAACTATAACGTACGTTAAAAATACACGAATAATTCCATATTCTTAAACATTTTTTATTGAGTTTTTGGAGATAGCTGCCTTATCATTTCACAGTACATTTTTCTTCGGGGCATTTTTGTTTATATTAAGCTTATAAATTTAATTTCTTCTTCGCACATTTACGTTCCGAATTATAAATATTTAATTTTTTGTTTAGGAATTTTTTCAAAATACTTGAGATGCAATCTTTTTTTCTTGTAGCATGTGGCTGCTTAGCGTAATGACTGGTTTACTTTACAAAAATTTCCAAAACGAGTCTGCCTATATTTATTAATATATATAATATATAACATAAATTAATTTCATTTTCTATATTTGCAAAACCATGTATTAAGATATTAAGGTGTATGTAGTCCCTAAAGTTGCTATAACATCGGAATACACCTAACATACTCGGCTATGTAGTTACAAACGTAGGAATTTAGGATTTAGGTGCGGAAAAAAAAGCGGAAAAAGTGTAGAAAAACAACCACGAAAAAAATACGACTGCAGAAAAAGCAGATTTTTGCAAGTACAGTTGAGTTCTTATATAATGACTTCCCAATTAATCATATTATAAGCACATTATGAGATGAAATGAGCGTGAAATTTAGAAACCGCTGAATCAATTAGGTAAAAGCTTCTTATTTTAAATATATAATGGAGTACTGGTTATTCAAGGAATTGCTAATTTTTAGAAATATTAAAGGTTGTATGGCATTAAACCCACTGTCACTTGGAAGTAGTTCTTATATTTTTTTAAATTTTACCAACTTTTTGACTTAGGCATATGTAACATTGATATAGTTGAAAAGTATCACAATATTCTAAAGAATATGCATTTCATAATGTGCTTATAATATGATTAAATGGGAAGCCATTCCATGAGCACGGAACAGATAAAAGTCACTGGAAAAAGTCACGGAAAGAAGCCACCGGGAAAAAGTCACCGGAAAACGTCATCGGAAAAAGGTCACCGGAAAAAAGTTACCCGGAAAAAAGTCACCAGGAAATAACAATTGTATTAAATTTCATAAATTTGAAAAAGTATTTTAATATTTTCTGCATTCCAGCATATTTTCTAAACTGTTTTTAACGCTTTAATAGTTTATTAAATTTCATATTATATTTTCAACCTGTAGGCAATAAGAGAAGAAGATTCCAATAACTTTTTTTGCGGGTGACTAATTTCAGGATGACTTTTTTCCGGCTAGTTCTTTCCGGTTGACTTTGTTTGCCGCCGATTTTTCCGGAGATTCATTTCCGGTACCTGTTTTTCGGGTGACTTTTTTCCAGGATTCTTACATGGGAATTCGGGTGTACTTGCAAAAATCTGTTTTTTAACGGCTTTGTTTTCCGTCGGCCTTTTTTCTAACTGTTTTTTTTTCGCAGGTTTTCTTCCACGGCTTTTTCACCTACTAAACGCAGTAAAAAAGGGGAAAAAATTAGGAAAAACAAATTATAACCCTATAGCCCAAGGCTGTATGTTAAATTCCCTACAAAATCGTAGATTAAAAGTTCAAAAAAATGACTGGTAATGGTACTCTGATATTTACAACATTTACGTTTCGAAGTGAATTAAAAAAAATATTTTCCTTTTCACTTCCGGTTTCGGAGTTGCTTTAAAATCTTGCGTTTATTCTGTAAAACGTGAAAGTATACAAAGTTTAGGGATAAATGTGTTAGCAATATTGGTAAATTTCCGATGGCGAAAAGGAATTATTATACCGGCATGTTTACCTGAAGAAACAGTCTTGGAATATTACCTGAAGGTGAACGAAGCGTTCAATTGTCTTGTTTGGTATTACTGGTTTTAAATACACAGTGAACATTGATGATTGTCATATTTTTGGTTAGATTGGTATGATAAATTATACATACTTAGCCTTTATTGTTCTTTGGTTTCGTGTAATGTAGTTACTCATATTTATTCTTACAAGCATTAAAAAAACAAGTATTTTCAAAGCTATAATATTTACTATGAGATTTGGTTATTGTAAGCAATAAATTGTATTTTATACATTTTTGGTGCTGTATACCATAAAACCCGTTAATTACATTTGCCTCCGCTTCACGCTCATGACTCAGAATTAATATGAAATTAACTCGCCATGCCTATACTTACCAATCAAAATGATAAAAGACAATCCGTTTTGCTTACTTTGTATTTGAATTTGTTACTGTTATGAAAATTTAGGTAGTATAGAAATAAATTGTTATCAACAGGCTTCATTATTAATAGATTATCGAAATAAGAATCCTCTACAAATGATTCCAGTGTACGGAAAAAATATTCTTGTAAAAAAACAGCCCCGAAAAAAATTCCCGAGCAAAAACCCCGAAAAAAACAATTTCTAGAAGTCGTAACTATTATGAAAACTGTGGTGGAATTTCGAAGTGCCATAACGGCCGCTTTGTCATTCCACCACTGTTTTTTCAACAATTTCTATGATTTTATTTTTTAATAATTAGTTGTTTCTTTTTATAATTACTTTTTAATTGTCTTCAAAAGTTGGGTGTATTGCGAAGTCCCATAAGGTTGCTTTGTGATTTTACCACGATTCCAGTGTACGGAAAAAATATTCTTGTAAAAAAACAGCCCCGGAAAAAATTCCCGAGCAAAAATCCCGAAAAAAAACACGGAAACAACTTCTCGGGTATAAACATCCCCTGGAAAAAAACATTCCCGGTAAAAACATCTCCGGAAGAAACATCCCCTGGAAAAAACACCGCCGATCAAAACATCACCGGAAAAAGATCTACGAAAAAACTGCTTCTATTTAAAATACCTTTGAGAACAGGTAACAAGCATCCCACAAAAAACGTGGTTTTTGCCGTGTCTTATTTTAATAACATCTAGGCTTCCGGGTTGGAGCCGCGTTATCGGTGCTTGAACTGCCGACGTTTCGTCCTCGGTTGCACGGGACATCTTCAGGACTGACACAGTTGTGTTCCAGATCCCAAAGCGACCACAGCCCTGAAGATGTCCCGTGCAACCGAGGACGAAACGTCGGCAGTTCAAGCACCGATGACGCGGCTCCAACCCGGAAGCCTAGATGTTATTAACAACGGCCGCGGAAGCCTGCATCTTAGGTGTCTTATTTTATCCTGTACCACCTATATAATAATTATATTTTCGGGCTCAGGTGAGCCGATTATTTGAAGCTTGACAAGTTGTCGCTAAGAAGAATACTAAATGTTATAAAATGTAAAATGGCAGCCTACTGTGATGAATTTTGTTTGGTAAAAATCAAAAATTTACATTCGGAAATGTATCAGTTTTGTTTCAATGATTTTTTTTGTTTTTCTTATACTAGGGCTTCTATTATCAGAGGCTTCTTTCTAGAGATATTTTGTCTGGGTCTTTTTGTCTTGGGGACTTTATTTCCAGGAGCGGATTTTCCGGAGATATTTTTTCGGGAATTTGTTTCGGTGCTGTTTTTTCAGAGATGTTTTATCCTAGATTCAGTGATCCTAACAAGGCTATTTGGCCTTTTCAAAGTGCCTCCCTATTTAATTTTATCAATAGACCACACGCGTATATACAGGGTGTTTAGTAAACATACGGCAAAAATTCAAGGGGTTATTTTAAAAATATTTTGTCTTTTGATGATTTTCGGAAAACCGCTTCGTTTCGAAGATACAGGGCGATAAAGGTTTTTCGACAATAATAACATTTTATTACCTAACTATTACATGTAAAGCTTCTTAATGTACAAGAACTGTTGAAAATGACTACCACCAGCTAGAATGCATGAATCCAATCTTCTCCTCATTGACTGCCGAACTCTTTCAAAAACACCAGGGTCGTTTCTTATTGAATTACACCTATCAATTATCCGATTTCTCAAATCTTCCACATTTTCGACTGGAGTAGTGTAAGCTAATGACTTCAGATAGCTCCATAGGAAAAAATCTAAGGGGTTTAAGTCCGGCGATCGCGCAGGCCAGAAGTGAGGTCCACCTAGACCAATTCAGCGATCGTTGCTGTTAGAAACTCATGAGCAACCACACTAAAATTCGCTGGTGCACCATCGTGCATAAACCACATCGCATTTCTCGTTGCCAGTGGTGTATCCTCTAGAAACTCAGGTAGCGATTGTTCCAAGAAGTTTCGATACACCTTGTCGCTAAGTCTTCCTGGTAGAAATCACGAGACGTAATCAACAATGTACATTTTTGCTTAACGGCAAAAAAATGTACTATTTTAGAATATAGTCATAATATGACAAATTTGCCCACTACATTATAAACTGAATCAGATGCGCTGTCACCGACTTATAATATTTTCGTTTTTCCATAACCTCTCACACAGGAAAGTATTTATTTATGAAAAATTGACATTTTAAGATTTCAATAAAAATACACTCGAAGCCAAAAAAATATGATGCTGTGTGGGTAGGAATGCGAGTTCGTTGGTTCACGATTACAGGGTGTTTAGTAAACATACGGCAAAAATTTAAGGGGTGATTCCTTGGGTTATTTTAAGAATACTTTGTCCTTTGATGATTTTTGGAAAGCCGCTTTGTTTCGAAGATACAGGGCGATATGTTTAACCGTGGATTTCATTTAGTTAGCAAGTTGTAGATAAAATAGGAAATCCACAAAGTACTACCTGCCTTAATTTATGTAATTTTGCGTTAACTAAAGTAATTAATTCATCCATGCGTTCATGCAAAACAGCGCATTTCTGGAAAAGAGATTTTCAAGAGAAAAACATAAATTAGGAAACTCGTTTTAATTTCTAAATTATGTCTAAAATATACGCATGTGAGCATAAATCAGTTGCAGTTTCATGGCCTGGTAAATCTATGCTACAACGGAACGTTGACCCTCCATCAGCTGAGCGGATGCTGTATGGAGCAGCCAACTTTTCTAAATGTAGGCGCAGGTCATAAACTCTCATTACCATTTGAATTTCTAATGCAGTTTGATACTTTAAGCTGACGTTTTTATGAGATACTGCTTTAGTTTATTGGCCTCCAACTAAGTTCTTCAGATCTACCTTTAACAAAAAATTATAGTCCTCATTAATAGTGTCAGCATATTATTAATTGATCGCATATCTTTAATTATTATTCTTGGCGGATGATTTATCAACTAGAAATCAACCGTATAATACTTTGAATAATTTAAAAAGGTGTAGTTACGTCCGAGTACAAAATTACATCTGATTTGCTTTTTTGAGCACCTACTATTTTTTATACTTAACCAAACCTTTTATGTGAAATTATTATCATTAATTAGTTATTGATCGAATTGCACTTCTGTTTTTTTTATAAAGTTTTGTATTAGCGATGCTTTTTTTAATTTTACGGTCTATTGGCGAGGATGTTGAAAATAAACATATTTGCTGGCATAAGGAACGGTTTGAGTTGAAAAGGAGTTGCATGTCTATGTAAATGGTAAAGCTTTGTAGCAGGCACGCGTAAGATAAATCTACGCTAAAACGTCTCCGGAAAAAAATTTCCGGAAAAATCCAAAAAAATATCTCTGGATAAAATCTCCTGATAATAAAAGCGCCAGAAAAAAAGAGACCCGAAAAAAAGCCCCGAAAAGATATCGCTGAAGAAAAATCACCGAAAAAATTCTCTATTAAAAAATTGCTCAACTCAAAAATTAATCTCAGTAGGCTGCCGCTTTACATTTTATAACATTTATTAGTATTCTTCTTAGATACAACTTGTCACACTGCAAATACTCGGCTTTAATTGAGCTAAAAATATAATTTTTATAGGAGGGTGCAGAGTAAAATAAGACAGGGCAAAAACAAGTATTTTAAAATCTATGGAATGCTTATTGTTATTAGCTGTTTTCAAAAGGTATTTCCAATCTGGCTGTTTTTCCGAACATCTTTTTCCGGGGATGTTTTTACCGGTGATGTTTTTTCCAGAAGTTGTTTTTCCTGGAATGTTTTATCTGGGTCTTCTTTGCGGTTTTTTACCAGTAGATTTTTTAGGGTATTTTTCCCAGGGTTATTTTTTCTAGGGATGTTTTTCCAGAACCTATAACATAATCGAAACCTAGAAAAAAAAACGAAAAATTATCTGCAACGGGATCGGCACGAAAATGACTCATTTTTCGTAACAGTAATCAAAACGGCATGCAATCCTAATTAAACTGGTACCTCTTTTGTTTGGGTAAATATCGAACCTACATTATTCATTGAGTAATACGTATAGTCGGCGTCACGATCTATTATCCTTTCACAGTAGGGTACCTGGTAATCCATAGTTAAGCTTAAAGAAGGTGTAAACGCAGGTAAATTAACAGACCCGCCTTTATGAATTTCATTTAAAAGTTTAACGTTTTCAAATAACCATTTTAATTTAATACTTTTAAGCCGAAATAAGCAGGTTAGCTCATGTTCTACAAGTACCCTTTTAAAGCGGCTAACGATAGATCGTGACACCGACTATACCTAACAACTGTTGTATATCACGTGGTTGACCAACGGTTTGCAGTCAAAACAACGGTTTATATTGCCCAACAATTGAAATGAGTAATGAATAGTCATTAGAGGGTAGTCCAAAATGTTCTTTAATGTGAACTTGTGTTAAGTGAGTGTGTCAGAATCAGCGACAGTAATTTGTGCTAATTTGAGTTATGCCAATGTAAAGTAGGAAGAAAAGCCTACCTCATACATAAATTATTTTGAAGTGAAAATAATCTAGATAGTACATCTTTTTTTTAATGTTAGGTAAACCTTGTTGAGGAGAAAAGGTGCAAATAGCGGTTATACTACAAAGTTCCATAAAAATTGACCTCAGTGTTTGAGTTGGCATTTATGGCGATGATGAGTTCGGAAGCGCTGTGACGTGAAATGTGATAAAGCTGAGTTCCCTAATTGTGGTGTAAGCAGTTTTTAATTTTTTTTCTATATATAACTGATGGAATGCTACCGATTATGCCCTTCTCTAGGATATTTTTAATTTTATGGCCGTGTCTGGAGTTGCTGCGGGTGCGTACAACCAGCGCGAAATTATGTCCACAGAGTAGAATAACTTTATAAAAATTTTATTTCGCCAGCGAAATTCCTCTATTTATGTGATCCCCTCCATTTAATATTTTTTTGTTTTTGCTTCAGGCTGCTTATATTGACTCAGTAATTTTAAATAATACTCGTTGGAAATACATGTATTTAAAGTTTTGCGCGTAGTATCTTGGGCGCCTTCTTTTATGAATATTTGATGGTTTTTAAAACCTGTAGCAATTTATAATAATTATTATTATAATCATAATTATACTTACTTTCCGTTTATATTCAAATTTTACTTATACATAATTGAATGTATTCTTGAATCCAAGGTTCAATCAAAATTTTAACTTTCAAAAAGGTACGTAATCCTAATCTAACCGTTAATTATAAGTTTTGTTTTGAATTCAGTGCATTCTTACATCTAGAAAACATGTAATATGAGCCGTAACCGTAATAGAAACCGAAAGTTGGAGTAGCATCAAACCGTAACCGGAATTTAATATAATTTGAACCATATCGAAAATACGAAAAGTTATTTTATTTCGGCTCACGTCCCCGAATACGAGTACGAGTCGTATTTAATTGTTTAATGATGAACTGTTGATACCTATGTAAATTTGTAGGTTAGGCTACTGTTGGTAATTTATTGTTTATGCACTTGTTGTATTGGTATTGCTGTTGTTGTTTTCTTAGGCTTAAACAAGAGTGGATAAAGCCCGTCGAGGCAGCTAGCTGCGTGCTTAGTTTCTAGGTAATTAACCAGTGAGCGTCGGAACCTATATCTCGAGGTGCTGCACGAAGCCCGTTTCCCTAAAATCTGTGTGGCTCATGATTTGCGAGAGAAAAGGATCCCGAATAGTGAGCGCCTTGAAATGAATGAAATGTATTTCCATTGATGAGATTAAGAAATGATTAAGCGGTATCCGACGTGTTAAGCGTCCTATTATACTATTACATGTATGTCGACTGACTGCACTAAAGATAATGTGACATACCAAGAGAGTTAACTACTAGAGAATATGTGAGATTTTTACGGGTGAAATACTTTATCTTGCTTTTCATGTTAATACTGCCGATGATCCGAATTATTAATGTTTGGTGTGTCTGGGAGCAACGTATTCACGCAAAGTGCGAAACTTCAGTACGACTGTACAGAGTTTATCGAGAACGCGATCTAGCTGCTTAGACCGAACTGTTGAAGACGTTCAGTGAGTGAATATTAAATGGGCCTTTATTTAAAAAATATTACAAAGTACGTAAAAAAGTGTAAAGGAATTTGTTTTAAATAAAATGAGAATATTTTATGAAGAACTTCAATAATTTAGAAAACATAAAAGGATTTTCCAGAAATAATTTTCTGTATTGTTGTAAACATTTCCCCACACGTAAGCAATTTATGTTAAGAAAAAATTTTAACTCGTTCCGATGGAAACAATAATAAAACGGAATATAAAGAGAAATAAATACGGAACGTGGCACAAACAACAATTGCTCAATAAGCAACACCAATAAACTATCATTTACGCCTTATTACACTTCAAGATTTATTTATGAAGTCCGTAAAAGGAAGGTAGCAGTTATTTATGCATTTCTAGATCTTGAATAAATTACATGATTTGTATGTTTAATCAAAGAAAAACTAGCAAAAATGTAGTCGGGTGCCGTTTTTATTACAACATTTCAAACGATTTCGTTTACTTATAAGGCGAAGAAATATCGGCGAGTTGTAAGTTTCTCTTCAAATGGTAGCTTTATAAGTAAATCCGTATATCAGAATCTCTTCCAAACCTGATTGAAGTTGCACGGAGGCAATGGAACAGTTACATGGGGATGTCATACTTGTAATGTATTTTAAAAACATGGTTATTGAAACGAACTAAACAGGGCAAGAACCTAAAGTAAGTCCTGAAAGTCAAATTTAACAACTTTCGGGCAACCGCCACGAGACCTTCCTTGCAAGTATTGAAATTTTTAAATTATTTTGAAAATATTTGAATATTTTGAATATAATTTGTAATTTTATTTTAATTTTTTTGAAAAATTTTAAAACTTTTGGAAAACTATATTTTGAAAATTTTTTACAAACAAAAAAATTTCGACAATTTTTAAAAACATCGAAAAAGTTGAATAAAATTAATGATTATTAAAATTTTTAAAGTTTTCTAAAATTTTCAAAGCTGAAAATGTTTGTTAATTTTGAAAATTTTTTGGAAATTCTATAAATTGTTGGGAAAATGAAAATTTTGACTTTTGAATTTATAAGAAGGTTTTATAATGACAAAATTTAAACGTTTTTATAAAAATTAAATTGAATTTTTTAAATTTGAGTATTTAAAATTTTAGAAAAACATTAATCTTTTTTAAAAATTTTGTAATTTTTGAAATTTTAAAAAAATTGAAATTTTTAAATATAAAAACATTTTTGAATTTGTTCTAAAGTTATAAAATTTGCAACTATTTTTAGAAAATTTAAAATTTGCTTAAATTTTGAAAAAATTTAGTTTTGAAATTTTTGAAAATTTACACGTAGTTAGTTTATTTTTAAATGCTTAATAAAATTTTTAAAAACTCACAATTCGATCATCATTAGCTACCGCATTATTTATCGCAAACTACAGCGAGCGAGCGAGTAGCGGGCTCGAAAACAATATACAATCAAAATTTTCTAAAGTTCGCTAAAATTTCTCCAATATTCGCAATAAAGAATACATTTCATGAAATTTTACATCACGAATTATGTATACACCTTTCGAACTTGATTTGTTGGTCAAATACTCAAATAAACTGTTCAGGTAAACGACCAAATGGAAACGCCCTATAATTTTTGTCTCAATTGGATGTTGCTCCTGTTTTTATTTAACAAGTTCATGCCGATTTTGAAGTTGAAATTTGAACATTTTTGAAAAAACAAAACAATCGATGGTGGGGGTGGCACAAAAGTCACGCTTGCGCTAATCGGCTATCCGACATGCGTAGATTATGAATGTGGAGATCTTTTTTGAGCATGTCCATATGGAACTAGAGCACCTCTCCCCCACCCCAATTTTTTACCTTAAAATCGGTAATGCTGTTTTATACACCGTTAGGTCCCAACCTCCCAAAGATGTTTTCTCAATGGCACGTTCGTTCTATTGTCAATTAATATGCTCATATCGACTTTGAAGCCGAAATTAGTAAATTTTTGAAAAAACAAAATATCGATGGGAGCGAAGGGGGAAGCTGCTATTAGACATGCGTAGAATATGAATCTACGATTCTTTCTCTACTGCGTATATATCGAAGTAAGGCACCTTCCCCCTTCTTTTGTCGGACCAACCTCATTTTGTTGCGGTTTCATCTCAGTGGAATTACCAATTTTTGTGCCAAATTGGGGTTTTCTAAGTTAAGCCGTCTGGGCTGTAAAGGGGATACAGGAACACACACACCGACAGACACACAAAGACGCCACTGCAGCATCCGCTTTATCGGTTCCGCAAGGCCCTAAGACCTGCTCATTGGTCAAAGTGTTTAGGTGAAAAATTTTTCAAAACTCAGCAAAGTTTTTTCCCTTTGGATTTACGAGTCGATATTCAGGTTATGCCTATAAAAAAGGTACATTTATGGCAAAGTTTTTTCCACCTGAAGAAAATTAACATGTTAAAACGTTCCAGGTTAAAATTGGTTGTTTGCTATTAGGATTAGGCGGATACTCATATAAAATTTATGTGCTGATGTAATCAGATAAATATGTTGAAAATTAAAGTATTAAGGAAGAAAACATCTTTAAATTTAACATTTTGTACTTGAGTTAACAACAATCATCTTTAACCTTGACAATGAATTTACATTATATAACTTGTTGAACCCGGTTGACACTTGTATGCAAAATTGCTAATTGATTGGTGAAAAAAGAGAAAAACATAAGCATAATAAAGACGATGACTTAATAGATACTTACGAAAAAGAATGTGCCTTGTAAAAACCCATAAAGTAAAAAATTAAAGCTTTAATAAAAGGAAGTTTATAACGATGTAGAAAGTAAATGTGGGTGCTAGTAATAAAAAACGACTTCTTACCACTCACTTGGCTAATTTGTATTTTGCATAAACTGTATACATTAGATAAATGTTTTATGGTCATTTTACGAACGTAGGCAGAAACATATCAAGAGCAGTACATTAAAATCTTGCCTATGGAATATTTCTGTTACACCACCAAAATGGGCCCAACCAGTAAAAAACAAACAGAAAATTAGTACCATTAAATCACAAGGGAAAGTTCGAAGGATAATAGTTTTGGCAGATTATAATTTTCTTTGACGCCAAAAAGTACTACCAACTCGTGGAATATCTTATTGGTTGAATTTTGCTAGAAGGAATTTGTATGACGGAATTATGTCCTTCATTTTACACAATTCTAACAAAAAATATTAATTGCTTATATAACATACAGGGTGGGCCAAAAGTCAGTTTACCGATTTGATTTTAATAACAAACATAATTAATTAATCCGACGCATCTGCAGCTCTATAGCAGACAGATGTCAAGCTTGTATTGACCACAAGGGCCGCCATTTCGAAAATTATCGCAGTATTAGTACTTTTTTCCTCTTACTTCTGTGACAATAAATTATGTTTGCTTGTTTGTTATTTAAACAAAATCGGTAAACTGACTTTTGGCCTACTCTGTACTATAGTACCGAGTGACCACGAGAACATGTGTAACAAACGGCCACTTTCTCAATTTAAAAATTTTTAATTTCAAATTGTTTTTGGGTAAAATACACATAAAATGCATATTACGACGTAAAACGGTGTTAATTTAGACTTCCGGTTTAATCGGAAGTGATAGAAATTTTTTTATTTTTAATGGAACAGCTTGTTTACTTTTGTATATTTGGATAGACCTTTAAATTTCATTTACAGCCATGTATATTAGTTTAGTATTAACTTTTTATTTTGGCCACCAGAAAGCGTTTATAAAAAAAAAAAAATACCTAATCATGATACTCCTAATTAATTTTTTTGAAAATTGGTTTCGAAAACGAACGAACAATGACATTTGAGCGTCTTCTTTATTAATTTGTTTAAGCATAAGTTTTAAAAAAAAATCTTAATTTTTAAACAACCATACGAGGATCGTTCGAAATGTACGTGGCCTAACAAAGAAAACGCAAGTTTTTTAAGCACAAAATCATTCTATTTTTATATAGTCTCCTGCTCGCTCAACGCACTTATTCCAACGATGCTCCAAAGCAGCAATGCCGCCTTTGTAGGTCGATGAACCCAAGTCCTCAAAATTGCTATTTACAGCAGCGATTACCTCGGAATTGGATGAAAATCTTTCAACGCCGAGCCATTTTTTCAGGTTTGGAAATAGATAAAAATCGCTGGGAGCCAAATCTGGGCGAATAGGGCAAATGAGGCACTAATTCCAATCCCAATTCATGAATTTTGGCCACGACGATTGCAGACGTGTGTACAGGAGGTTTATCTTGATGGAAAAGCACTTTTCTTTTCGCCAAATGAGGCCGTTTCTCTTTGATTTTGTTGCTCAATTGCTGCAACAAATTGGCATAATACTCGCCATTTTTTCTTTTTCTTTTTTCCAAGTACGAAGATAATTCCATGAGAATCCCAAAATACAGTTTCCATAACCTTTCCTGCTGACAAAACCGTTTTTGCTTTCTTCGGTGGCGGAGAACCTTTGTGTGTCCATTGTTTGGACTGTTCCTTGGTTTCGGAGTGTAATGGTGGACCCAGGTTTCATCGACGGGTATGAAACGGCGCAAAACGTTTTTCGGATTGCGGCGAAAACGTGCCAAAAGGTCGCGAGAAACAATCAAACGATTTAGTTTTTGCTCCGGTGTGAGCAAACGCGGCACCCAACGCGCAGAGTTTTTTTCATTTCCAATTCTTCAGTTAAAATTCTGTGCACACTGTAATTTGAGATGCCGACTATGTTTGCTATCTCGCGCACTTTTACGGTCATCCAAATACGAAATGGAGGACTTTGTCAATCATATTCGGAGTAGTAGCTGTTGGGAGTCCACTGTGGGGCTCGTCCTTTGTGCTTACACGACCATGCTTAAAAATTTAAATTATTGTTATAATAACGGATATTACAAATAGCTACGTTTTTGCAACTAAGTAGGCTTTGAAAACAAAATACCAATAAAGGATGTTATTGGTATTGAATTAAAGCAAATAAAATGGCAATTTAAAAAGTACAATAAAACTCAAGTAAAGGAATTAAAAAAATAAGTTATGATCGTGTAAAAATTGACAATTTTTTTTCAATTTTTTTATATTTTTTTGCTACAATAAAATGTTTAAACAAAGTAATAAAAAAAAACACTTAAATTTTATTATTCTTTTGTTTTCAAAGCCAACTTTTAAAAAAATTAATTATGTATGCCATTATTAGGTATAAAATTTTTTTTAAACGACCTCTAGCGACGAAAATTAAAAGTTAATAGGTAAGTATTATACATGGTTGTAAAAGAAATTTCAGGGTCTACCAAATATGCAAAAATAGACAGGGTGTTCCTATAAATTAAAAAAAATGCTATCACTTCCGGTTAAACCGAAAGTCCAAATTAACACCGTTTTACGTCGTAATATGCATTTTTATGTGTATATTATCCAAAAGGAATAGAAATTTACAATTTAAAAAACTGAGAATATGGTCGGTTACAAGTTCTCGTGGTCATCCGGTATACAAACCGTAGGTACAATTATAAAGTGTGCCGTCGCTGCCAAGTCAACATCTCGTAACTCATTTTTTACGGTTTTTAGTTAAGTGGATTTTCAGGTATAATTTTTCATGCCTCGTTGATATTTTCATATTGTGCATCTATAACGCAAGAAAAAGAAATGAGTAATCGTTTAATCGTTGTATTATTTTTTAGACGATTTAGCAATTCTGATTAATTATATTTTGAATTAAACAATCTATTTAACTTGATCAAGTCGTAACTGTTATTTTTGCACCACCTTCAACAGGCTTATTGTGGTTTTAAATTGACCTGGCTCGAGTGAGTTCAAGCTTTGAACCTGAGGTTGAATTCCCGTTCAAACTAGCAACTTATCTTTTATATTATTTCATGATCAAATTTAGTTAGTTGTTTATTTAATTTTGTTATGAATAAGTGGTTGTTGTTTTTTATTAATATCATAAAATATAATCATTCGATTTATTTTTTAAAAAAGACAAGCAATAAAAAAGAAGTGAACAAAGCTAATGGAGCAGGAGGGAGAGATGCCTGTGTTCATTTGCATTCAAAAATGACACGAGGCGACCAAGAAGAGAATAACAAGTAATTTGGAGTTGTTTCTATATGTTACAGTAAGGAGATCTGGTTTGCTGACACCTGACACTGTTTTGATTTAGTATTGTGACTTGCAGCTCTTACAAAAGACATTCTGATTTTTTTTGGTAACAAGTCATGCATTTAGGTGTCGGTGAAACAAAACAGCTTCAAAAGCAAACCAGCAAGACGTATTCCAAAAGAGGTGATATACAAGTAATAAAAAGTTTTGCAATTTTTCAGTTTTGCAGAAAAACGTAGGGCTTTAAAATTTAAAAATACTCCTTTCTCCATAATGTTGGTAATTGCAATGTCGTAATACTTTGCCAAAGTTGCACTGAAAATATGCTAGAGCTGAATCGTTATATAATTGTATGTGATCTAGTCAAGCTTTGACGTAGAATATCAATTTCCTTGTGCAATTGCGTTATAAATATAGATGCTTTTAATTCTTGTTTTTGTGTAAATATACACGATCATGTCTGAAAATATACAATGAAGATTAAAAACTTAAAAATAAAATTAATGTTAAACAAAATTGTTTGTGTAAAATTACAATGTTCAAAGGAAATCCAAAAGAAGCAGGCAAGGGATACATATTTATATATTTTAAATTGTCATCTCATTAATCACAGGTAATTCGAACACAATCTAATTTATTTTTTAATAATTTATTGCAAAATCTGTTGTTGAAACACTGCGTTCTCCTTATTTAAATTGTCAGTATACTATCATAAATTTATTGGAAGTGTTAAATAAAGTATGAATTTGTTTACTGTGACCTTTCTACTTTCCTATACTTTCAGAATAGGGAAGTACTGATTTCATGAAAGTTTTCGAATTCGAGATTTTAAGGAAATACGCGTTTTGGAACTCCAGAAACCCCAAAAAGTGTTTTTTTTTAATGTCTGTCTGTGAGTGGGTGAGTGTATGCGCTGTATACCTCCCAAACGGATCAAAAATTGATCGGGGAGATAAGATTTTTAAAAAATCCGACATCAGAAGCGGAAGTAAGACATGTTTTTTGGTAACATTCTTTTCGGAAATCAATTTTTTAAAGTATGAAAATTGAATCTGCTAAAAGACCTTAGAATAAACCGAACGTTTTTTTACGAAGTTTTTAAGTACAAAACGGCGCCGGCTACGGGTTTTTTAAAATTTTGACTTTAATGCCTTATTAATCAAAAACCAGTTGAAAAATCGTAATAAAATTTTTTTATTGGTATAGTTTTATAGCGACACATTCTTACTATGCACAAACATTTTCAAAAATATAAAAACTATGAGCTGGAAAATATTTGCAAAACTTTGGAAATCTGCAAAAAACTATTGCTCAAAATCCTGACAGCGCAATTTTTTAAATTTTGTATGCTGACAAAGCTATGCATGACCTACAATTCTCAGTGACACCTTCTATGAATTTTTGAAAATCGTAAATTTCTTCACGTTTATTTAAATAGACGAGAACCGATTAAAAATTGCTGTTTAGGCTAAATTTCTTATAAGTGATAGTAGAATAAAGTTCCTAACATAATTTTTAAGTGCAGCAATATTTGGGGGGGGGGGGGGGCATTTTCTACCCTCCCATCCAATTTTTGGTAGACAAATTTGTTCTTCTATTTTTTTCGGTTTTTTTATCCCAAGAAATCAAAAAATTATTTTTTTACTTTACAAAAACCTCAGTGTTTATTATATCCTTTATTTATTAAACGGGGAACGATAAACGATTTCTGTTTAAGTTAAATTCTTCATGTGTGATAGCAGAATAAGGTTCACGACCTAATGTTTGAGTGCAGCAAAATTTTTAGGGAGGTTAATTTTTCCCCTCCCTTCCAAGGAATTTTTCTAAAATTAAAAGAAAACTTTATAGACAATAAGCTTTATGATTATAAATACAATAAAACTGCCGGTAGGCATAGGTTAAAATGCCACTGGTGTACAGTGAATCACGCTAGCCGAGCCGATACAGTAGCTGCAGTAGTACAATCTTACAAGTCACTGTTAGTGCACAAAACGGTGATGTATCACAACAACAACTTTTGAAATAAGATAAGACAATATCTGAAGTATAAAAAATCCAGGCGAAGGGATTCGCTTATTTTTACTTTTCTATACTTTCAGTATAGAGAAGTATTAATTTTATGCAAACGTTCGAATTCGAGGTTTTGACGGAAATACATGTTTTGAACCTCCAGGAACCTAATAAATAGTTTTAAAAAAGTCTGTCTGTAGGTGAGTGGATGGGTGGATGTGTGGGTGTGTGCGCTCCAGAACTCTTAAACAGATGGAAGTTTATCAAAAGTTCCTCGAGCAAATTAACTTTAAAAAAACCTCCGAAACCGGATAGCACTTCTTTCGGAAAACGAATTTTCTAAATCTGAAACTCGAATATTATAGAAAACTTTAGGGCAAATCCAAAGCATTTTTCTGAATATCCTAGCTTAAATATGCTGGCCGCTAAGATTTTTTGAAAATTGTTGGGTAAAACGTTAATACTGAAATATTCTTGAAAACAGGATATATAACTGTTTCTAAAGAACCGGAAAGTCCAGGCGAAGTGGTTCGCTCATTTTTATGTCTAGTTACACTCACATTGGTAGGAGGAAAAAAGTCCTCAGAAAAAATACTCGGAAAAACATCTTGGATAAAAATCCAACCCCGGAAAGAAATTCCTATGGAAAAAGAATTCTTGGAAATAAGACCTTCGGAAAAAATTCTTAAAATCATCCTTGTAAGAAAAACGACAAAGCTATTTATTAATTTGTTTCCATTGTTTAGAATTTTAGTCTTAATGGATTTAGAAACTAGAGCATGCACCGATACTTATTTTCGCAGTATTTTAAAATTGAAGCAATACTTAAATACAACACAAATAAAAAAAACAACTCCAACAGTTTCAAGATATACCAAACGAAATGGTTAATTAAATTATAAATTAAATTAAATTAAAATGTTAATATATCCAAAAAAAACGTGTAGATAAGATAAGCAATAATATTAATACGTTCTTTATATTCCCATCCCGTTTCTTCGAAAATGTTATTTATAATTTTTGCTAATTCCTTATAATAATTATGGCGCTAAATGGTTGGCGAATGACCGATAAACATAATTATTTTTGCATTAATTAGATCGTAGATTGTTACTTGTATTTGAAAATATTGTTTATGAAATTCACTAATTCTTCACTGTCCAGGGTATGTTTGATTTTAATTACTTGATTTAAATTACTTAATTTAAATCACTTGATTTAAATCAGTGATTTATATCGCGATTTAAATCGAGTGATTTAAAAAAATAATTTAAATTTAAACTAAGATTTTAAAACCAGTAAATCAAGTACGAAACTCAAAAATGTACCCTCTACAGACACCCCAAAAAGCCAGGATGCAAGAGGTTATAGAATAAATGAGAAACTGACCCATGTTGACATATTTAAAATTTTCAATCTTACTTATGTCTTTTAATTCGTCAGTAAACATTTCATTCGAGAATACAGCACTGCCATAAATTTTTGGTATTTATCACTTATTCGCGAAATCACTTAAATTTTATTGTACGTAATGAATTTTAACTAGAAACATTTTAAAAATATAGTTGAATAAAAAAATCATCAATTAAACATGAAAAATTTAATAGAATAGAATTTTCAAAATTAAATTAATTTTTTTCGCTCCCTGTTACTGTATACATTTTTTAGTAGTTGCTTTAGCCGAAAAAAATTTTATTTTAAATATAAGTCTATCTTTACAGATAATTTGCGCAGCTTTAGTAGTAATAATAAAATAAACTCCTACATTTTATATTTTCTTTTTCGCGGAACGTGTTTCCTCTTATTTTCTTCCTTGCATTTTTCTCTCGTATTTTTTTTGGAATTTTTCCCTTCAATTATTTTACGTTTTACCCACTTTAGCATTTTATAGTTAAAAGGTATAACAATAATAATTCAAGATACAAAAAAATGCCTGTGCAGTCAAAAGTATAGTGTATTAAATCACTTGTCCATTTTCATTATTGAGGAAAATGATTTCATTACTCTAGCTATTCTCATTCTTAACTCTGAAATTATACAGTGTGTCTACTTAAGTTTGCAGCATATGGAATACTTTTTTATTATTAGTTTTAAGAAAAAAGTTATTCTTTATGAAAAGCATGGTCCGAAACCTAAAATGCAACTATCAGATGTCAAATTTTCTTAGTCATATACGGGATTTGTCACAAAATATGAATTTTGCTCAAGAGTAAAGTACCTTTATTTTTGACAATATCAAAAACTGTTATTAAGAAAATTTATTTAGAATTGAAAACTAGGTTCAAATATACGGTTATGTCTACCTATTGTTAAAATTATGTTTTTGTAATTTTTCTCATTCTCTACGCTACAACAGTGATACATGCACTGCACATTGATATTAATACATTTCTAATTAAAGTTGCCATGACAGTGACATGTCTGTCATTGAACGTCTAATATTACTTTAAAATTCTAAACAAGTAAAAATGCCGGTGATATTGAGTTTGGAAGAAAAAATGGAAATTGTGCTAAAAACGTATCGGGAAGCAGCTGAAATATTTAATAACAGATATCCAGGCAAAAATGTACACAATATAACTATGAAACAATTCAAAACATATGCAGATGTTAAAAATAAATTCAGTAACAAACGTCGAAAACTCGTTGCAAGTGAGGACACGACTTTAAATGTAATGTTATCTACAGTAGAAAATCCTAAATATTCGCTGCGCAAAGGTTATCAAATTTTTAATGAATATAAGAGATAACTGTTTATTACTAAGATGTGCAAAATTCATATTTTCTGACAACCCCGTATATGACTGAAAACATTTGACATCTGATGATCGCATTTTAGGTTTTTAGGACCATGCAGAACTTTTTATGAAGAATAACTTTTTTTCTTAAAACTAATAATAAAAAAGTTTTCCATATGCTGAGACACACTGTATATTATGTACTCCTAGCTCTAAACAACTCGAAATAAAATGGGTAGCTTTTTGGGTACTAACGAGGAGGCGGTCAAGATATTGCGATTGGTATTGTTGATTGACCTAACGCTGGTATGACGATGAGATGATGCGTTCCAGTAGATTCAAAAGAACCCCCTTACAAAATTTAGGAATCGCGACCTCGATGTTATGAGGAAACTTTTTTTTATTTTTAACACACGCCAGTAAGTATCTTTATATATCCGGTGGTACTAGTAAACAACATTAAGCGCCTCTTTGCTACCATATAATTTTGGAAAACGAAGAAACGAACAAACACTAAAAGGGTAATTTGGATGTAACACTTAATAAAGATAGTTTTCTCATTATTGGGATTTCAATTGAAATGTAAATTTAAAAAAAAAAAAACTTAGTTGTTGTTATCGATCTTCCAGGGACATCCGTAATTTTTAAAAATTCGTAAAAACTCATCTATAATGAACTCGATAAAGTCAGCATTTCCAAACGTAATCTAGGAATAAGCATCAATAAAGAAACCGAGATTTAACTCGTCGGCCATTTCGAACCGGTTTAGAAACTTGTTTTTGTTTGTGTACTCGAAGGCTTTAGTACTTCTGTTCCAGGCCATTAAATTTAACTGGTTGTTAAAATAAATACAGTTCTTAATGAAAAACAACTAAGATCTGCTTGTAATGTTACATGAAAGGCCTACTTTAATTGCGTATTGTGGTTTAGCTGAGATTGTAATTTGGCTTCTAGTTTTATATACAATTACAGAGATATGAGATAAGAAAGAAATTAATTTAATTACACAGTCAAAAATTCAAGGTAAGATCTACGCTGGCCACAAAAAAGATAGTGACCACTGCTTCACAGTTGTTGCTACGGAAAAAAATAAGATATACTATTAGCATTTTATTTTTACAGGTTTGTTTTGGTAGAATTTTACTTCCTTAATTCATCAATATAGAGCAAGGATTCTGATTCGACACAAAGGTGTGTAGTTTAATACAGAATGAAACGAAAAAATTAATTAAACTACAGATTTGGTATGGAGCCACAAAAAGTCTATTTTGAGTTAAGGATTTTAGGCATTGAAATTTATAGGAATACAAAAACTTCCCAATAAAGTTCTTATGTTATACCGAGTGGATTGCTTTGTTTATAAAAAAAAACATTTTTCACATTGCAATCTTTATCTTTATTTTCATTTGTTGAAAGTTAAAATGGATAGTTTTAGGAAATTTACCAAAAACTGAATTATTTTAAGAAAATGAAGATAAATTTTTGGTGTACGAAACAAATGCAAGAAATGTTGCAAACATGCATAAGCAAATATACCCGAGAACACAGAAATACAAAAGTAGAATACGTTTTTTGAGAGAGGCGAATTACTTTGTTATACTCTTCACACTTCATTACATGAAGTTTTGTAAATTTATTGTATAAATGTTGCATTTGCGTAAGAATGTATCACAGTTTAATTGGTTGACAACAAAACAGATATTGTCCATCAGGCGTCTGGGATGTAAAAGCACCCTTATATGGACAAGAGACCCAATGTTAGTGGAAAAATATTAGCGGCATGTGGTAAGTAATGAAAAGAAAGCCGTAAACTGCAGGTGAATATTCTGTTGAAAAATGTTGCCAGTCCCAATAAAAATGGTGTGTTTGTTGTATTTAATTGCGTAATGGTAAACTGTTGATACATATGTGAAGATGATAGTAAATACTTAGTAGTGACTACAGTTTTATTAATGTGCAATTTATTTATTATGCAATAGTTGATGTGTTGATATTATTATTGATTACATCTCGTCGATACAACTAGCTGTTTTCTTGGAATCTAGACAGTTCGATGGGTCTAGTTGAGATTTCTCGACCTGGTTAGTTAAAAGAGTATTAACCAATGACTTCAGAACGTATATGTGGGGTCTTTCTTGAATGGTGATCACATTGACATGGATTGATCTCGATTGATCGGGTTAACAATTGGTTAACCAGTATCTGTCTCTTCTTCTCTTATACGGTTTTAGGTACACCAGGTTAGCGCACTGAAATAACGTTGCAACACACTCAAATAGATAACCACTAGCGGCTACGTGGGATTTCCACAGGTAGGTATTAATACCGGGTGATCGTAAAAAACATGATTCAGAGCAGGCCATGACCGAAGTGTTAAAGTTGGCAATACTTAATATAAGCCAATTGTCAAACGTTGACAGCTGTCAAAATTTTTGGTTAGCTACATTAAGTTAAATGTATCTAACCAAAAATTTTACAACATTTGACAATGGGCTTATATTAAGTATTGCCAACTTTAACATTTCGGTCATGGCCTGCTCTGAATCATGTTTTTTACGATCACCGGGTACCTCCCTCGGTCCCGAAAGTAATATATTTTGATCATGCTTTGCTAGCGTAGTGATGTATGTGTCTGCTTGCTTTTGCTGTTAACATTGATGGTACTCTAAATGCTCAATGTTTGATGTGTTTGAGAGCAACATAACATATTTACGAAAAGTTCGTAAGCAGAGTTGGCTTGCACGAAGTTTTTCGAGAATGCGACGTTGCTGCATCGGCTGAACTGTAAATTCTTTGGTAAGTGAATACTAATTTGTATGTCTGTGTTAGTTTATAGTTATAGTTTTAAATTATATCACCCTGTTAACGAACATCGGTATTTATATCCTACAAACGGCTAAAAAAATAAGGAAAATAACTATAAAACGACATGGAAATGTCAGTAAGAACTTACTGACACTACAGGAGTATTATCAAATAATAGAAAATACCAACAGAGTATGCGGCGGATTTACGGGAAGGTATAAAGAATTTTTTTAAATTAGGAGAAAAAAGATATTAATATTCTTTTAGATGAATGAATAATGATACCTGACAAGAGCCAAATTACGTCATTTCCTTTGAGGAAACACTGAACATCGTCCTAATTTATATTTTTGATGCTATTTTTATAAAATTCCGATTTTGAATTGAAAAATTATTATTACGTGAATACCACCATTCATTATTTTAAATTTGGTACGTTCGTAACCTTTTGTTATTTGTACTAACGGCAGTTAGTTAGACTATGACTTGATGTTATGTTTGTATCTAACTGATTGTTGGGCCTAGCTGACTTTTTGTCTACAACACTTTTGCTCCATTATCTAGTAAAATTTTTTATATTTTTCCATTCTATTTTCAATAAGGTTGTCTGTGGAGAACCAAACTTATGTCGGAACTTACTACGACTGTCTTTATGACGGAATTTGGCACTACTTGAAAAATAATTCAATTTTGTTTTCAAATGTTCTGCATTTTTACAAAAGTGAGTTTACGTTTAGAAGTTTATGCTTCATGTTGTAGCGTTTTCTGTAAGCAGCTCGGTAGCTAACTTTAAAAATGCGCGTAAGGCTCAAGTACTTCTTTATTGTGTACATGGTGGAATGCTACTGATTATGCTCTCTAGAATGATTTCAGCAAAAATGTAGGCGTAGCAAAGTGCACAGTTTCCTGCCGATGTAGCTTCAATAAAGCGGTTAGTGCTCGGACCGCCGCCACCGCGCCGTGCTACTATCCTTTTTGAAAACGTTTTAGTGTAATATATATAAAAAGGTTTGATTGAAAAACATAATGATGAATTTCAGGTGGAAATGTCTCAATCTCAACCGAACAAAGAAAAAATTCTGTTGCCAATAGAAAAAATGAGCGAAGCACTTTGCCTGGACTTGCCTATACTTTAGTATTTTCGACTTGTAGGAGCAACATGTATGTAATAACAAGGTAAGCCCTTCAGGAATTAAAAAAAAATTGAAATTGATTAATTATTTATTCAAAAACGGAAACGTCAATCGTTAGAATTTTAAACCGTTCAATAGACTATTTGAAGTAGCATATTAGGATAAAAAATAATTTTAAACCGTTTTATAAATTAAGAGAAATAAACGATATTTATTAATGTCAACAACTCTTTAAATAAAGTATTTATAGCGATTTTTGGTCCGAAGTCCAAGGCGCATCTAATCAGCTGTAGAGTGGGCGGTTGCCGTGTTTCTATGCGGTTTCGCCAAACTTATCGTAGCTTACTATTCTTATACAGTATGCGACATCGTATTGCACAGGCTGTCGCAAGTTCAAATTACCGCCGAAACTTTTTTCTTGCTTTAATTCTTGTTAAAACAATGTTGTTCAGTCATTTGTGGGCGCGGGAATATTTAAAACGTAGCAAGTATGAGAAAATAGCCTTTTTTTTTAAATTTAATTTAATGTTCACGAGTTTTTGAATTAAAATGCGTTATTTAATTTAAATGATTTTTTTAGCGAGTTGGTGATAAATATCAATTATTTCATGGCAGTGCCACTGACGTAAAGATTGTAAATTTCAAATGAGCTAACCAGGGTCAGTTACTTATTTAAATCTATAATCCTTTGAATCTTGGCGTCATTGGCTGTCTGTAGAGTTTAAATTTCTGAGTTTTGTGCTTGGTTTACTAGTTTCAAAACATTGATCCAAATCATGTATTTTGAATAAATCACTGGTGTAAATCAAGTGATTTAAATCAAACATACCCTGCTTGAGTAACATGCCTGAAATAAAACATTCAAAACGCTTTACTATAAAATATATAATACGTTAAGCGAAATGATTTTTTTTCTGTTCTTAAGTTACTATGGTAACAATCTACACATACAGTAAACAGTCTTTTTTTATTTCTGTGATAAAAAATGTGAAATTCATAAAAAATAATTTTATATAGGAATAGGACAGTTTGTGATTGTATGACTTACGTTAAGCTCGGTAGGCGGAAGAAAATCGCAAGAAAAAAATCTTAGGAAATCCTGGAAGAAAAATCCTCGGAAAGAATCCTCGGAAAGAATCCTCGGAAAGAATCCTCGAAAAGAATCCTCGGAAAGAATCCTATTTAAAAAAAATCTTATGGATAAAAAATCCTATGGATAAAAAATCTTATGGAAAAACTCCTTACAAAAGAATCTTTGCAAAAAAATTCAGTTAAAACATTTCCCTACTTTGTTTTCAGTTGTTTTGTTGGTAGATTCAGAAACTAAAACATGCACTTAAACGGAAAACGTTAATATTTTCTTTAGTAAATCACGAAATCTGGGCTAACTTATTTTTGCACAACTAAAATAATAAAAAACATACTTGAATAAACAGAAATAAAAAGTAAAGTCCGAAACATAAAAAAATCGATTTTTAAAATCATCGGAATCGAGTTGCTTTTATCTAAGATTCCTTTTCCGAGGATTTTTTTCCATAGAACTTTTTGCCGCAAGTTTTTTTTACAAAGTTTTTTTCCCTAGGACATTTTTTCGTAGAATCAGTAAGTACCTTGCCAACCCTTACCTGAAATTTTGTTGGTCTCAGGTATACAATTAGTAATTTCAATAACATAATCGCAAATTCGCAAGTCATATAAAGTTCATATAAAAATAAAAAAAAACAACTTATGTTTTGTTTTCTAAATGTGGTGATTATACTTCATTAATATGCAAATGGTTGTATTTTGATCGAAACAAAATTTACATTGCATATAAAATATCTACGTATTCATTATAAAATACTAGAAAAACAAGTAATTCTGCTAATTTCAAAAATAACTTACCAGGGTTTAATTTTGTTTGTTTCTTACTTTTTTTTTAAATAATTCCGCGATAAATAAAAATTAACACAATTCTTAGACACACTATCATTTAAGTTTAGACACGAACTCTGTTATCCATAGCCAACGCTTATGTTAAATTTTGTTGATTGTACTATATAAAATTATGAATTTCACTAACATAATAGCAAGTTATGTAAAGTTACTAGATAACGAAAAAATCAACTTATTTGTTTTCTAGATGTGGTGCATTCATATGCTAATGGTTGTATTTTGATCGAAACTAAATTTAAATAGAATGTAAATATAAATCTTCGTATTTATTATCAAATACAAGAAAAACAAGAAATTCTGCTTTTATTTTAAAAAATTCTCCACCAGGATTTAATTTCGTTGTAAATTACAAATTGAAAAGACAGGTTTTTCTTTCTTTAGTTACTATCCTGCAATAAGGCTCAAGTAAAAAAACGGGAATTTGAAACTTAAAGAGAAATTATATTTAGGTATTGTTTTATCTTTAGTTGGAAGACAAATTCATTGATTATTTTATAGATATTAATTAATATTAACAATTTTGTGTTGTACACAAACGCATTAGAGAGAAATCTTCCTTTAATTACTTTATTTCGCAGGAAATGTTTTGATTTATTTCACAGAAGTAGGTTGATTAATCCCAATTTCCTTTAGTTTATTATTTTGTATCTTTCAAAATTATTATTATACCTTTTAACTGTAAAACTCTACACGCAGACTCTTACAATAAAGGTAGGTGCAACATCCTGTGCTTTGACGTACAATTAAGCAACTCGTTCGACCTGCTCACATCCGTAGCAGAAGTTAAAGCCTGATTGACATTAATTGGAGAGCAGCAGAATAACCAGAAAGAAAATAATTTAAACAGTTTTGTTGGGCCGTAAATCGAAAACCAGTAATCAATAAATGTATTATCTGATTGTATCGACTGCAGGAATACAACTGCCAAGGTTGAACGGTTCCGAATATAAAATTTTGGATGCAAATTTATGTTGTTCGTTCCAACATGCACACCTGATATTTATCACGTATTAATTTTATATAAAGCATGGGAGTGGCAAAATCTTGTTAAACGAATAATATTTACGACGGATTTATGTGTGACTTTGGTAATTTATGAAAACATAAAATTTGTACAACATGAAACGCACTTTCAACATTTCGAGACTTTTTTGGGTACAGAATATTAATTAATGAAGAAAAATAAAAACTAAAGACGAAATGACAACTCCGAAATGTATGAAAAAATATTATTACTCTTGATGAACAGATAAGATACCTGCAGTTCGTTTTTAGGTTCAGATTACATAGCCGTAAAGCTCGTATGGTTATTGTTATTATTGTAAATAACAAAAAAGGTAAAAATTTAAAATACTTTCCAAACGCACTGTTGTAATAAATAATGCTTTAGAGAGTCGAGAAAAACATTGTAAAAACCACATAAAATTAAAATCGGTTGCTAAATATTAGAAATATCATATTAATTATTAAAAAAACTTTGAACTCCTCTAAATGGATCATTTCTCTCTTAACGTATAGACAGATCCGCAATTAATTAGGTGTAACATTGCCTCCCCGTTTGAGATATCCTGCAAAACGATTTTGACAGCATCATGTAATAAAAAATAATGTTTAGGGTTTATAGCCGAGTTGACTCCCTGCAGGGAACTGCCATGTTTGTCAGGCAATTTAAAACTTTATATTATTTTAATTCTAGCATGTTTTTCTTAATTTATTATATGAAAAATTAATCTATGCAACAAACTTTTACGTTGTATAAGTTAATTCCAGTCTCTAGGCTTGACATCAAGACTGTTTCATGAAACTGATGGAAATGGGAATGCTTATTATTACAATAAAGTACATTGAAGCACATTCAACAAAACTTATTTAATTGGTACGAGATCTTGAACATAGGGTAAATCAGGGCAAACGTTTGCACCACTTTATTAATGACAATATTTGCTGCTAAATACACGTTCTCAGTCCGGAAATAACGATAGCGAATGCTAGATTTTATAATCTTCCATTTTCCTGTTTCCTAGATCGAGTTATTTTATGATACACGCCTAATTTATTTGTTTACATAGTTTTAAAAAATATCTTTAAGATATTCTCATTTGTTCAAATAAAAAAAAATTTAGTTTAGATTATCAATATTACAATTTTCTTTCAGCTTAGACCGCGTCGTTATTTGGGAACTACGCCCAGCATTATCAGGTAACGACCTGTAGCTTGTCTGCCTTTACAAGCATTTGCTCTAGAAGTCTGAGCAATATTTGTTCGTAGGCCCTGCCTGCCTAAACAGGGCCGTGTGCTTAGATTATCTATACCTTGGGGCGGACAAGGATTTGATCTTAATGTATTTTGTTTGCCAATACTATTTGGACAATAATACTTAATCGGCTTATGCTTGTTAGCTGTTTGTGAACCCATACAAACTAAAGTTTCGCAAGACATTGCAGCTTGCATCTTCAGAGTGAATAAAACACTGAATTCAAATCGGGGAAGCGGAGGTATTTAAACCTCTTTTAAGCCAGTCTGCCAGATCGGCGGAGTTCTGGTTGGCTGTCACCGTTGGGCAAAGACGGATCCGGTGGAGCGTGATCGTGAGATCGATGATGCTTAGGAGTCCTTAGAAGATAAACTACTGGAGTCCAAGCTTTACTGAGTCTAAAACCATCCTCCCTGTTTATGTTGTTAGGTTGTTTCTCAATTTCAATTGCTTCGCGTATGATACGAGGGAAGTAATGAGGTACTCTGGCGAGTACCCGAACATTGTCAATCTCCATCTTATGCCCAATTAAACCAGTATGTTCAGTCACCGCAGATTTTGTGATGCGTTTGTGTGTGCAATCACCTTTGTGCTCTCGCAATCTTAACTCAATGGAACGACCAGTTTGTTCGATCTAGTTTAGATTTCCAAAAGTTCCCCAAGTTTTGAAATTTAATCAAAAATCTGTTCCGATCTCTTTTTTTAAATCAGATTTCTATAGAAAACACAACATAATGAAAATTAGATACCATTGAAAAAACACATTTTTTGATTCTTGTATATTGTGGATAATAACCAGGGGTGTGCTGCCAATTTCTTAACAAGGGGTTCGCTACTTGCTCGCAAATATTTTCATAAAATTCAAAATATAATTAAACATTGATTCAAAAACAATTTCACAATAGATTACGAACTGCCAGGCTGCGAAGATTTAAATCGTCATTTAAATCATAATTAGAAAAGCTTCGTTACAGAGTTATAGCCTTCGGAGCTGAGAGCAGTTTCACTGAGCAGATATAATTCAACAAGAGTACCTTTTTACCGTATTTTTGTATGAAAAGTAAGGTTTTCAAGTCAAAAGCTAGAAACTTGCGAGTGTCAAAAAATATATTATATTGCCCTTGATTGATGGATATTAACAAAGAAAAGTCGAAATGCAAATCAGTAATAGTAAAATCTCAATAGAAAATTTTAAATGGAGTATCTAAATTTACGGCGGAAATATTAATTAAACGAGATTTGACTGCGTTCTCTTTCAACGGCTATATATCGAAAAGGTGCGTTTCCGACATACGTTAAAATCGACTTATTTTTCTTATTTTGACCTAAAAATCCACCTTGTAATTCATGAAACACATTTTAAAATCGCCCTGTATATCATAAGTTTTAAGAAACTTTCATATGAAGAGCCCGTAACGACCTACAATAAATTTCTTAATACGCATTGGACATTCATTTGAATTTACGAAGAATTAATCCAAGGTAAAAAACAGGGACGTAAACCGAAAAATAATAACGTTTCGGTTTTCTGTGGTGAATCACAATTTTTTAAACATTTACGGTTTCGGTTACCGGTATTTTCTGGTTTTTCTGGATAAAAGCAAAGACAATTTTTAACAAGATTCTGTGGAAAAAATTGTGACATGCGTTTAAAACAATGTTGAAGTTACCATGAAAATTGGCGTCATTAAAACAGTTTTCGTTTTAGTCCAATTGTAGAAAATTCTGTTGCTGGGGAGTTAAATCCAAAATCAAGTAGCTACGGTGTTCGGCTCTTTTTTAAAACAGACTGTACGTCGTAATCTAAAAGTATAAATTACTCTATCTGATTGAGACCATGTCAGGGCTTTTTTGTAAATAGCTCAATTACACTATCTCCCTACGATATATTACAGTGACTAGCCGGCCGGTGCCGGCTGGAAACATTTTACCGGTATACAGACTATCAGCACACGCCGTGCCTCAGGGCTAGAATGCGTGTACAGCATTGTGATTTTTTGGTAAGAGTAGCAGCGCCGCAGGCGCAGCTACGTGCGCACTGTCGGCTCACAACTGCCAATAACACAGAAAGTATGTACTTGGGAGTAAATAGGAAAATGCATCCTGCTGATAAAGTATTTATATCATGTTATACGATGACGTCATACCAGCAAAAATTTAACATTCGCATTTGGAAAACATTCATAACTCTAATCATTGTTTTGACTAAAACCCGAAGGATTTATCTTTATTTGCTAAACTCGACAATCGTCGGTTCTATATTTGTCGCAACGGAAAAATACCGGTATATTCTTAAAATACTTACGGTTACGAAAGGTTACCGTTCAAGAAATTTTTAATTTTGGTTCTCGTTTTGGTTACGGTTCGAAAAATTTTGAATTTTTTTCGTTTCGATTACAGTGCCCGTGAATGGTAAAAAATTACAGAAAAATCCAAGAAAAAATCCACGAAAAACATTCATAGACAAAATCCAGGAAAAACATCGATAACATAAAATTCAATGGTTCATTTCTGATATTATAAAAAATATTACTTCTAAAACTAGAAGGTGTAATGTAAATACAGAATACACTATAAAGATAGAAGTTACTAAGCACAAGAAATTTAATATTTATCATAATTAATTACAAACTCAAAGTAAATCGAATGCAATAACGCTGAAAACAAAAACAGATATCGAAGGAAAATTATGCTGAATGGCAACATTGTTTTTTGCAATTTGCTTTTATGAGAAATAATTACAACGCTTCAGAACTGTCCTATCTAGCGTAGAACTCAAACAAACGACAGTTCTGTTTAAAAAGTGCATTGTAATCGCCCTGCCCCTACTTTTTCCCAATTTTCACTTCGATGTTTATGAGACTTTACTATTACGATTTTATTCATTGTCATTGAACATAGCGTGTTGTCATAATAATAATAATAATGTAATAAACAGCTGCATTTTGTATTGCGGATTTCATTCCGTAAATTATGTCTTGTCTGAATTTTTTCCCATTGATTTTTTTCTTGGAATATTTTAACCTTTTCCTACGTTTTTTATGTGCACTTTTATTTAATCTGAAAATCCCCCCCCCCCCCCCCCCCCCACCGCATAAGGCGGTTAAATATTATTACGGGCACCTTATAAAACTAGCAAAGAAAGATATAACAACATAAAAAGAAGGACAGATGGTTCTATTGCAAATAAAGTACCGCCTAACCTCAGTCAAATATAGTTAATAAAAAACTAAACTAACCGCTTTAAATTTAGTTTGTTTTGTACTAAACAACGTATGTTTTCATAAAATCAATATGGAACCATCATTTCATACCTTGTGGTCACCCTCTATGTACAAACTTGTATTTGTGGGGTTCTACAAAATTTTCCATATCTTATTAACTGTCATTAGCTAGATTATTGTGAACTAAGCCAACAACTATATTACAAAACCTTGAAATTGTTCTCCCTAATCAATAGCTCTATCCGGCCCCTAATGGGTAGGATTACCATTTCCAGTGAAAAAAATTTACTCAATACTCATAACTATTGCACTTTCGCCACCCAAGCAATAAAACCAGCTAAAGAATAATGTAAGTAGTAGGAAAATTCTTTCTGCCCTTTATACAAATTTCTACCTTAAGGTATTTTATTCTGCAATATAAATTCGAGATAAATGTTTTTAAATTCGTCTTCAAACTATGTTATAACTATGTTTATAGCTATATAAATGTATATGTTTTAAAAGCAGCAAAAATTTTACGTAAGTTAATAATAAATCCTGGCATAATTTCTTTAAATATATAGTTGACGCATATATGAAATTTAAACGAATTATTTACGGGGATACAATAGCAACACGTCCATATGTTTGAGCTTGTAGAGCTTATTTAGATACGTATTATTCATTTGGCCAGCTGGTTTATTATCTCTAGCTATTTTATAACGGAGTTGATAAGCATAGAGTATGCATGGTCAGGGGTTTTAAAGGTAATACACGAAACAATGTTATGAAACTTTGCGAAAATATTTGAACCTCTGGCTTAGCTCAACAATAAAGTAACACTGAACAAAACGATGTATCTCAAATATTGCAGCATAGTATTTTGCCAGTATTTAAATTATGAGGCAATTAATTATTAAGCCATTTTGGCATTATTCCTGTAAATGTCTAGTTGACGCATAACTACACCTTTTAAACGAATTATTTACGAGATTAGAATGGTATGTTTGACCCTATTCTAGCTTAAGCAGGTAGTTATTATTTACTGGTCAACTGGAATTGAAGCTTATGTAATATTAAAATAAAACAAAACAGGGTTCATAAGCGTAGAATATGAATGATCACAACAATTTTATGAAACTGCAAAAATATTTTTTTTTAATTAAAATGTAAAATAGCAACCACGAATTAATGAAAATAGAACGTGTAAATTCATTAACACAACGAGAAAGTTCTACGAAAGAATAGTTTGAACTATCAACATTCATAAAGAACGGAAAACCACAGTTGAATAAGAAACTTAAGAATTGCAGTACACAGCATCAAATTTTTCTAAATTCTCATCCAAAAAATTAGTTTTTTTGTCCATGGTTTTTGTTTATTTATTGAATTTTAACGAAACGTTTTGCGACTAAAAGGCCGGTCTTTAGATATCACCTATATAATTCTAGCGGTAAATACATTATAAAATAGCTGGTCAACATACGATATAATATTCAAATTTGTTTTTTGTTCCTAATTGCACATAAACAATATTTACCAGCAACTAGCTAACCTTAGCGGAATATTCAACGTGCTGTGTTCAATCTGATTTGCAAATATGTTCCAGAAATCCTTGCTTTGTAATAGTGAGAACGAGAAAGGTAATTAATGAATAAAGAGGTTTCCACACGTGCATTATTATTTCGCGTTACGCAAAATCTTTATAACCGGGCGATTAACTTTTTAACCACACGCAGTTTTTATAATTACCATTGTCATTATATTCGTTTCTGGAGTTCTTATCGGTGCCCTGGGACCGCATAGAAACAAAACTGCATATTGTCTTTTGCTAACATCTAATTTATTTATAGACATTACTCATACCCACTCATTTCCTTCGTTTGTGCATACAATACTGTTTTCATTATAATTGTCACATAAACATCGGCAGGTGGATGACTAATAAACAATTCACTAATGATATGTAAGAATGCAATACCTGAAAAAAGATAATGAAAGTTTAATTAATATAAATGACTGAATATATTATTGATTGCGAAAAAAAATAAAATGTACGCTGTCTTGTTTACTTTAAGCTATTTCTGTGTATGTGTTGATTATAATTGATAGGCATTTTTGCAATTTTTTAATTACAAATTAAATTGTTCGCATTGTAATTCGGTTTATATAGGCCAGAAAATTAGAAATTTTGATATTAGGTATAAAGAACACGTACGTTGTTACAAATACAAACACCCACATAAATCCAATTACGCTTAACACTTACTAGAACACAATCATTCAATGCCATCTAACAACACATGTTTACACTTTTGTGATGATAAACGTAAATTAGATATACTAGAAGCTTTTGAAATTCACAAACATTTAAAAACTGTACCGTTAATGAATGAGCAAATTGATCTCTTAAACTCACCTCTATTGGACATTTTGGAATAAGAAATCCAGTCATCTGCAGACGATTACCGAGATCAAGTCACCAAGTTCTAATGCTATAACAAGACTAACTGATTACTTTTTCATATAACCTTTGACAATGGCATGACAACATGCCGAAATACGTATAAGGTTAAAATAAATAAATATTGTTAAAGTAATTAAGTATTTTATATACAGATAATCGTTAATTTTTTCATTGAACTGAAAGAAAAAAGAACTGTATGTATAGGCCATTTATTTTATAGAGCATTGCAAAATTCATATCAGTTATTTTGCATATATTTACATAGTAGAACTGTTAAAATTAAATATTTAATTTCATATCCCTGTATTCGTAGCAACGTATCAATATAATTTATTACCAATAACTAGCAAAACACATCATACAATCAATTATATATTTTAACATATTTGCAGAAAATCTAAATTGAATGTAGTTTAGATAGGTTATACAAAATATAACTGCCATCCATCCATACATATATAAAAGCACAAAGGGTTTTTTTCTCCCCTTCCTCCAGCGGCTACCGGTTCACCAATTTGGACCATTTTTTTTTAATGAAAGGTCTCTATCCACAGATGGAACATGAAACATTTTTATATTTTTATTCTACGTCGATTTTTTAATAATAATTATTTTAATTTATAATATATATGAAGGTCGGCTAGACGCGCGTCACTTGGGGCGCCATCTACAATAACGTCGCGTGTCATTATTGGAACTAATGCATCACGCGACTCTACATTTCGCCGGTTCTGTCAACGCTGTCTGTCAGTGCATTGTGTGCTGGGGTAACACTAGTACATATATAAAAGCACTAAGGGTTTTTTTCTCCCCTTCCTCCAGCGGCTACCGGTTCACCAATTTGGACCATTTTTTTTTAATGAAAGGTCTCTATCCACAGATGGAACATGAAACATTTTTATATTTTTATTCTACGTCGATTTTTTAATAATAATTATTTTAATTTATAATATATATGAAGGTCGGCTAGACGCGCGTCACTTGGGGCGCCATCTACAATAACGTCGCGTGTCATTATTGGAACTAATGCATCACGCGACTCTACATTTCGCCGGTTCTGTCAACGCTGTCTGTCAGTGCATTGTGTGCTGGGGTAACACTAGTACATATATAAAAGCACTAAGGGTTTTTTTCTCCGGTTCCTCCAGCGGCTACCGCTTCACCAATTTGGACCATTGTTTTTTCAATGAAAGGTCTCTATCCTCAGATGGAACATGAAACATTTTTATATTTTTATTCTACGTCGATTTTTCAATAATAATTATTTTAATTTATACATGAAAGTCTGCTAAACGCGCTTTACTTGAGGCGACATCTACACCAACGCCGCATCTTCTCATGGAACTAATGCATCACGTGACTTAGCATTTAGCCGGCTCAGTCAACGCTCAGTCTGTCAGTGCATTGTGCGCTGGGGTAACACTAGTAAACTCTAAAATGCGAAGAAATGCTAACAGTTTTCGAGCAAATAATGTTCAAATTGCAATTATTAAGCGAGATAAAACAACGCACGATCTAAAATTTTTTAGTTCTCTATATTAAGCGAAACAAGGCGTTCGCGTTAATTTCACCATTGCGTAAATATTAAAACAACACTCCTTTAATACACACGTATTGATAACAGAGAAGCAATTATTTTGCCTGAGCTAAGTGCTTTCACGATGAGTGTGTTCCTATAATCTTATCAAATATTACCGACAGACAAGGTGGCAACGCTGTACGGAAAATTAATCAGTATAAAATTTAAAATTCTCATTCTTTGCTTGCTTTTAATGATGCTACGTGGGAAGTGGAAGTCTCTACCAAGTCATTGTTTCTGCATGTCGATTAACAACCGAAGGTTTTATATAGGAAAATAATGTACAATAAATAAATGCTCAAACACAGACAAATAATTTATTAATGTATTACGTTTTGACAAACAAGACGTATACATACTTCCCACTTAATTCACAAAAAAAAGCAATGTGATTTAGGTTTTTGTGTGATTGCAATGTTGATTCAAATTCAAACAGGAGAGGTAGTTTAATCCCTTGTGTCACTTTTTCGTTACGCGGTTCGCCAATGTCACGTTAGCTGTACGATTAACATTAGCAACCTCGTCTTACAGTTTGTGAACTTCAATTCAGCGCAACTTTCTAAAACTGAATTCTATTTTCACTCTCTTTTTACTTTAAATTCGATTCTTAGATTTTGACTGGCCCACAGAAAACAAAAAAAAATGTTTGAAAAAGTCCGTGCGTATGTGAGTGTCTGTGCGTATGTATCTGTAACGCTCAATGCCTCGGGAGTACTAAACCGATTAATAAAATTCGGAATAGTCAGAAACAACGAAATGTCAATGGGTGTACAAGCCTACGCGCTACTCTTTTTTAACTGTAAATGGTAATCCTGTACCAGCGGGTGATAAAATAAGTTTAGGTAATAAAACAAAATTTTCAGATATCTGCCCTCTTGAAATGTCTGCTGCAATGCAATTTGTAAACTTGATTTGGGCTAAATACGATTATCTTCGCGCGCGGTCTTGTTTCCACGATCTAACCTACACCTCTCTTGAGAGATTTTTAGTGCTGAGCTGTCCCGGATGCATTTACGCACTTTTTACATGTTTTCAACACCTTCCGCTAAATTCGCCTTTCTGATTGACTGAAGCTCACAGCGGCACCCTTTACTGCTTTAGAGTTTGCATCAAGCGCAAACTTCGCAATATATTGCTGTACGTAGAAAACATATGTGTGCCATCATAGCTCATTGTACGTATTAAGGTTTATTTGTACATACAAAAGTTACTGTCTGTGCTGTAACAGGAAAGTAGGTATTATAAGTATATCTATTACCAACGTCACTTACAAAGCTTTCTACCTGAACTGGGCCAAGCTTAAAACATTTTTGTAGACCCTTAATGAATTTATCGTAATAGCTCCAAGGAGCAATGTAAACGTGCATGCGGTACGTTAGCAAGCTATGAGTATAGCTATTGAGCTCTACCCAATCAGAGGCGTGAATATAGAGATTAGATGTTTGAATACAAAGAAATATCGCATTACAAATGGTTGTGCAGATATGTGGCTTCCAGCAGCAGGGTCTCCTCGCCACTAAAAGTTGAGGCAAGTGGAAGGGATACGGATTTAATATGTAGATATTCCTATAATTAATAAATTTTGATCAATTAAAATACTCCAATATTTAATAAATAACCTTAGATGTTAATAAATTTAGATATAGTAGTTTATGGTAACTCTTTAAATATGCAGCAAAAAGCAGATTATGTAGCAATTATACAAAACATATCACTTAAATTGTAAGTAATAGTAGTAGTAGAGCTGTTGACAGCTGAGGTTATAGGATAGAAATAAATACATGTAAGAAGTATAATAGTAAAACACAACAAGAAGTAGTCCGAGAGCTCGCGTGCAAAAATACAGAGTGGCTAGGAAAACCAGGCCACTTTTCCTGCGGCGGTCAAGAGATGGCGCTTTAGTAAAGAAAAATTAAATTAAAATACTGGCAACAACGCAGAATCCAAGACGTTTTAGTTATTAAATACGCCCCATATTAAATCAAAACAACCAAAGCGTCTTGGATTCTGCGTTGTTGCCAGTATTTTAATTTAATTTTTCTTTACTAAAGCGCCATCTCTTGACCGCCGTAAGAAAAGTGGCCGGGGTTTTACTAGCCACTCTGTACACATGATAACATTCCAAAAAATTACTACTTAATGAAACTTACAGTTCATAGTAAGTAAAAAACCACGAGTCTGCCGTAGCACATAGACAGCGTTATCATGGGGGCGGCGAATAAAAATAGAAAAAAAAGATGAAAAAATCGCACGATATTATTCTACGATGATTTTTTTCTGTGATATCCAAGGTGTGACAGGAACATAAAACTGAGGTGGCAGACAATTTTTTAGACGGCGTTTCTGAAGCAGACGCTATAAAAATTCTCAAAAAGTTATGAAAATCGCATGATAACATTCCAGCTTTAAACTTAACTCAAAATAAAGATAATAATTCACTGAAAATAAATCTTTTCGAAATTTGCAAGCAGACCGCAGCATTTTGATAACAGACCTTATCGAAATCCGCGCGGCGATTTAACACTGCGCTCACTCTCTCAGGCTCGAGTAACTTAACAGAAGTGCGAGGAAGAGAGCGCAACTGATTTGAGATTTAGAATTGATATTTCAGAGTTTTCATAACTTTTTATTAACAAATACCGGAGAAAAACATAATTTAGTTATATTACACGTTCAAAAATGAATACATTTTTTTAAATAATGAGATTGATTACTATTTAACGAAATAAACTCGATTCTTTGTACTCGCGGTTTTGGACTGATGACTGAAATTGAAAATTCCTAAAATGGTTAGAAGAAACAACAGCCAGGATATAGCTAGATAAAAAACTTATTCAGATATTGTGATACCCCCCTATAATATTGATGGAAGCAAATGGTTAGTGAGGTTATGTTTTCAATGTAAATTTTAATTAGAAACAACATGAAAATCAATCAACATAAAAATACGATTTAAATAAAAAATTGATTTTTCGATTTTTTTTTCAAAATAAATCGATTAATTTCATACTCTTTAAATAAATATAGCCCCCATATTTCTTCTGTGTACCCTCATGCCAGACAACCCTATATTTCTTAAAGGTTTATAAACAGAAAAACATTTTTATTAAAAATTAAGCTCAAAGTTTAAGTCCCGCCTAAAAATATTTGGAAAATTTAGGTTATCAAAATTATGTTGCCAACGCAGATTCCTAATGAGTTTCAAAAGAACTTTTGCAAGCAGTCCACGCTCCTTAAAAAAGGCGTCTCTTTTTCCATTAAAAAAAAAGGAACGCGTTCATTTGAAAGTTATCAAAAAAGGAACGCGTTCTTTTGAAAAGTCCATTCCCCGAAGAAAACCATCTTGGGGAAAATTTATGGAAAATATGCAGGAAAAAGAATACAAGTTTTGGGATTCAAAAAAGTAATTTTTAAAACAATGTCTGTTTGTGGGTGCGAGGATGCGTTCGTTTCCGTATATCTCCGGAACCCCTTGACCGATTTTTATCAAATTTGTTATGTGTTTTGAAAATATAGAGTTGTAGTACCTGCAAAGGCAAATCAAATATTGTTGTATTGTTTTCCTAATGTTGTATATTAAAATCATGGCCGCTACAAAATTTTAAAAATATTGACTTTGATGCTTGGTTACACAAAAACAAAACGCCAGGTTTTAAAAATTGTTGAAATTTTCAAAGAGATAACCTATTTTTCAAAACTGTGTATACACCATTTCTTGAAACTTTGTGTGCCGATGGAGCTTGCAGTGAACTACAAATTTATTTTTTAATAATCTCTCGAATTTTACTCAGACGCTTTCCAGGAGTTTTTGAAAAATTAGTGTCATTAATCATTTTATTCAAAAACGCAATCATTATAAACTTTAAACAGTTCAACAGACAGAAGTAGTTTACGAGGATTAAAAGAATTTTAAAACATATTATTTTTTTGGGGCTTGTTTTGAACTGAAGATTGTGTTCACGTTTTTTTTTTTATTAAAAACGGCGACTTCGACAAACATTTTTCTTAGCAAAGTCATCAATTATTTTATCCAGGTCCAGTTTTCTTGCTACATGTTGCTCAATGCTTAATATGGCTCAGGCCGACAAACGTTCCTGTGCGTTTGAATTTCTCACATAAGTTTTAACAATACGAAATAATTTCAATTTTAAGGTTCTTTTCAAGCTGATTCCTCTTTTGCCTTTCCAAGGTTCCGCTTTTGAGCCCCGCTTAAAATAAAAACAACCCCATTCCCGCACCAGACATTTTGCTGTTACACGAGAAAAAAATAAGAACTTAAAACTATACAGAACATTCACTAAATTATTATCCTTTCGCAACAAGTAATCAAACACTCTACACCTTTTCTTAGACTGAAAGTCTTACCTTGGGCTAACAAGCACTTAGACGACATAAGTTCGAGTATTGTTTAGTAACATAGATGCGATTTACTGCTATCACCAAACACTGCAAAAAAATGTGCGGTTGAGACAACCGGCTTTGTAATCGATTGCCTGTTTTATTTTTGATAACCTCATGTCGTATTATTTCTTATAATCTATAACATATCCGAATTATCACGTCGTAGCTCTGTCTTCTCTGCATTTCTATTTTTAAAGGCTCTGGTAGGTTTAGGAAAGCCGTAACTTTACAATTAGTCCTATCTCGACGACTGCGGTAACTGGGGCCCGCTTCGCTCCACCCCCCCCCCTCCGCACTGCGGGTCTCACCGCTATACCGCTGCTTATAGCGATTTTTGGTCCGAAGCGCAATATTCAAAATTAACCGTAGGGCGGTTTAGTGCAAGTTATGGCTGCCTACTATGCTTCCAGTTACGGTAGGACATCCTATTGCACAGGCTATCGCAAGTTCAAATTCCCGCTGGGGCGTTACCTTTTTTTAATTCTTTGATTTTTGTTGACACAATGTTATCCAGTCATTTATTGGTGCGAGAATATTTAAATCGTGAAAAGTATGGGAAAGTACAAGCGACTTGTTTTGCCAGTATTTTCCCTCGCTTTAGCTTTTCTGTTTTTTTGTGTTAAAGCGAAGGTATTTCAAAAGAACTGGAGCGCCTTACCTTCCCTGTAATGCTATTAACGAAAACTATTATAAATGAACTAATTTGGCAGCAAATTTTCCATGGAACATGGGGGCATGCACCTAGTACTTAAGTAACAAAAAATGCTTAAGCGGTACTCTGGCGAAAGATACCTTTTTTCATAGTTCTTATCGAGCTGATTGGAATCAAGTCCACCTCTGTGAAGGACCCAGCTAATAAAGATTTGACTTTGGTATTTTTAGCAAAGTTGTTTGACAAAAGTTTCGTTTTTTTATGCAACTTTTGTCAGATAATGAAAGTCAAGGGTAATGTTTTACAAGTACCTTTTGTTTGTTTACTTTGTTCGCCTGATACTGTGCGATATAGACTGCAATGGTAAAAATACAGTGTGCAAACACTTGAAACTGCACAAACACTTGAAAATAATTACAATATATTTTACCCCACTAATACATCATTCTTGTTTGTTTGGGTTTCAGAATTTGTTAGTGTGTAAGGATTGTTTACAAATGAAAGACTTGGATATTCAATATAGTATTTATTTTTTATATATCACTTTTATAAATTTTTTGTATTTTTTTAACATTTAATAATTTTATAATATAAAAAGCTCGAGAAACGTACAGTTGCCTGCACTATCACATAAGAGCAATTCAGAACAAATATTTCTGCACTTAAAAATCTACACATATACAAAATCTGAAAATAAAAAAGTGTGAAAATCACTTGTGAAAATTAAATTACAGCCTCATAACAAGATATTCTTACAATAAACAATACGACACCAATTAAGGTTTGAAAATCATTCGATGAGATCTGATATGATCTTTGTTATGAACTAGCATCTAATAAATACTGTTGAAAACGCCCAGGGCCAATTTAATATTTGTTTCAATCAAACAAACTAATTAGTCCGTGACAAAAGTTTTAGTTGCTAGTTCACGTATTCGATATAAAATGTCGCATCGCAACTAATATCACAATGTCAAAAATTAATGATAATTATAAACCAAAGAGATACTTTTGAACATTTTAAGATGCAAGAAATAGATTTTCCCACATCTCAAAAGTAAAATTATAACCATTCTTTTTCGATATCGTTTCTTAAAGTATATCACTTATTATCACGGAATAACATATTCCATGTTTCGGTCATTGTCGAATTTGTTAGGAATTCCTAAATTAATTTGTATTATTGCTAAAAAACACCTAACACTATAAAGTACGATTAACTCTAAAAATACTATCACGCTTCGCTTTTCACATTATTCCTTTGTAACATATAAAATCTACTCTAATGGGAGAAATGAATAAAGAAAATTAATATTTTATACTAAAATATTATGTGACAAATATGATACTTATGACGTTATGAGCCAAGTGATCTACTGATGATTATAGATGTGGTGATGCGATTATGTTCAGTCTTCAGTAGATGACCTCTCCACTAGTCTTACTCGACGTAGGAGCGGTACAACTTCTTCTTGCTTAAATCGTATTCAGTGCTGATCATGACTGTGCCGCCACGCGTGATTTTTCTGTAACAAACAAAACAACCGTAAGCAACCTATTCAAATTTTCAACAATTTCAAACTCGTCAAACAATCTTTGAAATACTTACTTCAGAAATTGCGGCAAGAAGGAGTTCCAGCCACTTAATGTTTGTTTAAGCGTCAGGTACAACTCGAAGGTGGAAGCTGTGTAGGGATCGCACTTAATGGTGCTCAGTCTTCTGCAGTCCTGTTCTCCTGCAAAGTTCAGGTAGAGTGTGCAGCCCCTGAGACCACAAGGCTCGGAGTCTGCCATGTCCAGGATATCACGAGCTATCGCTTGGAGAAGACCGCAGGGCAGTAACACCTCACCACAAGATAGATGAGTGCGTTTGGCCGCTCTAAGTTCAGTTTCAAGGCGCTTTGAAAGTGCACTCACTGCTGCTTCGCAGTCTCCTTCTTCTGATGTGGGATATGCTTCATATTCCCAATCTGAAATTAACGAAAAAAAAAAATTAGTTTGGAAGGACTAAAATATAAACTAATTTATTTCGTTTATCAAAAATTTGATATATTTTTAAAGTATGGGGAAGTTAAGAAATAAATTTGAAGGGTGGTAAAAAATGAACCTATTTTTAGAACGATTTTCCAGAAAAAAAATATATAACGCCAAATTGTTTGAGTAAATCAAATACACCCATTGAGTATTTAATTATGGTTAATCAAAATTAGAAAAAAAATATAATGATATAGCGGCAAAGGAAAGCGAATTATATTCAAGGCAGAAGTGAAACCGCTGTTGCTAAGCCAGCAGGGGAGGTCAAACGAGGTCATCCTCGCACCGCTAGAAAGCCGGCCGGCTGAGAAAACCAGCTGATCGTTTGACACACTAATGGTGGTTCCGTACATGATTTTCGCCAATTTTCTCCACGCACCGTTCTTTATATTTCGATTAAAAAAATTGATGAATTAATTAGGCATAATTTTTTCGACTTGTCAAAACAATTTAAAAATCTCAAACGTTAAATCGATTATCTAATAATAATTAATAACAATTTTATTTTCTTGATAAAACATTTAAAAAAATCTTAAAAAACTAATTTTTTTACCTTTGCACATCATTATAACTTTTCGTTTATAATTATGGAATAAATGCAGAACGCGAAACAAATTATCATCGTTGCATCAACCCCCCAGAAGAAAAAAACAAAAGCAATCAATCTAAATACAAATTTCAGTTGTTCTTAAGTGAATCTTAAAACTATATCCAAACTTTTAAGATTTTTTGCAATTTTAAATTAAACAAGCCATATTTTTGTATCTCTTACCTTTTTGGCTTTTGTAGTCAACGTTGGTAACAGCTAATACTTCCATTATATTCAAAGTTTATACAGTACTTTATATGACACACAAAGAACAAAGACTCACAACCGCCTTCTTTACTAGAACTCCTCTACTACTTTGCCCAACAAGAACTGATATCAGCTGCCGGCGAAAAGCCGGCTTTATATGCGGTACGGATCCCCCTCCACATCGGAAACGCCGAAAGCTCTTCGGAAGTTTTCGTCTGGCCTACGTGATCTAAAACTCACACACATACAGAACTCCTGTATAATGAGCCTTTGTTCGAGATGTGGTGTTTTCTTACTTTACATTATAATTAGGTTATTTCAGAACCGGTCCAGCGATCTTCTATCTACATGGCGAATTAAAGAAACACGTTCATGATGCGATTTTTCTGTTTTTATTTGTTACGTTGCTTATTAAGTAGCAGATAAACGGATGGCATTTTTCGGTTTCAATCTGAAAAATAAACCAGATTAAAGTAGCTCACATGTGGTTATCTCAGTTTTTCTGTTGCTAACACAAACTGAGGTTTCTAAAATGCTTTATATTTTATTTGATGTAAAACTTAATTTATAAATTATATTTTTCTGTTACCATTGTTTTGTATCCTTGCTTGAATCACAAAGCTAGAGAACTTAACCAACCCTAAACAGTGCAACCCCACGAGGGTTATAAACAAAGCAAACATGGAATCTAGTTAAAAATTGCATAAGCGTGTTGTAATAGAACAAAGCAGAAAATTTCCAGAAGGGTTAGTAAAATTTAAAATAGTATCTTTAAAACTGTTAATAAAACTTGGGCGACTCTTGCAAACTCGGTAAAGCAGGCTCGACCTACCCCCGACAAAAAGATTTTTTATGTATACGAATTTCTGAAAATTTATAATACATAAAAGTAACGTGAAATTATAATAGTTGCAATAATTATTATGTTTCATCATTGTTGGTTTTGACTGTCAAACTTGTGGTTTTTTATGAAAAAATTTTTACTAAATCTTGTCGATCTTAATTTAACAATATTCACTACCTATTTGTTTTCAGAATAAATTTAGATGTTATTCTGTTATAGGTAACAAAAGACAGAATTTATGCACAAATGAAAAGTGTTACTATATGAAGGACATAATAATAAAAAAATATCTTGCTAAACATGTCAACTTTTTAGTTCTAAACGGTTGTAAGGAATATTTTTAAAATACTGTCATGCCACTAATGACCATCTATAGACAATTTCGGCATAGAAGACAAACCTGTGCGTTGACACGTACTCATGCACAAATAAACAACTATTGTTTCCAAAAACCAGATTTAAGATTCTTAATAAGCGTTCAAAACGTGATTTCAAGGAAAAATAGTTAAAAATAGTTAATAAAAATTATAAAGTAGCGCTTTTGGCTGTTAATTTGAAATTAATATGAAATCTAATTAAATCAAACTCAAATTACCTCCAGCATAAAAATTTAATTGCCTAAAAATCCACGTTTTGATTTTAGGAAAATGCACGTTTTTATTTCTAAAAATTAACCAAGTTAAATTAAAAAAAATCATTAGCAGCATTTTATTTATGTTTTAAAACCCAAAATTAGTTATTAGCTAACTAATTTGTAAGTTTCATCAGTGCAAGTTTGAATGTCTCCCGGCGACGTTTCCACGCCAACATGCCAGAAATTGTAATTTTGCGACAAACTTGCGTAATTTACTTCAGCTTAATCGAGATGACACTTGACCCTGCCTTTCCTTTCAATAAAAACGTCAGTTTTATAGGCAGCATGTGCTTATATTTTGCAAATTGCGGTAGGCGCCCTTATGAAAATGCGCATATCCAAAATATAAGTAAATACGGGAAATTGAAGGTTAGTGTTTTGAAACTTATTTCTAGCGTCGAGCCTGAGTGCCAATAACACAACTTTGATGTTACAGGATGATGTAAGATCTGCTTTAAAATACAAGACCAAGGTCAGGTGAACGTGGAAGTAGCGTATTGAGACAACTCGGCACTACTTGTGTTAGTCATAGTTGCGCCTGGCCTTGAATACGCAACGCTTATCGTTATCAGACTTGTGTTATCGGTAAATAAAGTGACATAAAGAAATATAGGAAGTGGCAAAAATGCAGTACTATGTGGCATTGAAAATGTGACTTTAGAAAGAAAGTTTAACAAATTTATCAGCATTAGTACTTAGTAAAGTTTACTAATTCAGTGGAGCAGTTACATGGAGAGCGCTAATTACTTTTTTATACTGTGTTAGGGACGACCTTTTTTCCGATTTTGGAGTTACTTTCTATTTTTTTTAGAAATTGGAACGGAGGATGCTAGTTGCGTGTGGAAATTAATTTTTTTTAACAATAAATAAAAATAATAATGTTAACTGCAGCATACAAAGTGGCGTAATTCTGCAGACAGAAATAAAAAACTAAAGCGTCAAATTGGCCCGATTTTACCTCACTGCAACTAAGTCAGACATTTGCAGCGCTTGCCGTTTAACTGCAACCCAACTTACCTATATAGGTAAAACACCAGAACAAAGCTGTAATCCGGAGCGTGTCCATCTTCACATGACAACAGTTTTAAAATGTTACTTTAAAGAATGGTTTTCCATAATTAGTGGTAGTACATAGTTCCATTACTTTCCAAATAGGTAAATTTTCTCTGGAAATGTAGTGACTTGTACATTACTTGTTAATAAAATAGAAATGATTACCGCTTGTTTTAGTGAAAAGTTAAAAAAAACGTTTATATACAAGGTGACTCATAACATGTGAGACGTATTTTCAATGATTCGGAATCTGAAAACAACGAAATAATTTCCTATAAATATGGGTCCGGAAATGCTTCGTTGCGGAGGTATAGCCACCTGAAGATGAGTGAGTCTAATCACGTTTGTGTCGTTACCTTTCGCATTCGTAGCACTAAAATTTAAAATTTTATATGTGACCACTACTTAGCTTAGTAATTCTATTTATTTTTGTTTTACAAATAACGGCGCTTGCTCTGATTACTGGCTGACCAAGACAAGTAACAAAGCCCCACACAACAGAAACATACAAATAAACACATGTGTAAATGGCATTGAATGAATGTGCATGAAGGGTAGCATAAGCTTCAAGAGCGTTGTTGTTTTAAAGGCCAAAAAACCCAATACCTCCTACTACACAAGCGAAGAGCCTATCCGGAGTGAAAGACCTCGACACCTTCGGGTATATGAGGGTTATAGATTATGATGATGAAGTATATTAGAGATGTCTCACATGGAGTGGTTTCGTGATATTCTGCTCAATATATTTTAGATCTTTATAGTTTTTAAAGTTTTGGTTATAAAATCGCATTCTCCAAAATTACACAAAAAGGTGCCGTTGTGGAAAGTCGCTAAATCCAACCGTTTTTGAAATAATTCATTGTTTTTGTAAAATCGAGTTGCCATGAAGATTTAAGTGTTTTCTTAAGATGCCTGCTTAATTTTCTGAAACTTTAAGGAAAACGAAATATTTTTAAATCACCTATTTGTAAATATTTTAGAGATAATTTAAAAACATTTTAAAATACCCTCGTGTTATAATTTAATAGTCGACGTGTATTTATTATAGTACTTAAATTTAAAATCTCTCTAAGATTATCTTAGATATTTTTTTATGGCTTAATTATTATTAATAAAAAAAAATATCTATAAAATATTTGTAAATTAATTAATTAAAAATATTCTTGAAATGATTTCGTCATTAATAAAATTAATTAAGAAGTATTATATTATAAATATCTTAGATATTTATATTTTACTTAAAAAAGCTTTTGCAAATTTTTAGTGTGTTAAAAATATATATAAGATATCAATTTATAATTAAAAATGAATCAGGATATTTCAGATTTAACTGTTTACGACTGTCTTACAGACACGTTTAAGGAATTTCATTTATCTGATTGATAAATTAAAAAGTTTTATCAGTAAATGGGTATTTTAAAACAATTTTAATTTAAAATATCTTAGATATATTTAAATAAAATAAATTTTTTGTATCTTCGATATTTGAATATTGGTCTATTTTAAAATATCTTAGGTATTTGAACATTGGTCTATTTTAAAATACGTTCGATATTTTAGAACATAAAGAAATAATTGTTGAATATCTAAGATATTTGGAAATTGCCACCATCTATAAAGTTTGTATGTCCGCCAAGTTTCAATCCTAAATCTGGCAACATTGAACAGCTGCAGATTTGAACGCAGACGCTGCACATAATCTGCAAAACAAGATCGCTGTGAATTGTTGTTGCGGTCACATAACATATACCATTATTCTGTTCTCTCTTACTTAGCAGCCCTGTTTGCCCTAAGTAACACATAAAAATGCATTATTAAATGAGGTTATAATATAACCAAGAAAGTCGCAAAGCTACCAGACGTAGTTCGACTTAGCGGTAGTACAAACCTTGAATATGGCGGTAATTTCCGAAAATCTTAGATATTCAACAATTCTTTTAGTTAAAAAATCTAAGATATTTTAAATTAAATTTATTGTGTAATATAAATTTAAAATATCTAAGTCATTTTGAACAATATTAATTCTTAAAAATTTAAGATACAGGGAAGATAAATAATTTAAAAATATCTAAGATATTTTAAATTCAAATTGCGTTTGAATATTTTTAAGCATCTATAGGAGATATTTTTAAATAATTGAATATATCTTAGATATTTATAATTCAAATCTATCTGTTGGTGGGTATTTATGTAAGGCTCATATCCATCGAAGGGATTAACCAATTTCGATGCACTTTGCAAAGCAGAAAACCGGAAGCGGAAATTAGGCAGAAGTTTTTCCGGAAACATAATTTTCTAAATTTGAAAACGGAATTTTATAACAGCCCTAAGGCACATCCATAGTCTTTCTTCTAAACTCTCTAGCTTCAAAATTGCAGCCAGAGCAGTTTTTTTTTTAAATTTTGACTTTGACGCTTTCTTAATCAAAAACGAGTTGGCATTTTGGAATCAAATTTCTTATTGTAGTAGCTCTAGTAGGACGCAATGTTACTATGCGAAAGAATTTTGTACTAATGAAAATGTTAAGTGAAAATTTATTTGAAATTTTGGAAACTTCCAAAATTGCTCAAAAGCTGACCACAGATTGTTTTATTATTCTTTAGGCTTATCTATGACTGAAGAGTGATCTACAATTTGGTGTGGGTTATAGTCCATTAATTTCTCTGCGGCACCTTCTTGAATTTTTGGCGACCTAAAAAGATTTCTGTTTAAGTCGAATTGCTCATCATTTATAGTTTTTTTTCTATTTTTAGGTGCAGCAATATTTAATCCATACGGATTTTTCTAAAAATCAGAAAAATGGATTCTTTTCTTGTAAAAATTCTAAATACAAAACGTTGATACATTAATTACAAACGTACTTTTGAAATACAATGAGACAAGATCTGACAGAAAAGTCTAGGCTCATTTTAATAGCTTTTATGCTGAAATTTTTATTTAGTTAAGCCTTCCGATCAGTGTTCAATGTGTTTTGTATTAAGTGATGTAAATTTAATTTTTTACGTAAATCAGTTACTAATAATATAGTAATATTGAAATAAAAATTTGAACCGTGCGCAATATCCAACGCGAACGGATTAGTTAATTAAAAAATTTGATAAATTAGATACTGCAATATTAATCAGCGGCAAAATACCTTATCACTATGTGACAAGTCTGTAATTACTTTTATTATTTTTTTAGACGGGGGGCCCAACCAAATCGTAGCCTAGGGCTCCCAATTTGGTTAATCCTGCACTTCCTGAAAATGCGTCTCTTATGTCATGCAGCACCCTGTATATAAAAATATCATTATGAAAACCAGAAATAATTAAAAATTTAAACTAGATTTTATTGTTTGCGCTTTGCTGTTCTCACCGAGAAGACGATCTTTTAATAAGACATGCAGGAAGCAGAAATGAACTAAACATCATTAATTTTCCTCGAACAGGCTGGAATGGTTTATTCCCATCTGCTCTCTTGCCATTATACATTTATCTCGTTATATGTGACAGACAGAAATGGTTTTTTGCAGCTAGCTGAAGAAAAAATAAAATAATCATAATTCCTGTCCTTCCCTACAACTTATATGCAGCTGGGCTTAATATGCATAATAAATTACACTAGAAGGAAATCTTGAACCTGTCGTTATGTAAAAGTACTTCGAAGGTCTTGAAGAAATTTGCATTGAGTTAAATAGCAAAAAAAATTCACTCTCGTTAGTGATGTAACCACTTAATGATGCATCAACGCTTGTTCATTTCACTTGCTGTGTGGTACACATTGTTCAAACTGAATCACCTTGATTTAAACTTGGACAACTACAACTACGAAACAAGGTTATTAAAGCAAATAAAAACCAATTATAAAAAAAGCGAATCAGCTGTATTAAACGAACAAAGTTTTTTGTTGAATATCCAAACGTAGTATAAAAACATGTAATTAATAATAACAGTTAATTATTTAATTCAAGGAATTTTGGGTGCTTTGAAATTTATCAAATAAATATTTCAGATGCTAAATTTTACAATACATTAATTTGTTTACCTCGACACCTACAAGTATATGACGTTATAGATTATGATGATGATTAATGTTTTAGGGAACTTGGAAAAATAGCTTATTTTTTAAACTTTTCTGTTTAAGTTTAAGGAAACCTTCTCAATTGCGCACGAAACAGTTTTAACTAAGAATCGTAAATTTTCTATCTACCTTCAAAAATTAGAATCCTTTAATAGGTCGCTGTTAAAAAATGAGGGATGTACCGAATAGTGATTTTTGGTGATTTGCCGAATATTCGGCCAACTATTCGGCGAGTATTCGGCCGAATATTTCGCCGAGTAATTGGTCTAATATTCGGTACTCGGCCGAATATTTATCCGAATTGTCGGCTCTTTGGCCGAATACTTGGTCGAATGGTTTGCCGAATAGTTGGCGGAATATTCGGCAAACCATTCGACCAAGTATTCGGCCAAAGAGCCGACATTTCGGCTAAATATTCGGCCGAGTACCGACTATTAGACCAATTACTTGGCCAAATATTTGGCCAAGGTTCAAATATTAGACTATTCGGCTAGGTAGCGAAATTACCTAACTCGAACTCATTATTCGGCCATCTGCCGAATGGTGATAAAAATGCGTGGGTTGATTGCGTCCAGTTTGGCTACCGAAATTATAATTTTGTTTTAATATATTTTAATCTTAATTATACCATCAACATTTTGAAAAAAATGCAGTTTGGTATTGGTTTCATGTAGGTACACAAAATGCTGAATATTCAGCAAACTCAAAAAATTATTCGGCAAGCTCCAGAAAATGGTACAATTATTCGGCATACCGAATACTTCCTGCTTCCATATTAAAAATTTAACAACGGAAATTCCCATTTCTTTATTATTGTACAAATTTTTAGGAAAGCAAACATAAGAGCAGTAAATTTTGATTATTAACGCTTTTAAAAAATTTCATCAGCTTCTAAAAGCTCTCAGCGAAAGTTCTAGAACTTGGACAAGTTCGTTATCTGGGTTTGTAGGTATAATTTTAATCTATAACAGCAAACACCTCACGCTAATTAGCAATGTAAATAACGGAAAAAATATCAGCAATGACTAATGCTTATTTCAATTTGCTTTATTCTTTTTTTATTTTTTATTGTGTTTAATTAAAAGATGTTGATAAAGCAACGCTTATATGCTCATAAATATTCTTATTATAATACCAGCTGTTTTTTAACCTTGTCGCAGTAATTATCACCATAACAAGTTAAATAGATGATAAAAAAAGATAAAATTCGTAGTCACGATAACTGTAGCAATATCCCTAAATACAATTTAATACAAACGGTCAGTACATTTTCGCGAAATCAAAGCAAAATTAAAATTAAGAAACCGAATAATGATTTTTGATAACATATCAAACGGCAATTAAAAATATACTAAATGGCTGTTAATGAAAAATGTGATAAAAATTCAATAGATTATATGCGAATTTATTACAATTCGGTTAACAAATTAAAATTTATGTAATAAGGGGCCGGCGATGAAGTAGTGGTCAGAGTCTCTAGCTTTGGAGCTTTCACAAGTGCATCCTACCCAAAGAAGTTGCCAGGGCGGAGCCCCCGCGCCGAAGCGACCACAAAAATATGTAATTTACTAAAATTCGTAATTTTATTATTATTTCGTCATAAATTCCTATTTTTGAATCATATCTAAAATGGTAATATCGTACGATTTTTTAGTTACAAAGAGTTGCAAGTTTTTGTACCTAATCATAGTTCTAGATTCACATGGAAAAACTATAAATGATTAGGCGATTTCTTTGATAGCTTTGAATATTCCACGTTATTTTTCCTAGAATGACTTGGACAAACTTAAAGTAATTTCATCAGCATGCTACAAAACCGATAAATTTTTGGTGTAGTTTTACTTTTGGGTAAGTGCAACGTTAAATTTCTTGCATCATCATTTTTCGAGGCCTGAAATTCCGTAATAAAAAATTTATGTGTAAGTAACTAAAACTACAACGAAGTTTCGAGGAAAGTCCGAGGAACACCATACCATATGATATTCGATGTAGGTGAAACCACAACAGACGATCTGTCGTCATCCCACTTGATAAGATTAGGCTAACCAAGAGGGATCTTACAATACATTTTGCAATCGGTTTTCCATAAAAACGGAACAGCTAAAATAACTCGAAAAACCGCAATGACTGATTAACGTAATGAATCAGGTTACGAATTATTATGACCTATGGAAATGCCAATGTTCTACAACCTTCCGTGAACACAGAACAGGTTCACTATTCATTTCTCACCATTCACTAAATCGTTGATGATTATTAAAAACTTGCGTAATGCGATTTGCTTCCGAATCAATTTACTTGAAGGTGTTCAATTTAAAGGTAAAAATAAATCTTGTTTTTTTAATTGCCTTCTATGCATTTATTAATAATTAGTTAAAAATTAAATAAATCTTTATAATTGAAAAAATAAATGTTAAATCCTTGAAACGAAAGAGAGCCTTAGTCAAATCTTCCTTATTTAAATGGAAATCTTGTTAAGGCTATAAATAGCTGACAACTTTGAATTTACTATTCTTTAATTGTGTGGAAAGTCTTAATTATAGTTTTCCGATACACATAATAGGAATGAATAACTATGGAAAGTTTGAAAACGTTATCTATTGTAATAGTAAGTGGAAGAAATTCACACAACAACATTATTCATTCTTTAAATTTCCTCAAGTACTTAAACAGGCTGTGATAACCGCCCAAGTTTAATTTTAAAAGGTTGTGGGCTTTCCACATTTCTTAGGAATATTCTTAAAACTGTTTTTGTTTTATCATTCACATTGTTATAATGCTAAAAATGGTAGGCGCTGCGATTACTTGAAAATGTTGACATTAGTGCCTTATTACTCAGAAAGAAGTTGACAGATCAGGGTCAAATTTTTTATCGTAATAAGCCTATAAACACACAATGTTACTGTGACCAAATTTTTCTATAAGTAAAAAATATTGCTCAAAAACATGCCACAAGGTTGTTTCTTTTAAGTTTTGTAAGCTCATAGAGCTAGACATTAGCTACAAATTGGTTCGTGTCCCAGCCCGCTACATTTTTTGTGACGCCTTCTATAAATTTTTGATAATTTGCGTTTTAACGCCTATTTATGCAAAAACGAGTTATCAGATCAGGATGAATTTCGATAATAAAAAAGCCCTAAGGGTACACAGTATGACAAGCTACAAGAATTTGTGGAACAACTAAAACTATAAAGCGAAAAAAATATTTCAATTATGGTTTTTTGCTCAAAATCTGTCCAAACGATTTTTTTTTAATTTCTCTGTGGCGCCTTCTATAAATTTTTTAAAACGTAAAATCCATGCATCTTTGTTTGATAAATGAGGGATGATAATAAATTTCTGTTTACGCTAAATTGCTCACGAGTGATTGTAGAGTACGAATCACAATTTGGGAGACGAATTTGATATTTCGTTTATGGTGTCCAGTTAAGACTTAAATACTCTTAAAAACATGGTATCTAAAGGGCAACCAAGTCCAGGCGAAGTGCTTTGTTCATTTTTCTTCGCGGCAACATCAATGCTCTATTGACAACCCTAATAATGGCAGAGGTTATTAAATTGGTCCCATTCAACGTGCAGCAAAAGCCGCGGGTACTGCTAGTAAATATAATAAGTGTCCTAAACAGCAGTTTTTGAATGATTACTAAATTAGGAGCCAGTTTTACCTTTTACAATTGCGTAAAAATGGCACCTAGTTGTAACTGTTGATATACTGTCGCTATTATGAAAACTACATTCATTTGTAATTGCAACACTATTCGTAGAATGTTTGTTGAAAAATGCGAAAGGCCTACCCATATATTTAATTCATCATTTTGAATTTTCTAATTAAAAATTGAACTGATGCGGCGCTTTTCTTACCAATTTTATATTTTCATGATATTTCAGAAGTAATATAACTAGTGATCCTCAAAGTTCGATAAACTTAAGTTGATTGTTACCGAGTGCTAGTTAAGACAATAATGTTTTAAATTAACTAACACGACTGAACTATCACCCCAAATGAGTCGAGCACCTTCAAATAGAATGTGTATGGTATAGTCTATAGTTTATGTTAACGAACACGTCTGTAACAAACGCTTGCTTTTACTGAAAAATTGATTCGCGACAGTTTATTTGTCTGCGCGTGTATGTGTATAAAAACAAATCAGGCTCAAATCATTAGCAATATCAATGGGATGAAACCGCGGAAAACTGATATTGGTGCGTCCGAAATACAGAGGGTGAACACCAAAAAAGAAGTTCAAAATCCGTATTCTACGGTTTCCAAATAGTCAATATACCAGTAAGACACCTTTTTCGTCACCTCTGCCTTTTCGGTAATTCTATAATTTTGGTAATTCGGCTTCACACTTGCATGCAAGTGTTAAACGTCCAGCGGAATAGCGTTTGGTAATGTAAACAACCTTGTAAGGTTTGTTGATTACGTAATTGCCTTAACAGAACAATATTTTCAAAATAAGTGTTTCGCAAGTGCTTTATGAAAAGGGATAATCGGTAAAATAGAAACAAAAAAAAAGATATAAAGTAAAAAGAATGGAAAAAATATATTTATAAGAGGGGAAAACGGTGTTGAGGATAAATGAGAGTACAGCGTTTGCAAAGAAGGTCTTCGGGGCATGGCGTCGGTCGTGGCGTTAGTGCGACAGCTAGTATACTACGTGTCTTAGAAAAAGTTTGTATGTTTATGTATTGTTTTATTTTGATAGTATGTAAACCAGAAAATTTGTTTAGTTATTTTCATATACCGCATAAAGATATACAGAACGGCATCTCCTAAAGTTAACAGTACAGCTCTTAGACAGTTTGAGATGAAACGATATAACTTGGCAGGCTTTTCTTATAATAATTAGAAGCATTAAGTGTATGGAGTTCAACAAAAAAATACCATTGGCGAATGGTTTACCTGAAAGCATTTAGACTTTAACAAAATAAAATATTTTAGCGTTCAATTTAAAACAAAATCTTTTTATTATTTTAGTTATTTGCAAAAGACACCGTCTCCTAATAAAATTGAAAGAGTTTCAGAATTATCACTAGACTACTAATGTTGTTTTTGTTTCTTCTTCTTCTTCTTTGTCTTCTTCTTCTTCTTCTGTTTTTTCCTGTTCTTTCCGCTCTTCTTCTGCTACTTCGGCCTGCTGGAGATAGGCATCTCCATGTTCGCTCATTCACCCTCTTACTGCTGCTTCTGTTATATCATCTTTTCATCTCATTAACGGTCTTCCGCTGGTTTTTTCGATTGTCTATCTATTGTCTTCCAATCCTGCTAGGTGATCTGCCAAAAGACATTTTGATTCTGTCGCCTTTTTTATTACCCTAATACTTTTGTGCGCTCTGTTTTCTCGTCATTTGTTTTATGGCTTTTTAAAGCAATTCCTAGCATCGCACGTTCCATTATTTCCATTCCTTTTTAGCCTTTAACTTATGCGCAGTTCTTGCTGTTAGTTAGTGTCCATGTTCCAGTGGTAGGATGCATGATCAAACACTCTTTTTCGGCTTGATTGGGATATTAGTTTTAAAGATGTAATTAGGTTTTACGAAACTATTGATTCGTCATTATTTAATTTAAGTTGTAACTGCAAAAAAAACCAATAAGTATCGCAAAATTGAAGCAAACGACAAAAAAGCGCCAAAGCCTAGCTTTAGATAGTCTTTGAATAACCATTTAACCTTCATATAACCTTTATAAAACTTTGTGCAACTTCAAGTTTTTTAGGAATTAATTTTCCTGATTTTTCTAGAAAATTCAGAATTTCACAATTTAGTAGTTTTGTAAAACACCAAAACAACTAATTTTGTTGTTTCGTTTCCAGTTAAGTAAGAAAAATTTAATTTTAGAGCTTATAAGAAATATTTGAAAATATTGCTGTGGAATATGGATTTTTAAAATTTAATAAATCCAATTTAATTTTAATTTTATAATTCTGAATGCTTGTAAATTTGAAATATTTTTTTAAATAAAATGTCCCGGCTAGCTAGCTCAAACATAAACAAATGCTGTGTGTTTCAATTTAATTATAAAAATATTCATCATTTTAAAAATTATTATTTATAATAAAATAAATGAATATAATTGCCAAATTTGTGTTAATTTCTTTATAAGCATAGGAATTTATTTGTAGCATGAGACTCTTTTTTTTATTAATAAGTAATTTTAAAAAATCTCAGGGATAAAATTAATTTTATAAAATATTTCGTGGCTACCCTTATTTTAGATTGAGTTATTGATAACTTTTCCAGGATGCGAATAAACAATTTTACATAAATACATCAACATTAAAATTGCACGTTCAACAATAAATAACACCAAAATTTTTATTGAATTAAGTCTAAAATATTACTTAGCTTTTGACTAAATTTTCTTCTGAAATTTCTTTATTTCCGTGTGTTTGTATTCCATTACAAACTCTTCTTCGATGCGCACACTCCAGACGTATTTGGACGTTTGATCAGCTTGTACAGCACAATTTTCTTTCTTGATTCACACGTGTAACCAGACAGTTTACTACATGTGCATTTTAAAAAACTACAGTTCACCAATTTTGATTCCCAGGTACGTAATTAGACTCTCAAATTTTTTTATAATTATTCTTTGTAATTGTATTTCGTAGTTAGTAATACTTTTCTTTCAATTTTATTAATGCATTGACTTAATTATCAATTACCATTTTATTAGGTAAAAAGGTTACCATTCTTTAATCTGTTCTTACAGATCGAGTATAAAACCGCGAAGAAAATGATTCACTAAATTCATTAGAATCACCTGTGCCAAAGGATTGATGAAGAATTTAATTCACGAACATTTTCAATAATTGTTTTCACATGTGTCAAACTTGGATGGCTTGATGTAACACTCCGCACTTCCAGTCCGGAAATTGTAGAACTATTTTTAATGGCGTACTAGTGATCAGCTTTTATTACGATATTTTAATTTATTAATAACTTTATATTTATTCGACGAATTTCAACAATTTTTCTTTAATCAAGGAAACACATTAATAATTTTACTTTGATACACTTTTTAATGACTTCAATTAACAATTTTACCACTAATTATTTATTTTATAGGGACCGATTAAAGACGCGTCCCCTGTAATTCAATACTTATGCCAAACAGGAAAACGGAAACAATCACAATTACTTTTTTTACCTAAAAAAGGCCTCGAAGCAAAACAATTTTTTAGCCTCGTACATTTACAATAATTCTGGGAATTCTGAAAAATCGACCTTAAGAATACAGTACATAAAGATCAATGTGTTTGTTAACAAGGTACACTCACCTATGAAAATTTACCCTTAATATTATAATTCAATTAAAATTTTTCATTATAAATAAAGCATGAAAAAAATCTAAATACCAGATAATTAGATTTTACAATTTTCAATCAATTAAAAAAAATTTTATAAACTTTGTTACCTTAACAATTTACAATATAAACCCCTGTTTTATAATTTATTCGTAGAGGTCATTGAACTCTCCGACTTTCCTGACTGTCCATAAAAACTGTCTAGCCCCATTTCTTTCAACCTTGACCTAATTTTAAATTGCGTATGAAATTATTTCATTTTAACAGGTTATTATACCGGCACTTACAAAAGTTGAAGTACAGGGTGTTTTTCAAATACAATAATAATTATGTTGTTTTACAATACAAACAATCTTAACACATTAAGCCTACTAAATTAACATTACAATTAAATTAAATATACAGTTTTTGTCAGAATAAATTACGCAAGTATGTCCTTTTCACACATTACCTTACACAAACATTTTTAATCGAAGAAAACATTAAATTAATCTTAAATTATACACAGTTTGTGTCAAAATAAATTGCACCAGTATGTTATTACCATACTTTACCTAACATAAATGTTTTCAATTGCATAAACACCTTAAATTTAGCCTTTAATGTGATCTTGTCACTTAATTATACTAACAATTATTATTTTATTTTCGAATTTGCATTCTGGAAAATATAATGCTAAAATTATAAGCATTTAAAATTGACAAAAACAAAGCCACCACACTCATCTCGTTACCAGCATCCAAGATAATGACCAAATAAGGATCTACATGACATCGAAGAGTACTTCTAACTATACAAAATCCATATCCTTTTATAATTATTTATAAATAGTTTTAAATTTTAGTTTTAAGTATTAAAATAATTATTAGGCATTAAAATACACAGCATAAATCCCCCTTAAATTTTTCAAAATTTGAACACCAATATATTTTTGATTACTTTAGATATTAACATAAATTTTTAATAGTAGCACCAACGCAACGTGAACATTGTGGAAATTCTTAATAAAAATCTAGAAAAAATATGTATACGTGAATTGTGCTGAAATGTATTTACAGTTCCTAACCTCTATACACAGCATCGCTCTATCCATCCAGTTTTAATGTAATTTTGTATTCTAATGAGTATACACCCTTAAAAGCGACACACAATGTGCATTATTTCGTTCGGCAAAGGCATTAAATTTCAGTAGCACAAGGGGACTAACTTCCTGGTAATCGAAATTTACGCGTGCCTATATCCGTTCGTTTACATTAACAACGGGCTAGTTGTATGTGTGGTTGCTGTTTTAATGTAATTAGCTGAAAGAGGCCGGAAGAAGGAAGTTACATATTTCAGGAAAAAATATTTTTTACAATATGACACTCCCGTGGCCGTGATTAGTAAATTCTCAATGAATTGCTAATAAGAGTTGCCTTATTTTATTAAAACTTTAATGAACAAACAATAACCAAGGACAGGAATTATTAGTAAAGAAATAATAAAGCATTGTTTTTAATTTAACGCATTGTTTTGAAAAAATTACCGAAGTTGTTTTTAACAATACATATGAACTTATTAAATACAATAATAAAAAAACACTTAAAATTTTCAAGGGCACTTGATTAAGTGTTTATAAAAATATTAAATACACTTATATTTACGTTGTTTGGAGTTGTACAATTTAATAAATTACAAAAAAATTATTACAAAACCGAGGTGTTCATTTTCCTAATATCGAAATCGCCAAACAGCTTTCGGTGTGACATAAGAAGCCATAACTTTGAAAGCAGAAACAATAAAGCTGTAAAACGAGTCATTTTAAAACTGTTTATAGAACTTTAAAATCACATGAATATAAATGTGACTTTCGACATCAGAAACGTCGAAAACTTTGCATCTATAAAATACTTTGCCTAATTTGATTTGGCCTCTAAGGTCTACCCATTCAAAGCGTTCAGAACCCCTAATATTTAGGGAAACCTGAGAACCTCCCGTGGGATTACGTAAAGTTGGTTGCTATTTATATAGTTCAATAGATTTCCTAATTAAATAAATTAATTCAATCATGATACTCGACTATTTGCGAAAATTACAACGTACCAACACAACCACAGTTCCCAAAGAAATTGTACTCAATTTTTAGTTCCCTTTCTTTCAGTATGGGTTTTGTGACCGTGAAATGATCGAGTCTGAGATTTTAGGGTTATGGGTTTTTGGTACAAAGTCTCTCTCCCTCCTCTTTTTCTCCCATCCCCTGTCCACTGTCTCAACATTATCTTTCTATGCTCCTTTATAATAATCTAACAACCCCCTTACCATTTCTTTGCCCGTACCTTTCGGACTCATGTCTTTTTCTACCCCCCCCCCCCCATAATTTCTTCTCCAAGTATCTCATTCTTCACTGGTTGCAGTATTGTTGAGTTTGTGACCACTACAGCGAGAACAAAAAACACGTCGCTGATACTTTTCCATACTTTTTACGTTTTAAATATTCTCGGGCCAATAAATGACCGAACAACATAGTTTTCATAAAAATATATAGTGTACTAGCATGTGTACGTATTTTAAAGGCATTTACTCAACAAATCGCAGTGGTCTAGATGCGTAATCTTCTGTTCGATTCTGATCACCGGCGTTATATTTTTTAAATGACTTTCGTCGAATAATTAATTGTTTTATTGTGTACATGGTGGCCTGCTATTGTTTATACCCATTCAGATGTTTTTAGCGATAATTGTGCCGCAGCAAGTATAGACCTGTCTTCAGGTCGAACCAACGCATCGAACGGTCAAAAGCAAACCCATGCCCGCAGTCTTCTTTAAAAGTCCTACTTTTGGAATAACTTCAGGTCCCATGCAAACTAGCCCCACCCTCTCTTTTGAGAGCCCTGTTTTTGAATTGAGCGAAATCTTTCATTCCGGATCAAACCAGCACAGACAACTCGTTCAAGCGCCCCGCAGTAGCTTTATAGAACCAGCAGGGCGTGCCAGGCGCCTCTCCACGCTAAAAAACGCATCTTGAACGTCGGTGCCAAGCATCGTAAATTCAGCTGAAGAAGAAAAACTCGCATCAGAACCAACCAACCCCCTGCTTGACCTCTACAAGAACCCAGGTCTTTTCGAACTCCTTCTCGATTCGTGGGAGTATTAGGGATTCGTAGTCCGGTAGTTCCTGTGGGAAATCCTTGATGTTCACTCGGTTCCCGGAGCAGTTACTGCGTACACATTCACGCATTACTGAAAGTGCCAGTAATGATCCCGTTGGAGATCGAGTGATTGACGTTTTTGGTGAATTAATTGCTTTAATTGTTAATTTTGTTCTTTATTCTGTGTTTTAAAAATTAGTTCTTTATTCTTTGAAATAGTTTGTTTATGTAAAAGTTTTTCTTTGTTCACGTATTAATTGTGTCTTCAATGTTATAATTTATTATATAAAGTTTATTTAAATATAATACTTTCAAAATGATTACAATCATAATTGCCTTTCATTATAGCTCTCACTGATGCGATATTGTAATCCAAGGAACCTCTGACATTTACCGCGGACCAAGAACCTTTAAAAAAATTACTAAATTTTGTCTTCTTGTTTCAGTTGCTTTAATAAAAAGCGCTGAAAGAGCTTGAAAAACTACCACCGCAGACCAAAAAATTTAGAGAAGCCTACTGGTACTCAAAGAACCTCGGACGACGATGAAGAAGTGGATCATGAGGATGTTGCTGATGCATTGGTGAAATAGGTTCCTTGTGTGTATTTGTATTTATTTATACCTAAGATTATATCCCATAATAAAGAGCAATTAATGGGCTACATGTTTTAAAACTCCAAGTCGGAAGCTCTTTTAATTATCAACCTAAAATTTGAGAGTGCTATCGACAAAATATCCTTTATTCTTTCTTCGGCCTGCGTAAACTGCATACTGACGCTGACATACCGAAGCTTGCCGGGAAAGATGGCCGCACTTGTGTATTCGTTACATTACTTTCATTATGGTGCCCGATCCCACGATCGCATGATGCACCCACCGGCAAAGAAGTTTCACGTCAAAATTAAAGTAATCGATTAATTATTTAATTTGATTTTTTTTACTTAAATTATTTTTTTTAAATTAACAAATGTTTCTGAGGTTTTTAATTAAAATTAATTATTTACAATTTATGGTTAATTATATTTTAAATTTTAAATTAAAAGTACTATCAATTAAAGGCCTTGCCGTTTTCCTCTGCTTTTCTTCGTCGGATTTGTTTTCGGCTTTTTTCTGTCGGCTTTTTTCCGCCAAGTTTTTTCCCTGCTGTTTTTCAGAGCTTAGATTCCTTTTATATGTATTCGAAGAAAACTTGTTAAAAAAACTGCTTTAATGGAAATTATTTAAGGTTGTCATCCCCATTTGACTATAGTACTTTGCATTGAAAATATTAAATAATTAAGTTAGGTATTATTAATTCAACAAGCTGGTCCAAACATAAGGGTTGAATTATTAATCTAGAATCTTAAAGGTTTCACATTAAAATGATTTTCAAATAAACCCCCATACGAGCAACTATCTTTTGGCCAAATTTCTTTACGCAGCACGAACACTCCTTCTTGGTGGATCTTTGAATTTTACAGATCTTCAGGAGTCATGAACAAGGTTTGATTGGGGAACGCGTTGGTGATTATGACTATCTAAAGATGTCTCGATAGCCAAAGCCAAAGTATATTTCTACTAGGAAATACGAGCTTACTTTTAATCTTTGCCAAAAAGGAACTTGGTGGCATCGTTTTCAGGAGGTCTTACTAATCCTAAGTTAGTTGCACAGTCACAATAATTTAAAGGTAAATCTGTTCTACCTATGCTTACGGCGTAATGCTATTAAACTTCGTAGATTTTAAACAAATCCCTGTTTATCCTATTATGTTGTCTGTGCCAATGACTTGTAAATAACAAAGCCATAAAGTTGTAATACGTGATCTGTGACATGGCTTTAAATTTGAATTGAGATCATATCAGATAAGTAGATGGTTGCACATTTCCTACTCTTAAATCCTTTCCCTAATATCATGCATATATTATTATGTATATTTTTTTATTTCGAGGTTTAACTCCCAAATAAAAATGTTAATTAATGATAATGATGATTACTATTAGTTCCAAATGAACATTTTATAACTGTCGCCATGAAGATGAAAGTTTTTTGCAATTTGCATAACGATAGATATTAAATTGTCGATGTGATGTCTGCACGTTATCTATAAAATTCTAAAAAATAGTAAATAAATTACATAATGTACCTATATTTGTATTCGAACTTTGAACTATCGCAAATCGCGATTGGAAGCCCTACATCGTCACGGTTTAAAGTTCGGATCTTGGTAGAAAATTCGAGACCGATTGTGTAATCCGTAAAAAACACAACTTTGTGTAAAATTAGAATGCAAACGTTATTGGTGTTAATTGTGCATTTTATCGAAACTATTTTTTACCTGATGAAGGACCAGAGGATTCAAAACGGAATAAAATGGTGTTATTGGATAACTTGTGTTTGAGTTTCCAAAATAGGCCTATTAGTTATTGATAAGCGTTTCTTCTAATGTAGTTTACATGGTGTCAAAGTCATAATGATTTTATTTTCAGAAAATAATATAAAATATGTGCATCCACGACTGCAGTGTTGATACAATCATTCATAAATTGCAACTTTGGAGTTTTCTTTTATAGATTCCCATACAACAAATTTATTTAGCATCCAATATCTTCAGTAAATGGTCGAGATTAGGATTGCACAACGTACTATGCATTTTCGTGTACCCACAGTACCATTTGCATGCATAACAGTTTTGCATTGATTAACTTCCTTTACAAAAGGCGAATGGTATACGCGAAACTCCGTAAATTACTACCGACATTAAGCAATTTCAGGGCCATTCCTAGCACGTAGTAGTACGAGATGTCGTAGGTAATGATCTGCTAGGGCATTGCGCAAGAAAGCATTTAATCAGCCGGGTCAATAAATTTTTATAGTACATAAACGCAACATGTAATCGGCGAAATTGCAGTTCCGATTTCCTTAACTGCAGTATGATGCAATCAGTTTGAAATTTTATATCACCTTGTTTTATCGATCTTAAACATTTTCATCGCTATTTATAGTTTCTACCTTTACACAACTCCTTCAAAGTTCAATTGCCAATTAATTATAACTGAATAGACTAAAAACTGTCTGAACAACAGATTACTACTTGAACCCACCAATTTTTCCATGCTGTTACATTAATTGGAATTTCTAACTAAATTAAACACAAAGAAACCACAAAATGATGAGCTAATTTTTACATCCTCTTATTTCTATGTGCTTAGCACATTCGTTAGGGTTAGGTGCAGTGGAAAGTTCCCCTGAAGTCATATTCTGAGGAATCTGCTTTAAACACATGTACGCTTTTAATTTGCCGATTTATATTATATTGTTTCTGACATGCCTGTAATTATTGTCTTATAAAGAACTATAACTAGATTTGTTAATTCAAATGTGATCTTTATACAGCAAACTAAGTGATGTTTAAATTAGGAATTTACCGAACAGTGATTTTTGAGGACTGGTCGATTGTCAAATTTTCACGGCTTAATAACAAACTAGCGGAACTCATGGGCTACGCCCCACGGCGTTTTTGTAAATGGTGATCCAGTACCCGAGGGTGATAAAATAATTGTTAAAATCTAGGATAAGGCCCGCGCACTTTCTGGACACCGCGCCATTCTTCCTTTTTATTTATTGCAAGTTCCTATTTTTTTCCGTTTTTGCCGCAATTATTTATATAATAATACATATTAATATATATTTAGATCCCAAAGTATTTTAATTTTTATATTTATAAATATATACATCGAGGTTAATACTTAATACACTTAATAATTAATGTTATGACGTTATTCTTATTCTTATCCCGCCTTGATTCTTGGCTGCTTCCGGGGCAGTAGGGAGGGGGGTAACAGCCCTCCCCTGGAATAAGTAAAATCTGTACTGAATTAGAAATTTTAAAAATTTAAAATTCTGTTTTCAGTGGAATTATGTGTAACATGAGAATTCCTAAGTTTGGAATAGAAAAGAAATAATAATAATTATTATTATTTAATTAATTAATTAATAATAAATATTTATATTGTTATTTATATCGACGTTCTGCTCAAATAGGCGACTATTGAGTTTGTCCTCTTTTTTTGAGAAAATCTGGCGGCCTTATTGGCTGCTTGCAAAAGCTATATGCTTTCGTGATAGTGATCATTATTGCGGCGGCGGGGCTGTATTATATCAACCAGGAGGGTCCCGCTGCCATCGTGCAGCTTTGGTTCCCGTAAACTGTAAGGTCTGACCTGTATTACTACAATCGCATTTCGCAGAAGACAATGTTTGGATTATTAAGTTCCATGCCGCGCGAGAAGCCTAAGAAATAGCTTACGTGCTTACGTGTTACACAACTTTGTGCAATTTAGGGCAGCAGAAGCTTGTTAAAATTTAATAAAAGTCATCTAACTATGAAAAGAGTTATTTTAAAGTACTATTACTGTTATTTTGTTTATTCTTCGTTGTCATTGTTATCACATTTATGTATGTATTAATAGTAGAAAGCAATACTGTACGCAAAATGAAATGCTGTGGAACAGCTGAGCTGTCCGCCTGAAGAAAGGTCGGCCGCACACGGAGGCAGCCGATAGCCCAGTCAAGCCGAAGATCAGCCCTTAACATACAATGTGTGTAAAAAGTGAGGATTAAATTAGATGAAAGTGCAGTTAAATTCGTTTCGCAAAATCGCTCGGACGTGTCAAGCGATTTAAAAAAATATGCACTTTTTAATGCAACTTGCTCGATTTTTCGGCCATATTTAAAGAAGTTATGACATCATCGACAGCCGATCCTACCTCACATGACTTTCGCACCTCCTCGGCATGCAGCTGGAATGTGTGGAAACCACAAGTTCGTACTGGCACAGATCGATAAGCGAGTGTGTTCGGGTGTACTGCTTTTTTACTGCATAAGTAGTTGTGGGATCGAATCTCGGTTGGGACCAAAGTTTTTTTAAATTTATAGTTTTTTTTAACTGTTGTTGTGTTTTGCTGTTTACGCGAGGTTATTTGTTAAGAGCAGTTATATTTTTAAAGAAAAAATACGAAGACAAATTTGCATTCACTCACTGATTGACGGCATACTAACACGCAAGTCTGGTAATAAATTAAAAAAAAAAGATTTGTCGTTTTCTATTGAATGCAATTTATTAGCAATGACGATACAGTTCACAATACAGTGTTCGTCTTAGTGCACACCCAAATGATTTAGTAGTGAACCTAATGAACCGACCTATTAATAACAGGAGGTTACAAAGACAAGTGCCAAACGATCTCCCCACTAGACTTTGAATGTTAATAATTAAGTTTAGTTTTAAGATCTAGTTTGTAAGTTTTATCCAAAAATCAAAAAAGGATTAAAACCCCTAGTGTTACAGGAGTATGCTACTGAGCATACTCCTACAAGCCAATCTTATCACAACATTTGCTAAAAGTACTTTTGTATAGATTGCAAATAAAAATGGATATTAGAAAAAAAAAATTAGCAATGAAAAATTCGGCTTTAACAATGCAAATCTCGATGTAAATATCACACTCGCGAGCCAATATTAGACGATATTGCGCAATTCAGGATCGGCTGTATGTCCAAGCGTCTAGACGCTAGTGTAGTTACGTGCCTGATGGCCCTGATGTGAATTCTATAAACCCAACTACAAGATAGCCGTGCTATCAAAACGTACTGGCACTTTGTTGAGCAATTATAATCGTCACTTATTGTGCAATAACTAAATATGACGATACATAATTATTAATCTAAAAAGCAACTAATCATACACCAAGCAACATACGATGTTCGCGCCCCCCGTTTAAATCAATATGTAGACGCTAGGCCCCCACGCGGAGTTACATAAAAATATTTTGTTTGTTATTTAAATCTACGCTACATAAAAAAGTAGTTATTTGCGTAGAAATATGTTTTGTCCAATTTAATTTCCTTAATTATTTTAGGTAATTACATTTTTTTATTTTTTTGTCTTTTAATAAATCGGTTCCCTGTAACGCTAGTGGTTACTGAGGTGACTTAAATTTTGCAAGGACCTCTCCAATCTACGCAAAACAATTGCTAAAAAAAATTCCGGAAAGAAAATTCCGGTACCCCCAACCTCAAAAAAGGAGAGCCTGCATAGGAAACAGTCCCGTAAAAAAATCTCTGAAAAAGAAAAGCCTTTGTAAGAAATTACGGAAAAAAAATTCCATAAAAATTATCAGACAAAATTCCTTGAGAAAAAAGTCAAAAAGAAAAAATGCACATCTATGTTTGTGACTGCTTTAACAAACGATTTTCAAAATGGTTTTTTAATTAATACATTCGTAATAATAACAGATCTGGTTAGACATTTACAATATCCAAATAAAATTCGCCTTTGTTCATGGCGCTTTTGATAAGGGGTTTTTTAAGTAGGGAGAGATATTTTCAGAAGTTTTTTCCAGAAAATGTTTTCTCAGGGTCTGTTTTCTCCGGGGAATGATATTTCCAAGACTGTTTTTTTAGAGAATGTTTTTACTGTAGTTTTTTCCGGGTGATTTTTTCCGGGTGTGTTTTGTCGAGCCAGTTTTTCCGGGCGATTTGTTTCGGAATCTTTTTTGGAATTTTTTCAAGAACTTTTTCACCGTAATCGGAATAAGCTAAAGCATAGTTAGGCGCCACTGGAGATATTTTTTGACCATTATTATGCTGCTTTGCTTGGCAGTTGGCCACACAAATAATTAGGTTAATAACACTACAACCATAAGTGACATTTGGTGGCAAATACAATTACCTTCCTTTAATTAGCATTGTTACATATATTATATTGTATTGTATATTTGAAAAAAAATGAACACTAAAAATATTAAAGTAGTGTTGTTTTACTGTCTGAAACAAAACTGAACTTGCAATTCTCGTTTAATCTTGAATCATTCATGTTGAGACTTATCGCAGCCTAATACGTGATCTTCTCTTACGTTGATAACGGCTTTCGCAATATTTTGAAAGCTTTAAAATGTAGAAGCGTATTACTATAGTAACACATTACTTCGACCAATATAAGTTAGCCAGTTGTAGTTTCATAACAATTTTCTGCACTTCAGCATAATTTTATGAGTCTTATAAGCACATATTTTTTGAAAATAAAGGCTTATAATAAGCTTGATAATTCAGAAAAAAAAGCATGAAAAATAACAAAATAAGCAAAAAAATCCAAAATTTTTTATTTGTTTTGCATAAGAATAAAGTATTGTTACAAACATTTTAATAGAAAACAAAAACTAGAAAATGTAATAAACAACAAATCTAAGTATGCTTTGATAGAAATTTCCTTTACGTTCTATGTTTTTACTAAAATTTAACTGAACATACTATGGAAAAACAACAGAAATTTTTTAAATCACCTTTTTTTCTAAATTGACATCAGTTGAATTTTACATCTACTCTGGATGAGTATTAAGCAAACGAGCTGTTAGAGAACAAGACATTGAAGGAGATAATCATCCATTGATGTTAGTCCTATATCTGTATATTACAGTTTACTATGGTATGTATTTTAATTGTGAAGAGTATGATTTATTGCAACAATAAGTCGGTTGGTCAAATTCTCTGTAGTCTCCTTGGAAACCTGCACCTGAACAGAAAACATCCTTTAGAATGAGAAAAGACGTAGAACTTTCGACAGTAATCCATCGACATCAATTTAGATTCCGCGAAAATCATTCAACTATCCACCAATCAAATAGAATCGTAAATACTATTGCTAAAAGCCTGGAAGAGAAGAAATACTGCGTGGCAGCGTTCTTCGATGTATCACAAGCTTTTGATAAAGTATGGTATGCAGGACTGCTGTACAAGCTAAAACAATTACTCCCAAGCCCATATTACTTAATCCTACGATCTTACCTATCCGACCGCTACTATTCAGTGAAATACATGAACACACTTTCCGAGTATTATTCCATCAACTCCGGTGTCCCGCAAGGCAGTGTATTGGGGCCGATCCTCTACCTCCTGTTTACGTCTGAAATACCAGAGACAGACAACACCCTAATTGCCACCTTCTCTGACGACACTGCCATCTTATCTGTTCATGAAGATCCAAACTTAGCCAGTGAACGCCTCCAAGGACACTTAAACCTTGTCAACTAATGGTTAAATCAATGGCGAATAAAGATCAACAAAACCAACTCTACGCAAGTTACATTAACCACGAAATTCACCACATGGCGCCAGTCAATATCAATGGTGCCCCCATTCCTGTGAAGAATGAAGTGAAATACTTGGGACTTCACCTAGACCAGAAATTAACATGGAAAAAACACATACAAGCAAAAAGACAGCAATTAAACATTAAATTTAGGCAGATGTATTGGCTGCTCGGTAGAAGATCATCATTATCAACTGACAACAAACCAATATGGACATACGGCCTTCAGCTGTGGGGATGTGCCAAGAAATCCAATATCAGTATTATCCAGAGGTTTCGATCCAAGATCATACTCTCAATAATCGATGCACCCTGGTATGTTACTAACGAGACCATCCACGAAGACCTGTGAGGACCTTTCGTGCAAGACGAGATCCACCGATTTGCTGCCAACTATCACGCAAAAACTCACGGACACCCGAATGAGCTAGTGGGCCACCTCTCAAACGAAATCAGCTTTTAAAAATATAAAATATTATAAAAGCGTAACTTACGGTTTTCCTGCAGCTTCTGCAAAATATTCTGTGAATTCCATCACAACACAATGGAATGCTCCGGATTACTAGCGTTAACAAAAAACAAAACAATGTTTTTGGCCGTTTTACAAATCAGGCGATAGACTATTGTGTGTGGGTTTCGATAGAACACAGAACTTGGTGTTTCCCCAAAATAGTAAATAAATTAATGTTTTAACATTAGATTTTTCAAACTGAAACTTGCAAATGTTAAATTCTTTAGAAAAAAAAAGCAGCAACTAGCTGTATAGAAGCTTAAATAAGCGCATATATGCGGTTTAAGGAGCAAAATAAGCAGCAAAATAAGCAAAATAGAGAAAATAAGCAAAATAATCAAAATAAAAGTGGTGTCAAATCATTACATTTTTCATGAATCGTCGAAATACAAAAGGATTTTCATTTCCTTACAATAATAGTGCATCAGCAAAATGCTTGAAATCCGCGCTCTACTTATAAGTTTTGTAAAATTTGTTTGTTTATAGGTGTTGGCGCTAAAAGCGCTTAAGGATGTCTCGTTTACATTGCCCTAAGGTCGCCTTAAGAAAGAATTTGTCAGTATGTACAGTTTTAAATTTAGACTTGTTCGGTTTATCATACAAAAATTTTAATTTAATTTTTACCCCAACCATGCAGCGACGTTTTTTTACTTGTCACCATAAAATTAATTACTGGTTGTCATGTGTTAAATGAACTTAAAGAGTCTAACATATGCGCCATAAATTTACAGATTATACAGCAGCTAAACTTCTTGTTGGCTTCGAAAATAGCAAACGGAGAACACATCGAGTTTTACATTTTTGCTTCCAAGCGGAAAATCCTTAATTACTAGAGTAAAACATAAATAATATATAATGTGCAATTTATAGAATAAAACTTTAAACTTTTTAATGCGTTTGATAAAACCATTACGAATATTCATTATGATGTTTGAAATAAATTTTCATCATCGTAATGAACGTAAACGTAACATTTTCACGGCTTAATCAGTGTGTTATTTATATATGTTTAATACAGATTGTTAATAACTTAGTCTCTAAAAAGTCGTAACAGTTTGATATTTATTAATTTATTATATATGGCAGACTCATTGTCTCCATTGCATTACCTAAGTTCGAATCTGATTCAGAGGTTTTTTTTATCATTAATAACCGAGATAAAAGGTGTGAAGTAATATAAAAACAATTTTGGCGTGACAATATCTATGTACAAAGTCTGGCTAATAAATTATTTAAGTGCGGAAATTATTATACCGAGAAAACAGATCCACGCAATTATGTGTTAATGAATGCATGTCACAACCAGATCTAAAATTTTTATTTATGTTTTTATCTCTGTATTGTAATAGTTAATAGATGTTAGGAACAAGAGTTAAAATTTGATCTCATTAAATTGTGCTGATGAAAAAATGTGAATTTTTACATTATGCAAATACAATTAAAACTTATAATCATAAATTAGAGATAAGTACTAGTTATCTTCAATTTGATTGCATAAGGGCGAATATGTTCCAACTGCCCTCGGGTTTAAAATTGGCAACAAGTTAATTAAAGATGATGAGGGCACTGGCCGTCCGAACAGAAGTTGAACACCTGACAAAATTTAAAAATCGTCCTAGCTCACCGAATGGCCTGAATTTCAAATATTCCTTTCAGTGTTGTTGCCAGCACTTGCTATATTTAGATTTAAATATGCATCTCTTGATATTTGTTTCATGGCACAGTCATAAACACAATTACTTTATTATTTGCAGTTGCAATTACGAAGGCGAAGGGGGGTATGAATATAAAATAAGAAATAATAATAAAAATTTCGAAAACTTGATTTTTTTTATAGAAAATCTCCACTTTTTAATCTCCACATTTCGATTTCATTGTCTAATTTTTTTTTGGGATCTTTTTTTCCTTAATATTGAGGATATAAAGTTGAAATTTCGATATTAAAAAGTAGAAACATCGAGATAAAAATGTCAAAATGTGAATATACCGAAGTGGAAATTTTTAGATTAAAGAAGAAATATCCAGATTTTCAAAATTTCGAGATTATGAAATCAAAATTTTGATATTAAAAAGTAGATACAGCGAAATAAAAAAATCAAAATGTGAAGTAAAAATTTAACTATTTAAAATTAATAGTATATTAATAAAATAAAACACTTGGTAATTGTTTCACAATTTGCAATTTACAATTTCACCACGTCTCCACCACACAATCAATTCAAAATGTGAAGATTTCGATGTAGAATTTTTAAGATTAAAGAAGAAGTATTCAGATTCTCAAAATTTCGAGATTATAAAGACAAAATTGTGATACTAAAAAATAGACATTTCGATATAAAAAAGTAATAATTTGGGGATGAACATGTCGAAATTTAGAAATAAAAAAAGGAAGATGTAAAGTTCGAAATTTCGAGATAAAAATGTCATAATTTAAAGATTAAATAGTCATAATTTCTAAGTGGAAATTTCAAGATTAAAAGAAGACATGTTGAGGTTCTCAAAATAACGAGAACACAAAGTCGAAATTTCGGTATTAAAAAGTAGAAATTTCACGATATGGAAGTTATTATTCTATCAATACGATAAATATCTAGATTCTCACAATTTCGAAAATATTAAGTCGCAATTTCAGTATTAAAAAGTAGAAATTTCACGATAAAGAAGTCATAATTTGGGGATAAAAAAGTCGAAATTTTCAAATAAAGAAGTCAACATTTAGAGATAAAAAATTCGAAATTTCGAGACACAAATGTCATAATTTAAAGATTAAATAGTCGAAATTTTGAGGTAGACATTTCAAAATCAAAAGAAGAAATATCCAGATTCTCACAATTTCGAAAATATTAAGTCGCAATTTCAGTATTAAAAAGTAGAAATTTCACGATAAAGAAGTCATAATTTGGGGATAAAAAAGTCGAAATTTTGAAATAAAGAAGTCAACATTTAGAGATAAAAAATTCGAAATTTCGAGATACAAATGTCATAATTTAAAGATTAAATAGTCGAAATTTTGAGGTAGACATTTCAAAATCAAAAGAAGAAATATCCAGATTCTCACAATTTCGAAAATATTAAGTCGCAATTTCAGTATTAAAAAGTAGAAATTTCACGATAAAGAAGTCATAATTTGGGGATAAAAAAGTCGAAATTTTCAAATAAAGAAGTCAACATTTAGAGATAAAAAATTCGAAATTTCGAGACACAAATGTCATAATTTAAAGATTAAATAGTCGAAATTTTGAGGTAGACATTTCAAAATCAAAAGAAGAAATATCCAGATTCTCACAATTTCGAAAATATTAAGTCGCAATTTCAGTATTAAAAAGTAGAAATTTCACGATAAAGAAGTCATAATTTGGGGATAAAAAAGTCGAAATTTTCAAATAAAGAAGTCAACATTTAGAGATAAAAAATTCGAAATTTCGAGACACAAATGTCATAATTTAAAGATTAAATAGTCGAAATTTTGAGGTAGACATTTCAAAATCAAAAGAAGAAATATCCAGATTCTCACAATTTCGAAAATATTAAGTCGCAATTTCAGTATTAAAAAGTAGAAATTTCACGATAAAGAAGTCATAATTTGGGGATAAAAAAGTCGAAATTTTCAAATAAAGAAGTCAACATTTAGAGATAAAAAATTCGAAATTTCGAGACACAAATGTCATAATTTAAAGATTAAATAGTCGAAATTTTGAGGTAGACATTTCAAAATCAAAAGAAGAAATATCCAGATTCTCACAATTTCGAAAATATTAAGTCGCAATTTCAGTATTAAAAAGTAGAAATTTCACGATAAAGAAGTCATAATTTGGGGATAAAAAAGTCGAAATTTTCAAATAAAGAAGTCAACATTTAGAGATAAAAAATTCGAAATTTCGAGATACAAATGTCATAATTTAAAGATTAAATAGTCGAAATTTTGAGGTAGACATTTCAAAATCAAAAGAAGAAATATCCAGATTCTCACAATTTCGAAAATATTAAGTCGCAATTTCAGTATTAAAAAGTAGAAATTTCACGATAAAGAAGTCATAATTTGGGGATAAAAAAGTCGAAATTTTCAAATAAAGAAGTCAACATTTAGAGATAAAAAATTCGAAATTTCGAGACACAAATGTCATAATTTAAAGATTAAATAGTCGAAATTTTGAGGTAGACATTTCAAAATCAAAAGAAGAAATATCCAGATTCTCACAATTTCGAAAATATTAAGTCGCAATTTCAGTATTAAAAAGTAGAAATTTCACGATAAAGAAGTCATAATTTGGGGATAAAAAAGTCGAAATTTTCAAATAAAGAAGTCAACATTTAGAGATAAAAAATTCGAAATTTCGAGACACAAATGTCATAATTTAAAGATTAAATAGTCGAAATTTTGAGGTAGACATTTCAAAATCAAAAGAAGAAATATCCAGATTCTCACAATTTCGAAAATATTAAGTCGCAATTTCAGTATTAAAAAGTAGAAATTTCACGATAAAGAAGTCATAATTTGGGGATAAAAAAGTCGAAATTTTGAAATAAAGAAGTCAACATTTAGAGATAAAAAATTCGAAATTTCGAGATACAAATGTCATAATTTAAAGATTAAATAGTCGAAATTTTGAGGTAGACATTTCAAAATCAAAAGAAGAAATATCCAGATTCTCACAATTTCGAAAATATTAAGTCGCAATTTCAGTATTAAAAAGTAGAAATTTCACGATAAAGAAGTCATAATTTGGGGATAAAAAAGTCGAAATTTTCAAATAAAGAAGTCAACATTTAGAGATAAAAAATTCGAAATTTCGAGACACAAATGTCATAATTTAAAGATTAAATAGTCGAAATTTTGAGGTAGACATTTCAAAATCAAAAGAAGAAATATCCAGATTCTCACAATTTCGAAAATATTAAGTCGCAATTTCAGTATTAAAAAGTAGAAATTTCACGATAAAGAAGTCATAATTTGGGGATAAAAAAGTCGAAATTTTCAAATAAAGAAGTCAACATTTAGAGATAAAAAATTCGAAATTTCGAGACACAAATGTCATAATTTAAAGATTAAATAGTCGAAATTTTGAGGTAGACATTTCAAAATCAAAAGAAGAAATATCCAGATTCTCACAATTTCGTGAGTATAACGTTGAAATTACGATATTGAGAAGTAGAAAGTTTGGTCTTTAAACCCGAAATTTCCACTATCGAAATCTTGAAATTTTGAGAATCTATTATTTTAATCTTGAAATTTACACTTCGAAATTGCGACTATTTTGCCTCCAAATTTGACACTATTATCTCGAAATTTCGACATTTTATCTCCAAATTTTGACTTTTTAATCTCGAAATTTCGGCTTTATAATCTCGAATTTTGTAATTCTGGATATTTCTTGTTTAATTTTGAAATTTCCACTTCGAAATTATCATTTTATATTTTACAAATTTTGACATTTTTCTCTCGAAATTTCTAGTATTTAATATCGCAACTTCGACTTTATATTCTCGAAATTTGAGATAGATGTTTCTTCTTTTAATCTTGAAATTCGAAATTTCTACTATTTAGTCTTCAAATTTTAACATTTTTGACAAGGGCTGACTTTTTTATTTCAAATTTCTACTTTTTAATATCATAATTTCGACTTTACATTCTTGAAACTTTCTTCTTTTAATCTTGGTATTTCTCTTTGAATTTTTGACAATCCAGAAATTGCTTCCTTTTGATGTCAACATTTCGACGGTTTTATCTTCCAATTTCAACTTCTCTGCCTCGGAACTTTTACTTTTTAATATCGAAATTTCGACTTTATATTCTCGAAGTTTTCAGAATCTGTTTTTTTTCATATTGAATTTTCCACTTAGATATTTTCACCATTTAAACTATAAATTTTGACTTTTTATTTCAAAATTTCTACTTTTTACCTCGAAATTTCGACTGCAATCTTTCTTCAATTCTGACAATCTAGAAATTTTTCTTTTTCTTCTAAAAATTTCGACTATTTAATATCCAAAGTTCGACTTAAGTTAATAGTATCTAGCGTTTGGCAGTTTAATTTCGAAATTTTTACGTTTAAAATTCGAAATTGTTATTTTTCAATCTCGAAATTTCTGCTTTGGTATACAGGGTGCTCAGAATAATTTGCGCAGCATGAAGATCTCGGCAACTATAAGAGATACAAAGACGATTAAATTAGATGAATGTTATCTAATTATGGCAGCAATGTAATGGTTATTCTGTTTTCCCAAAATATCCATGGCTTACTAGATACGAGCAAAAAACTGAAATAGTGGTATTTCTTCAAGGTAAAATATCTCTGTTCACAGTGAAAATAGAAAAAAATCAAGATAGAAAAAAGTGTAGATCTATTGCAGCTGTAATAAGAAAAATAAATTTCAAGACTGTGTTTTGTTTAGTTTTCGAGATATAACACAAACATGTAATTTTTTAAATGGAAACCTTATTTTAATTTAAAAGACTTTTTTTGTCACCATTATATTGCTTCCCTAATTAAGCAAGAGAGCGGCCGTAGCTCAGAGAGCGGCCGTAGCTCAGTGGTAAGCGCGCGGGCTGCCAATGCAGCGGATCCGGGTTCGATCCCCGGCCCGATCGTTCTCCCTCGCAAGGCAACGGGAAATTGGATTTTTCCCCAGGAAAACCTCTCTGGAGGAGAAGTGCATGCACTTCCTGTGGTTCGGAGCCCACGTTAAACTGTAGGTCCCCTATGTCTGTCTGTGCAAAATATCTATCGCCGCGCACCAAATACAGACATAGGAGAGAGGTAGCCACCGCCCTGAATAGGGTATGGCACTATAAGAATTAAGCAACATTAATCTAATTAAAACGTCTTCGTATCTAAAAGTAACAATTTTAATTTATATTTTTAGTGTTACTGTTTTGGAACTGTGCCACCTACAAGAGTGTCTAACATATATTTTGTTAGTGTGTGTTCCTACCACAACCAGCAATTGCTGTATTGACGTATTAAAAACAGCTGATCACATGAAACGGAGAGATAGTCTTAATAGAAAATATTTTCATATTATGAGATTAATACTTCACGGAATTTTAGCATACATATTTCTCGTTAACTCATGACAGATCAATAAATTATCAGCAACTTAATAGAATGTGGAAAATAACTAATACCGTATGTTCAAATAAAAAATACATACGGGTTCACCAGGGAAAATACGATTACTGTCTTTGCATGCTTTAGAATTTATTAACTGTCATCACTCATCACTCTGTTAGTGTCACTACAAGTGACAAACTTAACCTAAAAATTGTAATTGACGTTATGTTTCGTTTGTTTAAATTTTGAGCTTCGTTTGCGCCTTCCTGTATATTGTGTGTTGCATTTAAGATGAAGACAGTCTGATATTTTCGCATAAGGTGCATTTTTTTAAATAACCAACTCAAATATAAGTTGCAAACTCAGCCTACCGTAAGAAAAATTTGTTCAGAATCCAATTTTGACCCCATGTACCACGTTTCAACTTCAAATTCGCATTTTGATTTTTAGTTTTGTCATGGAAACAAAAGAATTTGTCAAAAGCAAATAAAACTAATAATAAATTTTTTCCATTACTAGGATTAAACGATATCATTATTTACTTTGTTTTAAAGCCAAGAAGATGAATTTCTTTCCTAGTGGTTAATAATATTTCATTTTAACTACTGGTTAATAATGAAAACAATTGCTACCAATCTTCAAATTCGTCATAAACTTTCATATAAAAATCTTTTGATTTTACTGGTAATAACTGTTCACCAACACTTTCTGCACCTTCCCTAATTTCAGGAGGAGTGCAGTTTTCACTCAAATCATCAAAATTGGACATTTTATAACCACTATTATAAAATATATATTTTACATAAATATCAATTGAAATTAACTATTCTCTTGTTTTCAAGCAAGGCTACTTTATTTTTGTGCATATTTGCATTTGTTATTTTATTTTTTATTAATGTAAAATCAATTAATTATAAAAGGAATAAAGGTGCTAGTAATGGAATAGCTATTTATGTAACCAGTTATATTAGGAAATGCATCATTTTGTGTAACGAGTGAGATGTTTGCGGGACGAGCGAAGCGAGCTCCCGCAAAATCACACAAGTTACACAAAATCGCATTTCCTAACGTGTTACATACAAGATTTTTTCTAATTTTGATAAACAGAAAGGTTCTTTAAACTTTAAATCGGGGAAAATATTAATTTCATGAATTGTATAGAAAATCAGAAGTGTGTCGAGTTAGAAAATATCCGAAATGTCTGATTCAAGTTAAGATATACCAAGTGATATCGAAGAGGCCGCACAAAATGCACTATCATCAGGTACAGAACAAGAAAAAGATTGCTACTGATATTCTTGGTGAAACAAATTGCGTTTCTGTGTCTCAGATTACAGCAAGTTCTAGTAATAAAACTTCCCAATCATCAGGAGTTAACCTAACTAACTGTAAGAATTGTGTTATAAATGTTTATAATTAATTAAATGTTAAATTTTTCCTAATTTTGTGTTTTTTCGTAACTGGTGTTGAAATGAATTTTTCATCGCCAGTTGTGAAATATTTTACTTTTCCTAACTGGTTAAGAAAAGTGTGACGTTTCGAAACTTCAATTAATTTTGAAAAGTGGCACTTTACATGTCAAATGTAGAAAAAAAAAATTATATAAACCACGGTAGAGAAGACTTATCAGCCTCGCAACTTATTTCCCTCGATGCTTCGCATCTCGGGAAATAATTTTGCTCAGCTGAGAAAAATGTCTTCTCTACCTTGGTCTATAATGTACTATTATTAAATAGTAAAGTAATTAAAAACTGCTTATGAAATAAAAAAAACTTGCCATTTTATTGGTATAAATCAGGAGTTAGGAAGTGTCAAAAGAAATATAATAGTTTACTTAAAAAAATAAGAAAACTATATATAATTTCTGAAAATAACATTTGCCGTACAAACAAACCTATACACATCAAAGTTATTATTTATTTATTCTAGCAATGATCTGACCAAATGTGTTGGAAGTGGGCCAACATTATTGTTTTTAATAATGCATGCTTTAAGGGAATTATCTGAAATCAACATTAATAAATTAGTATAATAACAGTCCTTATGGCAAGCAATCTGCCAAAAAATAAAAAGGGTTGTCATTGTGATTAAACACTCAAGTTAGATTACATCAAATAAAATATAGTCTCTGTATATCATTATAACTGGTTTAAACCGCTTTTTTAATCAGTATTTACATCAAATCTGCAAAATTCCGAAGATAGCAATGTCGCAAAACGTCAGTACTCTTTAATTAGATTTATACAATGCCAGGATGTTTTCAAAGTTCAAAATATCCTTTTGATGTTTGTGATGGAACAAAATCGTTATTGATATCTAGTTATTTAATTTTTCTATATAAAATATACCATTTTATTCTTAGCGTTGAAAATAATTCTTATTTTAAATTTAGTACTTGTGTAGACACATTTATCTAAATCAGCATCGGTTATAAAAGAGGTGAGACAATACAAGGATTTAATCAAATACTTACCGATCATTCGAACACGCTGTGAAATTGTGCCCTATTTTAAAAGTTTTTATGGCTGTTTTCAACGTGAACAACACGTGGTAGTCTGGATCTAGGCCAAAAATTTAAAAACTACAAATTGACATACGTCAATTTTTAAATATATTTAGATGGGAGAGCCAAACACGTCTGTCACTATCGTTATAGTTTAATCTTGCGTCACAAAATTAAATTTCCCAAAGATTACACACAGTAAAATAACTATGAAAACATATCAATTTTGATAATGTCAATAACAGTATTTGTACGGTTTTGACGTTTGGTTTAATTTTAAGAAAAGTATACAGTTTATGAAAAACAAATACATTTTATGTTGAATAATTAAAAAGGACTGAGTTCATTAAATTATTTGAACTTTGCACTAATCAAAATTATTTTACTTTTAATAATAAAATTTATTTTCAAAAAGATGGTTTACCCATGGAAAGTCCAATTTCACCTCTTTTAGCTAATATATTTAATTATTTATGGAAAATTTAGAAGATCAAATATTCGAATCACATCAATCTGAGAAAGTTATATTTTGGTTTTCTTATGTTGATGACATTTTAGCATGTTTTGATAGTTCATTTGAATGAATTAATGAATTTGCAATTTTTATTAACAGCTTGCATCTAAACATAAAATTTACACTAGAAACTGAACAAAATAAGTCCATTAACTTTTTAGATGTAAACATAAAAATTAATTCAACTAATAAATTTGAATACTCAGTTTATAGAAAACCTACACAAACAAACATTACTATACCACATGATTCTTGTCATCATAAAACACATTAATTAGCAGCATACAAGTCCATGATACATAATACTTTGCCCGTCCCTTTAGATGAAATTAATTATAAAAGAGAAATTTTAATTATTAAACAAATTGCATACAGTAAACGTTATAATACTAAACGTATTGATACATTAATTAAAGAAAAATATTATAAATTAGCCATTCAAAAATGTATCCGAATACGCCAACTTCATCCGATACAATTAAATATGCCTCGATCCCATATTTTGGTGACAAATCAGAAAAAATTGCTAAAATTATAAATAAAACAAATAAATATAAAGTAAGTTTTAAAACAACTAGAAACATCTTAAACACTTTGTTTAATGCAAAGTCAAAAACGGATGATTTACTAAAATCAGGCATTTACAAATTAAATTGTTCGCATTGTAATTCGGTTTATATAGGCCAGACAATGAGAAATTTTGATTTTAGGTATAAAGAACACGTACGTTGTTACAAATACAAACACCCACATAAATCCAATTACGCTAAACACTTACTAGAACACAACCATTCAATTACATCTAATAACACCATAAAATGTTTACACTTTTGTGATGATAAACGTAAATTAGATATACTAGAAGCTTTTGAAATTTACAAACATTTATAAACTGTACCGCTAATGAATGAGCAAATTGATCTCTTAAATTCTCCTCTACTGGACATTTTGGAATAAGAAATCAAGTCATCTGCAGACGATTACCGTGATCAAGTCACCAAGTTCTATTGCTATAACAACACTAACTGTTTACTTTCTAATATAACCTTTGACAATGTAATACGTATAAGGTTAAAATAAATAAATATTGTTGAAGTAATTAGGTATTTTATATACCTATAATCAATACATTCTATGATTCTAATGAAAAAAAAAAAGAAATGTGTACCGAGCACGCAAATTCAAATGAAACTTCTTCGCGTGTTCTCACTGAAAGCGTTTTTCCCTTTAAAACTTAAGACATTTATTGGTCCTTTACTGCAAAGACGGCACTTGCACTAGCAAAAATCGCATTTGTGTTGAAGAAGGTGTAAAATGGTGCAGGGAATGTAGATGTAAAAACGTAAAAACGCGCAAGTAGACGAAGACGATATATTGGATGAAGATTTTGAATTTTAATTATTTTATCAGTTTGTAGTTCTCAACTTAACCGTATTTTATTTTGTAGCACTTGAATGATTTCATGTTACAACAAGATCACATTATACATATAATTCCCACTCTTCCAACGCCCAGCAAACTGTATTAGTGCATCCTTCTCGCACCCATGCTTTCAGTTCGCACAATATGGTTGGCCCAACGGTAAGGGTTCTAGGAAGGTTAGTTTTGAAACGCGAATATACATTGTAACAGACGAAATGCTCCTTAGATTGTAACGAAGTTTTGTGTGCAACAAAAAACTAAATTAATATCGTGAAAAAAAAAAAGGATAACGCCATGTAAAATTAACAGAATTAGTTTCGAGTTCGTAAAAGTGTACGACAATTTCTTTTTAACACATAGTTATTTAAACCTTACATACCAAAATAAAGAGCAAATATTGGGCTACTTAAAAAAAATCCAATTCAGTAGGTCTTTTAATTATCAACCTAGACCTTTGTGAGTGCTATGGGCAAAGTATCCTATATTCCTTTCTTCCGCCTACGAAAAACAACCCACCTCGCGATCATGTGCATACTGACGGCTGCTGGCTTCTAGAAGCTTGAACAGTTCCTTCCTGGGAAGATGGCTGCGGCTGCGTATCCGTTACATTACTTCCGTTATGGTGCGTGATCTCAACGATCATCGCATGCTGCACCCGCCGGCAAAGAAGTTTCACTTCAAAAAACAGGTTTAAGGTATACGTAGTTTAAAAAGCGGTTGGAAAAATATGTGGTGTGTGAATGGGGGGCTAAATTTTTTGTTCGGTCGTTCCCTTCCTGATACATATCGCCGAATCGAGTAAATTGATTCTGATCGATTTTTTACATACAAAAAATAAACATTGTTGTCTATTAACTATTTTTTTCTAAACGGAATTTCGCGCTTAATTAAGTTATTTATTTTTTTCGAACTCTCTAGCTTTAAAATGGGGATTGCTAGAGCTTTTTTGTTTTAGAAGTAAAATGTACCGATACGGCAATACTTTTGAAAATAGAAATATGAAAATTTCTGATTTATAAAATTTTGAGAATTAAAAAATAAATCATTTTTCTTATAATTTTGCTCATGAAGCAGCTACGGACCAGCGCAGCGGTAATAATATGATTTGTCTCTAATTCTGTAAGTATTTCGTGGCAATATCTATAAATCTTTTAATTAATGACTTAAACATAGGAAAATAATTTTTTTTTAATTTAAACTGAATGGCTTCCCTAGGACAGTACAATAAAATATTAAGCTTATTTTTAGATTAATATAATAAATATAAGGATTCAGTTCCCCCCAGTAATGAGTTTCTTAATTTTAATTTCAAAATAATTTTGTAAACGTCTTAAGTTTTCTGTATGAAGTTGTTTGTGAAAAAAATGTCCTAAACGACAGAAATTGTTTGCTTCTGTTTACTTTCCTACACTATCAGTATAGAGGGATGTATCGGATTCGTAAAAATGCAATTTCAAGATTCTGACGGAAACCATGTTTTGGATGTACAGGAACTTGAGAAAGTTGTTAAAAAACTGTTTTTCTTGGGGTTGGTGAAAAGTATGGCTCATCTCTCTCGAACGAATGGGCCGATTTTGATGAACTTCGGAATGTAAGCGCATATCAAAAATGCATTGACAAAATAAGCTTTTAAAAAACTTCGTAACCGAAAGAGGAAGTGTGACTTGTTTTTTCCGTAGATATTTTTTCAGAAACTCTTTGTGAAATTACAAGCGCCTTTTGTTCGAACTTTTTAGCAGGGATATGAACCTCAATAAAATAACGTTTCGGTGTTAGGCTACGCTTCAAGTTGTATTCAATGTCGATAAAATTATAACGCTACTTTTTGATTTGCTTAAGGTTGAAGAATACCTTTAATGATGTAGAGTCTAATTTGATAACAAAAACGGAAGCTAATTTTAATAGCTACATGTTGCAGAAACCATCAAATAGTTATAAGAAAATGCGCCTAAAAGAAATTAAATCGTTTTAATCAGCTAAATTAAAAAAAACAATTCGGCAGGCTGGTATATAGAAGACGCTTAAAGTTTGAATACACGATACTTACATCGATTTAAATTTTCATTCTAGAGAAATATTTAAAAATACTGACTAAATATGCTTATAAACAAGCTGAATAAATCAACCCCAGAAAATGTTTATATAATGATTGAGGGGGGGGGGGCATAGGTTACATAAATAACAGAATTATGCAGGGGAAAAGAAACTTAAAAACGTTATTCTAACCTGCGGTAATAGCTTGCACCTTCTGCTATGCTCCAGACACGGCCATTCCATTGCAAACATTATAGCAGAGCCGGTACAATTCCATCATTTACACAGGAAAAAACGCATGCACACCCTTAATATGAATTTCAGCTTCATTATATTTCAGTTGTCGACTGACGTCACAGCGCTATTGAAGTCATAGCCATAATTACCAACTGGCTGAGGTCAATTTTTGTCTAAACGGTGGAACTTTTTTGCCAAATCGCATTTGGACCGTTCATTATTTTCATTTGTAAATAATTTTTGTATGAGTTTTCCCTCTTTTTACTTTCCCCTAGCTTCGGTATAGGGCAGTATTGATTTCATGAAAATCTTCTAAATCTAGTTTTCAACGGAAATACACATTTTGGGGCTCAAGGAACCCCAATAAAGTGGTAGTTCAATAATGTCGGTCTGTGGATTTGTAGGTGTGTGTGTGTGGGTGACGACTCTACGGGCGTAAGTACTGTACCGATTTTGATGAAATTTTAAGTCAAGAGGTATATCGAAAATTGAAGTTCTAGTGAGGCTTTTAAAAAAATCCGAAACCGGAAACGGAAGTTAGACATTCTTTTGGTAGCTTTTTTCCCAGAACGAAACTTTGTAAATTTGAGCACGGAATCTAAGAGAAGAACTTAAGGCAAATCGAAAACTTTTTTACCGCATTCTCTAGCTTCAAAATGGCGGCCGCTGCTATTTTTTGAAAATCTCGACTTTAACGCTCATTTACTCAAAAAGTTGTTGTCTGATCGGGATCAGCTACCCCTTGTTTGAGAGCCCTTTGTGGGTAGTATACGATGAAATAAAATAATTTCGAAAATCCAAAAACGATCGCAATGGCGCTGTATCAAAATTTTGAAAACTGTCAAAAACCATTTTTCTCTGCTATATTTGCTGACGCTACATTTACTTTACAAATGTAATGAAAACTATTTGTGTATATTTCGTCCGAATTAAATATATTAGAAACTAGAAGCGAAAACTAAACAGCTAAATTGATATATTTATGCTAAAACGAATGAAATGAAGAAAGCAACTTTCTATGTAAAAATCAGAAAATGTTTTTCTTTAATACATTCATGCATAGATATAATCGTTTTTCAATTATGTCTGACAATTACAAATGACGTAAAACATTTCAACAATATGTTTTCAATAATATATTTTTATTTTAAACAACTACAGGGCAACTGTTGCTATCCGAACAATAATGTTTCGTCATTAAGTTGTTTAGTAATTTTTGCAATAATAAGTGTCTGTGAACTAATGCATGATAGAAGTTTTATAAAAAGTGTATAACATCATATACAAAGCACGTAAACTTCTAATTTACTCATTGTAATTGAGTATCACAGAAACAAAGCAATTTCCTTTTGACACATTTTAACTACAAACTGTTTTGTGGTGCATTTAGTCACTGGGAGCGGTTAACAAAATCGTGGCTTCAATACTTTTTTAACAATCGAAAACCGTGTTTGTGTTTGGTATCATATGAAAGACTGTCTACTTTAGAAATATATAAGATTCTTTATTTGACTTTAATTAAACTTTTGGGCCGTATTGGTATGATTTACTACACATGTTTTTTTAGACATTCAAATTTCAGACTATATTAAAATTACAGCAAAATCATGATATCCAGAGCGTTATATTTTGACTACGACTAATCTATTTAAGGTTGAATTATTTTAAAGCTCTAGATGTGTACATTTAGAATATGTACGGTTTTTTTAAGTTTGGTGAAATTTGCAAGCACAGGAAAATATGAAAATATTAGCATGTTCAAACGTACACTTCATGCAAGATTCATTACATTCACGATAAAGATTCAGAAAAGAAAATTTCATTGTTTTTGATCTACGGGTCTCGCACAAACTTCCCCGTTTAATGACGTTGGGGTGCGCAATGCCAAACATCAAAAAGTTTAAAATCTGTAAATGTTCAACATCTTTCAAATCTTTATGACTTATACTTTCACAATTCTTAATGCTTTAGAAATTAAGACGTTTTTTTAAATACAGAAACGTATTAAGGTAAGATTTAACACTTGTACCTTTCCACTGCATATCCACTTGGGGTTCCAAAACCGAATTCATATTTAAAACTATCCTAGATTCTTACTAATTTTTAGTTGGGTAATTGTACTTTTTCATAATTTCGATTCCAGAATTTGAAGTTTGATTTAATACCTAAACCACTTTAAAGTGACGCCGAACTTGAATTGGAATAAGTTTAAGAATTAGGGTTTTCTACTTTACATCTACTGATGAGCCGTCCCTGGACTTAAATGGTAATAAAGTAAATTAATTTCAGGCAACAATTACTCTCTATTATACGCAATAGAGAGTACTTTTTGTTATCATGACCTTACTCAAATTTTTAATACACCTCTGAAATTTGACTTAGTTGTTAATTACACCAATACGGCACTGGTATTGAAATTCAAAGTTTAAATAAAGAATATTGAACATATTTCAAAAGTATGGCCTTTTATATGATACCAAACACGACTAGTTTTCGGTTATTAAAAAAATATTGGGATGGCCATGATTTTCGACCGCTTCCAATGGCTAAACGCACCAGTTTCTTGACCGCAACCAGCGAAATTCTTATTGGAGAAATAATACTGCATAGGAAAACAGACATTACAACTACTGCTTCCTAAAAGCCACAAAATTGGGTTTTTAGACCAATTTGTTACGTTTTATCAAAATAACCTAACATATCCAAGTAAGGTATGTCTTTTTAGTGAGTGCATGTGATATGTTTTATACACCCGTGGGCCGTGTGTGTAGAATTTTTCGCATGGAAAACCCCTTGAATTGCTAACCCACATGAGAATGGTTTGGCGTTTCCTAGACATTACTTCCGTTGAGATCTCAAATGTTTAAAATGTTTTAACATGTATTATGATACGAAAAAGAACAAATAACATAAAATTATAACTTTTATAATGACGACAACAACTTGTAGTTGTCTTAGCAACGCTACAACACCTATCGCACTTACGCCATGCTGTATTCCCCTCCCCCAACACGCTAAAACCTCAATGATTTACCCCGTTTTACTTCTTCATTCTTCTTTATCTTTTGCTCTCTCGTTGAATTTACTACATTTTTACTATCTATGGTTGAACTGTTTGTTAGTGCAACCTCTTCAGCTTTTGACATTTAAATTGTATTCTAATTTTGTGTGTTCCTTAATTTCAAAGTGCCTCTATTCTTTGAAATCTTTAAAAGATTATATTTTTTTAAGATCTAAACTTATGCTTTGCCTGTTTTGTTTTTTTGGAAAAAGATTTCTTGAGATTTATGAAAATTAAAAACGGAAAGACAAATACGTTTCTAAAATTTTTCTGGGAGGGGGACAATTAACCCCACTAAATATTGCGCACCTAAAAATTAACTTTACGAATCTTCACTTCACTCTTCACTTTTAAGCAATTTAGCTTTAAATTGAAATTTTGTTTTGTCCCCCGCTTATTAAATAAAACGGCATCAATTTCGGATTTACAAAAAATTGTACAAGGTGTCACAGAGAATTGAGTGGACTGGAACACGAATTAAATTGTAGCTCATCCTTACTTCTATTAACAAACAAAATTTAAAAATATCGTGTGGCCAGTTTTTAAGCAATATTTTTTTGAAAACTTTGAAATAATTCACAATTTTCATACGTTTCAAAATTGTTTTGGATAGTAATATTGTGTCCCATTAGAGCTACTACAATATCAAATTTGATACCGATGTGCCAATTCGTTTTTTTGTTAAAAAGGTTTAAAGTCAGAAGCTTCAAAAATCGTAAAAGGTGCCATTTTGTAGCTAGGGGGTTCCGAAGAAAAGCATTCGCTTAACCTTAAAGCTCTTTTATCTAATTCCGATTCCGATTTAAAAAAATCATTTTAGAACATAAATGCTACTAAAAAACACGTCTAAGTTACGGTGTCGCGTTGGTTTCAGTTTTATTTCCTCGATAATTTTTGATAAGCCCCCACATTCCAAGGCTGATTGAAATCGGACCATCCGTTTGGGAGTTATGGAGCGCGCACATATGCATACCCAGCATCCACGGTAGACATTTTTCTTAAAACACTTTTTTGGATTGCTGGAGACAGAACGTGTATTTTCGTCAAAATCTCGAATTTGAACATTTTCATGAAATCAATACTTTCCTACACTGAAAGTATGGGAAAGTAATAAAAGAAAAAGCTCGGTTTTATAATCAAAAATATAGTAATGGGTTTGTTTTGTTAAAAACAAATACTAATAAAAGTTTGCTTACCAAGTGTAGGTTTGAAAACTGTGTAGCGTTTAGTTAGATATAATTTACGTTAAATTCTACATGCGTTAGGTTCTTTGTTAATTAAGGTGAAAATAGTAAATAAACGTTTTTGAAGTGTGCACTCAAACTTTAAATTTTAGTAGTCAAAAATTGGTTTCAATCTATCTTATTAATATATTTCATTCCAGCAAGGCGCTTGAAATTTCCTGTATATCTATATATTAATCTATATTTTTGTATATTAAAGGCGGATCTTCGGCTGTGTCTAGCTTTCGGTTGCTTACGTGCGCTGCCACGCGTATATGCTGCATATATGACGTTCGGCGACACATTCTCCAGTAGTTTGTTTTGTTTTTTGTGTAGTATTCCTCAGATTTTTAAAACCAGGAAATTTCAAAAATTACCAAAGTAGGAAACCAAAATTAACAGCTTGAGGTTAAATTGATGTAGACAAAGAAACTAGAATCAAAAATGAGGAGCATTCTAAATTATTATTTTAGAAAATACCTACAAAATGATTGTAAAAATACTTATCATAAAAACATAAATACATTTAACAAACGAATCACATTTTAATTTTTTGTTTTTTTTTTAATTTTGAAATTAATATCAAAACAATTTTAGAACTACATAAACAATGAAAGAATTCTAACTTAATAGCCGTGTGGCGTAACTTAAGCATACCTACAGTAATCGTCAATAATCGATTCAGTCTCGCATTTTATGTGCTTATAGTTTTCAAACAGGTAAAATAAATAAGCAAATCCAAATATTCCGACTAAAAGCAATTTACATTAGTGGAAGTTACAGCAAGTAGCTAAATAAGCGAGACAGCGCGGGTAATTTCTACCGTTTCGTGCGTTGATTGGCTAGAGCGACTATGGGACAACCGCAGTAGAGAACAGTAATAACCTAATAACAGTCAGACCATGCAAATGAAGCCGCACGCGATGATATTCATATTTAAGTCAAATAAGGTTTACAAATTGCATTGCAGCTGACATTTCAAGAAGGCAGATCTGGAAATATTGTTTTATTTCCTACAATTAACAGATCAAACGAACTTACCTTAAGTGCAGTTGATCTTAATTATATGAAGCATTTCCGCCGGAGTTTACCACCTTCCGGTATTGCATTACCATTTACAATAAAAAAAGAAATATTTCAGGCAAGACTAGCCTAATCCAACCTAACTGAACCTACCATGCACAATCACCATTAATAGGAATTAAGGAGAGACAATTATTTCTACAGTTACAAGAGTTTTAAATGTGAAAATTAAAATTTAAAACAATAATGAACGGGACCAACTTGAAAGAAAAGTGAGTACATTTATTTTAAGATTAGTTGTTGGCGATCGCGCTGGGTAGCGATGTAACTACCAAATGATAAACATTCGCATGATTACTTAACAGTTACGCATGTTCAGTTCAGACGCTGACTTTGCGTTTGGCAATATTGCTTTTTAAAAAGAAGTTCTCAAACAAACCTGGTACAGGGCATAGACCACAGTGTATTATTATTTCGACTAACTCATAAACTTATTACTTATAAAAATGTGCAGTAAAACTATAGAGAAAGAAAATTTGATTCACTGGCCTAATATGCATAATTTAAAAAAAATTCAAAAATACAAAAATTAGTATTGACATTAAAATGGTTTATTAAAGTACATACAAGTTTCCTATTTTAATAGACAGTTTCAACGGTTCATTGAATAGCGAGTGTCTCACCGAGCAATTTTCGTCTCGTCTCCAAAATGCGAGATGAGAAATAAAGCTAATTTAAGATACCGTTCTTTTTTTTTCGGAAATGCTAATACCTAAAAGAGCATATGCACGCACGCACGCACAAACGCAAGCACAGATGCATAGGCGTACATGCGCGCATACACTCTCTGACCAGCTTTCCCGATGTTCTATTACCCGTAAACTTGCTTATTCATTAATATTTTGACATCGATTTCTGGATCAAATACAATACCTTCGTACAGCAGAGAACAGGGGAAAACGCCTAAAATTGCACGTAAATACCATACATCATAATAAAATTTCTATGCGTAAAGATTTAAGTGTTAAATTTGAAATTGTTTTTAAATTGTTTCTAATTATACTATCAAATCTGAAAGCACGACCAATGATGTAGAAAGTAATAAAGATAAATATTTTTAAAACCTAAAAATTGGTGATGAAATATTTCACGGTTTTACATTACCAATTACAATTTCTTAAATAAATCTTAATTCGGTTTTAAATAGACTGTTACTTTTTAATTAATTAATAAACTGCAATAACATTTGCTATATCGTTATTGTCAGTAGCAACAACGTTGCGTTTTTTTTATTATGTAGATACTGAGCAACACATTAAATGAGTCATACCAAAAAGTAAAGTGCGAATAGCTATTTGTTACGCGTTTTGCAACAATTCCCTAGTTGCTAGCCAAATGAATAAGTTGTGGTATAAGGATTGCGACATGGTTGTTTGAATTAAATAAAATATAACACTCGGTTTATTTAAATTGCAGATAATGTTTTCCTTTTGGCAAATATTATGCAGCTAAAGTAAATTGTTTTCCGCTTAGAAACAACCAGAAATGTTCACCCAGACAATTATGCGGTTAATAACTAGGAAATCAGGACATTAAATTAAAAAAAAAATACGTGATTGTATTAAACTGTTTTTTTTTAGAAAATTTCGGGCGTTTTTAATAATTACTCATCTTAACATTATAATTATTAGTTCTTAGTATCTTAGTATCTTCCTAAAATGGTTTTGAAAAGTATCATCATAATTCATAAAACTACTTTTCATGTCCAAGCGTTAATCACAGAAACCGGAGTTTACTGGACGTTGAAGTGTTCATCTGGACTGCATCGTCCTCCCCCCGTTCGCATATACTCTAAATTCACATTTTTCTATTTTACTGTAAATTAAACAATTAAACAGTGTTTTATTTCGACATGTTGGTATGTCATTTTCAAAGGCAAGATTAAAAGTAAACAGTTGGTGTTGCTATAGGAACAATAAATATTCATAACTTGATCTTGGTTTTCTATATCTGCGTCTAGATGAGTTGATTTCTCATTCCAAAACGTCCAATAATAGTGAATTTAAGAGATCAATTTGGTTATTTACTAAAAGTACATATTTTAAATGTTTGAGAATTTCAAATGCTTCTAGTATATCCAACTCACGTTTATCATCACAACAGCGAAACATTTTATAGTGTTATTAGATGTCATTGAATGATTGTGTTCTAATAATTGTTTAGCGTAATTTGATTTATGTGGGTGTTTATATTTGTAACAGCGTACGTGTTCCTTGTACCTAACATCAAAATTTCTAATTGTTTGTCCTATATAAACCGAATTACAGTGCGAGCAATTTAATTTGTAGATGCCTGATGTTAGTAAATTGTCTGTTTTTTTCTTTGGTATTAAACAAAGTGTTTAAAATGTTTTTTGTTGTTTTAAAAGTTATTTTACATTTATTTATTGTGTTTATAATTTTGGCAATTTTTCTGATTTATTGCCAAAATACGGAATTGACGCGTATTTCATTTTATCTGCTGAAGTAGTGGGATAAATTTTCTGAATAGCTAATTTGTAATCTTTCACTTTAATTAGTGTATTAATAAGTTGAGTATTATAACCATTATTGTATGCAATTTGTTCAATATTAGAAATTTTTCTATTATTACTCATTTTACCTAAAGAAACCGTTAAAGCCCTATGTATCATTTTTTGTATGGCGTGTGCATGTAAAATAATGTTCTTTGAGGTCTTATTAATTCACCCGCTATTTATAACTATAATTGGGAATATTTGATTTGGGTACCGAAAACAGTGCGAACCCTAGATTTTAGTACAAAAATGTTAATGCCAGGAACAACACTGGAATCACTACTTGTTATATGCTTGGAAGTCTCTAAATGTTAGCAGTACTGATCTTACCGTTGTTATATCCAATTAATATTTATATCTTAGTTTGTGTTTTCGTGTTGTGGACTTAGCTACTGCCCCTACTACATTTTCCTCTTGCAATTCATCTGTTGCGATTTGCTAACTATAACTTTAGAATCACCTGAAAGTATTAAGGAACAGAAAGTAGTAGGGAAATTTGATAGGTAGTTAGGATGTGGCAGCAAGCAGTAGGCTTCAATTTGCAGATGTTGAAATAAATCCATGCCATTTCATCAACTCATCAACTAAATAATAAATTAAACGGAACGTGGCAGTGATATAATAATAATCGTTATCGCAGTTGTAAAAGTGAAGCCCTATTGAATCAGCCGTCCTGCGAATCCGTTTAGGTTTAATTTTCTGCCTAGCAACACCGTTCGAAACCATCACACCGCGCACCTGGACCTCGATGTTCTGCTCGCGCTGATGCAACACGATATAGAGTTGCGGTCAGGGTCAATAAGTGTGTTGTAGCCTCCTCCTATGTTGATACCGAGCCAAATACGATATGCTTTGTTTACCTTTCCATGTTAATGTACAAAATTTAATAGTCATGACATGACTAATTAATTGCCATTAGTGGCTAGCTCTTACTGTTACTCTTCTATAACAAGAAATTGAATTTGTCTTTGTGCCTCTGCCCGTTTATACTTTTTGCGTTATATTAATGATGGAAGCGAACCACTACATATTTTAGTTTTCAAAACCTAAATAAAAAAATTACAAGGTTGCAGTGTTTTAATTGAGATGAACTAAAAAGTCAGGCACGTACAGTTCAACATCTAGTTTGTAACAAAAAGTAAAGCCACAATTGTGCTTTCCTGTTAACTCTAATGACATAATTTTTGGAAGCTAAAATTGCAGTTTTACTTATGCAATTGCACTTCTTGTTCAGAGAAGAAAGTAGGTCAAAACCCTTTACGACTTAGAAAAGTATTCTTAAAAGCGGTGCCCAAAGCAAATGCTTTAAAAAATCTTTCCGTTTTCTGCATGCGTCCAGCATCTTTAAAGTGACCATACGTCCCGTTTTCAACGGGACAGTACCGTTTTTAAGCCATCGTCCCGTTGTCCCCGAGAAATCACTCGGGACGCAAAAATGTCCCGTTATGCAAAATTAAAACAATACTGTCCGTATTCATTTGTTTGCAAATTGAAATGAAGGCCAATAATGTTTTCATACAGATAACCAAACTATATGATCGCCAGTTCGGTAGTAAGCGTAAGTCTATGGGGCGCCAAGAGTAAAGTGAAAATTTGCTGTGCATTTCACGGTATTTAAGGCAATTTGTCCCAATATTTATTATACACTGTGTCCATAAAGTACCCCCCCCCCCCCCCAACTAACTTTTAAACGACTTGATATTTTTCTACAAAATTTGGTGTGCTGTAATGGGAAATTAAATATTATCTTTCAGACCATATTAAAATTTTGTATCATCCAAAATGGCGACTGGACGCCATTTTGAATTTTTTTTAAATAGAAAGGGGGGTTGAGTGACACCTCGTTGGAAAGGTGTCACTCGACCCTGGATAAAAAATCAAAACAATTTTGAATTGAGTGAGTCCATTTGCTTAAAATCCGCCATTTTGTTATGGCTGAATATTTTTCTTTGAAACTCTAGGATCAGACGCAGAATTAAAAGACCTTTCAAATGAGGTGTCACTCGACTCCCCTTCTTATTTAAAAAAAAATTTCAAAAAGGCGCCCAGTCGCCATTTTGGATGATACAAAATTTTAATATGGTCTGAAAAATAGTATTTAATTTCCCATTACAGCACACCAAATTTTGTAGAAAAATATCAAGTCGTTCAAAAGTTAGTTGGGGGGGGGGGGGGGGGGTTACTTTATGGACACAGTGTATATACACACATTTAGCTAAATGCTTTTTATTTTAATAAATCGTTGTAGATTTAAATAAATTCTTAACCATTTGGTTTAAATATTCTAATATTTAATAAAGCATTAGAGATTTAATCAAATCTTAAAACATTTACTGTAAATTTTCAAATATTTAGTAAACCTTTATGTATTTAGATAAATCTGCACATATTTGTTTTAAATCTTTCAATATTTAATAAATATTCGCAGATTGAATTAAATTTTTACCGATATAAATAAATCCGTACAGATTTAAATAAATGTTTCAACATTTAAGTTTAAGCTGTCACATTTAATGTTAACCTGTCATATTTATTTAACCTTGGTGAGCCCTTGGTGGGAGCGTTCGACGCTTCAACAAAACAGACTTAAAATTACATTCTCAAGGGAATGTTCAGGAAACTTTCATTGTATGAATAATAAATTATGCAATGTTTATGTTGTTCAATATGTTGTTATTGATGATTGACCTAACATTAATTGTACAAATTTTTGAAATACGGAAAACGTGTTCATAATTGTTGAACGTTACCACCAGTGTAAACGGTCTTGGTCTACTATGTAGGCTGGGTCTACCAAGGTCAAATAAATATGACAAGTTAACATTAAATATGACAGCTTAAAATTCAATGTTGAAATATTTATTTAAATCTGTAAGGATTTATTTATATCGGTAAAGATTTATTTAAATATGCAAATATTTACTAAATATTGAAAGATTTAAAACAAATATGTGCAGATTTATCTACATACATAAAGATTTACTAAATAGTTGAATATTTAAACCAAATGTTTAAGGATTTATTTAAATCTACAACGATTTATTAAAATAAAAAGCATTTAGCTAAATGTGTGTGTATAATAAATATTGGGACAAATTGCCTTAAATACCGTGAAATGCACAGCAAATTTTCACTTTACACTTGCCGCCCCATATAAGTCGACGCTGGAATCTGCTACGATTGCATTTGGCATTTTGCAGTGGCACAACTCATCTAAAAGCAATGTTAATAACTAAAGGCAATATAAATCAGTCTTGTCAAGAGTTTTATACTTATTTGAAGTCGTCACCTGCACTATTAAAACAAATTTGTTCTTCGGAGAAATATAAATGAGTTTAAAATATTGATAGTTATTTTATATTTGTTTTTCTTTTCCTGTTCATTAGTATGTGTAAGTATAACATTAATAAACCAATAAACTTAATGTGTTCTTTAATATTTTATTGACAATAAAACCAATGCAGTGTGTTTCGTACAATATTTTGTGTTTTTATCGATTTTTTAAAACACGTCCCGTTTTTGTAAAAAAAATAAATGGTCAGTTTAAGCATCTTCCTAAACAAAGGCCCAAGAAGATGGTATGTCCAAAAATACTGTTATGGGTACGGATTGAACAATATTATAGAATAAAGTAATATCGCGAATGGCATATCATCTTTGATAACGTGTAAAAAACCAATGATATCTATTTTTATACGAACTTGTTACAAATTGACATACAGGGTATTTAATCGTTTTACGGAACATAGAAAATGCTGTGTTAGAAATAAAACCAGATTATTTCTTGTTATTAGAAGAAAACTTACCTGTTTTGTTAAACTTCCTTCTTAAAGTACGACCTGTTTCGCATTCTTATCGTACCAATTTATACAGAGCTTTCGTTAATTATTGATACCCACGTGGCCTTTGGTCCGCAGTGACTTAGGGAGTTTTAGATTTAGATGTTGAAGTCAGTTCAGGATTGGTACTCGTGGTAACTAAAAATTCCCTGTTGTGTCACTGTTAACACTCAAAGTGAGGTTATGTATGTAAACAAGCAAACCTTGATAAGTTAATAAACGGCTTGGGATTTTTTGGATAAAAGGATACCAACAGTGTAAGTTGGGTTGCCTATATTTTGTAGTCACGTGGGTATCAGTAATTAATGAAGGCTCTCTAGTACCTTAGGTACGTGATTCACAAGTATAATTAATACAAACAAGCGTTTTATATACCTATAATCAATAATTAATACACTTTTTTATTTTATTACAGTATCAAAATGATTAAAAATTCATGCCCGCGTTTCATTCACTGCAATAATTCCTTTTTGCCACATTATGCAACTATAAATGTAATATTCAACAGCGATAATTTGAGGGATAAATTCATTAAAAAGATGCGGTAAAACATATTCAAGGAAAAATCTGAAGAAATAAATCCAGATGCTTAGTTCGTTATTTCCTACACGTGGAAATGCAATATAATGACTACTGATTTGTAAATTAAATGACGCGGTATTTCCATGGCACTCTCAAACATTTTTTTATTTTTTTTTGTAAACGAAATGCTCAAAATTTACAAATAAGTGTGATGCACCGTTAAAATCAGAATAAAAAACTATTTAAATATTTAATAATAATTATTTAAATATAATACAAATTAAAATGTAGCCCAAATGTTGACTGTTATATCAAATAATTAGATTCAGGATAAAAAGGTGTCGTAATAATGTGTTACCGTGCAATGTGTAAAATAAGCGGCAGACAAAATTCCAGTTTTTTTTTCGGTTTTCTCAGAAACTAAGTAAGATATCTTAAATTTTCTTTCAGATTGTAGAAGTCCTGCCTTTTAGTCCCAAAACAGAAACAAATTTCATTAAAATTCAATAAGTAAACACAACCCATGGGCGTACCCGTACTCAAATCCATTAAGTCGTACGTGATACATGTTGCACGATTTTGCAAGGTTTGTACGACTACAACTGCAATATTTGAGACACATTGTTTCCTTCAATGTTACTTTGTCATTGAGTTAGGCTAGAGAGGTTCTGCACTCCGTATCTTAAGATGGGGGAAGAAATTAGGCATTGTGCAATGCAGAAAAGAAATGGTATTAGATGAAGAAAGTAGATAGATTAAAATGACATATTCATAAAATTGTTTCGTGTAATACTTTTAAAACCGGTCACTATTCATATTCTACGTTTATGAACCCTGTTATCAATTCCCTTGAAATTATTCAAGCATTACCTGCAGCTGAACAAATAAATAATACTTAACTAAAAGAGCTCGCATAAAGTCAAACATATAGTCGTGTTTCTGCGATAATCACATAGATAATTCATTTTTAAAATAGCATAGAAGCTACAACTATATATTCACAGGAATTATGCAGGAATTTATTATTAATTTATTGCGTCATGCTTTCAATACTGACTAAATACTAGACTAAAAATGCGGAAACTGCAGATTATTAATAAACATATAAAAATTTTAACAATTTTGGTTTAATTTAACCGTCCTTGTATCTTTTCAAATAAGCTAGAATCTAATGGTAAACGTCGAAAAACGGACACGCTGTATACTGTTAACGTTAAGTTGCAATACTGTATATTAGATTTTTTTGTTCTGATTTTTACATGTTTTTCGCTCCTATATTTTTTTTTATAGCGATTTTTTAAACTTAAAGTTAACTTCATATTCACACGTTTTCAGTGATCAAATTAGGTAGGTACTACTAACTATTACATGTAATTCTGTCAGGTACGCATGGCTTTACCTAAATATTGTTTTCCTAAAATGAGAAGTAACTTAAAATTCAAAAAAAGTCTAGTGCTAGTCAAATGTTCAATTGGTATTATAATAATTTAAGTCAGATCAAGGTGCAGTTTATAATAAAGGAGAGATGGGTTACAATAAAATAATCTAGAAGTTATGAAATTTAACAGAATTTGTTTAATTTCTGTATTCTACTTTTATATTATGCCTTAAAATTCTATTTCTGTAAGTTTCGAGTCTTTTGAGAGAATCCAGAAAAAACAAACCGAGGAAAAAAGAGACGCGAAAAAAGATTCGAAAAAAAAGCAGGGCAGCATAACCGGCGGAAAAAAAGACTATAAAAAAAAACAGAGAAAAAGAACGACTTAAAAATTAAAATCCGTTATAAGTGGTAAACGGAAAAAAGTCAACGGACTTTTTTTCATGACCTTTTTCCGGTGATTTTTTCTTTTTATCACTTATACGGATCTTAATTTTTAAGTCGTTTTTCTTTTGTAGCTTGTTTTTGTGGTTTTTTTCCGTAGGCTTTTTTGCCGTGCTTTTTTTCCAGGTTTTTTTTGCGTCTCTAGTAGTACAGTATAACAAATGCTGTAAAAAAATCACCGAAAAAAATGTTACGGAAAAAAGTCAACGGAAGAAAGTCACCCGGAAAAACGTCATGAAAAAAAAGTCCGTTGACTTTCCGAGTATTTTTTTTCATAGAATTTTTTTCCGAAGATTTTTTTCCGGGATTTTTTGCCAGGATTTTTTTCTAAGAACTTTTTCCTGGTAATTTTTTCCCTAGAATCAAGTAATTCAGCCAGGTAATAAAATATACCAACGTTTGGAAAATTTTACAAAGTGAGAAGTTGAATGTTACGTTACCATTGACTATACCCGTAAAGGTATATGATCAAAGATGTTACACAACAAGTAGAAAAAAGTTCGTTCACAATTTTACATTTAATTCATATGTATTATCTGAAATGCCATAACAATTATTGTTTGTTTCTGGAATATTTCAAAATTTCTTATCTGTGCAATTAAAATGTATTTTTAACTATTATAGTTTATAAATAGTAACTGTTATCTGTTATAAACCACAAAACAAGTATACGCATGTTTGTTCGATTTCGAAATCAATTTCTTCTTTATTGCAATGTTTTAATAGTTTTAATATGCCACATCATATCTAGCAAGCATTTTAAAAATTTGAAGATGATAATTATTCGTTTACTGTGTGATTGACCCCTTGCAGTATTTAAAATTCTATTTTTATTTTTGTGAATAAGTAGATATTTTATATACAATGGTTTCATTGTATGCCAGGGGAGCGTCACATCAGTTTTCTGTTTACATTAATGCCGTAAGACAGTTTTTACGTAACTCGACATTCTGTAGCTTGCTTAACTAAGGATTTAAATTTTGCACACTTTTGCACACAAAAAAGATATTGACTGCAATTTACACACACGTTGTTTAGGTGAATGATACAAAAACATTAACAATTTTATTTTCACAAAAACGCTTCATTAAACAATGAGGGCGAATTAAAGATTCATTTATAAATTACGTATTAGTTATTAGCTCTAACTAAAGAGAAGTTCGCAGCCTATACAGTATAGCAGCTGCATCGCGTATACTATACTGGGTAGAATCGGTAAAATAGTGCCATACCAAGTCTTCTTGATTAATGTGGGCCGGGGTACACCAACTACAGTAGAACTCCAATTATCCGAATCAATTGGGACCGGACCTCGTTCGGATAATCGAAAATTCGGATAATTGGAGTTTTTCCCGAAGAAAGGGTCTATTAATTAACTTCTGTATGTATATTGAAAATGGGAGTAAAAAAGCTACATATATATAAAGAAAAAGAGCTATGTATTAATTAATTAAAAAAATTTACATACATACTTTGGTAAATGACAGTTATTGCTTACTAAACATCTCCGTCAAAGTAATCTGTTTGGCTCTCACAAACAAAACAACAAACCGACGCGTAAGAGAACCACCACAGTAGCAGGGCAATGACTGAGTAATCAAAACAAACTACCTTTATGCTTACCAAGTCAGCGAATTTAGAACTGCAATATGAGACGGTGTCCTAAAGCGATTCGGATAATCAGCGATTCGGACAGTCGGAGTTCGGATAATTGGAGTTCTACTGTAGTAGTAAAACTGACTTGTACTACTATTCTGAATAGTAATAAGTAGGAGTATAAATAGAACTGACAATGTATTATATTTCGTGCTTTGCTATTTCACTGATGGATTTTGAAAAATAATTTATATAAATAACAATTTTAACGATTTAAAAAACTTTAAGCTCGTCAAGTTTCTTTGGCGCCCCTAGGCCATTGCCTAGGGTTTTCCTGTTCGCAGATCCGGCTCTGTGCACCAAACTAGTTTCCACCGCTTCCAGGATTTCGAAGCTTTGTCTTATGGGTTTAACTTTTAAACATGTCTTCATAAGAGTCCAAGGGGTTAAAATCTGGCGAACAACGTGGTTATACAGGGCGGTTTATTATATTCATTCCAATATCTCTATTGTTATTTTTAACTTTTAAGTTTTAAATGCATCGGTGCTCCGTTCTGCACGAGCCAAAGTTTTACAAAATTGTAAGCGGAACATCTTGAAGATTGAATAATTGTGTTTAAAGCGACTGTAATATTACGGGCTCCAACGGAAGTTTGATAATTATTACTTCTCAAACATTTACATCGTTCTAATTCGTTAACAAAAGTTTTAATTTTTCCTCGGCTAAAATGTGACCCATATTTTTTGTAACATTGTGTATAAATTACATCTTATCGCCTGTCACCTCTAAAGCGAATTCAAAGCAACTGCGAAAGCAATGTTCTGAAATACATTCTTTGGTCTCTTGACATAATAAAAAGGTTTGGAGAGTATAAAAACAATTAAAATATCTTTTTATTGTAAATAAAACAATTCTTAACTTCAACAGGTTTTTTATTTCAGCTTTATACGCATTTCAACGTGTTTACATGTCATTTTCAGAGGCAAGATTAAAAGTATAGGAACAATAAAGTTTGACAGCTTGATCTTGGTTTTCTATATTTGCGTCCAGATGACTTGATTTCTCATTCCAAAAGTCTAATAACGGTGAATTTACGAGATCAATTTGTTCATTTATTAAAGGTGCAGATTTTAAATGTTTATAAATTAAAAATGCTTCTAGTATATCCAACTTACGTTTGTCTTCACAAAAGTGTAAACATTTGATAGTGATATTAAATGTCACTGAATGATTGCGTTGTAATAAGTGTTAGCGTAAGTGGATTTATGGGGGTGTTTATAATTGTAACAACGTACGTGTTCCTTTTACCTAATATCAAAATTTCTAATTGTTTGTCCTATATAAACCGAATTACAGTGCGAGCAATTTAACTTGTAGATGCCTAATTTTAGTAGATTGTCTTTTTCTTCTTTAGCATTAAACGAAGTGTTAAAATGTTTTTTGTTGTTTTAAAAGTTATTTCACATTTATTTGTTTTGTTTATAATTTTGGCATTTTTTTCTGATTTATTGCTAAAATATGGAATTGAGGCGTATTTCATGTTATCTGATGAAGTAGTTGGATAAATTTTCTGAATAGCTAATAGATAATTTTACTCTTTAGTTAGTGCATCAATAAGTTGAGTATTATAACCATTTTTGTATGCAATTTGTTTAATAATCGAATTTTCTCTATTATAACTAATTTCACCTAAAGAAACCGTTAAAGCGCTATGTATCATGGACCTGTATACTGCTAATGTATGTGTTTTAATTAAAATATCCATTTTTTCGTATAATCTCCTTAACAAATTACGTAAAAATATGACACACGTGGTACAAAAATATCTAAAAATATTTTTTACCAACATACATACAGTGCAAATAAATTGTGATCATGCTAAATGCTTCTGCAAATATTATTGATGGAATTTATGTGTACATTTTTATATTTATTTAATACCTATTGTAGCTTGCTCTCAAAAAATGTCAACATTGCCCATCGGCAAATGATGCAATTCCACGCACAGATGATAAGAGTTTTCATACTCATTCACACCAAAAGTTGCGTAAGATTTTTTCACATTCGCAGATTACGATCGAAACATCTGCCAAAAAATAAATAACAGATCTGGCAGCAAATATATTTTGCTTGAATAATTCGAGCAATTCCAATTTAAAACCAATTTTTTGTGTTACTTTCTAGAAATCTAAATTACCACTTCAGTATATGCAATCACGTTATTTTTTCATTACAAAATATAGGTTTAAGCCAGAGAGCCCTAGAACATCGATCGTTATTATTATCAGCCTTCAGCAAACTTCTCGTGAGTGCTTGTGGATCTATCCATCCCATCTAAATTGAATAATTGGACATGACGAAAGTAGGTTTATAAATATAATTTCGAGCTTGGAAAAACAGCACAGCAGCGTTGTACAAGCGCTAGTTCAGAGAAAATGTTTGACGTTAATTTCGAAATTTGGCCCAATACTGTTCAAGCTTAAATTGAGAACTTATTAATGTAATTTGCACTAAACTTTCATAACTTTGAAACAAGTCCAAAACAAATAAAATAAATCTAAAATAGATAGATGATCTAGAACCGAAAGTCAAGTTAAAAAAAAGGGACGCACACTAACTCCCGTCAGCGGTCAATCGAAAAATAATCCCTTTCCTTAACTCCCGTCAAGAAATTTTTACCTGGGCCAATAACTTAATCCTCATCCTGAACTCCCGTCAGAATAATGACACACGCGGTTTAAAGTCAAGTTGATACAGTATGTACCGGTTTTTAAATGAAATGATCACATCAGACGTATATAAAATTTGTCCTAAAATTTATTTCAAAATGATACATAGCCAACCGGACGTCGGTCGTTAAAACTACAACTAAATACATATAAAATATAGACAGACATATTTTAGAAGTTAAACTAAAGTTAACAAACTATTGTGCTCAATTTATAGGAAACACATTTTATGAAATCGTATCTAGAAATTTGTTGATTATTATATTGTAGAATTTTGTTTTTAATAAAGTCCTGCCTGCGCTGAACCGATTTGGGGATGATTCTGCTGTGGGATTCCTTTGCACTGTTTATTTTTATATAAGTGTCAGCAATTATTCCTATTGGACATCCGTTATCACTAGCTTCTTAATTGGTTAGCACTTGTCTGTATCCAGAATTATACAAAATGTTATTAAAGATTGGAAATATTTTAAGTTACCTACATGATCATTATCATAATAGCTTCTTTGCTTAATCACCAATGCTTAGCCCTGACGGGAGTTCAGGACAGGGATTATAGGACGCCTACGACTTCGTAACCAACAGAATTAACCTGACGGGAGATAGGGTTGCCCGAAAAAAAGTATTTGAGTTAGTTATGTATAAAGAAATTACTAACAACAAATTATATAATAACGTCTTTACTCTTATTGCTTTAGATTTTGATTAACTGTTTCACTACAATAAGTGCTGTTTGGCACTTTCTAACTAGTAACTAGTACAGATTGTCACTATTTTACTGAAAACATTGCCAACTAACGTGTGGGACAAGGGAAGGATAAACACCTTATGAGTGCAATAAGGAAGGGAGATAATGAGCGGGGATTAACGTATTCATGGATACTTTTAACATCATTTAAAAAATTGCATATTCATTCTAAAATTTAAAAGTATCTATGGATACGCGAATTTAATCTTAATGTTAAATAATTTTCGCCGTTGCCTACCCAAATTTTGAACCCACGGAACGCCACTGGTTCTAATGTCTTTGTAGCTAAGCGATCGACGCTGCTGTCTTTCGAGCAGTAGTGCCGGCTTCCAATCCTGGATGCGACAAACTTTTTTTTATAATTTGTTGTTATTTATTTAATTTTCACATCAGTTCTACAATCATATAGTAGAAATAATACGAGTTGTACAGTAAATTAAACATTTTGTACTTCCAGCTGATGAATTAATTAAATTATTTTATTATTATAGCATAATTGAACATTAAAACGTCAGTTATCAAAAGATGAAAACAGTTCAGGAATGAAACAAATATCAATAAAAAATTTAAAAAAAGTGTGTCCCTCTCAGCTTTGGAACACGGGACTGCTGCGTAGAATACACTAGCGTCTAGCCCCTTGGACTCACCGCCGATCCTGAATTGCGCAATATCATCTAATATTGGCTCGCATATGTGCGAGTGTGATATTTACATCGAGATTTGCATTGTTAAAGCCGATTTTTTCATTGCTAATAAATTGCATTCAATAGAAAACAACAAATCCTTTATTTTAATTTATTACCATACTTGCGTGTTAGTATGCCGTCAATAAGTGAGTGAATGCAAATTTGTTTTCGAATTTTTTCTTTAAAAATATAACTGCTCTTAACAAATAACCTCGCGTAAACAGCAAAACGCAACAACAGTGTTTTACAAAAAAAACTATAAAATAAAAAAAAATTTGGTCCCAACCGAGATTCGACCCCACAACTACTTATGCTGTAGAAAAGTAGTACACCCGAACACACCCGCATATCCATCTGTGCCACTACGAACTTCTGGTTTACACACATTCCAGCTGCATGCAGAGCTAATAATAATAATACAGTTTCAATTCTTTCTTCGCCAAAGTATGCTGACGACATAAAATCTGGAAAAATATAAATTCTCGCACATTTTGCATACACCCTGTATATTTCCAGTAAAATTGTGGAAATCTGTACATAATACTCGTAGCATTAGAGGCCAAAAATAGGATTATTTACATTTTGACTGTTATTGTTATGTTCCAGAGCTTCCATTAGCCTCCGGATAGGATAGGCAGGGAATTTTTTCATAACAAAAATGTCTAAACAATCGGCTTCGAAAATTCAAATATGAGAAACAGTTTGTTTATAAAACTTATAAATCCGCAAATAAATTAGTGGGTAAAATTTTAGCTTAAATTTTTAAAGCTGCTAAACTTCGAAACTACTACAAGCTTACATATAAAACAGCTTTCTTTTCGATTTAATGTACTGTCTATGTGTATTACAAGCCGTTAACTAACCTATTACTTTACCATTAATTATAAATAATGACATCTATATTTATGTTTGATAAATACAATATCTAATTATAATTTGCATAATTTCACAACATATTCAAAACCGGTACAACATGATAGAATGAATCAGATAGGTACTACCTTTTTGCATAAAACATTATAAAGAACACCGTATGGTTCAGAAATCAATATTTTTATAGATATTAAGTGAAAATAGAGTTTTCAAGCATGTTGGTTGGTACATGATCCTAGTCAAAGCAAATAATATTACATATAACCTTTGATTCTATACCTTTATAAGAGTATGGTCAATGATATAACATAGACCACTTTTTTTAAAACGTGTAATACTGTTTAACTTTCACTACAGGAGAGCAATGTTTGTATAACGTTGTGAGGTAGCAAAACTTGACATATGCACGTTTCAGGCGGTCACCGTTGTTTTTAAAACGAGATCGTGGCTATGTAAATAAACAAGAGGTAACCTACAAGACTCCATAGCAGGGGGATTTGTGCCATGTTATTGTGGGTGAGAAACAAACGATATGATTGTTATCGTATAAACAAACCTTCCCGTGAGATGGCAAGGTTACATTCCTGCTTTAATAAACAGTACCCTTTTGCGCTACTAGTTTGTAATGACTTCACAAACAATATTTTGAGTTTAAAAAGAAATCGTAGCAGTTTACTCCCGAGGTGAAGCTTTAAATAACAAATACGTGAAGTATTTCGACTCAAAATTTCCATACTTTAGCTGTAGATACTGTTACTTACGTATTTTCAAAAGTATATTTGTATAACGTTGTACTGTACAAGTTGTTAAGGTAGCATTGCAACGCGATCGTACAGTGCACTCCCCTGGGTCGACGAAATACCTCTTCATTTTTTTGATAAAAATGAAACAAATTAAAACAGATTCCACGGTAATTAAAAAAAAAACGGAGACAATATAGCAAATTAATCAGCCAAAAACTAGGCGGGAGGAGGATATTAACACCCTTAAGTATTGCTGCAGCTAAAAATTATGTTGTAAATCTTATTCTACTATGACTTATGAGCAATTTAGCTGAATCAGAAATATTTTGTCGTCCCACGTGTATTAAATAATGAACCGACTTATAGCTCATCACTAGTTCTATAAGCCTACAAAGTTTAAAACATATTGCACGGTCGGTCATTGAACAATGTAATTTTGAAAATACTAGTAAAATTGTGTTCCCTTAGGCAATGGTAGTACCAAATATCATGCCGATATGTCGACTTGTTTTTGAGTAAGAAGGAGATAAAATTAAAATCATCAAAATATTCTGGCGTACCATTCAAATCACCGACAATTTTAATGACTTATTGGTTAACTATTTCGTGAATCAGAAAAAAAGACGTATGCATTTAATTTATAGAACTGTTAATTAAAGGTAAGATTTTTTGTTTTTAATTTGCGTGGCCCTCCTGCAGTAAATGTTCACGAGCAGCTACTGGTCGGCTAGCACGCGGACTAGTGTACTGTTAGTGCATTTTAGATAAAGCTATCTATTTTAATTTTTTTTGTAATAGCTGTTACTCGAAATCTTATCCGGTTTTCGGAAAACCTGGGCTTTGTTTAATTATGTAACCGGATGACTATGACCGGCTTTCGTGGCCGGTTATCGGTTATCATATTTTTTGTTTATAACCGGTTATTGGTTATGACCGGTTATCAATTATGAGATTATAACCGGCTTTCGTGACCGGTTATCGATAATCATGTTTTGTTTATAGCCGGTCATTGGTTATGACCGGTTATCAATTATAAGAATATAACCGGCTCTCGTGACCGATTATCGATTATCATAAGTTTTTGTTTATAACTGGCTATTGGTTATGACCGGTTATCAATTATGAGATTATAACCAGCTTTCGTGACCGCTTATCGATTATCATAAGTTTTTGTTTATAGCCGGTCATTGGTTATGACCGGTTATCAATTATAAGAATATAACCGGCTCTCGTGACCGATTATCGATTACCATAAGTTTTTGTTTATAACCGGTTATTGGTTATGACCGGTTATCAATTATGAGATTATAACCGGCTTTCGTGACCGCTTATCGATTATCATAAGTTTTTGTTTATAACCGGTTATTGGTTATGACCGGTTATCAATTATAAGAATACAACCGGCTTTCGTGACCGGTTGTCGATTATCATAAGTTTTTGTTTATAACCGGTTATTGGAAATGACCGGTTATCAATTATGAGATTATAACCGGCTTTCGTGACCGGTTATCGATTATCATAAGTTTTTGTTTATAACCCGTTATTGGTTATGACCGGTTGTCAATTATGAGATTATAACCAGCTTTCGTGACCGGTTATCGATTATCATAAGTTTTTTTTATAACGGGTTATTGGTTATGACCGGTTATTAATTATGGGATTATAAACGGCTTTCGTGACCTGTTGTCGATTATCCTAAGTTCTTGTTTATAACCGGTTATTGGTTATGACCGGTTGTCAATTATGAGATTATAACCGGCTTTCGTGACCAGTTATCGGTTATCATATTTTTTGTTTATAACCGGTTATTGGTTATGACCGGTTATCAATTATGAGATTATAATCGGCTTTCGTAACCGGTTATCGATAATCATGTTTTTGTTTATAGCCGGTCATTGGTTATGACCGGTTATCAATTATAAGAATATAACCGGCTCTCGTAACCGATTATCGATTATCATAAGTTTTTGTTTATAACTGGCTATTGGTTATGACCGGTTATCAATTATGAGATTATAACCAGCTTTCGTGACCGCTTATCGATTATCATAAGTTTTTGTTTATAACCGGTTATTGGTTATGACCGGTTATCAACTATAAGAATATAACCGGCTTTCGTGACCGGTTGTCGATTATCATAAGTTTTTGTTTATAACCGGTTATTGGAAATGACCGGTTATCAATTATGAGATTATAACCGGCTTTCGTGACCGGTTATCGATTATCATAAGTTTTTGTTTATAACCGGTTATTGGTTATGACCGGTTGTCAATTATGAGATTATAACCAGCTTTCGTGACCGGTTATCGATTATCATAAGTTTTTTTTATAACGGGTTATTGGTTATGACCGGTTATTAATTATGGGATTATAAACGGCTTTCGTGACCTGTTGTCGATTATCCTAAGTTCTTGTTTATAACCGGTTATTGGTTATGACCGGTTGTCAATTATGAGATTATAACCAGCTTTCGTGACCGGTTATCGATTATCATAAGTTTTTTTTATAACGGGTTATTGGTTATGACCGGTTATTAATTATGAGATTATAAACGGCTTTCGTGACCGCTTATCGATTATCATAAGTTTTTGTTTATAACCGGTTATTGGTTATGACCGGTTATCAACTATAAGAATATAACCGGCTTTCGTGACCGGTTGTCGATTATCATAAGTTTTTGTTTATAACCGGTTATTGGAAATGACCGGTTATCAATTATGAGATTATAACCGGCTTTCGTGACCGGTTATCGATTATCATAAGTTTTTGTTTATAACCGGTTATTGGTTATGACCGGTTGTCAATTATGAGATTATAACCAGCTTTCGTGACCGGTTATCGATTATCATAAGTTTTTTTTGTAACGGGTTATTGGTTATGACCGGTTATTAATTATGGGATTATAAACGGCTTTCGTGACCTGTTGTCGATTATCCTAAGTTCTTGTTTATAACCGGTTATTGGTTATGACCGGTTGTCAATTATGAGATTATAACCAGCTTTCGTGACCGGTTATCGATTATCATAAGTTTTTTTATAACGGGTTATTGGTTATGACCGGTTATTAATTATGAGACTATAACCGGCTTTCGTGACCGGTTATCGATTATCATACGTTTTTTTTATAACCTCTTATCAGCTATGACCGGTTATCGGTTTTAGTCATATTAATTGGCGTGCTGTACAATAATGACGTTTACACATAAAATTTTAAATAATTCAAAAATCAAAGAATTTACTGCCAATACTTTTTTTTTAAATTAAAATTCTGGTTTAACGAAGGTGATTGATTTGAGCTATAAAAATAAATAATACCGTATTTAATTTTACCGTATTTTAGTATATTTTATCGTCAAAATTTAATAGCCAAACGTTTACAGAACTTATACGTTTAAAAAATACTGCGTAGCTGCACTGGTTAGATTGTTTCGAGATTTTGACGCAAATTAATAACAGAAACTTTAAAACCTGATCATAAACCATAGTCCGTCCGGCGTTGTCACCGGTTATTAATTATAATTGCAGGTTATACTCATATTCAGTGAAATACAAATAATAACTTCATCATTTATTATTGGTTAACGATTGTGATCGATAATCTATCATGGCCAATGATAGATGTGATTTATGATTCGACGATATTCGATGATGACCTGCAATAGGTCACGACCAGTGATATATAATTGGTCATGATCGACAACCGGTTGGTGTAACCGAGGTTTTCAATAACCGCTCTTGACCGACAATTGCTTGTGACCCGTAACCGGTTGTTAAGAAATTGAAAATCGGGGTTTTACCAGCACGCGCAACCGGTTAACCGATAATCGTTGACAACCTTAATTTTCGAGATTACATTTCAATATTAGGTTATTACAAATTGGACGTTGGCTCATTTGGGCCAAATGTAAAATGAGAAAAGCTTTGCCTGATAGTGCAGCACAATCAACATCTTCACAAATAAGAAGAATTAATTTTTAATGCTGACTCCAATGAATATACGGAAGTTTATAAAACCACACCTGTTTATTCCTCACAGCAATAAACAGTAATTACTAATTATTTATAAAAATTATTTAATATATGGTACATTAAGTGCAATAAATCAAGAAACATAACGTTATAAAATTCTCAAGTATTGAAAATATCTAATCTAATAAGAAATAATCTGTCAATAATTACAGACAAGTAATTACTGCGTGTGTCAGGAAAAATTCTTATGCATAAGTAATAAACATGAGGTCAAGGTGTACGAATTAATCGTATTGTTTAACAAATGCCAAATGGCAACAGATCCAATCTGTTCTTTATAGAGATATTATGTAATTCCATAGCGTGTTCCTAGATTAATATGTAATTGACGAGTGGAAATTTCCACCGAGGTAAGCGAGTAGTAGCAAAAAAAATTGACAGCCAGATAGAGGCAGACAGTGTGTAATGAATACTTATGCACACAGTAGACATGCTGTCTCCCGCTACGAATCGCACCATTAATCATAATCCTTTGTCAGTTTACGCTCACTTTACCATATACACATTAAAAATTGTAATATAATTTGTACCCCCTACCACAATTGCTGTAATTGACGTCAAAGATAGCAGTTGTAGAGATCTCCTTGTCGCTGCACCAACCAGCAAGTACTGTTTGAAAGTTAGGTATATGGAACACGCAGTAAATTACTGAAATTTATAATTACAGAAAATTATACAGAGTGAAGTAGGTAACATTTTTTTCCTGCGCTACCGTTTCTTTTAAAATACTGTTTGGAGTATTAGCAATTAATTTATTGTTAGTGTTTTCTCTTTGCTGCTATTCAAGTTAGTTTTTTTGTAAACTAACATTTATAATCACAAATTACCTGTTAGCTAAATGGAAGTTACAAAACCATACGCAATTTTTTGACAACCTCTCATCACAGACTTTAAAATAAATGTTGTTATAAGCATAATAAATTATACTGGAATGCTTTGGCAATAAAATGTAGTTGTAATCATGTGGAACAATGCAACAATAAATTTATAGTCTATTCAAAGATTTTTATATTGTCCATGATTCTTTATGTAAGTTATATTAATTTCATTTTCCAATAAATGGAAAATGTGACCTTCATAATGGTTTTCTGTGATGTAATACTTTTCGATTGAAAATTGGATAAAAATGCTTTTAACAAAACAATGTCGGTCTTATTTATATCTTTTTTTAGACCTAATTTAATAAAAAGGTTCAGATAAAGATGAAACCTTGTAGTTTTATATTAAGTAGAAAAAGATGTACACAATCCCTATAGAGGGAGTAGTAAGGAATGTTAAAAAAGCTGAAGCGTGGATTTCGAGTGGACTGTCCCATACTAAAACTTATCGTATTTGTAAACGTGTAAATTTTGTAATTATAACCTTCCATTCCTTCCATTCAGATTCATAGGAAGCGCCACAGTGAAATTACAGCTTTAAAAAAAACAACAAATTGTAGCCAATACTAGATACTAATACTTGCCGTTGCCGTATTTGCAAACGTGTAGCTTTTAATAATTATAACGGTGTACAGTTCAGGGAGTATTACATTTTGAAGAAAACAAGCAGCGGGAATATGACATTGCGATAGCCTGTTCAATTGGTTTCCGTACCGTAACTCTACCCATAGAAGCAGCGAACTACCTGCACCAAAGCAAGGTAAGCGCACGCCGGCGCGTCTATCGTCGGATTACAAATTCAGCTTCGGATGTCGGACAAAAATGGCTATATTAGCTTTATTTGGGAAGTTATCAAAAATATGCAAAGAATGATAAATATATTTTGTAACTAGAGCTAATTGATAGGCGTAGTTAAAATCACGTAAATGCCAGAAAACGCGTTGTTGATATTAAAAAGTATCGTTTTTTTTCTCAATTTTTTAAATAGTTGAAAATTTTAACAAATCCTGATAAAGTACTTTAAATAATCTATCAAACTAATAAAAGTTTATAACGATCGGCGTTTGCGTTTTTGAATAAATAATTAATCAATTTCAAATATTCAAAAATTCCTGGAAGGCGTCAGAGTAACATTTGGGAGATAAGTAAAAAATAAATTTGTAGTTCAATACAATCTCTATTGGCTCAGAAAGTTAAATAACGCGTAGACAGTTTTTGAGAATTTTTTTTTGAAATTTGTTAAAATTTTGAACGATTGCGATTTTTCTCGTAGTTGTCATTTTATTGTAATTGTTATAATTTCTATATCACTACTTTTTTGTTACTTTAAAGGCTGTTTTTAAAAAATACAGAAAATCTACACACATGTTGTATATCTTACGGTTTTCTTTTTCTAAAACCGTGTCATAGTAAAATATGCACACCCACTTCTTCATTGTACTATTAATCCCCAACTTTCATATTGTTGGTTATTTCATATTCCACATTTATTAATTATCCAAATGACACCTGTCAAGTACAGAAAATTCTTTATGTTGATGTGAAACTGTTTCCAATTGTACGACGAGTGTAACATAAATTGAAACAGATACAAGTAATCGCAATGACGCAAACGCCTAAAGACGCATTGAGCGGTGACATCCATCTGTTGGCAATAGAAAATGTCACTGCCAATTTCTTTTTAAATATAATTTTACTTTTACTAAAACTAAGCAATGATATACTGATGAAATTCTTACCAATTTTACATGACACGGCATTTTAATAATAACAAAAATTAGAACTTATTCAAATGAGTTTTTTTGCTTTTACCCTCTTCCAAAACTTCTTTAATAGATTCACACACAAACATTGGTAATTACAAAACAACCTTTGAAAGCAATTAATTTTTAAATAAAATACCTGTTTTATTATAAAAGGCGAAACAGTGGAATGAGGTACGCCCTAATTGAATGTGGAATAAAACATTCCTGGAAAAAACAACCCCGGAAAAAATCTCTCAAAAAATATCCCCGGTAGAAAAAAAAACTCTGGAAATAAAAGCCCCACCAAAAAAGAGCCCCGGAAAAAATTGTTACATGTTCTAGACCTCTAGGCATTTCTTAATGCAATTTTTCGATTTTAGACAAACAAAATTAAACCCAGTAGGCAGCCGTTTTACATTTTATAACATTTAGTATTCTTCTTAGAGACAACTTGTCAACCTGCATATACTCGGCTTTAATTGGGCAAAAATGTAATGTTTATAGGGGTGGTGCAGAGTAAAATAAGACACGGCAGAATCGTTTTTTTTTTCTGTGGGATGTTTATTACTTATTTTCAACGGAGCTGTTTTTCCGAAGATGTTTTTTCCGAAAATGTCTTTACCCGGGGATGTTTTTTCAACAGATACTTTTAAACAGCGTTTTTTCTGGCAATTTTTTTAGGGTTTTTTACCCGGAGATTTTCTCCGGTCCTGTTTTTCCAGGAATATTTTTTCCGGACAGCCCCTAATTTGGCAAGACGAAATAAACGGTTTCTTCATAAATCACTCGGTGCAGCCGTAACAATTTTACCATGGGGCAAGTATGTCAATTTGATCTATAGTTACTTTCTGTAGTTTGTGCAAACACCTGAATTCTCAAACCTATATGGTCATTACTGTCGACGCTATTTCACTTCGAATGCTTCGCATGATTTTCCGTCTTATTACAGATTTTCTTTTGCAAATAATAAATACATAGCATAACCCCTTAAAAATTTTCAGATGTTTGTTTCACAGGCAAAATTATATTTTAAATTATAAAATTAAACAGAACAACATTTAACATAATTTAAAAATATTTACAAAAAATAAATAACAAAACTAACAATTAAATAATTTGAACAAATAAGTTTTGCATATTCAAATATCAATGAACAATGAGCTTGAGATAGAGCTACAGAAGGATGTGGTCCGCGTAGAGACCGGGCCAGAATTTTGCATGCCCCGATGGTGGTCAAAACTTGATGTAGCCGCTGCTTCCTTCTTAAAGGAACTACCGGTGCTGGGGAGGCTTCGGAACGTAAGCTTACACCAATGCAGAAGCCAGGCTCTTAGAGGCACCCGGGAGAATGGCTTGCCCTGTACCGGAAGGTAATGGTAGATTTTTAATCCTTTCTTTCCTTTGGTCCGTTCCGATCGATCCTGAAGAAGAAACTCCGGCGCTTTCTTTTTGTACCGTTCTCATCGATCCTGGAGAATAAACTGTGTGCAAATGAGTTTATCTTAAATTCCCTTTCTCGAGTGCCCTTGCGTAGCAATAGAGTGAGGTCGTAAAATGCCCCCTCCCCTAGACATTTTTAAACGGATTGATGTGAAGCTACAAACTTCGTGGAGCCCGCCAAGAGCCGTCCGTTTACAGCTTTTTCCACGCTAAAACTAAGCAAGAATCCATTTTTTTCTGTTCCAGGCCAAACTATTTTCTTTCAGCGGCTGTCTTTCTACAAATATCTGGATATATCGGTAGGTTGAAATTGTTACGAAACTGGTAAGTAATAAATAAATTCCCAGACTTTTCTCTAGGTAATAGTATGATAGCTTTTGATTCTGAGTAGCTGGGCTGAACATTCAGGCAAGCGTAGGAGTACGTTACCATGGCAAGCGTGGTGAAGCGTTCGATAAAATAAAATATACAAATATATTTTAACTAGAGCTAATTGATAGGCTTAGTTACAATTAAGTAAATGCCGAAAAACGCGTTGTACATATTAAAAAGAATGTTCTCTTTTCTTAATTTCTAAAATAATTGAAAATTCTTGCGGATCTTAATAAAGTACTTTAAAAAGTTTATCAAACTGATAAAAGTTTATACCGATCGGCGTTTGAGTAAATAATTGATCAATTGAAAATTCTTCAATAATTCGTGGAAGGCGTCAGAGTAAAATTCGGGAAATTAGTAAAATACAAATTTAGAGTCCATTGCAAGCTTTATCGATTCAGAAAGTCAAAAAATCGTGTAGAGTTTTTGAAAAATATTTTTTTGAAAATTTTCATAATTTTGAAGCGATGGTTTTAAGATTTTTGAAATCAATCTTACTTCATCGTATACTAGCTACAAAGGGCTCTCAAACAGGTTGTAGTTGAACCCGATCAGATAACTACTTTTTGAGTAAATGGGCGTTAAAGTCGAGATTTTCAAAAAGTTGTAGCGGCTGCTATTTTGAAGCTAGAAGGTTCGGAAAAAAAGTTTTTGATTTGCCTTAAGTTCTCCTCTCAGATTTCGTGTTCAAATTTTAAAATTAAGCATTGGAAAAAAACGCTACCAAAAAAACTTATTTAACTTCCGTTTTCGGTTTCGGATTTTTTTGAAAAGCATAACTAGAACTACAATTTTTAATTAACTTCTTGATTTAAAATTTTATTAACATTGGTCCCGTATTTTCGCCTGTAGAAGCGGCACCTGCCCACCCACCTACACACCCACACACCCACCTACACACCCTCACACCCACAGACAGACATATTTAAAAACCACTTTTTTGGGTTTCTTGAGCTCCAAAACGCGTATTTCCGTTAAATTCTAGATTTCGAAAATTTTCATAAAATCAATACCTACTTCCCTATACCGAAGGTATGGGACAGTAAAAAGGCATTTGTCGAACTATCCTAGTTCTACTAATGATGTTATTATGAAAATTATGATGTTATGACTTATTTGTAGAATTACAGTACTAATTTAACCGACTCGCCTGAAACTATTTTGTGTTTACCTCCCTCCATTCTCCGCGGCAAAAAAAGGTATCGCTAATACGTATATCGCGAAGATATTCTACTATCGGTATTTTTTGAAAAAGTATCGAGTATTGTTATGGAGGTACTTTTAAAAGTCATCGTTCCGTCATGACCGCCCTTATAACCTTTCTCTGAGAAATTATAATAACTGTACATTCAGTCACACCACAAATGAACCTAAATTTTTTTTCATTTATTTGGCTGCATCGGTGCAATTTTGTAGAGCCATTTTGACAACCAAATTAGAAATGCAAGTTTTTTCACCTTTAAAAAATACATTCGTCGTACAATGCTATTAAGGGAATCTGTAATTAATTCATTTCCAGCTACAGTGTAACAGTAACTTCAATTATTAAGAAGCTACTTTTAATTTAATTTCTATTGATTGCTAATTTAGTTTATTAAAATCGGTTGAGCTATAATTTTGCATTTTACTGTATATTTTTATTTTTGTCGTTTCTTCAGGCAGTGAAGAATAAAAACGACACTTACCTTTCGTGTATTTGTTGTATGCAATAAATACATATATTATTATTGTTATTATTTGCTGGTTCTTATTTACAATTACTTTCTTTTCGTGGTTATAATTTAAAATTTAAGCCATTATATCGTTTTTTTCTACGTTATTTCTTATTGACTTGTTGCGTGTTAGATTTTCTTTTTTTTTCTATAGTTCATCTCACGTTACAAAAAATACATTTTATTTTATGTGCAGCGTTTAACAAAAAACCCGTTTTTTTTTGTTTCCTAAATGTATGTTTTCATTACAGCTAATCACGGTAGAGTGTGAGACCATGCATGATCTAGAAGCAACTTTCCAGCATTACTTGACTAACAGCCTTAAGCTAGTCTATCTTGATAGCCATCCTAAATTACCATTTTTGAATTCTCTAATTCACATCCGGGGGCTACTTTAAGCACTATTATTATATACTGTATTAAAAACACTTAATTTCTAATTTTGTTAATCACATTTTTTTGTCGCTTCGCTAAATTTGGTGCCGCCATACATTCTGATTATTTTTGATACTACACTTTGTTATGAAGTAGATATATGCAGCTATATTAGTTATGTCTATTTAGTGATGTAATGAAGACTGGTGTTTGCACTCTATTCAGTTGTTTTCATCTCCAAACTTTGACAATCTCAGGGCCCCTTGTAAGTTTTATCAACAGATGGCGCAAATGTAAACGTCAATTTAACTTTAAAATAAATTTGAAAAATGTTTTTGCCACAATTTGGCGTTGTTCATTTTTTTTCAATTGTCATATGTTTTAGCTATGACGTCGTCGACATTTTTTTAAATGGCAACTATACTTTTTATGGCATGACTAGTTAGTGCTTTTTATTCTCTATGCAGCCATGTAAAAATATCATACAGTTGCATAATAAAAATTTCAAGTAAAATCACGATAAACATTTATTTTTGTCACTGGCAACATTTTTCATCAGGTACACTTATTGCAAGATAAACAAACGACAATAGCAGGTCCACAAATTAGTAAACTATTTTCAAATCATATTTAACATCAATTTAAGAAAGCAAATGTTCAAACTGTTCGCCATTCACTGCCTGACAGTGGGCAATACGATAAGGACCGAACTGCATTTTGAACTGTAGCAGGTGATATTGCTCGTATATGCTCGCGGATACGAATTTTTAGATTTTCCAAATTGTCTGGTCTGTTTGTATACACTGTACTTTTAAGATGGCTCCATAAAAAGAAGTCAAGCGAGTTTAGATCCGGAGATCGCGCTGGCCACTCAATACACCCTCTTCTTTCTATCCACCTATTTGTAAAAATTCCATCTAAATATTGACGAACATGAATGCCATAATGAGGTGGAGCACCATCCTGTTGCAACCAAATTCTATCGTTCGGCGTGTCCGGATTTTCTGCATTTGGAAATAAAACAGCTAACGCGGGAACAAGTTCCAACCTCAAAAAATCCAAATATCGCATTTAATGTGCCATTAAAGAAAAAAGGACCAAGAATTCTGTCCCCTATAATTCCCGCCCACGCGTGTGTGTAATTCTTCCATCCAATGTGGGTTATGTCGCCACCAAGAACGCGGAATTGTGCCGATTCACAGCTCCATTTAAAGAAAATGTGGCTTCGTCGGAGAAGATAATAGAATTCACAAACTGTGGGTCGTTATTGCACCTGTCCATCATTTCTTCACAAAACTGAATTCTCCTATCACAATCATCTTGTGATCATTCTTGAACAAGTTTAACCGTATAAGGATGAAATTTTTCTGTATGTAAAATATTCAGTACAGTTCCTTGACTAACATTATTATCCAGGGCTAATTGTCGAGTTGAAATATGAGGATTTTCGGAAACTGTAAGCACAATATCCATCATTTTATCGTCTGTTGCTATTTTTGGACGGCCAATTTTATCCAAATCTTTGACGTGGCCAGTTTCTCTAAATTTTCTGTTAATTTTGGTTACAGGGGACCACGTAACAGGTTCACCATTTGGATGTACAGTATTAAATAAAGCGCACACATCGTCGTGAGTTCTCTTGTTAACACCGTACCCGATCATCATCAAAATTTCGATACGTTCAGATTCTGTTAAACGTACCATGATTAGAAATTCGTATTTAACACAGAACACAGACTAAATTTTAATCACTTATTAATGCTAACTGTCACCGAATTGACATTACAGATTTGCATTTGTTCAATTTTCACATTTTCAAACAATTGCCTACTATTGTCGTTTGTTTATCTTGCAATAAGTGTACCTGATGAAAAATGTTGCCAGTGACAAAAATAAATGTTTATCGTGATTTTTCTTAATATTTTTATTATGCAACTGTATGATATTTTCACATGGCTGTATAGAGAATAAACAGCACTAACTGGTCATGCCATAAAAAGTATAGGTTTCCATTTAAAAAAAATGTCGATGACGTCATAGCTAAAACATATGACAATTGAAAAATAAATTAAAAACGCCAAATTGTGGCAAAAAACTTCATAGGAAACTTTTGTTAGAAACTTTTCTTCGTAAAGTTGTTATTTAAGGCTGTAGCATCGATATTCCTTACTTTTTATTCACCCTGTATAATCAGTAAATAAATTGTTTGTATTAAAATTATGCTTTGCACCAAGTTAAGTTTAAGCAGGGACTGGAAGAACGCTTACATTTCGTAGTAGTAAGTAACGAGTTCTATTATTTTACTGACTACTGTTATGAATACAGTTTGCGTTTGCACTATAAAACCAGCTTATTGTGGCGACTTATTTGTCCACTGTTGTTGGCTGTTGGTATTATTTGGATTTTAGTATCATTATACCTTTTTTATAACTAAAAACCATCACAAAAATAATTACAATAAACTATAAACATTACGTAAAAATGCAGAATAAATGCTTCACTTACTTGCATATTTCATTAATAAAAGTAAAAAAGAAATTAACTAATTAACCCAACCTTAGTAAGCAAGTGTTGTACACAGAATACGGTTCCAAAAGTGTCAAGTAGTGATCAAAGACACATCAAACGGCACCAAATTTGATATATTGCTTAAATTTGAAGTTTTAAGAGCGCCGTCTATATGCAAATCTTATAAAGAGTCCCGAGATTGTCAAACTCTTAGAATGCATTTTTTATATCGACAAATGTTGTGAGTTGCAACACCATACTCTTCCTTACATCACTGTCTATTTATTAGCGCACCTAAAACAGCTGAAAAACTTGTTTTCAAAAATTTCCCTTAGTGCAAATTAATGTTAAATATATACTATACACCCTTTAGGAGTTGCTAGTACAACATTCATTAATATAAAAATTGAAGCCAATAGTTTTCAACCTTGCTAATTTTATTGCAGATTGTAGAAAAATGTATAATTCAATAAAATAATAAAACTAATTTAAGTGCATTTTTTTAAATAGGACAAGGACAAAGTCGTATATAATTCCTAGTTTTATAGAGTAATTATAGAGCTAATTAATGTATTCCTTTAATTGCTATCATAAAACAACTAATTCGATATTTCCACACAAACATTTACCTGTTCTTAGATGAAGAGAAGCTGCTATATTATACTAAACTACTTTGTGGATTAAAAAAAACAACATACTAATAGTAATTAAATTACCGTACTATATTTAAATAATTGTTTTTTTGTCAGAATAATAAAATGTTAAATGTTATTTCTACGACCATCTCAACTCCTGATAAACAATTTAAAATGTTATTAATCACACAAGGAAAATAATGAACAAAACCAATTATTTCCAGTTGTAAGGTTATCTCTAAGAAATGTCTCTTAATTGCAACACATTTTAAAACAATTTCAACAAATTCTAAAAATAAATATCACATTAACAATGATAAAAGCTGCTAGTTGCATTTCTCATTAAATAAATATTTTCCATCCGCACACAAATGTTATAATTTAAACGGCGTAGGTATGAAGCGAGTATTACTAAATATTTCTATTCGTTTTTTGTAATTACAGGTGTAATATCAAAAAGAGATTGAAATAAGAGAAAAACTCATTGTAAATAAAAATGATTTGTTTGTGGCATTTTCTGAACACAAAAATCTTTAGAAATGCTGTTGTTATTTATTAAGGTGATAATTTCAGTTGTGTTATTTATTTGTGCAAACGAAGTAAATATACATGTAATAAATATTAGTTGTCTTTAACTATTCTTCATTGTCGGAAGAAAAATTATCTGCCTCTTTGTCATATTCTTTAGTTTGGATCTTCTCCTTATACTTGGCATCTGATCTGAAAATAGACGAATAATATAAGCCTTTTGTTAACATTGTATACAGTCTTATAAAATCGTTATAAAGTCAGTGGTGAGACTGGACGGGGGGGGGGGGGGGGGAGAATTCCTGTTTTAATATTATTTGCATATTTTTGATAACTCCCGAAATAAAGCTGTTATGCAATACCTTGCTTTTGTGTAGTTTAGTCGCTTCTGCTATACGTACAGTTACGGTACGGAAACCAATTGAACAAGCTATCGCAAGTTTAAATTCCCGTTGTTTTTTTTCTTAGAAATCTTATAGTCGGTGAGCTGTACAACGTTATAATTATACAATATTACATTTTTGCAAATACAGCAAGTATTAATATTTAGTATGGGAAAGTGCACTCGAAGTTATCACATTAGCTTGTTTTTATTCTGCAATTTTTCAAGGAATTTTTTTTGGCTAATAACATTTTTGGCCAACCACCATGAAAAATTCAGTGTTTTTAAGGTATTAAACTACCAAAAAAAGTTAATAGCATCCTAGTGATACACTCATAATAAAAAAGGCCTACAGCTTGACAGCCTATATACATAAAATCTGCGGCTTTGCTGTAAAACGTTTATATTTAATAGTAGCCAAACCCGTAGTTACCTGCGCTTTGAAGGACTTCAAACAGACCCGTAAGACGCCTATCAAATAAAGTTTAGTACGCGAAATCACTGCCTTCGGATAGTTGCAGTTTTTTAAATAGTTGTTAAAAATGTGGGCGTTGCCAATATGTACATTTAACGCAAAGCAATTGCGACACTTTCTTCCACTACGTTTTATAAGTATAAACATATTAAATATCTATTTGTATTTGCTGTCTAACTACTTTGCGTTGACAGTTTACAGGCCGTCTGTATTTTCTACGTGCAAATTACTAAAATGAATTTTTTATTTTGTTTCATCATAAAATAAAGGTATAATACGACAGAAGCAAATAAAACTGGCATGTATTCCCCGAAGCGAATAAGTTATGAACAATAAATGTAAAAATACTATAAAATTTAAACTAGCAATAACTGAAAATAAGTACCTTTCGACGAAAGCAGAAGCAGAACAGCTTCAATTTTACAACAAGGAAACAATACGTAAATTTATGGGTAGTAAAATAATGTAGGTAAACAACAATTTTAAACAAATATACGAATCAGATTTTTTGCCTTATTTGGTTAACCTCTTTTATTTGTAATTTATTTTACCCATAATGTAGCAGTTTATTAGAGCCCCAAACAGCAAAGTGCTTTTCTTTTTACTTTCCTATAGGTACTTCTACTAAAGTATGGAAAATTATGAATTCACGTAAGTTTTCGAATATCAGATTTTAACGAAAATACGCGTTTTGGGGCCCAAGCAGGCCAATAAAATAGTGATTTTTAGAAAATGTCTGTCTGTGGGTGGGTTCGTGGGTGCGTTCGTTCTCCTAAAGCTCCGGAACCTCAACCGATTTTTAACAAATTTGGTATGTAGAAGTTTTTCAGCTGCAGGTAGTTCATGCAAGGTTTTTACCGAAACCGGAAGCGGAAATTAGTAATGTTTTTTAGTATCGATTTTTATGTAAAGACTATTGACATTTTGAAAACCTTAGCGTTATGAATTTTTGAAAATTTTGATTTTAATGCTTAGTTACTCAAAAAGAAAATATTTAAGCGATAAAAATTGTCATACTATTTGAAAACCCTCAATAAGTATAATCGTGTGATGCAAACATAGTTTTGGAAATATGAAAATAGTAAAAAAGGAACGTTCTCAATAGTTTGTAAATTTTCAAAAAATTATACCTCAAAAACTTACCAAGCCATTGTTTAGCGTTGTGGGCCTGTTGTAGTGATAGGCCAGGCAATGGGTAGGTTCTGACTTACAAAAGGTCAAGGAGAGTTCTAATTTGGTAGATTTGTACAGTTTGGTGTCCTAATTAATATTCCGAGTTTGCGACCTTGAGCGACCGCCGCTCGCGCCGCCATTTTGGAAAAATGGTACCGAAAACCAGTTTTTCGAGAATATCTTCTTTCCAGCGCCACCTAGGTTAAAAATAGCTATTACAAAAATTATAGAGCATAAAATTTCCTGCAACTTTTGTAAGAAACATTTTTCAATCAGATGAATAGTTCACGAGTTACAGCGGAGTCAAGCTCAGCAAATTTCTACAATTCGCAAAATCGCTACATTTTTTCTCGAAATTTCAGTAAATATCGAGTACTTAATATGTACCACCGTTTTTTACTCATTTAAGTACCACCATGAGGTAGAGTGAGAGGCGCTTTTTTTTTCATGTGGTATCCCCAGTAGGCCTAATCCACGATTCGTTATTTACTGATGTCTTTTCTTCCGTTTCGATGCCCTAGATGGTCCAGGCTCACTGATATCAATATCTTCTTGCAAATTTCTTTCCTCCTCTACAAAGTTTTCATCTTCGTTGTCTTCTTCGACCTCGTGTGCTAATAATTTCGCAACGGCCAGGTCTTCATTCTCGTCGTCGTCGTCTTCTTCTTCTTCTCCAGAGCCCGCAAAAATCTCTGCGCTGTTTTCACACGCGTCTCCATGGCAGCATGTGCGGATAACAGAACACTTCAAGCCTGTTTTCCTACACCCACAGGCTCGACCGCACCCCTTCTTGCACTTGCACGAAATGAATTTCAGGAGTGCTTCGGGTGCCGGATCTTTTGTTGTTTTCACTGGAGTAAACCCAATCTTGCTTCTTTCCCAACCCCATTGCTCTGGACTCTCGTGTATATCATACCAAGCCTGAACTTGGTGGTAGGTCCGAAGGGAATGTTGCCGTGCAGCTTCTCTTGTAGGGGGTAATGTAGCAAGATTGAATTTACTCTTCGTCACGGATCTTGCGAAATTTTGATAACGTAGGGAGCCCAAAGTAATGGTGCTTTTTTTGGAAACGCCGTAAAGAGCGATAAAAAAGCTTTCCCCCGCAGCAGCAATGACTTCGGGATCTGCGTTTCGCTCTTTGAAAGCTTGTATAGTTCGGCTTAAATATTCGTTCTTTTCAAGTGTTTTTATAAACTTAATTTTTCCTACGTTGAAAACAGCAGAAGTAGTGTCACAACCGCTGAACGCATGCAGGAACAATATGTTGTCCGCCACTATTTCTCCATACTGTAGACTTCGAGGAGAGTGAATTTTTTCAACAATTTTTCCTCTGCCTGGTTTGCAAAAGTAAACGTTTGTATGAGATCTCGCCAGTGCTGTTAGCAGGACGAGAAGATCTATATCTTCTCCTACTATGAATACGGAATCAAACGATGCGGACATACTGATCGCCGTGTTAACGATCAATGTGTCAGCATCTTTTGTAGCCTGTTTTACTGTGAAAAACATGTAGCGATTTTGCGAATTGTAGAAATTTGCTGAGCTTGACTCCGCTGTAACTCGTGAACTATTCATCTGATTGAAAAATGTTTCCTACAAAAGTTGCAGGAAATTTCATGCTCTATAATTTTTGTAATAGCTATTTTTAACCTAGGTGGCGCTGGAAAGAAGATATTCTCGAAAAACTGGTTTTCGGTACCATTTTTCCAAGATGGCGGCGCGAGCGGCGGTCGCTCAAGGTCGCAAACTCGGAATATTAATGAGGACACCAAACTGTACAAATCTACCAAATTAGAACTTTCCTTGACCTTTTGTAGCGAAAGCCCCCTTTTATGTCTTCATTGCCTGGACTAGAACCACAAACTTGTTTTGACGAATCTCCAAAATTTTAAACTGTTCAATAATTTGAAGTAACCTGTTAAGATAAAAATATTATAATTTTTTTCAAAGATTAGCTCTAGTTAAAAAATACATTTTTTATTAATTGCATTTTTTTGATAACTCTTTAAATAAAGTATTTATAACCATTTTCAGTCAGAGTCAAGAGCGCGATATCTAGCTAGCGCCAGTGAGTAGGTAATCCCCTCGTGCCGTGGCAACGCCTTGAGTTTTGAGCGAGCAGACGAGTGGGTCCCGTTTCAGGTCTTTATATCAGCTGTAGATGTAAATTTCAGTCATTTATTGACGCGAGAATATTTCAAACGTAAACAGTATGAGAAAGTACCAGCGACGTGCTTCGCCAATTTTCTACCTTAAGAGAGGTTTTTCTACTTTCTCATACTTCGTTACTTGCATTATTTATAGCAAAGTATTGAATTGAGGTATATTTTCAATTTTAAGTTTTATTAAAAAACACACCTAAGTTGAGGCTCAAGGAAACAAAAAAACATTGATTTTGGAAAATCTATCTGTGGGTCGGTGGGTGAGTGCGTTTGTTCGTTGGTTGGTTCGTTTGACTTAATCTCCCCGAACGGATAGTTCTATTTTCATGAAATATTTCATAAATTATTAGAAAAATAAGCGTTTAAAACAATCTCAAACCGGAAGCGGAAGTGTCAATATTTAAGCGTTATTCTATAAATTTTGAAACAAAAGTAGATAGATTACCAAAAAAATTCAAATGCGTTTTTTCATCTTTCTAGGTTGGCGGCCGTTACAATATTTTGAAAATTTTCATTTTAACACTTGCTCACTCAAACATTAATAATTTTGTAGGATTATACAGCTATGGATGTGCTATAATTTGGTTTTTATCGAAATGGGCTAATTTCTCTGTGACAGCTGATGAATTTTATTAATTTTGAAAATTGATAACTTTTTATTGAATAAATGGGAGACCATAAAACATTTAGATTTATGCTAAACTGCGTATAAAATGATAGTAAAATAAGTTATCTTAATTTTTAGGAACGCAGAACTACACGGAATAGGATGTTTGGAATGGGCCAATTGGGCGCCGCCATTTACGCGCGGCAGTAGGAACGAAGGAACGTTTGGGCGGAGAGACGTTTCGGGGTAGGGACCTTTACGCACAGGGACATTAACGCGCGAGCCGTTTGGGCTCAGGGACGTTTGTGCGCGAGCGTAATCTACCGTGGTGTATTTGATTAACAAGTAGTTAGATATGTATCATCATTAAAAAAAAATTTATAGTGCAGGACAGCGATACATTCCCATTAAATTGAAAATTAGCGGTTAGTTTCATTTTTTGTTTGACTTTGAGCAGTTGTCGCGCTGTGAAGTACCAGTGTAATCTCTCAAATTTGGCGTTTAGTGCGTATATTTATAAATTTTTTTGAAATTAAGAAATTATTTTGCTATTTATTTATGTAAAATCCTAATCTCGTCGTAAATGTTAATAAAACAATGTTATTTCAACAAGAAAAAAACAAAATCAAATAATTTTTTTTATTGTGTCGCAGCATTTGCTACTGCCCCGCTTCCAAACGTCTCTAGACCGTTCCTGCGCCCAAACGTCTTAGACTGGAAACTACACTCGTATTATTATAGGCACTGGCATAGCGTTTGTACGCTTCAGTCTAACGAGTATTGTGATCTTATGGTAATTAGCAAACCTAGAACGTTGATACAAAAATACTTTGAAAAGTGACTTTTTTTAATTATGGAAAAGTTCAGGCGAAGTGTTTCGCCCAATTTTTGGATGTTCGACAGTTTAAGTAACTTCCATTCTTATATTAAATTTTCTTATTAAAAATTTTTTGATTTTAATCAAAATCTCTGCTTCAATGTAATTTCATAGCTTCATAAATATAGCATCATTGCATTTGTATTTTTCCAATATTAAATAACCAGTTCATTATCCGTTCCTTAAGCGTTACTTAACACACAAGAGTAGTTTATAATTAATTAGAAAAAAGGTTGAATATTAAGAGCGCTAAAGTGTAGCAGCAGAAACTTTTGTAATTATTTTATGGTTTATTAAAATAAATCTATTTTTAATGTATCTTAGGAAAGTTCTGAATGTAACTCATATTTGTTATTTTGGGTAGCAACTGCTTATGAAGCCATAAATATGTGCTTTACAATACATAGTTCTTCCTAAAGAACAACAACGAATGTGAATATAAAAGTTGATCAAAACATTATTAACTCAATTTAAAGGTTATTTTTGCACCATTTTTGGCAAAGAACGTATTTTCATAAGTTCTGAGCCACTACTAGTATGTATTGGTTTATCCTCATGCCACTATCTTTGTCCTATCACGGGTTACTCAAAATTTTAGGTACTGAAAATAACTAAAGACTAAGTTATTAATACAAAACACGGATTTTATGCAAATGCCAATAAAATGCTTGTTTGTATCCATATCTAATAAAATGCAATCAAACGACACCAATTTTAATTAGCATATTTTGCATATTTTGGGGTTTGGAGCATATTTTTTTTAGAATAAATGGATATTTAGATATATTGCTTTATATTCACAGCCCGAATATAAAGAAATATATCTAAATATGAATTTATTCTACAAAAGATATGCTCCAAACCCCCCAATTAAAAATTTGAAAAGCTTTAACTTTGCTAGGTTTTATATTTTTTATGGATTTGTGGATCATAATAATTTTATGCCAAATAATAAATTTGATTATGAGTAAACACGCGTTAAAATCAGATTGTTTAAAAATCATAAAAGTCGCAATTTTCAAACTGCGAACTGAAAAAAAAATTCAATTCGATTAGTTTTGATGACCTCTTTTTAAATTCAGATTTATTTACTTTTAAAAAATTTTTTATAAAAAAATACATAAGGCAGTTTAATATTCTCTTCCTGTTTCGATGTTTTTCAAATTTGAAAATAAATCACCTAGAGGATTCACCTGCCTGATTATTTTCATTACAATGTAAATTAACCCCGGTGAGCTCTAAGTACGCCACTGCTAAAAGAAATTAATATTGAAAAAGCGTTCGACCTAACTCTCCATACATTTTTGATAAAATAACCGTCTCTGTACAGCTTGTCTGCGAAAAATTATGTATGTCGACCCTACCTTCATTTTCCTACAAGGCAATTATGTATAAAGAATAACCATACCCACTCAGATTGATAGACATAGAAACAGACAAAATATGGTTCTTTGATAGCTTCAGAACCAACAACGTTATAGCAGTAAAACAGAAGATCGAATTTTCGGCGCATAGGTGAATGTACTTAAGACCAGGTAAGCCAGCGAGTATTCTCATTTACAGCGTATATATGTTAATGTTAAAAATCGTGTAAAATACAATTTAGTAATCCTGGGATAAGAACCAAATTAAACATGTGTTGAAATTTCCCTTGCAGAATAGATGGCGCTAGTAAAAATGCAGCTGAAGAAACATACCGTACAAATTTGGTTCGGCTAGCAATTAAATCAACATACACAGCATATGCAATTATTTATTCTTAATTCACGATAAGTCACGTAGCTATAAAACAAAGATAGAATGGATGAAAAATAAATGCAAGAGAAATAGATATACTGTATTAATTTAGTTGTAAATTCTAGCTTTACTTCGTTGAAGTCCATATTTATTGGTTCTAGGTATATAAAATACTTAATTACTTCAACAATTATTATTTATTTTAACCTTATACGTATTTCAGCATGTTGACGTGCCATTGTCAAAGGCTATATTAGAAAGTAAACAGTTAGTGTTGTTATAGCAATAGAACTTTGTGACTTATCTTGGTAATCGTCTGCAGATGACTTGATTTCTCATTCCAAAACGTCCAGTAGAGGAGAATTTAAGAGATCAATTGGCTCATTCATTAACGGTACAGTTTTTAAATGTTTGATAATTTCAAATGCTTCTAGTATATCTAATTTACGTTTATCATCACAAAAGTGTAAATATTTTATGGTGTTATTAGATGTCATTGAATGATTGTGTTCTAGTAAATGTTTAGCGTAATTGGATTTATGTGCGTGTTTGTATTTGTAACAACGTACGTGTTCTTTATATCTAATATCAAAATTTCTAATTGTCTGGCCTATATAAACCGAATTACAATTCGAACAATTTAATTTGTAAATTCCTGATTTTAGCAAATCATCCGTTTTTGATTTTGCATTAAACAAAGTGTTTAAGATGTTTATAGTTGTTTTAAAACTTACTTTATATTTATTTTTTGGTTTATAATTTTAGAAATTTTTTCTGATTGATCACCAAAAATAATTAAAGGTATGGTTTTATATGTCTACAGAAGTGGGGAAAGGGGACTTAGACCCCGCTAAAGTTGCCTGTGATTTGAATATGGATCTTTTGTGTTATTTCTGATCGAATAGTTCACCCCAAATTATGAAAAGCTTTTGACGGATATTTTAGCCTGTATAATGGCAATAGTTTTTCATCATATCAAAAATTTTATTTTCTTCCAAACCTGAAAATCGATTTAGGGTAAAAGTTTCCAAATAACATTTTGATTAACTTTTAAGAAAACTTTGTAATTTTCATTTATTTTTACAGGAATGAACTTCAGTAACCTCCTCCGCCCACAAATCAGGACTGCGTAAAGCGAGGGACAGTTTCTTAGGCTTGGGTTGGTAAATATGGCACACAATTAATAATGGAAATAAGGTGCGTTCATGAAAGAACCTACTCACGATTTGACCTCATCAAGTTGTTATTATCTGCGAGTGTGCAACTGGAGCGACGACCTCAGTTGATATTTCAGAGCCGGGCTAATGATCTGTGCGGTGTGTGTATGTGTGTATATTTGTTACCGCTGTTGCCTTCCAAGCATCACTGTAATATTTCAGTCACCAACTTCTTATTCAAATTTGAAGTTGATAGTATTAGTATATCGAATAATCGAGTGAATTCGCTATCAATCGGTTTTTAATTGAAGTAAAAGAGGAAGATCGTAAAATTGTAGATAAAATCATCAAACTATATGTGATATCACAGGTTAAAAATAACACAAACGTGTATGTAAAATTGATTTCGAAAGGAAAAGGCAAAAGTAATGCATCACCAGATAAGGCTTAGAATTACGTATAGAATTGTTAACAAAAAAAATAGACTATTTATCAATACAATTTACCATTTTTAAACGTTTAAATTAGCAAAATTAGATATGCGAATGAATACAAATAGTTATTTAATAGTATAAATAAACTAAATTATTTGCTTTGACAATCACCAATAAAAAACAGTAATTGTGATTAGACTTATTGGCCTTTTATGTTAATAATAAACTTTAGCAACTTGCTATTTAATGGATTAGACACGATTCGGTTGCTTCGGCTAATATAATTGTGATGTATTATCGTGATTGTTGTATGAGCATACAAATTTTGATTAACATTCAAACAATTAATAATCACAAAAGTGGGTCTGGGGCGTCGCAAGGTTTATGCTGAATCAAAGTAATAAATAAATTAATTATACTGGTTATACGATGCAATCAAGCAAAAAAGTAATTGAAGTAACCTATGGGTTTTACACCTATGTGGAGAATTGTTTCATACAAACGTGCAAAAGGTCCCATTGCACCGTGAAACAATGAAAGGCATACGGAATTTTTTCCTGATACATTTTTTATTAATTGCAGTTTATTGGGGTTGGTAATCGCCTTAAAAATTTATATTTTTAAGCATTTTTGGAAATCCTAATCAACTTCTACTCATGACTTTGTTTTGTATTTTTTCAAATAAGAACACTTTTTGTGCACCTATTTAAGAACACTCAGTGGATAAATAAAGTTGTTGAGGTATTTGTGGAACAACGATATAGGCATTTAAAAACTGAACAACTTTTCTTATAAAACATTTTAGTTTTATGCAATAGTTAGCCTGGTATTCGCTAAAACATCATTGAAAACAGCAACCATTTTGGTTGGCGGAAAAGTGCAGCTTCCGCGTAAAATTCTTAATTGGGACCATAGAGAACTGGGTGAGTGATTTCACAAGGCGAGGTGTTGCTAGCCCTTAGTATGGGTATCTAATACCTTAGCAGCAGCGCGTCCTCTCTAATGGTATCCCCGCTCCTGGTAGTGGCTATAAATTTGCCTGCGTCCCAGTCACTACGTCGAGGTAACTCCTGGGGGTTATAAAGTTGCCTAGGCGATATACTGGGTGGTTGGAGGCCGACTGATTTAGGCAGGTGAAGGTGAGCTCCAGGAAGGAGCGGCGCAGCTGCTGGCATTAGGGACTTGGGCCCTAGGGGTGAGGTGCTCACGCCCGATATCAAAGTGTTGACCCAGGCGGTCCGTGCTTATGCACACCCGACGCTGTTAAGGTACCGGTTACTATCAGACTGGCTACCGACTAATCTGGCCAGTGCGTAGTCGACCAGTATTAAGGATGACGAGTAGCCTAAACTGGTTGGGGTAACACTACTTCAGAAGGTGCTTGCGCCAAAAAGTCCTACCAGTGACTTTGACTGGTACCACGGGGACGAAGTTCGAACCCGCTAAGGAATAGCAGCCCCCGTCTTGGTCACGGTGTAGGACTCGTGGTGGCAGTGGTAAGCCTATGCAGGCTAGGGCCGGCTGCGTTTTCAGCTCGGACACTGATCTGCAGAATCAGTGGAGATTTAGGTGATCTCCCCGACTAGTGGGTACTTAGGGCTCGCAGCCTAATGTCAAGACTGGTATCTTGTTCTCGTTGAACCGCTGTTAACTTGAACAGGCGCGCTGATTGAGCGTATCTCAATCCGGCCCGAAGAGAGACATGGCTAATAAGACTTAAGCTAGGTGCCGCCACGGTAAACTGAAGAGGTAGGCTGTGATGGCTGCCTTACATTGGCTCTGTAACGCCTATAGTAGCCAGAAGTCATACCATCGTCTTGTCACATTTTCAGCCATGCCGATGTCGCCCACCAATGCTTACTCTTGATATTTTAGTTTCTTTAGTACATAATATTTAGCACCAAAAATGGTTGCTATTATGCCCTGTCCTAGGGAAAGTAAGCTTCAGTGGGAATTGTGGTGGTAGTTATGACCAAAATCGACGATGGGCACGCCACGGTCGGAACTGTTACCAAACCTACCAAAGCCGTTGATGGCATTATTGGTATTTATGTCCCGGGCGTAATTCTAATGGCTACAAAATGCTCTACCTAAAAACCACAATGATCCAATATCGTTTCGTTTGAAAATATCGGTTTTTGTTAAAATCCGTTCGTAATCGTTATTTGTATACCAAAGAATGAAAGTAGCTTTTTGCAGACCGTGGCTAGAGTTTGCAGCACCAATGCACCATACTTTCAACCAGAGATGTACACAAAACTCTTTACGGCCGGAAATGATTATTAATCGATTTTTAACTTTAATTAATAACAATTTTCTAATTTTCTAACAGATTTTTATCAGCAGCGGGATGCAGAGAACTTTACAGATCATTACTATTAGCAAAAAGCTTTGGTCTGCAAATGTATACTTTTAATTGTCACCAAATGCCGTCGAAAAAGCCTACTTTTTTTAAGTCCGTATATTCACAAACATGAACTTTAAATTTTAAATAGTATTTGTAAAGTAACCATTGACGTCATACGACCAATTTTATACGCGCCATAGCAGTCATAGCACGTTTAAGGCGCAACATAAAATTGCTATTAACAATGTTCTACAGAGTGGACATAAAATGTCAAGAACCACGTGACCACGTAACATAGGCAACCCATTGTATAGATGTGGCTACCCTGCTTCAGGAAACTAAATCTGACAGTTGTAGAAATTACCATAGGCGTCAGCACGGCAGGCAACATTGGAAAATAAAATTCACTACATTTAAATTAGTCAATCGTCACGTGGTTATTAACCTTTTATGCTCAATCTGTAGCTGTCAGAAAAACAATTGAAAAACCCAAAAGTTGTCAAAATTTAATCCTAATTTAAGCATTGTAAAAATATACAGGGGGTTTATTTTAAATAGGAAAGTTTTAGTCACTTCCGACGAAACCGGAAGTGCAAAACATTTAAGTAGCCTACATATAATATAACTTTTTGTGCATAATAACTCCTAATATCTTATTTTATTTTATTAATAAATAAAGAAAATAAAGGGGCGAAACTACTTTTGTAACATCTGATGTATTCTTATTATTATTAATATTATGTCTTAGAATAATTGGAATTATGGATACGGTGAGAATTGCAACCAAAATCGACTAATGTCGACGGTGGGACTTGTTGTAATTATGACCAAAATCGATGCTATTTATGGTCCTGGTAGGAGTTATGACCCACTACTGGTGGGAGTTAGGAAAGTGGGAGTTGTGTTTTACACCTCTTTAGGGATATAATTGCAGTAACTTCTAGTTTAGTTACAGTTAGCTTGTTTCTGTGTATTCAAGGTGGATGCATCAGTGAAAGTTTTTTTGCGCAAAACAGGCTACTACTCCCACATTTCAAATTTAGAAATGTTACGAGTATTATTTTCTGCGGGGAGTTGGTCTATTATTTGTACCTTATAAAGGCCCACTTTGCTTTATGCTGCACATTGATGCTATCTACAGCATATGCTTCTCAAAACGTACTGAAAATGTGTTCTCTTAGTCATTTTCGCCACTTCATGGAAATTCTGTGCATCTTCTTTCGCTTCCTCGGCATCATCGGCAGCGGGACGACATCGTTGTAACTGTTCGCTGTAAACTAGCCTCAAGCAAAATAGAAACACACTGCTCAAAGGATAAAACAAATACTAAATTGCTATCAAATACTTTACAGAAAAATAAGAACCTCAAATAAATCGGACATATATTGAGAAGGTTGGACACTATATGAGTCGAACTATTTCATTCATTTTGATCATTGTAATACTAAATTTTATGGAATAGTTGGATCAATCATCAAATCCGTTTCTAACAGCTGATAAATTAACTAACACATTTGCTTCTTTACGTTTATATAAATATATAAATACCTGTAAGACCTTGTAATGTGCACAGCATATGCTGCTGCACTTTTTACTGTTTTATTGGAAGACTAAAATAATAATCGCGCGCTGTTACAGAATCCAGGCCCAGTGCTTCAAAATGCATCTGAAATGTGTAACGTTTTTGATATACTTTTGTAAGTCTTCGTTAGTTGTTTGTTTGTAGTAAAACTACCCCATTTATTTGTTTAAGAGTAGGAATAAAATCAACAATATGAAAAGAAAAACCAAAATTGTTTGCTATTTCAAATAACTGAAGACTATTAAAGGAGTAACTAAAAAATAATAAATAAATTTCTCAAAAGGGTACCTCCATTTGTCTCATGTTTATTTGAAGAACTTGAATCAAATGGTGATTGCTTGAACCGTTTTCACTTAAAGAAACTGAGTTAGAAGAAATATACTAATATATAAAATATATAAAAGTTGTCCATAGATGCTTTGTTGCAAATAGATGCAAAATTGGAAAACAAATATTTTTCAAAATGTTTTTACTGGATTAAAATTATTCCAGAGGAAGATACCCGCATTGAAGTTCAAATAAAAAATACGAAACGGTTGGCCGTCGAAAATAAAATTACTGTCTTTGCATGCTTTAGAATTTAAACAAACAAAACATAATGTCACTTAAAATGTTTAGGTTAAGCTTGTAATTTGTCATTTGTAGTGACACTGACAGAGTGATGACAATTAAATTCTAAAGCATGCAAAGACAGTAATTTTATTTTCCATGGCCAACTCTTATGTATTTTTTATTTGAACATACGGACCTTTTCTACCATATGTTCAAATAAAAAATACGTAAGGGTTGACCATGGAAATAAAATTACTGTCTTTGCCTGGTTTAGAACTTAAACAGACAAAACATGTCACTTCAAATTTTGAGGTTAAGTTTGGCATTTGTAGTGACACTGACAGAGTGAACAGTTACAAAATTCTAAAGCATGCAAAGACAGTAATTTGATTTTCCATGGCCAACCCTTATGTATTTTTGATTTGAACATACGGTACAAGTTGTTACTGAGGTGGTAAATTGACGAAATGGAAAACTACTCAAACAAATTTACTTCATAGCTAGTTTTTTATAATAAATTTTTCTTAAACGTAAGTCTACGGAAAAAATTTCCCTTGGAAAACAGTCTCGGGAAAAAAGTCCCCCTGAAAAAAAGTGCTTTTAATTCCAAAATTTAAGAAGTTATAGGTCTTTAAAGTTCAGTTTCTTTATTTTTCTTTAAATCGTTTTCCACGAAACAAAAAACAATTATTTCAGAATTGCTACACACACTCAGACAGCTTCTCTAAGTAGTAAACATTAAAAAGCACTAATACGAAACAAATATTATTTAAGTTAAACGTTCTTGTATCCGCAACAATTTTAAATTCTAGGTTACTATTTTAAAAATGACTCAAACAATGTTAAGATCTTTCAAACAACTTAATTAGAACAAACTGCTACAAATCTTATGAATAGTGGTCCTACAGCTAACAATAACAGGCGTCAATCGGCTGCTTTTGCAAATGGGGTGGGTCTCAATAAGAAGATAAACTCGCAATGGTCCAATTCCTATAGCTTCACCGGATCTAAATGAAGGTAAACTCATAGGATACCAATCCAAAATTAAACAACAACAATAGCGAATAGCACTAAGAATTGTATTAAATAAGCAAAATTGGTAATGGAAGCAATAGATTATTTAAATTTTTCAGATAATCAAAATATTTTACAAACATACTGCAGCCAAATCAAACAAATGTTATTAATTAACGTAGAATAAATGTTTTATAAAAATTAATTAATTCCAAATTATCAATACTATAAAATAGAATTGTAATTGTGCACAAATAAATAATAAAATGTCAATAACTTAGTTCAATGATTAATCAGTTTAATTGTTTATTACGATTTAGTTTCGCTCATTGCTAGTATTTTCCCGATGCGCGAAAAACCTACTTTCTTATTTAATTAAATTTTTGTGTGCATATATTTTGTGATATAATCTAATCTAATTAATAATAAAGCCTGCCGTTGTGTTTAAACCACTGTTTATAAGAGCTATAATAAACAATAGTGGTAACGACGTTGTATGTGACGTTAAAAATTAAATAAAACCGCTTGCATGTCTTATAACGTCTCAAAGAAAAACCAAGCGTTCAACATACAGGGTTGGGCAAAAGTACGGAACAATGCAAATATCTTTAATACGGCAACCGAGATTTAAAAAAAAAATTTATTCAAAGGTTTTGATATACGGCGAATACAATGAAGGTATTATCGGTTTAAAAAGACGTCCAGTTTAGCCGGAAAGAATATCAACGTATTTATTTTAAATGGAACACCGTGTATATTTTTTGATATATCGATAGAACTCTCTTTTTTGAGTTCAGTGACATGAGGTTTTATGCCCTTATTTTTAATAATTCTAGAGATATTGAACAATAATGTTTCGTAAATGTTATCTAGCAGCTCATGAAAACAAAAGAATGTGAGAAGCTTAAACAGTTATGTAATGCTGTCAAATATGCTTGGTTCGTGTTGTGTTGTTTTGATGTTCGATAGATTGAGCAGTGTGGTTGCAGTAATCAATTAATTAACCAAAATTAATTAAAACTGCTGAATTTAACATCAGAAATGGATCAATTAACAGAAAGAGAACGAATTCAAATTTTAATTATGATTGGTTTTGGTGAGCGCCGTAGAACCCAGCAAGAAGTTTGTGCTTTATTTAACAATTTGCAATCTTTCTGTTAATTTATTTATTTATTTATTAAATACTGTGCTAACAGCCGAAGCCAAATAAAGGTACAGGTAATAATGTTAAGAAAAATAAAAATACATTTGCAGATAGCGTGACAACAAAAGGATAATAATATATATATAAAAAAAATAACAACAGCAATAGTTTCCTCGGTATATACACCGCAACCCTCGACATGGTTCATATAGCATACTTGATGTACGTGGTGAATGAAATAATAGTAAAACCAGAAAAAAAATAATAGTAAAACCAGAAAAAAAAGAGATTAAAAAAAAATCAATATAGTAAAATCTCAAAATTATATTGTGGGGGACTCAAAATTTGAAATGAGGTATTTCTAAAAGAATTTAGGCTCATATTAAAAATGTCAATATAAATAGCAAATTTGTTTAAGTTACGACAGGATCTGTAAAAACAGGAATGGAAGAGTAAATTCGTTCTTGCCTTCGGTAAGTAAAAGATAGTTGGTGTTCTGCCCGTTAAGCGAGGAACGAAAAAATTTAAGTTAGGTTGTAATAAGACTGAAGGTTCAATTTTAGAATGTACTATTTTAAATATGGTAACGGAGTCAATTATGAATCTGCGCCTTTCTAAAGAAATGATGGAGTGTCTGCTAAGTAAAGTTGCATAAGGCACAAAAGTTGAGTAAATACCAGACCTTTTGTATTCTAGAAACCTTAAAAATTTTTTCTGAACAGATTCGATTTGCTTTTTCTATGTGTTATAAGTAGGGTTAAAAATAAATGAAGAAAATTCTAGTCGCGAACGCACATAGGAGTTATACAGTATAATAAATGATTGCAACTGACTAAATACATTTGATTTACGAATTATAAAACCCAATTCTCTGTATGCCACATTAACTGTGTTATTTATATGAGGACCAAAAGAAAGTTTTTGGTCAAATATCACACCCAGATCCACAACTTCATCTCTGTATGATAATTGTTTACCTTCCATTATGTAATTAAATAAAGTGGGTGAAGATTTTCTGTGAAAAGAAATTATTGAGCATTTAGATATATTAAAATAAAGTTTATTTTGGTGGCTCCACGAAAGTATATTATCCAAGTCAGCTTGTAGTAATTCACAGTCTTTAGCAGAGTTTATGACACGCCAGAATTTTAGGTCATCAGCAAAAAGTGCTTTTTTAGAATGTAAGATGTAGTTCGGTAAATCATTGATTAGCAAAAGGAATAATAGTGGCCCAAGGTTCGAACTTGTGGAACTCCAGAGTCAGTAAGAATAATATCTGATTTAGAATTATTAAAAGCCACGTATTGATATCTATTTTGTAGGTATGATGAAAGTAATAATATTAAGTTAGATGAAAACCCAAATACACGGAATTTTTTAATTAAGGGGTCGTGGTCGACCGTATTGAAGGCCTTCGAAAAATCTGTATAGATAGAGTCGACTTGTAAACCTTCGTCCAAGGCCTTCGACAGGTCCTGAGTATAAAAAGCGAGATTTGAAGCTGTGGATCTACGTGGAACAAAACCATGCTGAAAAGAAGAGATATATTTATGAACATGTGCAAATATGTGATTGTATAAAATAACTTCAAAAATTTTAGAAACGGATTGAATTATAGCAATTGGGCGATAGTTGCTTACCAATCGTTTATCACCCTTCTTGAAAACCGGAAACACTTTTGTAATTTTCCATTTCTTTGGGTAGGTATTGACAGTTTGTTAAGCAAAGATTAAAAATATGTTTTAAGGGAGTTAGCAAAAAATCAGTACAACCTTTATAAATATAAATAGGTATCTGATCTTCTCCAACGGATTTTTTTGGTTGTACTGATTTTATGGCGGCACGAATATCGTCATCATTGACAGAATTAATCACAATAAATTCGTCAGTAATAATTTCATAATAGATGGAAGTAGGCAACTTATAGTTTGCGTTACTTCTACCATATACTGAGCTAAAGCACGATGCAAATGCATTGACAACATCCTGTGAGGAATTAAGGCAAATATTATTTTCATTCGTAAAAGTTTGAGTATCACTGGTTTTACGACCAGATTTAATAAAAGTCCGAAAAGATGACGGATTATTTTTGAGGTTATTTTCAGCTGTTTCAGTGTAATTTGCAAACGCGTTCTTTACATCGATTTTAATTTTAGTTCGAAGTTCACGGAATTTAGTAGCATACAGAGCACATGGGTTTAATTTAAGTTTTTTATGTAATTTAGCTTTTTTTTATGTTTTTAATAATATCCGGCGTAAACCAACATGGATAAACATATTTGCGCCTTTTGGTTTTAGGTACTGACCTGTCCAATGCTAGATAAAGCAAGTCATAAAAGTAGTCAACTGCACTATCGACATTAGAAGAATGTGTTACAGTGGACCAATCAGTATGCCTAATAGATTCATAAAGTTCAATAAAGTTAGCACGTCTAAAATTATATTTTATTTATCAATTCCAGCTTTACTTCGTTAAAGTCCATATTTAATGAGTATCTGTATATAAAATACTTAATCACTTTAACAATATCTATTTATTTAAACCTTATACGTATCTCGGCATGTAAACATGCCGAAATACGTATAAGGTTTAAATAAATAGATATTGTTAAAGTGATTAAGTATTTTATATACAGATACTCATTAAAATTATATTGATTATCACTAAATATATGACTAGGTTGTGAGGGAAACAGTACTTTGAACGTACAGTATAGCGAGGGATGATAGGCATCTTCGACAGTGAGCGGCGAACTACATTTGTTCACAACAATTGTGGTATTTGCAAGAATTAAATGCAGAACTCTATTCATTACATTTCGTGTAAAATTAAATTGTTTGAGGTCATGAAAATTACTAAAGTTAATAACATTAGTTTCAAACAAATTGTGGGAAGTTTGTAAATTTGGGCATAAGTTGGGTAGATTGAAATCACCGAAACATAACACAATACCGTTAAAAATTTCATGATTCTGACTAGCTGAGTTATAGAATAACTGATATTGATCAAGTGTCGAGCGTGGTGGAATATATACAGCACAAATAAATAAGTGGTTGTTACCAATCCTCAAACAAACCCAGATATCTTCTAGGGTGGTTTCCAAGGTATGCTTACGCTCACACACTAAACTGTTTTTACATGCCACTAACACACCGCCACCGCAACCAATTGAATCATTTCTGATGTTAAATTCAGCAGTTTTAATTAATTTTGGTTAATTAATTGATTACTACAACCACCCTGCTCAGTCTATCGAACATCAAAACAACACAACACGAACCAAGCATATTTGACAACATTACATAACTGTTTAGGCTTCTCACATTCTTTTGTTTTCCTGAGCTGCTAGATAACAATTACGAAACATTATTGTTCAATATCTCTAAAATTATTAAAAAAATAAGGGCATAAAACCTCATATCACTGAACTCAAAAAAGAGAGTTCTATCGATATATCAAAAAATATTCACGGTGTTCCATTTAAAATAAAAAAGTTGATATCATTTCCGGCTAAACCGGAAAAGTCTTTTTAAACCGCCGATACTTTCATTGTATCCGCCCGCATATCGGAACCTTCATGTAGAAAATTTTGTTAAAATCCCGGTTGCCGTATTAAAGATATTTGCAATGTTCCATACTTTGGCCCAACCCTGTATATATGAATTACAATTTGAATTAAACCACTGTAACAACTCCTATAAAAAAAATAGTATATGTTTTAATTATCTACTGAAAAAGAGTTACTACGGTTTACATAACTAAATATGAGTATGATTGACAGCAGAAAGTGACAAGCCTAATAAGTCCCAGTTAACCAAAATATATCATATTGATTTTTGTTTTGGTGTTTCAACGGATGGGATAAAAAACGGGCAGAGTGTGTGCATTCTTATAAAATTAGTAAGTGTTTTTAATTAAATGAAAAATTGCAACAGCGCAGCGTCGAAAAAACTATTATAAAATAAAAAGTTTTGTAATAACTATTGCAAGTCTGCAAGTCCGCTGAACTTCATCAAAATGTCCATTTCCAGGTAAAATGACAATAAATAATTTATGTGGGTTAAAGGCCCTTAGTGGTGCTCGTCAAGAATTCACGATTAAAATTTTAAAATTTTAGCACTTTCATTCCAGGATATTGCCCTAACGGACGTCACTGTTCTATATATGTATATGTAAAGTTGTACAAAGACCTCACCTGCTTCGAAAAGATTAGGAAATAAACGAATTTGATTTACATAAGTAAGGAATATCAGATTTAAGACAGTATCATGACCTTCTTCTCAAAACTGAGCATCTTCAAAAGTGGATGCCTCACTTTATAAATAATTCCAGATCAAATTTTATAAAAGTTTGAGCGAATTGTATTCACAAATAGACACGTGTGCCCTTCTCGTATTAAAAACTAAGTAGTAGGATAACGCGGAAACAGTTTTCAGAATTAGAATTAAATAAAAACCCCAGCAGTACTACGTGACTTGATCCACGCTTTGTTATTCTGTTTTAAACACAAAAAATAACCTTTTTTCCGTGTAATAAAAAGTGGAATCCTAATCCTATTAAATATTATATTAGCACGCGAAATTACTTTTAAAATACAACAAATTAATAAAAAATAAATAAATAAAATTTGTTCGCAGTTAAGCGTAGATGTACGTAACTATTTTTAGTTTATAAAATACTATTTTTTAATTTCTAGGTGCAATTTGTTCTTAAAACATTAAGGCTAGACATGACATTATTAAAAATATTTAAAAACTTCTTAAGGAATTTTTTTTTAAATTAAAAGTTATTTCTGTCGTCGGGCGCGAATTGCAAAACTTATTAAGAGAATAATTCCTTTTATTGTCTTTTTTTAAAGCGAAATCTACCGTTTCTTTTTTAATTTGTTATATAAAAAATGCTTTAAAAAATATTTTTTTTCAATGCATAGGTTTCAAAAAAACATAAGATTTAAAAAGATCCGAAACCGGAAGTGGCGGTTAGACTGTGTTTTAGCAGACTTTTTTTCAGTAATTTTCTTACCGAATCTTTTAGTTTCAAAATGGCGGCTGTTACGGATTTGTTTTAAGTTTTGCCTTTAACGCCTTGTTACTCAAAAAAGAGCGTTCCGTAGCTCAGTGGTAAAAGCGCGGGCTACCAATGCAGCGGATCCGGTTCGATCCCCGGCCCGGCCGTTCTCCCTCGCAAGGCAACGGGAAACCAGCGAGGTGGATTTCTCCCCAGAAAAAAACCTCTCTGGAGAAGAAGTGCATGCACTTCCTGTGGTTCGGAGCCCACGGTAAACTGTAGGTCCCCTATGTCTGTCTGTGCAAATTATCTATCGCCGCGCACCAAACAGACAAAGAAGAGAGGTAGTCAACGCCCTGAATAGGGTATGGCACTATAAGAAGACTCAAAAATGAGTTAAGAGATCGAGATGAAATTTGATATTTTAATATCCCGTATAGAACACAATATTACTATGTAAAAGAATTTTTGTAGGAATAAAAACTGTGATGTGAAGACACGGGGGACGATAAAACATTTCTGTTGAAGTATGAATAAAATACTTCATTACTTCAACAACTATTTATTTATTTTAACCTTAACTTATTTAAGCATATTTACATGTCATTTTCAAAGGTGAGATTAACAAGTGATCATTTTTAAAACAACTAAAAACATTTTAAACACTTTGTTTAATGCAAAAGAAGAAACAGATGGTTCGCTAAAATCAGGCATTTACAAATTAAATTGCTCCCATTGTAATTCGGTTTATATAGGCCAGACAATTTAAAATTTTGATGTTAGGTATAAAGAACACGTACGTTGTTACAAATACAAACACCCACATAATTCCAATTACGTTAAACACTTATTAGAACATATCTAATAACACTATACAATTTTCTTTGAAAACTGTACCTTTAATTAATAAATAAATTGACCTCTTAAATTCACCGTTATTGGACGTTTTAAAATAAGAAATCCAGTCGTCTGCGGACATAGAGAACCAAGACCAAGTAATTAAAATCGCAAATCGCAAGAGATGTCGCGTCGATAGGATAAGAAAACTAGGGGGGGGGGGAGCACTAGACTGTATACACATATTTCATATGCAATCATGTATTATTCTATGCATTGTTATTAATGCGTGGGGGCGCAAATATCAAATGGGGGCGCCTCCAAGTGTTTTTAAAAATACACAGAATAATACATAATTGTATATAATAATATGTGTATATAGTTTAGTACCCCCCCCCCCCCCAGTTTTCTTATCCTAACGACGCGACGCCCCTGTATCACTCATGAGCAATTAAGCTCCAACAGATATTTTACTAATAAGTTCTTTGTTTCGTTGGAGTTCAAGGCCCCCAAGCGACACGCCTGGAGTGATAGTAGAATAAGAATTACAGTTATTTATTTCATGAGCGGCAATATTTAGGGGGTAAATGTTCCTTTTCCTGAACAAGTTTTTGACTGTAAATCTGCTGTATCTTTCAGGCGCGTCGTTAGGGGGTTCTTGGGGGGAGGAGGCGCTAGAACCCCTATTTTTAATATGCGCCCTTTAAGTTTTTATTAAAAAAAACACAGATTAATATATAATTGTATATAGAGTATATGTATCTAGTCTAGTGCCCCCCCCCTATACTATCGACGCGACGCGACGTCTCTTGCAATTTTAAAAAAAAATTAAAAAGTGATTTTTTGCGCAGAAGTCGGTTTGTAAATACATTACACTCAGCTGGCTTTTCGCTTGGAGCAAGGTCCAACTTAACTGCAGGCGTTAGTCACTTGCCTCCTGATTGAACAAGAAACTCATGTTCATTGTTCACAGTCGCTAACGTTGACCAAACATTCTTATGAAAAATATGGTACGTTACGTAATAATTTCTAAAGTATAGAAAAGTCTAGGCTCATCTTTTTGTAGCATATCTATTTTTTTGTAAAATACATGATTAAAAAATTAACCATTTCTGGTCAATTTTTTTGATAACGCTGTTTAATAATAATTCAAAACGTCATGGAGGTTTTGTAACTACTGCGCGGTTATGAAGTATTTTTTTTTCAGAATTATTTGAATTAGAAAAAACAAAAACCGCGCGATAATTATGCACTAACGTAAGTTACGTTATCATAGTGGTTAAGCACGGTCCACCTACTTAAGATTCTAGTTACGTGTCTGAGTAAATGCTTAGCACAGAAAATAGAAGATTTTTTTGAAAAATAAGCGAGGCGATTTAGTTTAAAACAATTTTGCTTGAAAGATTAAATAAAATTAGTTGGACGTCGACTTCGTCGGTCACAGGGTGCCCACTTTTCTGGAAAGCAGCGAAAACCGGGAAAAGTCAGGAAATTTAGAATTTTTTTATTTTAGTCAGGGAAATCAGGGAATTGTACCAATTTCAACGTAAAGTCAGGGAATTTCACGAAACAGTCAGGGAAGATTCTGTAAAATGCAATAATTTTAATATTTTTATTTTTGCCTGCAAAACGAAAATTATGTTACCTAGGTATTTGTTTATAAAATTGATATTTATTTTATTTGGTTTTTCCTTAAAGTTTAGATGTATTTTGTTATTCTTGTTGAAAAATTTCCATTTGCTATAAAGTAATTTAAGTTTAATTTTCATGTTGGGTTACAATTTTTATTTAGAAAAAAATAGTTGACATTGGTTTTTGTACTATAAAAATGAGTCACGGAAAACTGAAGCTTATCAGTCAGAGAAGTCGGGGAAAAGTCAGGGAATTTGAAAAGCAGTTTTAAGTGGCCATCCTGTCACGGAGACCTTTTTAGTTCAAAGTAATTTGTAAATTCAAATGCCAATAGATGGAATATTTATTCAGTCAATTACACGGAAGGCCTTCAACAAAAGTGATGCATAAATGTAATCTTTAGCTTCAGTTTCTTCAACTCGAATTTAAAATATATCTCCCATTATAGTATACATTATACATTAAGGTTACATACTACATATTGTACTTTTGTATCATTCGTGCCCCCTGAGATAATGTACATTATTGTTTGAAACATCGCTGATTAATTGTGTTTTCGTCATTACATACGTCAAGAAATATTTTAAATTACAAATAAATGCTGTTTAGACAAACATGGTAGTGGCAAAGGTTTCGCGATACCATCTTGCAATTGCAAGTTCGGTACACATATTATGTGCTTTTATCAGAAATTATGAGTTGGTTTTCTATTAAAGACATCATCATCTTATTAAAATCTGTTTTGTAAAATTGTATGTTACTCTTTAATATGCCTCTCGAACAAAACAAATTTCACGATTCAGTTTCTTTAATTTTCAGTACAATACAGTCAGTCGCAAATAAAGCTGTACTATTTCGTTAAACTATGCAATTCTTTTCTACAGAAGTAGGTATTTGGGCTAGTGTTCTAAAAATAGGCAGATTGGCAGCTAATCGTGTCACCAGAAAATAAATGAAACTTTCCCAGAATTATACTAAAAACTATTCAAAATTACATTTTCCTCAAGCCGGTAAATAATTTCTGACGTCAAAACTTAATTTTAAAACGTCACAAATTAATGTTTTGACGTCAAAAGAGAAATTTATTTAACGCTGTCAAAAACCCATTTTATGACGTCATAAAATTATTTCTAAACTTCTGAAAATCAGTGAAGAATTCAAAGTAAACTAATAGAAAAAAAATCAAAGTATTATTCGTAAACTATAAATAAATTATTGACGTTAATAAATACATTTTGATATCAGAAATTTATTTAACGATGTCAAAAACCGATTTTTTGACGTCATAAAATCATTTCTTAATTCTGCAAAACCGGTCAAGCAATTTAAAGTAGAATAATAAAAAAAAAGAAAAGAATTATTCGTAAACTATAAATAAATTATTTACGACGTTAATAAATGAATTTTTGACGTCAATTAACGATTTTTTAACGTTATTAAATACATTTTTGTTGTCGGAAAATACTTGACGTCAGAAATTCATTTATCGACGTCAAAAATCAATTTTATGACATCAAAAAATAATGTAGTCTGAAAACCGTTTAAGCAATACAAAATACAATAATATAAAAGGAAAAGAATTATTCGTAAACTATAAATAAATTGTTGACAAACGTTAATAAATGATTTTTTGACGTTAAGAAACTAATGGTTGACGTGAATAAATACATTTTTGACGTCGAATAATGCTTGACGTTAGAAATTTATTTAGCGATGCCAAAAATCGATTTTATGACGTCATACAATCATTTCTTAACTTCTGAAAACTGGACAAGAAAATTAAAATAAAATAATATTAAAAACAAAAGAATTATTCGTAAACTACAAATAAATTATTTACGACGTTCATAAATGAATTTTTGACGTCAATTAACGATTTTTTGACGTTATTAAATACATTTTTGTTGTCGGAAAATACTTGACGTCAGAAATTCATTTATCGACGTCAATTTTATGACATCAAAAAATAATTTCGTGACTTCTGAAAACCGTTTAAGCAATTTAAAATACAATAATATAAAAGGAAAAGAATTATTATTCGTAAACTATAAATAAATTGTTGACAAACGTTAATAAATGATTTTTTGGCGTTAATAAATGAATGTTTGACGCGAATAAATAAATTTTTGACGTCCAATAATGCTTGACGTTAGAAATTTATTTAGCGATGTCAAAACTCAATTTTATGACGTCATACAATCATTTCATAACTTCTGAAAACTGGTCAGAAAAATTAAAATAAAATAATATTAAAAACAAAAGAATTATTCGTAAGCTATAAATAAATTATTTACGACGTTAACAAATGAATTTTTGACGTCAATTAACGATTTTTTGACGTTATTAAATACATATTTGTTGTCGGAAAATACTTGACGTCAGAAATTCATTTATCGAGGTAAAAATCAATTTTATGTCGTCAAAAAATCATTTGGTGACAACCGAAAACCGTTCAAGCAATTTAAAATGCAATAATAAAAGAATAAAATAATTATTCGTAAACTATAAATAAATTATTAAGGAACGTTAATAAATAACTTATTGACATCAATAAATGATTTTCTGACGTTAATAGGTACATTTTTTGTTGTCGGAAAATGGTTGGCCTTAAATTTATTTATCGACGTCAAAAATCAATTTTATGACGTTGAAAAATCTTTTCTTGATTTTTTAAAACCGCTTATTAAAATAAAATAATAAAAGAACAAAAGAATTATTCGTAAACTATAAATTAAAATAATAAAAGAACAAAAGAATTATTCGTAAACTATAAATTAATTATTTAAAAACATTAATACATGAATTTTTGGCGTCCGCAAAAAGTCAGAAATTTATTTATATTTTTCCTACTAAGGAAAACGTTTATACGAGTATGTTAACGCCGCTTAAAAATTAATTCGAGTTATTTTTTGTCCTATAATCCATATTATATCCGTATTGATAAAAAAGTAGGCATTGTTTAAATTTCAAACAATTGCTCCATCTTATACCTCCTCATCTTTGCAAATTATAAAATTTTATGGATTTTTTTAAAGAATCATGAGGCCGTGCGTGAGCACGACTCCATGATTCCCATCCCACCCCTTACCCGGGCTCAGCGGACTTGCGCTATACACCGGTCTAACATGCCCCACCCCTGAAGGACATGCAACCCAACATACAAACCACACCATGTGTCCATGGACACGCCGGATTTAACTTATTCAGAAAAATTTCCGACGGGCAGAGGATTCGGACCTACTGCCGTTGGGAGTCTAGTTCTAGAGGTTGGGACTCTAACCGCTAGAGCACCCGCTGGCCCTAAAGTACTATCTAATATATGTTTTGAATGAAATGGTTAATATCATATGTAGTAATATCATAAGCGATTTTAGATTAATCGGTTAAGTTATGATAACTTGTTGCATAGTAACGAAACGAGCGTCAAAGAACAGACAAAGAAAACACGAGCGCAAATGCGGGTCATTTCATCGCCGTTAAACAAAGCTGTGTTCTTTAATATACGTATCAGAAATTTAATTTTCTAATTTTTCAGACTTTATGTTTAGCAACTAACGTTAAAAATGAATTTAAAAATAGTAAATCTTTATTTTCAATTAAACCGCGAAAAACAAAATAATGCATAATATCTTATCTTGACAATTATTAAAATATTGGAACTAAACTTCATTGTAAACATTTACTAACAATGTATCTTCTCTATAATTAAATCAACAACTACGATAAAGTTTGTCTGTATAAATATAATCAAGGATTTTGCATTTGCAGATAATAAATATCTTATATAAATCTCTTTATAATAAATGACATTTTTATTAGTAGCGTTTTGTCAAGTCTAAAACAAGTACATCTAAGTTTTAATGAAGAGATAACAAAGATGTTTGTCGCATATGTTGATGAAGTCAAGGACTCAGCGCTTCCAAATAACAAGATTATAAATTAAATATGTCAAAAACCATATGTGGGTGCATCTGTTGTTACATTTTTTATATTTTTCTCGCACATGAAACTAGAACTACTAACACTTTTATCTGAAAGTTAGTCGTTCAAGGAAGTTCTAGCAAATGTGTAACAAATATTTGTTTCATCTCTTAACATGTAATTGTACACGTAGGCACAGACAGATTTATGTAACTTTATGACCATGATTTTGATCAGAAATAGCCTTTATTCTGTTTTCAGTGGTAGGTACTTACCGCATGGAATTCGCTATGAGTGCAAAAATAAAATATTGTTAGATAATTTCGTAAATATTTTTGTAAGAATAAAGGTCAGTTGGTATCAACGTCACGATTGATTAATGATTACGCTATTAAAACAGTAAAATGGCTACAAAAGACTTAACGAAATGTTATAAATACTTTATAGTTAACTTTTGTATGAGATTTCTATGCGAGAACGTTTATTAAAGAGCTGCCCCAGGATCCGCGAAAACATTTGAATGTTTGACGATTTCGCGCGCATTAAACGAATCTATGCGAGGGTCGTTTGGCTGTCAGTCCCCAATTCAGCTATACGCCACCGAATAAAGCCGCCTGATTACAAGGCCTTCAAATGAATAAGAGTGAAATAGAAAGCTCATTGCGGTAAAATTCATATTACACAAGCTAAAAGAGGATAGAAGTATCTGCTCATTAAAGACTTCAGCGGCACGAACCACAACTTCCGAGAATTATACTGTCAGATGTCCGTGATAAGCGCATGCCAATAGCCGCCTAATTTGCGGGATTCGCACATACTCGGCGTAGTAGTGTGAAAACAGTTGTTGGTTGTGTACTCATAATTTAGTGGTGTTGTACGATGTCCGTGCAAAATAATTTTGGATTATGAATGTCAAAATTCTTTCACTTATTTCCACTGTCTGCTATTTTGTGATAATTCATTGTGTCCTATCGACTGCAAACATTTAAAAACTAAAATCAAAGACAATTTTTATCGATAAACCACATGAAACATTTTGTGCATTTTGACGCACTGGCAATGTGGGTATCAATTTACAACAATTTTATTAGAGGGTGCTTATCGAAAGTCTATTAAAGACTTCAATGAAAATGTTGGTAAAAATAGATCATTTTGTCAACGTAAAGGATGGGTTTGAAATATAAGGCTACCTAAAACTTGGGTATGAACGTATTTTTTCCAAAAAAAAAACTCTAAAATGCCTCCCAGTACACCACACCACGAGCCGCCACTGAAATGATGACCGATTTTGAAGATTTCCTTGAAATTACTGTGGTTAAATATCAAATATGTCATCGAAACTGCCGAAAAGAAAGTAATTCTTTGGTCTAATATTTTCAAGTTCAAGTAACCGCAACTAACCTTCATTTTATTTTTAGCTATTACTGCATTTTGACGAACTTCCAAATATGAACTAACGGTTGTCGAGATTTCCGGGTGCTTACATAGATTAAAGCTTATTCGGTTAGTTCCAAAAAATAATTTGTTTTATTTTTTATTGATTTTAAGCTACATGAATATGAAAATTATAGCTAACAGTAGATGGTGGTTGCATTTTGGACAACTTTCATTATGGTGCAGTTTGACCTTGTAATAAACTTCCTAAATTTACTTTCGGCATTTGTAAATGTAAGGTGAGTCAAAGAGGAAATGCAGAAACCCGCTCTATCACCTACTTTATGTTTTTTTTTGTTGATGATGAGTCACATTCACCGAGAAGCCTTCACACCTAGCATTATTTAGTATATTAAATGAAATCTGTCAGGTTGTTCCCTTCCACAACCAAGCACATCCTACACCTTCAAAATGTCGGGAAACTCTTTAAATATTTATTAATTATGAAAACCAAGTTTTTTAATGTGCTAAAGAAGAGGAGTTTGTAAATATATTACAGTTGTTCACCCACCTTTTTGAAATTTCAAATTTTTGTATCAACTTTTAAAGTCTCGTCCATGAATATAGAAAAAAACATTTAATTATGTTAATACAGGATCAAAAAATAAAAAAATATGCATGCTAAGAATTATTGTAAGGTTTGTTATTAACGCTTGAGCTTAGAAAACAAAATTAGAAATTTTAAGGTGGCTTTCTTTGTCTTTTTGGCAACAAAATATACTTAGAAACCTTAAAAACGTGTACCTACAAAAGTTTATTCAAATTAAAAAAAAACTGCAAAAGATTTAAAACCAAGATATCTTTCGAGAAACTTACTGAAGCACCGGGTTGACGTTTTGTATATTTTTTGAAGTGAAACTTCTTTGGCGGCGACCGGCAGGAGTAACTTGCAAACGTATAGAATGCACAGCAAGACGGACCATTACTGGCCTCTTGAGGTTATTACTTATATACTAGCGTCTAGTGTCTTTGCCATCAATCGATCCTGACTTGCGCAACCTCGTCTAATATTGGCTCGCATTGTGCAGGATTAACTTGTCAATGGGGTTGTTTGTGGGATTGTGATATTTACATCGAAAGTAAAGCAAGTTAATGAAAGTGTAAGTGTAAAGTGAAACTGCATTGTTAAAGCCGATTTTTTCATTGCTAATAAATTGCATTCAGGGATGTTAAAAATATTTTTTTAATTTATTTTGTAGAGCTCTTTAAAAAATAATTATTACATAATAATTTTTATTTTATATTGTACGTCTTTTTTATTATTTAACATTTAAAGCAACATATACAACTGACGTTTTCAATTTTAAAGCACGTACCTGTGATTAAGGAAGGCTACTATCACTGCTGACGCCGATAGCACTACAGACATTCCAGCCGCATGCCGAGGAGGTGCGCAAGTAATGAAAGTTAGAATAAGGTAGGATCGATTGTTGTCAAAGACACTAGACGCTAGTTACTTATATGGTTACTCTAGCGGCTGACCGCTAGCACGGAGACTCCTTCTGTTATCTGACAGTACCATTCCACTGCGTGTGGCAAGCGGACGGTTGGTTACGCTCATGTATGATCATTCATAAGCTGCATTAAATTTGAAATAAATATTCCCATGTTTAAATTCACATCTGTAAAGTAAGTGAACGTCGATTACGATAAGCCGCATATTATATTAAGTTATAGAGCAGGACGTTACCTATTTAATGTGTGGGTCATCTCATTTTATTAAAATATAAATAGTCTTAATATGATGAATTTTTACTTATTACCGCCGATAAATTGATCCTTTCGCTTTTACATCATAACATCATTGCTTTTTTACTGGCTTTTTTAAACAGATTTCAAAAAATAGTAAACGTACCCTACTGGCTGAGGAATAAAACTCTGGAGTCAAAGATTAAAAGTCAGCCGTCCAAGATTAGCAGTCGGGGACCCAAGCGATGTTAAAGTCGGGACCACCAGATTAATTTGCGGCGACTCGAGATCAAAAGTCAGAAGTCCGAGATTAAAAATCAGGGGTCCGAGATTAAAAGTCAGGGGTCTGAGACTAAAAATCAGGGGTCCCAGGTTAACCTTGGGTCACTCTAATTAAAAATCAGAGCCTAAAAGTTAAAATTTGGGGCCACGAAATTAAAAGTTGGGACCCCGAAATCAAAAACCGGGACCGCGAGGTTGAAAATCGGAACACAAGATTAAAATTCGAGCCCTCGATATTAAATTCGGGGCTTCTAGATTACTTATCAAGTCCGAGAATAAAAATCGTGGTCTTGAGATAAAATTAGGACCTTGAGATACAAAGTCCGGACCTCGAGATTAAAATTGGGCTCCAAAATTAAAGAGCAGCCAGCGATTCGAGATTAAAAGTAGGTACCACAAAGTTAAAGGTCCCGAGAGTAAAAATCGGGACCACAAGCTTAAAAATTAGAGACTCAAGATTAAAAGTTGAGAATAAAGTCGGGCTCCGAGATTAAAAAACAGGGCTCTGATTTTAAGCTTGAGTCCCCAACAAGATTAAAAATTGGGTGTCCGAAAGTAAAAGTTGGAAACTCGAAATAAAAGTCGGGGGTCCGAAATTAAAAGTCGGCTTGGACATTAAAAGTTGGGGTAGCGTGATTAGTCATATTTTTGAATTTAATTGAATTTCACAGAATTATTGAATGATAGTACGTACATATCACACTTACTCACCTTCCCCCTCTACATAATATAATTTAATGGCCGTTTAGGAGGTTCCTACTCGTCAGCCGGAGAGATTAAAGTCGTGGGCTGAAGATTAAAAGTCGGGGGTCCGAGATCAAAAATCGGGAACCCAAGATTAACGGTCGGGAGTCCGAATCGGGGCTTACTGATATTAAAAATCAGGTCCAAGTGGTTAACAGTCAGGGCTCAGGGATTAAAAATCGGGGGTAAGGCATTAAAAATCGAGACCACAAGATTAAAAATCTAGGCCTCCAGATTAAATTTAGGCCTTCTAATTATGGGGACCCGAGATTAAAAATCGTGGTCTCGAAATAAAAATTCGGGCCCTGAGATTAAACGTCTGGACCTCGAGATTTAAGGTGGCGGTCCGAGATTAAAAATCAGGGCTACGATATTAAAAATTGGGGCCACTAGAGTAAAAGTCGGGACCATAAGATTCAAAGTTTAGGTCTAGAGATAAAATACGAGGCTTGTAGGTTAAACATCGCGGCCCCTAGATTAAAAATCGGGGCCTCAAAACAAAAATTCGAGCCCTTGAGATTAAAAGTCTGGACTTTGAGATTTAAGGCGGCGGTCCGAGACTAGTCGGGCCTACGAGATTAAAAATCAGGGCCACGAGAGTAAAAATCGGGACCACAAGATTAAAAGTTTAGGCCTAGGGATAAAATTCGAGGCTTCTATTATCGCGAGACCGAGATTAAAAATCGGAGCCTCAAAATAAAAAATCAGGTCACAGATTAAAAGGCAGTGGTCCGAGAGTAAAAGTTGAGACCACAAGAATAAAAGTCGGGGCTCCGAGATTAAAATCGAGACCACGTGTTTAAACATCGGCACCACGAAATTAAAATTGGAGACTTGAGATTAAATTCGGGGCTTCAAGATATTTTAAGATTAAAAATTTGGACCCCAAGATTAAAAATTGGGGCCCTGAAATTAAAAAGACAGACTTTAGGATTAAAATCGAAGCCTGAGATTAATTATTGGAACCTCGGTGCCTCAACGAGATTAAAAATCGTGTCCCCGAAACTAAAAGTTGGAACCTAGAGGTTGGTTGCACAGCAGAGAACTGCTGATGCCAGTCACACGGTATTTAAAGTTAACCACTGTCCGCTCTGGTCCCCACTCGGATGGGTGACCAATATAGGGGTATATCTGCAACCAACCGTGCTTCGGAGGGCACGTTAAGCCGTCGGTCCCGGTTGTCATACTAACATCTTAGGCAATCGTAAACCATTTAGTAGAACTTCTTCTCCGTTCGACGGGTAAGGCCAGCCTCCTGTCCGGCATACGTGCAAAGAGGGCTCACAGAACCCGCACTAGTTGCGGGTATTAAACAGGCCATTGGCCTACAACAAGAGGAAGAAAAAGAAGGAACCTAGAGATTAAAAACTTAAAATTGATGTATCAATGAAATACTTTATAACTTCAACAATATTTATTTATTTTAACCCGAGACTTGTTTCAACACGTTTACATGTCATTATTAGAAGTAAGAGAAACGTAAACAGTTGGTGTGCTATAAGAACAATACAACTTGATTACTTAATCTTGGTTATCTATGTCTGCAGATAAGCAAAAATCAATTCATTGCAAGAAGAGATAGAATAGCGCTAACATAAGAAAATGAAATGACGTATTTATAGCATTCAACAAGAAATCTAACATTTATCGAGAAACTAGCTTGGCACAGTAACGCTGAGGATGTGCGGCTGACCATTATCTAAACAAAGGTGCTAAAATAAAACTTCAGATATGTTGCGTACATATCGCACTAGATGATACCGTGACCCTCGCATGCTTTATGAATAATCTTGTAAGTATACATGGGGCACTTTAATTTACCTTGTTTGAATTGGCGCATACAAAATAATCCTAAAATTTAATTCCTTAAAGAAATAAAAAAAAAATTTGATTTTGTTGATAATTTTTAATACTGTACTTAATGCAAGTTAACTAAAGGCGCAATCAAAATAAACAAATATTGGATTTGAATTTATCTTACATGAATCGTATCCATATAACGAAATACCTCTTTCCCTTGGTAAAAATAAATAAACACACGCACACCTGATTCTACCAAGAAATCTATTGGTTTTAATAAATTGATGAGATGAGTATACAGGGTGTAACAGACCACCCACCCACTATCTTTAACGGCTAAACTATTGAACCTACACGGGTGGGAAAAAAATTTGCTATATAAATGGTACCCAAACTATTCAGTAATAGTATATTACGCAACAAGTTTAGGAAAGTGATGTTTTACTAAACGAGTATGGCTGGTTTGAGTACGAGCGAGCGAAGCGAGCGAGTAACTTAAAATTTTGTTAGTTTTTAATAGAAGTGACATTAATAACTGTCGCAATTACTGGCATTGAAAATAAAAAAATAGTAGGTAGGTTGTTTCAATAACATAGTAACCTAATTACAGCCAATTTTGCCATTGGAGAAATCCGTTGCTATGCTGTAATGGTTGCTATGCTGTAAAGTACCACTTTACAGAACGATTTTGAGTATAGCAATATAGTCAGTTACAATATGAAAGGCGAAAAAAATATTTATAATTTATTTGGGGCTTCGAAAAGGGTAGTTTTTGGGGGGGATTTTCAAACACGAAGGTGGGTCAACTTATACCTCATTTAAAAGATCTTTTTAAACCCAACAACTTAAAAGAAAAGAAAATATCGATAGCTCAAACAGTTTCAAAATGGCGGCTAATTATATCAAAAAAAAGCCATTACATAAATCTTTTCTATTGTACCAAGAAAGTTAGTAGTAATTTTTAAAATCCATTAAAATAGCTTTACAACGATGTACCACACGAGGACAAAAACTAAATGTTAGTACCCCTTCTCCTCCTCAAAAGAGCGGGAACATTCAAAAGATATTATCTCAAAAATCTTAAATAGGACGAGGAGTCAAGTAATACTTATTTCAAAGGTCCCATTAAACTGAACAATTTTTGTGTTTGAAGTTTTTCATTACAAAATGGCGGCTCAATTTATTAAAAATTACTTCATATTATCGGATGAATCGCTCCCTCTACCGCATCTAAGGCAGTGAAGCAGAATTTTTTTGCTGATTTATAAAGTCTATTCACATAACATTTAAATCCACGTGCGAGTTGGAGTTGGACAACTCAACATCGCATTACAATTTATTTAATTTATGATTCTCGGGTCAATTTTAGATTTACTTTTGTTTTTAAGTGGTAGATATAAAATTAATGGATTTTGTTACGTGTCAATTTTCATTTCCAGTCAAGCAAGAAAAGAAAATTAAATAAAATACAAAATTAAATAATAAGAGAAATTATGTAGCGATATCTACCACGCCAAAATGACCACATTTTAGACTGCGAAATCGTTATCCATAATTGGCATAATGTGGTTAACGTAGTTATATCCTTTGCGGATATGTGAACCAAGATAATAACTTCTATAAATACTTAATAGTAATGCGATTCTTATTCAGAAATATACGGTTTCTGTAGGTAGACTGTATTGAATGAACCTTCTATAGATCGATCAATAACTTGATCTTTTTCTTTTCAACTTACAGGTGGCTAAGATTAATCCTTGCACGGATATCCCTAACCAGTTTACGATAAGGCAACAAAAGTGCACATAATTTCCTTTAAAGAAATTGATTTTGCAAGTAGTGAGATTATCGTTAGACAGATTCCAAACACACTTAGTATAAATTGTACACAGTTTGAGGAACAGTTGTACTTTTCAGCTGAACAACAAGAGATGGAGCGATGTAGAGGTAATCAGAAAGTATTCCTAGCAATTGACACGGTTAGTATAACTGACGCATTAGCTTAAGAGAATTAAAAAGTTAAAAGATGCCATTTATAAATTAATTTCCTGCGTCCTACAATGTTAATGCAATCTCAGTGGTAATCTGTACATGCTTTGATAAAAACAGAACAGGGAACTTATTCCGGTTTCGATAAAGGGACAAGCGAAACAATTTCTGACAAACACCATTCTCTATTAATCCGATACATCTACCACTACCACACAAAAGGATAAATAGATATTGTATAAGAAAGAAGTTACTTGCACATGAACCTAAAACTAAAAACGGCAAAAGACTAAAGCAATTTCTACCAAAGAATGCTAAGAGTCTAAGACAAAGTCTAAAAAAAGGCGTTGGTCATTTAACGTAGACATTTCTCCCAATACTGTATTTATTAAAAGCACATATAAAAATTGCTTGTGCGATTGCACGCAAGACGAAGAAGTTGCTGCGTCTATTATTAGTTTTTCAAAAATCTTAAAATATACAAAACCATTTAAATGTAAGCGACACATTTTCACGTTACACGGAATAACCGATTGATTACTAGCTAGGGTTCGGCGATATTGAAAATACAATATCGGATATTGATGGTGAATTGATTTCGATAATATCTATTGTTTATTGTTTGTTGGTTGTTTGTTGTCGGTTGTCGCTGGTCGCCTTTCGCTTTTCGCTTTTCACTTCTCGCTTTTCGCTTTTTCTTCTCGTTTCTTGCATATCGCTTGTCGTTTATCGTTTGTTGTTCATTGTTTATTATCTATTGTTTACATAACATGCTATACAAAATTTAAATTTAATACTAGAACAGTATATAATGACTAAATCAAAATAGTTATACCTAGGTGTTAGACATCCGTATATGTATGTATAAAAATAGTAAAACGAGAGTAAGTAACGACATACGTAAATTATATTAATTAGGAATTAAATATTAATTAATTGATTAAACAAATAACATCGTTAAAAACATATTATAAGCGCAAAATCAAAAGTTTAAAGTTAATAGATGAAATAAAAAACAAAGTTGGTCGTTGGAGAATCATTTCAGTAGTTCTATGCAAAGACGAACGTATACGTACTTACTGAAGAAAAGAAATTCAAAATATATAGACATAAGTGATAATTTTGATAATATCGATATTACCGACAAATCTATAATATCAATAATATCGATATAATAACGTTAATATCAATATTATTATCGATTATTTCGATATATTATCGGTAGCATTGATATTATAAAAGTCAATATTACCACGACTTCCCCAAACATCCTCTATTTTTTTTAATTGTATATAAATAATGTACAGCTTCAACCGTATTCTTGCTGCCTTAAAGGATTGCAGCGTAACTAGTGAGCGGCGTACTTTTTCCTATACCCAAATTAATTTATTTATGTTTATGCAGTGAATCTATGATAAAAGTAGGCAGTGCTTACTTCGTGAAACCCTGTAGAAGTATATTTTTTTGTAAATAAATCAACTGGTTTAGGAAGAAGATAATATTTTGATTTTATTTATGGTAATTAAACAATAAAACATAAACTTAAAAATTTTGGCATTTTAGGTATTTTCTTATTCTTATTTTGTTAGTCATATAAATTACAAAAAACACCTAGAATGATAAAATAATAAATTTGTATTAATATGAGTTATAAATGAAAACATAAAATAAACATAATTTTAATTAAACATGGCAACTCAACTAATACATCTAGAAATTTTGGGACGTTACTATACAGCTACAATATTTCTTCTATGATATTTAATATTTTTTCTTACTGTTTTCTGGTACTGTTACCTGCACTGCGCTACTATCATCATTTTATTGATAATATCGAATATTCCACCCACACTGTAATAACCAATGGCAGCCGTTTATTTTCAGGCTCTTAGCCAATCACACCTTAACTGATCGCGATAATACTTTATTAAAGAAACTTTTTGATTTTTGCATTTATTAATCAAATAGCGCTTCAAAACGTTAGTATATGACAAATAATTATCTATATATTAAAGACTAATCTTCGGATTGACTTAAGTTTCGGCTGCCTACGTGCGCGGCCCATAATTGAATTAAAAATTGTCTATAATTCTTTTTTTTAATTGACCAACTCAATTTAAGGCATTATGATATTATCAATATTGGGAAATTATCGAAAATATCGATATTGTCCATGTTATCGATAATATCGAAAATATATTCCCAGTCCTCCTTTTGACATGTAACTTGAAAACAGTAAACTGAAACACATGAACTTATACAAAATTAATTTGTTTGAGGATCTCCATCAAAGCAACTTAATCGGAAACACCCCATACAAAACATTACGGAAACACTGTCAATATATTTGCAAATTGCAATAAACTAATGTAATTACGCCCGACTTCCATCGTGGATGACCGACGGTCGTTCACAGATTGCCAGAGAACACATAATCAGATTACCTACCAAGGTTAGGTAACTGTTAGTAATCTGGTCGTAATTCATAGAATAAATGATGCAGTTAATGGAACAAGGACGAAGCAAAACGTGCCACTGCTACCATCTAGCGCTAGCTAAGTGAATGGTAACTTTCAATTGTGGCAAAATTGTGTCTGAGTAGAAGACCACTGTATGATCTGAGCTAGAGACACCAACTTTTCTAGTGACTTTACTTGTTTAGATGTGAACCTAACAAAAGTAATCTGCAACTGTAATACAATTTAATAATACGCTACACAAGGTTAAACAATATTATCGCTATGCCAGGATCTGATCAGAAATGACTAAATTGACGTTAAACCAGACGTTTACATATAGGTAGAGGAAAACGTTTACATGTATGTAAAGAAAAACGTTTACGCTATGCATAGACATACCTTGCATTTATTTTACTTTCAGCATTGCTAGCCAGGGTCGTGTTTAGGGAAGAGGCAAGAGGTGCGCGCCTGGGGTCCCCAATTTTTAAAGACGAAGATTTTTCATTGTTAGTGATAATCAGACGAGGACGTTAATATAACAATGCCTGCACTAATTACTAATTATAAAGAGCACATTGATTTTGACACGACTAGGAATGAATTTTTGATTTTGTAAAGCAAGAAAATCTAGAATTCCATCAGGAAATGTAAATATCAGCATCTGTTGCATGGTTTCAAATCTACATATCCAAATCTGGAAACACTGTAGCGTTTTTATCAAATTATTCCAATTATACAGGGTCTTTCAAAAGTATGGAATAATGGTTCTGGTGGTGTAAATATTGGTGTTACAGAAAAATACTGCATGTGACAGTTTTTCTTTGCATTTTTATCAACCTTTCCGCATATTTCCATTGTAACCAATTCTATAAGTGCTGTGACGCAATCGTCGTTTTTTTATAATAGCGACATACCTTTTTTTACATTCGTGCGATAGAGATTAGAGAATTGTTTTATCTTTTAATTGTATAAAACTTGTATAGCCTCACCTAACTAAATTTTCATTAAGAGCGCGCCGCGCGGAGGCGCACGACACAGATGGCGCTAGTATAGACATCATATAGGCATTTTTATATGTACTCAGCGACTTAATTAAAAAGAAAACGAAATGAAAGTTAATAGATGTTACTTAATAAAGTAACTTAGATGCTCAGATAATTATTTTCTTGTGAAACATGCAAATAAGGTAAAGAAACTTACTTTTCTTAGCAAACATAAAACTATAAATTTAACACTATTCTTCATTTGTATTTACGTTGATCGTCTAGATACTGTTATAATAGGTACACCAATTTAAAATTTTTGTCAATTATTTAAACTATGTGCCAGCTGAGTAAATTTAAAAATTCGATGCGAGAACGTCAGCCATGTTTTTGAACAAAAGTTCATAGGAATCAGCACGGATGGCGCTACGGCGATAGGCATTTGGCGCGTTAATTTAAAACTTTTAATAAATTTCGCACATAAATAAGAGGATTAGTTGCACACAAACCCACGAGCAAGTAATACTGAGAATTGATTTTATGCCAGAAATCAATAATTCTGCTAGTACAGTCCCGTAAAGAAAAATATATGCACGTCAACAGAACGCATGTGACGCTACCTGTTTATGTTTAATAGAACCATCAGTAATTAAATTCAAATTTAGAATGACTAGCGCCTCTAGAGTCAAAAACAAAAAGGTGCCACGGCGGCGCGCTGTTAAAAACGCGAAACGCTTCTTCATATTAGCAGACCGTGAATTGAATGAAAGCAACAGCGTATCACAACTGCAGTAGTGTGCTTTGAAATTCATGTGATATCTCTTAACAATCAAAAACAATTGAAATACAAAATGTTGAGTTCTTTGTCAGTCGTCAAATCCAAGAATAATTAAAATTTCAATTCTTGCCTTTTCACTTAAGTGCACCACAGTGATGCAACTAATTATTTTTTTAGGTTTATAATAAACTTACTTGTACAGATAGACTTTGTTGACAGCACTGCAATGAGATATTAAATGACTTTCAAAGCACACTACTGCGATTGTGGTAGGCTGTTGTTTGAATTCAGGGCCTGCTCATATGAAGACGTTTTTTGCGTTTTTATTGAAAATTTTGTTACGTGACAGTATATAAATTTTTACACTATTTAAAGAGAAAACAATTCTCTATCGAATGAATGCAAAACAATAGGTCTGGTACTATTTCCAAAAAATGACAATTGTGTCAAATGTTTTTGAGAAGTATGCAGAAAAGTAAATAAAAAGTTTTCATATACAGTATTCTTTTGTAATAAGTCACCAGAACTAGTATCCCATACAGGACCCTGTAAATAATGCATCATAAGAAAGCTCATTTTCTGCATTGAAAAGAGTAAAAAATTATTCAAAAAATAGCTTAAGGCAAGAGCTGCTTGCAAATTTAGCTATACTCTACATTGAATCATTCGAAACATAATTTTAGTTAATTGCGATATGTTAAGTTGATTCTCTCTATGGTAATTGTTGTTGTTACTGGGCCCTAATAAAAGTTGATAAAACACGTCGAGACAGTTAGCTATGTACTTGGATCCCAGTAGTTCGGCTGGACTATTTCAATTTCCTTGACACGGTTAATTGATAATCTTGCGGTGCCACGGAAGCCCATTTCCCGCAAATCTATATGGCTCATGACTATCGGGACAATCTAACCCGTCTTTTGTTTCTGTATTTATACCGATAAACAAATGAAAATTGATGTGTTTAATATTCATATACCTAAATTTCTTTTACTTGATGGAAGTTTCATTTTTTTGCACTTGCTATTTCACCGAAAACGATCCCAGTGTATAATAATGCCCTTTAAATAAAATCATTTCCGGTGAAAGCTCAAGTGCAAAAAAAATAAAATTTACATCAAACAATAGAAATTTACGTGCATATTAAAACCTAGAAATTTTATTTGCTTATATTAATAAATAACGAAAAAAGAGAGTGAGCCTTATTTCGTTTACAACCGCTATATTTATCAAACTAAAGATCTTTTATGCGAGATTAACATGAAACTGAACTGTCTAAGCATTCGCGACTTCAAAAGAAAAACGGAAAAACATGTTTACGCTTTCCAGCACTTATTAAGTTGTTTACTTATCGGAAAAATATCTTTCTTTCGCGATAGTTTAAATTACTCAAGGTTATTATGTTAGCTTTTCTTCAAAGATGTTTCTTTCTCTTTTTTTTTCTTGTAAAACCAAGCAAACGTTAGATTAGCGTTTGTATTATCGAAACAAGTATAACACTGTGTTTTTACTTACATCTCAGTTAACGAAAGTAATATTACAGTAGGTATTACACAATTAGGCCGAGCAAATGTTTTTATGTGTCTGTAATATTTACGTCAATAATCACAGCAGGAATCTTCTTTTGACTGCTTGGAAGACCGAATAAATGTGTAAAATTTCTTTGGCTATGATGGTCTCAATGGCATAACTACCATGGGACAGAGAGGGCAACGGCCCCCGGGCCCGAAGCCTTAGGGGGCCCTGCCACGAACCACGAGTTTTTTTTATTTCTCTATTTCGAAGTTTTTTCTATAAATAATTTTGATTTTCGACAGCTTTTATTTTTATATTCGACAAAAAACATTTTAAATTCAATTAAATACAATATACAATATATTTAGTAATAACACAACACCCACAGTTTTTGGTACCGACACAGACACATTAACTTGAGAAAATTTAAGATTTGCTGATGTTAATTAGATACGGCTTTAATATATTTATTTTCATTTACTAGACTGCAAATATTTTTTTCCTATTAAAGAAATTGTTCTTATTATCAATTACTTTATTATTGAAGTTTTTTTGAGGATGGGGTCAGGGCCCTTAAGCTATCTTGCCCCCGGGACCAATATCTGAAGTTACGCCACTGATAAAATTAGAATTAAATGGATTTGCTCTTATATCCGCGTTTCCATGCGCATAAAAGTCGTGTAAAATTTACAAAGAAAGAGGGACCTTAATGTTAACTAGTGAAACCCGTGGGCTATGCCCTCGATTTTTTTTGTTTTGTTATTGATAATAAATATGCGAATGAAGTAGGTAGTGTAGCTGGCCGCGCCGTCCTAGTCTTTGTATATATTAAATCTGGATCCCTTTCCCCTGTCAAAACTCTTAGTGACGACATGTCTTATTGAAATTGAGAAACAACTTAACGACATAGACAGAGAAGATGGTTTTAGACTCAGTAAAGCTTGGACTCCAGTAGTTTATCCTCTAAGGACTCCTTCACCGGATTTGTTTCTGCCTAACGGCGACAGCCAACCAGAACTCCGTTCTGCCCGACTGACTCAAAGGTGTTTAAATACCTCCGCATCCCGGACTTGAATTCAGTGCTGTAATCACTCTAAAGATACAAGCTGCAGTGACTTGCGAAATGTTAGTTTGTGTGGGTTTACAAACAGCTAACAGGCATAAGCCGATTAAGTATTCTTGTCTTGACGAACAAGATACATTATGATCACATCCTTGCCCGCCCCAAGGTTTAAATAATCTAAGCACACGGCCCTGTTTAGGCAGGCAGGGATCACGAACAACTATGGTTCAAACTTTTAGAGCAAATGCTTGTGAAGGCATACAAGCTACAGGTGGGTCCTTACCTGATTATGGGTGTAATCCCCAAATGACGACGCGGTCTAAGCCGAAAGTAAATTTTAATATTGACAAAGTATTACTTGTTACTTAACTAAGCTTCTTTGTTTATTGTTGGTTTACTTTAAACGCAATATCAAGCAATCCGCTTATTTAAGAAAAAAAATTACTTATTCATAGAGCTAACACATTCACTGTCAACCACACAAGGTCTGTGTGGCCGGCTATTTACCACAGAAGCCGACCACTCATACCGTGTGTGTTGACTATACTGATTTTCTCGTTGGTGTAAACTTTGCGTTAGCCTCTCCTAGGGTTGTGTACAGCACAAAACCGCAGTAGGATTTTATTTGGAAAATTGTATGCTTTTGCTGGACAGTTTTATATAATTATGCGTTTTAGTCGGTGCCTCAGATCATTCCAAAAAATTAAGGTGATAGTGATTATGTTAATTTATACGAAAATACTAAATTTAATTTTAGAAATAACTTTCTCTTCTCAGGCGATTGGATTGAGACATTGTGTACCATGGGTTAAGAGCTCGTTCGGTCATAGCTGTAGCCGGATTTTTATAAATTTCGAAGCAGTTGGGACGGGCTTTACCAAGAGAGGTAGCCCCGCAGTTAACGCGTCCGCCTTTCATTCGGGAGACCCTGGGTTCGATTCCCGGCCCGGCTGACTGTTCTGGCTTTGATTTTTTTCCGCGGTTTTCCTGGACCAAAAAGGTGAATACTGGGACAGTACTTTCTGCCGAACAACCTCCTTTATCCAGATTTCTTATTCTAACCCATCCTTACCTTTCACGACTGAAGAGGGGCTTAGGACTCCGGTGCGGAGTCCGAAAGACCCTTATAGCGGTCCGCCCCTTCATGGTGAATGAACCTACACCAACTTTCCTTTTTAAAAACCATTATTTTGAAAAACAGTTTTTATCTGTTCTTAAGTAATCAAATTATTTTCTTTGGCCTAACAAATACCACGACTTTGTTAGAAAAATAAAAACGTGCTGTTATTAGCAAACGTGTTTACACCAAACCAAATCCGTTAATTAGGATTGTAAACAATTTTCCAGCGTTTAATTTACCTACTTTTCGCCTGGCATCAACAGGTTTAAAAAGCTTAATTAGCTTAACAGCTTACGCAATGAACAAACAAAAAAAAACAAGCCGATATTATGTTATAATTATAAATGATAAGGCAATTTATAAATCTTGATTAGTTATCTACATTTTGCTATTATTAGTGCCTTTGCATATAGAACCATTAATTGAAAACAGAATCCGATAAAATATTTCCTATATTGCAATACGTATTAGCCTTTCATTTATATGAATAGAATTGCAAACGTCATTGTAACTCTCTTTTTCTGCAACAGTAATGCCGTTGTTACTTGTTATCTTCGTCGGTATATGAAATATATACAACAGGAAGGTATATTACATCAAGTTCGGAATTCTTTGTTAAAATTTTGCAATGAACAGATGTTGCAATGAACATACTGATTTCTATTTATCATTTTTCCAAAATCACATATTTTTTATGCATTTTCCCTCATTAAATTTGAATAGTTATTCAGTAAGTAGATTAAGTTAAATGCGAAAGGACAAAAAAAATATGCAAACTTCCACAAAGGTCTACTTACGTTTATCAGTGTTTAGACATGATAAAAAAACTTACATTTATAAGTTATAACAACTGCACAAAATGTAATCCATTATTTTCCAGGCACGCACGTAACATGGATTCGCGCACTCTGGAAAAAGAATTATCGGATTTTCGCGAATAATTTGTGCGGCATATTGTACACGTGCTCTTAGCTCTTCACGGATATTTACAGAGGTTGCATATACCAAATGTTTCATATATTCCCCAAAAAAAATTGCCAGAGTTTAAATCCGGCAATCGTGCGAGCCATAACACGGCCCATTTCGACCAATCCACATGCCCGGAAAATTATTATCCAACCACGCTCGTACTTGACGAGAATAATGAGCTGATGCACCATCATGAAAGTACCACTGCACCATCATGAAAGTACCACATGTCCCTGCGTGCAGCTAAAGGCACTTCTTCTAAAAGTTTGTTTAAATTTGCATTAAGAAGGTAAGTGGTAAGATATAGGGGCTGATTAAACAGTCACCCACAATACCAGCCTACCCTTTTGAACAGAATTTTCGTTGATGGCGGTGTTCCCAAAATGGATTCGGATTTTCATCTGACCAGATGTTGTGGACATTGAAATGAAAATCCCGCTTTATCGGAAGACAGCAAAATATTTTTAAAATTCGCTGGGTTTTGAAGTTTCCTCAAAATCTATCTACAAAAAACTTACGACGTAGATGATATCCTGGCTGCAGTGCCTGCACTAGTTGTAAATGGTAAGGGAAAGGGGTAAACCGCAAGCTAAAATTTGTACACCAACTTCTCCTTAGTAAAAGGCGTCCCCTGGACTTCCCTAGAATTTCCCCGAGACTACCCTCGGATCATGTCTTGTAATTCCGAAATGAATTTGAAGTGTGCAAGTTGGCATACAATACAATATAATTTTTTTCAGGAACTAATTTCATTTTTTTAGTTACATAATTATAGGATATAAAACTATTCTGAAGCTTAAATACACAATACGTTTTTGAAATATATTTAAAAAAAAAACATAAGTAACACATAATAAGAAAATTAATAAAACCACGCAGTCTCACCACTAGATATATTTAAAAAAATATTATTTTGATTATTTAGCTATATGTTTCGGCCTAAAGTGATCTTCAGGCTCAATAAAAAACTATAATGAGTCAGAACATCTAGGTGAGATAAGTAGTTTTAGCTTTGAAATCCAATAATATAATAATATGAAGCAAAATAAACAGAGAAACTCCAAATTATGAAGATGAGATAAACTAAAATTGCATTAACGCATTTTACGTAGCGTTCGTTCATTATTGGAAAAAATCGCCGTTTTGGTACTAAGTATCGAATTTATTCTGTCTTCCTACACATCGTACTAATTTAACATTACCCTAACTCAAGCATCAAGTCGCAGTATCAATTACAAAACCATTTATCAGTACGTTCCTACTTTTTGCTGCTTTTTAATCTGAAGTTTTTATTGTGCTGCATTAAATTGAAATACAATTCCAGAGGCGGGTACCCACTTTTTTTAGTAAAACGATTTTGATTTTTAACTCAGTTTCTTCCAAAAAAAAAATATATATACAAGTGGTTTAGTTTGTGAGTTCTACTACAGGTTAAAATATCTGCACGTATTTCCATAATACCCTGTATATGAAGCAAGCAAATGGTTATTTTAGTCAAATAGGTTTTCACTGGGGAAATAAAAATACTGGCCGTTTTTACTCATAAATTTTGATTTTGTGCATGGTAGTATGCTACTGTTTATGCTTTATGGAATGCGTCTAATGGAATCATCTGCACAAGGTCGGTCCACTGGCATATTTGTCCAGTCCAAAGCTATTTGGTTAAGCAGAAGCTATTTGCTTAAAATAATCATTTGCTTGCGACATGCAGGGTATTTTATATAAATTCGACTCTCACCATTTGGATCTCGCTTATTATAAGAAATAAAGATTCCTCGAAGAAATTGAAAAATACAACTCTTGTTGTATGGACATGTCCAAAGAATGGAACATAGTAGACTCCCGAAAAAAGCAATGGAATAGCAACCAAGAAAGAGAAACAAGAAAAAGAGGTCGTCCAAGAAGAGGTTGGAATGAGGTAATAGAAAACCCAAAACAAAAATGGCATATCCAACAAGAGGCCTGGATTAACAGGAAAGAATGCGGAAGAAAATATTGAACTCCGGAAGACCCAGATAGAGGTTAAAGAACGGAAAGAAGAAGAAAAAGATTCGGTTAAATTGCAGAAAAGTTGCGGAATTTTATGCCAATTAACAATCTAAAAAGAAAACTGATATGCGGAAAAACGAAAAAAAAAATAACTTGTTTTTTACGCAATCTTATTTATTAACAAAAATTATGAAATTCTGAAAGCACTTTTCTATAGCAACTTTTTCTTCGGCATATCTAATGAAATTTGACATACCACGTTTAATTTTTCCGGAACCATCACCAGATTCCTTTTTAAACAACGCAAACTTTTGTTGTCTCCATTTTGTACGATTCATTATTCTGATTTAAATAATGTTTTTAACGCTTCAGCATTGACATGTCATTCTATTCAAAAATATGCATATTATATATATATGCAATATTACTACGGATCAAGACGTAGGTTATATACTTTAAAATAAAAAACGGTATGTAACTTCTGCTTCCGGTTCGCATTCTTATTAAAAACTTATTTTTTCAACAAATTTTTGATATACATTTTGAACTTCAAATAAAGCGGACCATCCGTTCAGCAGTTATGGGGATACCCATCCACACCATATCACACTGAGCACACTCATGTTTTTTTTTAGCTGTTATGTATCTAAACGTTATTATTTATAGTAAAATTATGACCATTTTTCTGTGCCCCAATAAATTCCAAACAGTATATTATCCAAAACTAATTAACTCACTAATTAATTATTACATAAAAATTAAATACTATTTTTTAACTTAGAAATAACAAAATTTCAAGGTAAACCAGCAATATATCAGTTGAAACCAAAGAAGTAATAGAGGTTAGGAAGGAGGGTTTCGAGTTAGTTGCACTTAAAGCACTGTGACGGATGTGACGTCATCGCCGCCATATCCAGACACTTTTGGTGATTCATTTGTGCCGGTGATGGTTGTGTATGTTTACAAATTTTGTTACTAAATATGGTTAGTTGTATTTGCTGTGGTTGCTCGAGTACAAAAATTAACAAGCAGAAAGGAATAACTTTCCATAGGTAAGTATTTTACCAAATGTAAATAATAAATTTCAATTTGACGTTTGAAGTTAAGACAGTGGCGGAGAGGTCAATATTTCGATTGTTTTATATTGGTAGGAATTTATCTGTTAAGGATAGTGTAAGAAGTCGTCTAACCCATTTAATTTTGTTTAATGGGCAATAAAATACTTGTACTTTGTTTCCTTCTATAATAAATTGGCAACTAAAACAGCATATAGCATTATAATTTGTTCGATATGCCCTAAATAAAATTTTCTGACGCCGCCACTGGTGACACTTCCGCTACGTCACAGTTTGGCAGCCATGTTCAGACACCTTTAAGGTTTACTGGCCAATGTGCATAAGCTCCTTCCTAACCTCTATTACTTCTTTGGTTGAAACTATTTTTTTGCTGTTAGTTGCTTGCCATTATTAAATTCACTAAAATTGTTTGCTTTACTGCAGTATGGTAACACATTGGAAAACTCCAATTTTAAATTTGTATGGGAATTACACATTAAATTCAAGCTTTCAGGTTGATGTTCTACCCCTACAGGCAGCATTAAATCATTTAAAGTTAACAGTGGACATTCACAAAGGTATATCTAAAAGGTTTGAAACGAGACCGAAGCAATAAAAAATTCAAATTTATAATCCCAGCTGTAGTATTACTCGAGTATAAAATTCAACGTGCTTTACAATTTGGTGGTTGGCTTTATATTGCGTTATCCGCTTATATTGGCACCCTGCATTCTCTGAAAATAAATCATCTCCAATCTCATACATCCAACGTTTATGAGCAACATTCTCATAAATACGCCTATATGAGTGCTATAAAACGTATACAGGGATAAAGCACTAAAAATAATTACTTTTACAACTGCGGCCTAAAATCCGTTAAATAGGCTACCCCAAAAATTACTGTTAAATTCATAACGTGGCTGAAATTAATATCTTAAGTAATTGCAAAAAAGGATAGCCTTTGTTAAAAGGGACTAAAAAACATTAGCTTCTATTGTTTTAAATGCACTGCCTTTTTAAAGTACCTATTACACGTTTCTTTACAGAATTACAGTTTCGCAAGAGAGAACAGTTTGGACTCTTGGGACTGAAGGCTGTAAGCCCGTAAGGAAGCGTTTCAAGCCAACTAGATTTTTCACAAAAATTAGATTATCTCTAAAACCATTGAGTCTTTTAACAGGAATACCTTTTCTGTGTTTAACTTCAAGTAATGCGATTTTTTAAACAAAAGTTTAAAAAATAGTACAAAAGAAAGTTATTTAGAAAAGAGTACCGATGATTTCTCCCCAGAAAGAAACCCTTAAAAAAATTTTAAACGAAAACTATTGTGCTTCGGACGCATGCACAATTTTTTTTACAGAGTGTTTTTTTTTGACAATAATTAATGACTTGTATGTATAATCGTACACAAAAACACAAATCTTTTTACGCAAAATCGCTCGCAGATGTGTATAATCAAAAGTTAAAACAAGCTCATCAAATTATTAAGAACTCGTGGTTGGCAACATGTGGTAATAATATAAAGTTATATAAAATTATCCTACTAGACGTAACATATTTTATGAAGCAACAGCATTAAGAAACTAAATTAACTTTTTCTAAGGTGTTTTATTTAGTGTAGATTAAAAAATATGTATGTACTCGTTAACATTAAATTTTTATCACGCATATAAAAAGAACAGCATGTGAGTAAACTATTGAATGTCTTATGTTCATAACAAATTCCACGCTGCATTAAAATGTATTGTCGAAGCCTTGAATTACATAATGAAACGCACGTTTTGTAGTAGTTGCGATTACCCCAAGATAAATGTGCAGAACTACTTCAGAACGTTCTTGTTTTTTTACTTTTAAATAAAAATTGTGTTATAAGTTTATAACCTTATAAAAAGATGGATATTGTAAAATACTATATTATGCAACGAATCCATAATGATAGCTATAATACACGAGCGGCAGCGAGTGTCGTAATTCAAACGAGTGTATTAATAGCCATTATATGTATAAGAGTAGCATACACTATTTTTTCTAAGATTAGTTAATTTAAAAATATATTCATTAAAAAATTTATTTAAACATTATACTTAAAAAAAACTCGAACTGTAACTGAGAAATGTCAACAACTCTTGTAACTATGGTTACCAAAAACAATGCTTTGCTGCTATTGGTCAGTTTGGGTCATTTCATAATGAAAATCTGTATCGAAATGGGTATCATTATAGTATAGGCAGCGCACACTTAATAAGTAAATTAAAACATGCGAGTAGAAAAACAGATTTCAAATTTACCTACAAGGAATTTTTTTATGTCGTCGGTTGCTGAGAACTAGCATTCGTTCCACGCATAGGCGCTGGGTTTTAAAAATGTCCATGGGGCGAAAAGTTAAATGTGTTGTAGTAGTATCTGGTGGAGGGATAGAAGATGCAGAATATTTTGTAACTAATAAATACAATTTTGTGGACATTTTTTGTCACATGCAATTAAGAAAAAGTTTTAATAAACTTGTGTCCTACAATGCTTCGTTTTCGAACTATGGATTTTTAAAGGTGGCTCTTAAAACCGCTCCATTTGTTAATACTGAAAAAACCACCCTATACATAATAAACAAATTTTACATGCGATCATACTCAGCAAAAGTCTATGTTTCATTCTAGTTTTACCGCACAGTAATATACACGTAAGGAGAATGTACGGCACGCTAGTTGCTAGTGCAGTCAATGTGATAGAGAGATCCGAGACAAGGAAACTATAAAAAGTACTCGATCGTCATTCGTCAATATTTTATTTTAAATGTCAACAAAGGCGATATACGAGGAAGGGTTGAAAAGTTCGTGAGATGACATATAGATGGCGCTGTTTCAGACAGTTTATGTCGCGCGCTAGCAAGTTCACTCCTTCAGGCCGTCAACTGTCAAATTTCAGATCGTTGTGTTCATTAGTTTCGTTTTGACAGCTGTTTAATTAAGAGCGTGTCAGAGTTTTTGACAAGATGGATAATGTTGAAATTCGTGCTGTCATTAAGTACTTCTACTTGAAAGGATTATCAGCAACCGACATTCATAATGAGATGAGGGATAGTCGGAAGGACTCGGCTTCTTCATTGTCCACTGTTGATAAATGTGTTTGTGAGTTCAAATGTGGTACAAGTGTTAAAGATGCACCCTGTAGTGGACGTCCAAAATCTGCCACTACACCAAAAATTGTTGGAAAAGTGCATGCTACGTCGTTAAAAGACCGTCGGTTGATGACGTCTGAGATAGCGGAGGCTGTAAATATTCCCAAAGCGCAACATACATTTTAAATGAAGAGTTGGCCATGAAGAAGCTGTCCGGGAGGTAAGTGCCGCGACTGTTCAGTGTTGATCAAAACTTGGTGCGGTGCAAATTTGGCGTGAGTGTTTGGAGCGTCTTCGAAACAACAAAGTAGATTTTATTCGCTGATTTGTCACCACAGATAAAACTTCGGTCCATCATTACACGCCGGAAACAAAACAACAATCTAAACAGTGGCGACACAGTGGTTCTCCTCCTCCAAAGAAGTCAAAGGCTGTTGCATCGTGTTGTTGCTATGGCAAAAATTCACGAATTAGGCTTTGATTTGTTGCCACACCCGCCTTATTCGCCAGACTTAGCACCGTCCTCCTTCCGCCTGTTTTCACGTCTGAAAGAATACCTAGCAGGCCAGAAATTTTCAACAGACTACGATGCTAAAGCTACTGTGGATGCCTATTTTGAACCACTTGACAGTTCTGAATTTTATCAAGGCATAGAGGCTTTAGATCATCGCTGGTCCAAATGTATCGAGGTGGCAGGAAATTATGTTGAAAAATAAACGTAATTTTAAACCGCAAAGTTCTGTTTTTCATTTTCATTTCACCGACTTTTCAGCCTATCCTCGTATTCTTAGGTTATGTTAGTTAATTTCTTGAGAGTGTCAAATAGATAAATATTTATTAGGGTATGAAAAAATTGCTTATAAAAAGTTTTTTTACTTAATTTAAATTGGTTTTTATGATTATTACAATTATAGTGCATGAATATTTAGTACTTCAGATTATACCAAACGTCGTTTTTCCAAACAAAACATAACAAATTGCGTTTTGTTACAAAAATAAAAGGCGACAGTAACTTTTCACAAGTAATGATGTTTGTATGTATCATTAATATAGCAGTATGGAATGCCAACGGGCTGACACACCACAGAGAGGAACTCATTGCATTCATCAATATCCACTGTCTAGACATAATACTGATTTCCGAAGCGCATTTCACAGAACGCAGCTACCTCAAAATACCAGGCTTCGACATCTACATAACACAACACCCGGATGGGACCGCCCATGCTGGCACCGCCATAATTATCAAAAACACGATCAAGCACCACGAAATCCTCAAATATAGTGAACCACACCTACAAGCCACAACCATAGTCGTCGAAGATTGGCTAGGACCACTTACTCTATCTGCAGTATATTGTCCACCACGATACAATAATAAACAACAAAACTACGAACACTACTTTCACTCACTAGGCAACAGATTCATCTCCGGAGGTGACTACAACGCTAAGCACACCCATTGGGGCTCAAGAACAAGTACTACGAAAGATAGAGAAATGCTGAAAGCCATAAATAATTTGGGCATACTACCCCTGTCCACAAGAGAACCCACCTATTGGCCAACAGACCTCAACAAGTTGCCAGACCTACTCGACCTCTGCTTCGTTAAAAATATAAACCTAAACCTCATCGACATTAAATCCTGCCTGGACCTTTCAACAGACCACTCTCCAATACTGGTAACAATAGGCACCAACATACTACTCAAGGAGAAAACACCATCACTCATAAACAAACATACAAACTGGGAGCTCTTTCGAGAAATAATCAAGGAAACCCTGAATACTAATATCCCACTAAAAACTACTAAAGATGTAGAAGATTCAGTGCTACTCTTTAATAGAGTTGTCCAAAACGCCGCTCGCCAGGCCACACCAGTACCGGTCAAACATGTGAACTCAAGAAACTGCCCGATCATGGTCAAAAAGAAAATCGCAGAAAAACGCAGACTAAGAAGGATGTGGCAGATAACTAAGCACCCGAACGACAAAAGAAACCTTAACCGAGCCTCCGCAGAACTCAAAAACCTCTTATCTGAAATCAAAATGTACAAAAATACTTGAGCCAACTGTCTCCACTCGAAGCTAACGACTATACTCTATGGAAAGCAACCAGATACCTAAAACATCCTCAACAACACAAATCACCAATCAGAAATCCCAATAACACCTGGGCTAAAAGCGACAATGAGAAGGCAAAGGCCTTCGCAGAACACTTTGCTAATGTGTTCACATCACCCCCGATGGATGAAGACGAATCAAAAGAAACACAACAACTGCTCGATATGCCTTACCAAATGAGCCCACCAATTGAACCATTTAAAACTCCTCAGATAAAAACCACCATCCATAAAAACGTAAACCCACACAAAGCACCAGGCCCAGACTTAATAAAAGGAAAAATCCTTCAAGAACTACCTCATAAAGGATACCAATTCATAACCCTACTCTTCAATGGAATACTAAGACTTCGGCACTTTCCTGAACAATGGAAAGTAGGTATGACAATACTTATCCCTAAGCCAGGAAAACCAATAGACCAACCGACATCATACCGACCAATCTGCCTACTACCAGTCCTGTCGAAGGTGTTTGAAAAACTGCTGCTAGAGAAACTCTCCCCAATTATCTCGGACAACAACTTATTACCAGACCACCAATTTGGTTTCCGCAAATATCACTCTACGATAGAACAAGTACACAGAGTGGTATCCAAAATTATTAACGACTTTGAAGAACGGAAATACTGTGCAGCAACTTTTCTAGACGTCAAGCAGGCTTTCGACAAGGTCTGGCATGTGGGACTCATCTGTAAACTCAAGCAAACTCTGCCAACTGACTACTTTAAAATTCTACAGTCATACTTAGCAAATAGACAGTTTATCATCCGATATGGTAGCGCAACAACAAATCCATACCCCGTCAACTCTGGAGTTCCCCAGGGCAGTGTTCTGGGGCCGATATTATACCTCATATTCACAGCAGACCTCCCGACAATACCAGGAAACATGATGGCTACTTTCGCTGACGACATGGCGATTCTCACATCCAACACGGATCCAACTCTGGCATCCCAGCAACTGCTGACACATCTTGACTTAATACAGCGCTGGTGCAATAAGTGGCATATTCAGATTAATGAAAATAAATCAGCACAAGTAACGTACACCCTAAGAAAGGGCACTTGTCCCCCGGTCACGATCAATAACATACAAATACCCCAAGCTGACAGCGCAAAGTATCTAGGAATCCATCTGGATAGGAAATTAACCTGGAAGACACACATATGGACAAAGAGAAAGCAGCTGGGCCTGAAATTCCAAAAAATGTACTGGATGATAGGAAGAAAATCACAACTCACCCTGGAAAGCAAGACACTACTATACAAAACTATGATAAAACCCATATGGACCTATGGCATACAGCTATGTGGCACAGCCAGTACATCCAATATCGAAATAATCCGACGATTCCAATCTAAAGTACTCCGAGCCATAACAAACGCACCTTGGTACGTCCCTAATGACACAATATCCCGCAACCTTAAAATACCCACCATTAATGACGAAATAAAAAGATACAGTGCGCGTTATAGTGATAGAATCAGTGTTCATCCTAACGTTCTAGTGGAGCGCATGATTGAAAATGACAATGAAGTGCAACCAAGACTAAAAAGGTTTAAACCGCTCGATCTGCCACACAGATTTAACTAACAACAATATTTGTTCAAATTGTAAATATCCCAAAATATGTCAAACTAGTATTAAGAGTAATATAGGTGAATTATCACTGGATAATCAACCTCCATGCTTGTAATTTAGTATGTAAGCCAAACCAACTATTGATTGTCAAATATGACAGATTGTAGTGTATTAATAATAATAATAATAAAAAAAAAAGATTCTCAATAAAATCTGATTGTAAGAACCGCCAACTTAATTCTGTATTCGTTTCATATTGTAATACTAAATCCAGGCAGCTTTAGTTATTTGGGATGTAGATTCTACTGTAGCAGTTGGGTATCTATAATCTATACTATAGAATCGTAAAATAGTCATTAATAAAATTATTTTTATTGTAATTATCCTAGTCTCTTACTGCAAAATATTACAAATACATTTTTTTGTATTGAAGTTAGAGGCTGAGAGCACATACGTTATAAAAACACTAGCCGTAGTTTTAACTTTCATTAAACATTTTGCAATGACTATAGTATACAATGCACTAAGAAATTTAGCGTTTAAAATATGTCTGCATATTTTACATTATTTACACAACCTATTTAGTACCGTAGTTAAAATTCCGTTTTATTAGTACAACAGATATACACAGAAACCCAGAGCAAAGTTTAGGTTGTTCACATGCTAATGAATTTGTTGGCAATGCATCCGTTTATTTTAAATCATGACTGCATAGGACAATCCACTTTCTTTCTGCGTGAAACAAACACGTACGTTATGTTACGTCCCTGGTCTATACTTATAAATAGGCCATTTTAAAATAAATGGCAAAATAGAAAGATAAAAGAAATGCGTTTGAGCAAAAAATATTTTTTGAAGGAGAAATAAAATGCTACATTCATGCACAATTCACAAATAAATTTAAAATAATAAATAATAGCAACGGCGGAAAAAAATAGCAAAGCACCTTGCCTGGACTTTCCTATGTCCAGGCGAGGTCCACGATCAAGTCGCCAAGTTCTATTGCTCCTATAGCATCACCAACTGTTGACTTTTTAATATTACCTTTGATAATGACATATAAGCATGTCGAAATGCGTATAAGGTTAAAATGAATAATTGTTGTTGAAGTTATAAATTATTTTATTCACTTTCAATATTAACTTCAAGGAAGTAAAGCTGGAACTTATTTTATATATTTTTTGCAAACAGATTCCTTGGTATTAAATAAAACCAGAGACTACACAGCAAATTCATCAGTCAAAAATTAGGTGGGAGAAATAAAACTAAATATTGCTGCACCTAAAATTTGAGTGATGTTTCTTACTCTACTATCACTCATGAGCAATTTAGCTTAAACACAAAATTGTTTATCGTCACTCGTTCATTAAATTCGCAATCAGCCATAAAGTATGACTGATGGGCTTCGGCACTCCTTTCACGTACTCTCCTTAGCGCTAAGATGGAGTACGAGGGACCTACCGTTTAACGTGGAATCCAGACTAAATACCAGAGAAGGTTTCAGGCAATAAACCCTACGGCTGCATACACCGCATTGGGGAATGTGAGTGGCTAGTTGCGGTATAGATTTTTATTGCTGCATGCTGTGGCGGGGAATCGAACTTCACACTTTTAGCGTTAGAGGCTAAGCGCTCAACCTCCGCCAAAATTCATAGAAAACGTCACAACAAAATTAGGTGTTTGTGACTCGAACCAAATTGTAGTTTACTCCCAGCTCTATGAGCCTACAAAATTTACAATAAATTATGTGATCAGTTTTTGACCAATATTTAATTAAAAATTTCTAAAATTTCAAAATAATTTTCACTTCACAGTTTTCACGCGTTTAAAAGTTTCCCACTAGAGCTACTACAATGCCAAATTTGATTCCGATCTGTCAACTTGTGTTTAAGTAATAAGGCGTTAAAGTCAAAATTTTTGAAAAAATCATAGCAACCGCCTTGTGAAGCTAGAAAGTTCGAAAAAAGCTTTGAATTTGCCCTGAGATCTTCTATCGGATTCCGTTTTAGATTTACGAAGTTCAATTTCTGAAAAAGATATTACCAAAAAAACATGCCTATTTCCGCTTTCGGTTTCGGATTTATTTAAAAACTAATTTCCCTGATGAGTTTTTGATATCTACATTACATACCAAAACTCATTAAACTATTGCACCATCCGTTTGGGAGTTATGAAACGCACATACTCACACACCCACCCACTCACTGACAGCCATATTTTTAAAACCATTTTTTTGGGCTCCTGGAGATCCAAAACATGTATTTCCGTCAAAATCTCAATTTCTAAAATGTTCATGAAATAAAAATTGTTTACACCCTCTGTCAGAATGTCAAAAATTACTTAATAGTTTTGTCGAATGCCCAGCCACCACTTTAGAAAAATCGTAGTGGCCGCAATTTTAAAGCTAAACTGTTCAGAAAAAAAGTGATAGAATTGTATTAGCGCCCTCTGTCATACTGTTAACTGAAATATCCCAATTTTTAAAATTCAGGAAAATGATTGCACGCATGCAGCAGAAAAATTTAGATGCCAAAAACAAGGAGAACAGAGAAAGCATTTTACAATAAGTACTTACCTTAATGGGGGAAGAACACCAATGCTCAATTTTGACTTTGCGGAAGAAATTTCGTCCACGTTAAGCACAGCAGGTTCTGCTATTTTGGCAACCAAACCTTTTATTTGAGATCTTGCAGATTTCATCGAATGAGGTAAATATTCCCTGGGCATTACAGTTGTTTGTGTAAAGATGCTGGGCGGATAGACGGATTCCTAAATCGGTAAAAAACTCATGTTAAAGCCTAATTGGAACATTTTGCAGTACAAAACTAGATTTTGATTTTTTGCTTAAATAATATATTAATGTATAGTTTCTTTGTCAAGGTATAATATTCATCTCACCTACAAGTGGTATATTTATATATCATGCGATGGACTACATTTGTATAACATTAAAGTTGTCTACTATGCCATATTTATTATAAACGCAAATGTAGAACAACAATAATATAAAATATTAATAAGTTTCGGCTCTACTTCGTTGTAGTTCATATTGATGTGTAAATAAAACACTTTATAACTTTAAAATATATTTTTTATTAATTTAATCTTACACTTAGTTCGACATGTTTACACGTCATTGTCAAAGGTAAGATTAATAAGTAAGCAGTTGGTGTTGGTTTTGTTGTTTCACCATTATTGGACCTTTTGAAATAAGAAATCAAGTCACCTACAGACTTAGATAACCAAGATCAAGTCATCCAGTTCTATTGTGCCTATAACAACACCACCTGTTTACTTTTAATCTTGCCTTTGACAATAACATGTAAACATGTCGAAACACGCGTAAGATTAAATTAATAAAAAATATTGTTGAAGTTATAAAGTATTTTATTTATACATCAATATAAATCACTACTAATAAAAAAGAAACAACTTTACCATTGAAACATTTTGTTCATCTTCGACAAGAAGTGACACTTCGGTGGATGGTGGACAATATAATTGTAGCTCAGATTCAAGTTCTCCACTCTCCTCAGCATTTTGTGATGTATATATCACTTCAACATCCACATCTGATACACTTTCTTGCTTTGGGTTTTCTATTCCGGTAAACACATTTTCAAGGGCCTCTTCTTCGACAGCTTTAAATGTATCTTCTTCATCAGTAGGCGGTATGGGTAATTTTCGAATTGGTTTTGGTTTAATGGCAACTTGACCTTTAACCCAAGGATCCGCCGGAGATGGTTCAGGTGGTTTATCATCTAACCATGATGGATGGTCTTTATAAAATGGTTTTCCTGGATCATGGTGAAACATTCCCAAATTCACAACTTGAACTAGAGCTCGATAAGCACAATGAACTGTAAACTCAACGCACTGCTTTTCCATATATTTTTTATGACACTCCTCCATCACTCGTTGCATTAGTTGCTCACGAACTGAGAAAATTACGAGTTCCTGTTGTTCTTCTTCCAGAATCATTTGCCTGAAAATTAGGATTTCAGAAAAATATAAAGTTATATTTAACCACACTTACAACCTTCTTTCAACAACTGCACTAGACATTTCGAATTTACCTGAGTCGATTAAACTACTACCGGCACTACTGCGTAAGGATCGTCTACTGCTACGTTTTTCACGAGAACGCTTGTTAGGAAGTTCCATCTAAATTCAAACTTAAAGATACCAAACTTGACGTTTTGCTTTCGCAATATCGAATTCAACAAAATAACAAAAGTGCATCTCAGGGTATGCAACTTTCAGAGTGACACGTTATTGGCATTATATAGCAATAAAAGAAAAGTTGTAAGAAAACACGTAACATTAGGTCGGTTTTCAACAAGTTTGAAAGAAGGAGATTCTGGACCACGAAAACTAATTATTTACTGAACCCTGAAACGCTGAATTGAAGTTATTTTACTGAACTCTTACTAAACCTATGCAATTCGCGTTACGAATAAATGTATTCAAACAACACCACAAATTTACAAAATGTAATAGATTATTTTTTTTAATATTAAGGAAACATTTCAAATTCCAATTCCTTCGCAGGACGATTTTAGTGAAATTATGTTGTAAAAAATGGAAGTATTAATTTTTTTCATTGTTCGTAGGGTGATAAGCTGTGAAACTTTATAATTTTCCAAAATTACACGTAATTTAACACAGAACTCGATAAACGACTTGTGTTTTAGATAATGGGAGCTGGCACTTGTCCCGCCACTTCTATTTAGGATATTTTCTTTCCTTTATTTCTTATAAATTTTTCAGAAATGTTGCGCCGTCCGGGTTGAGAATCTATTAGTATTTGGGGTTGAGAGTAAAAGGGTAGACCCGCGTAGGGCCGAATAAGCTGATCCGGGGTAAGTAAGGTCGTTTTGCTACCGCTATTACGTATGGTATATTTAGTTAACTGGTATTTTCTTTGAAGAAAACATAATTGTAAGATTTTATTTATAATTTATTGTAAATAAAACAATTCTTAACAGCTTAAAGCTACACTGCTACACCCTAAAGAAAAATGTACAGTTTGAAATAATATATGTGTAGTGGCGATGGTGATGAATGTACTGTATGATTAATGACCCTGTAAAAAATGTATAGTATGAAACGTAAACGGTATGTATGTGAAACATAGACAATACGATAAATAAGGAAATAACCGGTTTTACAAACATCAGTGAACAAAATGTACAGTATGAAATATGAACGGTTTGTAAACTTGATACTATAAATCAGGGGTCGGCAAGTAATTTTAAGTGGGGTCCGGATACTATTGAAAATTTTTATCGAGGTCCAGAAAACAAAACTCATAATACTTACTAGTTTTAAATTTTTATTTAGACTCATTTAAGTAATTATATAAAACACAATAGGTAGGTATTCTTAAAAATTAATGCGAGAAATTACACCTGCGGTCTTGAGCCACTTTTTATAGTTGGTTCACGCGGGGAAGAGCTAATGCGAAGAGTGTCTTCAAGGTGGGCGTCCGTTAATCTCGAACGATATTTGTTCTTCAAAAAATTCATTTTTGAAAAAGATGATTCACATACATATGTGGAGCCAAACATAGTAACCAGGTTGATAGCTAGTTTTTTGCAATTTTCATACTTTTGTGAAACATGTTTACCCCAAAATTCTTCAGTGGATGCAGTTTTATACATTTGCAAGGAAATATTTTCTTGCGAGTCAATTATCTCCATTTGAAGTAAAGGCTTTGAAAGACTGAACAACTTCGCAGCCACGTTAGTCCATTCTCCCGCTGCAGCAACTTCATAAGGCGATTTAAGGAATTGAGACAGCTTCCCTATCTCTGCAAAGTCTTGGAATCTTGCAGCAAATTCCATCCCAAGATCTGATATAAACTTTAAAAATACTGCAATGTCTTCTTCACAGTTCTTCTTTTTATATTTAAGAATTGTTGGTAAATGAATAAATTCTTGACTTGCAATATCTTTTTCAAAGATATCCAGCTTGCGACGGAAAGCAGACACACTTTGTATCAGATCACATATTAATTTTCCATTTCCTTGTAACTCGGTGAGCACATTTAAATATTTCAGAATGTCTTTCAGGAAAGCCACAGCTAGCGTATTGCGCTCGTTTGTTATGAACTCCAAGTGATTCCTTGCTTCCTGCGTATCCAAGTTTTGCAAGAAGAAGGTTACTTCTTCTTTTATTTGCCAGAAACGTTCAATAACTTGACCTTTACTTAGCCAACGAACATTGTTGTATTGCACTAAGTCAGAATATGCCGAATCACATTCAGAAAGAAACTCATTGAACTGTCGGTGCTGAAGAGCAGAACGAGACCTCATAAAATTGATCAACTTGACCAAGCTGTTCAAGCCTGCATTCTTATCCCTGATTCTGTTTACTAATCCTTTGTCTTTGCCAATCATCGCTGGGGCCCCGTCACTTGAAAGGGACACCATTTTATCATAACTAATATTTGATTTTGTTATGAATTCATCAAAAGTCTTGAATAAATCTTCTCCGCGAGTCTGACCTTTAAACGGCAATATTGCTAGCAATTCTTCCCTGAACGCTTTACTTTCAATGTCAAAAAATCTCACGAAAATAGACATTTGTTCATAATCAACAATGTCACATGATTCATCAAGTACTATGGTGTAGCAAGGTGCCTTCTGCAGAAGTTCGAGCAAACTACTTTTGTTGTCAGCAGCTAAAATTTCGGTTCTTCTTGTATTACTTCTTGCCGACAATGGAATACCTTGAATTGCGGCGACAATATCCTTTTTCTCTTCAAAAAGTGCCGTGGCCACTTCCAACATGCATTCTTTTACTATCTCATAGTCTGAAAATGGCTTCTGGTGTTTATTAAGCGTCCAGCACACACCCAATGCTGCTTCTGCGGATTTTTCTTGCTCGCTCATGCAGCGAACTAGTAAGGCCGTGCTTCTTTTGTAAGAAGTTAGATATACTTGGAGTTTTTCTTCACGAGCTTCACTGCCAAGAGGAAAGTTTTTGTGGAACTGCTGATGAGTTGTTTCGTAGTGTCGCTTTAAATTGGCATTTTTAACAATAGCGACAGTTTTGTTGCATATGAGGCAAACTGGAACCGGTTTAGGCCTATCGGGCAGCGTAAAACAATATTGTTCAGTCCACGCAGCCAGAAACTTCCTATTTTCACTGTCAACTTTTCGCTTTTTAGGATTCATATTGATGTAGGTACGAAACGTTTTAGTACACGACAAATTATAACACAAATGAACGAATGCTCCTCACAAGATTGCAGCGCAACTACCTAATTCTAATAACTGACGACGCGACGCTGACGTGTCGAAACATGCCGGCCAGTACGCTCCCTCACGCCTGCACCCTCGCACTTCAACGCACTCTCTTGTGCTACACAGCACAGCATAGCAACAGCTATGTATCTACCTACTAAAACTTGGACCGCCAAATATTGTTAAATAACTTACCTACCTATTCAATTTAATTAATATTTTTATATAACTAGTTTTAGTAACTACAACTAGTTATATAAAAATATTAATTAAATTGAATAGGTAGGTAAGTTATTTAACAATATTTGGCGGTCCAAGTTTCGACCTCCCGCGGTCCGGATCCGGACCGCGGTCCGCCTGTTGCCGACCCCTGCTATAAATCATAATTTAAGGTAAATGAGTAGTGCCAAAAGTGAAAAATGCAAAAATTTATGTGAAATGAAGAATATGAAAAGTAGGCAGTATAATAAATAACGAATATAGAAAATAACCAATATACAAAATGAATATTGTAGAAAATGTACAGTAGGAAATATGAATGGTATGTAAAATGGAAATTGTGAAAAATCCACAGTAGAACAAATGATAATTGTAGTAAACGACCAGTATGAAAATTTTTAAAAAGTGCAGAATGTAATATGAAGGGCGATTACGAAACATGTTGTTTCTTAATGCCAGGCTCACAAAAGTCTTATAAAATACCATACGGCAAGTCAAATGGCGATTATTTAGAAGAAAAAAATAAATAAAAACAAATTCTGCTGCGTCCAAGTTGACAATCTGTTAGGATTTGGGGTTGGGGTAGAAGGTGGACGCGTGTATAGCAAAGTAACATTTTGACAGAAAAATTTTAAGCTTACTCTGAAAAGTTTTCTAAAACTCTATTTATAGCGCCATAAGTTAATACAAAATATTTAATTATAACTTATCCGCAAAACAAAAAGTCAGGACTGTTGAGTCTGGTGACCTGGGTGGGCGACTACTGCGACACCGCCTTGCTAATACCACAGATAAGGTTAACACTACAGATATACGGTAAATATGTGAGCTATCAGCAGCTTGTTTTATATGATTAATAATCTGCAAAAAGATGGCGCTACAATGACAATTTATAATTAAGTCACAGATGACTGTAATTGAGCAGATTACTTAGCACATATTCAAACCAAAAGTTAGACAGCCATCTGCCATGTTTAATTGTCAAATCGCAATTTTTCGTAAATAATTAATATTGAAGCCAATTCTACTTAAATTATATTCATGATGTGACAGATGCACTCAAATCCCCGATAAAACAGTTTCCAACACATTTCAACAGTAGTAAACAAATAGCGATAGCAGCGCCCTAAAATTGGTCTGGTGCGTTGTAGCCAAACAAACGCTAATTTCGTCTCCAAATATGAGCGGACATTTTGTATAAAGGGTCGTATATCTGTAGTGTTAACCTTATCTGTGCTAATACCTACCTCAAAATATTTTTTCCGTTGTAATGGCGTAGTTGAGACAATAGAAAATCTTCTAATATGTTATTGTACTTCACTGAATTAACACTCTTATCAAAAAAGTAGAGACCGTTAACATCTTGGTTTCATATTCCTACCTGTTCTGTAACTTCAGAAGAATACAAGGGTTTTCAAAACATGTTGCTGGTTTTTATTGTTGAAGAACAAAATTTATGTTTATTTACAAATTCATTTGAATAAATACATTAATCGGTAAGCGGAAAAAAGTATCTGGAAAAAAAGGGACGGAAAAAAGTCCACGGAAAAAAGTTTCCAAGAAAAAAAATTCCAGGAAAAAGGTCCCCGGAAAAAAGCCCACGGAAAAAAGTCTCCAAGAAAAAAAGTTCCAGGAAAAGTCCCCGGAAAAAAGTTCCATGGACAAAAGCACCGAAAAAAAATCACTTGGAAAAAAATCTCCGGAAAAAAGATCTCCAGGAAAAAAGCCACCAAAGAAAGTGTTTTTCAAAAGCCAAAAATAGAACCGCTTTCCAGTTAAACCGGAAATCGGTAATTTTGTTTTTTTGCCCAGAAACTGCATGAGTTTTTGTTGTTGTATGTAATAATAATAATAATCTAGCAACTCAACCAGCCCTGAATTTACTGGTATAATCAAAAAAGAGGCTTTTCAACGATGAACACTATAAAAAACAGTTTATCTTAAATTATTTTATATTAAAAACATTTCTGTGTTTTCGTGAGTTTTGCCTTTCTTTTTAAAGTTTTTTAACTTTTTTCCCTAGAGGCTTTTTTATTCCGGGGACTTATTTTCTGACTTTATTTCCGGGGACTTTTTTCTAAGAGCTTTTTTTTCCGGCGACTTTTTTTCAAAGAGACTTTTTTCCGGAGACTTTTTTCCAGGATACTTTTTTTCCAGGGGACCTTTATTCGGAGACCTTTTTCCGGGGGATTTCTTTCCAGGGGACTTTCTTTCCATGGACTTTTTTTCGTGATTTTTCCGGGTACTTTTTTTCTGAAATTTCGAGTTCGTCTTGTTGCAAATGTATTAAACGCAGATGTGCCTTTCTGTATCTCCGTAATTAGGATTTGCATTTTATACGGATAATTCGTTACATCTTTCCTTAATGTTTTTGTTGAAGAGAGATCGAACCTAAATGTTCCACTATTACGATCTTCTCCATAAAACGTGTTGTAGGACTTTGAATAACACTTTCTCTTAGATTTATAGGTAGTCTATGGCCTAGATGTGTTTGATACTGTGTATATCTTATATAAGTATATTTTTTTGTAAGAATTTTAGAGAATTTTCATTTAAAAATTTAAATAAGTACAATGCTAGCTAATTCAGTTTAAATGATTAAAGGAAAAATAAATATTCTTTGCTAGGCAGTAGGCAGTGTAACCACGTTGATTGAGTTAAACTACGCGCACAGAGCATCTCCGACACACAGACATCTATTCGGGTGGACTTGAAAAATCAAATTCATCTATTATTTTTTTGGTTAAATATTTTGTCATAGCGCTCTACTAAAGTCTCTGCAGTTACTACGGGTGTATAAAGTATGGGTTCAAGCGTATATCTCAATAATTTTTGGTTTTTCAAAAAAAAACCACGAACACTTCAAAAACTATAAGTTATTGCACGTATTGTGTTGTACTTGAAAAACAATCCCTCCTTTCTTTTATTTTTGTCTACTTAAAAAACTGAATAAAACGTGCATTTACAATTTTTCGATTTGACAATTATTTTTGGAGTTATTAAAGTTTTAAAAAATCGCAAATAGCATTAAGAAAAAACATTCTCAACTCAAATTTAAGTGTTTAATTAAGTATTCCATAACAAATTACAGAAAACAGGAGATAGTTCAAAACGATAATTGAGAACAAAAATTACAAATGTTGTTCAAAGTGTTCGAAAAACTCAAATTAAGTGTTTAATTAAGCAGCGTCGTGCAATCGACTGTTGATTTGTTTGAAATTAGTTCCTAATTTGGTATCGTACAATATCATTTATTATTTATTATGTTGAAATCCGTCATCGGATGTCATCAGGGTGAGAGAGAGCAAATCAGCCCCCAATATTTGCTGTACCTAAAAATCAAGTTTAGAACCTTATTGTACTATCACCGATGAACAATTCAATTTAAACAGAAATGTCTTATCGTTCCCCGTTTCAACATAAATTTTCGATTTAAAAAAAATCGTAGATGCTATCACAGAAATATTAGCGGATTGGGTTATCAACAATATTGTACCTCATCCCTAGTTCTACAAACCTACAAAATAAAAAAAAACTCGTGTTGTTAATTTATAGAAATATTTGTTTGAAATAACTAATTTTTTGAAAATATTTTTCACTTCGCAGTTTTCATTTTTTTAAACATTTTCGTACATAGTACATTGTGTCCCCCTAGGACTGTTATAATAACTACAATTTATGTCTGTCTCCCTACTCAATTTTGAATAATAAAGGGTTATATTTAAAATTATAAAAATATAGTTAGAAAAACCGTTAGGTTTGCCCTAAAATCTTCTATCAAGTTCCGCTTCTAAATTGCTCCAAGTTTTGGATTTTTTAAAACGTACTTTGTGGATGAATGTTTAACATACCCCCACATTACAAATCTCGTCGAAATCGGGCTATCCGTTTAGAATATATACAGCACACATACACATCAGCCGACAGACAGACATTTTTTAAAAACCACTTTTTAACATTTTTAGAAGTCTAAAACATTGTTTCTTTCAAAATCTCGAAATCATTAATTTTCATGAAATTATAAGTACTTTCTTATACCAAAAATATAGGAAAGTAAAAATACTACATCCTTTTTAGCTACGAAATAAAAATATAAATTGCTCGTGTTCAACCTACGCACCTGGTCCAATTTGTGACCAGACCCACCAGATAATTTCTCGCATCTAGATGGGCCAATCCGTTCCTGTTTCTAAATAAATAATTGAATTCAAAAATATTTTTTACCAAACTAGTGGTGCCATCAATACGCAACATTCTGAAATAATATAATCGGTAAACAGTGCATAATAATTTATCCTAATTAAATTTTTTGTAATTTTCCAAACTATTCATTCAAGTCATTGATATCCCTTTAAATGTTACAACTTTTACAACTGTATCAGACGACCTTGGAGGGGAGAGCACCCTCCCCTTTCTTAAATACAATGTTGAATGGGAAAAGTGACAAATCAAAGCCACCTGTCGGATCCCTTTTGAACTTCTTCTCTGTATAATCCCCTAGATTTGAAAAATATTTGGATTTTAAACATTATAGGGCACTTTCTATTTAAATCCAAAAACTAATGAATTTGAAATTTATCTGACAAAAATTTTGTTATTTCTCAAATATCATAGAATCCATAAGTTAGATCAGTTGCATAGAATGCAATCGATAATCTCTAGGAACTTTGAGGTTACTTCGTTGGTCATCGATTGTTTGTATTTGTTCAAATACGAAATTGTTGTTGACATGCGGAATAGCATGTTATCGAAATCCTTTTAATATTAAATTCAGGTTAATCAATTTGTAAACATTTTGTACTACACAATGAATACTACAACTCTACGTGGAGTATTCCCAGATCCGAGTAAGTACATAATTTGACATTAATTAAGTAATTAATTTCAAACAAAATTGTCTCCTAGAACCCGTTTATAAAAGAAATTTTATCAAAGAAAACGTAAAACATATTAAAAAAATGCAAGGAATCCTACAAAATTCGGAACTTTACGAGGCAAGACCTGCACGAATGAAAATGTTGTTGCAACATAACCCTCCCAACAGATCTCATCAGGCTTTACCGCACTCACGTTCTCTCCCGGTTCCTAAATTACAACGGATTGGTAAGAAAAAATCTATTGAATCGGAACAGGCAAAAGACGAACCAAGGGCATCAAAACTACGTTTAGCTATCTCTGATGAACCTATAGAAAAACATACTCATAGAGGTGTACAAACGGATGCCTCAGAGGATGTAAATAAAATATATGAAAATGGAATTATAAAATATCCCAGTCCTGGTGTACTCAAAGCCATTACCTCAAAAAAAAGTCCAAGTCCGAGAAAAAGAGGTCATGGAGACACAGGAGGAATAATTGTACCAAATCCTCATAATCAAGAATTAATTGACACCATGCAATCGTTGGGTATGTAGAATCAATACTGTAGCAATTAGTACACCAACTAATCAATTCTAATATTGATTGTTCACCAGTGGCGTAACTAACAAATAGGCCTCAATGCAAGCACAAATTGAGGGCCCCTCTCATACCGATATTATTTAATTTAATTTAATTATTTATATTTTTATGCGTATAAGGCAAGTATAAAACATAATCCTCTTTTTACTTCATTTTAGCATTTTTACATGTAAAGCCCCTTCGAGATGAACGACCAGCAGATAAAAATTTGCAGGTAGTGTTCATGTAGATGTTAGTGTGACCATTTGAAGTGCGCACATGCTTTCATACAATTCACAACTGTACTGTGAAACAACACATCATAATTCAATATTTTGCTAAGATTTCTCGATAATAAAAGCATCACACGAATAAAATTTTACGCAGACTCAGACGCTTACAGTATCAAAAAAGTACACCCAAGAATCCACAAGTATTTGAGCGGACTAACCGTTTTAAAAGACGACTGTGAAATTTTCAGTGAAAGAGTACGTTCAACTGCAACAAGATTCATTCCAGCTGTCATTAAAGGTGTTGTTGGTTTTCCCCACTATCTCAGAGACAGTAATTCCTCTATTTACATTGGTCAAAGCTTCAACACGTCTAATGATAGATGAATGACTTGTTGCAGTTACAGAGAGCCCGCTGAGTTACTGTTATAGTAAATAGTTACTATTTGAAATTCGGGTTACTATGTGTTACTTTATATTCCAAAAGGTCTGTAAAGTTACTATTTGTAACAATTCAGGTTATCCCCTAGGTGTTTTCAATTTTTAAGGAATATGCAAGGTGGGAAAAATTTATTTAGACTCGCTGATGTGACCAAATATTTAAAATACACACATTTTGAGGTTCCATCGTTGATATTTACTGGAAGATGCTTAACTCGGTGTTGCAAACGTGCAAATGACCCCACCCCATCGATCCCACACATCCCTCTTGCCGAGATGATCCGTACCGTATATGCCGCCGCCACGAATTTTGTATTTTCAGTATTTGCTACCTACTTTCTATGTGGAGTTGACAAGTGTACTTCTGTTGATACACTCAATTCGTATTGCCTACTCTTTGTTTAATCAACGCCAGACGCAGGCTTAGCAAATTCACAACATTTTACCAAATTTGTTATTAAGCAATGTACGTTAATATTTTTTATATCTTTAACAATAAACATATTTTATACAAACCATTAAAAAGAAACTATTTAAATGTTTTTGTCTGTATTTTTAATTAAATCAATGTTTGACTAATAACATAATTTTATTATTTTAGAAAATAGTTTATAAATGCTTCTTCAATCTATGTGTCTTTCAATAATTTCAAATATAAAATAACCCAAAGGTAAATTGCGCCTTTCTAATTATTTATATTTATTTAGTTAGTCAATCTCTAAATTTATTCAAGATTCAAGCGAAAAATTGGATTTTCTTTAAGGTAAAAATCTCTATTTATACTAAAAATAGAAAACAATCGTAAAGGAAAAAGTTGTAGATGTATTAAAGCTGTAAAGTCGTTGGCACTACACTCCAATGAGGAGTTTGGCCTGCAATGCGGTGGGTCAGGACCACCAGACCATCGCTTCCGATACCCAGCCGTCTCGCACTCTTATATGAAGTACGGGGTGGTGTGGTAAGCACCACGCCTTAAACGGCTGCCTTACTTCCCTCACCCCTCAAGAGGTTTGGTTCCCAATTTTTTAAAAGCGACTGGGTAGGCGGCCCGCCAGGCATCCAGTCTCAGATTTGAACCCAAGAACTTCTGCGTAGCAGCCAAGTGCCCTAACCACTCGACCACTCTGGCGCTATTAAAGCAGTATTAAGAAAAAATATTTTCCCGACTGTGTTTTGTTTTGTTATTTTTAAAAATACATGTTTGTGTTATATCTCGAAATGAAAACAAAACACAATCGTTTTCTTGATACAACTGCAACTTTTTTCCTTTACAAATATGTTACCTTTTTTGTGGTTTCTTGCTCGTATCTAACAAGCTATGGGTATTTTGTGGAAAACAGAATCACCATTACATTATTCCCCTAATTGGGCAACTTTTATCTTACTTTAATTGATTTGTATCTGTTATAGTTTCCGAGATCCCTATAGTGACCTGTTTAAAATTGATGACTTGTATACCGAAAGTCATTTGTCAACTTTTGTCTGTCGCATTTCTAGTCTTTATACAAGCACCAACGATTGCCCTACTTAGATTTTTCCGAAATAACTTAATAAAAATGATTTATAATACAAATGTTAAATTTGTTCAGTGCACTCGCTAATTAAATAAAGGTGTAATATTTTCCTTCTATTGAATACTTAGGCTAGGCCTATGTCCATTACATTTGTTTTCTTTCGCAAAAAAAATACTTTTAAACTAGGACCCTTATCAATCTCAGGCCCCAATGCAACTGCATTGGCGTCGTTACGCCACTGGTTTACACATGTCTATATTACAGAACTAGGGGAAAAGCACGACTTTATAAAAGAGAATATCCTGGCTCTAAGACAGAAAGCTCTAAAACAAGATTCGAATAATGATCCCTTACAAAACTACCAAAAAGGAGTTATACCCAAATACTTGAGGGATCGCAAAGAAGAAGAAAAGAAAGAACTACAGGTTGATACAGAATGTCCGGAAGGTCATGTATTATTACCTGAAGAAGAACGCAAGGAAACACTAAGAGTTCTCAGGCAGAGTAAGTTCAAACCATGTAATGTGTTGTTAAAATTATTCTCAAAGATAATTATCAGGTTTATTCACTTTTGTTTCATAATATCCATGATAATTAACTATAACTACGTTATTACAATAAATTAATTTATGTTCTATATTAGGTTATGCAGATCGTATTCAAGAGCTTAACTCTATGCCAGTGAGAAATGATACTTTACGGATGCGTAAAAGAAAAATGGCCATAGAAGAAGAACTTAAAAAAATTGATGAAGGCATTAAAGTATTTCAGCGTCCCAAAGTGTTTGTTAAAATAAATGCATGACATCCAGCTGATCAGTATTATGAAATGCTGAAATTATTATCGTGATTCACAAACATGTTGATTTTGTATTTTAAATACTGCACCATGTACATAGAAATTTTTAGTATTATTGTTATATTGAATTATAATAAATTGTATATTTTAAAAACATTTAAATTGTGTACCTATGTGAAATTTAAATTTTGTTTGCAATACAATTTTATAACCCATCGGCAATCCAGGGTAATACAAATAGGTGGATCATATGGGCTGTTGGTAACGACTTTTGAATTTACAATGGTGGCGCTTAATGTGTTAAGAAGTTATAATAGTAAAGAAACGTATTAGTGAAGGTAACAGGAAAAAAATTGTAAAAATTGCACACAACATTTATTTATGCCACCAAAAAACAACTCAGTATATGATGGTAACATGTAATAATAGTTATTTAAGTAACAAGGAATGTAAAGACGTAATAACATGCGAGGTAGGTAAATACGAGCCGAGGCTTGTGGCCTGCCGAGAATGTTAATAGTCGATACATTCCGTGTTACTAATTAAATTTTTCACGCTACAAGTAGAAATTTAATCATATTTTTAAAAGTTCATTTTGACTGCTGTCATCAAAATTATTTTTTAAAAGCCCCATTATTCAAGTTGCCTGTGCTTGTTACCATATCAACAAACAGTTAAAATCAACATTTTAGTATTCTGTTTGAAATAAAATATTGGAATCTGTACGTTGTTGCTTTAATTATTATCCTAGGAATGTAAATGACACTATTAAGTTCCCTAGTCAAGGGCAAAAAGTAAACGAATGTTATTGGCCATTAACATCTTTTGTAGCTATGGATGTATTGTCTATTTACCTTGCCTGTAGCGTGAAATAAATATTTATTTATATAACAAAAAACATTAAACTTTATGTATTTCACTATTGACTATTTAGTTTATGTACAAAGTCAGAACTACAAAATTTCAAAGCATTTGCTCTAAATTTTTCTTCATCATTTGTGTACCAACTATCCACATTAAATTCTGGAAAAAAGATGCCAATTTCTCTTCGAGCCGATTCGACTGAATCTGAAATTAATAAAAATATTTTGTCTTTTAAATGCACTTCATTATACGTACTATAGAAAATAATAAAGAAATAAATCAATTCCTAAATTTTGATAAAATTCACTATACAGAATTGTGATATCTGTGACACCACAGATATTTTTTTTCTGCTAGCCAGGTGGTATAGTATCGCGTTTTCCAACATTGTAACAATATTGATGTTTGAATAAAATACTTTATTACTACAATAATAGATAAGGTAAAGGTAAGCTTAAAAAGTAATTATTTTTAATCTTGCCTTTGACAATGGCATGTAAACATGTTGAAATATGTATACGGACGGTTAAAATAAAAAACATTGAGATAATAAAGTATTATATTTACACATCAATATGAACTGCAATGAAGTAAAGCTAGAACTTATTAATAAAGTTATAACAATATGCTCGCGTCGCGGATCCGAAACGCTAGAATAGGCAGTTTCAACCTGCTCTACAACCTTAGCACTGGAATTTAGTATATATATTTTTGTCAGCACCTTAGTAAAGTGTTATAATATCGTATTTTAATAGCTGTTTCTGAATTTAAGCTCAGGTTAATTTTATTGATTGGACATTTTCTTTTTGAGTAATCATTTCAAAAAGGGTTCCGGATATAGGGGAACGAACGCACCCACAGACGGACATTTTTAAAATACTTATTTGGGTTCCTTGGACCCCAAAACGAATTTGAAAATTTGCATAAAATAACTTTCCAGACTCGTAGTAGACTAACATATTCACTATTATTATTGTAATAACAATATCTATGAATTTTTTTTCTCGAAAACTATAGCATTTACAATAAAAAATTATCTAGTTTTTTTGTTAGGAATTAAATGGTCTTAGAATTATATTAAAAAAATATGGGCATTATGGGACGCCCTGTATCAAATTTACATTTGTCAGTTTATAGTATGTGTTGGTTCGCACAACTTTTATTAGTAATTTTTTACCTATCTTCTTAAGTAACAGATATAGTATATTAAAATCTATTTTTTGACTCAGGCTGTATAATAAAACACACATAAAAGCTGCCTTTTAATAATAAATATTAAATATCTTTCTATTACAAAATTAGGAGATACAGACACTAGAAGTACCTACCTGATCCATGTGTAGCATTTCTCGTATCAGACAGCCCAAACATACCTCGAATTGAATCTGGTTGCTCAAACTGAGTTTTATATACCTTAGTTGGTCCCATCAACCTTCTCCATTCTTGTATAGCATTATCACGAGCAAGTATAAGTAAATCCGAAGATCCACTGCAAAAATCACTGGTCAAAAACATAACTGCAAGTATACAATACAACAACAATTACCTAGTCATAAAAGTAACGAGCCTATTGTAGAAAAACTTTTGTTTATGTTCGCTATAAAAATTTTCAGCATCTTCTTTTGTTAATTTATGTCGTTTACAACGAACAATCTTAAAATTTGAGGTTAGAATCAAATTGCGAATTGAAGCTAATGCAGGAGGATGTGTTATTATATGAGGTTTTAATATAGCTAAAGTCAATTCTAAAGGTACCATTGTCAACACAAAATATTACTCATTATCTTTGAATTTTTATTAGGTACTTTCTTATCAATTTGAATTTAATTTTCTATAGTTGGCGCAAGCGCAGATTACTCTGGGAGTAGCATGCGCTCAAAAAAAAATAATACACTTTAACATTTCATGCTGTACTGGGTAGAATAGGCAAAACAGTGTTATCCAAAATAGACTTCACCTTATTTTTTGAACGCTGGTTGTGTGTCCTGTTGGTGCTTGTTATTAGGCTTTGGTTTTATACCTGTGGGTTTTGTCCTTAGGGCCTTATGTTGTGCTGTCTGTAATCTGTTTGTGTTACACAGACTTGAGTTCCAACAGTTTATTGCAGTGTTAGTACGCGCTGTCTCTTGCTATTTTTTTATTTTAAAAGAATTGCGCCTTCGTATTCACCTTAATTACAGGTAAAATCTACGTATTTATAAATTTTATAGTATTTAACTTTTTAACTATAACTAGGTGTGTTAATTATACCTTATACTGGTGTATAGTGTTGCGCAGCTTTTATTTTATTTAATTGTAGAATTGTTTCTTATTGTATAGTGAACCAAAAAAAAGGTCCATTATTGATATATTTATGGAAACAGTATGAGTAGGCAAGGTCAGGTTGATAGCTTAGCAGAGGGTACAGAGGCGCGAAATGACTCCAAAATTATTAGTCGAATTGCAAAATCGTATAGGAACTTTTGGTTCAGTTTTTATACTGCGGCACAGTCCGTGTCCACGAGTTTTGGAACACCCTGTATATCAGGATTCCAGTTGTCTTAAATATCCTAAAATTAGTGGAAAACGCGAATTGGCCCAAAATTTATTGTCATATTCTCAAAATCCCAAATTTATGCCTACTGCTGTTGAATATGTTTGTTTTAAGATAGATGACGTGTCGTAATTTAAATATTGTTAGCTGAAATTTTAGCCGAAGTTCATCCATTGACGTCATAATCAAAATTTTGTAAAGTGTAAAAAAGGTGCTTTAAGTGCATGCTATTTTTGCTAAAAATCTCTCCAATCAACAAAATTTATATAAATCTGTTTAGTTTATAATTCTGTACTATGAAGCTCCATTTGAGCCAGTTACGGAATTAAAAATTATTTTATTTTTTAATACAAAATTCATTCAAATAGATATGTTTTTTTTTCAAAATAAATAATATGTTTTTAGTAAATCTTTAATTTAGCGCCAACTTTTTAATTTTTTTAAGAACTAAAAAATATAGAAAAGAAAATATCTTCTATCGGACGCACAAAAAAATTTATTTTATCTGTGTTAAATTAGCTGGATTTTTGACCACCAAAAATGTTTTTATCAAATACTAACTAGTATCAATTTTAAATTAATTCGCGTCCCTTAAAAGGGCCGCTCGGGGCAACTGCTCCTCCATAGAGCCGTCCCTGTGTGATGTGAACAAAAGCGACGCACCTAGTTGCTAAAAAAAAATCAAATTGATAACACTTGATTAAAATTGCGGTTATATCAATTTACTGGCAATGCTCCTAAGTACATAATGGAAACAATGGAAAAAATGAAACGCATTTTTACAGAATTAAATATAAAAATAATATAAAATAAAGAATTCGTGCTTGTTAGGGCCCAGAAGCACGTCAGGGCCGCTCATTAGCTGCCCTTGTGAAAAAGCTAATAAGCTGCCTCATAAACAATTCCTTAAATAGAAAACTACGTTAACATTTAAAAAAAATCATTACGATTTATTAACAACCATGTAATTAAATATTATTAATATTTTATTTGTTGATGTTTAAATAATGATAATATAAATAATACAAATATTTTATACTTATATTATAATTAAAGACAGGATAGTTAGGCAAAATGCTTTTTTTATAATTGGAGAAATTTGAGACAGACCCGATTTAAAACACGTTTTAGAGTAAGTACATTACAAAAGTGCAAATTTTGTTTTGCCCTTTTTGTCCTTTTAAGGGGTGTTAAATATTGTTGCCTTTTTTATTTAATTTTGTGTAATTTTTGCCTTTTTAGTATCTTTTGCGCAAAAGTATTTATTTTTTTTTATTTTTTTGCAATTTATTTTCTAATTATAACATTTTATTTAAATATTTTCTTGGAAATTTCTAAGAAAGTGATCATTGGTTCAAACCATTAAAAATAAATGGAAAGGAATTTTGTTTACAAATCACTGAAAAGAAAGTTTCTGGTTAAGCTTTAATCCTCTTATAACTAAGATGTAGTGACAACCACTTTAGGGTTTCTCCTTAATATCTACTAATGATAGTACATTTTGCATGTTCTAGAGATAACAATGATAAATAGGAAATTTATGACATCATCATTGTTTCATTGGGGAATGTCTCTCACTTAACAGCGAATAATTTAGAGAAACTTCTGGTAACTAGTTGGCACCAAAATAAAAACATAAATATAATTAAATAGATTAAGTACTTATTGTACAGTACATGTGCATTGTTGCAAATAAAATCTGTTTTCCTATACCTAACTAGAATTAATTTGTGCCATTTATTTGTGGTGCCTTTTTTCTTCGAAACCTTTTTTGTGCCTTTTTTGCTAATTTTTTTTTTATTTTTTACCTGCTTTTTTTGATGTTTTATTTTGCCTAACTATCCTGTCTTTAATTATAATATAGAATCAACACTAGGCAAACATTGCATTTATTCTTAGTTATGCAAAACGTACTTTGCGAGGTAGGCGAAGAAAAAGTCTCTGGAAAAAAAGTCCCTGGAAAAAAGTCTTCAGGAAAAAAGACCCGGAAAAAAATCCCCGTAAAAAAAGTCCCATGGAAAAGTAGTCCCCGGAAAACAAAATTACTTGGAAAAAAGCCCCGTATAAGAGCCGGTTAAAATAAACGACTTTACCTGATTTTCCATTTCAAAAGTCAAAAATAGAACCGTTTTTCAGTTAAACCGGAAGTCGGTAATTTTGCTTTTATGCCCAGAAACTGCATCAGTTTTCTTTTATACTTGTAATAAGAATAATAATAATAACCTAGCAATTCAGGTAGCCCTCAATTTACCGGTATAATCAAAATATAAGCTTTTTAATAAACTCGCTGCCAACGATGAACACTATAAAAAAATGCAATTTTATCTTAACTTATTTTATATTAAAAACATTTCTGTTTTCATGAGTTTTGCTTTTCTTTTTAAAGTTTTTCATTTATTTTCCCTAGAGACTTTTATTCCGGGGACTTCTTTTCTGTGGCTTTTTTCTCCGGAGACTTTTTCCAAGAGTCTTTTTTTTTCGGAAACGTTTTTTCCAGGAGACTTTTCCGGGGACTTTTTTCCGGAGACTGTCTTTCCAGGGTACTTTTTTCCGGGAACTTTTTTTCCTAGATTCACTTTGCGAGCATTTTCCCCAGCAAACTTATTTATTAATTTTTGAGTGATCACTTGTCTACATAATTCGTGTTCAATAGAGATCATTGCTTAACTTTTTCATTGCCCATAGTTGATCTTAAATAATTTTTAGATTTATTGGGAACTTAAATTTATACGTAATATTTAAGTTTGATCGATAAGCTCTAGTTCATCAATATCAGATTCTCTGAGCAGATCATCAGTTGAAATTAGGAAAAAAGTCTCCTGAAAAACGTCCCCGGAAAAATGTCCCCTGGAAAAAAGTCTCCGGAACAAAACTCCCTTGGGAAAAAGTCTCCGAAAAAAAGTCACAGAAAAAAACTCCCCGGAGTAAAAGTTTCTAGGTAAAAAACGTGAAAAACTTTAAAAAGAAAGGCAAAACTCATGAAAACACAGAAATGTTTTTAATATAAAATAAGTTAAGATAAAATTGCATTTTTTATAGTGTTCATCGTTGGCAGTGAGTTTATTAAAAAGCTTATGTTTTGATTATACCGGTAAATTCAGGGCTACTTCAATTGCTAGAATATTATTACTAATATAAATAATAAAAAAAACTGATGCAGTTTCTGGACACAAAAGCAAAATTACCGACTTCCGGTTTAACTGAAAAACGGTTCTATCTTTGACTTTTTAAATGGAACACTATATGTCTTAGGTTAATTTAATCGTATTTTTACTGCTTTTTGTACATTTAATTTAATAATAAACAAAAAAATTCTATTGACTAAAGTCACTACATTATTATATTTAAAAGTGATCTTTAAAGTGCTACAGTGTTACATTCGCGTAATTGTATTATAGGTTATCGCATTTATTAATATATTATTAACACTTTGTTACTCATTATTATTACATTTAATCATTATCTTTGTCAACGTAAATATATGACAAATTATAATCTATATTTGCACCAATGTAACCTTCCATTGGCTGTCTAATTATTCATCGTTTACTTTTGCATTTCAACTTTTCCATGTAACTTGTTTTCATATTTCAAGTCCAACTTTAATCATCTGTTATCCAATGTACCAAGTTCAAACGTTGTGCATAACTAAAGTGACCATTTATGTAGAGAAACAAAACGGGACACGCAGAAAAATATTGATTGTGCGGAGATGGTATAAATAAATAAATGATATATTCAACGTAAAATTTTTTAAATTTTATTAAACAAGAAAATGGAACAAAAATAATACACAACGTAGACATACAGCAAAATTAGGGACACGACGCTAGCCGAAACAAATGGGGGATTCACCCGAAACCCTCGCGTTTACGGCCGTTGGGATTCCCTGACGTATACGCGTAGAATAGAACGGGTACAAATGACGAAGTAGGAATAAATAGAAAATAAGTCAGTTTGGAGTCCATCGAGAGCGGTATATTTCTTCAAAATAAAATATTAGTTATTTAATATAAAAAATTCTCCAAACTTTTATTTTGCTAATTATTACTCAAATTTTATTAAAAACGTTATCCCAAATTTGAAAACGGGACAAATAGCCGTCCCAAAAATTTTTTCGGAGACACCGGGACGCAAACCTTTAAAACGGAACTGTCCCGTTAAAAACGGGACGTTTGGTCACTTTATACATAACATGTATTATCAAGCATTATAAGTATAATGATGAATATTGGAAACCGGGGGTCAGTTCTATTAAGAACATTGAACAAAGCCGAAGGCTTTGCTCAAAAATACATTATTATTATTATTATAATAAATATAATAGATAAAAAAACTACGACTCTCATTTTCAAAGTTCAAATAAAATAAGTAAAATCGAACCTATTTTACTACCGTATATGAAAATCCGGTAAAGTCGTTTATTTTAACCGAATCTTATACGGGGCTTCAATATCCAACACTGTTTCTGGTGACTCTCTCTTACTGGAGTCTTTTTTCCGGAGACTTTCTTCCCAAGAGACTTTTCTTCCGGGGACAATTTTCCGAGGACTTTTATCCTGGAGACTTTTTTCCGCCTACCCATCGGTTAGTTGAATATGTAAAACTTGACAATGCTAATTAGTTCTTCCTCAGGCATAATTTTTAAATTATTGATTGAATAAAACGTTTGAAAAATATCCGAGTTTGTTTTAATAACTCAAATCTCTCATCGGGTGTAGATGAGGTGGTATTCAAAATGGGGAAAATAAATTGCATTTAAAATTAGCAGCAGGATCAATTACATGTTCATATTCGTGTTCCTACTTAAATTGCCTTTTTCATTTCCTAATTCTGCTTTCTACCGGAAAATCAGGTTCGCCATCGACAATCTTAGATAAATCCTTTGTCATTGAAATAAACTCTAAAAATGCAGCACCACACCCTATTTCTTTAAAATGACATTTAGAAATATTTGGCGCGTCCTACGCAATGTTAATATTAATTTTCGGAGTGCTGCAAGTGCCTTTTGCAAGCCCCACTTGCAGGGGCGGCTTTAAACGACCCCTGGGCTTTTCACGAACCGCATTAGTCCAGGTAGTAATTCAGAGGCAGGCTAGTTGCGGCTATTGTAAACCAGTTGGGGGTCGGGAGATCGTCTTGGAATTTCTTAGAAGGGTGTTTATGGCCTAGGCAAAGTGGTTCCTAGACGACTTCATTGTTGAACATCCGGCTTGGTTTTTCTCAGGGTATGCTAAAATTTCTGTGTAGCTATAACTTAAATTATAGAAAATGTGACAAAAAAATATTGATCTAAAACTGATAATAATTTTCATGGCCGCCCCAATTTTCAGCTGCCCTTGTTCGACGCACAACTCGCCGCCTTGGTTGGAGCGGCCCTGAGCACCGTTTCTTTTTGTACCCTGTAGCCGTCACCTAACATACTAAACTGACTAAACTATGTTAGTGTTAAGTGTTAACAATATTATGTTTTATTTAGAAAGCGTACCGTATCGTCCTTAACTAGCAGGAAATGTATGTTTACTTCACACTTCCCTCGAGGATGTTCAATATGTTTATGACTGAAAGCACCTCTCTAATCAGAAAACCCGTAACCGATAGTGTTCTTTAGTTTTTAATTGAACTTGAAATAACAACATTCATGTACTCGATGTAACTCCCACGTTTTATTAACAAAGTTGTATTTGTTTAGAACTATAAAATCGTTAAAGTAAATACTGCTCTAAGTTGACGGATTTGGTCGGGACTCACAGCAAGGACGATTTATCAGCTTGTTAATTGAATGCTTTCCATAATTTTAATATAAATGTGTCTATTTTGCACTAAAAAAGGTAGGCGGAAAAAAGTCTTTGAAAAAAACGTCACAAAAATAAAGGCCACGGCAAAAAGGCCCCGGAAAAAAGTACCGGAAAAAAGTCTCCAGGAAAAAGGTCTCCGGAAAAAAGTGTCCAGAAAAAAGTCCATCGGAAAAAAGTCTTCGGAAAAAAGTCTCCAAAAAAGTGTTGGATATTCAAGCCCTATATAAGAATCGGTTAAAATAAACGACTTCACCTGTTTTTCATATAAGGTTAGGCGAGGTTATGATACAATTCAACTGGCCCTGAATTTACTGGTATAATCAAAATATACGCTTTTTAATAAACTCACTGCCAACCACTATACACTATAACAAAATGCAAGTTTATCTTATATTTAGATAAACTTATTTTATATTTAAAACGTTTATGTGATTTTATGAGTGTTGCTTTTTTTAAGGTTTCTTCCCTAAAGACTTTTATTCCGGGGACTTTTTTATGTGACTTTTTTCGGGGGAGTTTTTTCCAAGGGACTTTTTCGGGAGACTTTTTTTCCAAGAAACTTTTTCCGGGAGACTCTTCTCCGAGGCCTTTTTTCCAGAGACTTTCTTTCCGGGGGACTTATTTTCCATAGACTCTTTTTCCGTGACTTTTTTCCGGAGACTTTTTTTCCTAGATTCCTACAAACTGTACGTCGTCATACTATCTTTGTCAAACACGTTGCATGTTTTTGTCGTATCTTGCGCGCGGCTTGTGACGTTAAGTATTGGTACCATTCTTGGGGTCATACAAGATTGGAGTAGAGACTGACTAGCGTCTGGTGTCTTGGGTTCACAGCCGATCCTGACTTGCGCAACCTCGTCTAATATTGGCGCGTATTGTGCAGTGTTAACTTGTCAATGCGGTTGTTTGTAGGAGCTTGATATTTACATCGAAAGTTGAGAAAGATAATGAAAGTGTAAGTGTAAAGTGAAATTGCATTGTTAAAGCCGATTTTTTCATTGCTAATAAATTGCATTCAATACAAAACAACAATCCTTTCTTTTTTAATTTATAACATGCGCGGTACAGCGTAGAAAATACAAAACGAAAGTAACCTGAATTTCATTTTTTACAAGAAGGAATGTTAGAAATATTTTTTTAAATTTATTTTGTAGAGCTCTTTAAAAAAATAATTATTAAATAATAATTTTTATTCTAATTGTACGTCTTTTTTATTATTTTTAAAGCAACATATACAACTGACGTTTTCAATTTTAAAACACGTGCGTGTGGTTAAGGAAGCTTACGATCTCTGATCTCTGCTGACGGCGATAGCTCTACACACATTCCAGCTGCATGCCGATGAGGTGTGCAAGTCATGAAAGTTAGAATGAGGTAGGATCGGCTGCTAATCCAAGACACCAGACGCTAGTTAGAGACTGCGGCAGCTCCCTGTGGGTTCGGATTTTTTTTTTAATAAAGACGTTAGCCTAAACATGAATTTTGAGTGAAAATTACTATTATCTTACCATAAAGATTACCTAACGAAAAAAAATCATTTGCATGGGTTTACAAAAAAAAATATTAAATAATGTGTTTTTAATTGCCACAGATTTGTTGAAAAGTAATTATACCATGTTCAGGCTCTAGTAACAAAATGTCTTTTTTATCATCGTCTTTCCACAGAGAAAATAAAATTTCTAATAAAACGCAATTGACATAATATTCACATAAATTAAGCGCCTGGACTTCATGCTTAGGCACGTGACCACTTCACGATTGTGATATTTTATAACTACTATTATTACTTTGCTTCCCAGCGGGAGACAAAGTGATTTTGCTCTCGCTGAGCAGCAATTGCAATATTTAGTGGTATAAATGACAGGTATAAATACCTTATCGCTATTTTGTCGACTGGAGGCTAACCAACTGCGCTAATTACGCTTACCCTGCAAGCGAAATTTGGTAAAAATGCGCAAGGTATAAGTATACAAGAAAGTGGTACAGTATGAAAATTGAAGCTTTAGCGCTTATTTAATTTCTTTAATTTTTTGATGTAAAAATCTATTACGAATATATGGACATTGGTGCATATGCGCATATTTTATTGTTTTTATGAATCACCAAACAATTGTCAATAATTAATGGATAATGTATATCTTCCTTAAATAATGTTGATTTTATTACTTTCAGCATTACGACCGCCCAAACTACAATGTATGACTTGCCCGATGATATCATAGAAAAACTTTTATGCTCATATTGCAACGCCTATGTCTCATGTGGACCTGTGAAATTGCAGTCTGATGGAGCTATTATTTGCGGTCGTTGTTCACAACATAATAATGAAGACAGTAACCCGCAAGTACTTTATGAAGTTGCTATGGCAAAGTTCACATTTCCTTGCCGTTATAGACAGCAAGGTTGTAAGAAGCGTGTATTATTCAATCATGCTGTAGAACACGAATATGAGTGTCCTTATCGTACAGTTTGCTGTCCATCTTTACCTTATAATGGTTGTTCGAAAGATGTTTCAGCATTTGATATATATGATCATTTTAAAGAAGATCATATCGATTTTATACTAAAAGATGGAAAATTTAAACTTGAGTTTGAACAAGACATACAACGCAATTTATTAATGGCTAAAGATAACGCTATTGTTGTTGTGCAGTATATCTATGATTGTATTAAGAAAATTTTGTATTTCGATGTTAAACATTTTTTGCAGGGGGATAAGAAAGATGTATATTATAAGCTGCAATTTATTAGTGGTTGTGATTCTGGTAGTACTGTAAATTTGAAAGAGCGGCAGTGTGATCCATATGAATCACATACCCTTAATGTGCAAAGTGCAACTAATTTTGTAATGGATAACTATTTACCAGTTTTAGAAAATCCTAATTTTATATACAATAATTTAAAATTAACCGTTAATGTCAAATGTTCTAATGAAAGTAATATCTTGCCAGTTATAACCTCTGAAACACAATTTGTTAATGAGTATGAGGAAACAGCTCTAAATGCGTGGAATACATTGGAAAATATAAGGTGTGTGCGTTGTCACTTATTTGCTCTTCCACCTGTATTTGTAAACAGGTATGATGAATCTATTTGTCATGAGTGTAAAGATGATAAGAAAGAATATTATGATGTAAAAAAAATAATTATAAAAAATTATCCTTGTCGCTGGAGAGATTGCACATTTATGGGTGATGATAGTAATATTGAAAAACATGTTGAAAGTTGCCAATTTCGAACTATCATATGCCCTATTTCATTTCTCTGCGAGGAGGGTTATTTTACTCCAAATAATTTAATAAAGCACATGCAACAACATGGTACATACTGTCCCAATCCTGAAAAGGTTGTGGTAGATTTATTTCTTGCGAGTTATAACAATTCTGAAAGCAAAGTGTATTCTACAGTTTTTGAAAATAGAGTAATTGCATTTACTTGCTATATAGCAAGGAAATATAACTGGAGGTTGTCAGGTAATACCGAAAACATAAATGTTGATATATATTTCGAGCATGATCATTGCCGATTTAAATCGAAAACTATAACCTATAGCGACGACAAGATTGACATTTCCTATGAAAAGTATGAATCTTCTTTTCCGAAATGTTTCAAAAGCTGCAGACGTATTTCAGCTGTTTTAAAAATTAGAAATAAGAATAAATAAAATTAGGTTTAAATTAGTATAAACTACAAAGTGACATTTTTTTAATATTTAGAATTAAAACATGTTAAATTTAAACCTTATAAAATGTATTATGAATAGAAAATGTATCATCATAGTATAAGTACTACAATGGATATGGATATAATTAATTCATTATTTTTGTAGTTTATAGTTAAATATAAGATCAATTAGAAAATGGTTATAGCTATATTAATAAATAAAAGTGAATAGATAATAAAATACATAGCTATGTTGGTTCATGTGAAACATTTAATATTAGCTAAATAAATTGAGACACTTCTTGCATTCTTGATGATATTTTTGATTTCAAGACTTTTGGCATTTATTACGTTTAGATGTTAAATACAAATTACTCTGCTCTGTATTACCTGATATTACTGCTTATTAGGTATTACACATTATTATAGAGTTCCTTATTATGACATTGACAATTTTGTTTTGAACAAAACCTTCAATGATATGTCCAAATTAATTCACGTATTTATTGCAAATAACTACAAAATAATGTTCTTGCACGAAATACAAAATAACGGTTAACAAAACAATCTTTTACCGTACAGGTACTAAGACTAAAATACAATACAATGGTTGGTGGAAAAAAAGTCGCTGAAGAAAAAGTCCCGCCAAAAAAGGCCCCGGAAAAAAAGTCTCTAGGAAAAAAGGTCTCCAGGAGTCAAACTGTGATTGACATCACTCTGGCTTCATTAGGTATTTCCAATAACACTGTGGGATGGCATGTATCGCCTAGTGTGTCAATGTCAGACCACAGATGGCTCTGTTACAGATTATCTGGTGTCACGATTACACCAAAACAATACAGAAACCCCAGGCAGACAGACAGAATATCTTACAAGGTGCATTTAGAAGCCCACCTGGCAGGTTCTACATTCCCACCAAGGATTGCAGAGGTCGGTGATCTGCAGACCAGTGCAGGTCTCTTGCAGAACTCGCTCATACAATCCTTCGAAACATCATGCCCGCTGAGGACGTCCCGTGCGAGATGCACCATCTCTTGGTGGTGCAAGAATCTCGACAAGATGAAATCAGTACTAGGTAAACTTTTCAACAAAGCGAAACGATCTAGGAACACTAGAGATTGGGAGGCCTATAAGGACCAACAACGACTATATAAAAAGGAAACTCGTCGCAGGCAAAGGGATTCTTGGAGAGCATTCTGCAACTCCGTAGAAACCACTGCCTCAGCGGCCCGCTTAAAGAAGATCCTTTCAAAGGATCCAAATCAACAGCCGGGCTGTCTTAAACGAGGGGATGGTACCTTCACAACCAAACCCGAAGAGACAGCCGACGTGCTAATAAACACTCACTTCCCAGGCTGTATTGTTACCCCCCATGTATGGCCTCGGCTCGACACACCACCTCCTACAGAGGAGGACTGGGAAGTGGCGGACCGGGTCGTACAGAGTAACAAGGTGACCTGGGCTATAAACTCCTTCCTTCCCTTCAAGTCGCCCGGGTTGGACGGTATTTTTCCAGCCCTTCTACAATGGGGTCTGGATTATATACTCGCTCACCTGGTGCGTATCTACCGGGCATGTATCGCCTTCCGATGCATACCGGAGAGCTGGAGAGAGGTGAGGGTCATATTTATACCTAAACCGGGTCGTAGTGACTACTCCCTGGCAAAATCATTTCGCCCCATCAGTCTCACATCCTTCTTACTAAAGACGCTTGAGAGACTATGCGACAGAGAAATACGTGAGCAGGTGCTATTCACACACCCACTGCACCAAAATCTACATGCTTACATCCCAGGGAGATCCACCGAATCCGCACTACACGCTGTGGCAAATCGGGTAGAGAGATCGCTAGACAATCAAATGTCCACCCTAGGAGTTTTCATCGACATTGAAGGAGCCTTTGATAAGGCCTCCTTCGACAGCATTAATACTGCCCTTCGCAGGCACGGGGTCGCGCCCACTCTCTGCGAGTGGATAAAACACGTCCTCACGATGAGAGCAGTACAGATTAATATAGGCGACAGCTCCATAAGAGGTGTTGTAACGAAGGGCTGCCCGCAAGGTGGCGTTCTGTCCCCACTGTTATGGAACACAGTGGTAGACAGCCTTCTGCACTCCCTCAACGACGCTGGCTTTTATACTATTGGTTATGCGGATGATATTACCATCCTCATCACAGGGAAATTTGAGAACATGCTCTGCTCCTTAATGCAGACGGCTCTTCGAATAACAGAAAACTGGTGTAATGAACAATCCCTCTCTGTCAACCCCTCGAAAACAGAGATGGTACTATTCACCAAAAAGAGGAAGGTTGGACCTTTACGTACACCCACCCTATTTGGTACTTCTCTCAATCTATCAGACGACGTCAAATACCTGGGAGTTATTTTTGACAAACGGCTGAATTGGGGGAAGCACTTACAGGCTAAGACCGAAAAAGCATGCATGGTCTTTTGGCAGTGTCGCCGCGCGCTGGGTAAATCCTGGGGACTTTCCCCCAGAATCACCCTGTGGCTGTATACTGCCGTTATCAGACCTATGCTATGCTATGGAGCACTGATCTGGTGGCCCAGAGCCAGACAAGCTACAGCAGCAACTAAACTGGGACATGTGCAACGTCTTGCCTGTCTCAGCATTACAGGGGCTATGCGCTCAACCCCCACGGCGGCATTAGAAGCGGTCCTGTGCATACCTCCACTCGATCTTCTTGTGGAGGAATTAGCCATTAAGACTGCTTTGAGGCTACGCCGTAGGGGGTTATGGTATACAAGTGGTGTGGGAGGCAAGCACACTCGCATCCTCGACGAGGCAGTCGTAAAGACTCCTCTTCTTGACGCGGTGGTAGACTGCCCCCCTCCCAAGTTTACCTTCAATCGACACTTTAGTGTACACGCGGACGCTGGGGCAACCCACCATCCGGATATATCCATCTTCACTGATGGATCCAAAACAAGGCACGGTACGGGCGCCGGGATTTTCTCCGATGACTTAAACCTTCGCCAAAGTATACCACTAGGCAAACACACCACCGTCTTCCAAGCGGAAGTAGTGGGAATAATGCACGGTGCAAACGCAGTCCTTGAACGACAAATAAGGAACCAAAGTATTGGTATTTTTAGTGATAGCAGAGCTGCCTTATTGGCCCTTAGTAATTGTAAGATTACCTCAGGAGTAGTACTGGAGTGCTACGAAGCTCTTGAAGATATCTCTAGAGACAATGTCGTTTCACTCGTTTGGGTAAAGGGACATGATGGCAATCGAGGCAACGAGGAAGCTGATGAGGTCGCAAGACTGGCCTCGGAACAACTTCCTTGGGGGCCAGAACCTATAACCCCCATCTCCCCGACGATACTCAGCACTATGCTACATCAAGAAACCCTTAACAGCTTCACAAGAAGGTGGGAAAATATTTAAAGCTGTCGCCAAGCGAAGGCTGCTCTTGCAGCACCCTCACTGAAGATACCCAAGTACTGCGTGCAGTTGTCCAGGAAGAATCTCCGACTGGTCGTAGGAATCCTAACGGGGCACTGCACCCTAAAGAAACACATGCACAGGATGGGGCTATCCACTAGCCCCAACTGCCGCGGATGCAACCTTGAGGACGAGACGGCAGAACATGTTCTCTGCCACTGCCCTGCTCTCGCAACAATCAGAGGATCCATGCTGGGGGACTTCTGGCCCGACATGGCCAGTATCAGCAACACCCCAACCGCGGATGTCCTCAAGTTCATCCAAAGAATTGGGTGGCTTGGGTGACTCCCGGGCTGAGGAGCTGCTGTGGAGGCAGCACAATGGGCCCGTTTCAGCGGCCTAAGTGCGTGTACCCACATGGGTACCCTCCAACCCGAAATCCAGAATCCAGGTCTCCAGGAAAAAAGTCTCCGGGAAAAAATCCCATGGAAAAATCCTCTCGGGACAAAAAGTCCCTTGGAAAAAAGTCCCCAAAAAACGTGTTGGATATTGAAGCCCCGTATAAGAGTCGGCTAAAATAAACGACTTTACCTGATTTTCATATACGGTAGCCCTTTAAAGATGTAATAATGTAGCGAGTTTTGTCAATAGAATTTTTATGTTTATTATTAAATTAAACGTGCAAAATGTAGTAAATATAAGTTTGTAAGTTTCCTAAGTATCCATTATCAATTTATCAGAAACAATACAAATAAAAATCGAGAAAAGCATATTTTGTTGATAATTCAAAACTGTTATACAGGGTTCCATTTCAAAAGTCAAAGATAGAACCGCTTTTCAGTTAAACCGGAAGTCGGTAATTTTGCTTTTGTGCCCAGAAACTGCACCAGTTTTTTTATTATATGTAATAATAATAATAATAATCTAGCAATTCAAGTAGCATTGAATTTACCGGTATAATCAAAATATAAGCTTTTTAATAAACTCACTGCCAACACTATAAAGAAAAGCAAGTTTATCGTAACTTATTTTATATTAGACATTTTTTTTCTGAGACTTTTTTCCAAGGAACATTTTTTCCGGAGTTTTTTTCCAGGAGACTTTTTCCAGGGGGCTTTTTTTCAGAGGACTTTTTTCCGGAGACGTTCTTTCCAGGGGACTTTTTTCCATGTATTTTTTTATGTGATTTTTTTTTCCGGGGGCTTTTTTTTCCTAGATTCAATACAATAGACTTCTTTAATCTATCAATAAATGTAATATGGGTATTCAATATTCAATCAGCACTAGATTTTATTTTTTCTCAAACGGTCACTGCTACGCTGCATTTGTTATAATAACCAATAGAAGATGCCTCTTTTATTGAATGAGTATTACCACTGGAATTTTTATTAGAATTTCTTTTATATACACATCCGTATTGTCGCCAGTTTCTAAACCTGCCCAGTAAGCTTCACTATGTTTTTTTATGCAGCTTGTATAATCATTTTACCGGACATAGGGAATGTTATATGAAAGAAAACATACCCGACACTTGAGTATTAGATCCAAAGAGATCGTAGATACCGGAGTCGTGGACATTTGGACGACTGACGCCTGAAACTACAGTCAGAAAAATGGAACATGATCTGAAGCTCAACTTTTGTATTCCACACCTCTGTCGGTAATATATGCTCTCTATTTTTTGTTACATGTTTTCTTTTCATTGTCCAACATATTTCAAAAAGATTTATCAAAATTGTTGTTTTCTATCTCTTTTGTTGATTGTTGCAGGTACCTGCGACGACGGAACTATATTTTATTATCCAACAGATTTTTTTTCAAATACTCATTGTATAGTATTTGTTTTTCTTATATCATACAGGGCGACTGCAAATTGTGGTCGAAAAATTTGTTTGCTGATTCTGCACGAAAAAATAAATAGAAAAGTTCCTACAATCATAATGCGTACGGAAATGCTTCCTAACGGAGCTGCAATTCCCTGAAGAGGATGTCCAAAAGTTAGTTTTTATTCAAAATTACAGGAACCCATTCAGATAAATTTATAAAACTTGATATCCAGTTTAATATTATAAATTGATGTTATCCTTCTTTTATCTTATGTTTATATAAGCCTTCCGTCGATTTGGACAAACTTAAGCCGTGAATTCAGGCATGTAGAAGATAGATTTTCTTGTGCAAAATACAAAAAAAAACGTACATGCATCTGTATTCCTGACAGGCGTCTACGGCCTGACCATTCTGGAGGCTTCGCGCAAGCGCAGATTAGGAGTAATTTATCAGTGAGTGAATGCAACTTTGTTTTCGTAGTTCTTCTTTAAAAATATAACTGCTCTTAACCATAACCTCGCGTAAACAGCAAAGATCAACATTGTTTACAAAAAAAGTAGTATATAAAATAAAAAAGAAATTGGCCCCAACTGGGATTCGACCCCTCAATTGTTTATGTAGCAAAACGCTGTACAGCCGTATTTCTATATGAGCTACGATAAACTTGCAGGGAGTCGCTAAAACACGTAATATGAACTTCGATACAGTCCGACCGTGCACGAAGCCGCGCGAAGCTTGCAGCATGGTCAGATCGTAAACGCTTTTGTATTAACTTGCATTTTATGGGAGGGCAAGAGACTACACCAATAAATCCAACATTGGTAGGTAACTTAGTGATATTTAAAAATGCTTGTCCAATGTTATATTATTTTTAAATTTTTGTAGCAGCTTATTGCATCGTTAAGAAGCAGGAAAACTAGAAAATTTGATAGCCTTATTTTCAGGTGCAAAAATGAGAAAAATTGTGCCGGTATCTCATGAAGAAAATTTTGTACTGAAATTGCAATAGTTACGACAAACAGTTAGTAAGAAGTGAAAATGATCTTGTTCTGATGAATAAAATTATATTTAATACCTACAAGTAACTATAATGCTTCGTAATTTTTATTATTTGTATGTAATATTGCATGTTTTTGTATGTTGTATTTTTTATTATTCTATTCTAGGTTGAATGGAAAGTTATTTTGAAATAATAAAAAAAGATTTAATTTTTTTAAAGGGCGCAGTTGTAATTTACGTTTTACCCACAGGCTCATGCAATATTAATATAATGTTTGCTGTGCTGATGTCATTTAAAAAGTATTTTGTAACATGCATATAAATAAAATCACCCTTATAAATATAATTTTCTTTCCGTCTATTTTTATATTACCTTCAGGCTTCATATATAAACCTAAAAGACTTACAATTTTCTAATTTAAAAATTTAACACTCGTGCTTTTTACTTGTACCCATGGGAAAAAATCGCGCGTTTTTCGAATGTCTTTGTCGATTGGTGGATTAACTTCGAGTTCAGTAGTGATATCGTCTATTCGCTAAACTAAATGTTTAGAAATGACAGAAAAACTCATTGCATCTGACGTTTATGTTCTTAGTTCACTCAAAGACTATACCCTAGGTATAGTCTTTGGGTGGCGGAAAAATGGTGACGACGGAAAACAGTAGCGCGGAAAAAAGTGCCGCCGGAAGAAAGTGCCGCGGAAAAAAGTGCCGTGTAGGTGTAAATTTGACATTTGCACTTGCAGAATAAAATAATATAAACAATATAGAGACCGTTATACCCAATAATTTATTTTAAAACAGTTTGAAAAAATGGATACTATATACTAACAAAAGAATCATCACTACATGATTTGATCCAGCATTTTGACACCGCATACATTGCAAGTAGCAACAATAAATGAGGAAGATCGCACGAATAACCAAACGGAAGCCTGGAATACCAGATATTGGAGTTAAGTTAGGTTAGGTTAGGCACTTTTTTCGGCAGCACTTTTCTCCTGCGGAATTTTTTCCCAGGCACTTTATTCTGCGAGTTATAACAATTCTGAAAGCGGCACTTTTTTCCGGGATTCACAGTCTTTGGTTCAATGCAAAGTTAGTTCCACAAGTTGGATGCGAACCCAACTAGCAAATAAACTTGGTTCCGATAAACCACTAAATTTCAAATTAGTGAACTAGGCTGAAACGAAGCTAAGTTGCACCATTGAAAAATTGCATATCATAAATCAACCTTAATGGGTTCCCAAGATGTTCAAGAGTAAAATTAACTTTTGAACACGTTTTTTTAGAGGTTGTAGCTCCATTAGGAAGTATTTTCGAAACTATGATTACACAAACTTTTTTTCCGTGTAGAATCAGCACACAAATTTTTCGACACCAATTTGGATACTATCTAGTATATTGATGCCAAAAAAATTAGAACGTCCATCGGGGCTAAACGGAAAAAAATCTAATCAAAGAACCACATAATTTAAAAAATAATGTAAATAGAAAAATGTATATTGTATTAAGTAATACCATAAACTAAATAATATTATTTAGTTTATGGTAATACCAAAGACTATAACCCTCTCCCTTAGACAGCTCTTGTAAATTGCAAATTGTGCTGTATAGTTTTGATGTCACTGAAAGGTGGCAGTTATATTCTGTTTTAAAAGATTACCATACAAACCCAAACCCAGGGTGACGGAAAAAAAGTGTCGCGGGAAAAACTGCCGCGGAGAAAAGTGTATGGAAAAAGGTGCCGACGGAAAAAGTGACGCGGAAAAAAGACACCTTTTTCCTAGGAACTCTTTTCCGTCAGCACTATTTTCTGCGGCATTTTTTCCGGAATTCGCAAAACCCATGCAGTCGTTCAGTAGTTTGAATATTGTATGTTATTTGAATATTTGCTATAACCACAACTGGCTTCTTTTGTGAATAAAAGTTCAGGCCCTCATTAGTCCGATCCGAATTAAACACCGCAACTTGAAAAGACAACGATTATTCTCAAAAGATCCTAGAAATAATTTGAGTTGTTCAGAATTGCATAGAAAGCCCAGCTGCGAGTTTTGGAGGCGATCGGTTAATTCTTCATAATTTTTTACTAACCACAAATGAAACGCGTTTATTTACCCCCTTAACAAATCCACTTCCATCGATAAGTGAGGGTCTAAATAGCGTCTTCAAAGATAGCGTCTCCAAAATAGCGTCTTGCTGAAATTTATTTTTAAGCTTTTTATTTACTTAATTCACAAATACTTAGCATTTTCTTATAAACATTTACTATCTTGGAAAATGATAGAAACTAGGAAAAAAGTCGAGGGGATATAGCCACGAAAGAAAGCCTGGAAAATCAGCCGAGGAAGAAGCCAACCAAAAAAAAAGGGAAAAAAAGGACTTGGAGGAAGAAACCGGGAAAAAAATAGGGCGAAAAAAGGCAGCGAAAAAAGGCGAAGCATTCAAACGTTAGTATTTTGAATTTAAAAATAAATAAGCATTAGGCAACATTCGACTGATGCAATATTAAAAGAGCACAGTGACTTACAGCGGACCTTATTTTTTAGAAGTTAATTTTTATGGATGATATTACCCCCTCCAAGACATTAGACTAGAACCGCTACTATTTTCATATCTAGCTATTTTTCATTTTACTTTATTTATTGTTATTTTTATGATGTGCACAAAGACAAACTATTAAATAATACGAACATCGATTTAACTTTATAATTTAGTTTTCTCAATAAAGCAATTGATGTTAAATAACAATAAGTACATCAAATTGTCCTTGTTCGTTAATCTCATTATTCTCGGTACAGTAAGACCAGAATATTTTTTTAATTTAATGGCTTTTTAAGTCTTCATCTTTTCGCCGCTGTTTCCTCCGCTTTTAATTTCGTCGGATTTTTCCCTCAGATGTTTTCTCCAGTTTTTTCCAAGATTTTTTCCGCTTATGAAAATGAAGATATTTTATCTTAGGAAAATTGTTTTCAAAATGTCCGCCCAACTATTCTAATAATAATTTAAAAATAAAATTTTAATTTAAGTCAAGTTTTATTCTGTAGTAAATTGTAATCCTAAAAGAAAAACAAAAGAGGTATAGTAGGTACAACAAACTTGTACTGATTTTAATAAAATAAAGTCAATGTATTTTGTGTTTTAACTGCTATATTCAGAACGTAACTTTCACGTGTAATTTTGATAATAACAATACAGTTTGAGTTTAAAAAAATTAATCGTGATGGGGAGGGCGGTGAAAACAAAACAGCATGTCTTAGATTGATACACAATTTTTGCATTTATTTTTGTATCGTTATATTTAGGTTTATCAAATTTTGTTTGCTTGTTTTTAATAGAACTCATTCTAACTTCCCTCAATGTTTAGAATATTTTCTTGTACAAAAACAAAGTCGAAAACAGAATGGCATTACAATACAATCTCTCTCTCCCTCCCTCCCTACCACTCTCGTTGTTGTTTGTCCTAGGTTTTATCATCGTTTCAATCATACAATTTTTTATCTAAGCTTTATCATTTATATTTTTTGTTTGCGTTTGCTGTTTGTTACTTTATTATAGTCATTGATAACATACAGTTAAAATTGCTGCATTAGTACATTCTAGTGCCTCTTGTCTACTTTCATTTTAAAAGAATTATTTTGCTGAGTTTGATTCATTTCTAGCACAGGTATGGTATAACCTACGTATTTACAAACATGTAATTTTTTTAATATGTATACTTTGGTATTCATTAATCATTATACCAGTGTAAGGTGTTGTGCGGCTTTAAGTAACTCATTGTTGGATTCTTTAATGAACCAAAAAAACTCTTATTATTTATTTAAAAAAATAGTTTAAGTTGATAAGGCCGGATTTATTGGGGGCAGTAGGCCACATGTACGATCCACATCACACTTGCAGTGCAGGAAGGCCCCGCCCGAGATAACAGGGTTCCAGCAGTATTGCTAACTTTTAATTGAAAATAATTCCGTATTTTGCTGATTCTTGTACATTTTTTATCGTGAGAAGACAATAATTTTTGGGAGGTCCTGTTGGAAGCGTAATTATTTAGTTTTTGAAAAGGGTCGATCTTAAGTCATATTAATGACTTTTTGCAAATGTTATTTTTAATTTCTCAATAAATCTGTGTTTCAACTTGATTTATAATTTACCTATTTACTTTAATATTTATTCCTATTTACGTGCAAACCAATATTATCCTTCCAATTTTGAAATGTTAAAATATGTAGGTGCCTAGTTAAATTTTTAAAACATATATTATTTTTACTCTTTTTCGATTCTCAAAATAATTTTGAAATAAAAAAATCACCATTTATTGTTTACTACTTGCTATGTTTTGAATTTGCCTCTGCTGCTATTTGTTATAGTAGTTCGTTCATAGAGGCGCTGTAATCTGTTGCTATCTCGCCTATTTATCATTAACTGTAGCCTCATCAAGGTCAAATAAATATGAGGTAAAAATTAAATGTGGAAACATTTATGTAAATCTGTAAAGACTTATTTTAATTTGTAACGATTTATTTAAATCAGTAATGATTTATTTAAATCTGTGAAGATTTATTAAATATTGAATGATTTACAATAAGTATGTGCAGATTTACATAAATACCTAAAGATTTACTAAATATTTGAAAATCTGAAATAAATGTTTTAGGATTTATTTAAAAGTTTTATTAAATGTTGGAATATTTAAGTTACATTTTTAAGGATATATTTAAATCGACGGAAATTTATTACATACAGGCTGTTCTGAAACTCGTGGACACGGACTGCGAGACGGTATTCTACCATAAAAACTGAACAAAAAGTTCCTTTACAATTTTTCGATTCGACCAATATTTTCCAAGTTATTGAAGTTTTGAAAAATCCGAAAATAATCAAAAAATAAACATTCAAACGCAAATTTAAGTGTCTTATCAGGTACTGAAAATAAATTCATGATACATTACAACAACAAGAGATAGTTTAAAATGATAATTGACAGGAAAAATTACAAATGTTGATTAAAGTGTCTCAAAACTCAAACTGGCGCGCTATTGGCTGTTGGAATCAACACGTCATTATTTATTTGATTCACAGTTTGCCATTTGTTTGAAGTTAGTTCTAAGGTGCGACAGAATGGCCGCGAATTATTAGAACAAGAGTACTATGATATGCTGATGGAACTGGGGGCTTCTAATAAACAAGCAGGACGAGCGGTATGCTTATACGCTACCATTTTTTCGCACTTCAGACCGATTTCAAAATTTGGAACTAAATTCAAACAAATGACGAACAAGGAAATAAACAAATAATAACGTGCTGTTTTCAACAGCCAATAGCGTGCCACTGCTTAAGTATACACGTAATTTTAAGCTTTATCAGACACTTTAAACGACATTTGTTTTCCTGTCAATTATCGTTTTGAACTATATCTCTTGTTGTTGTAATGTATCAAGGATTTATTTTCCGTACCTGATCAAACACTTGAATTTGAGTTTGAATGTTTATTTTTTGATTATTTTCAGATTTTTCCTTAACTCCAAAAATATTGGTCGAATCGAAAAATCGTTGCGAAACTTTTTGTTCAGTTTTTATAGTAAAATATTGTCCCGCAGTCCTTGTCCGCGAGTTGCGAAACTACCTGTATTGAAATATTTATAATAAATGTTTAAACATTTATTAAAATAAAACGCATTTAGCTAAATGCGTGTATATAATAAATATTGGGACAATTTACCTTAAATACCGTGAAACGCACAGCAAATATTCACTTTACACGTGGCTCCCCTAGAATGCAACATAGACAAACTATGTCTTTTTGAAAGGCGTAAAAAATAAGCTTTTTAATGCTGTTATAGCAAACTATGGTTTTCATTCTTATAATATAGCATTATGTCACATCGTTCAAAATAAAATTCATAGAACAAATCTGACTTACATTTTGAATTCTACTTGCAAAACTGCTTTAAAACGTGTTTCAAGATTTTCAATATCTGTAAAATTAAACGAATGGTTGTAATTTGTAAAAATGCCAAAATATTCATTTTCACGCTGTATCTCTTGAGAGATTTTTATATTGCGGCATTTAAGCCGCATTAAAAATTGACTAAATAATGCAGTATTCGTTTTTTTCTAGCTCTTTTACAAACGGATACATCGATTTGAAGCTATCGAAATTGGACCACCCTGAACTTTGTAAATTACAGATGTTTTTAATAAAAGTTGTCTTTCTAGTTTTCTGTTTTGTATACAGTGCGAGTCTAAAGTCTGGAACTAATTCCATAAAATTGAAACGGTCGGTATTTTCAAAAAATCCTCGTGTACGTCAACCTTATTTAAAAAAATACGCATAGTTTCTGATAATTGTCATTTTTCGATCGTCTTTTGTTTTCGAACCATAACGTCATCAACAATTTTTACTTTCCTATACTTTCAGTATAGGGAAGTATTGATTTCATGCAAAATTTCAAAGTTGAGATTTTAACGGAAATAGTCGGGGGGGGGGGGGGGGGGGGTCCATGGACCCCAAAAAAGTAATTTTTAAAAAATGTCTGTCTGTGGGTGGGTGGGTCCGTTACGCTCCATATCTCCGGAACGGCTGAACCGATTTTGATGTGCTTTGGAATGAGGGGGTATATCAAAAATTCACCGACAAAATAAGCTTTTAAAAAAACCGAAACCGGAAGCGGAAGTTAGACATGTTTTTTTGGTAGCATTTTTTTCAGAAACTGAATTTTGGAAATTTTAATAGTGGAGATTAAAGAAGGCCTTAGGACAAATCAAACGATTTTTTACCGAATTCTCTAGCTTTAAAATGGCGGCCGCTACGAATTTTTGAACATTTCGACTTTAACGCCCATTTACTCAAAAACCAGTTATCTGATTGGAATCAACTACATCTTGTTTGATAGCCCTTCAAGGGTACTATACCATGAAATATAATTAATTTTGAAAATATAAAAACGATCGCAATGACATCACTCCAAAATTTTGGAATTTTTCAAAAAAATATTTCTCAAAAACTGCCATCACGTTTTTGTTTAAACTTTTTAAGCTGATAGAGCTGGGAATCTTCTACAATTTGTTTTTTTTTGCGCATTGCTATAATTTCACTGTGACGCCCTCTATGAATTTTTGAAAATTGAAAATTGGTACCCTTTTAATTATTTAACGGGGGGCAATAAAATATTTCTGTTAATGTGAAATAGCTCACCATTGATAGCAAAATCCGAATATCATAATATTTTTTTGATACTTTAATATTTAGGGGGGCTCCCCCCCCCAAATTTTCGCTACAAAATTAAAAAATTGATTTCTTCTTTTGTTTGCTCTAGGAGAATCTTTTTACAAAAAATCAAAAAATCGAATTTTTTGCGCCTTAATAATCTTTTTGTCCTTAGAAGAATTTCACATACTTTCTACAGCAGTTGTATTCTTGTACTAGTCGTTTAATGTTCAGTGTAGGCTAACTTTTTTATTTTAATAGATAGACTCGCAAACCCAAGAGCAAAGTTGTAGGGCAAATTCTTCTCGATTGTATTTAAGAAAAAAACTTTCCAATTTTATTTTTTATGGCGGCCACGGTTTTTTTTTAATGGAAACGTGGCATTTTGGCTTTAAAATCAGAAAGGTTTTGAAATTCTAAATACAAATTAATAAGAGTAATTTCTTGCTAAAAATAATACTTCTCGAGTTATTAATATATTTTCAAATATCAATTTCCGCGCTTCCGTTGATTCAGTCCGAATATTTTACCCAACCTTATGCTTGCAGCGCAGCGGTCGGTCTTTCTTCAACCGCTTCAAGATGTTACAACTGATAAGAACTATTTACTTTAACTAGTCGTGTCTAGACAGGTGTATATCGAAAGTGTTGGAAAATATAAAACAATGTATTTAAATGTGTAGGAAAGTCCAGGCGAAGTGTTTCGCTCATTTTTTTTGCTGACTTTAAACTTGATTATCTCGAAAACTGTCAATGCCAATGTCATACTGTGACATACGGCCGAATTCGGAATTTCAACCTCTATCCAAATATGACGGCAAAAAAATGGGTTGCCATTTAAAAAAATTGGAGATGACGTCATAGTTAGAAAACAAAAGACGATCAAAAAATGACAATTATCAGAAAAAATGAGTTTCAAAAAAATAAGCTTGACGTGTACGAGGAGTTTTGAAAAATTCGACAATTTCAATTTTATCGAATTAATTCCACACTTTATACTCGCACTGTATATTTTCTATGACAGAAGATTGTACTCCCCCTTTACCACCCTTTGTACTTTATCTTCACCTAATCCTTTCTTTGTGCTGGCATTTAGCGCACGATTTATTGAATGCAGAAGAGTTATTAATGCATCAATTTTCACTCTTTATAGTGCCATTGTTAATTTAAGACTAGTACTTTATATTGTATTTTGCTAGCTTCATCAGTTCTGCAGAAGTTAACTACTTCTTGCAAATCAAGATTATACGCTCTCTAAGTAATCTTTCTTGAGTCTGTTTATAAATAATTCTAAACACAATTCAATCTTTAATTATCTTATCTACGTCCTTATATTCACTTGTTCTAATTATTAACTCAATAATAAAATAGGTACATTATGTGTACACAAGAAAGTGATACAGTATGAAAATTAAAGCTTTGTAGTTTATTTGATTTTTTTTAAATTTTGCCATGATAGTCGAATACATATTTATGTACATATGAACGTTGGTAGAAATGCATATTGTTATCATTAATCACCAAAAATTGTTATAAATCGATATTGCATATCTTTCTAAAATAATGTTTATTTTATTACTTTCAGCATTATGACGGACGAAACTACACTGTATGACTTACCCGATAACATCACAGAAAATCTTCTGTGCTCACATTGCAATGCCTATGTGTCATGTGGACCTGTGAAATTGCAGTCTGATGGAGCTACTATTTGCGGTCGTTGTTCACAACCTAATAATGAAGATAGCAACCCTCAACTACTTTATGAAGTTGCTATGGCAAAGTTCACATTTCCTTGCCGTTATAGACATCAAGGTTGCAAGAAACGTGTATTATTCAATCATGCTATAGAACATGAATATGAGTGTCCTTATCGTACAGTTTGCTGTCCATCTTTACCTTATAATAATTGTTTGAAAGATGTATCAGCGTATGACATATATGATCATTTTAAAGAAGCTCATATAGATTTAATACTAAAAAATGGCAAATTTAAACTTGAGTTTGAAAAAGACATGCAACGCAATTTATTAATGTCTGAAGATAACGTTATTGTTGTTGTGCAGTATATCTATGATTCTATCAAGAAAATTTTGTATTTCGATGTTAGGCATTTTTTGCAGGGGGGTACGAAAGATATTTATTATAAGCTACAAATTATTAGTGGTGGTGATTCTGATAATACTGTAAATTTGAAAGAGCGTCAATGTGGACCTTATGAATCACATACCCTTAATGTGCAAAGTGCAGCTAACTTTATAATGGATAACTATTTACCAGTTTTAGAAAATCCTAATTTTATATACATTAATTTAAAATTAACCGTTAATGACAAATGTCCTAAAGAAAATAATTTCTCGTCAGTTATTATAATGTCTGAAACACAATCTCTTAATGAGTATGAGCAAACGGCTCTAAATGCATGGAATGCTTTGGAGAATATAAGGTGTGCGCGTTGTTATTCATTTGTGGTTCCACCTGTATTTGTAAACCATTCTAATCAATGCATTTGTCATGAGTGTAAACATAGTAATGATAGACCTAGTGCTAGTGCAAGGATAATTGAAATAAAAGAATATCCTTGTCGGTGGAGAGGTTGCACATTTATGGGCAATAATTATAATATTAAAGAACATGTTGAAAGTTGCAAATTTCAAGCTTTTATATGTCCTGTTTCATCTCTCTGTGAGGAGGGATATTTTACACCAAATAATTTAATAAAGCATATGCAACAGCATGGCACATACTGTCCAAATCCTGAAAAAGTTGTGGTAGATTTATTTTGTGTCGGTTTGAATAATTCTGAAAAGAAAGTGTATTCTACAGTTTTTGAAGAAAAAGTAATTGCATTTACTTGTGATATATCACTGAAATATAACTGGATTTTATCAGGTAATATTGAAAAATTAAATGTTGATATATATTTTGAGCATGATCACTGCCGATTTAAATCGAAAACTTTTACCTACAGCAACAGCCTTAATATTTCGTATCAAAATAATTACTCCTCTCCTAAATGTTTCAAAATCTGCAGACGTATTTCAGCCGTTTTAAATATTACAAATTAGAATAAGTAAAATTAGGTTTAAATTAGTGTAAAATTACAAAAGTATCATGTTTATTTTAAAGTTTACTATTAAGACATGTCAAATGTAGACCTTTAATTATGTATTAGAAAATTTATTAATGTTGTAAAGTAGTAAAGTAAAATGGGTACCGATATATTTAATTCATTTATTGTATAGTTTATAGTTAAAGATAAAATCTATTTTACAATTAAAAAATTGTAATATTGGATAGCTATATTCATAAATAAAATTGAATGGATAATAAAATACATAGCTATGTTTGTTCATGTGAAATTTTTTATATAAATTCTGATACGTTCAGTCACTTCTGATTTTTGACGACATTTTTGAGTTCGAAGTTCACATGAAATCTAATAAATAATATTGTGCAAGGAATTAATATACCAAGGGATTAATTACTGCTAAAAATTTGTATAATTTATTATTATTTGTAATAACTAGGAGGGCGGTATGATAATTGGTTAGCCTAGCAATGAAAGTTCGATTTTATGTTTTCAAAATCGTTTTTACTTTTCAACATAATCTCCTGAAAGTTGAATACATTTTGTCCAACGATGCTCTAAGGCTTTGATCCCACCACGGAACGTGTTTTCGACAAGGCCTGCAAAATAGGCGTCAACAGCGGTCTTGATCTCTTCATCGGATAAAAATCTCTGTCCACCTAGGAAAATTTTCAGCTTAGGGAATAAGTAGAAGTCAGAAAAAGCCAAATCCGGCGAATACGGTGCGTGTGGAAGCAAATCGTACTTCAATTCGTTGATTTTAGCCATGGCAGTAACACAGGTGTGAGGACGAGCAGTATCTTGGTGAAAAATGATTTTTTTACGCGCTAAACCTGGCCTTTTTTGATGAATATTTTGGCGTAGCTGGTCCAAAAGGTTAGCGTAGTATTCGCCATTTATCGTTTTTCCTTTTGGAAGTTGATCGATCCTCAAAATCTCTTTTGCATCCCAGAACACTGATGCCATGACCTTGCCAGCTGATTTGAAGGTCTTTGCTTTCTTTGAAGCCGAGTCACCAGGTTCTGTCCATTGCTTTGATTGCAGTTTCGTTTCAGGCGTATAGTAGTGGACCTAGGTTTCATCGGTGGTGACATATCGACGCACAAAATCAGTGGCATTTTTCATAAAACGGTCCAGACACTCTGGGGAAATCTGATTTCGCACACGTTTTTGATAGAGTGTAAGCAAACGCGGCATCCATCGCGCGGACATCTTTTTCATACCCAATTCTTGGGTTAAAACATTGAACACTCGCTCTTTTGAGATGCACACAACATTAGCTATTTCAGTCGTCTGTCTTTCAAAAACCATATTATGGATTTTGCAGACCATTTCTGTTGTACTGACACATCTTGGGCTGCCAGAACGGTGTTCATCTTGGATGCACGTACGACCCCGTTTTAACTCCGCCAGCCAATCTTTTACGGTCGCATATGATGGAGCACTTTCACCCAACACACTTTGAATCTCTTCAAAAATGTCTGCACCTTTTAAGCCTCTTAAATGCAAAAATTTAATAACAGCACGATGCTCAATATATGCCATTGTTACAAAAACACAAAACACGTTTTCTCTGAACAGCTGCTAACAACAAACTATTTGACAGATGGCCTCTATATTTTCAGTGTTGTCAACTAAAAGATGGAACTTTAAAATTATGTATAAATATTGTACATGCTAGCGCCACATATGTGGAGGCTAACCAATTATCATCCTGCCCTCGTATTACCCAATAGCGTTTAGTCTCTTCGGAAACAATCGATCCCACCAAGGTCAGAACTTTTATTTGTGCATTTATATTTCGCACGCATTCAATAGGCACTTATTTAGCGATAACGGGCAGGTTCGTAGTGGCACAGATGGATATGCGGATGTGTTCGGGTGTACTACCGTTTTACTGCATAAGTAGTTGTGGGGTCGAGTTTCGTTTGGGCCCAAAATTGTTTTTTATTTTATAGTTTGTTTTAAAACACTGTTGTTGCGTTTTGGTGTTTACGCGAGGTTATTTGTTAATAGCAGTTATATTTTTAAAGAAAAAATACGAAGACAAATTAGCATTCACTCACTGATTGATGGCAATGATGGCAATGATGGCATACTAACACGCAAGTCTGACCTTGATGAGGTAGGATCGATTGAAGTCCAAGGGGCTAGAGTCTAGCCGCTAGACGCTAGTGTATTACACGATTTACACCTTATTACATATTATTGCGCCATATTACACAGCATTACCTGATATTTACCCCTTATTAGGTGATATTACACATTATTACTAATACGTACCTATTAAGTACGTTATTTGTCAATTTCATATGTATCTTTGCACATTACATACTCTTTAACTGCAGCTGGAACTCCTATCAAACAGAAGATATGTACAATCAAATTAATTATCACACTTACTTATCCCGCAACTTCTTCTACTTTTGGTGTTGAGGTGATAAACTTTCTCCAACCTTTTCTCTCCTTGGCTTTCTTTTCCGCTTCGGTCCAGTTGAGTCTTTTTCTTTTGAGTGTATTTGCTATATCTTTGTTCCACGTCTTTCTTGGTCTTCCACGTTTTCTTTTACTGCCTGTTTCCGTTTCCCATGTCACTTTTATTTTCTTGCCTTCATCCATTCTCACAATGTAACGGAATCATCTGAACTGTTGTATTTCAATTTTCTCAAGCACACTTTTTACTTCTTAGCTTTTCCTTATTATCTCACTTATACATGGACGTTACTTTCTGATTTGTTAACTCCTCTTCAATTCTGCCTAATTCTTCCATTATTGCCTCAAGATATTTCAATTGCTTGGCTTGTAGTAGATTTTCTCCATGTATATGTATTATCACTTTATCGGGTACATTTGCTATGTTCAAAATTTCAGTCTTGTTCAGGTTAATTTTTAAGTTGTATTGTGCTAAGGAGGCTTTCCATTTCCATTTCTCAATTATTTGTTGTAGTTCATTATTGTTGTTAGCGAAAAGTATGAAATCATCGGTATACATTTCGTTTATTGTAACGGGCTGTAGTTTTCTGTAACCTATGTGTACCCCCTTTGCATCTACGTTTACTTTCCTTGCTATTTCATCCATTAACGTACCGAAAATAAACGGGCTTTGGACGTGTTACCCCCTATTCGTACCGTGTTGCTCGTGAGATTATTCTGTGTGATAACGCAATTCCCTTTTCGCCCATAAATTTTGTCATTTCAGGTCGTAATTCATCTACATGGCTCTTCCACTTTTAAGTATTTTCACTGCTTCCTCCACTTCTATTAGTTTTATCTCTTCTTCCTGTTCTTCATCTGCATGTGAATCTTGGTGTGTCCTATAAACCATTCCTCCGTTTCCTTTGTCCGTTCCTGACAGGTCTATAAAACACTCCTAAAGTTAAGTGTGGGAAATTGTCCTCCGGCAAAAAATTTGGGATGTCATGCAGAACGCTTTGAGAAAACTTCCAGGCACTCCTGACTCTTGTTAAAATAGAAGGAACGGTGAAGAGGAAAAGGGGGAAAACTGTTAGTCTGCATTATTTCATGATTTTGTTTATTATTACTTTTGTAATTGGTTTCCTTAATTTAATTATATTCTACCTTATTATAATTGGAAATATCAAATACAATACATTTTGCGTCGTTTAATCATCAAGATATAAATCTCCTGCGAATTCGGTCCTTCTGGTAATACCAAACTGGGACTCTAACATAAAGGATTATACATCGATTGATTGAACATTTTGTGGGCTACAAAAATGTCTTTTGGAATTTTCTGATATTTTATGACATTTTCTGATATTTTCTGATATCTTCTGATATTTTCTAATATTTTCTGATATTTTCTGATTTTTTCCGATATTGTCTGCTATTTTCTTTTATTTTGTGATATTGTCTGGTATTTTCTGATATCTTTTGATATTTTCTGACATTTTCTGATGTTTTCCGATATCTTCTGATATTTTCTGATATTTTCTCATATTTTTTGATATTTTCTGATATTTTATGATTTATATACAGTTTAAGAGAAAAAAAAAATAAAACCTGCAAAAGTGCACTTTTGGGGGTGGTTATGAGGGAGTTCCTGCCCCCGTAGTGTTAGTACGTTTTTACAGAACGTTAAGAACAATAAGAGCAAAAGATTCTGTATTTGGTAGCTTCCTAATTATTTTTTTATGAGTTGAAGCAGTTTTTAGAAACCATTAAAGCCGTCTTTCTAAACAACGCTACCACTTGGGCAGTCTATCACTTCATTTTAGATTATTATGCATAATTTGTTTATGGTAGTTATACTTTGGACCACAGAACATAAATCTTTGGACTCTCATGACGGATTCATTTTTTACGCGAGCTCTCAGACTATCAGTATTTTTTTTTGTAAACTAAGGGATGCATTTGCTAAATTCTTAGTCAAAGAAAGTTTGAAGACGCACTTTCTTCAAGTTACAGCCTTCTAAAGACGGTGCATTCAAATCACGCTTTAATTAATATTTTATTGTAAATTAAACAATTTTTAACTTCAACTTAAACCTGTTGAAGTTAAAAATTGTTTTAATTACAATAAATTAACATGAACTTCAGCGAAGTAAAGCTCGAACTTATAAATAAATTTAATTAATATATCCGCCATAAATAATTATTTAAACTTCGCACGAATGGGACGTGCGCTCGACGTATCTTTTAACGTAATTTTTAGCTCCTCTCCGTTTAATAACTGTGGAATTAAAATAAAAAACAACATAATAACAAAAATAAACAGTATTTTCAACTTTTTTTACACAAGTTTTAGTTATTTCAAATTTACGGCCAATAGATAATGCAGGGTTCAGAGGCGCAGGGGTCATCTTGGTGCATTTGTATGAGATTACTTTCTAGTTTCTACGCACAAAAAACTATTATCTATGGAATCCGTCAACGTGGCTGGTAGAGGTTGGCATTGAAGAGTTGCTGTATTGTAAACCATTTTTATTATTACTTGTGAAAATTTCAAATTTTCTTTTTCATCACCGTTCAAGGTACGTTTATAGTTTAGAGAGTGTTCGTGAAATGTTTTTTTTTAATTTAAAGGTGGATTTCTTAAATTCTTGATCAAAAAAGGTTCAAAAACTCACTTTGATTAAGTTACAGCCTTTTAAAGACGCTGAAGCCAAATCACATTTTGGTTAATATATCCTACATAAATATTTCATTCAAATTTTGTACGATTGTCTTAGTCTTGGTAGTTTACATTTTCTTTTTATTCGGCTGAAATCCATCAATCCAGGAGTGTCAATGTGTGTGTGTGTGTCGGGGAGGGGAAGGTGCTAACGTATTTTTAACGTAATTTTTAGCCCCCCTCCTCCTAGTTTGACTTTTAAGTCGTGCTCTACCTATAAATAATATAATGACTTGGCAGTGTTTACAATACTTATTTATTAGGAAGAAATTAACAATGCTCAAATGTACCGAATAATTTATTACCAAAAAGCTTTTATTCAATACATATTCGAATAAGATCAATATTTATTTTTGTTCAATATTTACACCTCTTCAACTATAATACCATGCCTTATATATCTAACTAGACATCTAAGGAGCTGCCACAATAAAGGTGAAATGTCAAAAATACACAGATATGTAGAACACCTCTTAATGTACATGTTCTGTAAAAATACAGTTATTTAATGAAACTTAATTTATTTAAAGCAAAGTATAATAATCTCCCAAATTTTACTCTAACGCTCTCCAGGAATTTTTGTCAGTTTGAAATTAAATTATTATTTATTCAAATACACAAACGCCAATCGTTATACACTTTAAACAGTTCGGGAGTCTATATTTGAAGTCGTTTATTGGGATTAACAAAAATTTTCGACTATAGTAAAAAACAACTCGTTTTCCTGTAGTTGTGTGAATTTAACTACTCTTATCAATTAGCTTTAGTTAAGGAATATATTTTTCATGCTTTGCATATTTTTGATAATTTTCAAATAAAGTATTTATATAGCAATTTTTGGTCCGAAGCGCAGCTAATCAGCCGTAGGGCGAGCGGTTGTCGTGCTACCATGCGGTTTAGCCGAAATTATCTTAGCTTACTATTCTTATGCGGTATGCGACATCGTATTGCAAAGGCTGTCACAAGTTCAGGCCACCGCTGGGGCGTTACCATTTTTAGTTCTTTTTTCCTGCTTTAATTTTTGTCAAAATAGTGTTATTCAGTCAATTATTGGCGCGGGAATATTTAAAACGTACGAAGTATGGGCAAGTACCAGCGATCTGTTTCGCCTATTGTTTTGAACGCAGGAGACTTAAAAAATAAATTTGTAGTTCACTGCAAGCTCTACCGTATTAAATAATATGAAAATTTCTATTAATTGAATTTTTGTTTTTTAATAATCGGGCACTAAAGTCAAAATTTTAAAATTTTGTAAATCTTGATAACAATCGTTTCGTGTTCGCACTTTGCTAAAAATTTTTAAATCATCGGCAAACAAAAGAACTTTGAAATGCTTAATCACAAGGGGTAGGTCGTTAATGAACGTTAATCGGAAAAATGATCCCAAAAAATTACCCCTTGAAATAATACCCACAGAAAAAATAACTCGGGGACAAAATACCCCGCGGAAAAAAATCTCTCAAAAAAAAACCACAAAAATAATCAAACCCATACCCCCCTGTATGGGTTTGATTATTTTTGTGGGTTTTTTTTGAGAGATTTTTTTCCGCGGGGTATTTTGTCCCCGAGTTATTTTTTCTGTGGGTATTATTTCAAGGGGTAATTTTTCGGATCATTTTTCCGATTAACGTTCATTAACGACCTACCCCTTGTGATTAAGCAATCTAAAGTTCTTTTGTTTGCCGATGATTTAAAAATTTTTAGCAAAGTGCGAACACGAAACGATTGTTATCAAGATTTACAAAATTTTAAAAATTTTGACTTTAGTGCCCGATTATTAAAAAACAAAAATTCAATTAATAGAAACCCCCTGTCCGAAACATTGTTCCTATTTTTAAAATCGTTAATTTTATTAATTTCTTCTGGCTATATCAGCCAAGCTTAATGATTTAACTAAAATTCTGTATCTTGACGTTTTGTGAAAGCTTCTTTTGTTAAATCTTGTAAATTGAACAAATTATACAACAATAATCAATAAGATATAACATCTAATGTAATTCTTTTAGAACATAAAAATTTTCTGAAAAGAAAGGAGGCTCCGCGAAACGTTGAAAACCCAAAACAAATTTTATTTAAAGAAAAGAAAAGAATTTGTTTACATGTTTACGGCCACGAAAATATTAATTATTGTCAATTTTATTTATTTAAATCATGATTTAAATCACATGATAATGTACACCCACATTCAAAAAAACAGGCTAATTTTATTATTTTATAATATAGCTATTATAATAGTATACATTTTAGAAATGCAATAGAGTTAAACAGTTTCTACAGATCTTATGTTATAACTATAAATGGCATTTAATCTCTGTTACCCGCTACATGCTCACGGAAAAAAAATTAATAAAAGTAAGGAATTTAAAAATAAGAACAAAGTTTGGGACCTCCATGTATGGATTTGATTATTTTTGTGGGGTATTTTTCCGGGAGCATTTTTTTCTGTAGTATTTTTTCCGGGGCATTTTATCCTGGAGTATTTTTCCCAGATTCTAATAAACAGTAAAAACAAGAAAGGCCCAATAATGTTCTTGGTACAACGGATGTGGGGTAAAAATCGTTTAAGATTGCATTGTTGAATTTAATTCTAGTGTCGCGGAAAATCAAATTTCTCGCTGCCTAACGTTTTTTTGTCTTCTTATCAAACTGTATGTTCAATACCGCTGCAATATAGTAAATTATAAATACAATCATAACTTTAAATAACATGGGAATTCATGTCCACGACTTTATTGAAGCAGATTTATTGTTGAAAAACTGCTCAACTCATATTGCAGTTTGCTGCACAAAAACATATTTTGCACCTGCACAATACGTATTGGTAGTGCGTCTACTCACCGAGAGTGCAGCGCCAATTTACTCACATCTCAATGAATTACAACATTTCTGAACAGATATTTTAAAATAAATAAAACATATCTGACAAGATAGTTTAAAAATGATCAAAACATATCTGACAAGATATTTTAAAATAATTAACATATCTTACCAGATATTTAAAAATAATTAAGACATATCTGACAAAATATTTTAAATAAAGTAATTAAAACTTATCTAAACGATATTGTTAAATGAATAAAATGTATCATAACGATATTTGCATATATTTGAAGTATACCTGAACGACTATTTAAATGCAATATTTAAAATTATATTTTTTATCATTTTAAAGTATCGTTCAGATAATAATAACAATTTGAAAATATTAAAAGTTGCGTTTTGATAGCTAATAATAAAAATTATCTTAATGATATTTAAAAAAAATTAAAATACCAGAACGATATTTTTAAATAATACTAACTATATTGGTAAGATAATTTTTATTTCTGAATTTAAAAAATTGTCTACATACACTTATTTGCTGTAATAATAATAATAATAATAATAATAGTAAAACGGCGTTATGTTGGACACGTTGAACTGGTTATCTATCACAAATTTAAAATATCTGTATAAATTGATATTTATATTCAAGATTACATTAAAACAAATGTCCATCATAAGTAACTACTACAAAGTATAGTGAAATACATTCGTATTCAACCAGGTCGAACAATAATTTCAGATTAGGCCGCGTTGTAAAAACAGCAACGCAAAATTCTGTTTTTTATGAGGGGGTAAAGACGAAATAAAAGCGTCAAAATCAATAAGGCAGTTAAAAATCACATGCTTTAAGTATATTTAAGACAAAATAAGAAAGCTGTCGGGCAACCGCCACGGAACCTTCCTCGAAATTATGAATTTTTTTAGGTTTTCGAAAATTTTTGACAATTGTATGAAAATTCTAAAAGTTTTTGTAAAATTTTCTTAGTTTATATTGAACACCGGATATTTTTGGAAAACTTAAATATTTTGCTTTTTTTTTAAATATTTTAGATAATTTTAATTATACGTTGAAATTAAAATCGATTTTATAATTTCGTGACGACTAAAAGGAAAACTTGCAGAGGTGTTTTATTAATGTAAACTTGTTCCTATTGTCATTTAAAAGCCGAAATTCGTACATTTTAGAAATTTATAAAAAATCGTTAGTGGGGAGACCGGGGATGGTGAAAAAATCGCGCTTGCGCAGATCGGTTATTTCATATGTGTAGAATACGAATGTGAGGTTCTTTTTGAATGCGTCTATATTGAAACAGAACACCATTCCCCAACAACATATTTTTTAAAGCAAACAATGGTTTTATGATATTTTGTGTTTTCTAGTTACAATCAGTACCAATCTCTAAAAATCTCGGGCCGGCGGGTGGTCTAGTGGTTAAAGTCCCAGGCTTTGAAACTAGACTCCCAATGGCAGTTGGTTCGATTCCACTGCTCGTCGGTAATTTTTCTGAACAAGTTAAATCCGACGGGTCCATGGATGGTGTATGTAGGTTTGTATGTTGGGTTGCATGTCTTTCAGGGGTGGGGCATGTTAGACCGGTGAAGAGCACTTAGTGTGCTGAGCCCGGGTAAGGGGGTGGGATGGGATTCATGAAGTCGTGCTCACGCACGGCTTCATGATTCTTTAAAAAAATCTCAAAACCGATTTTTTATGTCGTGTACATCTTTGGGATGTGGTCGTTTTTTGGCGATTACGCAATTAAACTGTTCACGTAAACGACCAAAATAAAATCCCCCAGCGGTGTTTTCTCAATTGAAAGTTGTTTCTATTGTCATTCAACATGCTCACACCGATTTTACTTTAGATTATATTATTTACATCTATCTTTACTACATATCAAATCTTAATTCGTTAACCCAACTTTTCGCACGCTTATACAAGAAGTGTAAGAAATACATTACATAATAATAGTTAACTAGACACTATGTGGCTGCAAAATTAGCACTTACTTACTTACTGATTAAATAACCATATTTGACAATTTGACATATTGACTATAGTTTGTGTCTCAGCTAATTTTTGTTACCAACCTGCTCAAGAAGGCAATCTTTAGAAACCTTAGAATTGTTGCATCAAAAAAAAACTAAACGAGACTCATAAGATGGCTGCTTTTTAGGTACACATTTTGGGAGTGGGGACTAGAAGATACATACTTAGTCTATTGTTTTCCAGGTTTGTGGTACTATTTCAAAGATGTGGTGATTTGTGCTAATATTGTTTTCTGTTTACAATTAAGATTGTAAATCTGTCAACGAATTTGATTGTAATTACAAAAATTTCTAATTATCAACAATGGTTAAAACTAAAACATGTTCTGGCTTGATAGGTCAAACAACGTCAAGAAATCAATTGACATAACCTAACATATACGGTCTGTATCGACATATAAAATAAAATATTGACGATCGAGTACTTTTATAGGTTGCTTGTCTCGGATTTCTCTGTCACATGTACTGCAAAATTGAGACCTGCATATTATAGCAACAAGCGGTTGGTGATGTTTAATATTACTTCGTGTTTCCAACACAACAGCTATGTTTACCTGACGATCACCACCGATCACCCCTTTGTTGCATTAAAACAACCAAATTTGTCTGTTTTTCTGTAAGATGATTTCTTTGCATTATTTGATTACAGCAAAATTTAAAAAAATGACAAATTTTAGAACAGAAATAAATATAGTCTAACAATTTAAACTTTATATGCCAGGTTTAAGAAATAACTTTCTGATTTACGCATTAACAATTTATCAGTAAAAACCATTCAATTTGAATAAATGTTCATTATATTCGTTTTTGAGTTGTGTTACGACATCAATGGTTTCAACGGTATTTGATTGTGGTTATTTATGAAACGCCGTTTTACTTTTTAGTTGAATTTAGCGAATTTCAACAAAATAAAATTATAGGTATATCGACATGCTTTAAAAACATTTTAGAGATATTAGTATTTTATTATGAATATCTTAAAGAATTATAGTTTTGTACTGTAAATATATTTAAATTAAAAATATGTAAGATATTATTAATTATTTAAAAATATTTTTGAGATATTTTTAATTATCTATTTATAAATAGCATCTACATATTTCAAAATATCTTAAATATTTTTAATTAAATTTAGTTTTCTTATATCTTAGATATTTAAAAATGATTCTATGTTGAAATATCTTAGATATTTTGAATTTATATTATACAATAAATTTAATGCATTTATTTATGTGTTACTCCGCATAAACTGATCTTCTAAAGTCCAAAGTAATATAGAATAGACTAATGGTGTATGTTTTGAAATTGCAACAATTTACAACGACCTCCTTTTGCAAGTCATGTGCACTAGCCGTGTGTAAACTTAAACAAACATTCTACTTTTGCCAACGCGCAGCGTCCGCATTCAAGTCTGCTGTTCACTGTTGCCAGATTTATACCTACAACCTATTTATTTATGAATTTTTTTTAATTTCTGCAAGATGAATAAAATTCCATTAAAAGTACCTTTGAGATAGTCTTAAATAGTGAAATTCTAAAATTGATATCAATAAGAAGCAAAGCGGCGTTCCATAGTTTTGAGTACCTACGTTGATAGTTTTTTTTTTCTAATTTTTGTGTTCAAGTATAAATCCAGAACAAAAAACGTAATTCTGAAATTAATGACAATTAATGCAATTTACGAATCGATCTACTGCATGCGCGCTCTTGATTACCTTTTTTCTGTTCGCTCTATACAATTAACGTTGATAACTTTCTTCTCAGGTAGTTAGTAAGCAGATGATTTCATCATGATAGAGTATCTCTTGATAATTCTTACACTAGCTAATCTGCATCGTATACATACCAGAGAAGGTAAGTAATTTATAACATTTATTTTTGTATGTTCTTTGTTATCGATACTTTTTTCAAATTTAGTTCCATCTCCGCCCAGATTTGTAAAACAACCTCCTACGGATGAGATACTTGTTCAAATAGCATGTCGTAGTGGCGAATGCGAAAAACCTTTTTATATCGCGTGTGAAGCTATAGCAGAACCTGCTCCTAAGTAAGAATAGCACACTTTTAGATTTGTCACATGCATAACCCCTGCGCAATTTTAGATATTACTGGATCAAAAACGGAAAAAAATTCAATTGGCAAGCATACGGCGATCGAATTGTGCAACAAATGGGACGAGGTACTCTTTCCATTTCAAATCCTACAGACGATGATGTTGGACAGTATCAGTGCTTTGCTGAAAATGAATGGGGTGTAGCAACTTCGAATTCAGTGTTCGTGCGCAAAATTGAACTGAATTCTTTCGAAGATAGACCACCTTTAGTTTTATATGGAAATGAAGGCGAGCCCTTTAAATTAAGTTGTCAGCTTCCCGATGGATGGCCAAAGCCAAAAGCGTATTGGATGATTCAGTATACAGAAGATGGCTTAAAATCTATTAATAATGCTCGAATGTCTATGGATCCAGAAGGAAGTCTTTGGTTTTCTAACCTAACCTTAAGTGATGCTAGTGATAACTTTATGTACGTTTGTGCAGCTTCGGTCACCACATTCGAATACAAATTAGGAAATAGAGTTCTTCTTAATGTTATTCCATCTGGTGTATCATCGGCTAGAAATATACACGAACCAATTATGCAATACGTCACAAGAAAAAACGAGGTAGCTTTACGAGGAAAACGTATAGAGCTATTTTGTATTTACGGTGGAACGTAAGTAGTTTCCTCTTATTTATTTTGATTTTTCCAGTGTTTTTTATCTGTAGACCGCTTCCTCAAACAGTATGGTTGAAACTTGGTAAACATATCCAGTTCAACGATCGCATATCGTATGGAAATTATGGCAAATCGCTCGTTATAGAATCAGTCGATTTTGACGATCAAGGTACATATACTTGTGAAGTAAGCAATGGAGTAGGCGAAGGCAAAACGTACTCAATTAACTTAATTGTGCTGGGTACGTAAAATACAAGTTATAAACTTTATATATGATATTAATATATACTTAATTTATCAGCGGTGCCGTATTTCACCAAGGAACCCGAATTTATCACTGCTGCTGAAGGTGAAACTGTTGAATTCCACTGTGCTGCTGCTGCTGGTGACCCAGAGCCACAGATAAAATGGGTCCATAATGGAAAACCTATATCGGAAGCACCGCCTAATCCTAGAAGAAAAGTTGAGATAAACAAAATCATAATAGAACAAGTTACCAGGAACGATACGGGAAATTATGGTTGTAACGCTACTAATTCATTGGGTTACGTTTACAAAGATGCGTATGTCAATGTGCTTGGTAAAGTTTGAAAACATTTATTCTATGGCTAGTCTCCACCAACATAGACAGATTTCTGAAATTCTTTTTTCTGTTTCTAGCATTAGCTCCAGAAATTATAGAAACTCGTAATGCCCTAGAGTCAATAGATGGCAAGGATGCTAAATTGACTTGCAGAGCTTTTGGGGCTCCGACACCCGAAGTTAAATGGTTTCATAATGATAAACCACTTACTGGAGGTAGATTCACAGTTCTGGATAGTGGCGATTTGCACATCAGTAACGTTCAGTTTGAGGACAGCGGTGAATATGTGTGTTATGCAGCAAACAAGTTTGGAGATGCAAATGAATCTTGTAATTTTACTGTTAGAGGTAATCAATAATTATACTTTGCGTAACTATTTGCTAATTGTAAATTGAATTCCAGCACATACTGAAGTAACGGTCGGACCAGAATATCATGAAGTAGCAGCAGGAACGCAAGCAACTTTCCACTGTGAAACAAAGTATGACCATAACCTTGATTTGAATATTATGTGGTTAAGCAATAGAAATCCGATTGACTTTGAAAAAGAACCACGTTTTGTTATAAATTCAGATCATTCTCTTACTATACTTAAGTCGAATGAACTGGATTCTGGCATTTACACATGCCTTGCAAAAACTGCTTTGGATGAAGCTGAAGCATCAGCTACGCTTATTGTGCAAGGTAATTAATATAGCGGGTGTCAATTAAATTTGGGAGACTCTTTTTTTTTAAATTATATTGTAACATATTAAAGGATGTTCCAGAATTAAATCCTCGGACAAATATCTACCTCACTATTTAAATTAACTACGGTAAACTCATGACAGTTAGAATTTTGGAACCGAAAATACTTGATCTCGATTCCATTTTTAAAAAATGTTTTAATTTTTAAACCTTCCAATGTTTTCTGAGTTACCAAAAATCCAAATTGTTCAGAGAATTTAAGGAATTTGTTTCTACTTTCAAAATTTTTTATTGCGACGTACCTGTTGTAATACATCACATTAAAGCACTTAAAAAATACTGACAGGAAAACGAAAATTCAACTATGGCTAAAATAACTAAATGAAACGAGGTATTTTTAATTTAAAACGTTTAATATTTTTTACGAAAGTTATGTAGCAATGTGAGCTTCTAATAGCAGGAATCGAAGTAGGAAAAAAATTGGTAAAAAATTGAATTTTGAAAAATTAAATAACTTTTATTTCAAAAGAACAATTTTTACATTTTTCAAACAATTTAACCAAAAATAAAAACATCTTCTAAACAAACTTCTAAACAGTAGTAACATTTATTTTTAATTTTTTTTTTTACTTTACTGAATCTTTTGTTAGTAATCTATGTTCCTGGCATATTCGATCTCTTAAGTTCTGTAGAGATTATGGTTGTATTTGTACTCATCAAACTTTAACACACGACCACGAACGGAGCCATGGGAGGGGTCGGGAGGCACCTCCCAATATTCTAGGCAGTTAGCGAAATCCGCAGAACCGTAGAAAAGTTGGAAAAAATGCTGTCAACACAAACAATTTGGAGAAGGAATTTTAAATTAGACTTTTTGGGTTCTAATCTAGTTGAGTAGGTGTTATTTATCGTTATATTGGCTCATTCAGTGCATATTGTATAACAATTGACAAAATCTAAGCAGCTGAGCTGCTAAACTGCGTTCAGTCAGTATTCTAACGAGCCGCAGCCGATGGGAACCGGGAACGTATTGTATCCCGAATGTCAGACGCCACGCCGTGCCACTTCTTCCTAGAGCTCACTTTTACCTGCCTAAGTTGACGTTCGTCCAGTTTATCGCCTGAGAAAATTTAAAACCCATATGATCACTCAGACACAGTGACGGATGCAGAAAAATTTATAGTAACAGTCAGAGAGCGGGGATCCCGTTTGAGAGGACGCGCTGCCGTTTAGGTGTTAGGTACGCAGAGAGTTAGTAACATTTCACCTCATGAAATCACTAATTCAGTTCGCCATAGTTCCAATAATGTAAATCTTGAACTTCTCCGAGAAGACGTGGACGTGCCATGTTGAAATCACCGAAGTGACGGTCATAACGACGACCTCGCAAAGGGGTCTTTGTTCACGCCTTTAACCTAGGTCAGGTTCTTTGGCCGTCCCGTCAAAACATAAAGCAGTACAGACGGAAAGTAAAAGGGAATTTATGAACGACAATGTAGAAATAGACAGCAATCACACACTGGTAGCATTAAGGAAAACAGTTCTGTCGAAGTATTGAATGCTTTTGCGTAACGGTCACGCTGCTGGCCTTAGAGATATTACCAATCGAGGTAGTAAAAGCCGGCCTATCTGCGTTGCTGAAAATTATAAGTCATATTCAACGCACGTGAATGTTTGGTTAATTTATCTTTCCCGAATCTCCGAAAAGCATACACGCGGTACTATTAAGTAAAACATGAGCTGGTTTGATCTATACGATTTGATCTATACGAAGAAATTTCTCAGGAATTTCAAACAACGAAAGGACTCTGCCAAGGCAGCTCTCTCGCCCCCACACCGTTAAATTGCCTAAGCTGTCCTCCAACTTTGGAAATGGAAATGTGGAAACATGGGAAGTTTAAAGAGGAATATCAAAAATAGATGTTTGAGACAAGCTCACGTTCGTGACCATCTTGTTTTAGAAAGTGAAAACATCAACAATTGTAAAAGTTTCAAATATTTGCGAGTTACATGATACGTGGTATGGCCATTTACAATTTATGGCGCAAAATAAATAGCCTAAAAATATCTCGGATTAGGTTCCACAAGATCGACAGAAACCCTATGAAGAATAGAAAGTAAGACGTGAAAGAAACTATGGAAACCAGAAGAGCAAATAATTGGCGTTGTAGAAGTGATTGGCTTTAAGGAAGCCAGAGGTGGCGGCAGCCATGAACATGCACAACATAATATATAAGCATATGTATAGCTTCGCAGTTCAATATATTTTTTTATTCTCTAGATATTTAGAGTGCATCGTTTTGAAAAGAACTGCCGGCATACTAAACTTCATTTTGATGTCTTAAAATATAATTGAAAAATAGGGGTGGCCCACATTTCGTCGACGCCCGTCATAATTTACAAAATAATGGTTAATATATGCTGTTTTATGGTGTAGATGTTCCGAATCCCCCAAACCTACAGGGTGTACAGTGTAGCAATCGTGATGCAACTGTTAACTGGATGCCTATGGGTGATAACCGTGCGCCGATTCTAGGTTACATTATTCAATATCAAACAAGTTTCACGCCTAATAAGTGGGAAAAAATGTATGATGCAGTACCTCGAACTGCTATGAATTACCATGTAAGAGTAAAGCTAGGAATGAAAAATTTTAAATATTCATGATTTATTTGTATACAGGTTCCTATGACACCATGGGCAAACTATACATTTAGAGTTATGGCATATAACAAAATTGGTCTTTCTGAACCTTCAGGACATTCTCATGTGTGTACCACTAGTCCAGATGTTCCATATAAAAATCCTGATAATGTGCAAGGGAAGGGTGACACACCAGGCAACTTGGTAATCAGTTGGGAGGTTAGTAAATTTTTAAGGGTAGCTTATAGCGTAGCAGTCACAGCTACAATAGATTAATTGATTGTTTATTGCTGATTTAGATAACTTTTATATCATATTATTTTATTTGACAGGGATCATACATTGTTTTCAGATTATGTTCTGTTCAGGTAATTTTTCTTCAGGGTACTGTCGTTTCACGTATGAAAACGAAAGACTTTAAAATCAAATAAAATGGAAACGTCAAGAGTAGAAAGCAAAATGATAATAAGTAAAATAAATGTGATAAGTTGATTACCTGAAATTTTTTAATATTAAGAAGTGGGGTTTTGGAATGTGAATAGGTTTTGGGTTACCGAGCCAATAAAAAGAGAGAAAATACTGAAATTTGAATGCCGTTGGAAGATTTCAGTTGTTTGGAGTTGGATTCTGTTAGTAATATTTTATTTTCCTAATATAAACCGGTCTATAGCTGTTCCTACAATCAATGATAACAACACTGAATCTTGTTTTTTTACAAATGTTACGTTATCAGAACAGAACATATCTCAACAAGTTCACAAATAATCTAATACACTTCTCAAACAGTGAACAGTCATCACATAAGAAAACAAATTTTTTAGCTGTCGCTGATGATTGAACAAAGATGTTTCTATTCAGTGGTATCAATTCCACTTCATTCTTCAGCTTAATACCAATCTTGATAACCACCAAAAAAATTGTGGTTTATTAAACATCAAGTTCCTAACAACCAATGACGCACGCGAATATCGTGCGCATCGCATTATTTTTACCGGTTTACTTGTTCAATTCGGTGCGCAAAAACTTCATTTAAGTTAGCTCTGACTGACCGTCCCAAAGCCTTATACACCTACGTTTGCAAACACACCTCGTCTAGGGTGTCTCTACATCTTCTTATTGATGGTAACAACAGCCAGAACAGCCGTGAAATTGTCTTAGCCGAATTCTTCTCTATGGTCTACACCATAGACACAAACAACACCTTACCTGCTTCTCACTGCCAAAAAACAGAGCTTTTATCGGAAATTTCAATATTAGCTGGATTAGCTCGAACGCAACTTATGAGACTATCTGAAAGCTCTACCTTAGGTTCTGAAAACCTATCTCCACGATTATTTAAATCTTACACCTCCCAACTATGCTGTTCAACCTACTTAGTCTTAAAACCGTCTTCTTGTTTCGAAAACTGCCTTCAGCGTAGTTACAAGCCCTTGTGGTCGATTTTTAAGAAAGGTGATAAACTGGACCAATTAATCCGGCTTGTTTCGTCTGAAAGTTATGGAACGAATTCTAGTTCACTAAATAGTGCCTTTTCTACTAGGCAGCAATATTATCCCACTAACACAACATGGTCATTTTCTCCCAGTTCTCTCCCTTTTATTTAATATACTTCAGTGCTTAAGTGACTGGATCTGTTCTTTTAATACTGGTTCCCCGCTAGATATAATCTATTTAAACGTTATTAAGATTTTCGATAAGGTTCCATCTAAACAACTAATCATGGACTCCCAAACGTGCCGGCATACAAAGCCTTTTACTTATCTGGATCTCTGCATTTTTATCCAACCGTTTCTTCGTAGTCAAAGTTGGTCTTGACAGATCGTTAGAAAAACCATATACCAATGTAGTGTCACAGAATTCGGTTTTGGAGTTTGCCTTTTTTCTAGTATACACTGCCGATTTGGTTCGTCGATTAGTGATTAGGCACTTAGTATACGCAGACGAAAAATTGAATGGAAAACCCACCACCGACAGACAATTTCTTTAATTCGATTTAGACCTGTGGTGTCAGAACTCCATTAAAAATTGAATAAATGCACAATCCTATACATCGGTAAATGCAAACCCGCAATTAACAGCTACATCAACAACCACCTGATCAAGTCGATAGAGAGTCAACTTTGTCTAGGAATAACCATTACTTCTAAATTATCATGGTCTGAGCAATCCACGAAAGTTGCAAAGAAGGCAAATTTCGTACTCCACATGCTGAAAAAGTGCTTCTTTTTGTTACGGGCAAAACGGCGAATAGAGATCCAAAATTTGGATGACAGATTTCTTAGAGACACCGTAACAAATGGAGTGCACTCGGCCAGCTCAAAGTCGAAGAAGGGAGTGGTTCGATCTATAAAACGGAAGGGTTCTTCGCAGATAAACTTGGGGGTAGTAAAATTGGGGGTAATTAAAGAGGGCGCTATCTGTTTTTGATTGTCTTAATAAGGGTTGTTGAAGCAAGAAAGACAGGCCGACGTTCAAGGGGGGAGAAACAGGAACCTCTCTTGTAGACAGCTTCCTTGGAGTTTGACTTACCTTCGGCTTCTACCTAGATGGAGTTTACAATGCTTGCTTATAATTTTGTTAAGGCTAAGTACCGATGTCAAATAAGTTTTCTATAAGGTCGTTTGGGTGCCCTGCAAGTCGGTGCTGATATTTGGTGGAGGCAGTTTCTATTTCTTCCGTGATGTATGGGATTTGTAGGTCTTGGTGCAGCATTCGATTGCTAACGTACCATGTTGCGTTGACAATTGCACGAAGTGTTTTGTATTGAAATGTTTGTATTATTTTTAACCTTGTAGGTTTGGTACGCCCCCAAAGTTGAAGGCCATAGAACCAAATCGGCTTCAGCATGGTCTTATATAGTAGGATTTTATTCTTAGTTGATAGTTTAGATTTTCTGCTCATTAGCCAATACATTTGTCTGAGCTTGAGTTCTAGTTGTCTCCGTTTCGTCTGTATGTGTTTCTGCCATGTTAGGCGTTGATATATATATTTAAATAAATACAAGCAATTCTAAGCAACGTTGCGATATGCAAAATTTCCACCCCGGAGAGGGTTCCCTTTTTACAAGGTATAACCACTCCGACACGGATTTCGGACAAGAAATACAGTAATAATAAACGCGTGCCAATATATACCTAAAATATAATTATCATGAACGCATGCAAATATAGCAAGGATATAATTATGATCGACGTTATATACAGGACCGGAACACATACTAATGTTTGAAGGCTTTACTATAGCACTTTCACTGAGTTAAAAGTAAATGTACTTACAAGTACGGGTTTACTCCACCTGGTTTCTACCTATGGGTAACTTGTTGGACACCTCACCAGCAGATTAAGGTGTAGCTGGGGAACTGGTAACGGGGTGCTAATGCTTCAAGACGGTACGGGGGCTTCTAACGAGATTTTCGATAGAAACGGAGCAGTTTAGTCGTTGACGATCGAGAGATCCAGGTGTGGCTTCGGGGATGACCCGGCAGTGACGTAGAAATGCGCCCTTGGCGATTAGTATCGTGCAACACGGCAAACGAGACTAAATAAACCCTTATTTCACAATTGATTACACACACCACTATTTGCTTTGATCCGACTAGGTCGAGCGAAATATTAGACGATAAACGATCGGTATGTGGGGTATCAAAAGTGTCGGGATATTTCACTGCCAAAGCCTCCAACTACGCTTTCCCGGAAGAAGGTGTTAAATCTTACATCTCTGCTAGCTCGTAAACGAGAGCGTGGAAACACAACCACAGCGTACAACTGCTTGAAGCAAACTTCCACTAAGCTCGCTACCCGGAACGCAGACTCGTTGCGGAAACACGGAGCGTGCGCGCATTGAAGCGCCAGTGGTGGCGTAAAAGGAAAATTCCCATAACACTTTTTCGATCGCCACAGTTCGTTCCGAAATTATATACCATTTATGTTCGCCTTTATCTAAAATGTATCATTCCAGCATGGTCAACATCGTCAGAGAGATGGGAATTTCTTCACAGACACGTTGGCGTGGTGTCTATCGAGTCCGTATACGTATAAAGTGCGCTCTGTCAACTTAAAGCTTACTACACTTACAGCAAAACGCGTTAGAGCAGACTAGCAGCTTTGACTTGACATTAATCTGAACCGAGATAACAGCCTGCGTGGTCATCAGTTTGCCCTTTGGAGAGAACCGCTCAGATCTTTCCACATACTTCATTGTGTCACTAACAGTGTCTCTGGTCTGTGAAACTCCTTACCAGAGGAAGTTTTGATGGCGCCTTGCTTCAGACATTGCTATGATTCGTTTTTTACTGTTGAGTGCTGTTCATTTATGTGTACAATAACATTATAGTGCAGTACATTGTTTTTTTACATCTAAGTTTATTTTTGTCACATTATTTTGCTTTTTTATCATAATAGTACCTACGCGTATTTCATTTCGTTTTGTTTGTTACAGTCAAAGCATTAAGCTTCTGTAATTATCATCTTGCGATTTCTCGCAAATAAGTTTGGTGATTGGTATATGTGCATTAACGAGCATCTAGGTGGTTGAATTTGTTTTGCGAGACCTTGCAAATACTGAAATTCAATATAAAGCGAGTTTTTCTTTTTTGTATACATATCAGCTATGTATACCTTCATAAAAAACATGTCAATGTTTACTGCAATCTATAGGCAACCACCTGTACACAAAATAATAGAGAAAGGGAAGTTATTCCTCATAGTGTGAGGTTATGTTCAATGAGTATGTTTGTGAATAAAACCCAAAATTATTTGAATATCAAAAATTTTTTAATCAAACTCTTATTTTAAAAACACAAAATATTAAAAATATACAAATTTTATGCTAAACTGAAAAAATCAAAACTAATTGCTATTAATTTGACATTAAACAATGTGATTACTGTTTCCACTCCACAGCAGACTATTCTCTTTAAAAATTGAAGCTTTGAAATTCAATGTATAGTTGGTTGTCTATAAACTGCAGTAAAACAATGCATTGACATGTTTTTTATAAAAGTATACATAGCTGGTATGTATACAAAAAAGAAAAACTCACTGTATATATGTTTTCCCAAGTGCTTGGGTTGTCAATTCGTTGTAGCGTTTATACTACTCAAACAAAAATTTCATGTTGATTTTGGTGTTGAGGGTTTATGTGATACTTTGCAACTACCCGAGGCATTAGATAACCGCGCAATACAAAAGAACCAGCTCATAGATATTTAAATTAAATTCTAATAGTCTCCGCTAACCTAAAGAACCCTCTTGCTGAAAGGGAAACTGTAGTTAATACAATTATTAGTAAATAATTTGACGACTTCGTCACAGAAATTCAAAAGCCATGATCGTTTCCAAGGAAACTAACTCCATAATAAATTGCTCTTCTAATTAATAAAGCGTTATCAGCAATACACGTTTATTTTCTTCGCAGGTTATTGCTTTTTTTCTTTCTGTATCCTTCAAAAGAAAGAGCGTATGTTACCACTAGAAATAAATAAACACAGCTTAAGGTCCTACTGCATGCCGCATTATCTTTCAGCTAAGTAGGGTAACAGGGGTGAGACAGGCAAACTTTATTCCATTGCAAAATATTAAAGTGAACTCAAACTCACTTTTGACTTGCATTCTAGAAAACTGTGGAATGATCAGATTTTAAAGCAGTAATTTATTTTCAGCCAATGCCTCAAATTGATCATAATGCTCCAGGATTTAAGTACAGAGTGTATTGGAAGCCAGACATTCCAGGAGAACAATACCAATCGCAAGATATTTCAGACTGGCAGCAAAATCGAACTGTGGTTGGCAATGTGCCATCGTTTACTCGATATCGCATCAAAGTGTTGGCTATAAACGAACGGGGAGAAGCCAATGTTGCAGCGAAAGAAGTTATTGGGTATTCTGATAAAAATGGTATTACCAATACTTAAATAAATGAAATGAAAACAAAATCATCTCATCTTCTTTTTCTTTAGCCCTCAACTTGCCCAGTATTGAGCATAGGCCTCCCTCAAATCAGGTATCACGATTTGGTGCCACTCTTATCCATGGTAAGCCGGCCACTTTTTTATGTCATCATACCATCTCATTATTGGCCTGCCTCGGTGTCTTTTTCCTGCCCATGGTCTTCATTGGATAATTTTAATGTTCCATCTGTTGTCTTTTCCTGCATATGCCCATTTCAAATTTGTCACCCTTCTTACTATATCGGCGACTTTAGTTCTATGCCTTATCCACTCGTTTCTCTTTTTATCTCTTAGTGTGATGCCTATCATTGCTCTCTCCATTGACCTCTGAGTGACTTCCAATTTTGTTTTTATTTGTTTTGTCAAAGTCCATGTCTGCGCGCCATAGGTCAATACAGGAAGTATACATTGGTCAAATACATTATATCGCAAAATGTTGGGGTATTTTCTTATTTTTTAGAATATAGGCTAATTTTCCAAACGCTGCCCAAGCTAGTCGTCTTCTTCTTTCTATCTCAAGTTCTTTGTTTTCTTTCCTTAATGTTACGATTTGTCCCAGATATATATACTCGCTGACATTTTTTAGGGTAGTTCCATTTACCGCTATTTGTGGGTCTTCGGGGCACATCGTCTTCGTCTTAGCCGGATTTATCTTTAGACCTATTTTCCTGGATGTTTCTTCTAATTCTTTTATCATGGTGTGCAAATCATTCTCATTGTCCGCAAACAAAACAACATCGTCGGCAAATCTTAAATGTTTTAGTCTCTCCTCATTTATATTTCTCCCTTTATTTGACCAATCAATATTTTTAAATATTCCTGTGCTAAACTGAATAAATTTGGAGATATTGTGTCTCCTTGTTTAATTCCCCTATCAATCGAGAAGTTATTACTACATTCATGTAACTTAATTGTTGCTGTGGCATGTTTGTATATGTTTTTTATCAGTGCTGTGTATCGGGAGTCTATTCTAGCTTGATTCAGTTCCTCCATTATTGCCCAATGTTCAATAGAGTCGAATGCTTTTTCATAATCAACAAACGCCATATATAATGGGAGATTATATTCAATTGACTTTTCTACTAGGATTTTAACAGTAAGTAGGTGATCACAGGTACTAAATCCCTTGCGGAAAGCCGCTTGCTCTATTGTTTGATATTCATCTAATTTGTATGATAGTCTGTTTGTTAAGATCTTGGTTAGTAATTTATACATTTGAGAGAGTAGACTAATCGGGCGGTAATTTTGTAATAATGATGCATCGCTTTTTTTAAATAGAATTACTATCATGGCATTATTCCAGTTCACTGGTATTTTTCCCTGTTGTAGGCACATATTAAATAATATAGTTTTTAGCTTCGGGACTACTATTTCTTTGACTTCCTTGATCATTTCTATTATAATGTTGTCATCTCCTGGCGCTTTATTGTTTTTCATGGATTGGAGGGCGTGTAGAATTTCGTCTTCACTGATTTCCGGCATATCTTCAAATCCGACGTTTACTATTTTAGGAACTCCTTTCAGTTCTTCAGGCCTTTTAATATGCGATTCGTATAATGTTTTATAGAAATGTTCGGTAGTTATCATATCATCTATTAATCATAAATTTACTGGCTGTACACGCCTTTGTATTGTGTATTGTTTTCTGTTATATGGTAGATCATTAGAATCAGGAATTCTCTAGCCGATTTCCGGAAATTATTTTAATAATTTGGTTTCGTGATTTCCAGAAAATTTACGAATGTAAAAACTTAGTATTTTTCTTTACGTCATACGTGACAGCAATCAAAAGTAGCAAATAGTTTGTAATGTTATTTATAACTTGTTTAATCTCTTAATTTACATCGGCTTTCAGACTCACATCTCAGAGTTCTTTAAGTTATCAAGAATTTGACTTTCATTAAAATAAAACTTAACATAAAATGTGGCTGTCCCTTTAGACGTGCCAAGCTTCTTTTAAATTGATGTATCTAATAGTGAAATAAATAATGTTTAAGCTTTTATTTCATTATGAAACAATCTCGATTGAAAGTGATTGGCTTTAAGAAAGCCAGAGGTGGCGGCAGCCATGAACATTCACAACATAATATATAAGCATATAGCTTCGCAGTTCAATATATTTTTTTATTCTCTAGATATTTAGAGTGCATCGTTTTGTAAAGAACATCCGGCTCACTAAACTTCATTTTGAGGTCTTAAAATATAATTGAAAAATAGGGGTGGCCCAAATTTCGTCGACGCCCGTCATAATAAAAATAATGGTTAATATATGCTATTTTATGGTGTAGATGTTCCGAATCGCCCAAAACTACAGGGTGTACAGTGTAGGAATTATGATGCAACTATTAACTGGATGCCTATGGGTGATAACCGTGCATCAATTCTAGGTTACATTATTCAATATCAAACAAGTTTCACGCCTAATAAGTGGGAACAGATGTATGATGCAGTACCTCCATTTGCTATGAGTTACCATGTAAGAGCAAAGCTAAGAATGAAAATTTTTAAATATTAATGGTTTATTTATATACAGGTTCCCATGACACCATGGGCAAACTATACATTTAGAGTTATAGCGTATAACAAAATTGGTCTTTCTGAACCTTCGGGACATTCTCATGTGTGTACCAGTAGTCCAGATGTTCCATATAAAAATCCTGATAATGTGCAAGGGACACCAGACGACTTGGTAATCAGTTGGGAGGTTAGTAAATTTTTAAGGGTAGCTTATAGCGTAGCAGTCACAGCTACAATAGATTAATTGATTGTTTATTGCTGATTTAGATAACTTCTATATCATATAATTTTATTTGGCAGGGATCATACATTGTTTTCAGATTATGTTCTGTTCCGGTAATTTTTTTCAGGGTTTTGTCGTTTCACGTATGAAAACGAAAGACTTTAAAATCAAATAAAATGGAAACGTCAAGAGTAGAGAGCAAAATGATAATAAGTAAAATAAATGTGACAAGTTGATTACCTGAAATTTTTTGATATTAAGAAGTGGGGTTTTAGAATGTAAAGAGGTTTTGGGTTATCGAGCCAATAAAAAGAGAGAAAATACTGAAATTTGAATGCCATTGGAAGATTTCAATTGTTTGGAGTTGGATTCTGTTAGTAATACTTTGTTTTTTTAATATAAACCGACCTATAGCTGTTCCTACAATCAATGATAACAACTTTGAATCATGTTTTTTACAAATGTTACGTGATCAGAACAGAACATATCTCAACAAGTTCACAAACAATCTAATGCACTTCTCAAACAGTGAACAGTCATCACATAAGAAAACAAATTTTTTAGCTGTCGCTCATGATTGAACAAAGATGTTTCTATTCAGTGGTATCATTTTCACTTCGTTCTTCAGCTTAATACCAATCTTGATATCCACCAAAAAAATTGTGGTTTATTAAACATCACCAAGTTCCTAACAACCAATGACGCACGCGAATATCGTGCGCATCGCATTATTTTTACCGGTTTACTTGTTCAGTTCGATGCGCAAAAACTTCATTTAAGTTAGCTCTGACTGACCGTCCTAAAGCCTTATACACCTACGTTTGCAAACACACCTGGTCTAGGGTGTCTCTACATCTTCTTATTGATGGTCACAACAGCCAGAACAACAGTGAAACTGTCTTAGCCGAATTCTTCTCTATGGTCTACATCATAGACACAAACAACGTCTTACCTGCTTTTCACTTCTAAAAAACAGAGCTTTTATCGGAAATTTCAATATTAGCTGGATTAGCTCCAACGCAACTTATCAGACTATCTGAAAGCTCCACCTTAGATTCTGAAAACCTATCTCCGCGATTATTTAAATCTTACACCTCCCAACTATGCTGTTCAATCTACTTAGTCTTAAAACCTTCTTCTTGTTTGTAAAACTGCCTTCAGCGTGGTTACAAGCCCTTGTGGTCGATTTTTAAGAAAGGTGAGGAACTGGACCAAATAGTCCGGCTTGTTCCGTCTGAAAGTTATGGAACGAATTCTAGTGCCTTTTCTACTAGGCAGCAATATTATCCCACTAACACAACATGGTCATTTCCTCCCAGTTCTCTCCCTTTCATTTAATATACTTCAGTGCTTAAGTGACTGGATCCGTTCTCTTAATACTGGTTCCCCGCTAGATATAATCTATTTAAACGTTATTAAGATTTTTGATAATATAAAATATAAGTGTGGGAGAGAAGAATACTAAGGCAAATTCTAGGTGGAAAAAAGACGGAAGAGGGATGGGAAAGAAGAACAAATGCTGAATTATACGAAATATATAAAGAAACACCAATTACAGAAAACGTAAAAATACGCAGACTGCAATGGTTGGGACATTAAAAAAGGATGGGAAATAAGAGGGTGATAAAAAACATCTCATGGAAGAAGGCTGAGGGAGTGAGGTAGACCGAGGAAGACATGGGAAGAGGCAATAATGGAAGATCTAAGGGAAAAGGAAATAAAAGATTGGAAACAGAAAGTTATGAACCGAAAGGAATGAGAAAAGATCCTAAATAAATGCTAAGGGCCTAAAGGCCTAAGTTGTGAGCGTAGATAATAATAATATTAATAAAGATTTTTGATAAGTTTCCATCTAAACACCTGATTATGGCTCCCAAACGTGCTGGCATACGAAACCTTTTACTTATCTGGATCTTTGCATTTTTATCCAACAGTTTTTTCGTAGTCAAAGTTGGTCTTGACAGATCGTTAGAAAAACCATTTACTAATGTAGTGCCATAGAATTCTGTTTTTGAGTTTGTCTTTTTCTAGTATACACTGCCGATTTGGTTCGCCGATTAGTGATTAGGCACTTAGTATACGCAGACGAAACATTTAATGGAAAACCCATCACCGACAGACAATTTCTTTAATTCGATTTAGACCTGTGGTTTTATAACTGGCCAATTCCATTAAATCTGGATAAAAGCACAATCCTATACATCGGTAAATGCAAACCCGCAATCAACAGCTACATCAAGAACCACCTGATCAAGTCGATAGAGAGTCAACTTTGTCTGGGAATAACCATTACTTTTAAATTAACATGGTCAGAGCAATCCACGAAAGTTTCCAAAGAAGGCAAATTTCGTTCTTCGCCTTTATCTTAAATGTACCATTTCATCGTGGTCAACATCACCAGAGAGATGGGAATTTCTTCAGAGACACGTTGGCGTGGTGTCTATCGAGTCCGTATACGTATAAAGTGCTCTCTGTCGACTTAAAGCTTACCACACTTACAGCAAAACGCGTTAGAGCAGACTAGCAGCTTTGACTTGACATCAATCTGAACCGAGACAACAGCCTGCGTGGTCATCAGTTTACCCTTTGGAGAGAACCGCTCACATCTTTCCACATACTTCATTGTCTCACTAACAGAGTCTTTGGTCTGTGGAACTCCTCACCAGAGGAAGTTTTGATGGCGCTTTGCTTCAAATATTGCTATGATTCGTTTTTTACTGCTAAGTGCTGTTCATTTATGTGTGAAATAACATTATAGTGCAGTACATTGCCTTTTTACATTTAAGTTTATTTTTGTCACATTTTTTTGCTTTTTTATCATGATAGTACCTACACGTATTTCGTTTAGTTTTGTTTGTTACAGTCAAAGCATTAAGCTTCTGTAATTATCATCTTGCGCTTTTCGATTTCTCGCAAAGAAGTTTGGTGATTGGCATATGTGCATTAACGAGCATGTACAGCAAGTGCCATTTAACCTTGCAAAAAAATGACGATAAGTTTAAAAGGCGAGAAGCCGTTACACTCTCAAGCAAAAGCAAAGGTTTTTTATTACATTTCTAGTTTCTTTGCTGTATGTTTTATACGTAACCTAAATTATCGTTAATCCCTCCTCAAAGCAAACTGTTTCTAATCTTATGGCGCACGGCCTTTTAATTTGTCAAAAAATCCACAATTTTTCGTAAACCATAAATAAATTTACCTTCACTTTTTAGTAGAGTGTACCACACTGTCCCACAGCCAATTAGAGCTAGTTTAAGTGACGACTACCGACGAAACAAAGCGTAAGTAGTCGAATCAAAGCCCACTAAAATTTGCAAGGTTAGGTGGCACATGCTGTAGGTAGTTGAATTTGTTTTGCAAGACCTTGCAAATACTGAAATTCAATATACAGCGAGTTTTTCTTTTTTGTATACATATCAGCTATGTATACTTTCATAAAAAACATGTCAACGAAAAAATCTAAACTAATTGCTATTAATTTGACATTAAACAATGTGATTACTGTTTCCACAGCAGACTATTGTTTTCAAAAATTGAAGCTTTAAAATTCAGTGTATAGTTGGTTGCCTATAAATTGCAGTAAAACAATGCATTGACATGTTTTTTACAAAAGGAAACATAGCTGGTATGTATACAAAAATCAAAAACTTACTGTATGTATGTTTTCCCAAGTGCTTGGGTTGTCTATTCGTTGTAGCGTTTATACTACTCAAACAAAAATTCCATGTTGATTTTGGTGTTGGGGGTTTATGTGATACTTTGCAATTACAATTACCCGATACATTAGATAACCGCGCAGTGCAAAAGAGCCAGTTCATAGATATTTAAATTAAATTCTAATAGTCTCCGCTAACCTAAAGAACCCTCTCGCTGAAAGGGAAACTGTAGTTAATACAATTATTAGTAAATAATTTGACGACTTCGTCACAAAAATTCAAAAGCCATAATCGTTTCCAAGGAAACTAACTCCATAATAAATTGCTCTTCTAACTAATAAAGCGTTATCAGCAATATACGTTCATTTTCTTCGCAGGTCATTGCTCTTTCTCTTTCTGTATCCTTCAAAAGAAAGAGCGTATGTTACCACTAGAAATAAATAAACACAGCTTAAGGTCCTACTGCATGCCGCATTATCTTTCAGCTAAGTAGGGTAACAGGGGTGAGACAGGCAAACTTTATTCCATTGCAAAATATTAAAGTAAACTCAAACTCATTTTTGACTTGCATTCTAGAAAACTGTGGAATGATCAGATTTTAAAGCAGTAATTTATTTTCAGCCAATGCCTCAAATTGATCATAATGCTCCAGGATTTAAGTACAGAGTGTATTGGAAGCCAGACATTCCAGGACAACAATACCAATTGCAAGATATTTCAGACTGGCGGCAAAATCGAACTGTGGTTAAAAATGTGCATTCGTTTATTCGATATCGCATCAAAGTGTTGGCTATAAACGAAAGGGGAGAAGCCAATGTTGCAGCGAAAGAAGTTCTTGGGTATTCTGGTAAACATACTTAGATGAATGAAATAAGAACAAAATCATATCATCTATTAATCATAAATTTACTGACTGTACACACCTTTATATTGTGTTTTGTTTTCTGTTATGTGGTACATCTCAGCGTTCTTTAAGTTATCAAGAATTTGACTTTGATTAAAATAAAACTTAACATAAAATGTGGCTGCCCCTTTAGGCGTGGGAAGCTTTTTTTAAATTGATGTATCTAATAGTGAAATAAATAATTTTTAGGCTTTCATTTTATTATGAAACAAGCTCAATTATTTTTACTATCTTTTTTATTAAACATCTGTCGCTTCTTTCTAATCTTTGCAGCTCCATATCTAAACCTCCTTCTAGCTGGTCTAATTCTGGAGATGTAAATTCCAAGTTACAGATGACTTATACTTTGACACAGTGGCGGCTCGTGGTGTGGCGTACTGGGGGGTCGTTTTGAAATAATTTTCGATAAAAATGTACTTATATTTCAAGTCGATTTTTCGCTCCTTCGCGTTGGAAAAATGATCTATCACTAGTTCATTAAAATTGTCAATATTATTAATTAACGATTTTTCGATGCTTCGACATAGGTAACGCACTGAACCTTTCTTGCCCTATCGTGTTACGCAAAAATGTTTTTTTTCTTTTTAAAGTGCATAGAGAAGCAACGCTCGCTTTCTACCGTTGTCATCGGCAAAGTACACAACATTTTATAAGTTTTACACTCTCGGTAAAAGTCTAACAAAGATTATTGTTTATAAATAATTATAGTATTGCAACAGCACCAGCGCTTTCATAAAAATCCTCACGATCGTATAACACTTCTAGTTCGGTTTTTAATTTTAAATCGTTTATAACGGGGTAACTAGTCTTGACTAATTTAAAAACATTTTGTGGAAAACATTTTTTGTACTCCTCTAATTTATTTGCTTGAAATAACTGCGAAACAATTAAATGATTAGAAAATCTAAATCTATGTTCAACCTTCGATGCAATTATGTCGCAAATTTCTACTGCAATTCGAAGTTTTGAATCTTCACTTATTTTATTTCTTTTTTCTGCATGTAGATTGAGCAGCTGGCACCAAATTATTAACCATGTTATGCCGAACTTTTCTATATTACTCTATATAATCTATATAAAATCTGAAATACATTTTTTGACAGATATATCTATATCACGTTTTTTGCAGTTGATTAAACAGTACATCACAGTGAGGCATAATCAGATGAAAATAATCTAACCAGTACAATAAGTCTTCATTTTGTAAATAATTTTGTAATCCAATAGCTTGATTTAAACTTTTAGGCTCTTCTTCCCTGTCTATTATTTTTTGCATAAAAATCAGTATTTCATTTTGATAAGCGAAAACGGTTTCACTTCGTATTTGACCACTTCATCTAATACTACTGTTCGCTTCAGCGATTTTCCAAAAAATGATGAGAAACTGTGTAAATTGGTAAAAAAATTCTAATATGTTTATCTTGGTTTGCGGCTTTTTGGAATATTAGGTTAAGCTGATGGGCATAGCAATGAATAAAATTGGCTCACGAATAATTCTGTCCAACTATAGCTTGAACACCTCCTAATTTACTACTCATAACCGAAGCACCGTCGTAGCTTTGAGCAAATAATTTTTCAGGGTTTTCATTCGGTTTTAGAATATCTAGTTCTTTCAAAATTTCATTAGTTAAATCTTGTGCCGTAGTACCTAGCGGATTAATAAATTTCAAAACCTTCGTGCACAACACTGCTTAAAACGTATCTGATAACAAAAACCATTTGAGTTTTGTTAGAGCTGTCAGTGGTTTCGTCAACTTGAATCGCTAAAATCGGCCTGTTCAATCTCGAACTTAATTTTGTCATGAATTACAACAAGCATCGACTCCAATAAAACTGTGCGGTTTTGTTTATCTATATAATCTTTAAAAATACAGTCCAATTCTGAAACAAAATTTATAAGACCTCGAAATATACTCGGGTTTTTAGATGTTCCACTTTCATCGTGTCCACACAATGCTAGTTTGAAGGCTCCGCAAAACTTTATGCAATCTAAAATTTTATTTAAAATATACCTATTTTTATCAACATTTTCATTAAAATCTTTAATAGATTTTCGATAAGCACTGTTTAGTTGCAATCTGATATCCACATTACCAAATTCATAGATTTTTTCATATGATTTGCCGATAAAAAATGTTTTTGTACTTTAATTTTCAAATGTCTTAAGTCAATCACGCCGTTTTTACACCACATTGCGTCTTCGAAAAATAACAGACACGGGAAACAGAAAAAAACGTTTCTTATATCACATCCACAAATCCAATCCGATAAAGCATACATTGACTTATTAAAGTACCTGTTAACCTCCTTATTTCTATGCAATGTGATTTGTTTAATAATTAGAGTTGGTTGTGGGTGACCGTTTTCTTTTAACTTTAAACGTTCTTCAAAATTCAAACCACGTTGAGCTTTAAGTTCTATTATTTTTTGCACAGACATTTTATAGCACTAAATTAAGATTTACTACACACTTATGATTTACTACACAAGAAAATGTTGCAGACTAAACCGATCTACGAAAAATCCCCGATTATTTCTACACAAAGAACGTTTGTTACTAACCTTGTGTCATACCAACATAAAACGAACGTATGAAGAAATACACCAACTGTAGTATTAGCAAGTAACCGTGACAACGTTGCATGCCAGAGCGGCCTGTCTAGCCGTCTCCTGACAGATAGACGCGACACGCGACATGGTGACAGCGGTCGTACCGAAATTGTAACAGCGGGGCTAATTTCGGGCGAAAAAAAAAAACCATACGGAAAGTTATCTACCGTATCGGGGTGAAATTCAGCATACATCACGTCTTTTCATATAAACTTTAATTTGTATTAATCGTTTTCAATACCGATTTCAGGCAAACTCAAGTGTGACGTACAGGTGCGCCGGAAGATATCGAGTTCAAACGTTAAAACAAAGTGAATTATCATGAGCGCTGAAGAATATCAAGCTCAGTTGCTCCAACAACAGCAGTTGATAACACAGTTGTTGCAAATCCAACAAAACCAGATGAGTTCCAGAACCGAAAATACGGCGGCATTGGCTAATGTTCCGGCTCCGGTTCCCCCACCGCCGGAATTCTCATTCCAGACCGAGGATTGGCAGGAGTGGAAAACAAGGTTTTTGAGATATAAACGCATAGCTTTAGCGACATACAAGTCAGAACAACAAGTAGACTACTTGATAGGTCACTTAGGCTCAAAGGCTGAAAATATTCTAAAATCATTTCACCTGTCCGAGACGGAGATCAAGGATTTCGACACTGTACTCAACAAATTCGACGCCTACTATAATTTTAAGAAAAATCTAGTCTTTGAAAGAGTCAAATTCTTACAAAGAACACAGAGTTCAGAAGAACCATGTGATACTTTCGTAACAAATTTAACCACGATGGCCCAATCGTGCGAATGGGGAACGTTAGAATCAGAGATGATAAAACTACTCATTATTGCGGGATTAGCTATAGCAGACTGTCAGTACAACTACAGTCACGCCCAGACGACACTCTAGACGAAGTTATCAGGCGAGTACGTTTAGCCGAGTCCTTAAGAAAGCAACAGGTAGTTATACGTTCAAGTGAATTATAGCCAAGTTGACACGCAAGAAACAGCGGCGGAGGTAAATTTCGTGAAAAAGGGGGCCAAGAAGGAGGAAAATAATCAACAAAAAAAGAGCTATGGAAATAAATGCAAGAAAAATGAGAGTACAAATCAGCAGAAGGAAAACCAAGAAGGAAAAGAGTGTAGAAAATGCGGTTTGATTCCTCGTCATGCTTTCATCAGCTGTCCAGCTAGGAACGACGAATGCAAAAAGTGTGGAAGCAACGGTCATTGAGCAGTTAAGTGTTTTTCGAGAACGAAGCACATCAACAATAAAAGATCCGATCACGGCAAAGTCGAATCTGTAGAGATTGGTAACTCAGATGTCGTACCGAAGTCTGTGGTAAGCGATGATGATATATTTTTTCTTGGATCAGTAGATTCTGAAAACGCTGAGCCATGAAAAGTCATAGTAAACGTCAGTGGCGTACCAGTAAAGTTCAAAATTGACACTGGAGCGGACGTTACCGTTATAAAATCGGAGATTTTGTCACAGTTTAAGAACATTAAGCTAACTGTACCACGTAAACCTTTACTATCAGCATCCGGCGACAAAATTAATGTCAAAGGCACTTTTAAAGTAAAAATGAGTTGGAAAAATAATTTGCTTGATACAGAGGTATACGTAGTCGATAAATTGCACTCAAATTTGCTAGGTCGAAATGCTGTAGAGGCTCTAAATATGCTTGCTTGGGCTGATTCAATATCTGTAGAAAATCAGTATCCTTCATTATTCCAAGGCATAGGAAATTTAGGAAAAAAATACAAAATCTCATTAAAATCCGGAACAAGACCTTTTTCGATAGCTGTTCCTAGAAGAGTACCCATTCATTTGAAAGATGCGGTTAAAGAAAATTTAGACAGTCTAGAAAAATCTGACATAATCTTTAAGGTCACTGAACCGACTCTATGGTGCGCTCCGATGGTTGTTGTACCAAAACAAGATCATACGGTTCAAATTTGTGTAGACTATACAGTTTTGAACAAAAATGTCTTAACAGAAAAACTTGTCCTACCGGATATATCAGAATCTTTAGCCCAGATAAGTCCTGATGCCCGATATTTTTCAAAACTTGATGCAACAGCAGGATTCTATCACGTTCCATTAGACACAGAATCGCAACTTCTGACAACATTTATAAGTCCTTTTGGTCGCTATGCTTTCAAGAAACTTCCAATGGGCATCACCTCAGCCCCTGAACGATTTCAGCGAGAAATGGCGGAAGGCCTCGATGGTATAATAAATGTAGCAGATGATACTCTCGTATTTGGTAGCACACGTAAAGAACACGATGAACGGTTAAAGAAAATATTGCAGCGATGTCAAGACAAGGATATAAGATTGAACAAAAACAAATGTACTTTTGGTGTAACAAAACTGAAATTTTTGGGGCATATTATATCCCACAACGGTATAGAAATAGACCCCAAGAAACTCACCGCAATTCTCAAGATGCCAGATCCAAAAGATGTTAGCGGAGTGCGACAACTTTTAGGATGTGTTCAAGTTCACGCGAAGTTTTTACGGAGCTTATCAGAGATGGCTAGTCCAATTCACCAACTCTTGAACAAAGAAGAGAGATAGAGGATAATAGAGAAGTACACAGAAAACTTCAATAAACGTCATCGAACTCGTTTTTTATCACCTCTGAAAATGACTGATCGCGTGTGGATAACAAATGTCAAGAAATACAGAGTCGTAGTAAACGAAAGCCCAGAGCCAAGATTATATGTTGTAATTGCTGACAATACTCCATATAGAAGAAACAGATCACATCTCGTTAAAGCTAGCAAAATTTTAAATACAAACGATCCAATTAACGAACATGATTTTGACTTGCCCGACGATTTTATGGAACCCAATCCTGAAACAGAGGGGGAAAGAAGAGAGGAGAATGAAGACAGAAAAGAGATTGAGGATAATAGAGAAATCGACAACGACACTCAAAACAATATAGTGGATACAAGACCTGCAGAACAAAGAGTTATTCCAGAAAATGCACAAAACTATATTACGCGATCTGGACGTCTAGTGAGACCGCCGCGTAATCGTTGTGGTTTCACTTCAGGTTGCAATCATTAACTGTTAGTGCCGATAATTTCGAAACAGTAAAGACTCGAAATGGACGAGATTTGTAAATAATAAGTGCAGTTTAACTCATTAGTGTTACAATTTACAACATCCCTTTGAACTTTTAATATAAGGGGGGATGTAGTATTAGCAAGTAACCGTAACAACTTTGCATGCCAGAGCGGTCTGTCTAGCCGTCTCCTGACAGATAGACGCGACACGCGACACCAACTACAAGTGATTAGCATACGCTGTTATTCTACTTATTTAGTCAGAAACTAGGGTCATCAACGCTGAAGTCTCTAATGCGCATAAGCTGATTTCCTTTTTTAGCTTGTGCAATCTGAATGCAATGAGCTTTCTATTTCACTCTTATTCATTTGACCCAATGGAAAAACCGCCACTGCTTTGACTTGAGTTTTACTGTTTTTCACTTGTTTGCTGTCACTCTATCTCTGTCAGTTTTCCTCACTCCCGTTTTCACTGTACACAAATTTACACCACTCTTTTCTCACTTGGGCTATCGCTTTTGCTTCCTGCCATGTTTTGCCCCTTGCCTCTTGTATTTTCCCTGTCATCTTGTCCCACGTCTCCTGCGGCCTTCCTCTGCTTCTTCTCCCTGTGGTCTTGGCCTCCCATATTTGTTTCACCATCCTTTTTCCTTCCATTCTCTGTATATGTCCCCACCAGCTGAGTTGACGTTTTTCTATAAAATCTGTCACTGTGGTTATTTCGAGCTCTTCTCTTATTTGTATGTTCCTTACCCTCTCTCTGAGTGTTACCCCTTTGATTCTCCTCAGAAATTTCATTTCTACTGCTTCCACCTTTCTCTTCATCCTTTTCGACATAACCCAGGATTCGGATCCGTATGTCAATATCGGCCTGAATATTGTTTTAAATACGCTTAATTTTGTTTCTCGGGACACTTCTTTCTTGCTTATAAAAGGCTTATTCATCGCTTGGAATAGTTTATTTGTTTTCTCCATTCTTTCTGTTATTTATACTTCTTGTTTACCTTGTTCATCTAATGTCACTCCTAGATAATTATATTTTTCATGTTTTCTATCAGTGTCTTATTCCATACGTTTAGGTTTTTCTGTAGGTTTTCTTCGCATTCTGCTATAAGTACCACATCGTCAGCGAACGCGCACTCTGAAATAACCTAACCTAACCTAACCTAACTGTATATTGGTTGCATGTTTCGATAACCTATAAACATTCTCTTTGATTTCGATTGGCATTTCTTTATTATTTCGTCCATAAAGATATTAAATAGCATTGGGCTCACCACTCCTCTCTGTCTTAGTCCTTTCCTTGTTGTGAATTCCTTGGAGCTGTTGTTGTTGCTTATGACTTTATTTCTAGTATTGTTACATAAACTTTTGATCACTCTGCATAGCTTTGGATTTACCCTCTTGTTCTTTCAGATACTTTTCTTCTTGGGACTTTGTCAAACGCCTTTTTAAGATCTAGGAACGCTAAAAATGTTTTTTTGTTGTATTGTAATCTTTTCGCGCTTATATCTTTGATGGTAAATATGTGATCTTGTGTACCTCTTCCTTTGCGGAAACCACTCTGCGCCTCTTCCAATGTCTGCTCTGTTGTATTTCTCGGCCTCGTTTTTAATATCCGCTCATATACTTTGAGTGGGGTGCTTAACAATGTTATGCCTCGGTTGTTATCGCACTGTTTGCTGTCTCCCTTTTGTTGTATATTTCTAACAGCCATTTTTTTCCTTCTTCACCCATTTCCTTGGCCATTTCCGGTGTGACCTTGTCGTAACCCGAGGCTTTTCCGTTCTTCACCTTTTTTATGGCCTCTTCCATCTCTTCTTTCGTAATCTTCTCTTCCACTTCGTGCCGTTCATCTCTGATGTTTTGTTCTTCGTCTTCTATGTTTGTACTGTCTTCTTCCTGACCTGCTTCCAGCAGTTCTTCAAAGTACTCCTTCCATCTGTCCATGGTTTCCGTGTTGGTCTTTGTTATCTCCCCTTGTTTATTCCTTACCCTTGTTACTCTTTTTGTTTTCCCCTTTCTAAGTGTTTTTAAGACTTTATAAAAAAGTTTTTGGTTTTGACTTCTATCTTCCTCCATCTTCCTTCCGAATTCTTGCCAGGCTTTCTCCTTTGCCTCCATTACCATATTCTTCACTTTTATTCTTTGTTCCTTATATCTACTATATTTGTTTTCTGTTCTGTTCGCCAAGCATTCTCTCCAAGTTTTTTTCTTTAGTTGTATCTGTGTTTTTATTTCTTCGGTCCACCAACTCGTTCTTTTGTGGTGTTCATTTCCTTGTTTACTAGTTCCACCTGTTTTTTTTTGCTGACTGTGTAATTATTCCTTTAAGCTTCTGCCATGTTTGTTCTACTGTCATATGTTTTATATTTGTAGTTTCTTCTGCTATTAATCTGTCCACCATTTGTGTGTATTGTCGCGCCACCTCTTTGTCTCTCAATATGTATGTTCTTATTATTTCTTGGTTTGCATTTCGTTCTTCTTGCTCTTCTATGTTCTCTGTCCTCGGGTTTTTAATCTTTACTTCTAGTAGGTAGTGATCGCTATATATTTCCGCCCCTCTTTTAACTCTCACATCTTTGATGTACTTCATGTTTTGCTTTTCTACCAGCACGTAGTCTATTATAGATTTTTCTTCCGTCGTTGGTTTTTGTCTGGTATATTTATGTACATCTTTATGTTCAAAGAACGTGTTCGTCACTATTAGATTGTTTACTGTGCAGAAGTCTATTAGTCTATCTCTGTTATTATTTCTTATGTTTTCTCCGTGCTTGCCTATTACTTTCTCGGCCCCGTTTCTACTTCTCCCTACTCTTCCATTGAAATCTCCCGCTATATATAGTTCCCCCTTACTGTTGTCTGTTGCTCTTTGTAAATCTTCCCAAAATTTGTCCTTTTCTGCTTTTGTATCGTCATCATTAGGTCCATACACCCCTATTACCGTTATTTTGTCTTCTTTGCCAAGCGCAATATCTATTGTGAGTATTCTTTCCGTCCAGCCTTTCCAGTTATCGACTTTATTTACTAAGTCTTTTTTAAGCATGCATCCTACTCCTGCCGCTGCTCTTTCGTTTTCAGGTACTCCACTGTAGTATATCACATTTCCGTCTTGTATTTCTATTTCTCCTTTCCCGTTTTTCTTTGTCCCCGATAAGAGTAGTATGTCTAATTTCGCCCGTTTAAATTCGTAGCTTATCTCCTGTTCCTTGCCTCTTAAACTTCTCGTATTCCATGTTCCTATTTTCAATTTTTTGTTATTTTGGCGTTTGTATTTGTCTCTTTTCCATATCTTGTTGTGTTTTAGATCTTGTTCTTGTTCTTTGCCTGTTCCGTCATCATCGCCCTCCCACTTATCTTTTCTTATTAGTTTTTTCTCGCGGTACGTGTTATTTTTCTTATCTGCTCTTCAAAGCTGTCTCCCTCCGGGGACCTTTCCGTTACTGTTCTTTTTTGTGAGTTGCTTCCACTGCTTGTCTCCTTCTCTGGTTCATCCTCACTTTTTAGTTCACTTGCCTTGTATGCTACCTCGTTTATTATCAGTGTATTGTAATTTATAAAAGCTTTCTGCCCCTTGTTACGCGCTTCTTTCATAAATGGTATTAATATTTTCCTGTCCTCTTGTACTGTACTGTACTTGCTGAAATCTTCATCTATCCATAGGTCTGTAGCTTTGAGTTTTCTCGCGTTTTGCAGCATTGCATACTTCGTTGACTCTTTATTTAGTTTCATGAATATGGGTTTTATCTTGCCGTTTGTGTATCTCCCCATTCTTCTTATTTGGTCGACGTCTTCTTCCATATCTATTTTCGCGCCTATTTCTTGCATTATTGTAGCTATTTTTCCCTTGGTCCCGACTTCATTTTCCTTTTCCTCGTCTTTTACTCCTTTATTATGACATTCTTCTTTCTCACTTCTCTTTCTAGCATGTCTATTCTCGCATCTTGTTTTACTACTATTTTCTTTAACGCCTCATTTTCGTCTTTGATCTGTTTCATCTCTGACATTATCGTATCTAGCTTCTCGTTCATTTTTTTCATATTCTCTTCTATTCGCTTGAACATTTCCTTCACACTGTCGCTCATCTTTGTTTGTGTTTTGTTGTCCTCCGTTTACATCTCACTTTCGTATGTACTCCGCCTTTGTGTGTTTGTACGTTTATACCACCCACTAATCTACTCTCTGTACGGTGTGTTGCCTCTTGCCTATCCAGTTTGGTTGCGTGGCCCGTCTTTAGAGGTCGCTTTGTTTTCTCTTTATTTGTAGGTTATTGTTTACATCTATTAATATTTAGTCTATTTAAAATAGACTTCCAATTGGTATCTGAAAAGCTACGATATAAGATATAAGAGGTTGTTTAAATTACAACAATATTCATATTTTCATTAGTCATTACTATTAATTATGTAGAATATCTAAACAGTTTTTCATGTCTACTTGTTTCTGAAAACGTTGAAAATTTGATTTTTCTTTGATACGCAATGTGGCAATCAATTCAATATGTTTTATAAATTTAAAACAGACACAATTAACTTTTGAATATTGTTCGTTAATTTTAGTAATTATTCGTTATAATGCTTTAAATGCATTGGCGTTGATATTGTATGGGACGCCCATGTCTTTAACGGCCAAGTGCCTTTTGATAACCAGAAGAGAAAACTAAAAAGATATATAGGTATCCCGTATCATCAAGGACAACTGTTTGTCTTTTAGACTTTTGTTACATTTCGTATAGTGTGTCTTTTGTCCATAAATGCACTTTGCAGGTTTATACACAGAACAGTTTTATAGCTGTTCGTACCTCTACATTCTTTTGCCACTAGTTAACTTTAAGTTTAAAAGAATTGCGGTTTGGTGCTGTTTATTCATCTTAAGTAAAGGTAGGTACCTAACCTACTAAACTACATATTTATAAAATATAGCTTTTTAAGTGTATTAACGTATTGGTAGTAATTAGATTGGATATATATGGGTGTATTGTACAGATTATTACTATTTATGGTATGTAGGATTGTATCATCCTCGATGTTTAATGATTTACTCAATCACCCCAACAACTACCATAATTTACAACCACAAAAATAGGATAAGTGGGTATTTAGTTACCTACTTTGTACTTGCACGTGTGTCTAATTTACTTCAGTACTAGGAAAAAAACCAGTAGACACTAACTCGATAATTCCAATAGAGCTAGAGCATCTACAGCTATTTGGGATTTTTATTTTTAAGGTTTACCTATATGATAATAAAACTACTGATTATAATAGTCTTTATATCAATTTTTTGTACATACAAATTATTGAAATCTCAAGAAGTGGTGGACCAAATCTGTTCTTACACCTCCTCTAGATAGCATTAAATACTTCAGATAGGGGAATGGCGCAATAATAGTATATTATGCAACAAGTTTTAGAAACGGCATTTTAGTCACGAGTTTAATTAGGCACGAGCGGAGCGAGTGTTTATTAAAACGAGTGTCTAGAGTAGTTTATAAAACGATGTTACGGACTTCGGGCGATTTTTCGACACCGTAACAAAGGGTGTGCCGGGCAGCTAACCCGTAGCCGGAGAAGGGGGGGGGTTGTAAAAGTCGAGATCGGGGTATTTAAAAGGGCGCCACCTGCTCTGATGGTTGAGGTAGGGGGAAGGGAGCGAGCGGTTCTAGTCCCGGGGCTGAGAAGCAGGAAATCCTCCCTGGGCGGCTCGTTGATCTTGACGTGACTTACCTTAGGCCTTTTCCCACTAGATCAGCGACACAATAAATGCTTACAAAGTAGGATATAAAGCTTAATTACGTAGATAATGAATAAGTCACGCTACGGTAGTTTACAAAATTAAATATATTGAATCATAAGGGAATATATATAAAAAAGTTGAATAAAATATTAGAAACAACGTATATCAACGCAAATCGTAAAACAAGTAACTAAATATAAGCACAAGTAATGTGGCAACGTTGCGTAATTTTTTGACGTTCCAAGCCGACAAGCTTTCCCTTAACAAACAAGGTATTTGCTTATTGGCCCGGACCTCGAGAACAGGAAAACGGTAACTCTAAATCAATTTATATAACATGACAAGTAAAAAAATATTGAGCCCAAATGGACTGGCTTCTTCACGTAGCACAAAACACAGATGATAATTTGTAAAGTATAAAGTTACTTACAGTACTGTCGTTCACCTGGTGGAAAAATAGGCCTTTATTCAATGACGTTAAGGCCGGGGAAGATTGACGTGCTTTCAGGCGGGAACTTGTAGATTTCAACAGGTATTGTTGGGGCGGCAAAAACGGGATGAGCGATAAAGATGTGCGATAAAGATGTGAAACAGCTCGGGATTCAAGCTTAGAACTTGTAGTGACTTTTGGATCCGTCCTTGGACGATAGAAAAATGTTGCCTTCCTTGTCGTTAACGATATCACTTCAATCTTGCTTATACATATCGACGGAGTCGGTGCAAGTTACTTTTACGATATTTGACGTGAAACGATTAACAAATAGGCAAGTCACTAACAAAGAACTTTACAATATCCCGAAAATAAAGTGCAATTTTATCATCTTGTACAATAAATAACAATTATCTCACATATTAACCTTGCATTATATTACTATTTTTTAATCAAATTTTGCCGTTACTAGTTCAGGTAATTACGTTTAACACTCATCGAAATTTGTATGTAGCGGTAGTTATTTAAAAACCTAAGCATAAACAGACTGTTAAATTTTGATAAAAGAATAACCACAATCACGATCAGCACATGACTTATTAAAATTGCTGCACGAAGTACTAAACGTTTTGAATTATATTAGAAGCAAGAAAATCATTATACTCATTCGGATCAAGACTTGCTTAACTCTGATATATTCAGAAAAACTAAGTCGTATATTTTGCCCTGGTTAAATTCCAGAAGTTGAATTGCGCCATTTTGTCCAGGCCCGGCCTTACGGCAACGAGCGTAAGGCGGTTGTCTTGGGCCCCGCGCCACTTGCCTTCTTTTTCATTGTTTGCAAGTTCATATTTTTCTGTCATTTTCACAATTGTTATTAATGTTATAAAACATATTATTATATATTTAAATCGCAAAGTACTTTTCTATTAGTTTTTATAAATACCTACATCGAGACATAGCGACATATTTTGTTATAGAAGGCACGTGGGTTACATTATGCTTTTTGTTTCATAATAGTTGTCACGTAAAAAATAATTTTTTATAACGTTTTTTCATTAATTTTCCTCAATAGAAAAAATAGTATAAACAACTCGTTTCATAAGGCGTCTTGACGCACTCGTCCATTCAAAAACTTGGTCGCTACGCTCCCTCGTTTTTCAATCTTGGACTCGTACGTTAAGACAATGCCTTATGCAACTTGTGTTTTAATATACTATTATTAAATTATTCACCTTATTAACCTTGCGCCTGTAGGAGCCGGGAGAGGGGCAAGGGGGGCAACGGTTTCCCACTTGGAATTTTGAAAACTTAACAGTTCTGGATATCATTGGGATTATGTGTGGAATGTGTGATTGTGCAGTTTTGTAGATAATTTTCTTTACAAATTTTAATTTTATTATTTAAAATTAATGAAAGTGCTTATACTTGATTGCTTCTTTATTAGGGATGATCGGCGTCGAACCTACGTTGTGTTTTAATTATTGACTCATGTCTGCTTTAACCCGTCCTTATCGAGCTTAAAAAAATAAGATATTAAGCTGATTTAAACAATAGTAAATCTTTTAAAGCATTTATTTATTTTTGTGGTGTAAATGTTGGTGTTATGAACGCGGAAACCATTTATCTAGAATTTTCACTTTAGTTGTGTAGAGTGGAGCTGCCATCCAAATTTTTAGCCAAGTTTTACTGAAACCGTTGATTGAGGAAATACCTCAATCAAAGCTTAAACTGATACTTCTTTTGGGACTGCTTATAAATGTCGAGAGTTGTACAGGTTACGCAAGTAACTGAGAACTCTTTACAGGAACACCGTGTGCTATCACTCATTTGTACGCAATACTCTCAGCCTGATCAAGTCTTACCCTAACAGCACCTTGACCGTTACGTCTAATTGCCGAAGAACAATAGCGCCGCTTCCAATACGCTTGTGAATTTAACTCAAATTACAGCGATTGATTACGTACAATTGGGTAATAACAACACCTGACAATAGAGTCTTGCCGCCACCAAAGTGGACGTAGCCCCGTCACTCACTTTAATGAGCTTCCCTGCAATAGCGCTTCAACTGCTACGCCTAATTCCAGAAGAACAATAGCCCCGCGTTGATACGCCTAATCAGGTACACTGACAAGAGTAAGCATCTATGCCTAAGCCTCTTTGATTTTGGCAAAGTGCTGTTCGTAGCCCAAAACCCACAATGAAGATTTATTTTATTTGAAGTTTCAAGTCCCAGATAGAATTTCAGCAATAATACTTCTGAACCCACATTAATATTCCAGCGAACTGAAGAATCTTTGAGAATCAGAAAGATTGATCCGTTCCTTTCGGGAACCTACTTTTTTATTCAAATTCATATCCAACCTTGAAGAGGTTGGAGTTGTTTATTTTTTCAATCAAATTACAGTCCCACTATCTTTTCATTTTTGATTGGATGGAAGTATCATTAAAATTTTGTCTCACACTCTCAGGCTTCCTTGAACACTTGTGCTAATTAAAGCTGTCAAGTTTCCCCAATTTATGTTAATAACTACAACCCAATATTTACACAATCTCTATAATTTGAGAGCGTGAAATTCTAAATATTAGAATGGCTCCAATAATCCGCACAACAAGTGCAAACTCATTAATACATGTCAACATGTGTTTTACAGTCATGATTTATGTACATTTATGTAACAAAGATGTGTGCAGCTGCCCTGAGACGACCACCTGCTTAAAGTGAACTAAAACTAAATCACAGCAATTTAGCTAAGTCAAGCGATCACTGTTAATTAAAGTCTGTATTTGTTGAAAGAAATATAATATTCCTGTAAATAAATCAAAGTTATTAGACAAGTGCATTATGTCTTCAAGGAGCTCACACTTAAAGTATAAAAAAATACAATTAAATCAAATTAAGATGCAATACAGATGAAAATTACTGCAATTGTCTTGCAGAGAAATGATTATTATTATTATTATTAATATGGTCCCCTCTCCGCCAAATAAGCCACTATTGAGTTTGCCCTCTCTTAAAAAAATTCTAGCGGTGCTCTTCGCTACTCTCAAAAATTATATATTTTCGTGCATTTAAAATAAAATGTTTTGTAAAAAATGTGTTTAAAATGTTTCCATTGCAAGTGATAGTAATAATTGGTGCTGAAGCGGGGCTGTCCCATTGTCATTCAGGAAAGCCCTGCTGCCAGCATGCCACCTTGGGCTCCGCAAACTCTAAGACCAGGCCTGATTATGTATAATATTCGGTAAAAAATAATTAGACCACTGTGTGGGCGGATTTATATCATCAAACTAGATACCATATAACAACTTTGGGTATCAATTTAGCTTAAATCGAAATTTTTCATCGTTCCTTGTTTATTAAATAACAGGGCATAAATTTTCAATTTAAAAATGTATAGGCGGCACAGAGAAATTAGCAGACTGGGACACGAACTAAATTGTAGCTTATCTCTAGTTCTATTACAAAAGTTTAAAAAAATCGATAGTTTTTTGAAAATTGTTTTAGTAGTTCAAAAAGGATAGTAGTTTCAAACATTATTTACTCCTGGCACGTTTACAAAGCCAAATTTATCCAGATCTGATTGACCGTTTATATAAATATGCGGTAAAACCAAAATTTAAAAAAATTCGTAGGTGTCCCAGAGAAATTAGTGGACTGGGACACGACCCGAATTGTAGATCATCTCTTGCTAGTTTTTTAGCAATATTTTTTTGAATATTTCCAAATTTTGTAAATATGTTTTACGTTATTTTTATTTTTTTGTTTGTCAACTTTTGTGCATATTAACATTGTGTCATTAGGGCCAGCGGGTGGTCTAGTGGTTAAAGTCCCAGGCTTTGAAACTAGACTCCCAACGGCAGTAGGTTCGAGCCCTCTGCCCGTCGGAAATTTTTCTGAATAAGTTGAATCCCGCGTGTCCATGGATGGTGTGTGTGGTGTGTTTGTTGGGTTGCATGTCTTTCAGGGGTTAGACATGTGTAGACAGGTTAGGGACATGTTAGACCGGTGAATAGCGCTGAAGTGCGCTGAGCCCGGGTAAGGGGGTGGGATGGGTATCATGGAGTCGTACTCACGCACGGCCTCATGATTTAAAAAAAAACATTGTGTTATAAGACTATTACGATAGAAAATCGGTCATAATACAAAGTTGACAGTCGAAAATCAACAATGATAGCATTTATGTTTATCAAATCTGATAAAATTATTCAATTCCGGATAACAAAAATATGTGACAAGCAAATTATTCCAAATTTCAGTTTTTTCGAATTTTGTTATTGTAAATTATAATGCTATAAGAAATAAAATTCCGACCCAACAGCAGCAGCACAAGCAGCAGCTTGTAAATATGGCGAAATGGTTTAGGTAAAAACTGTTTATCAATACAGTGTCGCCATCTGGCATGACTATAGTATCGGCAACAAGTTTTCCATAAGCATGGGCTATCTATAAGTATATTATAATTGTAGAGCAACCTATTGGTTACTCTATGGTATAATCAAGGGTAGCACAAACTTATAAGGGGAGTACCTCAGCCAGTCTCGAGGACCCCCCCTGCTGACACTACTCACAATTTGAGATGTCGCGCCAAGATCCAGATGCCACTGCGTTATGGAATTTAATGTTAATTTTAATTTTTTTTTTGAGATTGTATCTAGGAAACAGACTAGGATGTCTCTACAGTTGTAATTTAATTAATAAATATGTGAAATATATGTCTGATTTGTAATGAATAGTAACACCACAATGTGAAGACATGTTTAGTCGTTTTCAATAGGTACCTATATACTACGTACTACGGGAAGTGAAAAATTTAATCACCTATAGTTAGAAAGTAATGTGCGACCTTTCTAAATTCTTTATTAATAATTCTAGCGTTATTTCATTGAAACATTTGAAATTCACAAACAATTAAAAATTGTACCTTTAATGTTTGAGCAAATTGATCTCTTAAATTAACCATTAATGGACGTTTTAGAATAAGAAATCAAGTTATTGGCAGACATAGATAACCATGATTAAGTCATCAAGTTTTATTGTTCTTATAGCAACACCCACTGTTTACTTTTAAGTTTGCTTCTGATAATGACCTGTAAACATGTCGAGATACGCATAAGGCTGAAATGAAAACTTGTTGAAGTTAATAAATGTTTAATCTACAATATATCTTTTAATTTTTCCAAAATTTAATATATACAGAGTGGCTAGGAAAACCCCGGCCACTTTTCTTGCGGCGGTCAAGAGATGGCGCTTTAGTAAAGAAAAATTAAATTAAAATGCTGGCAACAACGCAGAATCCAAGACGTTTTAGTTATTAAATACGCCTCATATTAAATCAAAACAACTAAAACGTCTTGGATTCTGCGTCGTTGCCAGTATTTTAAATTAACTTTTCTTTCCTAAAGCGCCATCTCTTGACCGCCGCAAGAAAAGTGGGAGGGGCTTTCCTAGCCGCTCTGTATATATTTATGTATGTACATTGGCAGAAACGCATGTTCTTAGTTATTATTGCTTCTTAAAGAGTTCAATCACTAATGGAAAATATGTATTCGCCTTAAATAATATTTTTTATTACTTGCAGCATTATGAGCGACCAAACTATAATATATTATGACCTGCCTGATGACATTATAGAAAATCTTCTGTGCTCACATTGTTTGGCCTTTGTGTCATGTGGACCTGTGAAACAGCGCTCTGATGGAACTTTTATTTGCGGTCGTTGTTCAGAAACTAATGATGAAGATTGTCACCCTCAAGTACTTTTTGAAGTTGCTATGGCCAGGTTTACGTTTCCTTGCCGTTATAAACAGCAAGGTTGTAAGAAACGTGTATTATTCGATGAAGCGGTAGAACACGAATATGAGTGCCCTTATCGTACAGTTTGCTGCCCAACCTTACCTTATAATAGTTGTTTGAAATATGTATCGGCGTTTGATGTATATGATCATTTTAAAGAAGCTCATGCAGATTTTATACTAAAAGATGGAAAATTTAAACTTGAATTTCAACAAGATGTGCAATGCAATTTATTAATAGCCGAAGATAACGTTATTGTTGTTGTGCAATACATTTATGATTCTATCAAGAAAATTTTGTATTTAGATGCAAAACATTTTTTGCAGGGTGGTAAAAAAGATGTATATTATAAGTTGCAAATTATTAGTGGTTGTGATTCTGATAATACTGTCAATTTAAAAGAGCGACAATGTGATCCGTATGTATCTCATACCCTTAATGTGCAAAATGCAGGTAACCTATTAATGGATAACTATTTGCCAGTTTTGGAAAATCCTAATTTTATATACGTTAGTTTAAAACTAACAGTTAATGTTAAATGTTCAATTGCAAATAATTTCTCATCAGTTATTTTAGCCTCTGTTAATGAGTATGAGGAAGCAGCTCTAGCTGCGTGGAACGCGTTGGAAAACATAAGGTGTGTGCGTTGTTACTCATTTGCTATTCCACCTATATTTCTAAGCCAGTTTAAAGAACCCATTTGCCATGAGTGTAAAAATAATCAGGTACAAAAAGTTGTAGAAAGAAAAATTGAAATAAAAAATTATCCTTGTCGTTGGAGAGGTTGCACATTCATGGGCAACCATAGTAATATTAAAGAACACGTTGAAAGTTGCCAATTTCAAACTTTTATGTGCCCTGTTTTACCTCTCTGTGAGAAGGGTTACTTTACTCTAAATAACTTAATGGAGCATATGCAACGTCATGGTACCTTCTGTCCAAATCCTGAAAAAGTTGTGATAGATTTGTTTTATGTAAGTTCTAATGATCGTGAAAGTAAAGTGTATTTTACAGTTTCTGAAAACAGAGTAATTGCATTTACTTGCGATATATCAAATAATTATAACTGGAGGTTATCAGGTAGTAATGAAATCATTAAGATTGTTTTGTATTTTGAGCATGATCACTGCCGATTTATATCAAAAACGTACACCTACAGTGGCAAGATTAACATATGCTTCCAAAATTATAAATCTTTTTTTCCTAAATGTTTCAACCGCTTCAGGCGTATTTCAGCTGTTTTAAAAATTACAAATAACAAAAAATTAAATTAAGTTTAGATGAGTGAAACTGTAAAGTAACATTTATTTTTTATATCAATATTTATAATTAAGACATGTCAAATGTAGATCCTTTATAATAATTATAATGCATTAGAAAATTTATTGTCGTAGGATAGTAAAATAGTTATTAGTATAATTAATTAATTATTTGTATAGTTCAGAATTGAATCTATGCTTTGTAATAATTAAAACTTATATAACTTTGATACTGTGTTAATAAAACTGTATAAATTGTAAAATATATAGCCGTGTTTGTTCATATGAAACTTTTAATATTAACTCTGATCAATTTAGACACTTTTACACTCTTGAAAATAAATTTGAGTTCAAAGTTTGTACAAAGTTAAAGCATAATAATGTGCAAAGAATTAATACATAAATTTAAAATAAAATTAAAAATATAATAAATTACATTTAAATGCTAGCTAGGTAACAGGTTTTCTCTTGTATAAGTAGTATAACAAAAATCGCTATTTATTAAATTCGAATATCGACTTTTTTTAGAATAAATCAAAACAATAATAATAAATGTTTGATTTTTTTATGATGAATAAAAATGCTACCCTTACATTTCTTAAAATTTACAATTTCTACTTTCCTATACTTTCAGTATGTGTGTGTATGAGTTTATGGGTACGTTCGTTCCACTGACCTATATACTACGTGGACTGTTGTACGCGCCATGCTAAACCAGTGGATTCGAATGCGCCATATTGCTCGTCTGTTGCTTCGTAATTTTATTTTAAACTAAGCTACGTTGGTAGTGCTTTAGTTGACGCAACTGCGTAATTCGGCTTGTTTACGTTTTGCAATCTAGCCTACAACACTGACAAATATTAATTAATACCAAACTCAATGCAATGGTGGCTTGGTATTAAATTAAAGAAAACAAAATGGCAATTTAAAACGTACAATAAAACTGCAGTGGGTGTATTTAAAAAATAAGTTATGACCGTTTAAAAATTGATTTTTTTTTTATTTAATTTTTTTTATATTTCTTGCCACAACAAAATCTTTAAACAAATTAATTTAAAAAAACACTTATATTTCATTACTTTTTTGTATTTAAAACTAACTTAAAAAAATTAATTTATAGATATCATTATTGTTTTTTTTAAAAACGCCCTTTGGCGGCCAAAATTAAAAGTTAATGGGTAAGTATCATACGTAGCTGTAAAGTAAATTTAAAGGTATATCCAAATATGCAAAAATATACAGGGTGTTCCATTAAAAATAACTTCGGTTAAAACGGAAGTCAAAATTAACACCGTTTTATGTCTTAATATGCATTTTTATGTGTACATTGCCTAAAAAAATTTGAAATTAATAATTTAAAAATTGAGAAAATGGCCGGTTGTTACCTGTTTTATCGGCCACCCGGTATATTATGTATATTTCAGCTATCCATAAAATTTTAAGGCGCGTCTTTGATAATTTAAACAAACAAACAATACTTTGTTTTTATGTCAAACATAGTTATTATATTTGTGATTAATCACAGACATAATCTACTTTTGCAGCGCCTACTCTAATCTAAAATTTATTTGATAACACGTTATAAAACTAAAACGATTGAAAATTGATACGTTTTTGGAAAATGTTTAAACTACGTAATGTAAATTGATGGAAATATACAAAACATATCATCACGCTTGTCTTTCATAGTGGTAAGTAAAGTAAAAAAAAAGTAAAGTCTGTGGCACTACATTCCAATGAGGAGTTTGGCCTGCAATGCGGTGGGTCACGGCCACCGGACCATCGCTTCCGATACCCAGCCGCCTCGCACTCTTATATGAAGTACGGGGTGGTGTGGTAAGCACCACGCTTTAGACGGCTGCCATACTTCCCTCGCCCCTCCATGGGTTTGGTTCTCAATTTTTAAAAAGCGACTGGGTAGGCCGCCCGCCAGGCATCCAGTCTTAGATTTGAATCCAAGACCTTCCGCGTAGCAGCCAAGTGCCCTAACCACTCGACCACTCTGGCGCTCAAATCAAATAATAATTTTAAGAATCTTGTATCCATCAATTTCAATATTAGGTTCATCTAATAAGATTAAAACATTTTGGGACAATGAAATTGATTTCTTAGGGACTAATTTTCTTAAATCAGAAGACATACCATAAACGTTTGTTAAGTATCTTCCCTTGCTAGCTTTCTTAAACATTTCCTTCTTTGCTCCCTGTACTTTCTTATGCCTTTGTTTCGGCTTTCTTGGGCATCTTTACTCAATAGGCCTATGGCTATTTCCGAGATTTCCATGATTCTCGGGCCATGAATCAACACCTTGTGTAATGTAGTCGGCATATAAAACCACGAGTATTGCATAACAAAACTTGCTGCAGTTTTGGTACAAAAACCCGTAAACTTGACTGCGTTAATTTTAAATCCACTGGACATTCCTTTTAACATCGTGTAAAGTCGTTTTATAATATTTAGGCTGACTCCGGTTATTTCACCAACCTCTTCTGCGTGCTGAAAGAAAGTACGAGCCGTATTGCCATCTGCAGACGTTCCTGCACCCTGTTTGTCAACCTGTAGTCCAAATTTCTGCCAGAATTTCGTTTGTGTGCGGCGTTTTTCGGCTGCTACTATCTCCTTATCGCCATCTTACTTGCCATTTAGCTAACTGTAATTTGTAGGTACTGATAGGACTCGACCACTCTGGCGCCCACTTTAAATGAGCGGGTTTAGACACGAACCAAATTGTAGCTATTTTCCATCTCTATAAGCAAACAACATTTAAAAAAAATGTACGGCCAGTTTTTGAGCGTTTTGAAAATTTTCAAAATATTTCACATCATAGCTGTTAGCTTTTCAAAACTGTTTGTGCACTGTAGCATTGTGTCTATTGCGATAAAATATTTGAACTCGATCTGCCAATTTGTTTTTGAGTAAAAACTAAAAAGGCGCTTACGTCAAAATTTTAATAAAATGGTAACGGCTGCTGTTTTAAAGCTAGAATGTTCAGAAAAGAAGCGTTGGGTTAGTCTTAAAGTTTTCGGTAAGATTCTGGTTTTGAATTTAGAAAATTTGTTTTCCGAAAAAAATGCCACCAAAAAAACATGTCTAACTTCCATTTCCAGTTTCTGATTTTTTTTAAAAGCTTATTTCTCCGATGAATTTTTGATACACCTCCACATTCTAAAGCTCAACAAAATTGGACCATGTGCTTAGAAGTTATGGAGCGCACACATATACACACCCACTCATAAGACACACTCCTATAGACAGACGTTTTTTAAAAGTCCCTTTTTTGTGTTACTGGAGGTCCAAAACATGTATTTCCCTCAAAATCTCTAATTTGAACATTTTCGTGATAGTGATACTTCCCTATACAGATAGTACAAGAACGTAAAAATCACAAGCAAAACACGTGGTAATGGTGAGACAAACTAGACAGTGCTGAACCAACAAGCAAAGCAGCAACTCAGAGCAGTAGCATGCTGTGACGTCACGGAATGCTTGGCAACAGTCGCTACGTACCGTCTGTGGTCGGTAAGCGTAATAAATATGTAATTTTCAATTATTTGAGAAAACTGAGGTATCAATATTGTATTTTAACTTCATAAGCTTTAAACAAACCATGTTCCTTGCCTTAAACCGTCTTTAGTTTTGATTTAAAGAACAATTTAGTCTTCCCCTTTATAAAACACTCTTCCCCCATGTCTCTTAAGCCCAACAGCCAATAATTATATCATTATGTTACCATTTTCAAAAAATTCACTTACGCTGATTATTATTTGAACCTTAGTTGGTGTAAGTGTGTCAAGCTGGGCTTCACATCTTGATAGTTCCGCGGTTTCATGAGCCATCTGTAATTTCAATGGGCGACAAAATCTCGGCGAGGATGAGCGAGGGTTTTGCCAAACAAGGTGTATTTTTTTAAATGCACCTTATTGGTATCTTCGAAACAACAATATACGGGGTGTTCCATTTAAAAACGTTGTATTATTGAACAACTCAGTACATGTTCTTTTTGTATACGGCATCTTAATTAGCGTAAAAAATACAGCTGTTTCCCCATCCAAACTTGTAGCTCTTATAATTTTCAAGGTACCAATAGTATGCATTCTGAAAAATACAGCCTGTACATTTATTTCTTGTTGCTCGTAAACCATTTTTGCGCTTGTAATAGCATAAAACTTTTATATGAATTAATTTTGTAGAAACAATTGAACACAAAAGGAAATCAAATGACCGCTATGATGATAATTTGTAATTTTGTAAACTAAAATTAACAATTTTGACGTAGTAAACATAACACGCTATACATCCAATTTTCTTCTCTTCTTTATCTTTCATCTTTTATACCCGAAGGTGCCGAGGACTAGTGCTGTCAAATGCTCAAATCCGTTCCATTTTAAAATCCGGATTTCGGATTTTAAATTATCCGGTATCCGAATAATCCGGAATCCGTCGGATTTTTACTATCCGGATAAAATCCGTCTCGCAAATCCGTTATCCGATTAATTCACTATCCGGATTCATCTGAAAATCCGCTATCCGGATTCATCTGAAAAATCCGCTATCCGGATTCATCTGAAGAATCCGATATCCGGATTTATCCGAAGAATCCGATATCCGGATTTATCCGAAAAATCCGATATCCGGATTTACCCTAAATAATCCGCTATCCGGATTTTTAAAGAAAATCCGATATTCGGATTTAAGCAAAAATCCGTTTTCTGAATTTATCTGCGTGCGTTTATTTATTAAATTAAATTAAATATTCCAGTAAATCCACATATCTACAGTCTGCTTTCATCTGGCATTTAGAATTTGTATGAATATGCAGTTAATTCAGATAAACATGAGAAAAATTGTAGGTAAATGCGTATTCCAGTAAATCGCTGTCTATGTCTAAGTTTCTCATTTCAATACATTTTAAACTTAAATATTCTAAATCATCGATAAATCTGTTATAAATATATTATCTGAATGTATTCGTTATTTAAATAAAAAAAATTACATATTGGTGGCAACTATGAATCCAATATGTTCAAACTTAATTATTCAGTATTTCAATTGTTAGAATAGTAGTGTGTCATTCAATATGTTGTTCTGCGTCGGCGCAAAATCTATAAAGCGTATAATTTCAAGACAGAAAAAATAGATGTTCAAAGCTTCTGACAAATGAGGCTATTACCCCCCTTCCACTAAATAGTGATGGGTATGACGGAAATGTTAATAAAAGTACACATAAAACATTAAAAATTTATAAGAGAACTTATTAGTTATAAGTTTCATTCTTTCAATTATTATAAAATACTAATTATAACCATAAAATAAACCAAAAAACTACTTATAAACAGAAACAGTATTACACCCAATGACCTAACAAATAAAACGTAACTCTTAATATTAAAATTCAATTAAACAATAAACAGGTAAGCTGGGTTAGATATAATTTTTTCTAAAATTTTTAAATGTAATTGTAGTTTCTTAAGTAACCCTTTGAAACAATGGCGGTCTTGTGTTAAATAAACCTGTCTCACTCGTTTGGCAAAAAGGTATTTTAAGCTGGGATAGTGGTCATTCATTTGTATATTTCTCTAAGCATTTCCAAGAACGCCCCTGGTCAAACGCCATACTGCATTGTACCGCATAGCGTCGGTCGGCCTTGCGATTGTAAATTTAGCATGTTTCTTTATAGCTACTAAAAGAACAGTTAAGAAAAAAATCTAGGAACAAAATCAAAGAAAAGAATTCACACACAAAATCTACAAAAGAATTCATAATATAAAGTTCGTTTGTTTATTTGTAATAGTAAAAATTATTATTAAAAAAATAGCAGTCATGTAAATACAAAACACAATTTAAAAATGTAACATCTATATGTATGTACCAAGCCCATGATATATAATACTACTTATTATAATTGTTTATAAACTGAAATAGTGTCATATGCAATAACGCCAAAAACAAAAATATCGGATGCAAATAATGTGTATCAACTAATTGAAATTTTAAATTGTTTTTCTGAAAGAGATGTATATTGTATTAAATAAAAAGACATACAGTAAAATATGTAAAACCTTAAAACTCAATTTGTTTAGGTCTCTTCAAACTTCTAAATGGAAATTCCCACCAACATTATATTCCCAAGTGTTGCAAACATGCCTAATTTATTACAGGGGTAAATGCTAAAACTAACCAACAGCATCAGGTAGTCTGTACTGTGCTTGCTAATTTCAAACAGATGTTTTGGATAATTTTTTTCTGTGTAATTATACAGCCAGTGCTAATTTTTAAATAGGCCTTTACACTAAATTAGGTTCAAAATGAAACAACTGGCGATACACTTCGCCTAGACTTCCCCATACTTTTAACATAATTATCTTTTGTGCTTCCATAAATATTTTATACGGAAGGATAGATAAAAGATAGTAGTCACAATATTTCCCTTACTGGAAGTGTGGGAAAGTAAAAATGCCAAATCTAAACCAAAACTATTGACGTAATAACTATTGGTTTAATTAAATCTTATTTAAAAGAATTGTAAGCAATTCAAGCATATGCACTTATCGCCACAAATTAAAATTGGTGAGTGTAGCCTTTTTAGTAGGATAACGTCAGTGGCGTATATTGATACTAATTTGAGGCAGGTATGTAGATAGAAAAGGCGCCATATTATATGGATACTTATATATTTTTATTGGAACTTTCCTAACCTATAGCTACATAATTTGTCAGGATATCTGGACCAATAAATAAACTATATATTTAAAGCAGACGTTTTTTATTACGTTACATTTTCATAAATATATACATTTTAAAAATTTAAGAAGTATGTGTGTGACTCGACCCTATTGTATATACATATACATACTCTAGTGCAATAGAAACATAGAATTTATTATAATAGCATATTGCGATGTTTTAAATTATTAAACAAGTCTATTACCTTATTTAAGTCTATGTTATTTGAAAACTCCTGCTCAATATTTAATATGGGCAAATCAGACAGCCTTATTTTAGACATTGTAGATCTTACATATGATTTACAATATTTGTTTGAATCTACTAAAGCTGCGCTCAGCAGATGCGCTGCTGATTGGTAGTGTCAAAAATGTTTTATATAAAGTATTTAAATTTTTAAAACTATCTGTCATATTATTAATATACATAAAATTTAGAACCTGGTTTATTTTAAGGTTTTCCTCTTTTGAGGTAAAAATTTGTGTGTACAGATTTCTAAACAGCTTGTATTCAGCAACAGTGCTGCTCATTTCGTCTAAATCTTCTTCGTTAGCTAATGCAAAATCCAGTTAATTTTGATTTTACATTTCCAACCTTTTCTCTCTGTTGAGCTGAGTTTTAAGCTTTATCTTTAATTATATACCTTTAGGGTATAGTCAAAGGCTTTATCTTTAACAGATGTGATTTTGTTTGATATATTTGTAGGTATTTTACAACAGGGTATTAAGAGTGGTAAATTTTTACCTCTGTCTGGCCGTTAACTACGTTTATAGGCAAACAAATTGTATTTACAGTAAATGGCTCAAGGCCTCTTGGTAGGTATTCTATGATAAATTGCGACTTTGGTACAAGATTTTTCAAAAAGGCGCCGAAGGCGCCAAGCACGGGAGGCACCGGGTTTGAGGACCCGGAAACCCCCCTAATATACGCCACTGGATAACGTTATAAGACTGAATTTGATGATACACAATTCAAGTAGCTAATTCACGCATTTTTTGGTAACTAGCAAACCGTATTTAAATAAAAACAAAAACTTTAAAAATTAATGTAAAATTTAATTTTTAAAAAGTAATAGCTCTAATCGACATGCAAAATTCAAATGCATACCATCATATAATCTGAGTATTCTAAAACTGCATATTAAAGATTCGAATTTTAAAATACTAATTCGCGGAGTTAAGATGTTGCATTCCTTAAAAAGTATGAAATAGAATATTCTTCGGATATTCTAAGATCCGGCATAAAATTTAAAATTTTCGACATCTGCATAGAAACAAAATTCGAAATTTGAATTCGTATAGATAATCCGAAATCCGGATCGACATAAGAAACCCTAATTCCAAATTGACATTAAAAAAATCCGGATCTCCGTGAGAAATCCGAAATCCGGATCTCTGTGAGAAATCCGAAATCCGGATCTCCGTGAAAAATCCGAAATCCGGATCTCTGTGAGAAATCCGTAATCCGAATCGCCGTACGAAATCCGAAATCCGGATCGCTGTGTAAAATCCGAAATCCGGATTGCTATGTGAAATCCGAAATCCGGATCTGATCCTAAAATCCGAAATCCGGATAAATCCGAATACCGGATTTTTAGCTTACACTAAATCCGGATCTTCGCGTAAAAAAATCCGGATATCCGAAAATCCGAATCCGGTTGCCAGCCCTACCGAGGACTTTCACTCCGGGTAGGCTCTCGCTTGTGTAATAGGAGGTAGTGGGGCCTTTGGCCTTTAGACCGCTACGCTCCTGAAGCTTATGCCACCCTTCATGCCCATTCATTCAATGTCATTCACACACGTGTTTAATTGTATGTTTTTATGTTGTTTATGACTTTGTTACTTATCCTGGTCAGTCAGTAATCAAGGTCAGCGCCGTTAATTGTAACCCTACGTCGAATGGTTGCCGAGCTTCTTCCGGGATTCGAACTGAGGGCTCGCGCATTGTGACCTCTTGATCCTCTTACCACTGGACCACTCGGACTACATCCAATTTTATATGCTCGTAATTAATTCTTGAAGCAATGCTAATATCACAATCCCAAAAGGTATACCCAATACCAATAAAGTCAGAAACGATTTTAATAATTTTAGTAATGTTGTTGGAGATTATACCCATATCTTTAATAACGGTTACTGTGCCTTTCTTATCATAAGTATTATAGACATGATTATAGTCGAGAATATCAAACACGTGGGAAAGACTAAGTAAGAATTCTTTGTAATATAGAAACATGCAAATATGGATGTAGGTCATTGTCAGTTACGTTTTCTCTTGCAAGTTTGGGTTTTGGCATCTATTTGCCACATTTTTCTAACTATTTTGCTATTTCTTAAAAGTAAACGTTGAATACCAAACGAAAAAAAGACTACAGTGAATGAGATTGTAGATGATGATGATCGGGTTGATGATAATAGGCATAAAGCAAATCATTTTAATTTGTTATTTCCATCATATAGTATAAAGGATGGTATGCTACAGCGCACAGTTTAAGAGCCACTGTCACTGTGTGACGTCTTCAAGTGTAAAAACAACGGCAAATTTTAAAATTAATTCGCGGAAAGTCTGCAGCCGGCGAATTTTAATCGTTTTTACAACATACAGAAATAATAATTTAGTTACGATGATAAAATACAAATAACATTCCTCTGGGTAACTAAAATATTTCACATTGGATGTACTTATGCCCATAATAATATAATGTTTAATAAACAAAGAATTAATTTAGGAATATCTATAATTTACTACTTACTTTTTGTCTTACTATTATAGTTGGGTCAATTTTTTACATAGCGCTTCATAATAAAGTATAAAAGTAAATAAAACTTACTTTGAACACTAATTTGTTGACAAATTACAAGCACTTAACCTCCATATCATTCCACTTGACATTAGAAACTGACAGAACTACAAGTACTGCGCCTGCGCACTGATAAAAAAGCAGGGTTTCTCAACAAGTTTTTACACTTGCGAAGAAGTTGACGAAATTTGGTCCTAACAACAGCATACCATGTTCTATACTCTATCTCTATCATGTGTTATTTCAAGTGTTGCTGTCAACATAGCAGAAAATTTTAGTAATAAATCAAATTTCATAAATACTGATAATTTCTCAGATACAGTTAATCCAAATACAATTTTTCTTTCGCCAACTGATGATAAGGAAATAAAAAGTCATTTAAATAGTTCAAAAGGTTCTAACTCTTGTGGAATTGATGGTTTTGCAAATTATATTTAAAAAAATGTGTGTGAATGTATTGCCAAGCCCCTGGTTCTGATTAGTAGTTTGTTTAATTCAAGGTATTTTTTCTACACAATTCAAGACCAGTTTTTAAATCTGGAGATAGATCAAAAGCCACTAATAACTATCGTCCAATCTGTTTAACTAGTGGCATTAGTAAAATTATTGAAAAATGCATCAAAGAACGGTTAGTGTTTTTTTGTACAACTTCAACCTGCTGTCTTAGTTTCAGGTTGGTTTTCGCAATCATATGGGCACATATGATATTTTACATGAAATTGTCAGGAATATATTTGAGTCCCTTATTCACAATAAAAAAAATCTTCAGCATTTTTTAGATTTAGCAAAAGCCTTTGACGCTGTCTCATTCAGCTCTCTGCCGCAAATTAGAGAATATTGGAATAAGCGGTATTGCCAATGACTTAATTAAAAACTATCTGACAAATAGAAAGCAGGTAGTTAATATAAACCAAACAATTAGTGATGAATTAATTATTAAGATGAGTGTGTGCTTTTCTTGGTAAAATAACCCAAGGAATCACCTCCTGAAGTTTCTGTACATACTTAGGAAACTCCCTGTATAGTAAAAACCCATCATTCGAAACACCGACAATCACCTAGTGATTGACCATTACGTGAGTTAGAAAGAAAGGCGTAAAGATTTTATTTGTTTCTAAAACTAATAATTAAAAGGTAACTTTTTAGTTTTAAGCTTTGCCGCTCACGAGCCGCCATTGTTATAGGCAATACGATGCGCCTCTGTAAGTACGGTTTTGTCATTCAAACTTCTTATCTAACCTACCCAAGCTAACGTTGTGCCTGTTTTATGCCGAACCTGCAAGTCGGCAGAAGTTTACATTGAAGTGTTGGTGTTGCGAAACTTTGTATTTCACAGGTTTTATTAGTAGTTCTGCAGATTGTAATTTTCATCTTGCATCACGGTTTCAGGTATGTTTACACAGTTAAAATTTAGCGAGATAAACATTAGAGATAAGGGGAAGGACCTACCTTTGTAGATTTTTATGCAAAGCTGTTTAACCCCCATACAGTGAAAAGCGAATGAAAATTATAAAACTATTTAGTAAACATTACCCATTGAAATCAGCTGATATAAATTCAATGGAAACGTCTAAAATTGTAGATCATCATGATCTATGATTCAACAGTGAAATAGCTAAGTAAATTATTATTTTGAGTTCTTTATTTGTCAAACACGTTATTATACGAAACTGGCTCAATGAAGATTTAGTTAAATATAATATTAGTATATTATATATAATTTAACATTTTTTCACAAAACACAGTACAAAGTAGTACAGAGCGAGCAGAAAAGGTGAATAACCAGGTGGCCATTGATAATTTAAATGTAGTGAATTTTATTTTCCAATGTTGCCTGCCGGCCGTGGTGATTCCTTTTGCAATGTCATTGTGTTTCATTGGCGTTCGTGCACTCATTTTGAGCAGCTATTGTAATTTATAAAGCAAATATGTTTTCCTACAATAATGTTATTAAATAAATTCTATAATGTACTTTTGCTTTATTAAATGTTTTCACGGAGTTTTTAAATTGTGTGACGTGCCAAATTCATTCTTTTATAAAAATAAGTTTTCTGTGCCCTAACGTGCAACGTCAATGGTAATTGCTGAAACAGGGTGGACGCTTGTGTAGAATGGGTTGCCTATCTTACGTGGTCACGTGGTTCTTCTTTTTTTTGCTCGCTCTGTATATTATGCAACGAATCTATAATGATAGCTATTAATACACTAGTGAGATTACGAGACGAGCGGCAGCGAGTGTCGTAATTCAAACGAGTGTATTAATAACCATTATATAAGAGTTGCATACACTATTTTTTCTACTAGTTAATTAAAAAATATTCATTAAAGAAATTTATTTGAACATTATACTTACAATCTTGAACAATATATAACTTATACTACTCTATCTTCATGTCAACAACTCTTGTAATCATGGTTACCAAAAACAATGCTTTGCTGCTATTGGTCCAAAAACAATGCTTTTCTGCTATTGGTCAGTTTGGGTCATTTCATAATGAATATCTGTATCGAAATAGGTATCATTATAGTATAGGCAGCGCATACTTAATAAGTAAATTAAAACATGTGAATAGAAAAATAATATTTTAATATAATAGTATGTATAGTAATATTTTTATTTTAAATAATATTAGTTCTTAAAAATAAAACAGATAATTAGACATTTAAAAAAATAAAATAGAATCGGTGAGCCGGATTTGAACCTCTGCACTTTCGTTACGGTTCGTGTGTCGCGAGCGTGCAACGTCCGTTTGCTAACTGCGCCCTGAAGACACGCATGCGTGTAAGCGTAATTTTGGAGTTGGTTCAACTTTAGTTCAGATTTCACGGCACAAAGCAATACAAATAATGGCCCGATTTCACAGCCAGTGAACCGCATTTTAAACTTTATATTTATTATACTGGGTGGGATTGGTATAAATCCGTTTTTTTGTCTCCTATCTGCTACAGTTTTGTTTTCCGTGGCCTACTCTTATCCAAGATTTTGTTGTCCGTGCTATATTAATTTTGTAGTTTTATTTAGGGTTTGCTAGATAATTGACCTGTTTTGTAGCTGTTTGTCGGGTTAAAACCGGACATCTTTGTGCATTTTCAAGTTGCTCTGAAACAGTTTAGTAGATTGTTGACGATAGTTTCTGTAATTACATTTTGTATATAAACAAATGAAACATTTTTCGCGCGTTTTCAATCTTAACCCATAATGTGTAAAAGTCATAACCCATCATGTGTAGAAAGTCATCACACATCACATTTATCGTATATTCCTATTGGTTTTTGCATGCATACATTTACCAATTAAAAATGGACGGTAAAGAAAATATGATAAACATTGTCGCAACTCACAAGTAATATAAATAGTGATTTTCCTGTAAATCTGGGTTGATTGTTAATAATAATTTAATTTACCTACATTAAATTATGTTCCTTGTACTTACTCTACTTACTACAGAATATTTTATTATAAATACTTCATAGATATTAAGAGGTACATGTAGTAGTCTAGCTTAAAAATATAATCATTTAAACAAAATACTCGTCAGTCGAATTATTTTAAATTATTTCTAATTATTTTTGTAGACTGGATATCATGGACAATGAAAGCAGTATGTACGAACTGCCCATCGACATTGTGGAGCAACTGCTTTGTTCGCACTGCAACTCGTTTATATCAAGTGGTCCTGTCAAAATGCAACCTGATGGTAAGTGCATTTGTGGTCGTTGCTCACCTTCCAGCAGTGAGGTATATGCACGAAACATAATGTTTGAAACTGCTATGAGTAAATTTACATTTCCTTGTCAATACAAATCACAAGGCTGCATTCAACGTATGCTTTTTGGTAAAACCGCAGAACATGAGGACGTTTGTCCCTACAAGACATTTCCTTGTCCATCTTTACCTCATGGTAGTTGCTTGGAAAATTTGTCAGTGGTTGATACATACAAGCATTTTAATGAGAAACATCTCGATTTAGTAACTAAAGATGGGCAATTCAAGCTCGATCTCAACCAAAATTGCCACAACAATTTACTTATGATTGTGGACGAAATTACTATTATTATTCAATACAGCTATGATCACATCAAGAATCTTTTGTACTTGGATGTTAGACATTTTGCATGTAAGAACGAGCAGGCAGTGTATTACAAGATGCAAATTATTAGTGGATCAGATGCGGATCGTGCTTTACATTTTAAAGAATTACAGAGTCATCGTTATCAATCACACACCATTATTGCACAGTACGCTACCACTCTCACAATGTCTAATTATTTACCAGCATTGGATAATCCTACATGCATTTTTATTAATGTGTTGGTAACAATTCAAAACAACAGTTTTCCAAACACTCTTGCTCAAACTGAACCAGTTATACAATCACTATCCGGAGAGGCTGTGTTATTACGTCCTTCTGTTTCACAAGAACATACTGAAGAACATGAACAAATTGTTGCAAGAGCATTAAATGCACTGGAAAATGTTAGATGCTATTTCTGCAAGTATTACAGTGTTCCACCGATATTTCAAGGATATCGTTCGAATGGCGTAAAAAGTATAGCATGTTTAAATTGTAAGGGTTTTTTAAAACAACCTCAAGAGAAGCTGTATGAGCAATTAACTTATCCATGTCGTTGGAGAACTTGTACATTTATTGGGAACGAAACTAATATTGCAAAACATGAAGAAGATTGTCTATTTCAGAGTTGTTACTGTGCCATTGTAGGTTGTGAAAAAAAGTTTTACGCTCTTAATAATTTAGTAGAACATATGTTATGTCATGGTACCTACTGCCCTGATCCTTCACGTATGATTATAAAAATGTATTGTAACGAAAATATAAGTCATTTCTGTCCGCTGCAAAAACTATACTTTACAGTTTTTGAAAAGAATGTTTTAATATTTAGTTGTTCTCTTTATACTAATGGTAAATGGAATTTAAAAAGTATTGAATGTAAAGGATTTGCTGTTGATTTACATTTTGAACATGATCATTGTCGCATAAAAACTGAAACAATTTCTAGAGAACATAAAGTTGACATATCAAGTGATTCTGTAGTGGTTGAAAAATTGTTACCTACTTGTTTCAAAATTTGCGATTATATTGAAGCTGTTATAAAACTAGAAAAAATTTAAAAATTTTCAATTAGGGTTGAGTCAACAAGGTGGTGGTGGTCAAACGTTTTTCAAATAAAAGTTGTAAGCGAACAAGAGGACCACGTTTTAAAAATTATTTTCAATTATACAAGGAGTTCCATATTCACTTATTTATTTATTTTAGAAACCAACAGGTATTACAGGTTTCTACTTACAAAGAAAAATAAAAACAAAAACTCAAATACCGAAATACAACTCAAACTTATGTTTATCAAAAGATCTTTTGTAATTGATTTAAGAACTTTTTTGGGGTTCTGAAAATACATTGCGAGGCGGAATATTTATTATAAGTTTTAAAATAAGTGCACCGGAGATTGCATTCTGGTGGCGGTATAATAGTGTAAACTTTATTTAGCATAGCTGTGATCAAAATGTCAGACTATAATAGAACAATCCATTTAACAACTACTAAACACAACTCTAAAAATATTTTCCTTAATTTTAATTTGAGCATATTTGCAATTGTACTATTTTTAAGTCTTAGATAACTTATTATATTTTATTAATGCTTTAAAGAATATTGAATTTTGACTCTTTTTGTATTTCTTATGATGTAGTGCAAAGTTTTTTTATTTCTAGTATCATACTTGTGGATCTGATCAAACTGTTCTACTAATTGATTAAAATATACCGGCATTAAACCACATTTAATTTTATTAATGAAAATGAGAGGCTTTCTTTCACAAAATTCTCCAATTTTGGTCCAATTCGATGATCTCAACATGATGCCTATGCCCGTACATCTATTGCACTTCAATATAATTCGCATTGCACAATGTTGCAATAATTGCAGTCTATGGCGCCTTTTCTTGCTACAGAATTGTGCCGGCAAATGGAAATGCGGTAGATTAATGCAATTCTATGATGCCTCTCTTGCCCTCTACTTAAATAGTCGCTACAGCTATTGAGTACCCCGACTTTTTAGATATTTTCTCACAAGGATGTTCTATATGTTCACCAAAATTTAACTTATCATCTACTATTATACCTAGATATTTGAAAGAATTGACTATATCTATATTTACATCTTCAGTTTTTATACTGAAACCATAACTTTTCCATTCTGTTTTTTGTTTTTGTTTGCCCAACATCACTGCCTTCATTTTTTTTGTATTAAGTTTGAATTTGTTTGTTTCTAATTATTTACTTATATTTTCTAGGTCTTAAATGAGTTTTATTTGCACATCTGTTGCATTAGTGCCTGCTTTGTATAAGATTGTATCATCTGCAAAGAGGTGAAACTCACACTGTTTGATTACGCTCTTTACTTGTTTATATATAACATGAACAATAGGGGTCCTAGGATGCTCCCTTGAGGTACTCCACAGCTCACTTGTATTGTATATACTCTGATTGCACTTTTCCACACCACACATTCTGTTTCCTATTTGAGAAGTAATTTCTAAACCATTTCAATACTATGCCACCAATTCCATAGATTTCCAGTTTATTTATCAATCTGTCCTTGTCTATTGTCTTGAAAGCTCTTTTAAAATCCAAAAATACAGTAACGGTTACCAAATCATTGTTGTTATTGTCTATCTAGTCGTTCAATATGTACTGAAATACAGCTTCACAACTATAATTTTGCCGGAAACCTGATTGATACCTAATTAGGATATTATTCTTTATTACATAATCCAATAATTTCATATGAACTACCTTTTCTCATATTTTTGCTGTATCAGGAGCTGTATTTAGCGGCCGAAACTGTTCTGTTTTTTTTGTGCGGAGAACTTTTCTTATAGGTATTATTATAGTCCTTTTAATTTTTTCTGGTACTACACCAACTTCCAGCGAACTATTGATTAAATTTGTTAGGGGATTAGCCACTTCTTCAAACACCATTTTAAAAATTTTTATTAGAACTTTATCTGGACTTTCTTTGTTAGGCAGTTCGACGAAACTCTTTTTGAAATACTTCAAGATTTCTGATGATGCGAGCAGGACAAGTTAAATCTGGACAATAGTAAAAGACAGTCAATGAATTATTAACTATTTTATAGAAGAAACGGAGGAGGTGCAGTTTTCTTCTAAATTTCAATTTAATTAAATTAAACATCGGTCCATGGGATGCACATTCAGGATTAACCTTGTGTTTACTATAGTAAATAAATTTTAAAACTGTATTTTGTAGATTTTATTGGTAAAGTCTGCAAATGTGTCAATGTTTTCTAAATAAGTTGAAGAACTTGGTAACGCCGCAATCAAAATTGCGTTGTTTTGCATTGGTTTGTGAAAACTGACGCTAGTATTCACAAATCAACACAGACAACGGGAAATTCAATAACAAAACGTATTCAGAAAGGCAATAAGTTTGATATGCCACTCTTATACGGAACTCCCTGTTTAATATAAATAATTTTAGAATACTCTTGAGCCCCTACAACTTCTAATTGAAATTTTTTTCTGTATTTTAAGTAGTAAAGGAAATATCGACCACTACAGCTTTATTGACTCACCCATATACTGTACAGTGTGGTTGAAAACACCATGAGAATTAAGAAAATTTTGCCTCATACCCTACTATTTCTTATTTTTATAATTTTAAACACAATTGTGGTTCGGTCTACTGGCAAATACAAAACGTAAATCTTCGAAATAAATCAATATTCTGAAATTAGTTTTCTTTAAAAAATTGTTATATTTAACAATTTGGTACAAAAACTGTAATGGAGTCGTTTATTTATTAATGGTGGGGATTCCTCCTCTACTGCCCCATTGCGAGATGGAAACACTATGGGGATGGGAGGTTTGGTTTAAAACATTATCTGCTAGAGGGCACCAGGACCAAACACAGTGACAGTCAAAATTTAGGCTTCATGATTGGCTGACATTACGTGCTGCCATCTATTGAATTACTAAGTATAATTATGTATATCACTATTTCAAACGTTAGAAAACATAATTTTTGTTACATTTCATAATAATTATAATATATTTTAACTCATGAATATAAAACTTGGACATTTTGCTAATATTATCAGTGTTAAACACCTAATAAATAACACCGCATTTGGCTCTGCTGACATCTAGCGGATGATTTGAGAACTAGCTTGGAAAACCTCCCTGCGAGCATAGCGTCTGCCGCGCAGGAAAGTCTAAATTTATTTGTGGTTTACCTTTACATGTTTAAATTAAAGTGATGTGAATGTAATATGTTTAAATAGCTATTATAGTTTAACATTAAAAAACGGGATTTTTACCATAGTAGGCATGTGTGATCATAAATATGTATGTCATAAAAGATCAAAACCGAAATGAACGTCATAGAAACAAACATTCATCCAATTTACAAAGCTAGAATTTAAGTATTAACTTTTAATTGCTGTCGATACTGACTTCTGGCGGCATGTAAAAAGGTCTTTTTGAAGAACCGCCCCTTGTATATGCTCAGTCCGTAGGTCATTGGAACAGCGTGTAGAATTGTAGATACTTTTAACTTAATTAGTTTAGATTTTGCAAATTAACAGTAGTATAGCAGTGAAGATTATGATGATAACATTTTATTCTATTGTGAATTAATAATCGAATTAAATGTGCTAAGATGCCCATTGTTCGAAAATTATTTTATTGTACTGTAAAAGGAAAGTATTAGTGGTATTAATATTGTAAGATGAGAAAGATTGTTAAAATCATTTGTGCGACTTGATTATTATGGTTGCTTTTTTTTTAAGATATGAGCCGGTATAGAATTAATCCGCACATTTGATTTTGTTTTAATAAGCATACATGTTTTTAATTGCATTCCATCAAGTAAGTGTTTTTATAAGTAAAGTCCCTAATTGTTTATAATTAGTATACAATAATAATAATCAATTTTAATTATAATTTTATATAATATAATTCTCTACTTCATACTGAATTTTGTACTTGTTTGTTACTACAGTTTAATAAATGGAGTGTCATGGTTTGTAATTATTTGGATTTTGTACTTTATGGACGAAAATTTGCCATTGACGATATTGTCTTTGAACTTGAATTTTAATCTTATTTTGATACAGCATTGAGATTGAGTTTTATTTTGGAGAAAATTCAAGGCGATTATCATTGACTAGCAAAGTTTGGAATACACATACCTATCTATATTTTTACACATATACAAACTCATATATTCAGTAGTTATATTGTGGAACAAAACGGCATAAATATTACGAAGCTTCCTTCAGTTTGTTAATCTATACTTTCAGTAGGAAGTTACTGATTTTATGAAAATATTATATTTCAAGATTTTGACGGTAAAACATGTTTTGGGTCTCTAGAAATTCAAAACGCGGTTTTTACAGAAATGTCCATGGGTGGGTGTGCGCGTCACAAAGCCTGAATGGGTGATCCGATTTTGAGGCGTTTTCAGGGGTGTATTAAAATTTTCATAGACAAATTAAACTTTTTAAAAAATCTGGAAGCGGAAATTAAATACAATGTTCTTTGGTAGTATTTTATTCTAAAACCGAATTTCTCAAATATATAGAAACTAAATCTTAGAGCAGCGACAACGATCTTTTTTCGAAATTTTTAGTTTATATTTAGCGGCCGCAGCGATTTTTTGAAAATATCGACCAACGCCTTATTAGTTATTACTCAAAAACAAGCTGCCAGATCGGCATAAATTTTAGAGATTTTAATTAGCCCTAGACAACAATGTTGCCATCTATGAGAATTTTGGAAAAAATGGAAACGGTGAAGAATTTTATCAAAGTTTTGGAAATTATCACCTTCTATTACACAAAATCTGGCCACACAATTTTTTTTTTATTTTGTAGGTTTGTAGAACTTGGGATGAACTACAGATTGGTCGGCACCTGAATCCACTAATGTTTCTGACGCCTTCTGAGTTTTTTAACTTATTTTATAAATGGGAACGATAAAACATTTTTGTTAAGCTCACTAGTGACAGTAGAATAAGATTGAAAACGTAATTTTTAGGTGCAGCAATATTTAGAGGGGTAATTTTCTCTCTCCCACAGAATTTTTGGTTGACGATTTTTCCTACTTTGATTTCTTTAATTCCAAGAAATCGTTTTTACAAAAATAACAAAATGGTTCTTTTCGTTATAAAATAAACTTTTGGTTTGTAACTTTTTGCTGTAGCGCATATTGAAACCACAGCACCTGCATATCAGGTAACTATTCACGTCGCACGCAATGCAACTGGAAAACTCTTCGCTAGGCACCGCTACTAAAGGTAAAGCAAACTGTGCTTAAAAATTATCGAAAAGAATATGTCAATATAAGAAGGACAAGGACTAAGGGGTGCATTCTGTATATTTTGGGTTAATTTTTAACAAGGATGTTCATTCAAATTACCAGGACAACAGCTAATAATAAAGCCGCTCTCATAGTAACAGCACCCTGTTAAAAATTGACTTATGTAGCCAAAGTACTTGTACAAGGTGATTTCAACATGAAGGATACACTTTCAGGATGGATTCAGAACCTGAAACCGTTGAAAAACGTTACAATAACTAAGGTCTGAAAATGCTTCCTACCTGAGTTGAGTAATGACTTTATTATCATATCTACCGGACTACTCGTAAAAAAATCATGTATGTATTTTTTTGTTATTGTTTTCGTCCCTTAGAATGATTTGAACCCAATCATAGCACTTTAGATTTAAAATAGAAATTGACTAAAAAAAATCTAAGAGGCTTAAAATTAATGTCCATATTTAATGATTATCTGTATATAAAATACTTAATTACTTTAACAATATTTATTTATTTTATATATAACCTCTGACAATGGCATGCAAACATGCCGAAATACGTATAAGGTTAAAATAAATAAATATTGTTAAAATAATTAAGTATTTTATATACAGATAATTATTAAATATGGACTTCAACCAAGTAAAGCTAGAATTTATAAATAAAACACTATAAAATGTTTACACTTTTGTGATCTCTTCTTCTTCTACGTATATTAAGCCTTTGGCTTGTATTTCACTATCAGCCTATTGTTCTTGGAATATGGATGACCAACTATCCCTCCATCTCTTATAAGGTCTTCCTCTTTCTCTCTGTCCCGCTGGATTTTGGGTCATTACTATATGTGCAATTGTTGTTGGTTCCATATGCTGGACGTGGTCTCTCCAGCACCTTCTCCTTTCACGCCCCCATCTCACAACATCTTGGATTTGGCATAGTTCTTTAATGGTCTCATTCCTCACCCTGTCTCTTCGTGTCTTCCCCGCTAGCATTCGCAGGATTTTCATTTCGTTGACTCGTAATAATTGTTTTATAACATCCGTCTCTGCTCTTGTTTTGATGGCATAAGTCATTACCGGTCTAACTGATGTTTTATATATTCTGACTTTCCTCTCTGTACTCATGTCTGGATTCCTCCATATAAGATCCCTTAATGCTCCAGATATACGGGCGGCCTTTGTTATGTGTTCTGCTACCTCTTTTCTCATATTTCCTTCACTTGATATAATGGTCCCTAGATAATTGAATTCCATTACCTGTTCTATTGGTTCGTTGTTAACAACTAGTTTACACCTAACCGGTTCTGTGCTGGTGACTAAGCACTTTGTTTTTCGTGTGTTAATTTTCATATTGTACTTTGTGGCCACAGTATGAAATCTGTGTAACATGTACTGCAGGTCATCTTCTGATTCAGCTACTAACGTAGCGTCGTCGGCATAGCAAACTATGTCAATTTTGCTTGTCCTTAGACGATATCCCCGGTTGGTATTTTTTACCTCCTCTATAATTTGTTCCATCACTAAATTAAATAGGAATGGGCTCAGGCTATCTCCCTGCCTTATTCCATTTAATATCTTGATTTTATCTGTCATATCTCCTTGTAATTTTATTTGTGTAGTAGTGTTTGTATTAATTTCTTTGATTAATTCGATCATACATTGGGGAATCATGTTTGCCTTTAATATGTCTATTACATCCGTATGTGTGACCCTATCGAAAGCTTTTGTCATATCTATAAAACATATATAGGCTGGGGTGTTATATTCGATCGATTTTTCTTTTATCTGGCGCATTATAAACACTGCATCTGTTGTCGATCTGTTCCGTCTAAAACCTTGCTGGTTATCGCTCATTGGAATGCTTTTTTCTAGTTCGACTTTTATGATACTTGTTAACAGTTTTAACATGGATGGCAATAACGCAATGATTTTGTGATGATAAACGTAAATTAGATATACTAGAAGCTTTTGAAATTCACAAACATTTAAAAACTACCGTTAATGAATGAGCAAATTGAACTCTTAAATTCTCCTCTATTGGATATTTTGGAATAAGAAATTAAGTCATCTGCAGACGATTACCGAGATCAAGTCACCAAGTTCTGTTGCTATAACAACACTAACTGTTTACTTTCTAATATAACCTTTGACAATGGCATGTAAACATGCCGAAATACGTATAAGGTTAAAATAAATAAATACTGTTAAAGTAATTAAGTATTTTATATACAGATAATCATTAAGTACTCAGAATTGTCTCAGGATTCGACAAATATCAAAATATACAGGGTATATCAAAAAATTGAGAGTCATTTACGGTGAAACTAGAAGTCAAAAAAATGTGTCAAGGTGTGCCTTTTATGGTACATATTACCAATGCTAAGTTTCCTTGCCATATCTCAAAAACTTTAAAAAATACGGGCTGTCTAACGGTTTCGTTGACACCAGGTATAAATGATCCCTCATGATAATAAAATCTGCAATATGTCTGAAAAACTTGGTACCACCTTGGTACCTGCTAATCTTTTTGAAACTACACTGTTGTTTTTGAGAATCTAAATGGTATAATAAAGTTTTTGCGGTAAATAACATCAAACAATATTAGTTTTTGCCAAGCCTTTAATAAACAAGTGTATAAAAATAAAATGATTATAATAAATGATTTCTAATAATAAAAAATACAGTTTTCATTAGATATCATTATACCTATATACCCAAATACTATAATAAAACAACTAAGCCCCATTAAGCAAGCAGATTTTTCAGTGCTCTAATTATAGAAGGAAATATATACAGTACGTTTAATGAGCATTTCCAAAAGTGGAGCGTAACTTGTTCCATGGATTGGTGAACACTTGAGGAGAAGTGGTACACATGGTACCACTTGCAGTAGAACCAACAGACTGGCTGCAAAAGAAGTCAGTAAATGTAAATATATTAATCAAAAAAAAAAGATTCTTACATCTGTTGGTTTACTGTGTTAAGAGTCACATTTTTGTCTATATTTTTCTTCAAATTGTGCACAGAATAGCGATTGTATAAGCCCCAAATGCTATTCATCATTTTGCTGTTATATTGAAGAGGATTAAGCTCCATATTGTCTAAAATATTTTGAATAAGTTATCATACATCATTAGAAATTTCATTTTAGGAGTAAGATGTACAAAAATACTAACGATTTCCTTCATAAAAATTGCCTTGTTCTTTGGGCTTTTTCTTTTCATTTTGCCGAATTTTGGCGGCAAGAAAAGCACCTTGAGGAACTGCAGACATTGGGAACAATTCACAGCCACAACCTATAATAGTGATGCGCTTAATTGAAAATGTCATAAGATAAAATAAGAATGGAAAATTAATCTTGGAATGTAAAAACAGATTGCTAGAATAAATGTTTTGGATTGAGGCAACTAATTTTAATTTTGATAAGAGAATTTGAAATTTTCTAGACTAACAAATTTGTAGCTAGTTGTTTTGTTTCAAACAATGCTGTAAGATTAACATGTCAACATGTGTTTTATGTAATGTGACTCGATATGGCAGAGTCGTTGTTTGTCTGTATACTATAACTATGACGTAATAACTTACTGAAGCAAAAGTTCAGAAACAGTTTGACGAGAGATAGTTTCTGAAGTTTTTGCCAAGAAAACTCGTCCACGACTGGCACAGTAAGGTATGTGAACTGCATACAGGTTAAATTCACTTGTTCAAACATGGACTCAAAGCCCAAATGCGAGAAGAAAGGGTAAGCCAAGAGAAGAATGCACTATACAGAGCAACGTTCTAAATTGAACTGATCTAAATAACATGCCATATGTAGCATTTACTGATAAGACTTTGATAACTAATTATTTCATTTTTGTATAGAATGTAATGGGTAAATAAGTTTAAGACAGTAAAGACAAGGACAGTTAGTTCTGATTAACAAAGTCAGGGTCGAAGATTAAAAGTTATCGCGGACACCCTGCAGTAGCAACAACAGCAATATTGGTTGCAATCAAATAAATATTACAATAATATGTAGATTAAGTATTATACTTCAGTAGAGGTTTCCTGTTGATAATTGTAACTATTTAACGTAGTTCTGCAAATGGCATACCTATGCATTACCGACCGGTTTTTCGATTGTCACAAAAAGGAATAAGAAACCAGCAGTTCTCCACAAACACATATTGAGTATCTGTTATTCTATAAATTTTCCATCATGTGGTAGTGACTTGCGATGTCTGATAAAATATTAAGTGTCTGACAACGAAAAAAATTTTTTGGTGAACTTTGTATTGCAAAAAAATTTTAAAAGATAAATCAAATCATAAAAAAATTTTAAATTAAATAGCAACTTTTAAGAAATGTTTGGTAGGTACGTATACTTTGCCAAAAAATTAACTCACTGCCTAAAATAACGGACAACAACGTCTGTTACCGCCTTAATAATGTTTCCATTTGCTAAAACCTTTTTTTCTGATTTACTGCTTGTAATTGGCTATGTTCATTTTTAAGGAGATTATTTAAAAATAAAGAATCAAACCTTTCTTGAATTATTCTCTTTTCCACGCTCGCCGGCAAAGAAAGTTAATATATAAGTTCCTTTCACTCCTCTTGGGAGCATAGGGCCTCCACAAAGCATTTCCATCTGGTCCTGTTTGTGGCTACTGCTTTTATTTCCCCCCAGGAAACTCCAATTCTTTCAGCCTCTTTTAGTACCTATAGATCGTTTCCAAATCATCTTGGGTCACCCCCTAGGTCTGCTTAAGTGCGGGTTCCAGTAAAGTGCTCTTCTCAAAGTGCTGTCCATAGGAGTTCGTAGAGTTTGACCTATCCAATTCCATTTGCGGCGTTTGATTTGAATCTCCATATTTTCATGTTTGGGCCTTGTCCATAGATCTGTATTTTTCGTAGGCATCTGTTTACGATGACTTGTATGCGGTGGGTTATTTCAAAGAAAGTTTACACCTCATATTATGTGAAATTATGGTATTATTCTTTTTGAATATTATTTGCATCACAGGAATTAACTGCATGTTGTCTTGTATTTATTATTTAAAGAACAAAGAAAATTAACCTGCAAGTACCTAACAATTGTTTAACTCATAACAAAAATGCAATTGTGGAAGGAATACCTTCTTTTAAGTTAATACAAGTTGGCCCACTTTTTTGTCAGTGAGTGTACAACTTATTGCCTTATATTACTTAAATCAAAAAACGGCCATTACCTGTGATCATATGTACAGGGTGGCCGAAATTCGTTGGTTTTGCAAGCTATCTCGGTTATTATTGCAATTAGAAAAAAACTGATAAACAAGTTACAGGCCAAATTTTTATGAGTATATGCAGATAGCGAAAACAGATTTTTGCTATTTTCTTTTGTTTTCAAGTTAGGAGTCAAAATTGAATTTTTTCAAGTGTCCCTTAAAAATGTTAAAAATATTCATTTGTTTTTGAAAATATATAATTTATTACACTTATGTCCAATAACAATCGATTTACAATGACTCTCATTCATTTTTATGTTTGAGTAATAGTTAGGCTATGGATTTAAAACATTTTTTAGAATCCATAGAAATAACTAAAGTCAGTAAATATATTATAAACAATTTAAAAAAATATGCTATGATCTAGTTTTAAGTAAACAATACAAAGCAACAAAAACTAAACTACAGATAAAATACATTTAACAAAGAATTCAGCAGTTTTATAACAATCACATTAATATTGACTTTAAATCTTAATACCGTATGTTCAAGCTTTATGTGGGCTCCAAACAACAGAATTGATCTGCACTTCTACGCTAGAGAAGATTTTATTAGGGTAAAATGGCTTGCTGGTTGCCCAATGCCCACTGCCTTACATGGGAGAGACGGTTATGAATTTTATTAAATGACGATCCAAGTAAGGTTTCAAGGTGTTTTGTCTGCAGGGAGGTAAAATGTTCATTTACTGAATTAATTACCGTATTTTATGTGGTAAATTCTTCTTTCTTCTTCTTCTTCTTTCAACAGCCCCTAATAGTCCACTCCTGGACATAGGCCTCCCCTTGTTTCTTCCATGCTTTTTTATCTTGTGCCAGTTGGTGCCACTTTCTTTCCGCTTTATTTTTAATGTCATCAAGCCAGCGTCTCTGAGGTCTTCCAACGCTCCGCTTATACTGTCAGGGTCTCCACTGTATTATGCGTTTTGTCCATAGATGTTCGTCCTGTCGAGCGACATGTCCAGCCCAACTCCATTTGAGCTCCGCTATACGAGTTATGACATCTTTTACCTTAGTCGACTGTCTGATTTTCTCATTTGTAACATGATCTCTGAGGCTTATTCCTAGCATTCTTCGCTCTATTGCCCTTTGAGTTGTCCTGAGCTTATTTGCCGAATTTACTGTGAGCGTTGTGGTTTCCATTGCGTATGTCATCACGGGAAGCACACAGCTGTCAAACACTTTTCTCTTTAGGTTGATTGGGATATCTGCATTTTGTAATACATTCGTCAATTTTCCTGTTGCTGCCCATATGTCATTCGAATGCGCCTGTGGTAAATTATCATTTAATTATTACCATAAATTACGAGATAAATTACATGCGGTAATTTATTAATTTCGCCCTCGGATAATCAGCAAATTCTCTTGTCAATGTACCTTCAAAAAGTATGGTCCCAGAATTGAATCGCCATTAAGCTTTTCAGGACGTTGCATATGGGTTTTTTGCATTCAGTGTAGATTTTCTGCTGCTCAGTACTGATAAATTTGCCTGTTTGACTGCTACTAATTCATGGACTTTGTAAGGGTGAAATTTTTCTTGTTTCAAAATCCTATGTGCTGTTCTAACAGATGTTATGATCACTCTAAGTCGGCGACTTGTTATATGCGGTTTTTCTTGGACTGTCAACGTCACATCAAGCCATGTATTTTCTGTAACCACAAATGGCATGCTTTAGGTAGATCCCTTGCATGTCCCATTTCTCTAAACCTATTTTCAATTTTGCTCACTAATGGGATAGGTGTCATTTAACAAATAGGTAGACCAAGTATATATCTTATGTATGGGCAGACCTCTTGCGTTCTAATTCTATGCCGAGAACCAAACATGATTAAGATTTTTTTTTTGTCTGTTAACTACATAATTAATTGATGATCGATTAAATCAAATTCATTAAAACTTGCAATGCTGACGGTAAAAGATGCTGTTATGGCCTGCTTGAGTTGCGAGTATTGAAAGAGTTCTGGGCCCCGCATTTGAGCTACTTAAAAAATAAAATAAGTAAATAAAAAAATTTAATTACAGCTCTTCTGTGCTTCGGGTGTTCGAAACCGCTCCATTCAGACCGTCAACACTTGCATCATCCTAGGTGGCATAAACAGTAGCTGGCCACCAATGGCATAACGAAAAGTTGTAGGGCCTGGGTTTCAGATTCCAGTCGGGCCCCTATACCAGCACCCTTCCAGTGGGAGATAAAAAAACCTTTCCGTCACAGATACCGCTAAAATATATTTTTAAAAATGCAAACAAAATAATTAGGTACCTAATAAAAGTACATATCTTAGAAACTATATCAACAAAAAATATTTATGAACAGACAAAGGCCGGAATGTAATAGCGCCATCTATTTGGGTCATACGCAAACCGCGATTCTGCAAGACAGTTTTAGTAGCGATAGTATCTTTTTTAAGAGTAATACATTTAATGAGATAACTTTTTTAAAGAGACAAATCTTTTTAAGAGAACATTTTTCCACAGAAACTGAAACTCAGTTTATCAAACACTTCACTTCAAACATTGTTATTGAAGTGATTTCAACAGTCTTGCAAATTGTATCTAACAGCAAGGCGGTTGCCAAGGTAACGTATCCTACGATCGTTCGGGTGTTCAGCACGGCTGCTCGAAGAAGAACTATCAATTACTCACTCATATTATCGCCTAGTTAAAATACAGAGAGAAGTGTGGGACTAAGTTATTACTTACCAGTAGCCTAACATTTTCAACCTACTCATGTGTTGAGATATTCGTCGAAAGACAGCCGTAAAAAATAGTTTGGCTTGGAACAAAAAAAAATGAATATTTGTATATTTTTATGGAAAAGAAATCTGTCCACGGGCACTTGGCAGGCCCCACGATTCAGGGCTTTGGTTCCGTGGAACTCACGGAACCCTGGTAGTTATGCCACTGGTGGCCACCATGTACACAATAAAAGTATGAAGTATTTGACAAAAATAATTAAAAAAAAGCCGGTGCTGAGGATCGAACCGAGGACTCTTGCGAAACCACGCCTCTAGACCTCTGAAATGTGTTGCCTTTGCAATCGGTACACATGCTAGACGGTCTGAGCCATAGATAAAAAATATAATACGTTTATATAGATAGGAAACTCTATAAACATACCACAATACATGAAATAGTACTGACTATGATCGCAAATGGCGCTAAACATTGTATAGCGGGAAATTCAAATTGTAGGTAAAATTATACCGCATTTAAATGTATTAGTAAAACTACAAATATATCAGAAATAAAGCGTTTTAATTCCATATAAAAAAATTATAAATGAGGACCTACGAAATAAGTTAAATTCGTACAATACAGTTACTGGTGTTATTACAGGATCTTTTGGCAAACACATGTCCACATCAGTTCAGCTACGATTACATAATATTACATTCAGTGATATGGGGTGACATTTTCTGGAGAAAATATTCAGAATTGGTAAATTTTTAGGAAAATTTGCTCAAGGTTTTTGCTGAAAATTTCCTGCTTATTAGTTTTTATAATTTTAGGTGGTGGACTTCTTTGTATTTCCATCTCGGGTAAAATTTGGGGAGCATCCAAATTATCTGAAGATGTCGCAGGTAACTGAAGATGTTCTGGTAAATGTAAAGTAGGAAAACTGTTAAATTTTAGATTGATCTTGTTATGATGTTCCTGAAATTTCAGATCTTTGCTAAAATGTACATTGCAGACTCTAAAATTCCGTTTCTTCTCAAACAATGTTTCGTCCTACAGCGTCAATCCACTTCTTGTAAATCTATTAATTTTAAGAAAAGTTTGTGACAACTACATAAAACTGATAATGTAGAGAAATAACTTACATCAGGATTACTTGGAAAATTATGCACTTTTTCTCATTATTTGTAAATTTACAATTTAAAACGCAACATTTAAACACCGTGGTTATAAAATAGTCTAACTTAAACGTCAAATATCTGTAATCTAAATTATTTTCAAATTTCAAAAGAACTGTCAGAGAATACCAAAACACTGAACTGTCAACAAGTAATTCACTTACCGTATCTTAGCAACCAAAATATTTTCTGCAATCAGCGCCATTGGTGATTCGAGTCAGAACTAAATTACCAATTGTATTTTTTACGTTGACTTAACACACCGTGGTCTGAGCAGTGTTTCCAAAATGCCAAAATGTAGCCGAAACTACTGCCTATGCGGCTCAGAGGTCTTTCAATACTCACACTTAAGTTACCACTTTTATTTAAAAAATGTGGGTTAGCCTTAGCTTGTGGTTATCACTAACAACACGTAAAACTTTTCAAAATGTATTGGTAGATTTTTTTCGTCTTGGGGTTAAATGATTATCACTTTCACCAGTCATTTTAGATTAATCTAAAACAACTTGTCATTTCTTAGGTTACTATAACCTGTTGAAGTTAATAATTGTTTTATTTACAATATATTGATTTTACTTCTTCAAGTGCCATACACCTACAGAGTGTTGGCGATAGGGTAAAAGCCTCATTTTTAAACTGCTTGGCGTCGTAAACTTTGCACACCTCTTCACTAGGGAAATTCGGTGTAAACTATGTAGTTTCCCGTTGCTTCCCTAGTGTCACACGCCGTAGTTTAATGATTGCCGTAGGTGATAGTATGGACAACTGGGACCGAGGGCGTTACGTGCACTCCGAAGCACGGCCAAACTGCATGAGCACAAACTATATGGATCACTCATAAGATATGACCAGGCGGATCTTGCTTAACTTTGAGTTCCGTTTGACAGGTACTCGCTCGCAGCTCTCTGCTATGCAGCGGACTATATTATTATTACTTTTGTTTAATTTTGTAATTTGCTAGTTTTTTAAAATCAAAAGGATTTCCAGCTTCAACTGGGAATTTCTAGAAAATATCTTTTTGTTCAAATATAATTCAATTACATAGTTGAATCGAGAAAAAAAAAATGCTATCAACTGATGGTAATAATTACCTAAGATACTGTTTAAAAAAGAGTGGACTGTCATTATATCAAAAAATTTCTGAAAAGCATTAGTATGTGCCCTTTAATTTAAAAAAGTCATACCCATTCGAGGGTTTTTGCGACAAACTTCAATTCACGACACTAACAACACTTTTGTTACACAGTTTAAATTCTTGTTTCAGTCTTGTATAAAAGTTACTCAAAAGTTTAATCGTTAGCCGCTAGAGTATGTTGAAAATTGTTTCAGACGAGGGTTTATTTGCAAAACTACTTTTAGGCCACAGAAAAGCTTTTTTAACATATTTGAAATTGTCCTGAACCATTAACTCGAAAATCAACTATTTCTCCATGAAATTCATAGCGAGAATAAACTTATAGTATTGAGGGAAACATTTGAAAAGAACAGCTCGAGACCATAACACTTTAAGCAGTTTTTGTAACCCTGTGTTGTGTCTTTTGTTACTCATGTTTCCCTCTTTATTAAACCTCCTTAGATAAAATACGTAACTCCCTTAAAACTGTCAAATTTTGTTTTATTAAGCCAACTAATTATTATTCATTTATGAATAAAATACTGTATTCTCCTTCAACATTATTTATTTATTTAAACTTTATACCTATTTCGACATGTTGACAAATATTTATTGTTTTTTCTCCATTTACACTTGATGCAGAAATAGCCCACTTTCAAGTTAATCTTTCAGGACGATTTCACATAGATGGTATGATATTCTTTCTACAATTTAAAACGAGTTTATTTCGTCCTCTATTCGTTAATGCGAAAAAAAAAATCTTTTTTGACCGAAGAGTAGTTTTCAAAAGCCTCATTACGTTTTTGAGTAAATTGGCCACTAAACTATCTGAACTGTTTAAATAAAGACAATTTTGGATAAAATATCCAATTCTCTTATCAACATCTACCAGAAAAAATGGATGCAATTTAAGGAAAAACAAGGTGATACCACTTCTAGTGTAACTGAACAAATTTGAGAACGTAGTAATGCAGTAATTTAATATCAAAAATGGAAAACTGTTGTTGCATAATCATATCTTTTAAGTGTGCACTTGCTGCTCCTTCCTAGAAGAGAAGCACAAAGATAATTCCTTTACATACACTTAATTCCTTCATTCAGAGTGAAAAATGCCATTTCATTATTGTCTGCATTATAAATTTATTATCTTTAAAATTTCATAAGCCTTTCATAAGATTTTCAACATTTTACATTAACATACACTTTTAACTTCACTCTATATTTTATTACATTAAAAACAAAGAAAAAACAATAGATAACACATCATAGTACAGTAAATGTGCAAAAATGAATTAAATTTGCACAACTAAGTATTGGCTGCAATAATTTGAAAACCAACAAAGACAAAATCTAGTGCGTAAATAGCAGTACGAGTCGACAGACTCAAACCATTGTCTTATTTCAGAACTAAATTAAAGACTACTCTATTTTCCGCTGAATTTGAATAACTTTCATGTTGGTGTACTATTGCTGTTATTAATTATATTTAAATTATTTAAATACTTCAGCTTTTAATACAATATGTACTCATCTACAATAAATAAATTAATACAGGTGGTTCCAAACATACAAAGATTTAAAAATCTTACGTTATTATAACTATATCACAAACATAAAAATTAAGCACATGAGGTATTAAACTGGTAATTTGTTCGATATCAGTCAGTCAATGCCTTAGCTACACTTAAACATTGTATCTGATGGTGTGCCTCCCAACATCACAATAAAAAAAATTATGAGAATGGTTTATCTGGGTTAAGACCACAGCCTCCTTGATTAACATCAACTTGACGTCTCTACAGAGTTCGTCAAAACCCCACGATTCTTTGATAGCTGTGTTAATATTAAAGATAGAGAAAAAGTTTAAGTACAAAAGTTGTTGATAATTAACTGCTGCATATCCTAAAATTGTTATTAATTATATCGGGTGTTTGGTTATGCCTGTATAGCATTTTAGTTTGTTATTTGAAACACACACCCTTACACCGAAAGGTAGAAAGGGAATTATATTAATAATATAAAATATAATAATAATAATAATAATAATAATAATATTTGCCATAATTCCCACGGGAATCGTTGGCGTCTTTTGGGCTCATTAGATTGATTTTGGGTGAATCACCGCCTCTCTGTATTTTGTTTACTTCTTCGTAGGTTTTTATGTGATTTAGCTTTTTTAACAATTTCTCTGACCCTTTCTTATCTTTGATTTTCTCTCTCCAGTTCTTCACTCCCACTGTTTTCAGATCTTCTAGCACCTCGTCCTTCCATCTGTTTTCGGGTTTCCTCTTGGTCCTGGTTTCCATTCCGTTATATCCTTGATCACATTGTGCTCTTCGGCCCTCATTATATGTCCCCACCATCTTATTCTTTGAGCTTTTATTTCTCTTACAATATCCTCGCCTCCTATTTCTTCTTCTGATTATATATATTTTAAATACAACACCCTATATATTATCACATTTAGAAATTCTAAATTTAATTGCAGATTTAAAAGTATTAAGGTTTAATAATTTTCAAAGAAACGTTTTTTAGTTTTTTAGCATTTTTGCAAAAATTTTGATATTTGTTGACTAATATTAGAAAATTAATATTTAAGATACCAAAAGCATTTACACTTCGCTATTTTGAACAAATTATTAACACATTATGCAGTATTTAGCGGTATGTAAAAAACAGTAATTATTTCACAGGGTGTTCATAATTTGTTGTGCATTTTACAAAACTTCAAATGTCAACAACTTTCATTTTTTAAATTGAACACCCAGTATGTTTAAAAAACTGTCAAATTATTTTTCTTCTAAAATTTGAAGTGTGGTACTTCTAAAGGCCGTCCTAATCTGCATATCTGCTATGGTGGTCAGAAGTTCACGATACACTACATTTTTAATGTAGCTCCATAAAAAATGTATGGATTGAGGTCGGGGGACCTAGGTGTCCAGTACACAGCAAGATGGAAAAATAATTTGACATCATTTTTGCACTTGGAACATAAAAAAAATAGTTTTTCTTTTTGTTTAATGTAAGATTTACAAAACAATTAAAGAAAGTACGAAAATACATATAGAAAAAAAAACTGCCACCTGTATTAATATCGACTGAAGTCAAGATACAGCCTAGCAAATCAAGATATATTTGTGTTCTCAAAAACTTCAGATATTTCTAAAGGAATGTGGCATCATCCAACGGTTTTCAGTGAAAATAACATAGTAAAAATTTATATATTTAAATTAGTTAGCCATACTTATCAGTTCACGTAAGAAGTCATTACTTTTGCTCATAAAAACTGAAACTGGAAGTAAAATGTAATGCATTTTTTGGTTTTACGATAAACAATCACTAACTTCCTCAATTATGACATCTTTGATGCACGTGTTTGGCACCATAACTAGCGCCTCTGCAGCATGCAGCATTTGTTGGAAAACGCCTCATGCAACAGGCCATATAGAGACGTCAGTCGATATTAATACAGGAGATCGTGGAAAACACATAGAAGTATTCATTGTTAATTAATTAATCAGCCTTTTTTAACGTACCACCAAATACTTATAATGTGTTAATAATCTGCGCAAAATAGAGAAACGTAAACGTTTCTGGTATCGAAAATATTAATTTTTTAATATTAGTCAACAATGTCTAAATTTTTGCAAAAACTCAAAAGTCGTAAACCGTTAATTTTAATATCATTAAATGTTAATACTTTTATACTTGTAATTAAATGTAGAATCTAAAAAGGTAATAATATATACAGGCTGTTTTATTCAAAATAACAAAGTAAAGTGCTGTACGGGCATAACCAAACACTCAGTATAACTGACAATAATTTTGGGTTATGCAGCAGTTAATTACCAGCAACTTTTGTATTTAAAGTTTTTCTGTATCTTTAATATTAACAGAGCTATCAAAGAGCGGCAAGGTTTTGACGAACCCTGTAGAAACTTTAAGTCAAGGCTGTAGCCAAGTCATATTAACGGTTCAGATATTGCCATATTGATTATATCATTAGTATGTAGCTATATTTACAGCAAAAATTAGCCTGTTTGTGTTACAAATTTACGTATGCACCTTCTAGATTTTCATAAGGAAGCTATGTATGCTTGTAGTGTACTCAAACCGATTATAGTGGTCAAACAAGTAGCCTCATACTTTTTGATTGCACAAATTTAAAATTCAACAAAATATACCATAGAAACAGTAAAGTATAAATAAAAATAAATTTACAATTCTGTATGTGCTACTTCATTGTACATGCAGGTAAAGATGTTAAACATACTGCGAATTACTTAATAAATCTTTTCAAGACAAAAGTAACATACTACATAGATACCGCCCTATGTATTTTTTTTATTATTTGCTTCAATTTAGATCCAAAATTTTTGTCTGACCTCTACTTCACAGCAATCCCATTGTGTATTGTTTAGTTACTAGTTGATAATTCACAAGCACATAAGTAAACATTACAAAGTTTTCGTTTTGTTGTTATGTACAAGCAATTATTTTAAAATTAAAACACTTTCAGTCAGCCACCACCTGTTCTATTATTTATTTATTTAGTATGATCTAATAGCAGGAGGCACTGTGGCAACATCTTGGCTAAGCGTCTGATCGATGACAGATCGGTATTTAATGCTAACCTTTCCTGTGTTCTCGTCAATTGTCGAAAGTGTATGTTTTCTCCAGTGTTCGCTCTCTGGTTTTTTCTGTTGTCCTTCGATAGGTTTACTGTAATCATATTCGTCCGATCTATTCTTAAAATCTTCTCTAGCATGGGCTCCTCTTGATTCCTTGCGATTTTCTGCTCCTATAATGGTTTGCATGGCGTTAAGCATCAGATTCTGCAGTTCTAATGTTTCAATTAAATCTGAATTCCAAACGAGACTGCGATCGGCGACTTTGAGATCTTTTAATTTACCATACAATGAATCCATTAATTTGATTCCTGCTTGTAATGATTCTGCAGTTCTAAATACTGCTGCATGTTTTTGCATGGTTTTTTGCATTTCTAAGCGTAGTGCTGCTGTAGGAATAGATCCGTTTGCATTTCTTACCCAGTCCAAATTAGCAACTGATGCTTCACCAGCATTCTATAAAAAAATAACTTTATTGTGCATTAAAAGTCAATAATATGATTTGCTTTGTCATAATATGAACATGACTTGTAAGCTCCATGTGGTTATCAGATTTAAGAACTTTTAAAAATTGGTCACAAGTAGTTAAATATACGGTTTTGCCTTTTTGTTAACCTAATATTCTCGATGAATTTTTGATGTATGTACTCCCACATTTTAAATTTTATCAAAAACGTGTTTTTTAAACTACATGTTTACGTTAGTTGTAGATGTAATTTAAACATTTGTCTTCAACTCCATATTTAATTTGGTTCTTATCCAAGCATTAGTAATTTCATTTTATACTTTTTACGATTTAAAACATTGACATCTATAAGAACATTCGCTGACCTCCCCGGCCTTACAGCAATAAAGAGTGATTAACAACTAGTTCAGAATTTAATAATTTTATATAACGTGTAAGTAAAATTTAAACATATTCCAAGAAACCAAGAAATTAGTTAGGTTGGAACAACTATATGCCTCTCATGCAACAAGACGTTTAAAAATAATGCTTTTAAATATGCCTACAAAATTATTTAAAATGTTACTTACAAAGTGTGTTCTAAAGTTTTTTACCAGAGCAAGTCAAAATATTTTTTTAAGCCATAAACTACTTCAACATGTAGGCAAAAGCAATTAAATTAATTGTATTGAACTACAGAGTGGCTAGGAAAACCCCTCTTGCGGTGGTCAAGAGATGGCGCTTTAGAAAAGAAAAATTAAATTAAAATACTGGCAACAACGCAGAATCCAAGACGTTTTAGTTATTAAATAAGCCCCATATTAAATCAGAACAACTAAAACGTCTTGGATTCTGCGTTGTTGCCAGTATATTAATTTAATTTTTCTTTACTACAGCGCCATCTCTTGACCGCCGCAAGAAAAGTGGCCGGGGTTTACCTAGCCACTCTGTATTATTCACACTAAGTGAAAAAAAAGTGAACAGCCGCTGTTTTGATCATGCACATTTCCTGAACAGATTTTTAGAGACTTTACCTAAACAGGTAAAATTAAAAACGCTAAATTACCAAATACCAGGTGTAAATGAAACTGGGTAAATTCCCCCTTTTTTCACAGTTTTCAAGTTAATGAAATTAAATTTGGCGATGTTTCAATTATTTATAAAAACGCATTATGTAATAATGTATAGGTCGCTACTACTCTAGTACTTCCGGTTTGATCAGAATAAACTTCATGTTTTAAACAGCAGCATGTATATTTTTAATAAATTCTTGCAGAACATAAAACTCTCTTTCTAACTGGGTTTTCAAAATTAATATAATTGAATTTAAAATTCGTTAATAAATGAGGGAGAAACACACTATGATTTAAATGCATGATTAAAAAGCTACTTAAAAACTACACAGAAAAATAGGCGAATCACGTCACCTATACTTTAGAAATTGCTACTTATCAATATTCAAAAATATTTTTGTATTAAGGTTTTATGCGCCATCATTGACTACAGTACCACCGTACCCGGAAGAACATGCAATACAGCATGATACTAAAATAGTGTAGTAGTAAATCTACACCAAGCATAAGTAAAAAAAAAATAATAAAATAAACTTTTGGAAAACCTTTCACCTGTTTCAACTGCTGGTTATAAACAGAAAATTGGACAAACCTGCTACTTTCCCATACTTTTTACGTTTTAAATAGTCTTGTGCCAATAAATGACTGAATAACATTGTTTTAACAGAAATTACAGCAAGAATTAAAAAAGGTAACGCCCCAGCGGTGACTTGAACTTGCAATAGCCTGTGCAATAAGATGTCGCACATCGTATAAGAATAGTAAGCTGCGATAACTTCGACTAAACCGCATGCGAGCATGGTAACCGACCGCCCTACAGTTGATTAAATGCGCTTCGAACTTCGGTCTAAAAATTGATACAAATACTTTATTTGAAGAGTTATCAAAAATATGCAAAGAATGAAAAATATATTATTTTTTTCTAGGTCTTTCAATTCCTTTTTTAAGAATAAGATGTTAAAGTCATAATTGTCACAAAATCGTAGCAGCCTCCATTTAAAAGCTAGAAAGTTCGGGAAAAAAGTGTTAAGATTTGCCTTAAGATCTTTTCCAAATTTGAAAAATCCGTTTTGATAAACAAAATGCTGCCAAAGAACAAAGCTAATCTCCGCTTACGGTTTTGAATGTTATAAATAGTTTATAATGGTGCATATTTGATATACCCCCACATTCCGAAGCTCACCGAAATCAGAAATCATCCGCTTGGGAGTTATGAGGCGTCACACACACACACACATACTCACACCCAGACAGGGATGTTGAACTAACCAAAATCAAGTCAGTTTTTAATATAGAAAAATAGCAAAACAGAGTTGTCCCTTTTTTATTGGCGCAGACTGTGCATAATGCAGAAAATTCGTTCTAGTTACAAAGAAAAATTCGGAGTAATGAACAAATTCAATATTAATTTCTTTTCACTGTATTATTCAAAAATAATTATTTAAGAATATAAATATCCTTTTAATAAATTACTTACAGAACTAATATCGCCAATTTTTTCTCCAGGTTTGTGTTCCTGAGCAATGGTCTTAGCACATGCACGACCAAAAACAACCAAATCAAGAAGAGAATTAGCTCCAAGACGATTAGCACCATGTACACTTGAAGAAGCGGATTCACCACAGGCATACAGTCCTGGGACAACTTTATCTTTCCCTTTGTCTGAATTCAATACCTGTAAAATAAACAATGTGTAAATGTTATAGTTTATATGGACAGGGCTATAAAAAATCACTAGTTTACAATGGGAACATACCTAGGTTCAACAACAGATGGCTCTGCAATCGGGGTTAATTACTGTATTTGTTGAAATTTGAATTTAAAATTTAATTTAAAAACAAACATACATACATACAACACCCGAACTTGTTTTAAATAGATGATTTAAATCAGAGATTAAAAGAAACAAATTTAATACTTTATTGCTGCCGAACTTAGGTAACAACAGCAAATAATCAACATAGATTGCAGCACCCGGAACATGCAGCACTTCCATTATCAAACCTTAGTTAACATTTTCATAAATATACAATAAATACATATTACACCCTTATGTAATTCTGAAACAAATCTAGAGAAAAAAAAATGTTATTAGAAGTTTTCTGGTAACATTTGACCCACCTTTGTGCATACTTGCACAAAAATTTTAACCAATGCTGTAAGTGCTGTGAGGGGATTGAAGTTTTTTATTTAAATTGCAACCTACCAATATTTTTAGCTTATTTGATAGAGAATTTTTTTCTTTTTTCAATGGTATAAAACTGGTATACCCTTACATAATAAAATTTTCGAAAAAAACGAGAAAACCTTCTGCATATTAGCAGGCCCTGAATTCAAACAACAGCCTAGCACAGTCGCATTTTGTTCTTTCAATTGCTTTTGACTGTTAAAAGATAACAAATGAATTTCAAAGTACAATGTTGCAATAGTGGTAGGCTGTTGTTTAAATGCAGGGCCTGCTAGGATGAAGAAGTTTTTCGTGTTTTTCTCGAAAATTTTACTATGTAAGGATATACAAGTGTTATACCATTGAAAAGAAAAAAAAATTCTATTCTGAATAAGGGACAAACATTGGCAGGTCGCTATTAAAAAAGAATGACAATTGCGTCACAGCGCTTACAGTATTGGTTAAAATATTTTTTCAAGTACGCACAAAGGTAGGTCAAACGATACCAAAAAAGAAAAACTTTTATTAACATTTTTGCCTCTATCTTGATCCATTTCAGAATTAAATAGGGGCATAATAAGTGTTGGATCACCCTGTATAATAACAAAATAATAAATATGTAAGTAAACCTCTGACACTTAAGTTCTTCCATGTATCACTGAATGCCAATGGAGTATCACAAGGAGAAGGGATTAGTTAGGATTTCAGAAGGAAGGACAATAGCTTTAAAAGAGGCCTATTCATATCTGCTGATCCTGTAATGAATAATAACTGTTACAAACGAAGCTAAATTGTAACAACCTACAAAAGAACCTTTACTGGAATTAATTTCTGTAATTACCTGGCCTTTGTAATTCGTTGGGACACCACCCATATTATAATGAACAGTTGGTAATACAGGAATGGGTTCTCGCGTAACGTCAACACCTGCAAAAATCATGGCAGTTTCAGAAATTCCTGGCAGTCGTGCAGCTAACTGTTCTGCTGGCAGGTGATGTAATTGAAGATAGACATGATCTTTGTCTGGTCCAACACCTCTTCCTAAAAATTAAAATACATATTTCGACAGAATTATATTATCCTTAGATTAGGAATTTATTCTTAATTAAACAAGTTAAAACAATAAAACTTTCAAACCTTCGCGTATTTCAATAGTCATGGCTCGAGAAACGACATCTCTGGACGCCAAATCTTTAGCAACGGGAGCATATCTTTCCATAAACCGTTCTCCTTGAGAGTTAATTAAATAGCCACCTTCACCTCTGCAGCCTTCTGTTATAAGACATCCGGCTCCATAAATACCCGTAGGATGGAATTGTACAAACTCGAGATCTTGATTTGGTAATCCTGCACGAGAAACCATTGCAGTGCCGTCACCTGTACACGTATGCGCTGAAGTACATGAAAAGTATGCCCTGCCATAACCACCAGTCGCAAGTACCTAAAACAAAGGTTGAAGCTACTAGCTGCTCGTAATTTCACATTGCTGCAAATATTAGAAAAGATGAAATAAGAAGGCAGAAAGAAATCTTACATTTTAATATACGTTTCATAATAACTGATGAGATTTTACAGGGTGAGTAAAAAGTAACAAATAATGTCTATAACTTCGTAAATATTGATAGCCTTAATAAAAGTTGTTTGTTAAATTTCAGCACACACTTTTTTTGTTTATTTATGTTTATGTTTATTTTTTCATATGTTTCGCTATTTGATTGCTATGGCAAGTAGATCATTTTTGAACTTCAAAGGGATGGGTATGGGTAAGAAATTTTGATATACAGACCTATAAAAAAAATATTGTAGCAGAAAGAGAAACCATTGCTGAATCCAAAAACGTGAAATATATAGGGTGCCATTTAAAAAACAAAAGTTGGTTGCCATAGCAACCAAGCAACCACACATAAAAAAATGAACGTGACAAAGTATGCGTTGAAATTTAACAACCAACTTTTATTCAAACTTTTTTTTTCATAGAATCAATATTTACGAAGTTACCAAAATTATGCATTACGTTTAAATCAACCTGTATAGTTACCTAGTTTTAAAAACTACACTACTTAATGAAGCAAAATTTGCACTAAACCTACAAAAAGCAGAAATTTATTTACAGTATTTTTACAGTGGAACCTGTGAATGGTGCCGTCATCCAGAGAAAGTGCAGTGACTCCTCTACATTCGCCACCTTCCATAATTAAATCAAGGGCAAAATATTCGATAAAGTAGTTGCAATCATATCTCAAAGACTGTCCATAAAGTGTGTGAAGTAAACTGTGGCCAGTTCTATCAGCTACACAGCAACATCTATGTGCTTGTCCACCTTTGCCAAATTTAAGGGACTGTCCACCAAATGCACGTTGGTATATTTTACCATCAGGAGTACGGGAAAAAGGCATGCCATAATTTTCTAGTTCAATAACAGCTTTAGGTGCTTCTCGAGTCATGTAGTGAATGGCATCCTGATCTCCGAGCCAGTCAGAGCCTTTTATTGTGTCATACATATGCCACTGCCAGTTGTCTTCTTCCATATTTCCTGAAACAAATTTGTAAAATTGAGTTTTTATATGCACGTTATTTATCCATATTCAATTCAAGGTTAGTTATATAACAAAAAAAAAAGCAGAAAACGGCCTTTTGCATTTACCTAATGTATTTGTATATTCAACAACTTTTTTTAATTGGAATTAATATGCATAGTATAAAGTGTGTCACTGGTAACACTCTCACATACAGAGCAAGTCTAAAGTATGCACGCATCAATTTTCTGCCGACAATATTCATTTTTAAATTTTAAAACATGTTTCAAATAAAAGGTATTCGGAAATTTTTATGTTGATGTTATTGAAATATGTGCAGATATCTTAACCTGTAATAAAGCTCACCAAACTGAACCACTTTTCTATTTATCATTTTTTCAAAAAACCCCAAAACTAAATTAAAAATCAAAACGTTTTACTAATAAATATTTAACTATTAAAAATTAATAGTTTATCAATAAAATAAAACACTTGGTAATTGTTTCACAATTTGTTGGTTTTTATTTACTCGACTCGAGTTTCAACCATCACCGTTATCGTCAGGAGTTTACAATACAACTAAAACTAAAAACCTAAAAATGTACAATAGTAATACTACCCATTCTGTCGTCGCCGATTTTAAGTGTTAACACGTGTTTTTATGCTTTGTATACTGTAGGTCCAGGAGGGGTGAATTACCTAAATCGGTGTGGTCATTTACTATATTTTTATTATTATTTATTGCCTTTTTAATTTCTAAATTCTCCAATTTATTTAAACGGTTGCCCTTGTTTCCTATGTGTAAAATTTTTGTATCTGTGTGTTTGAAAAAATGATTGTTTGTAATACAATGTTGGGAGATGCCGGTTGATTTATGATTGTATTTAATTGATCTGATGTGTTCTTTAATTCTTGTATTAAAACTGCGGCCAGTTTGTCCTATATATATTGCATCACAATTAGAACAGTCTATTTGACAGATACCATTTTTTGAATATTTTTCTATTGTGTCTTTATTGTTTACTAGATGTTTATGGAGTTTGTTCGGATTGTGCATAGCTACGTTAATATTAAATTTTTTGAGTCTGTTAGAAACTTTATAGCTAACTCTACCTATATAATTGATTTTTGACCATATTGTTTTTTCAATTGTTGTCTTTTGTCCGTTGTACAAAAGATGTTTTACATTTTCTTTTTGTTTTTTCTTTAAAATCTTATCTACAAATTGCTCCGTGTATCCGTTTTTTAGGGCTACAAATTTAATTGTGCTAAGTTCTTTATTGAAATTATCGGAAGACAGTGGGATATGAATGGCTCTGTGTATCATACTATTGAAAGCTGCTTTTTTAATTTTGATTGGGTGTTTAGAATTTAAATGTATGACCATGTCTGTACTTGTGGGTTTTCTGAAAATATTGTACTCTGAATTGTTCCCTACTCTTTTCATGCTTAGATCTAAAAAGTTTAGGGTATTGTTCTTTTCGGTTTCTATTGTGAATTTAATATTATTATGAATTTTATTAATGTTATCTAAAAATTGTTGTATTTGTCTGTCTGTACCTAACCACAAGCAAAAAATATCATCTACATATCTAATCCAGATTTTGACATTGTCACTAAAATTGTTGTTTAAATTAAAAACTTTTTCTTCAAAATTAACCATAAAAATTTCTGCTAGTAGTGGTGAAAGTGGGGATCCCATAGGTAGTTCCACACACATATACAAAAATTTTACACGGTAGAAAACAAGGGCAACCGTTTAAATAAATTGGAAAATTTTGAAATTAAAAAGGCAATAAATTATAATAAAAATATAGTAAACGACCACACCGATTTAGGTAATTCACCCCTCCTGGACCTACAGTATACAAAGCATAAAAACACGTGTTAACACTTAAACTCGGGGCGGCAACGACAGATTGGATGATAACGGTGATGGTTGAAACTCGAGTCTAGTAAATATGAACCAACAAATTGTGAAACAATTACCAAGTGTTTCATTTTATTAATAAACTATTAATTTTTAATAGTTAAATAGTTATTAATAATGTTTCACCTTGTGCCTACCATACAATCAATTCAAAAGTTTTACTAATAATGTAGGCGGTACAAATCTTTTGCAATTTAATTTAATGCAGCACAGTGCCATAAAACAAAAAGAAACACATAGATTCTTAAAATAAGAACTGTTATACTTGAGTTTTTTTATTATTAAACTTAAAAAATACTTATTTAGGAAAACATTTTTAAGCAGCTATATTAGAAACAATTTTTTAACACCAAGATTAAAAAGACAATTGTTTAAATTAGCTTGTATTGTTTTTACATCTAGACAATTGATGAACTGACAAAAACAAATGATCAGCATTCTTGTTGGCTTTTTTCATGACCCACTGATGCTAAAAACGTTTTTAATCAACATCTTGTTTAACTTTAAAAGTATATCAAATTTTATATAGCTGAAAAGAGACAAAAACAACCTTTCTAATGCTGTTAAAATAAAATATGGTTTCCATTTTAAAAAACCATGTTTGTTATATCGCGAAAACGAAGCAAAACACAATCTTGAACACATTTTTTATTTTTAACAGCTTCAATAGATCTACAACTTTTTCCTTTGTGATTTTTTCAATTTTTACTATGAACATGAACAAAGACATTTTACCTTAAAGAAATTCCACTTTTTCAGTTTTTTACTCATATCTAGTAAGGCATGGATATTTTGAGAAAAACAAAATCACCTTGCATTGCTACCACAATTAGACAACATTCATCTTATTTAACCGTTTTCGTATCTCTTATAGTTGCTGAGATCCCCATGCTGTGAAAGTTATTCTCGGTACCCCATATAGAGAAACCGGCAACGTATTTTTTATTGGCATTTTTGTGCAGATATGGTCCATACCTAAATTTTTCCAAATAGAACTATTACCTATTTTCTTTAAATGTATAATAGAGTATAATTTTCTCTTTATGTTACAATAAAAATATTATGTGAGTACATAAGAATATGTTTGAGGAACTTCTGCTTAAAGTTATTATTTGAAATTAATCAAGTTAACTATGAAGTAACAAAATAATAATTTCACAGACGTTAATCTGTAATAACTATAGTTTTACTAGTAATTCTGCATTTCAAGCTTCAATGATCAGAATTTTTCAATAACCAATTTTTGGAAATAAGTCCCTAATTGCTTTGTTTACAAATGCAAATGCAAATCTTCGGATATCTACATATTAAATCTGGAACTGCTTCAACTATAAGCGACGCCCCCCGCCCCCTATTAGAAGCCAGATCTTTACCCGCCGTTACTTCATCTCCTCTCGTTACCACACCAAACTCCAGGGGCTGCAGTTACATGGGGCATAGCCCACGAATTCAGCTAATAGGCAATACAACATTAAGTATTTTACCTTTATTATAATTGCTGATTTGGGTCTAAAGTTATTACAACATCAGATATATTGGATTTCCGTTTGGATGTCTGTCATATTGTCATCACAATTTTTGGTCAACTCTTGGAATACGCTATGGAATAGGAACTGCATGTGTTACCTTATACCATGAGTTATAGTTGTCAAAATGACAAATTAATTAATTGTAGGTTTGTGAACTAAACTAAGACACAACTTTGGTTTTTCATGGAAAGAGTTGACCAAAAATTTTAATGATCACCGGTAGATTACAAACATTTTGTATACTTTTCCTCCTATCTCCATATTCCATCAGGCATCATTTTTAATGTCAACGATACTCCGAAAAAATCAGTAAATTAGCTTAAAAATGCCAAATTGCAAATATAACCATAAGGATTTCCTTTGCTTTGCTTATCTTGCGACATTACCATTTACCTTACAAACATCTGTTACTCCATGGTGAACCTGAATAACTTCAACTTAAAACCATAAGCAAAATTTTCTAAAAAAATTCTTATGTAATCTCATAATATTTTCCCAGCGCCATAAAGAGAAAAAAATATTCACACACAGTTGAAAAAAAACAGGGTCGTATTTAAGAAATCTTGCATGATGTCATAACTCAAAAACAGTTGAACGAACTATGTTTTCATATACGTCAACATATAGATAAAAATCTCTAGAATAACATATCTCAAAGGTTTAAACGACTTGTTTCTAAAATGAATATTAGTGGCACAAAATCGGTGTCTTCATACTTTTGACTCGCTCTGTATATTAGTTGAATGTTCTTCTTGGTATTTCATACCGCCAAGAAGGCTCCTCTGCCAAAGGTATTTGCTGCCAAATATAAGTTTACTGATCATTTATGTAGCATGTTGAAAGAACAGTTATTATAAAGGTACTGAAATACTGCATACTTGTAAAAAAAAATAAGTTACATGATTTATGAATTAAAAAATTCCAACGTTCTTATATTCCTCTTTAATTTCAAACACTGTTCAATAATTCATTGTTCTTTGCAATTAAATACGAAATAGAGGAAACGCTGCAAGTTATCTACATTACATTCAAGGTTGAACATTTGTACCCAATTTAGATAAAAATATTTTTGTTTATAACGTGCATGCACGTACCTATTACAATTTTCATAATATTTAAAGGAACTTAACAAGTCTGTTTTAATTTTATAATGGCACTAACTATTCAGTTACAATTGTTTACTGCTTATTAGTATGATAGTCAAAGTATTTTTTTATAAATGTTATTTCTAATTACTTAGCGGAATTTACGCATTCCAAAAAAAAATACAAAATACCTCAAAATGGCAATATCAATATTGCATTATTACCACAGAAATGTGAAAAAAACACTTTTAATTTACATTGTAATGTAAATTCGCTATATGGAAGTATCGATTTCATGAAAATTTTAGAAATCTAGATTTTAACGAAAATATACGTTTTAGGGCTCAAGAAAACCAAATAAGTGGGTTTTAAAACATGTCTGTCTGTGGGTAGGTGGTGTGAGATGCCTCTAAAGGAGAAAGTACTGGACCGATTTTGATCAAATTTTAAATAAAGAGGTATACTGAAAATTGTAGTTCTAGTTAAGCTTTTCAAAAAAAATCCGAAACTGGAAACGGAAGTTAGACATGTTTTTTGGTAGCGTTTTTTTCTACAACTAAATTTTGGAAATTTGTGCACGTGATCTGAGAGACGAAGCGAGTGCTTCGCTTATTTTTGAACTCTCTCTGCTTTTTAATTTGGCTTATTTTACCAAAACTGCAAAATAAGTTGTTTGACCTATTTATTCTAATGTAGTTTATTACCAGATTGTTTTTAATATAGTAAATTAGTAAAGAACTGGAGTCTACAAGAGGAATGAAATTAAAATTTTACGAAAACAAAGGGGACATTTTGTGCTATGAATCTGATTAAAATTTTGACTCCATGATGAGAACTGATAAAAACAAAATTTACTTTAACAAAAAAGAATAGAATAATCATGTCAACACACTTCAAAATTAGCATCCAGACAACCTGTAATTGGCGTTGTAACCTTATCTTTATGTACAGTTAATGCACTTAGTAACAAAAAAATTTGTAATTTGAAATATAGATACCAGTAGATATCTACATAGATATACACACACAAAAAAGTCAAGATCTAAAAATTTGTGCAAAATGTGCAAATAAAACACATGCATATTTAAATATGTCCTTCTAACTTGCAGGTAAACACAGTTGCTAAACAATAAGGTAAATGTACCTGTAACCGGTTTGTATTTACATATTCCGCATATTTTAGTACTTCCGTTAAATTAATCCCATACGTAAGTCCTGACCAGTCCAATTAAGAACATAATGAGCATCATTTTAATAATGACTTTACTACTGTTGCGCAGAAAATACTATAATTAATACTATGCACTATATTTTATACAGCTATTAAATCCTAACAGCTTTTATACCATGTGCTTATCGGCTTAGCTTATTAAATACTGAATTTATTGTGGACATTTTAAACAAAATTGGTTAATACAATTAAAACAATAAAACACACTCGCTTTTTACCTAGGAAGTAATGATTTCAGCAAAATTTTCGAGATCTATATATCGACGGAAATACATGTTTTGAACCCAAAAAAGTGTTTTTTAAAAAATGTCTGTTTTGGGTGGATGGGTATATCTGCCCCATTAGTTCCAAACGTGTGGTTTGATTTCAATAAGTTTTGGAATGTGGGGGTATATCAAAAATTCATCGGAGAAATAAGCGTTTAAAAAAATCTAAAATTGGAACCGGAAGTTAAACACGTTTTTTTAGTAGCACTTTTTCCGAACCCAAATTTTTAAAAATTTGAAAACTGAATCCAATAGAAGACTTTATGGCAAATCCAACGCTTTTCTCGGAACTCTTTAGCTTCAAAATAACGGCTGCTACGATTTTTTGAAAATTTTGACTTTAGCGCCTTATTACTCAAAAGCAGGTTGACAAATCGAGTTCAAATATTTTATCGTAACAGCCCTATAGAGACACAAAGTTACTGTGCATAACATTTTTCAAATAGTTAAAAGCTATAAAGCAAACATTTCCCTCTGGCATTTTGGAAATTTGAGTTTTAACACTTATTTACTCAAAAACGTGTTATCAGATCGGAATGGATATTGGAAATGCCCTAAGGGTACGCAATGTTACAAGCTACTATAACTTTTGGTACTAAAACTGTGAAATGAAAATAATATCAAAATTTTGACTTTTTTAAAAACATACTGCTCAAAAACTGGCCACACGATGTTTTTAAATTTTATACTCTAATAGATATAGAAATGAGCTACAACTTGGTTCATGTGCCAGTTCACTAATTTCTGCGACACCTTCTACGAATTTTTGAAAACCAAAAATTCATGCAAAACATGTAGTGCATAAGAGATGAACAAATAGTCTTTGATTATATACAAATAGTCAATGATATAGTATAACATAATAGTTAAAAGCTGACCTTGTAGCTTTGTACCGCACAACCCTAAAATTTCGAACGAGCATATGGTTTAGTTGTCCTTCCTGCAATGAGGGATTAGCAGCGTTTTATATTTAAATACCCTACAACTCAAAACAGTTCTTAGTTGGATATGCTGTAATTATTATGATTAGATACATAAAAGTAATTATTTTGTATAAAAGTATAGGAGAGTCCAGGCAAAATGCTTCGCTTACTTTTAAAGCATAATTTAACAAGACCTGTTGTAGTGGAATGTGAGTTGCCTTAACAGCATATCATATACCAATCACGTATTTGTTTTTAATTTTATTCAAGTTTTTATGAATGATGTGAAACAATATGATAATTTGCAAATAAATACCAACTCGTTTGTATTTTTGTTTACAGAAAGCTCTATTTACTTCAGCAACATATTTCCATGAATAGCTGCTACCTGTGATTATCAATAAATAAAATTCTGTAAAAACGAATCAAAGAAAATTAAGTGTAGTTTTCTATTCTATTCAGTTTATCTTAAATCCATTAAGCATGGAAAATTGTATAGATGACGTATTATTTTAGCTTCCACTTATCAGCAGACACACTTGATTTACATCAACGCAATTTATAATCTTACGTATATTTTAAAATGATACAAAAAAATAAATGTAAATTTCTCAGAATGCTATCAGTTCAAGTGAACTTTGAAACTAAAAGATTCTCCGGGTCAACAAGCGGAATCTCCATTTCGTAATTCACATAAAAAGTAGCGTCTACTAGTTACACTAATACAGGACTTTCATATTATTGCTTCTACATACTTACTGTTAGAAGGAAACAAATTAGTATGAACTGGGTATTTCCCATAATGATCATTTAATATTAATAATTTTTACCAAAAATTTTATAACATCAATAACAACATGAATAGTGGGCAATAGGTAAACATCTGACTCAGTTTATCTCTATTATTCCAATGATGTTTGTTCCGCAACAATCTGGAGTTGGTTTACAAAAATTGAATTCATAAATTTGCACTGTTTATATTATTTCAGATTTCAAGGTTAAGTTAGTAGTAAAAAAAAAAGAAAATAATATTGTTAAACTAATTTTATATTTAAAACTAGCGATTCTAATCAATGCATATAAAAAAAATCCTGCAAATTCTCAGATATTGTTTACTAATTACAATAGAACTTTTTTTCCCGACCTTTTACTGCAATTAAAACTGGCTAGTAAAAAGCACATATATTATCGTATATTATGCTACTTAATGATTAACTTCATTTTAAAACATTTCACAAGTAGAAGCTTTATACCTAACAGTAATAATAAATACTACCCCTTCTCAACCATTAACCGAATTCTGTTTAAGCAGCTGATAACCTTACTTCACTAAACTTCATAATATAAAATTGGCTTACCTAAAGCTGCATTGATACCTCCTTGTGCAGCTACAGTATGAGATCGTGTCGGAAACAACTTAGTTATAACAGCTGTTTTAAAACCCTCGGCAACCAGGCCGAAGGCGGCTCGTAAGCCTGCACCTCCTGCCCCAACGACAACAGCATCGTAGGTGTGGTCAACTATAGGATATACTTTTGATGCATCGCTGCTTACTTTGGCATCTTTCCGGTTAACTGAAACGTGAAGGCCTCGGCATACAACGGGCTGAGTAGTACGTTCAATCTAGAAGGAATGAGTGTGGTTATTTTTGAAATAATTGTAATTGGTGACTGCAAATAACATAATGATCTTAATTATAGGGTATTTACTAACCATAAAAATGATAAAAGAAAACCGCATGTTATGTAACACATGAATTGTAAATAAAAAAAAATTAAGTAATTAGGTTAAGAATTTTTTTTTATTAAAACAATATATACCTGGGATAATATACGTTGTGATAACACCGACTGTATTTTTAAAAGTCCACTCATATTTTGAATTAATAAAAAGCTACACACAGTAAGCAGCTCTGCAAACCACCACAGCAAAATCTGGACTGACGTTCAACCAATAGGCAGTTGGTTCATTTTCCTACTATAAAAAATTTGGAAGCTGTGTGCAAGTACTTTATCTGCCATTAGTATGGCTGTGAGCCAAACGTAAAATATTTGATTAACCAATTATTAATATACAGGGTCGCTATTAAAGATGGAACCAAAGCTCTCCTGCTAAATCGGTTTGAGATATAGATATGAAAATTGGAAGGCTTCCATTTGAAATTATTTCGCATATTTTGAGGTTAAAAAAATTTTTTTTGACACATGATTTTTGAGCGCGGCCGCCATCTTGAATTTTTTTAAATGGCAACATAGGCTTTGTGATACATCATTAGAAAGCTTATTTTTTTCTCTTTCTTACTACCTTAATCATGTATGGTGTTAAAGTAGAAAATAATGCAGAAAAATTAGAAAAACCTTTGCCATATTTCACGAAATTAAGGTTTATTTGTCACGTAATACAATAGTTGTAAGGAAACAAACCATATGTACTGTGTTTTTTGTCACTTATTAAACCCCTGCTGATTGTTTTTTGTTTATTTTTGACGTTACGTATGCAAAGGTATCTAGATTTAAAGTGCAATACATTAGCCAGCCACGCATACGGCATTATTTTCTACTTTAACACCATACATGATTAAGGTAGTAAGAAAGAGAAAAAAATAAGCTTTCTAATGATGTATCACAAAGCCCATGTTGCCATTTAAAAAAATTCAAGATGGCGGCCGCGCTCAAAAATTCTGCGTCAAAAAAAATTTTTTTAACCTCATAATATGCGAAATAATTTCAAATGGAAGCCTTCCAATTTTCATATCTATATCTCAAACCGTTATAATTGACCAACCAATAGACATTCACCTCACATGTCCAACTCAAATAACGGTAACAGTGAACTAATACAATTTTAGTATGTGATGTCTTTAGATGAATGAAGTCGACCATTTTACATGTAGTAATTTTAAGGGAGGACTTACCTCACTAAATTACATCTCCATTTTTGTAAACTCGACCAATCACGATCACACTAGGCAACACTGTTTTAATGTCAAACAAGTTAAATTAAGCTAATTTGATTATTTTCCAACTAAAACGCAGCATTAACCTGCCTACATGAAAATTAGACTGATAAAATTTCGTAGGTTATTCACAGTTGATAACCTTGACAACACCTAGTTACACCCTAGTTACTTCATGGTTCCGCTAATAAACAACGATAAGCAAAGTTCGCCGTTGGTATTATTTTGTATTCATAAAATAATCTTCTCGAATACCATTCAACTTTTTATTTTTTTCTCAGTTAAGTAACTCAAATTTCTTGCAGTTCGACTTAAATCGTGTAAATTTACACGTAAAAACCCTCCAAAATTTTATTAAATTAATTGAAAATAAATAAAACGTAAAGTTACAGTTACAGCTTCTTTGTAATCATCTCCATTAAGTAAGTAGATAAAGACAAAAAGAGAGTATGCAACAGTGTATAGTTATTTGTCTTGCACCAACAGTTTAATTATGATTATCAGTTTCTTAATTGACATGATAAAAAACTGACTTTTATAACAGGTGTTTAAAATGTAATCCATTATTTTCCAGACAAGCACAGGCTCTTCGTAACATGAATTCGTGCACTCTGAAAAAAACTATCGGATTTTCGCGAAGAATTTCTGCAGCATTTTCAACATATGCACTTTGTTTTTAAGGGTATTTACAGGAGTGACATATACCATTAGTTTCATATAATTTAATTTTACATCCGGTGATCGCGCGAGTCATAACACCGGCCCATTTCAACCAATCCGCTTCACCGTAAATTATTATCCAACTACACTCGTACTTGACAAGAATAATAAGCTGGTGCACTATCATGAAGGTGTCGTTTGTCCCTCGTATAGCTAAAGGCATTTCTTCTACAAAAATTTTTCAATTTTTATTAAATGCTCCTAAATAATCAATGCCAATTAGACTAGTTGGTAAGATATAAAGTCCGATTAAACAGTCACCAACAATGCCAGTCCACACCATTTACACAAAATAGCATGAAATGGATCAGGATTTTCATCTAACCATTTATTAGTATGTACCTAGTTTTTGCTGCTTTTTAATCCGAAGTTTTTATAGTGCTCCATTAAATTAAAATGCAATTTCAGAGGCGGGTACCCACAATTTTAGAAAACATTTTTGATTTTAAACTCAGTTTTGATGGGTCTTTCGAAAAAATGATAAATAGAAAAGTGGTTCAGTTTGGTGAGTTCTATTACAGGTTAAAATATCTGCACGTATTTCAATTACACCCTGTATAATAAAAGGTGTCGCGAAATTGCACAAACTGTTTTCAAGTCCAGTTAACTCTTGTTCTCTGCAATAATCCACACAGTTTCCTTTTTGCTTAGAAGTTTTCGAAAATAATTTTAACTACGGTCAACACTTATGCTTGTTGCTCTTAGAAAAGTGCTCTTCTGCCTTGGGCACTTTTCATTGCAACAAGCAAACAGGGTAGTGCGTGGCAGTATTGACAATGCTGCTCAAAAAAGATAACAACTTTAATTACTCAATAAAAATTTAAATTTGCTGTTAACCAACAAATAATTGTATTACTTGCAGAGATATATTTTCGAACTCGTCGTTGGAAGATTAGGTACAGTGCCATATCTGTGGTTTATGGGCCCATGAGGCATGGTCAAGTGTGGAAGAGGAGAACTATGAATCTTATTTACCATTTGTGATAATAAATGTTAAACAAACCTGTGTATTCAAACATCACAATGTTTTATTAATAGTAGGTAGCCCATTTTATCTTACCAGTATGGTAAAGAGGGGTATTTTGCATTTTTATAAAAAACAAATAAATTTTAACATCTGCCTGAAATCATATGCAATCAAATTATCTATTCTTGTGGTAAACAAAGTAAAGAACTTGTAGTTACGAAAGAAATTTTCTTGGACTAAAATTAGGTATATGAACTACATGCAATTTTCCACTAGATACCCAATTCTGTTAAACTCTTTCCTATGTAACTTAGGTTACAAAACATCATTGATACAGATAAGATAAAACACTTAGTCGCATGCTATTGCTTATAGGATCATCTCAACATGTTCATTTTCTAATTAACAAATAAAAAACTGTAGGTATATGATATTATTTTATTGAATTAACGTCTAACAATAAAACACAATCATATTATTAAGTGTGAAAATAATCATAACATTTAGAACTGAACCAAGCGAAAACTTTCAGTCATCTCCTAAATTACTTTATTCATATTGTTTAATATGCTCTAATAGCAGGAGGTATTGTGTTAATTTCATCATCAAGAGTTTCATCAATGACAGCACGATAATTAACAATAACTTCTCCAGTTTCGGGATCCATCCAAGTGAGTGTATGCTTCCTCCAATGTTTGTCTATTGGTAGTTTTTTCTGCGTTTCAATGGGTTTTGAATAATCATATTCATCAATTCTCTGTTTGTAATCTTCTCTAGCGTGTGACCCTCGTGATTCTTTTCGATTTTCAGCTGATACAGCAGTTTGAACTGCATTGAGCATTAAGTTTTGGAGTTCCAATGTTTCTATTAAATCTGAATTCCATATAAGACTGCGGTCAGTAACATTAACATCTATTAGTTGTGAATACAAATCACATATTAATTTAACGCCTTCTTGTAGTCTTTCTTCTTCTCTAAATACGGCACAATTTTTTTGCATAATTTTCTGCATATCTAGACGAAATTTCGCTGTAGGAATAGACCCATTTGCAAATCGTACTCGGTCTAAATTGGCAATTAATTCTTCTCCTGCATCCTGCCAATAGGTATTGTAATTGTATTTATATAAAATTAGAAACATTTTATATTAATATGACTTACAGCTCTTATCTTGCCAACTGCTTGCCCAGGTTCGCACACTTCCGCAATAGTTTTAGCACAAGCACGTCCAAAAACAACCACATCAAGGAGAGAATTTGCTCCAAGACGATTAGCACCATGAACACTGCTACAAGCAGTTTCGCCACAAGCATATAATCCAGGAATAATACAATCTTCTCCATTTACTGAATTTATCACCTAAAATTAAAGATTTAAGTACAAAATACTATACTGTATAAGGATTCCGTGGTTGCTTGGTCTACAGTTATGCTGTCATAGATTTTCGGCTTAGACAACGTCGTAATTTTGAAAGATATGTTTAGAGTTTCTCATTGGTTTGTGCTGTTCCTTGTGAACCCAATAACCAGTTAAACTTATATTACGTCTATTTATCGTTTGTGATTCTATTCAAACCACTTTCAGTTTCGAGTGAATAGGCCGTAAGCTATTAAGGACTGTTGGATTGTGCATCTAGACATACATACATTATCCGTCTTCATATACCATGTAGGTGTCGGTGTGCTTTAAGGCCTCATTCCTTTCCTGTATCCCCTGAAAAACTGGCAATTTCCGGCGATGTTTCATCACACCCAGCAAATTTACCAGTCTTTTACTTTCACACGTATGGCTTCTTCCAATTCCTTCCGAGTTATTTCAATGTTCTCAGTTTTTACTTCTCTTGCTTTTTCATCTTCCTATTCTTGAGATATATTTACCGCTTTGTCCTTTTTATCTGTGCTAATCGTGCAGATCAATACAACTCTGATTGACTTATGTTAGAGTTAGAACTGGTTGTGTGTGTTGAGAGTGACCAGTACGTAGAATGATCACTTAAGTCAGCTCATTGATTCTCAATAGATAGCCTAACGATAAGCATTGCTGAATCTAAAATCTTTTCGTCTTTTTATTTTATGTGGTTGTTTTTGTATATGAAAGCTGTAGCACGATGTTATAGACAGTATTATTGTACAAAGTGGCTTAAACGCGTTGATTTTGCAGGCTATCTTGATTATTGCATTTTTTAAGTATCTGTAGATAGCAAAAGCAGATTTGAACTATCGTCTTTGGTTTTCAAGCTAGGCGCTAAAATCGATTTTTCAAAATATGAAAGCGTCTTATATTTCAGATATTTTAAAAAATAGAAGGAAAGTGTAAAAACATTTTTTACGGATATTTCTATAAATAATTTAAAACCGTAAAGCAAATAATAAAAATATTCATTTGTTTTTGAGTTATAATACAAACTTGTTTTTTAATAGAAACCATAGTTGCCTATGACACCATTAACGTATTATTTCATTGAGAGTTGCAAAATTACACCGACAAACTCGAGAGGTGATTTCTTAGGTCACATGATTTACAGTTTTACTTGTTTACGTTCATATTCATCGACCAAGGACGTAGCTGTGGAGTGTGCTCAACGTATCACTTACCGTACTGTTTATACACACTTAAAGATTTTCTAACTTTTGCAAATCTTATTCTCCATAAAAAAATATACAGGGTGTTTCTTAATAACATGCTAATATTTAAGAAGGTTATTCTTGGGTCCATTTTGAGAAAAAAACTTCATATGAACATACGTCCTAAAGGTCTTAACTTTTGAACTACAGTGTGCTAAAGTTTTCAGAAAAAATTCTTTTTTTTATGATAACTTTGGTATAACCCTAGATATTTTTGTAAAACGTAGTACGCATCAAAAGGCATTTTCTGCTGTACAACATAATTTTTTATTCTTGCCAGTGGCGTGCGGGATTTGCACTAAACCATTTTAAAGAGAAAAGTGATACGCCACTGCTTTTTCTTAAAGTAAAAATTATTTTTGAAATCCTCATTCCTTTTTACTTTAAGAAAAAGCAGTGGCGTATCACTTTTCTCTTTAAAATGATTCAGTGCAAATCCCGCACGAACGCCACTGACAAGAGTAAAAAAATATGTTGTACAGCAGAAAATGCGTTTTGATGCGTACTACGTTTCACAAAAATATGTAGGGTTATATCAAAGTTATCATAAAACAAAGAATTTTTTCTGAAAACTTTAGCACCCTGTAGTTCAAAAGTTAAGACCTTTAGGACATATGTTCATATGAAGTTTTTTTCTCAAAACGGACCCAAGAATAACCTCCTTAAATATTAGCATGTTATTAAGAAACACCCTGTATAAAAAAATCGAGCTGCCCTGAAGTCCTGGGTGAAACCTCACAAAGTAAAAATAGTTTGTACAAACTGTGAATTGCTCAAAGCAATAAAAAAATTCCTATAAATATAGGCACTGAAAAGTCTACACGAAACCATACTGCGGCTCATGTTTACTAGAACTTTTCTATTGGTTTGATGTGTGACCTTGCCCACAAAGTTTGTACAAACTATTTCAGCATTTTAAGGAAGTGCGCCTTTATGGCAGCTCGATTACTCAGAAAAATTGAATTATCTCAAAAACTTTATTTTTTAAGAATTATGAGGCCGTGTGTGAGCACGACTCCATGATTCCCATCCCACCCCCTTACGCGGGCTCAGCGGACTTGCGCTATACACCGGTCTAACATGCCCCACCCCTGAAAGACATGCAACCCAACATACACACCACACACACCATCCATGGACACGCCGAATTTAACTTATTCAGAAAAATTTCCGACGGACAGAGGACTCGAACCTACTGCCGTTGAGAGTATAGTTTCAAAGCCTGGGACTTTAACCAATAGACCACCCGCTGGCCATTCTCAAAGACTGTTGTTTGGCGACTTTCAATAAGAGTACTTTTTTGATGTATTTTTTATGGAGAATAAAATTTTTTAACAAATAAGATTAGTACAGACCAAAAGTCATTTGGAATAAAGTAATAGTGCTCCCAGTTCGAGACGCCCCTGTCTTAAATATTTTTATTTTCGATGCTGTTGGATACCAGTACTTATTGTTACTAAACCGTATGCCAAGTTTTATTACTTTATATTAAAGGATTTTTGGTATATTAATTTAAAAACTTATTTTTAGTCACCCTCTTCAAAGAGCCGTAATTTCCTAAAGGAGCAGTTTAGGACATACTTTCACCAACACTTTCCCTCTTAAAATGATCTAAGCAATCGCCTATTGAAGTTTGTAGGTGTAATTGGCAACACCCTGTATATAGTATATAGACATTAACAATGTGTTAGAAAAGGCGACATTTTAAAAAGAAGTTAAATAACCACTGTAACGATAATTAGCTACCTGTGTTTTATGATTTGTGGGAACTCCACCCATGTTATAATGAACTGTCGGTATTACAGGAATAGGTTCTTTAAGTACATCAACATCTGCAAATATCTTAGCTGTTTCGGAAATTCCTGGCAGTCGTAAATGTATGTGTTCTGCTGGTAGATGATGTAGCTGTAGGAAAATGTGATCTTTTTCTTTACCAACTCCTCTGCCTAAAAATTCTTCCAATATTAAATGCGACCACACAGTAATTGAATGAAAATAATAATAACCAAAATAGCTTCTAAGGCTAAACTAAACAAAAATATTTAAACCTTCTAGAATTTCAAGAGTCATAGCCCGAGCAACTACATCTCTAGAAGCTAAATCTTTGGCATTAGGGGCATATTTTTCCATAAATCGCTCTCCTTCTGAGTTAACTAGATATCCACCTTCACCTCTACTACCTTCAGTTATGAGACAACCAACTCCATAAACACCTGTAGGGTGAAATTGCACAAACTCCATATCCTGTAATGGAAGCCCTAGCCGTGTAATCATGGCCATGCCGTCACCTGTGCAAGCATGTGCTGCAGTACATGAAAAATACATTCTGCCACAACCACCACATGCAATTACCTGAAACATTGTGATGTCTGATTTTTTGCACAACTATGAAATATTTATATTATTATACATATATATTACAAAAACAGCCTTTGTGGGCTTGTAGTCCAGTCATCAGGTACCGTTGTAGGGAAATAGAATTTTTTGCTTAAACCTTATATTTGGGCCGTGGGCGTCCACAAACAGACTCTGGGTTTGTTAATTTTAACCCGCTCGACAACCCAGAAAATTTTCTTAAAAAAGGTGCATAAATCACAAAATTGTGGATTGTTCGTTTCCCTTGCATCATACGTTGAAAGCAGTTCAAAAAAAAAGCTAACTAAGTTAGTAATGTTCTACCCCTAATAGTTTCCCTTCCAAAGAACCCCATTTTTTTAAATTTTGGCTCAAAAATCGTACGTTTCAGATTTCTTGAAATACCATTATCCCTGCTGATCATACATAAAAATGGTCCACAGATGAGTTAAAATACACTTGATTCTCTGTAAATACAAAAAAAAACAACCCTTTAACCCACGGCTTCCTGTATTAATACCGAATTCGTGGTCGGTATTAATACAGGAGACAGTGCTCTAACGCTAATAGGTCCCGAGCTATGACCCTCTAAAGTAGCGCCTTTTCGACCGTTTTTCAAGCCTGTTTCGTAAGGTTGCAGTTATAAAAAGTGCGAAAACTCACAACATCCTGGATTGTTTGTTTCCAGTACATCCTGCGTTAAAAGTAGTTCTAAGAAGCCATGATAAAATTCTGTGTAAAACTAAAAAAATAAGAATCATCTAGCTTTAATAGTTTTCCAATTATGCCCTTCCAAAAAACCCCAACTTTTAATTTTTGGCCCAAAAAAACCTCTATCCCTAGTAGGTCGTGAGCTATGACCTCTCAAAGTAGTGCATTTTCGACAGTTTGTCGATTCCGTTTCGCAGGGCTTGCAGTTTTTTCGAAAATAGCTTCTTTTGAGTGCATCCAATGTAAAAACAAGTTGAACTAAAATGAAAGAGGATCAAATTTGGCGTTAAACCAAGATCTATATAGTCCATGGCAAGACTAAAAAAAAGAGTGTTCTAGCCCTAGTAGTCTCTAAATAAGACCTTTCAAAAAATCCGATTTTGTTGTATAAAAATGTAAAGTTATGTTTTTTTTAGTTATTTTTCGCAGAATGGTGTTCCCCTATAATTTTTCCCAATGAACTTTCCTGTGAAATGACCATGAAAAAAAAACTATTACAAAAACGGAATTTTACATTTTTATGCAACAAAATCGAGTTTTTTGACATATTTGGGATATTATTAGGCTCTTCCAGTTTAGAGTTTAGCTTACATTGGATGCACTTAAAAAAAGCTATTTAAAAGAAATTTTTGTTCCCGACCTCAAGGTTTTTTTTTGAACGCCCAAATAAAGGGCTTAAGCAAAAAAATTGCATTCCTAAGATATTTCCCCTATTTTTGACGTGATGACTAGGCTATTGTGGTTATTGCAATTGTAGTAACATAACTTTGTAATAAGTTTTAAGTCACAGCATAAATAGAACTGTAAAAGAAAATAATTTCGAAAACATATATCTATCCTCAGGGACAGGTAAAACAGCCATGAATTCGGGAAATTTCCCCAAATAAAACACACATTGCGACTGTTCCTAAATATGTAGGGCCAGCCAGTAGCTTAATTTTCTCTGGCCAATATACACTTGCTCATCCATCGGTCTCTCCCTTACCTAACTCGAATTAAAACCTTCAAGTTGGGTGAACAATAACTTTAATAAAAATATGACCAAACCCATGTTCTGTCTAAAATTTGTACTAAAAATGTATGAAAAAAAACATTAAATTACAGTGCTATTAGCTCGAAATCGGTGAATGGTGCCATCTTCCATACACAGAGCTACAACTCCTCGACATTCTCCTTCTTCCATAATTAAGCCAAGGGCAAAATATTCCACAAAGTAACTGCAGTCATATTTTAAAGATTCTCCATACAATGTATGCAGTAAACTGTGTCCAGTTCTATCGGCTACAGCACAGCATCTATGTGCTTGACCGCCCTTCCCAAACTTTAAAGATTGCCCACCAAATGCTCGCTGATAAATTCTACCCTCTTTTGTGCGTGAAAAGGGCATTCCAAAGTTTTCTAATTCAATGACAGCACTAGGTGCTTCTCGAGTCATGTAATGTATGGCATTTTGATCGCCTAACCAATCAGATCCCTTCACAGTATCATAATAATGTTCTTGCCAACTATCTTCTTCCATACTTGCTGAAATTAACTATTAGTGATTATATTCACCACGACTTCCTCGATTAGCATCGACCTCAAGTTGATGTTAATTCAGGAGGTCGTGATATTTACGCAAACACATGGTATTATTTAGTTAACACGTTCCCACTTACCCAAGGCTGCGTTAATACCACCTTGTGCGGCAATAGTATGTGATCGAGTAGGAAATAGTTTTGTTACAACTGCAGTTTTAAAGCCACTTTCAACAAGACCAAAGGCGGCCCGCAGACCTGCACCTCCAGCGCCAACAACAACCACATCATATCTGTGATCAACTATAGGATATGTACTCGAAGGAGTACACCGTGTGGCATGACTTCGGTTTACATTTATATGCAAACTACGCCACAAAACAAGTTGTTTTAATTCAGCCTAGAAAATAGATAATTTAAGAACATGTCAAATTGATTAAATTATCTAACAAAGCAATTAAGTTTGAAATTTCATTAACATAATACCTACCTTTAAAAATGTATATTTTTTTAATACCGACAGCATTTTGAGGAATTGGGTCATATTTCAAAAACCTCAAAGAATGTTTAACTTTTGGCAGAAAAAAATATGTTTTTTCAACTTTTTTGTAATAGTTAAAAAACAAAATCAGGCACAGTTAACTAGAAATAATAGATTTTGAAATTTAATAAGTGTTACATAAAAAACTCTTGAATACAATAATAAATAGTATATCAATTTTCACAGAAAAAATTCTGTTGAAAAGTTATAAAATAATTTTAATAATAAGTTCTAACTTTACTTCATTGAAGATCATTTTAATTTATTGAAAATAAAACAATTCTTAACTTAACAGGTTTTTATTTTAGCCTTATACATATTTCGACATGTTGACATGTCGTTTTCAGAGGCAAGATTAAAAACTAAACAGTTGTTGTTACTATAGGGACTATAAACCATAATTTTTTTGATTTTCTATATCTGCGTCCAGATGACTTAATTTTTCGTTCCAAAACTTCCAATAATGGCGAATTTAAAGGATCAATTTGCTCATTCATTAAAGGTACAGATTGCACCTAAATGTTTGTGAATTTCAAATGCTTCTAGTATATCTAACTTCGTTTATGTTCCCGAAAGTGCAAAAATTTTATAGTGTTATTAAATGTCATGTTCCTTGCACCTATAATATCAAAATTTCTAATTGTTTGTCCTATATAAACCAAATTACAGTGAGAGCAATTTAATTTGTAAATTGAAAAAACAAAAGTTGGGAAAAATGACATCAACACAAAAATTTTGGAGGTTAAATTTTCAATTCAAGTTTTTAAGGCTTCTAATCAAGTTGAGTAGGTATTATTTATCATTATATTGGCTCATTTATTGCATGTCGAATAACAATTAACAAAAGCTAAGCTGCATTCAATCAGAATCCTAAGGAGCTGAGCTGCAGCGATGGGAACCGAAAAGTATTACATTACGCTTACGAGGCACCCACACTTGATATAATTTAGGGCACACTTGACACAATCTAGTACATTAATTAGATTCTTGGAAAATAAGCATTGTTTTTATAGGATTTAAATCAGTCTTCACTCTGCCTCTGCACTCACACGCTTTTACTATAGTTACCTAATCTATGGATACTCTTTAATAATTTTGTACATGAAATAGTTGTTTATGCTGTATTTTTTTTTAAATTTTAGTTTTTGTGTTGCAGTAAAGTGTACATAATTGCTACAAAAATAAACTATGTATCATTTTGTTTTACATGATATGGTCTTCAAGCTATTTATATATATTATATATATTACTGTTCGAGACAAATCAAGAAAACTTTGTTGAAACACAACTAGACTGAGTTCAATAAAAACAAGTATTCAAGCAAAAATTAATTTATTTAATGTTTGGTCCATCGCATAATTATAAAAACAAATTACACAGACCTTATACTAGCACAAAATAAACTTTAACAATGGCTTCTCAGTCTTGTTAATAATAACGAATTATTTTGGAATGAAAATTAAATGCACAATGCAACAAAAAACAAAAGTAAATATTTACACAACACACATAAATTGATCATCAGTACCTAAACAAATTTACTACAGTCAACAACGGTTTTATTAGCATGAAAACAAAAACTAACAAAATAAAAGTTAGTTAAGACTGTTATAAAACAAAACACTATAAATCTACATTAACACATCATATAAAGTACTGAAAACATAAAACAATACAATAAATTGAAAAAATAAAATAACCAGAACACACAGAAAACAAATGTATAATTTATTAGCTACCTAATTCTCCTAAAAATGTAATTAAACAGTGGTGCAACTTAATTACGTTACATATGACATACACTATATGTGTAAAACACGAGAACAAAACAGATAAAAATTTTGTATGAAAGAATTAAGTACTCTAATATTATTTTTACTCTATTGTAAGTAAGGAAACATCAGTTGTCATGCAAAAGATATAGAGATGTTATTTTCTATTATTACATTCAAATTCTTAAATAGTTATACTGGGTGTCTGTTTAATGCTTCTAAAAAACTTAGGTGGTAATTCCTTGGTAAAAATTAAGGCGATTGGCCCAAAGTGTTATTATTCAAAACTGTACCCCTCAAAGGTGCAAAAGAAAATTAGTATAATAACAAGTACCAAAATGGTTTAAGTTGCAGTGATCAAATTTGGTACAATTTTAGGAGGACATATTCTATATATAATTTGGTGAAATATAAAGAAAATTACGAACCGAGAAGAGTGGTATAAATTATGAAAATAGAGATCTAGTTGTCGTGGACACTGTAAAATAAAAATAATTGATAGTTTTGTCAGTTGCAGTGAGTTGTACCTTACAATTAATACAATTGAAATAAATTAACTGATATTAATCTAGTTCATGGTGAATGCAATTGTAATTCTTTAGCATCAGCAATACAATATGCAGAAATACCGCAATCGTCAAGTTTGAAAATTGAAAACTAATAATCGTTTCTTAGATCTAGATCTCTTTTTTTCATAATTTATCTATGAAGCACTAAAAAAATAGAAGTGGTATGCAATTTTCTTCATATTTTACCAAATTATTTATGGAATATGTTCTAAAATTGTTACCTAATGTGATCGCAGTAACTCAAACTGTTTTATAGTTATACTGGTTTTCTTTAGCAACTTTGAGAGTCTGGAACTTTTTAGGGGTGCATTTTCGGATAACAACATTTTGGGCTCATCGCCTTAACGTTCACCGAGGAATTACCACCTAAATTTGTTTAAAGTATTAAACAGATATCCTGTATAATGCACATCATAAGTTGATCAGCTTTCATAAGCATTATCTTAATGCAATAATTACTACTCGTAATTACACAGTCAGTGGTATTATCATTTTAAAGCGACCTTTTCATTCATTATTTAAACCTATAAAAATATGAGGAGCATAGTTTTATTTTATAACAAATAACAAATAAAGCTAGTCTATATTTCATTGAAGTCTATACAGTCACCTTGTATTATTGATTCATTCATGAAATGTAAGCCTGACTCCACTGAAAATGAACAGTTGACATATCAAGTTGTCTATGTCGAATGATTTTTTATCAAAATGGTAAACACGAATTTAGGTAATTATGTGGACATATCTGAGTTTCTTTATATATAACCCCTTAGCGATAAACAATATTTCAGGGCATATGTTTTTTTTTAATTTTGTGGTATTTTCTGAGAATAAAAGGAAGGTTTCATGCTTAACATTATTGTTTTTAAACCTCAAATATTGATGAAAAGTTCAGCACTGTATCAATATGATCTTCCACCATAAATATTCATTTTAGAAAAATATATTTTAAATAAAAGTTATTCAGGAAGTTTTCATATACATGCTGACGTTTATAATTTTTTTTCTTCAACTGTTTTTGGGTAGTGATGCAAGATTCTTTTTAAATACAAACTTATCTACTTCGAAACATCGCATTTGCAAACAAGGCAATTAGCAATTTAAGCTGCAAAATTACTAGTGAAACCATGGTTACGATTATAATGTGAGTGAAATTTTTAATTAACCTTAGAAACATCATAATTTACTCTTACTTCATAGTGAATCTGATAAATTTTATTTCATTTTCTCAAAAGAATTCTTATTTATATTTTTATAGCATTGTAAAGAAAAAACAAACAGTTGAAATAAAAAGTAGGTTCATATTTCAAAAAATCTTGTATGACTTTATAACTCAAACACAGTTGAACAAAAAACATTTTCATACAGCAGCACATAGATTAAAATTTCCTGAATCGCTTTTACTTTAAACAGTTTTTTTTTTCTAAAATGAATATTAACGGCGAAAATTGGTTATCTCCACACTTTTGACTCGCCTTGTACGTAGATATTTAATAATAAAAAAATATATAGACACACAGGTGTGTTTGATTATCATACACTGACAATATTAATAAAAATGGATACGACTATACTAGACAAATAAATTCATAAATGAATCGTTTACCGTAATTACAAATTTTTGACCATTAACTAGTTATAAAATTATTTCGAGCACCCAATTACAGACTTTACAGAAGACCACCTGAAACCAGTTATTAAAAAGGCACATCATGCTCATTTTTATAAGATTGTATAGCATCGAATTTTGGTCAGTTGTACAATTCTTTAGAACTCATATGTCCATACCAAATTTACATAATTAGCCTAATATGATCAACATAAAATATGAAATTTCTTTATTTTGCTTCGAATTAGCGATACAGCAAAAAGTTATTTGGAAAAGTTGTTCAGAATAAAAAAACTCCTCCAGGTACCAAATTTCATATGTCTATTGAATTCTTTATTTTTATTTTTATGCAGTCCAAAATTTCACGCCTGAATTTTTGCGTCCAGTCCGTAGAAAAAAAACTATGAACTGGAAACACTTTGAATTCAATCAAAATTAGAAATTCCTATGTTAAAAAGCCGCAACAATATCGAAGTGTGACAATGGAAAGTGACACACACTGTATATTTATCATTTGTTCGTAAATGCCTAAATAAAAATAAATGTATACAAAAGTATCAAAATTTATGTTACAACAACCAATTTTTGAGCACTACAAAATTTTGCAACAAAATTGCACAAAGACATACAGTGTGTGACAGACCACCCACACACTATCTTTTACAGATAAACTATTGAACCTAGATGAATGGGATAAAAAATATCTGATATAAATCATACAAGAGGTATTCGGTAAAAATATTCATAAATTTTGTAGCTGCAGAAACGGTAGGTTTGGGCAGGCTAGGAGGATGTCCTCATGTAGTTCATCGTTGGAAAGCTAATTTAATGGACTTTAACAAACAGTACCAATTTCCTGGTACAGTAGTTCATATGCGGTTAGGAAAAGTTTTATGATATGGCCACTGTTTTGATATAATTGGCCGCAAGTTTGAAATGGGTTTAAAAAGACATTTTAAATGAGGTTTGACTTGACCCACTTTCGTATTTGAAAATCTCGAATAAAAATTTATAAATATTTTTACTAAATACCTTGAGTACAATTTATATAACAAATGTTTTCTCATCCATTTAGGTGCAATAGTTCAGCCATAAAAGATGCGTGCAGTGGGTGGTCTGTTACACACTGTATAACGTAAACAGTACATAGCACAACTAAACAAATAATTTAACACTATGCTGAGATCCAGTACAACTAAAGCAAGGTTAATATGCTATAAGTACATACAAACTCTGAAATAATAAAAGATTTCTGCTAATAAAGATGATAATTGACAGATTCAGTCATTGGAGATTTACGACACTCAGTTATAAAAAATATTTTGAATAAATACTTCAAATTCAAAGCACAACACACTACAATCATTAATTGAATGGTGACTTTTTGTTTAATAAAATTTCAAGTACGTTCTAAAAACTAAATGTCGCCAAACAGGAGAAATTAAGATATATTTTTTACATATAATACCATGTCAGAGTTTTCATGATTTAAACAAAAAATTTCCTATTTTGACACATTTACATTACATGCATTTTGCATTTTACCAATTACATTGTACATGTTTTTGAACTTTATGGAGAACTTTAAGTCATGTAAAAATTAATGAGCTCTCAACTTGAGATCCAACTTTTTAAGGTTAAACTTTTCTGCTCTAAGCAGAGCATGAAACAGAAATACACTTACATTTTGATAAAATTTTCAAACATTGCACATACTAGTTCATAGAACTACCTTCATTTGTTTATCGGAAATTTGCTGCCAAATTTCTTCCGGATTTATTGCTCAGCACAAATATGTAGATCTAGTTACGAATTCCATTTGCTGTTAAAAAATTTTGTAATTGTATCATTTCGTAGAAATCCGAATGCGAAGAACACAAAAACAGTAGATATAATCTTTTAGTTAAATAGATTATTTTTAAAACTAGACCTGATTTAATGGAAGGCATGGATACATCTGTGTTTAAAAATTAAGTACCTTGGTTAACAATTGGTTAATGCTAGTTAAAACAATAAAAATTAAGTAGGTATACATATTTGCTTGGCTGCACTCATGGTGTATAAAAAAAACCCAATTTTAATCATTAATAATTTTTGATTAGTTAGCGGGACAGCTATTTTCTTTAATAACTGACAAAAATTGGTTTTTATTGCATACTGCACTAAATGTAGAGTAAATTTATAAAGATAAAGCTTATCAGTTATGTAAGTTTTAAAATAGTCTGCTAAAAATGTGTATAGAAAAATTTAAAATAAATAAACACAAAATATTAAGGGTATATTTTGATATTTGTTATAAATATGCAGCATACACGTTTGATAATAGAGAAATTAAAAAAAATTTGTTATCACTAAATCCCTCAGGAGCGTTTCTAAAATTTCATTTATACTTATATTGTTAACGTATTTTACTTATTAAAGAAACTTCCGATTTAAAACAAAACCACAAATATTAATTATAAAAAAATCTCACCTAAAAATTGTTGTGTGAACGAATGCAACATATTTGTAAAAAATACCAATGCCGTCATCGATAAAATATCACAATACAAGCCTTCTAACCCCGCACTCAACACAAAATTTTGCTGTATTAATGGGATACTTATTACCACACTCATGGCAAAATTTGGACATTCGTTGACTCGCAGCAGAATGTTTAAGAAATGTCGGAGAAGCTTCAGAACCACTGGAATTGGGACTTCCTAATGGGCTTGATTGGGATCCCTGACAATCTAATGGTGCCAGTTTGGTTGATCTTGCTCGGATTTTTGGTGTGTTCCTGTTAAGACTGAGTAATACTAGTTGGTAAAAAAATAAGCCAATATCCTAAACTAGTTTCTTATTCATATTATTTTAGAACTAATTCAGTTAAAAAAAATCATTGATTGTTACTCTCAATAGTTAATTTAAAAACTGAAAAAAAATGAAAAGTTTGCTGTTTCTGCTTATGCACAATTTTTCAAATTTTGTACGAGGAAGATAATAAAAGTTCAATTGTTTTTCATAAATAATTCCACTATTTATCAAACACGTTTAGTTTTAAATTATCATGACTTTTGCATACATAAAATTTACTGTTTGATGCTGTCTGATGGTAATTACCCTTATATGGCAACAGTGAAACATTGAACAAAAGGCATCAATTGAAAAAACAATATGGTCAAAAATCAATTATATAGGTAGAGTTAGCTATAAAGTTTCTAACAGGCTCAAAAAATTAAATATTAACGTAGCTATGCACAATCCGAACAAACTCCATAAACATCTAGTAAGCAATAAAGACACAATAAAAAAATATTCAAAAAATTCATTTACTTCCTGAATTAAAAAGAAGACATATGAGAGTGTTTTCAGCATAGACAAAATTTATTCTACAAAATTATGCACACTTTTGAACTTTCAGGCCTGTAATATGTAAATAACACCTAAAGACACAATAGAAAAATATTCTATCAAATAGACTGTTCTAATTGTGATGCAATATATATAGGACAAACTGACTGCAGTTTTAATACAAGAATTAAAGAACACATTAGATCAATTAAATATAATCATAAATCAACCGGCATTTCCCAACATTGTATTACAAACAATCATTTTTTCAAACAAACAGATACAAAAATTTTACACGTAGAAAACAAGGGCAAACGTTTAAATAAATTGGAAAACTTAGAAATTAAAAAAGCAATAAATAATAATAAAAATATAGTTAACGACCACACCGATTTAGGCAATTCACCGCTCCTTGACCTACAATATACAAAGCATAAAAACACATGTGTTAACACTTCGAGTCAGGGCGGCAACGCAAAATTCCGGAAATGGGTAGGGTAGTATTGTACATCTTTAAGATTTAGCATTAGTTTGATTTGTAAACTCCTGATGATGACCGTGAAGGTTGAAACTTAAGTCGAGAAAATAAATACCAACCAATTGTGAAACAATTACCAAGAGTTTTATTTTATTAATAATCTATTAATTTTTTAATAGTTAAATATTTAAAAGTAAAAATTTAAAAAAATTCGTAGAAGCGTTCATTTTGAAGATACAGCATTTGGAAAAAGCATTTGATTTACTTTTAAATGCAACCTACCCACAGACTGACATTTTTTTAAAAACATTTTTGTAGGTTTCTTGGACCCCAAAACGTGTATTTCCGTTAAAATCTTAAATTCGAAAGTTTGCATGAAATTAAGTTTGACTTTCCTACTTCAGTAGAAGTATGGGAAAGTAAAAAAGTCAAACAAAAGCAACTTGACAAAAAAATTATACAACTAAAGAAAAAGTGTAAGACAACCATATTAACAAAACAAAAATTAGATTAATGAACTCGCTAACACACCGGATTATATCAAACTGTCAAAATTTACAAAAATGTAGTGCCACCATGTGATGCGGCAAAAACTGAATTACGCCGTTCTACAGAAATGCCCAGGCCAGATAAAAAACTTTTCTCTCGCAATCAAGGTCGTGGAAAACACAATTTTGTGTGGAAATTAAAGAAACCACCTTAGAATTAATGGAACTGATTTGAAATTAAAAAAGTTGATTTTGAAATTTATGTTCTGTAAAATTTGTGTAACCTGACAACAAATGAGTCATCTAAAATATTACTTCTTAAACAGTAAAAAGTAATTCAGCAACTTAATCTCTACAATTTGCATCAAAAATTTGTTTTCTAAATTGCGAATATCAGCTAACTAATGCAGGCATGGGCAACCTTTTGAGTAGCTGGGGCCAACTGAAGATCCATTTATGTATCGCGGGCCGTAAATAAGATAAAAAAACTTTTTTTGGAAAAATATTTTTAATAAACGAAATCAACAAAAACAAATTCGAAAAAATCAATATATATTTAAAATATTTAATTCAAAAAAGTAAACTGAATATTTCACTTTCGTGTAAAGCCGGCGTAGTCTGCATTTTTCTCTCAAACAAAAACAAATTGTTACTGTCGTTTATTTGTATTAATTTAAAATCATAATCGGTCTCGCTTGGTGGTTAAATAAAACAGGTCCGGCGAACCGGAAAAAAGTTGTACGCGGGCCGTATACGGCCCGCGGGCCGTAGGTTGCCCATACCTGAACTAATGTATTCTCACCTGCTATATGCCGAATCTGCACTAAGTTTAGCATTTGTAGGAACATTGTCACTGCCTTCATTAGGAGTAAGTGTTCCTGAAGAAACGAGTTCCTCTGGTTTCTTCTCATTTTGTATATTCTGTTGCTTTTCACGAAGATACATTTCTTCATATTTTTTATACTCTTCATACATTTCGTCATCTACTGAAAAAAGTTCTTCAGCTGTTGAAGTATCAAATATGTTGCTATTGTTCTCACTTTTTTGGCTTTTTAGTGCCTACAATAAGAAAGTTGTTCAAAAATTTGATGTTCCAAACATACCCAATTTCGACTTACCTGTTGGTCAGGGCTAGTCTTGCTTCGTACCTGTCGTTCAGGACTAGCTCTGTGCCCCAGCTGTCGGTCAGGACTAGTTCTTTCAGCTTTGACAGCATTTTTTCTATCTTGTTCATCAAAGTAATTTTCCACATCCTGTTTATTTTTCAAATTTTTTGGTTTAACAGGATCTACTAGTGAGACTGATCTTTTCAAGGAAGATAAATTTCTCTTCTTATCTGTACTAAGATTATTTCTGGTAGAACCGTAACTGGAAGTTAAAGAAGCAGTTGATTTATGTGCACCTTTGGTTGCTTGTTTTAACGGCTTTATGGACCTTTTATTATCGCTAATTTGTTTGGATTTTTTTATCGCTACAGAATTATGTTGATCCAGCGATCGATTAATTTTTTCAGTAGTTGTAATTTTAGGTGTACGCTTTGATTCATAATTTTCTTTATGCAAATTACTTATCAGAGGTGTGACATTATCATTACTGGAATTAGAAGAATTGTCATCGATTTTTAAATTTTCCGGTATCGATAAATTGTCATTTTCATTGATTAATCGTGGATCAATTGAAGACATGTCATCACTGTATTTACGTTCTTTTCTAGTGAGAGCAGAGTTATTATTTTCATTAGCATCTGAATGAAGGAATAAACTTTTGGCAATTTTATTGGAAATGCTGTCGAAGTTAATGTCATTCAAGTCGTTATTTATGTCATAACCATCTGCATAATTTTGATTAATAAGCCTTTCAATCAACTCAAAATCATCACTTAAAACATTCAGATTATCTTGGAAATCCATAGGAGGTTCTATTACAGACGACCGTTTACTGTTAGGACCTAATTTTATGTTACTCTTTCGTGGTGCGTTTTCAGCTGATTTTACAACCTTATTATTTTTATGTATGTCAGTGAGTTTTGATTTGGTATTGGTGGTGGTATGAGGACGTTGTAAGTGTTGAGTGGATGGTGATTTATTCCTAAAGTATGGTTTAAAATCATCACACTCCAAAAGTTCCATAAGCTGACGTTCAGCCGTAACGAATGGATTGTAGTCTGACTGTTTATCACTGGAACATATGACATAGTATAAAAGACAACGAAATACACACACTAGACACACATTATAATATTCAAAATGCAACATGAAATGTGGAATATATGTGTTAATATACAGGGTGTCCGATGGGAGATGCATACCATTGGAAATCATAACAGCTACAAAGTGGTCCGGGTTTTTGTTTTTTTTTAAATAATGCATGGCTTACTAGATATTTACAATTAACAAAAAACGTTCATTTCTTTACATTTCAATATCTTCGTTAATAATGAAAACTTAAAAAAAATTAAAAGAAAAGTTATGCAACTTTTTAGAGTGTATAAGGTAATAATTTTTAAGCGATTCTACTTTGTTTAGTTTTCGAGATACAACCTAAACTTTAATCATAAATCATTAAAAAGCTTATTGTTTTCTCTTTTTCTTTTTTACACACTTCGAAGATATTGAATAAGAAAGCAATTACTAACAGATATCATGGTGTACCATGAAAAAACATTCAAAAATACATTTCCAACTCAGTCAGTAATAACTTAATAATTTAAGTGTTTGTAATTATGCCTAGACTTTGCTTTAAATTCATTTATTTCAATACTGCAAACAGCATTAAGTGAATTCAATTCTACAAAACGATCACAAACAAACTTGCAGTTGTCTATGAAATAAGACCGGCATGTCAATGATTTGTCAAATTGTTTTCGCTTAACGTTTGCAGTATTGAAATAAATTGATATCGAAGCAAAGACTAGGCATAAATAAAAACCCTTAATTATTAAATAATTTATAGTATTATTACTGACATTTAGAAAGGTATTTTTTAATGTTTGTCCATGGCAAACAATGATATCTGTAAGTAATCGATTTCTTATTCAAAATCTTCAAAGTTTTTATAAATAAATATCGTTAAAAAGGGATAAAATAAGCTTTTCAATGGTATAAAATCCATCCATTTAAAAAAATACAAGTATATGTTAAATCTCAAAAACTAAACAAAATACAATCACTTAAAAATTATTTATTCACAATCAAGCAGTAATATGTCACTTTCGGGCTTTTAAAAAGTTGGAAAGTCATACATTGTGTACCTAGCCGAAAAAGTCTTTTCTGGCTAGCTGGAAAAGACTTTTCCGGCTACTTAAACGTCATATCTTTGTCTGCTTTTTTCTGGTAGCAATCCTTCCGTCACTTTTCTTGCGTCTTCTCGCAGATCAGGAAGAGTACACTCTAACTCACTATCAGACATAATATGCGTTAAAAGGATAATAGTCATCAAATCAAATAATTTGAAAACTGTACTGACAGAATAAATAAATAAACATGCCGAAATACGTATAAGGTTAAAATAAATAGATATTGTTAAAGTAATTAAGTATTTTTCTATACAGATCAAAGAAGTAATAGAGGTTAGGAAGGAGGGTTTCGAGTTAGTTGCACTTAAAGCACTGTGACGGATGTGACGTCACCGCCGCCATATTCAGACACTTTTGGTGATTCATTTGTGCCGGTGATGTTTACAAATTTTGTTATTAAATATGGTTAGTTGTATTTGCTGTGGTTGCTCGAGTACTAAAATTAACAAGCAGAAAGGAATAACTTTCCATAGGTAAGTATTTTGCCAAATGTAAATATAAATTTCAATTTGACGTTTGAGGTTAAGACAGTGGCGGAGAGGTCAATATTTCTCTAACCCCAAATTTAGGTTTCCAAAGAATGCAGAAGTCGTCTAACCCATTTAATTTTGTTTAATGGGCAATAAAATACTTGTACTTTGTTTCCTTCTATAATAGATTGGCAACTAAAACAGCATACTCATGTTTTATAATTTGTTCGTTATGCCCTAAATATAATTTTCTGACGCAGCCACTGGTGACACTTCCGCTACGTCACAGTTTGGCAGCCATGTTCAGACACCTTTAAGGTTCACTGGCCAATGTGCATAAGCTCCTTCCTAACCTCTATTACTTCTTTGATACAGATACTCATTTAATAAAAATGTTGACATGTTACCTAGCAACACTTCCACAGATCTCTTTGTTAAAGTAGACTAATCAAATTATGATAAAACTGTCAACAAACATTAATAAAAATTATGTTTAAAACTCAATAACCAATTAATAACTGATTGTGAATAAAATAGTACTGAACCTCAGTGAAAAGTTTTCCTGTCTCGAGAATTAGTTGACCACGGAGCTTCGCGCCTTTGTCAACTACCATATCTCTCGACAGGAATGAAACACTTTCCACCTCGGTATGTAATATACTATATCTTATACAATCTAAAAAGTTGTATAACTTTCCTTTTTTTTTCTAGTTTTATTATTAACAATGTGAAAAATTGACGTTTTTGATATTTCTAAATATCTAGTAAGCCATGCATTATTAGAAAAAAAGCAAAAATGCTAGGCTATGCTGTAAACTATCTACACCTTTCCCCATTTAACCGACTTTGTAGCTGTTATGGTGAAATCTGAGTTTTACAAATAAGCCGCAATTTTGGAAACGGCAATCGACAATGTTAGAATGTAAATAACAGTTTAACTGTACCAAAATTCAGAATTTCTTTCCAACATGCTGTAAAATTCTCTGCAAGACCGGTCCAACTATAAAGGTTTTAGCAATTAATGCATGTAAGATCTAATTAAACCAAAACGCTTAATTATCACTGATGCTGTACTGAAAATATTGATTAACTTGTCTAGTAAGTCATTGTTACAGATTTTACATTTCTATTTAATTTACATTAAAAGTTTTAAATACTTTTAAAGTGATTGTTAATAATTTCTTTTTATTCTACTTCAAAGAGAATACAAGTGGAGTAGGAAACCAAAAGTTCCTTTCGCAAGATGAATATGCTTTCAAATACCACAAATAGTCATCTGCATTTTCAGAAATGTTCCTAGAGACTTGTGCGGCAGTGTCTTACTTAATTAACTACTTATTAATAAATTTTCAAAATTTTGTTCTTATTTACATATTGACAACAACACAGATTATATTATTATCGCTAATAGTGAAAGTAGCGTTTTAATCGAGGTTTTAATAAGAACTTTGTTTTAATTATATGTAATTTAAACTATAATTAAATAGTAAAATAGAAAGATATCACCTTGCAGAATTTAATTTAGGAAATGTGAGTAATGAGACAGGTTCTTTAGAACACAGTGAAGAACTATTTCCTTTGTGACCAAGAGAACTTCTTGCTACAGGAATTTTGCTTGCACAACCACTTGCCGATGTTATTGGAGGTAAAGTGAACTCGGTTAGTTCAACATCATCAATCTTCTGTTTATTAGATGAGATGTTTACGTGTTTTAACTCTATTTGAGGAAGTTTTGTTTTAGATGGAAGATCTAATATGTGTAGATCTAATTCTAATAGATTTTTGCAATGCTGTTTAGAAATAACAAGCATGTCTTCCTTTTCGTAATCCTTATTACTTGCACGACAATCATCTTCACCAATAACAGATGTTATTATGTCTAACAATCTAGGCGAGATATTATGAAGGACAGAACTTGATGTTGTAGCAGAAGTTGGTGTATTATAATTTGTCTCTAATTTATAATTATTCTCATTCTTCATTAACCAAGTTCTAAAAATTTTTGTTACATCTACAAACAACACTTTCATTTAGTTGTTTCTTACCTCACAGGACTATTCACTACTTTTTCCTCTTCATAATTCTTTACTAACTCATGTTTCGACTCCTTTGTGTAATATCTATTGCTACGAATACCTGATGTATAACGTTGTGTATCATTTTCAGTATTTGTGTATTTGTTTACTAAATCATGATTTCCACCTTGCAAAGTTTTTTCGCTGTTACTTAGAGTCTCATCGTTTTCAAAAAATTCATTTTGGAAATTATCAAATCCTTCATCTGCTCTAACAACTTCACCCACATCTAATTCATGCTCAATTTTCTTTTTTCTTGATTTAATTTTTTCCAAATTTTTGATCAAATTATGTTCGAATATTATCGTATTTAAAGTACTGCCTATACTACTGCACTCAAAAGACGAATTTGTGGATGTAATAAAATCTCCACTATTAAGTTTTCTCCGCTTTAGAGGAATGCAATCTAGAGAATTACCACTACTTCTAGCAGAAGCTAAACCATCTCCATCACCTTTGTAGGATGCTATGAACTGATCACCAGCTATTTCTAAAATTTGATCGGAAGTCCATTCACCCACTTCATGACTACTTTGCACTTCTATGTGTTCTCGTTCTATAAAAACATTATCTGTCTGATACTGAAATTGAATACAGTATCCCTGTAAAGTAGCATCATCACTTGTAAATTTAGCGAGATCAAGTTCAGTAAAGGTAGCAAAACAATTTTCTTGTGATTTATGAGGATTTAAACATACAGCACTGCAACATTTTCTGACAGATAGCTCCACTCGAGCCATACTGAGTGCTTCATTCCACGCATCAATATTTATACATTCAAGACTTTCTATTTCTGCTACTTTATGAGAAGGTTTATGCAAAATAGATATAATATCTGTTTTTGAAATGTTATCGATAGAATCGTAATTCTCTTCTATATGACGTTTGTTGTATTTCTGAGGACAACTGAAAGTGTCAAATGTCTTAATATGTTCATCTAAGGCAGTGTTATCATTACTTATTGTATTTTTGTTACAACATTCTAGAGAATCAAAATCAATTTCATTACACTTGTTTGAAGTAACGTAAGTGTCATCAATAGTATCAATAACATCAATAGTATTGCTTTCCAGTGATTTTTTAATTCCATTGTCCTTTATACACTTACCTTGTTCACTAAAAGCTGTAAAAGTTTCTACAGACATACTCGTCACATCAATATTTCTGATATTAGAATTTTGGTTATCGTCGTTTTCAGACTTTAATCTAAACGAACATGGTATTGGTTTACCCAAGTTCGACATCACTACATTTCCAAGTGATTGGCTCTTCATGCTAACGTCTTCATAACTCTTATTTATATTAATTTTTTCTTCACCATTACCTTCAATTGTTTCAATTTTTATTATGTTACTATTGTTACCGCGTTTAAGAGATAACTTATTTTTATTTGTACCCAATATTGTAGTATCTTTGAAACTGCAACCTGCTTCCAAATTGCCTTTTTTGCCGATTTCACAAGCTTTGCTAATGGTTGCAGTTTCATAACAGTCCCTTTCAGCATTTCGATCAAAACTTTGTCTAATTTCAGTAACATTGTTTTTTTTGGACAAATCATAACCCATTTGTAAGTTTTGTTTTGTAACAGTTTGTTCACCACCTTCAGGTAGCACCACTGTTTCAATTATTTTATCATTGTTAGTAATAAGTAACGATTCATTTTCTTTTTTGCCAAAAAAAGAAATATTTTCAAAATCACCATTAATTTTCATGTTACCATCTTTAAAATTTTCATAACCTTTGATGTGAGTATTATTATGAATATATTTGTAAGAATTTTCCAATTGTTCTGAATTACCGTTAAATTCTGTATTCAAGCAATGCTTCTCCTTACTGCAAATGTCCTGTACTGTACTTATAATATCTGAATTTTTCCATTTGTGTGAGTCATACATTGTCAGTTGAGTGCTGATGTTATCTAAATCCTCAAGTAAAAGTGAATTGTTACCAGTGATACCATAATCTTGCTGATCTTCAGTGAGTGGCTCGTTAACGTTCTCAAGACTGTCACGGCTTGTACTACAGACTTCATTAACTATATCTATATGTGAAGACAATGTTATGCTACTACTTGAAAAACCTTTTGGCGATTCAATTTTTGGGTTAGTGCTTACATATTCATTCATATTAACTTTGTTATTCGATTCAGAAACAAAATTACTTTCAAAGATATCATTTTTTGTATCTAGCTCTTCTTCTTCATCATATTCCATAATCGTTGGGCAGTTGTTGCTTTCTAAAGGGAATTGTAAATTTTGCTCCATTGTTTTCATGTTTTTATCAGATAGCACTTTTGTTTTGCGGTACTTTGATATGGAAAAAGGCACTTTTAGTTTAGTGGTCATATTGTTTTTTGAATCACCATCTTCCGTTTCGAATGCTTCTCTATTCTGATTCATCTCTTGTAATTTACTTTTTAAATAGTGTGGAGTATTTTTACTTTTATTATGAAGATTTAATTGTTCATCATTATTTTCCAAATTATCTGTCACTTCATTCCAGCTTTTGAACGAAATCTTTTCACTTGTATGTTTAAAGCCAGTCTCGTCCGTTGTTTCTTTAATACTTCTGCTTGAATCTAGGGAGCAACAATCTGCATCTATAGTTAAATTAATTTTAGTGCACTTTTTGTTTTGTTTTATTTGAGCTTCACTTAAGTTTTTCTTATTCGTGACGATATCGTTAGACTCATTCCTTAACTTCAAGCTTTTAATTTGGTTATCGGCAATTTTCTTAGCAGCACTCGTATTATGAATAGTTTTCTTATTATTAACAACGGACTTTTTAAGCAAAGTTGAATTTAAACCAGCTACAATAGTTGGGGTTGCATTACGGACAGTGTCTTTCCAAGTAACCATTCTTCTGGATTCTTTCATATTTCCTGGACCGATTTTCATATGCGATACAGTGATACCTTCAAAGCCACTATTGATTTCCGTTGTGTTGATTTTTGATCTTGGTATTTGTCGAGGGAGGTGGGAACTGAGGGAAAAGGAAAGAGGATTACTTAGTATTGAAGGATTGAAATGTGAATTTCGAAAACAGTGAGGAGAATGGAATGAGAAATTGTGAGGAAAATGGAATTATAATATTAAAATATTAATATTCTTTGAAACCGCAAGAGGAACCGACTTTGTAAAACGTAATATTAAAATAATTTTAGAAAATTAAAATACCTCTTTCCTTTCTCCCTACGAGTATCATAAAATGAAATTATTTGGTAAGGTGCAGTTTTTACTTATAATAAAATACTGCAAAACTACAAAATGATATATCCATTTTTTTACGTTCATTACATATTTGAAAAGATTTAAGGGTGGTTAAATTGGGGAAAGGTTGTGTGAAGTTTTATGCTTATTAATAAACTGAAAAACATTTGAGCTATTTTGCTTAGTTTCTCAGAAAAATGAAATTTTGTATTTATTATTTTGTTATAACTCATTTATGGTTTATTTTACATTTTTCTCACTAACACAATATAAATGCATTTTTCTCTAAATTCTAATTCTTTTATTAGATTTGATGCAACTTGCCCCACTCGCCGCTAACGCGGCTCGTGAACAACTATCTGCTCACGAAAAAAACGGTATTTTCATCTCTTGTTGCAAAATATACTATTTTATTGATGTATGACACAAAACATTTATATTACTTCAACAATATTTATTTATTTCAACCTTATACGTATTTCGACATGTTTACATGTCATTGTCAAAGGTAAGATTGAAAAGTAAACAGTTGGTGTTGCTATAGGAAGAATAGAACTGGATGACTTGATCTTGGTTATCTACAGTGATGTGATTTTACCGGTAAAATAAAAAACGGTAAGTAAAATCATTATTTTACCGGTAAAATACGGTAAAATACCGGTAAAATTAATTTCACGTCAAAAATGATGGATCATTGGATTCCTTATGAAAAACCATTTAGTTTGATACTAGATACTCGACAGGTCTACTTAATACTTGATACCAAAACACAAAAATACAATTATTTATAGTTTATAAAAATATAAGGGTTATGTAACTTACAGTTACAGTTATAATTATTAAAGTATACCTAAATTAAATACAAAGCAAAATGTGATAACGAAAATAAAAAATACGAAGATATAAATCGCAATAAACATAAAATAAAATAAACTTAATAAATGTAATTGATGTAACTTTTAATAACAAAAATAAAAAATATTTAATATACAATTATCATATTATAATATGATTGGTTTAAAGAAATTAATCTTTATTTAGGTTTCCTACCACAAAACATTTCTGACCCTTTCCAAGAAAAATAATGTTTTGTTTTGGAGTACGACGAATATCTGCGCCTGCGCGCGGCAATTCGAAATGATTTTACCATTTTACCGGTAAAATGTGATTTTACTTTACCGGTAAAATACCATTTTACCATTTTACCGATTGGTAAAATACCGAGACTCACATCACTGGTTATCTATATGACTGCAGACGACTTGACGTCTCATTTCAAAACGTCCAATAATGGTGAATTTACCCGATCACTTTGTTCATTCATTAAAGCTACAGCAATCAAATGTTTGTGAATTTCAAATGCCTCCAGTATATCTAATTAGGGTTTATCATCACAAAAGTGTAAACATTTAATAGTGTTATTAGATGTCATTGAATGATTGTGTTTTAATAAGTGTTTAACATAATTAGATTTATGTAGGCGTTTATATTTGTAACAACGTATGTGTTCCTTGTACCTAATATCAAAGTTTCTAATTGTCTGACCTATATAAACCGTATTACAATGCGAACAATTTAATTTGTAAATGCCTGATTTTAGCAAATCGTCTGTTTTTGCTTTTGCATTAAACAAAGTGTTTTATTCATACATCAATATGAACTTTAATGAAGTAAAGCTAAAACTTATTAATAAAACTATTTTTATTTACTTTGAAACAGTGATGTACAGCGTGGAAAAACTAGTGACATAAAAGTGTGGAAAAAGACAGCAAAAATGTTGTAGTTGACATAGCAACTAAATAACAAAACGTATAAAAAATTAAACATCAACAAAGTGTGATTTAACCAGCAGTTAACGAACTTTTATTAAGGAAAATTTTTTATAGAAGCATTATTCACTAAGACGTTATGCATTACTTTTTAATCGCCCTATATAAATTTAAAATTAAAAAAAATTTCATTAAAAAATTTTGCCAAACTGTTGAGGATGTCTTGGCATTCTGCTCATAATTTAAAATTCACCTATTTAACTTCCCGTTTTTACTACTTAACTGTCTTCAGCGTTTACAGTTTTACACAAAGATTAGTTTGTTGTTCTGGTGCCAAATTTAAATTTGGTAATATTTGGGAATTTTCAATAAGTTCCCTCCAGGAAATATCCTGATTTGGGAATTTTTTCAGCTGGCAGTTACTACTTTAAACTAACTTCCAAGCGACGCTAAAAAATATTTCAACAAATTTCTTCAACCATAACAGTTCCATTTATGCTTTTTTAAATAAAATATATTCCAATTCAAAATCTTAGTTAGGGGGCTTTTGAGGAATTTTTTTTAATTGAACATATACCAACCTTTTTTTTCAATAGCTTAACAAAATGTAAGTTAATCGGTTTCTATTCTCGAACTATAGCTTTAACGGCAAGATAAAGTTTTGTAACATTTTTTTATCTAATGCACTGTTTACAAGATAATTGCAAAAAACTCTGGGACATCGCTCAAGGGGTGTCTTTTGGAATTTAAGGGATGAAGCCAGCCCTGGATCGAAAGGAACTCTTTAGGTATTTATTTGTACCATATTCAAAAGCACAGATGCCAAGTTTAAATTCTTTGTAAATTATTTCTGATATTGCCCTTTTCCGTGATAATTTGACTGGACTGTTATAAATAATTCATGTAGTTTTTAAGCTAGAAGACAGTGTTTAGAGTAGTTAACTTTTCGTTTTATATCTGCAAGTCTCACGGTTAATTATAAGAACAAACCATGAGATCTTATTCAAACAGAATTTTATTTTATTGTTTTATTTTTCTTTTATATTTATTCGGTTCAATACATATTAAACCAATTATAATAAAAAATACCTTAAAATCATATAAATTGGCAAATGGCACTTTTAAATGCTTCAGATTTGAAATGCTTTTACTTATAGACCCATATAGAAAAAATAAACATGAAATAAATTCTTACCTTTTTATACCTTCGATCACAGGAATCTTGCGTTCTTTTGGCACACATTTCTCCTTGGCCTGTTGTTTAGGAATAATTTCTTCATATTTTGTTTGCAATTCTGCGATAGCATCAGTATGATGTTCAAACTTGATTGGTTCACGTTCTGTTTTTGTATTAAGAACAGATCTTTGTTTCCTAATACTAGGGCTTCTTTCCAAATTTAAGCAGCTTACGCTTTTAATACTGTTCACAGATTCAGTTCTATTTCCCAAAGTCGGAGAATACTTTTCCCTAATGAGTGTACGTTTAGACCTGGGAGCTGGAACCCGGTATTTCGTCCTGGCCTCCAAACGTTCTTTAGCTAGCAGAACTTCAGCTGGAGATCTCTGAACTCTAGATCTTTGCTGTTTACACCATTCTACATGCCTATCAAACGCTCTTGGACCAAACTGCCTATCACATGAAGGACAACGCTCACTTCCAGCGGCACTGTTTGATGGGGTGCGTCTTGGTGATGAAGGCATCTCAATTGGTAAACCTGAAAGATTTTTTGAAAATGATCTCAAGACAACTATTAACTGATCAACAATCTAATTAACCTCTAGCTTCCCTGATGGTGTTTACAAGTTCTAAATGTTTTTCTCTCCACTTGCTTGACTGTCTGTTGGCTTCTGGAGTGGTGGTTGACGTGGGTTGTCGTTTTAGGTAAGTACGTTGGTGGAATTGTGCTAGCTCTGTTCCCTCTACTCTTTGCTTTAGGGAATCAAATACTTTGCGTTTGCGAGTGGCATTTCGCTCACATACTCGCATGTGCTTTGTCAGTGGTGCCGGTAAAAATGTGCGCCCACAGATGTCACATGGTTGCAAAGCACCTTCCACATTTACAACTAAACAGAAATTACATTTCAGTTATAAATTTGTACAGGTTTGAAAGCTTATTGAACTATTGATTATTATAAATGTGTAATTAGCAGTTCTGGCAACAATGCATAGATAGAGCATGTTTTTAATTAGCAATTATAGGGCAAGAGTCCTATGACCTTTGGTTAAGACTAATTATGTAAATTTTTGTATTTAGGAATGTGTTTGAAACAAAGCATAATGATTAGATTAGAGATTAGATTAAAAAAAGTAATCTTAAATGATACACGCGACTCTTTATAATTCTAATAGATAATAGAAAATAGCAATCTATTAAATAAAATTTACAATTATTAATAATGCTAAATCAGGCAGAAAATACACAGTTCAGTAAAATTTTCTTAAATTTATCAAAGATTTAAAGCTGCAAAAAGTGCAAAGCTAGTCTTTCTGGTAATAATTAAAAAAAGGGGTACAGTACTTCGCATGAATGTTCCCAACTGCAAGTATTTAAATTTTTTATATCATAGTAGTCCAGTCAAATTAGCACGAAAAGGGCAAATAGCGAAAATAATTTATAAAGAGTTTAAACTTGACATACATGCTCTTGAATACTGTACAAATAAATAGCTACAGAGTTCCCCTCTGTCTGAGACTGGCTTCATTTTCTAAATTCTAAAAAACACCCCCGAGCAGTGAACCAATGTGTCCCTAAGCTTTTGCAAAAGCGAAGCAACACCATTTCCATAGGGCCGACATGTACCATTTTTAAGTCCAACCCTCCAAAAAATTAGTTTTTGGTATACAGGGTGTTTCAAAAGGTTTACGACTTTGACTTATCACATGCAGGGTTGTAGATCTCGCAAGCTCTATCCAGCTGTGCAAATCCCATCTCGCTTACCGGCCCGATTTCGGAGTTAGAGTGTGTCAAAAAAAAAGTTTAGCGGCCTCTGGCGGAGAAAATCGGAACTTTTCATAGCGGTTTACTACACCGCCGGCTAGATTTTGATGTTTGACTTTTGTTTGGTGCAAACCTCACTAATAAAGGCTAGCAGAGTAATAGACTTCACCCACCTCTTCTTGCCTCGATTGGGCGCAAATGCTATAGCTTTTACGACACTAATGTATATAAACTGTTTTGTTCGAAATTCTTTTCCCTACAGTTTTATAAGATATAACATTTTTCATTCGATGCACCGTTTACAAGATAAATGCGAAAACCCGTTCTGGGTCACGGATCGAGGGCGTGTTTTAAAATTTAGGGGATAATGCCACCCTCGCAGGGGAAGGGGAACTCTGTAGATATTTATTTATACAGTATTTGTAAATACGTATGCCGTAAGTTTAAAGTATTTAGAAATTATTTCCCCTGAAGTCTAATTTGACTGTACTATAGGTGATAAATGATCCTATCACTTAATAGCCCTTAAGCATAATCATGTGATTAAAACAATAAAATAAATATTGGAAATATGATAATTGTAAAAATGATATCTTCTCAACATTTTGGAATTTTCACAAAGTTATTCCTCAAACACTGCCCACACCATTTGTTTAAAACTTTGTGAGCCGATGTAACTTACAGTGAACTACAAACTTGTTTTTTATTAATCCCCAAAATTTATTCTGACGCGCTCCAGAAATTATGAAAAATTTTAATATGATTAATTATTTAATTAAAAACGCAAACGCCAATAGTTATAAATTTTAAACAGTTTAATAGACTTATTTGAAGAAATTTATTAGGATAAAAACGGTTTTTAAATCGTTTTAAAAATTTAGAATAAAACAACAGTCATAGTTTTTATCTTTTCGAAAATTTGAAACGAATGGACAACATCTTCAACATTTATTGTGACTTTTAATTGTTTTCTTACTTTTGTCATTTTGATTGTTCAGCGTTTTAAATTTAAATAAAATAAAAACTTATTTCAAGTTCATTTTTTTTAAATAAAACAAAAATTAAAATTAAAATAAATCACAGCCATAGAGCAATATATCAGAAAGAGATGTCAAAAAATTAATTTAAAATAATTCATTTAAAAAAACAAGTCAAATTACAAGCCCACGCCTTTCACGCTAAACCAACATGTCGTTTAAAATTGTTTCCATTGTGTGCGGTAAATGAGTCACGGTTGCCAACTGACATTTACCATGCACGTTTGTAAAATAAAAACCAAAATTAAAAATAATTTACACTGCTCACTTGCCAATTGTTTAAAAATGAGCAATGACAGTATAATAACAAACTGCACAACTATGGCAACAGCTCCACGATTTTCACGCTAAACATGGACATGGCGCGCTTGTTTCATAGGCGACTGCGATTAAGTTTTTATTTGATCGCTCGGTATAATTTTCAACATAATTCGAAAAATTTTTTTCATGAGTGAATAGAATAAGCAAGTTAGTACTAAATTCTACAGGTAAATGCTGTTGTAGTGAATATGTAATCATGTTTTTGACAACGCCGGCCGACGCCAACGCCTTAAAATGGATACTGTCTCCTTAGCAACTAAATACACAATCTAAATTTTAGAATTGTCAAACCGTATCAAGCTTTCAATATTACACGTTAGTTCCGTTATTAGTCACTTGTGCAACATACAGTAATTAATTTAATTATGGGTAATTACGAAATGATTGAATTAGAAGACTACTTACTCTACCAGTTTAGAAAGCAAAGCTGTGACTAACATTGCTATCTATGATATAAATATAACTTCGATTTTAGTTGATTTGTAATGCAAAACTGCTTTTGTAAATAATTATTAAATAAAACAAGTTCCAAAGACACACAAGCATTTGACATTACATCATTCTAAATAAAAACAATTTAAAAATAAACATTTGTGTGTTGAAATATTAAACATTAGTCTCTAACAATTATTTTTGCCACACTACTTCTGATTACTTAAAAACTTATAATTTTGAAACCAAAATCTAATACTTTTTAACAGTAAATATCAGAGTATTTTTCAATATCTTTTATAAATAGAATGTTTCTTGTTCATAAGAAAAATAAGTTATAATAGAAAATTCACCTAACCTTGAACAAATGCTAACTTATAAGCAAATAACATTTTAATTAATGCAACCAGAAACTTTGAAATTCTTCGAACTTAACTGCTCTCAGAAACTCAAATATATACAGGATGTATCAAACTGCGTGTTAAATATTGGAACCTTGCTTATTTGAAGAGATACGACGACGGTTTAATTACAGAAAAGTTGGGAAATTTTATGACAACTAATAATCTAAAAAAATGCAGCTATCTTACTTAGTTTCTGAAAGAACTGAAATTTTGTATTTCTTGTTTTTGGCTATAACTCATTTGTCATTTATATTAGATATTTCTAGTTAACGCATTATTAGGACACATTATTAGGCATCTAACTTTTTAACAGATAAGGTATAACTGCTACCATTGTTCATTTTCGACTGTCGTCTTTTTTTTTCTTATGGACCGCATTTTAAATTTTCATATTTGAATAGAGTTTTTTATGCTGATTTCAACGATGTGTTACACTTTGCATCTTGTTAAGTTTATTACAGATAATTAAATTTCCTAAGAGTGCCATAGAAAGACTACGTCATTCAATTTGTTTAAAAAAATTATAGTAGGCCATGATCTGAACGTTATTATGGAAGTAAAACAAAACACTATTTTTGCAAACAATTATTAAATAAATTTTCAATTTGCAACCCACATTGCAAGACATATGTTGACAGTTTTGCAAAACATGCTCAGAAGCTCGTCTAAAATGAACTCTTAGAATTTCTGTTAGAAACTTTGTCATTCATTTGTTTTTGTAAAAAATAACTTATGCTGCTGCTTACGTTCAAAACAAAATTTATTGAAATTTTCACATACCTAATGTATCTAAACGCCAAAGTAAATAAAAGTAGTGTTTTGTTTTACTTGCATCATTTCTTGGCCTACTAGAATTGGTTTAAAACATATTAAATGACGTGGTCTTTCCATGGTACTCTTATGAAATTTTAATTTTTTGTAATAGAATGCTTAAAACTTAAACAAAATGCAAAGTGTAACACATCGTTGAAATCAGAATTAAAAACTCTATTCAAATATGAAAAAAAATTATTGCCGACCATAAGAAAAAAGTTGACAGTCGAAAATAAACAACAAATTATACAGAGTGCCCATTTTAAAACTCCGAGCCTATATTTTTTAAATAGGCAACACACAATACAAGCCACTGCCGACTATCATTTTAAAACAAAATATTTCTATAATTAAGATCAGGGCAATCATGTTTGCATTAACTTGACAGTTTACTAATCAAATTCGTTAAGCCACATTACTTGAACGGTGCAAAACAAAGATTATCGATCACTAATCTTTGGTGCAAAATGTATTCCAACGCTGGCTGACAAAGTGGACATGCTTCTAATTCTGGGTGAATGTCGAAAAAATGCGAGTGCTGCTAGTACTTTGTATGCGCGACGCTTTCCAGGTGGACGAATTCCAACAGACAAAACATTTAGAATGCTTCTTCTGAATTTACAAGAGTATGGGCAATTTTCAAAACCAAAAGTACGGTTGAACATAACGAAGTAGCTGTAATTGAAATGGTTGATAATTCCCATACAAGTCAAAGAGCGATTGCAAATGCCTTAAACATTAGCAAAGGTTCTGTTTTCAATATTCTTAAGGCGAACAAATTTCACCCCTACCATGTTTATACCATACACCATCTTGAAGATAGGGATTATGAGCATCATGTTCAGTATTGTCAATTTCTTAGACGGCAGTTAAACGGCAATGCGGAATTTTTAAGTATGGTATTATTCTGTGATGAAGCGAGGTTTTCAAACAACGGCATGGTTAATCGACATAACTGCCACTATTACGCCTAAGACAATCCCCGCTGGATCAAGATAACTCATTTTTAGAGAATTTTTTCTCTTAATGTGTGGTGCGGTATTATTGGCGATTTTGTAATAGGTTCACATTTCTTTAATGGAAATTTAGATGGTGAAATGTATTTAAATTTCTTAATTAATGAACTACCGGCTCTCCTCCAAACAGTTCCTCAAAACGTATTCGGAATAGCATGTGGTTTTTAAATGATGGTGCACCTCCGCATTTTCATAGGGATGTGAGAAATTATCTTAACCAACGTTTTGAGGGACGCGTAATTGGACGAGGTGCATTGCATCCTTGGCCTGCCCGTAGTCCCTATTTGACTCCGCTAGACTTCTTTTTGTGGGGCAAAGTAAAAAATTATGTCTATGAAGTGCTCATTCGAAATGAAGAACATCTACGCGAAATCATAATTCAATGTTGTCGCTCTATCATACCGGAAATGTTAGCTCGTGTTGGAGGTTCGATGCGTAGAAGAATTATACTCTGCGAAAACGAAGGGGGAAGGCAATTTGAACACCTGCCTCGTTAGATTTTGTACTATGTTCCTATTAAATTGTTGTAGTTATTGTTGGCTAATATTAAATTTGAGTTATTAAAGTAACCTTAAATTTGTACTTAATCATTAGTAGATACATGTACTGTAAAACAACTCTGATCTCAATTTAAAAAAAAATGGTAGAAATGGGGTTGCATTGTGTGTTGCATATTTAAAAAAATTTAGGTTCGGAGTTTTAAAATGGGCACTCTGTATACAACAAATCTGATAAAAAAATTTAGATTCAGCATAAAAAAGTGTCCTAATAATGCGTTAACTAGAAATATGTAATATAAATAACAAATAAGTTATAACCGAAAAAAACAAATCCAAAATTTTAGATTTTTTCAGTTCTTTCAGAAAATAAGCAAGACCCAATTTAACATGCAATTTGATACATACATAAGTAAATAGTTGTATTTTAATCCAAATTAAGATGAACCTGTTAAATTAAACTTCTACATAACGAATGATAATTTATTGAGTACAAATATTTCTTGACTATTTCTATGTATCTCAGTATGTATTAGAAATGTGAAGGAAACCTTGGATATTTTCGGATACTCAATAAATCGCAAAATTTATATGAGAATAAATATTACAGTTAGTTAGCTAACCATCTTTGATTATATAATCATTGAATATTTAAAACATTTTCATAATTTTCATTTTTGATCTAACTTCATCATGTTCTAAATAATCAATGATTAAAATACTTGAACATGATTACCTGGCTGACCAAAACGTTTAATCTCATATTAATTTTACGATTTGTTGAATGACCTAAAATACCCAAGATTTGCCTCAAATACTAATAATTTATTGAAGTTAATCCCAAGTGATACAAAAAAGGCTTCTAAGATTTCTTTGACTACACCCACCTACAAAACCTATGAAACCATCATTTACAATAATAAAAATTTGCACAAGCTACACAATGTAAATTACTTAAATAATACATCAGCAGACTGAAATAACGTACAAACAATGGTATAATACACCTACATCAACTCAATACATAAATCTTGAACAATAAAAATAGATGTTTAAGCGTTTTCTACATACAGGGTGTCTCATTTTCGATGTAGTTATAGGGGTAACCTTTGTTAATATTATAGTTATGAAAAAACCGTTTGCATGTTATTTAGTCAATTTTTTAGACGAATTCAATGGTAGAAACAAAAATACAAAATCCTCTTTGTGCTTTTTAACATTTCTATTTGGTATTATTAATAGCTCATTTATTATACAGATATTTAAAAATGCTATCGAGATTTTTATTTTTTGTGTAGATTACAGTGGCGTACTCAGATTTTTCATATTTGCAATGGTTTTTAAGTTACAACACAATCGAGCATTTTTTAAAAAAGGAATCCTAGCTGATGTCGACATCATTTAAAAGGGCGTTTTAAAGAGCTTTACAAAAATTTACAGTTTGCTATACTTATTTTTTTAAATAATTGAGATATTAGAAATATTACTCAAACTGAAGTAGTTTAAAAATAAATATTGGGCCATGAACAACAAAATTTACAAAAAACAAATGCCAGATGCCAGTAGTAGATTTAGATAACAAACATTTAAATTGAAATAACAAATGCACGTTTGTGCTGTAACTGAAAAACAATTGCATGCATGATAAATCTTTAATTTACACAAAATAATCTATTAAAAATCTTAATAGCATTTTTTAATACCTGTAGAAATAAATGAGCTTTAACACTCAATGGAAATGTTAAAAAATTCACTTTTTGACTGTAGCTCAAAACAAAAGAATATTTTGTATAATTTGTTTCTACCATTGAATTTGTCTTTAAAATTTGACCCAACAACATGCAAACAGAATTTTTATAACTATAATATTAACAAAGTTAACCATACAACTACATCGACTATACGGGGTGAGTCATTTTTTGTGTCACTCCACTATTATTTCTTAAAATATTGAGAATGTCAATTTTTAATAAAAGTAGTAGATAATTAACTGAATAACCTAAAATTATTACTAATTATGCTACGTCTTTACTTATGCCTATACACCACATTACGTTGTTATTTTAAACGAAACCTGTATATTATTGCGTTTTAGATTATACATTGAATTCTAGAAAAGAGTTGAGGTACTACGCTCTTAAATTTATTTACAAGTTCGAGCTTTACTTGGTTGAAGTTCATTTTAATTTATTGCAAATAAAACAATTCTTAACTTCAACAGGTTTTTATTTTAGCCTTATACGTATTTCAACGTGTTTACTTTTAATCTTGTCTTTGATAATGACGTGTAAACACGTTGAAATACGTATAAGGCTAAAATAAAAACCTGTTGAAGTTAAGAATTGTTTTATTTGCAATAAATTAAAATTTCTTGGTTTTCGAGTTATTCGAGTTTTCGACTAATGTTAGAAAATATAAACTCTTGTTTTCAAATGAAACACCCGGTATTGTTTTACAACATTAAATGTAGAATTACATTCTCTTTCAATTTGATATAGTATTTTGTATACGAAATATTAAAACTTCTATGGTTTTTTGTGTTTTTTGATATATTTTTTCATAAATTGCAATTTAAAATAAATAGTGCTACGAAAACACAACAAAAAAAGGTATTTTATAACGTTGCAACACCGTATGTAACAATCTGCTAAATGTTAAGTCTCTGAAAATAGCGAAGTGTGAACAGTTCTCGTATCTTAAACATTAAATTTTGAATATTGGTTAACAAATTCCAAAATTTCTGAACAAAGTCAAATAACTTGAAAACCATTAATTTTAATAGCATAGTCCGTTCTATAAAACCACACCGAGCAACAGCGACGTTATTATAAATTTTAAGTGCAGTAAACCATATATCAGATTAAATGTTACAACAAAGCTCTATTTTTTGGCAATGTTCATATTTTTATAGCTTCAACTGTTTCGAGATTAAGGCGCAGTCGTTAATATTTTTAATATGTACGACGGTAAACATTTTTTTTCTATTTTGTGGTGGAGCGCTTTTCTCTTTTTCAACCATATACAAAATTTTATTTCGTTACATACAAGCTTTCGTAAAAAACGTGAAAAACTTTTCCATCGGGTTAGCCATGAATATTAATAAAACAAAAACGGAGGCGAAAGAAACAATTGGAACATAGAAACAAAAAAGCCAACTAACTAAACAGCCGTGATGCTTGTTTGTTTTCATGTTTCAACTGCTAACTGTGTTTCACCCCATTTTCGGTTTATTACAACTCATGGCAATCTTGATGGAAAAGTTTTTCGCAGTTTTTGCGAAAAATGTTTTATCTAACGGTAAAAAAATGTATTTGGTTGAAAAAAGAAGAAAGCTCTCCACCCACAAAATAGAAAAAAATACATATCATACATTTTCAAAATAGTGACGACTACTCCATAATCTCGAAAAGTTAATAGCGCAGAGCGTTTTTTTTTAGAACAGACGCTAGAACTACAATATATATCTACAATTAGAATCTACAATGCAATAAAGTGTTCCATTTAAAATAACACAGTAATGTGCTGTACAGACATAACCAAACGCCCAATATAATTAGTAATAATTTTAGGTTCTGCAAGCTTGAATTAAGAAAAAATTTGACATTCCCAATAGTTTAGGAAGTAATATTGGGGTTAGTGCAACACTTAAATGAATATCTAAATAAACCACTCATCTCACTATATGAAAAATAAATTCAAGGAACTTTTTAGGCAATTATTAAATGATCCTTATATTTTAAACATTTTAAACAACTTTTAACAATCGAAAATTTTCGCTGTATACCTACGAAATCTTTATTTTTATTTCTGTCCCATGCACGATTTTTTTAAATATGTTTCATGAAAATTATACAAAAATTAATACAGACCTCCATTTGATATGCTGCACATATTGCAAAATAAACTAAATACTGAAAGTATTCTGTGCATTAATGTAGAGACAGCTCTTCATTCAATTCACCTAATTCTGAACAAGTAACCAAAGTGTAGTACTATCTACTATTTTTAAGGTTTAATTAACTCATCTATTTATATAAGCACCTATTTTAAAATTAGACTTGTCTTTTAGTGTTGGAAATCCAATATTAGACAACTAACAAAACTTCCAGTATTTCCTTACTACCATTACCTAATAACAACACGATTAAAAAAAACTTTTTTAAAATAACTAAATGGGTAAATTTCTAAAACTCCTCAAAAACGAAGTAACAAAATTGTTGTCTTAACATTAAATTTCTGTTATTTAATATTTCTATAAATCTAATTATTAATGCAAAGGTTGTATATCCAAGGACAATGCACAGGATAATTTGCGAAAACTCAAGCATGACTTACACAATTCATACAAACGGAAACTCTAAGAAAACTATTTGAATATTAAACAGCAAATTAACAGATACCTGCTGGAGTAGATTCAGACATGAATCAAATCTAATTAGCATATAAGTACAAGGTCCTTTTCCTGACATGATGTTTTAATGGGTGATTAAACAAAACCACCAAGCAAATTAGTTCCAGTTGACTTACTTTTATTTGTTCTAAATTTCCGTGCACTAAGTAAAAACAAATTAAACCGTACTGAGAAGAATCTTTAAGTGATTTTACTTTGAAGGTGAACAAGTTTTATACTCGTATTAATTATTTATTTATGGCAATATTACATAAACCAATACAGGTACCTCCTAACCATTTAAGTTAACATGATGGTTAACGTTTGTCATTTCCAAACACTTTTAATCTGCTGCTAATACACTTATTCACTGCTGCATATTGAGAAGAACCGAAAATTTTGAGTCATTGCAAAAGTGTGGCAGTCTGCGTAAAACTTTCAATAACACGGTAAATCCTGTTTACCCACATAGTTCCAATTTTGGAAACTGGTAGGCACCATTTTTGTTAAACTAATTTCAGTTGTAGGTGGATTGCATCTTATAGATCATTTATGTCAAACGATCAACAACACCTACCACCTACACATCTCATTTTTAAAATCATTTGTGCAAAAATGACAGTGACAGAAATCAATGTCAACGTGTAAATTAAAGTATGGTTTAAATGGATTAGAACTAATATTTACTACAAGGCGTAAGCTATTATTGTAATTAGTTTCAACTATTATTTATTTTAAGCTTATAAGAATAAAAAAACTGTTTCAAAGACAGAATTCAAAGTACAACCCATATGATAATATTCTGCATCAAATACAAATAACTACAGCTTGTAACAGTATAATTCATAAATGCTGAATAATAGCTAACTTAATGATTTTAATAAACAGCAAGTGTGCAGATTATGAAGTTAGTTTTATAAAATAATAAAAATATATTAAACTCACGTATACCTTCTTCCATTGTAGGTTCGGCCATGATTTTTATTGTTTTGTTGTGTCTCCAAGGTAACGGCGCGACAGCGCAACGAATGCAACGATATTTGAAGCAACAAGCAACGTTGCCAGATTAGACTAATTAAATTCAAATTTAGTGGAAACACTTTTGTACCTAAAATTAATAAAAAATTTAAACATTATGAGAAATAATAAGTAAATTTAAAATATTAATAAAATAATTAAATGTTGAGAATTATTGGAGATTACAGCAATGTGTAATAATTAATTAATTAATTATTACAACACACTGGCGGCACAAAATAGTCAATGACTAAGTAAAATTGTCAGTGTTTTGAATGATGTGTTTATACCTTTCTACTTAAATATTAAAAATGTTTAACATAGTTCGGTGTACAGGAAAAGACACACACCACAATTCATTATTAGACAAACAGACAGTGCAAAGAATACTATTTATTAAAGCTGGAATGTAACTTTACCATCCCGCGGGAAAGTTTGTTTATACGATAACATAATCATATGATAAGAATGCCAGCCAAAACTGCAACAATAATAAGCTGCTTTGTTTCTGATCCACACTCTTATAAAACAAATCCTCTTGGTGGGTTTATTTTATGTTTTTTCTTGTTTGTGTACATAACCGAGATCTCGTTTTAAGAACAACAGTGCCCCCTGGGACGCGCATGTTTGAAGTTTTACCACCTCACAATGTTTTATTATATGTTTTAGAAAACTAAAGCTTGAGATGAGTATGACATATATGTAATACTGTTTTTTAGGAAGAGCGCCGCCTACATTGCCTTCTTTACGAGCCGCCACTGCGTAGAAGGTGATGTACTATGAAAATGTACCTATTCTTTAAAAAATAACTGTTATAGTATAATAGTTTATCCTACAAGCGCATAGCTGAACATTCAGTAAAAATAGCACCTTTATTCTTTTCAGTCTGATACCGTTGTTTGAAATCAATGCCGATACCACAATGTAAACTGTGCTGATACTATGAAAACTGCTGTGCTTATCATCATTATATATTTTATATCTCTCAATTCTTTTACAAGTTCTTTATATCTTTATTTCAAAAAACGCGACCGACGCTGTAAAAATTGTGGGAATAAATTGTTATACGCTTTTAGCCAAATTCTAACCATTTAAATAAAGAAAATTCAAAACCCTTTAGTTCTCACAAGAACTTTTGTACTCTAAATGTACATTTCGACTGCTAAGCAGTCATCATCAGTAGAAAAATACAAAAAGGAAAACTACAGCGAAAACTGAAATCACAGTTACGGTGCAAAAACGTCCCTATTGCTTGGTAAGTCAGAACTGCACCGTAACTGTGATTTCAGTTTTCGCTGTAGTTTTCCTTTTTGTATTTTTCTACTGATGCGATGACTGCTTAGCAGTCGAAATGTACATTTAGAGTACAAAAGTTCTTGTGAGAACTAAAGGGTTTTGAATTTTCTTTATTTAAATTTTCTCACAGTTGCTCATTTATATTTATCTAACCATTTAAGTCTAAAGTAGGTAGGTAGTAGGATTAAAAGAAACCAAAAACAGACACGGCACGCTGCAATAGTTGTTAATTTTTTTTTAAATTTACCCTATCATCTTGTTAATTTTATTTACTGCTTCTAGCTTTTCTAGTAAAGTTAAGTGATGTAGGTACAGCTAGAATTTTGTACGTGGTACGTTTGTAAATTGTGTATACATAGAACCTGGGTAACTCAAAACACAAATACAATGAAATACAATGCCTAATTTAATTTTTGAATTGTATGAAGGCAATCCAATTTTTTATTGCAAAGATTTCCCTAATGTTGCTGTTTAGAAATAAAAGGCGAAAGATTTGTCAACCTTTTTTACTAGTTTCCTAGTTACCGAGTTTCCTTAAGTTATTTATTCAAACTAGACTAACATACAATTAAGATCATTGAAAGAGACAGATATACATATGTAATAAATTACCTAAACATGTAAGCACTGCTTTAAATAAACTTATATTATTATTAGTATATAATATTATAAATCTTTAAAATTTCAACCATTAAGCAATTTTCTGTATGGTTCAATATCACTACCACTTAAAGGTATTTAATACAAAATTTAAAAAGTTATAATACAACAGATGTACAATAAAATAATTAAAGAAATAAGTATAAACATTTTCACCCTTGAGCACGCTGACTGCTGCACCACAAAAAACGGTTCTGAAGGCCTTTTTTTAAAAAGTTTAAAAATAGTGTAGGAAACTAGTCTAAAATAAAAAAAGTAAAATTATGATGTAGATCCACCGAATGGTTTTTATGCACGCGACCCTGGAACGTATTCGGTACCTACGGTGCGTGCATTAGATGTTAATAACGCCAATTATTTTTAAGTTCTACCAGTATTAAATACAATTTTAACTCGATGCAGAAAGTGTATTTTTTCTACACTCAAGCATCCCAAGCAAAAAAATATGCTCTTGAAGCCACTATCTGCGAGCTCCGAAGATTATTGTAGATTGATACGGCAGGTTGTGTAGAAACCACACGGTTTTATGTACAAATTGCAAATATGCACTTAAGTTATTTCTAGATCGTAGGGCGTTCTGTACGAAACCGTTTGCAAATTGTTTTATTATTAAAGTTGTATGCCAGTCAACATGTTAAAATGATCCACCTAGAAGCTGACAAAAAAATGATTAAACTCACAAGTTCAAATACAAAAAAATTATGGTTTTGATTGTGCATTTAATCATGTCCTTTGGGTTATAAAAGTACTGACATATTTTATGCAGAAATTTTATGTAATTTATGGAAAATCTAAGCCAAGGACTATATACATGTATATATGAATGTATATAATCCTTGTCTAAGCCAAGTTCTCGTAATTTGTTGTTAAACGACATAAATAATCATGAAACATCTAAAAATAATGTGTACAATTATTTTTCTGCATACCTGATCTTAATCAGAATAAAAAATTCTACTTCTTTTCTCAGTTAACCAAATTTGTAGCTCGAATAATAATAAGCAAATTAGCAATAATGCCGAGATACAATGATATTGTAAAAATCATAAAAAGTGAAGTAAAAACTTTCTTTTAGCATCCTCTCTTTTCTTTCAGTTTCAAACGGTTTCTTTTAAAATTTATACCATATAATAATATAATACCACAGTAGACTGTGATAATATCAAGCAAAACCTTTTTATGTTGTATACAACAATACAGTAATGTAAAAGATTTTTGATGTTTTAAAGAGAGAAAGTCCTTTGCAACAAAGAAGTGCAATTATTTTTATTTTTCATTTTTATAATATGTACTGATTTTATAATATGAAATTCTGGAAAAAGCTTTTCAGATGACTGCACAGATTACTAAACAAGCTATTCTTCAAAACATACCCATTTACTAATAAGTATGAATTGCTGTAAAAGAGATTTCCCTCCCCAGCGTTTTTGATTATTTAGAAGGAAGCAACCAATTTTAGAATAAGTAACTATATAATTTTAATCGTCACCAATTCTTAACTCGCTATGTAACTGGGATTTCACCCAAACAATGTTACAATTTGTCGGACAATATCTAGATACCTGCCTATCTAATATATTAGCTTGTAACCACTATTACATTTGTATGTATGATAAATTAAAATTATGATGCAGCGAGCATATTGCACTACAGCATGGAATAAAAACAGAGTGACTTACATGTAGGCTTCCACATTTACTTCCAATGTTCCAGCTTAACATATCTACTAAAAATAAAGAAGCATATGGTTTGTGCAGTGATAAGTTACTGTCATAAATGAAAGAGTGTTGCTGTGTAGGATGACATTCCCTTCTTTCATAACACTGTGTTATCTTTTAGTTGTTTACTACAGATAAAAGCCTGAGTTTTTAATGATAAACAATTAAGTGAAACGTTAGTACCTACTTATACTCTCTCTAAAAATGTTGACCTGTGTAGTCAATAAAATATTATGTGCCAATAAAAAGGTAAATGTGTGTTTTTATTTAGTAGCCCTACTGAAAATATATATAGAAACCTCATATAACCTGATAATGTTTTCATCAGGTTGTATGTGGTTTTATGCGGTTTTTGAAACAACCAGGTTCATTTTGTATGAGGTTTTATGAGGCAACTGAGGTGATTTTCAGTAGGGAGGTACCTAATATTTCCATAAATATTTCTTTATTTTTATAGATTCCATGTCAATTTTTGAGAAATATATCATCAGGAGATTCTTTAACCAAAGTTACATTCGATAATGGAATTAAAAAGATAACAATGTGCAACCCAAAAACCAGGCATGTAAACGATTTAAGTTGAGACAAGAAAAACGTTTCCACAAGCTAATTAGAAGTTTTGTTGATCACATAGTTTTTTACATAATTACCATAGGTTTGCCTATACATATTCATTATTTTTACATTCCTTTGTTCTTTTGCACCAGGGTCCTATTATTTTACATAAGCATTACTTAACTAGCCAGGAATAAAATAACAATCTATCATTATTTTCAGACAGAAATGCTTTATCTATAAAGATGATGGAAGAGCTTGTGGAAAATGTTACAACAGACCAAAATAACAACAACCTAAGGATCATTGTTATTACAGCTGAAGGTCCAGTTTTTTCAGCTGGACATGATTTAAAAGAATTGGTACATTGTAATTGGATTATTCTAAATTCTTTACTGATTATTGACTGCTATATTATAAGAGCCCATAAGATGCTTCCATTTTCTACATTTGGCCAATTAAAAAAAAAACGTAATTTAAAATTCAACGTTTAAAATTTTCACTGTCAAATTAAGCAAGCGCTTGTCAGCTACTGACAGTTGTTTGTAAAACGTCAAAGTTATAATAAAATGGCTGACAATACCCGGTTTGGAAATGTGTCCATTAAAGTTAATAATTAAACTTAAATTGTTGAATAATCTTTCTAAATACCACTCCTGACAAGAATTTATTTGGAGAATGATTTATCATTTCTATACAAATTATTGAAATTTCCATGGAAACGAGAAATCATTCTCAAAAAGTTCTCCACACTTGTAGTATTACCTGTGATAATACAACTCACATGTATAGAAACCATTAAAAATTGTTTCAATTCGCTTTCGGTATATTGGCAAAATTAGGAAACGAAATATAATAGCTATTTGTGTAGAGCACAAAGTACTACTTTGTCGCCTGATTTTTTCAACAATCATTTTGAAAAAGAGCTAAAAAGAAATTTAAAAATTGAAAAAATTATGGATTATTTTAATGAAATAGCTTTTATCAAGGCTGCAATGCATAATGTATTTCATCCATATTCAATCACAACAAGTAAACAAGCCACTATTCAGCGAACAGCGTGCTAAGTTGTTTTCAGTAAAGCTTAGTTTTTGTTGGGAGTGCACGCAAATTTTTGGCCAATCTTGAAAAAATTTCGCATTTTCGAATATTTCGAAGCGCCTGCACGCGCTTTCCGACCTGTGTATGCAAAATCGCGCCGCCAGCAACGCAGCAAGGTCTGTAGATGACGGACTTTGCAGCACAGTTGCGCCCCTTTGCCTGAGGGTGCGTTAGCACGAGAACCGGGCGCAACCTGTTACCTGTACGTTCTTGTGAGGAATGCGCACTCCTATTTTCCCCTTCCGACAAAAAACTTCTGACTCCAACAACCTTCCCCCCTGTCACGTTTAAAACGATCACTGCAAGACGCACATCCTATTTGCAAGAAATAAACACACCAACATTAATCCTTTATTCCTACTGGGTATAATAATTGTTAAGTGTGATGTTCAGTGGTTAAACTCCAACTCGCACGTGGGCTACGGCCTTTGTGGTGCTCGATTTAAATATAAATATAATAATAACTTCAACAGATATTTATTTTATCCTTATACCCATTTAGAAATGTTTTTGAGATGTCAAAATTTTACTTAATTGGCTTAAGCAGACTCTCATTTCATTGTAATTCTAAACATGTAAAAATATACAGGATTATTTTTGTATTTGATATCTTTTTACTTTTAGACTTTTGAATGTGGGCAGCAACAACATGAAAAAGTATTTAAAATTGCATCAAATTTAATGATGTCTATAATTGACTGTCCTGTACCAGTGATTGCAAGGATCAACGGTCTTGCAGCTGCCGCCGGCTGTCAGTTGGTTGCACAATGTGATATGGCAATATGCTCAGACACAAGTAAATTTATGACTCCTGGGTAATAATTACTTATGCTACCCTTTTTCATTAACTTGAATTCAAAAATTTTGTGTTTCAGTGCAAATTTTGGTATATTTTGTTCAACGCCTGGTGTAGCATTAGCTAGATGTGTTCCAAAAATGACAGCAATGCATATGCTTCTGACAGGCTTACCAATATCCAGTTTAGAAGCTAAAGAAAGTGGTCTTGTTTCTAAAGTTTGCTCTGAAGATGCACTGGATAGTGAACTAGATTTAATTTGTAAAGCTATATTATCTAAAAGTCGATCTGTAATTGAACTGGGTAAAAAATTTTATTATAAGCAGATACATGAAGATATTAGAAATGCATATAAATTAGGAGGAGACCAGATGGTTAGCAATCTCAGCCTGAAAGACGGCCAAGAAGGAATCAAGAGTTTTGTTGAAAAACGAAAAGCTGTTTGGAGTCATACATTTAATAAATAATGCCTATTATGCAACAAAATTGAATTTTATTATTAACCATAACTTTTCTTTTAATTTGTTTTGTTATGATTTTATAATATCTACTTTAAATAAAAATTAATAAGGAAACAATAAAAAAAGATTTTTTATTTGTGGCTGCCTGTGGGGGCGCCAACTACTATGATTATATGACCCTCATCTAACATTCCTTAATTTAAAAAATTGCTTATAAACGCGTAGGGAAAATGCAGTGAGTGGGTTTTCAACCAACTTGCCTTAGGTAAAGTAGCCCCAAAGTTTGAAACTCGGATCACTACTCTTATCGCTGGCCTCCAAAAGAGTTTATTTTTAAAGTTGCATTATTTTAGAATGCTGTGCCACGAAATAAACAATCTGCTTATTGTAAACTCTGAATGTCATTCAAACATGCAATCTGCTGAGCATTTAAATGTAGTTCTTGAAAGTCCAGAATCTGTTAGTCCCATCTGGGACTCTCGAATTAATGTATGTCCAGGTTCTTCACCAACTGTTGATCTTTCCAGTCCGTCTTTAAATGCAGACAATGATTCTGATAAGGAAAGTAAACCTTGTAGTAACTTGTCGTCTTCCGAGGAATCTGACAGTTTAACTGATTGGGGTTCAGTCACTTCATGGCCAGATTTAGATATTCCTGGTAAGAAGAATATTTAAAATCAGACTAGGCAGCTTGAGCTGCCAGTTTTTGATTGTTTTGCTATCATTAGTTCAGCTTGTATTAAATTAGATGTGCATTGAAATATAAATTAAGTATTATAATATTTTGTAGGTACATGGGGTACACAAGGTTTAGAAGAAACACCATGGGAAGATGAAAAGAAACCTTGTACTAAATTCAGAAAATATCAAGATTTGGAACTAAATGAAGTTGAACGGAAAGGCGTTTTAACAGATCGTATTATTGCTGCTAGCTCATCTTATTTAGACAAAAGCCCAGAAACTGGAAAATATGTTTTATGTAAAGTTAATCTTTCTCACAAGGTGAATTGATAGGCTAACGTCTTATTAATAATTTATATAAAAAATTTGAAATAAGGAATAGCTATAATTTGAGCAAGCACAATGTGGGTTTGCATTTATTGAACAAAATATTTATTGCGGCAATCAAAAGTTTTCAAAGGTTGAACCACTTTTTGTGTTCCAATTACTATCAATTTACTAGTTGGTGTATCCAGTGTTTCAGCTGTTTGTCCGGTTAAAAATCTAAGATAAAACCGAACTGAAATTAAAAATTTTTTTACGATAATTTTCGTAATTTAATTTATATATACATATATAAACAAAATAAACATATTTTTTGCGCGTTTCCAGTCGCATGTGTGGTAAAAGGCCACACACATCACTTTTATCGTACATTAAAACTATTTACTATGACACGTATCGCACTCTGCACTGCTCCACATACCTACATTGCACTTTGTTTTCAATACCTTTGAATTTTTGTCTCCTGCATTAATATCAACTGACAACTTAAGTCGATATTAATTAATATCGACTGCCGTGGTAAACGTAATACAATTTGTACCGGGATACAAATGTCAACAACGATTGCTATTTTCAATTGTTTTAATTTACTAAAACATGGTTTTCGTTGCAAGAAAAGTGTAAAAATGTGTCTTAAGTTGATTATCTTTTTTCAACATTACCTAAAACCTGCCTAGGCATCATTTTAATGTCGAAGAAGTGCCTCAAATCATTATTCTTCTTCGCGAAGGTTATTCGCAGGGGGAAGTTGATTGAATTTTGAACACCAACAAATCGGTGTTGCAAAAATCTGCTGCAAGACATAGAACTTTTGTTAGTTTCAACAGAAGAGGGGAACAGGTGCTAAAAGGAAAACAAACTGCCAGGAAAGATTGCTTCATAGAACTACAAGTTCTAAGGAAGCGTTTTGTAACATCTCGGGAGTTAAAAAATGATATTCGTTTGGCTACTGGAAAAGAAATCTCGACAAAAAAGGGAACAAAAAGGTTGAAAGAAGTCAATCTGATTACCAGATAACCTGCTACTGGTCCTCCCATTCTGTTACTTCCATTCCATTACTTCCGCTCCATCACTTCAGTGACACATTCGCGTGCAAAGAAATTTCACCAAAAGTTTTCAAAATTTTACACCTATTCTTATGGCGTTGCGTTGTTTAAATCAACAAGGCTGGAAAAAATCGGTGGAGAATCTTTGATGGTGTGGGGTGGAATAAGTTTTGATGGTGGTACAGAATTAGTTATAGTGCCCAATGGATCACTCACGGCAACTAGATATAGGGACGAAATTATTGTAGCCTATGTACAGCCATTTGCTAAAAATGTTGGTCCAAGCTTCAGTTTTATGTATGATATAACACACTTAGGTATAAGGGCAAACGGCCAAATAGTGTCCCGCAATCTGTCATATTCGAGTTAGAAAGAGAGGGTACGATGCAGGCCGACTGCGAGCTTCGAATACTATGTTCTTACTACTATGAATAACAGTTTTGAATAATTTTAATAGGTTTTTTTTATTGCAACAAATATTAATTTGTTGATTTCTTTAATTTTATTTTTTATTTAGTTAATAATTTATTTTTGCTTCGCAATTTTTCTAGTTTTTTGTATTTAAGCTAGATTAAGTTAAATTTGTTAATTTTTTCCATAACATACTACCCAAATAATGTAAAGAAAGTCATTTTTTTAAAGTTGTGGTTCCATAATTTTGCTCAGAAGTCTACTTTGGTGCGTTGTTAAAGAATGCTAGTTAAAAGAGTTTAAGCATTACAACTCATATTTATCGCAGGAAATTCTTAGCAGGCAGGGGGTTAACTAACAATTATGTAATTATTCCTACTAGTAAAATGTTTGTATGCGACAAACATTTTTACGGCCAGCTAGAGAGGTGAGGAAATTGTCGTCTATGGCTGCCCAGTTTTTTAAACATTGTTATCTGGCAACCCTAGGGAAAATGTACAAGTGTAAATATACTATTAAAACGTTTTGCTATTTCAGCTTTTAACTGACATTAGTATTATTGAATACCACCACTACCTTCAGTATGTTGACTTGTCGTGGAATGAACTTACAGATGTAGAAGCTTTGGGACAGTTACCATTCTTAATGTACCTTAACCTATCACACAACCTTTTAACAAAGGTTCTCAATTTTAGAGCACCATTTAATTTAACTTACGTTAATTATTCACACAATGACATAGATAAAATAGATGACCTTACTAATTTTTGGTCAATAACATACCTTGATCTATCACACAATCATATAAGCGTTATTGAAGGTATACAACAACTAAAGTAAGTAATAACAGAAGATACAATCAGTTATAATAACACAAGATTTTTTTTAAATATTTTAGATATCTACGACATTTGAATTTATCTTACAACATAATTGAATCCATAGAAAATTTGAATAACATGAAATTGTTAACACTTGATCTTCAGCATAATAATATTGTACGATTTGAAGAAGGTGATAATGTTGGTTTTAAAACATTAATTGATATTTTACGAATAAATCTTGGCCACAATCACTTGAAGTCTCTAAGATTATTTGAAGGAATTGCTGGAATTCAGTCAATAAATATTGTGCATAATTTCATAGATGATTTAATGGAAATAACTCACTTACGGGGTTTAAATTTTTTGACTGAAGTGGATTTTAGAGGTAACCCAATTGTCAACATAAAATTTTACGTTGAAGTTTGTGTAAATACTATAAAATATTTATACGTTTTGGATGGAGAAACTGTTGATGCCGAAAAGAAGGTTGGCGTTAATATTTGATTATAACTACCTGTTATTGCATTTGTTGTATTTCAGGTTTTAGCGAAAAATAGTTCTGATCCGTCAGATTATATGCAAGCTATCAGAAAATCTTCCAACATATTTTTTCTGCAGCAAATTAATGAGCCTTTCTTAGGGCCTCCGATAGTTCCTGTTGACCAGCCTTCACCACCGATTATTATGTTAGTCGGGCCACCAGGTTCTAATAAAAGCAAATTAATTCAAGTTTTTTGTAAACAGCATAATAGGTACCCATGTGATTAAGTATACTTTTCTTTTTTCCTTTTAATATCTACATATCAGAGCATAGAGACTTTGATCATTAGTAAATGCTTATGTTTAGATTAACTATACTAGGAGTGAGTCATACCACCCGTGGAAGAAACGAAGAAGAAGTTGAAGGAGAAGCATACTACTTCATTAATGGTTTAAAATTTCGAACGATGATGGCAAATGGGGAATTTCTCACAGTATCTCAAACATTAGGAAACTATTTTGGTTTAGGTGTCATATTACAAAAAGTAACAACAAAACATTTATTTCAACTCATGTAAAACTTTTAGCTCAATCTGAAATAGGCAAAACTGTTAATAAATCAGGTGTATTAGTGCTTCATATGAATCTCAGTGGTGCATTAACATTAAGAACTAGAGGTTTACGATGCCATCTAGTGCTGGCTATGACAAGTACTGTTGATATTCACAGGCAATGGCTCTTTGAAAAATATTATACCTGGCATGACAGCAACAGGTAAGCGATTGCAGATAAAGTAATGGTATTCAGATATGTCTTCCAGGTTTCTAGGTGCAGTGGAAGTGCAAAATTGTCCAATAAAAGCTAAACAGTTTCTAAGCGAATGTGATAAAAATTTAAAGTTAGCTGTGAAAGTAATGGCAGGAGAAATTGTTACTGAAATAGTACACGATGCAATAAAAATAGTCGATGGAGTAGATGAACATGTATCTATAGAAAACAACGGAAGTGATGAAAATAATAATACTGGCAGTGACAGCAGTATAGATTCTGTAAAAGTATCGCCAACTAGGTGAAATGATTGCTGTTCCATTACAGTGCATAATTCATTTAAAAAACACTTGAATTATCACTGTAGATAAAATATTATTTTTTTTAGTTCACGAACTTCTGGAATTTTAAAGTCTCCTACAATCCAAAGTAAAGCAGTAGATACTTCTCATTTTCGGGTTAGTGTAACGTTTCAGAACGAAAATGAAATTCCTAGCACAGACACTTCACGTTCTCAGGTTTGTGTATAGGAATTTAATCATTACAAAATGTTGTGCAAACAGGTACCTACTACAATTGTAGGTCCGTGTACAGACATCCCGTAGTGTTACTTTTAATGATATACAAAATGAGGAGTCAAGTGAGCAACTCAATCAATCTAAATATAGTATAAGCAAAACTATTGTCCATGGTCATGATTCTGGTATGAATCTAAGTGTTCTAAGCCGACCTAAGAGGGACAGTGGTAAGTGAATGTAGAAAACAAAAACAGAATCGAAAATAACGAATGTGTATCATATGTTCACAACAGTTAAATAATAATTATAAACTAATCATTTAAAAAAACAATTTATCTAATAAGATACATATCTATTTGAATAAACGTTTTCTAGAAGTGTTAAATGTACATTAATTTTTTTTTGTATACACCATATGTTTCAGTTGAAACATACCCCATAGCATGGAATATTCAAACTACAGCACTTAATGCTGCGGTAGAAGAAATAATTAACACCCGTGATGCATACCTTGATGTTCATTATTCTAATCCTGGATTGTTTACTGAAGTAGTAAGTGTCCAATTTGATTCAAGCTAATATTTGCCCAAATAGTTAATAATCATCCCTGGTAGCATGTATGTTACACACAGAATGATTACCTAATCTGTAATGAAAATACTTGTAGCTGATAATTTTATTTTATTAAAAGTAAGCAAATATATTGTTAATATTTTCTACAACATTTTCCATTTTCAATAATAAAATACGCCCTTACTCATTTAAAAATATCATTCTTTTAAATGCATCTATGTAGGTATGTGCAACACTTCAGCACAAAAGTGCAATATTTTTTTACCGTTGGTGATATTGTTACGAAACCCATATGCAACAAAAGTAGGTCTATCACTACCACTACATTTGTATAGTGTAGGGACACTCATATGCTAAGATACGATACCACACAACTTCAGCTCTATAACAAATATTGCTAAGTCTGGATTCTGGATTTGGAATTGGGAGTGTGAGTTACCTCACGCGCACTTAGACCACAATAGGTGGATCCATTGTACTACCTCCCCAGCAGCTCTCCACATTGGACATCACCCAAGCCATCCAACCTTTTGGATGTACTTGAGGACATCCGCAATTGGAGTGTTGCTGATTTCGGCCATGTTAGGCCAGAAGTACCCCAGCATGGATCCTCTGGTTGTTGCGAGAACTGGGCAGTGACATAGGACATGTTCTGCTGACTCGTCGTCCTCGTTACATGCACGACAGTTTGGGCTGTCCGCCAGTCTCATCCTGTGCATGTGTTGCTTTAGGGTGCAGTGTCCAGATAAGATACCCACAACTAGTCGCAAGTTCTTTCAGGACAGTTGCACACAGTATTTGACTGTTTTTGGCGAGGGTGCCATCTTCGTGTGAAGTTTTTTAAGGTTTCTTGGTGTAGCATAAAGCTTAATGTCTTCACGGATATGGGAATTACGGATTCTGGCCCCCAGAGAGGTTGTTCGGAGGCCAGTCTCGCAATCTCATCATCCTTTTCATTGACGTAGGTTCGGTCATGTCCTTTCACCCATACAAGGGAAACGGCATTATCTTTTGAGATATCGTCGAGAGCTTCACGACACCGCAGTACCACTCCTGAGGTGATTTTGCAACTGCCTAGGGCTAGTAAAGCGGCTCTGCTATCGCTGTAGATACCAATACGTTGGTTCTTGATTTGTCGTTCAAGAATTGCATTTGCACCATGCATTATTCCCACCACCTCCGCTTGGAAGACAGTGGCAATTTTGCCTAGTGGTATACTCTGGCGTAGGTTTAGGTCATCGGACAAAATTCCGGCACCCGTTCCATGCTTTGTTTTAGATCCATCGGTGAAGATGGATATGTCCATATGCTGGGTTGGTTCAGCATTCGCGTAGACACTAAAGTGTCTATTAAAGGCATATTGTAAAGGAAGGTAGTCCACCATAGCATCCAGAAGAGGAGTCTTGGCGATTGCCCCATCCAGGATGCGGGTGTGTCTGCCTCCCTTGCCTACTGTGTGCCACAGCCCCTTGTGGCGCAGCCTCAAAGCAGTCCTCACAGCTACTTCCTCCACAAAGAGATCAAGTGGAGCAAGGCATAAGATCACCTCTAAGGCGGCCGTGGGGGTTGAGCGTATAGTACCTGTAGAACTGAGACAGGCGAGATGTTGCACGTGTCCCAGTTTGGTTGCTGCCGTAGCCTGTCTGACCCTGGGCCACCAGACAAGTGCTCTGTAGCATAGCATGGGCCGAATCACGGCGGTATACAGCCACAAGGTGATTCTAGGGGAAAGTCCCCAGGATTTACCTAGAGCGCGGCGACACTGCCAGAAAGCCATGCATGCTTTGTTCGTTTTAGCTTTCAGGTGTTTCTCCCAGTTCAGCTGTTTGTCAAAAACAACTCCCAGGTATTTGACATTATCTGAGAATCTGAGAGAAGTGTTGAATAGGAGAGGTGTACGTAAGGGTCCAACCTTCTTTTTCTTTGTGAAGAGTACCATCTCTGTCTTCAAGGGGTTGACAGATAGGGACTGTTCATTACACCATTTTTCTGTTATTCGAAGAGCTGTCTGCATTAAGGTGCAGAGCATGCCCTCAAACTTCCCCGTGATGAGGATGGTGATGTCATCTGCATATCCAATGGTATAGACCCCAGCATCATTGAGTGAGCTTAGAAGGCTGTCCACCACTGTATTCCATAACAGTGGAGACAGAACTCCGTCCTGTGGGCAGCCTTTCATCACAACACCTCTGATTGAGCTGTCTCCTAAGTCAAATTGCACTGCTCTCATTGCTAAGTCTGTTGACTAGTCTACAATTGTCTACATAGAAACTCTCTTTTGGAAGAAGATGTACCTAAAGTGGTCACACTGCTCGAGGAGAGCTATAGAGAAGTTGCTGCATGTCTTGTGGTTCTGCAAGCAGTGATTTGCACAGTGTTTCACCCATGACCTTTTTGATTGCAAGACAAAACACAAGAATGGTGGTATTGGCATTTTCAAATGACAGCAATTTACAGCGGGAAGCCTGGCCAATATCATACAAAAAATCACCAGGCGCGAAGACTGTTCTTTCGTAGTAACAGCAAGATGTGTAAGATTCATCACTGTTTGATCGCCGACGAATGATCTTCAGCAAACTATCAGAATAGGAATTAGCCACGATATCTGTTTTATGGCTACGTGATGCTGGTATGAATGCAAGACATTCAGCAACTGGTCCAATTTTAACCCCACTGCACCGTAATAATAATAAGGCATAAGCAACCAACGCGAATGCGGCCAGGACATATCCATGGATACTTTCAGATTTAATTTAAAACCACACATTTCTTAAACTATAATATAAAAATATGTGTGCATCTATGAATACTATTAAAATTAAATGTATCCATGGATACGTAAATCCCCACTTGGTCCGCCCATTATCTTCCTTCCTTGTCGCGCTCAGTTTGCAGAAAATAATGACAATCTGAAGTAAAAACATTGCACATTAACAGAGTTGGTTGGTGTCTGCTGCACTAATAAATTATTATAGTTACTTATGATTTTAGATTTTTACCGATGACTTTATTGAATCGCTTACTAAGCTGAAGAAATTACTGAAAAAATGCGTAAAAAGTCAACCAAGTGCAAAGCCCAATTACCAAGTCCCAAGAGATGCTGCTTATCAGAAGATGTTAGCTACTCGCCTTGAATCATTGCATAAAGACATTGAGAGGTTGGTATTTAAATATTATTTTTTCAGCATTGAAAGTAACAATTTACATCCGTTACATATTAGCGAAATGTCAATTACTCAGAAACAACAGGATTCTGCGAGTCAAACAAAGTTGTTCAAAGAACAAAAAAAATAATTTAAACAGCAACAACAGAGAAATGTGAAAACCCTCAATGTGGTTCTAAGAACCCCAAGGAAATACATTTCGCTAAAAATGATAGCTCCTAGTTCTGATGTAAGAATGTTCCAATTGGGTTTAATAAAATTTCAATTTATAATTGTTTTTAAAGTTTAGTTATTACTTCTAAGAAAATAAATTACAAACAAGGACGCAACCACCCGACTTACATGTTTTGAAAATGCCAGCTAATTTAGAATTAAATAGCGTATTATCACGTAATTAGACTTCCTTATTTCGAATAGTCTGCTATTTTCTAGCTAAAAGTGAAAATAATGGTTCAAATTTTATATGATACCTAGTGATAGTTTTTTTTATTTATTCATACAATTACACTAGACCAGTTAGAAATTGGTCTGGTTTAAAGGTAGATACATAAATAACATTTAAAACTTTTAAAATTTACAGAGAAGTAGATTACAATACAATTTTGATTTAATAATCATTTCTAACTTTACTTTGTTAACTTTATTAACACGTTTTAATTAAAGCAATTATTAACTTTAACAGGTTTTATTTTAGCCTTATACGTACTTCAACATGTTTACATGTCATTATCAGAGGGAAGAGTAATAGTAAACAGTTGGTGTTGCTCAGGCACATAACTAGAATCTTTTGGTAGTTTAAGCCACTGCTGCGCCAAAGAAAAAGTAGGTGGGCCGTGCTTTACCTTACTATAAACGATAACTGACATTAGTGCAATTACTGAAAAGAAGTGTACCAAAATAGGGCAATACATTTTTTAGCTCTTGCATCGTAGTACCTAAAACTTGCCTGTGTTAATTAACGTTTAGCGATAAAGCGCATAATAAAAATATACCTATTCATTATCAGTTTTTCTTATAACGCTGTATAAGGGATGGTTGTAACAGTGTACTAAACTCATCTGATTTAAGACACGATTTAGATGGTCACTACCCCACTCGAAAATCCATTCCATCATACGTACTCTACAGGGTGGCCCACCGAAAACGAAACAGGCGTGTTTTGCGACACTGAACCTCAATTTTTCTAAAAACGCCCAGACGGGTCAAATTAATTTGCAAGGGGGTCATGTAATATAGCTATTTCTGTTCGCCTATCTTTAATCCCAAAACTGAGGGGATTTCCACCCCTGAAAGTTTAAATGGTAGGGGTTATCAAAAGACATACCATTTGAACGCCCGACGAATTTTCTTTACAGCAGTGTTTTCAATTTTGGATTTCAAGCATTAGTTCCCGCGAAAATGCAATCCAAAGTTTCAGGGTACTAAGTTTCCAAATGGCGCGGAAACATGGTCGCTGACATCTTGGGAATAAGGTTTAAAGATCACAAGACCAATGAGTGGATACGAGGAAACACCAGGGTCGTAAATCTTATAAAGAATCGGGTTGTGTTGCGTAAATTTTACTCTTTAAATGACCTTACAAAAAGAAATCGAGAGGAGATAAATATGACGACCTTGGGAGCCATTCAGTAGCTTCTCTTCTTCCAATCCATTGACTCGGAAACCTTCGGTCCCAATGCTATCAAACAAGCAGTGCATAATGCGGAGGAGCTCCGTCCTGTTTGAATACCAAATCATCTATTATATATTCTATTAGCACATTCATTGTTTCCGAAGAAAAACGTAATTATTTCAACTATTTCTGCAATCGAATAAACCATTTTAAATGATCAATAATACAACAACTACGAAATACGGCGTGATATTAACGTATATACAAAATAAAAACATTCAAATGTTTAAACTAAAACATAAGGAATCGATTTTAACTAAAAATTGATTAAAAACATTATAAACGTATCCTCAATTTTTTTAAATCATAAATCGATTGTACAATAATAGATAGATATCGATTGCCAATTCTGATTTTGATTGTAAAAAATCGATTAAATAATTAAAGTTTCTCAATTTTATTTTGAAAATCAAGAATCGATTATAAAATAATAGATTAAAACCTATTTTCAATTTTCCTATTGATTTTTGTCCCAGGCCTACCACACATAACATTTACTGTAAATGTTCTTTTCAAGTAAGTTGGATGTTAGTATCACTACTATTACACAATTGTTACATTTCTCCATAAGCCTACCCCTGAGTTGAATAAATTCCATGTTGTCTTTGGTTAGTAACTTATTTTATTTAATTTGAAAAATATAGGGGTCGCCCTGTTACAAAAACTAGGTACAAAAATAGATACACAATATCAAATATCAAACTGGGTACAAAAAAAATTTAAACATATCACAATTATTAAAGGTCGCAAAATTCCGATATTAAGTTCATAAAGCATTTTTCTTTTGACAGTGGTAAGAGAATCAAAAAACAGGTGAAAGCTTTTGGCTTAGTTTACATATCTCATATATCTTGTTAAAGAAGAGTGAAACGCATAATACGTAGAATGAAATTTAAACTGAAAGTTGCTTTGTGTCTGAGAACACGAAATAGACCTTTGAATAAGATTACGTTTAAAAGTACTGGACAACTAACGATACTATACATAATTTTATACAAAAAGACAACGTCAGAAGCAACTCAACGTTCCAACAGTAAATTTAGTTTTAGTCCATTGCGAACAGTGTTGGGTAAGATACTTTTTATTTGTATCTAGATACAGATACAGGTACTTTTAAAAAAGTGTATCTAGTTACAGATACAAGATACATTTTACTAAGTGTATCTAGATACAGATACAAGATACTTTTAAATGTATCTAGATCCTTCTCAGATACAAATTAGATACCACATTAAAAAATTACACTTCCAGAAATGGAAGCGCGCATAAACCATGATAATCCATACATATATAAAAGCACAAAGGGTTTTTTCTCCGGTTCCTCCAGCGGCTACCGCTTCACCAATTTGGACCATTTTTTTTTAAATAAAAGGTTTCTATCCACAGATGGAACATGAAACATTTTTATATTTTTATTCTACGTCGATTTTTTAATAATAATTATTTTAATTTATAACGTATATGAAGGTCGGCTAGACGCGCGTCACTTGGGGCGCCATCTACAATAACGTCGCGTGTCATTATTGGAACTAATGCATCACGTGACTTGACATTTCGCCGGTTCTGTCAACGCTGTCTGTCAGTGCATTGTATGCTGGGGTAACACTAGTATTAATTAATAGTTTAAATGAAAAAATTCATTACACACCTTAAGATGTTTGATAAAGTTTCCACTTGAAGTTACATCACCCTGAATATTTGAGGGGCAGTTTCGACACTGTGTGACAACCTTACTATCACAACGCAACACTATCTTAAAAAACTCGCCAACCAGTATCGCTGGCACTTCCAAAAAAGTACTTTCGTTATCATTCATTCTTCTAATTGTAATCACAAGGTATAACTAGCAGACTAGCACAAGAATTGATTCTGGACTTGTCCACTACTTCTAATTATACTGAGGACACTTCAAGTTTTGTCAAGACAAGCCTACCCCTCTGGTTATGAGATTTACTTGGAAATTCCCAATATCCAAAACAGCAAGGCCGGTTATTGTATTGCCACAATGGGTAAACGTATACATAAACCTTAAGCTTCTTACAGTTCTTATCCCCTGAAAATGGGGATGTTTGAATATTTATTACCATTACCTATCTTAAGACGTATTTGGGTTTTTCTGCAAAAGTAATTAATGCTAAAATTTAAATGTCCAAAAATGTCCTAAATTTTAAATTAAAGAAATGTTTTAATAAACTTCGAAAACTACATAAAATAAATTATAGTTCTAATTAAGAATGTATCTAGGATCTTTTATTGTTTAATAAAAAAAGATACCGCTTAATAGGATCTAGATACAGATACAAGATACAATTTTATAAACGTATCTAGATACAGATACTAGATACTTGAACAGTATCTAGATACATGTATCTAGATACTACCCAACACTGATTGCGAATAGGACCATAGTTTGAGCTCTAATAGGCATATTAAGTTTATAAGCACAATGTCCAAGGAATTTATTGTGAATACTTTCCAATTTATTTTTATGGACATCGTACAGAGGAGACCACACATTATAAGCTGTTATTATTTTCAATTTTGTTATGGTGTCTTTAATTTCACCCATGTTTGTGTTATACTTGAAATGAATTCCAACAGTTTAGTAAGCCAATGTCGTTTCTGAATTACTATTATTTTGCTGTTCCATCTGCTTTGATGTGATCTACCAATGTTCGTTATTAATGAAACAGTTAACTAGAAATTTAAAATTGGTAACATTTTTAGATATTTTATATTCTTTTAATTTTTACATTTTATTGATCACAGTAAGTTCAATATTATAAACACTGTATTTATTTTCGGACAGTACTTTCAATATATGAAACTTATATTTACTATCGCCACTTCTTCTGCTGTTCAAGTTAAAACATCCATACTATATGGTAGACCACCACACAACTGGTAGGACACCATACAACTCTTAGACCACCGCAAAACTCCTCGTCATGGTACTCATTTATGGTAAATGATTTAACTTTTTTAAAGAAAAGAACTATTTATTTCATATTACAAAAGGAAAACATTGTAATATTTATATAAATTACTATTACTAAAACCAGATTTTCTTATTTCATAAAATTTTGTTGTATCAAACTGTTTCATGAAAGTAAAAATTAAATAGCAACTACATAAGAATAATTTACATAACAGTCATTCATTTACACATTTAAATTTTATCACATACAGTTCAGGGTATGAAATGGGGCATTAAACACACAACAGTAAAATTTTGTTGTACAGCCTTTGAGATTAAATACACAAGAAGTTCACTTTGAAGTACAAAACTAGGCAAAAGCATACGAAGTTTTTTTTACTACATCTGCTTTGACCACTTTACACAAAGCATTGCAGTGTAGTCGTAGCAAAACCAAAAAAGACGGATATGAATTATTCCCACATATTTGCATACAACGTTTCATAGGTCTTTCACTGCTCATAAAAAAATCAACAAACTTGCTTTATATTTTAATTTAAAATATAAAGAAATATTTACAATTGAAAACATATTATGTGCTTTAATATTTTGCTACAGATAAGTAATATACCACATTTTTTACTTAACTTTGTAGTACTTAACTTATATAACATATGTTTTTATATCAAAAGGAACTTCATTGTGTTAGGTAAAAACTCTAACCATGAGACAAGGATTACTGAAAATAATTATTCTTTTACGAAATATTAAATTTGTCATAAAAATTAAATACATATAAGTTACCTACATAGAAATAATTCAGTAAACCTTGTTAACTTCTTATTTAACTTAAAACTACCTATACACTAGAATGGCGTCAAGAATGGGATAACTTCTCAAGTTTAGAACACAGTTCTTGGGGTGACATACCGGCGGTGACAAAATTTTTGGGTTGTTGCGTACTCGAGCGCTTGCACTCTCCTTCCCAGTGTGCTTTACTGCAGCCATGGGACTGTAATACAAACCCTAATGTTAAAATCTGGTGTACCAAATAGCTGAACAGCCTCTCACAGCAGAATTCAGCATACCTTATTAAGGTCACGCTTCCAAACAGCACCACAGGAACCATCGCATGATGGACATGGCCTTTCAAGGGCATAGCCGCCACATTCAGAACAGTCGAGAGATACATGGTCTTCAGTCCAAGAAACACCACAAGTGAAACAACTCGTCATCTGCAGACGCAATTCTTCAATGGTCATCACGTGCTCTGAGTTAAATTGGGGACTGCAGCACCCAGTAATGTCGTCTAAGCTATAGCTCAGAGATGAAAGAGAACTGGAAAACAAAGAACATCTAGTTTAGTATTTAGTTTTGTTATAGAATACAACAATTTTATTCAGTCAATAGTTTGGAAATTTTGTGTAAATGAGGTAAATTGAACATATTATTGTTAATGAATGCTTACCCATGGTTGGGATGAAGATCCCTTGGATGAACTCCTACAAGTGACATGTTCGACACTGTAACAAAAGAAAGCTATTTAGTAAACTCACTTGATATCCACAACAATTAACTATTTAATAATAAATCAAAGCTTTCAGCATTATAATATACTATAATGTCAGTAATCTTATTCAAGTCAAGAACAATAAGCTAAGCTATAAGGAAATAGGAAGTTCTGGCTTGTATTTAAATATCAGCAATCAACTGGCACTATTATTAAAATAATATTTAAATGTATGTTTATGCAATGCTAGCTCAATAATCAAAATCATTTTAGAATAGGGGATGTTTAAGCTGAAATGGTACTCACACCAAACATATCCGACACGGAATACTGCATATGAATACACGTGAATACCCCAAGAATACCTACACGTCAATATAATGGAATACATTACATACACGCGAATGCATAAGTAATTTATAATTATACATATGAAAAATGTGGAGAATTCAATGGAATACACAGAAGGTACATACGAATACACAGAATTATATGAGAATACATAAAATCAAATCATAGATGATATAATATAGTTTCCAATCAAATTAATACACTTGAGCGCCATCTAAGTGTATTTCTTTGTATTCCATAGGTAGATATATTCGTATAATTCTGTGTATTCGTTGGTATTCTCTGCACATTCCTGTGAACTATTCAGTTTCAAGTATTTTCTAGATTGTTTAATATGTATTCCCGTACATTTAACATGTTCAATTAAAATAACGTGTTTTCTGGGATATTTCTGTTTATTAATTTACAGTTTGTTATTCAGTGGCAGAAATGTTTGGGTATCGAACGAATACAACAACTATCATTGACGAATACACTAGAATACCCCAAAATAATTAAAAACAAATGACTTCATACAGAATACAGGAAAATACATGAGAAATACGTCACTGACAACAGATAAGAGTAATTATCCCTCGGCCTCGCTTTGAATATTTCTCAAAGTTCACATTTGGTACCTGAGTATAATTTTATTAATTATTTTTTTAATACTTATGCAGCTACAAAAATATATTGATTTGATTTTTCTACACATCTGTTTCCTACAACATGAATATAATAGTAACTTTAACAGTTGGTGGGATTACCTATATATTTAACAATAAAATGGTAGATAAATCATACAAATAATGACAACACAGTTAACGCTCGAATTGTAATTACTCACATAGAAGGTGGTTGGTTGTACCTGTTACAGTATAACCGTCATACCGTTATATAAATAATCTGTAAAAGCGAACAAAAGAAATTGCAAAGAGTTGCATATTCAAACATATTGCACACCTATTTTTGTTCAAGGCGATATCAACATTCTGAGCAAATAACGTTTATTTTAAACATTTCTCAACAGAGTTTATTAGCAAAACAATGCTTAAATTTAGATTCTCTAGCAGGTAATTTTGTTACTAGTCTCTTTATCTTTGAAGTTAAATTCCTATTCAAAGTACAATGAGTGAGATGGTATATCGCTAATTGGGTAGATGTTGTGGTTAGTTTTAATGGTCGACTACCTTAATGGTAAGGTAATGTGATTTTGATATCAAAAAACAATTAATTTTTCTGTTTTTGTTATTCTATAGTGCGCCTTGTCACCGTGTTAAAATTTAAGTTGTAACTTTAAAGTTGTTATGAAATAAACATAATAAACAATACGGTTCCAGAGCAAAAACTTGGAACTGTAAAATTCCGGATTAAGATGTTATTGTCAATGAACCAAAATCATCAAACTTTGTATCCAGACTACAGATAACACATACTAGCGTTTTTAGCAAACGCTTAGTGCTATCTAGTTAATGAATTTTAATATTACAAAAACAATTCTATTAAATTATGTTTTATAATATGTAATTCCCACCAACAATTAATTAAGTGCAAAACTAGATAAGCGGTGTAGACACGAAACAGACAAACTTTCTTTTGGCGAAAGTAGGTCGGATTTATACGCAGTAATATGACCGCTAAGCCTGCAAGTCATGTGACAAGACGGTTTTATCTTATAACGGAAACATTCTCCAAAACGTCGTTGGCGTTCTTTTATGTACTTTGCTTTATTGCACGCGACCATTTAACTTTAGACTTAAGAATCGATCGTCGTCACGACACTTCCCTCAAGAGGATTATCTTGTGCATGATGAAACCACGAAATGATGAAAGTCACTTTCAACATTTCGAGTATCCTCCAATTACTTATCTCAATGACTGGAACTAACGGAAGAGATTTTGAAGTATTAGTGAATAGAGTATGGGGAATAATTGATTATTTTGGTAGTTCCTGACTAAACAAATTTTAAAGAAGAGTTTTTTTAGATAAAGCTTTCTCTAAAAACAAAGGACAATTGGTTACATCACAGGATAATATCGTGGTAGATCAGGAAAACCCGAAATAAATACAAGACACTGGAAATTTTTTTACTAGGGAATGTATAAAAGAAAGCAGTGGAATATTTTTAAATCTTTGTACAGCTCATAATTGAGGTTTGTTTAAAAACAACCCACCTTCCATGTTTTCGTTTAGCTTTGGATATAATCAAACCATATGATGCATAAGACTCCTTTGTGCACATTTATGTCGTCATTGTTTTTTATTGGTTGATCAACCTCATGGAAATTAATATTTGTGTAATTTTTGCTATAAACCCACTCTATTCTTGAAATATGTGGGCTGCATGCAACTTGTTTCTTATTACGATAAAAGTACAATGTAATATAGGAACATAATAAGTACTCAAATAAGATTCAAGCTACGCTTATTGTACCAATTTTAACCTACATAGTTTAAAAAGTAGTGGGCTAAAAATGCATTACATCTAATTTTCCGTAGGTCAACTAACTTTAAGCGCTAACCTATTACGTTATTGCGGAGGAAGAAAGAAATAGTCACGAAAAGATACAATTTTCCTCTAGTTTCCTTTCATATATATGTTCTGCTAATTATGCTTGCGTATAATTTCAATAATGCTTATTGGGATAACTTTCAGTTTTAAGAATTATTTTAAATTCGAAATGTTGTTTCGTCAGGATTACAAACGTTTTATTTATTGCAATACTCGGAAAGTGTTTCTCAAAGCGAGTTTGAGAAAGTACTAATTACCACTACAATCACTTAAATTTTTAATTGCGATTAGGAAACTGTAGTGAGGATAGGATGTTAAGTAAGGTATTTTTTAGATTTTCTTAACAAGTGGGCGGAAGCAGTTGTATTACCAAAAAACTTTCTAAGGCAACATCCTCAGATATTAAGGAACTCGCGGGTGGTTATTAATGTTATTGAGGAGAAAGGTAATTTACTGCTAGAAGAGATTGCTTATTTTTTTATTGCAATTACTATTACAATTCCAAACTGAAATTAACTGCAGTTGTACGAACTTATTTTAAACATATAGTTTTCCCCGAAAAGCTGTTTTGCTATAATCATTTAACGACATTTTCTCCATTTTTACAAGCACCCTGCACTTATTTATGTTCCTATGTAATTATGCAACTACACAAACAAACTCGTTACCATAAAATCTAACTGTGAAGAATGCTTACTGTAGTGATCATTTAAGTCTTTATCAAAGAGTAAAGGAGCGGCCGAAGTGATCACACAATTCGCACGTGAACACTTCAGGCTGATGAAATTATTAAATCACATTAAACAGAAAAAATAATGGAATTACGTAGGTATTTCTATTTACAAATAAATCTTGTGTGGGAGAAATTGCAAATTTCTGATTAATTAACACAATTCAATAATTTAACGTACTATGTATTTGCATAACTCCTCCTCCTCCAGTGCGAGGTCCATCAGATTTGCGTAAATGGGTAGTATACGGTACGTTTGTTTTGGTTTTTTATAAAGACGTTTCTTGTAATTTAGTGACGTAATTTAAATAGCTATATTCTAATTAAGTGGTTTAATAAATTTATTTTCTAAGAAAATCACAATATATTTTGCGCTAATCGCAAATTATCATTTGAATTAACCCAATTAGCATCTGATTAAATAAAAAATAATAAATAAATACTTTGTAGAAGTATTTTTTTTCAAAACTAACCCCATGTCTAATTGCACTTTTTTTTGTGCAGCAAAAAACGGAGTAGAACAAAAACCGCTTGTACGACCTAATTGAAAATCTAGAAGAAACTTGTTCAGTTATTGAGGGTGTGATTGTGGGTTTTCTCTCTGCCTTCGCCTAACTCACTAACTGAAGCAATTTTAAATTAAACGGCGGTTATTCACATGTGATGTGGTTTTACTGTAGTCATATGCAGTGTGAGCTATAAATTGCTTTTGGTTTTACAACCGCATTCATAACGAGCTTTTCATTATCAAACGTTAACCTTTCGTGGCAAAGGCCTTCTGTGCAGTTTGACAATGGTTGAAAATAAAATCGTACATAAAATTTGCACACAATGTTCAATATATTACGCATTTTAATAAAACCACCATTGCTACATTTTAGATTTTCTTTGATTCACATCAAATGGAAAATCAAACTAGTTACTGTAAAATGTCAAAAATATCATTAATACAGTATTTATTAGTAATATTAACACAGAATAAATTTATTAGATATTTATTCTGTGATATTAATATAAAAAGGCAGAGGGATTCACCTACTTCTCGTTACGTACAGGGTGATTCAAGAAAGCAAATTTTACTGATAATTTTTTTATTTTAAGATATAAATAATTGAAAATAAAAGCTATTCCAGAATGAATTGCGCAAAAGTCATTAATTTATACAGGGTTCAAGGGTTTCATTACAAATAATCAGGGTGCAAGAAAAAAATCGTGATTTTTATTAAAAGTAAATTTAAAAAAATCGATAAACCCGATTTAAATCAGATTTTTTGGATTTAAATCGACTTTTAATGATTAAACTGATTTAAAATAATTTAAATACCTCTGTTTACTTGCGTAAACTAATAAAGTATTGTCTGCAGTGTTTTAGATTGTTTATTTTAATACCAAGTGTAACGTAATGATTGACATACATATGTCACTGTATCGTATTTTTTATTTTGAATTATTGTTTCTAAGAGAGATCATAGATCACCCCGTGAGTATTTTGCTGCGCTTGCGGCACTGTCATTATCACTAAAATCATCACAGGGTGCATAAATAGTAGCACTCCACCATGTACACAATAAAAGGCTATAAATATTGCGCCGTCATTAAAAGCTTATCGTTAATTTTTTATATTGTGTACATGATGGAATGGTACTGTTTATGCACACTGCAATATTTTTAGCGACAATGCAGTACTGCAGGCGCAGCAGAGTGCAAAGGGTGCCTAGGTGTGAACCAATAACAGAGCTATATTAGTTATGATTGCCCTAGGTGTGTAACAAATATTAATCTGCCCTTAAATTATTGTACGTAATTAATATTCATCTTATGTATGGATTTGTGTAGAACTAAAAATTACTTTATAATGTATGCAGTTCAAATAAAGTATATAATTGTTAATCACATTGTTATTGTATTAATTGAAAGTTATCACACCAAAACTACACCCCACTCAAAAATCAATAATTTTTTTATATAGAACGTATTTGAATCTTCCTACCTTAAAAATATCTTTTAAAATAAAATTATCCGCAAAATACTCGACAAATCACCTTGTACAGCACGAACAAAAAATAAATCAAGAAATCTATGAAAAACAAACGTATGCATAAGTCTGTGATTGGTTCATGCGTAGAGAGCGGTTCTGTAAACCTGAAAATTACAAAACATTAACAGATTTTAGTTACTTGGGCAAGTGGAAACATGTAGTCGAGAACGATAAGCAGTTGCAAAATGTTAGCATAATATGCTGGCAATGTTTTGTATGCAGAAACGCACATTTCTTTTCACATTTTCAAACAGTCCGATTACTGTATATGTTTGAGAGGTTGTTTAATATTAAAACAGTATTTATAATAGTTATTTAAGTATCAAGGAATGTAAGGACGTAATAACATCCGAGGTAGGCGAATACGAGCTGAGACGGAGCCGAAGCTTGTCGCCTGCCGAGGATGTTATTAGTCGATACATTTCGTGTTACTTATTAAATTTTTCACGCTACCGGCAATGAAATTAGGCCTACAGGTAGAAATTTAATCATATTTTTAAAAGTTCGTTTTGACAGCTGTCATCGGAATTATTTTTTGAAAGCCCCATTATTCTAAGTTGTCTGTGCTTGTTACCATATCAACGAACAGTTAAAATCAACATTATTTTCCTAGGGATGTAAGTGACACTATTAAGTTCCGTCGTCAAGGGTAACTAGTACACGAATGTTATCAGCCATTTACGATCCCTGTAGCTATGGATGTAAGGCCTACTTACATTGCCGGTAGCGTGAAAAATAATTTACAGCCAGGGGCGTCGTAATGATAAAAAAAAACTGGGGGGAGAGGAAGGCACTAGACTAGATACATATATTTCATATACAATTATGTATTATTCTGTATTTAAAAAAAAACTTGGGGGACAAATCACAAATGGGGGGTGCTTGCAACCCCACAAGAACCCCTTAACGACGCCCCTGTTTACAGCACAATTTTACCTGATCGTAGGTCATCGGGATTAAGTTCGCATCATTTTTAAAACGCTTTACTAGGCTGCGCTACAAATAATTCTCGCTAAGGCTATACATGGCCCGCGGTTAATATTTTGGGAAACCCTGGACCATGATTTATGTAATCAGGGCAATGCTGGTGATTAATTTAACTAATTTTTAAAGGTTTTCTTTTCAAAGTCATAAATATATTTCTTAATTGTATAATTTATAAAATTGACACGTTTATGGTCGTACGTACATCTTCTATCACTTTATAGTAACGTGTTTAATATATTGCAAAGCTACTCTGCAAACCATTTATTAACTCGGCTATAAATAATAGTGTCCAATGACGACATTGAACCGTTAATTTACATTAATATGATATTGAGTTTTTACGTACGAGAACACAAGTCGGCTTGAAATTGATACAATCTGAATACAACCAGAAATATCCAACGAAACTATTGTAATTATGAAGTACTTTTACTACAAATGCGCAACATAGATAAATAGGTGTAAAGTGCATTACTTTATATGATACAAAAAAAAATAGAGAAAAAGATTAGAATGAAATTTGTATACTAAAATTGAAGCAGTTAGGATTTACATTTTTCCAATTAGAACATCGTTTAAAGTCGCCTCCATATCTAAATGATAAGTTTTTTTTCTACAGTAATTGGCAACAACGTTTAAATAACCGTAACGGATAATTGGATATAACGTTACAAAATGTTTGTATTTAAATTTACTGGAAATTGGAAATTTTCCACTGCAGAAATTTAATTTGGGATCGTCTACTATTATTACTTAATAACAAGTATTATAATGAAATATTAATGATTATATGCAGAATAGAGCAATAATTGTAATTTACAATGGGCTAAAGGTAGAAATAGACAAGGTCATGGTTGACGCACCTCGTCACGCCGCCGATGATAAAAGAATTAGCATTCTCATTAAAAACTAGCTCTGTGATAAGTATAATATATGTATAACAAATACATATGCAAACCTTTCTACAATTTACAATGTTACAATAACCATCGATCAGAGGCAGGTTGTTCCCCGAAGTAATAAATAAAAATTACACAATACGTAGTGAAACTTCCAAAACGTGGTACGAATCCAAAGTTCAAAAATGACCCGACTGATAAAAGGAGGAGGACATTAACACGCAAACAGGTAGTGGTCGCTGGGAAAATACTATCAAGACGTTTCTAGAAATATATAGAAGTCCAATATTATTCAAATGTGTGGGTAAAATGTATAGTAATTGTTATTGTTTACTTTACGTTGCCTTTATCGCCGTCTCATTCTGGACAACACCAATTTCATTTTTTGAGTGGAATTGAATTTTCTTAGGAGATCCCCATGTCATATGCTTCTGCCAATAACAACCTACTTTGTTGTTTCCGGCGTATTGTAGGATTCTCAGTAAATTCAATGATGTCGGCATCAGAGTGCATTTAGTTGTTTTTTCAAAGTAAGATTTCATTTTCTAACGTTTATATAATGTTTAAAATGTATAAAAATAGCCATAAATGTTAAATCAATATCATACGTGGAGTGACGTCTAGCCGAATTAAGGTCGTTTATTTTGATATTTGAATCCTTGAAGATACGTCAAAGGAACCGCCTCTAAACACACCCCCAATAACGCCGGCCAAGGTTTTACTTATTGAACTGTATTTTCAAGGGCCAAGGAAAACAGCTGTTATTGTATTCCAATAATAAAATTTTTATATACCTAGGTGATATGGAAACTAGCGTCATACTTTACCGATCAAATAATAAAAATAATGGGGAAAAAATGGCATGTAACGTCATTTTTTATACAAATACGTCAATACTTATAGATTAAGTTTGTAATGCGAATTCGTCACGATCTTTTAAGTTTTCACAATGGAACAAACATATCAATACGCTGTGGTAATGAAAAACAATTTATTGTCGTATTGATTGACCTACTGGAGGCAAATGTTTGAACATAGTCACGTTTTTTACTCCTCAACTTGTAATTTGTTTCTTTTTATTTTCATTTTGGAAAACTTTTACTTAAAGACAAACCAAATCTATAAGCTTGCATTATGTTCCTAATAAGACCCTCTTGGAGGCAACTGCTCCATGCTTTAGCACCGAAAGCCTTTTTTATAGGTAATCTCCAATTTCCTGAGCTTCCCTCGTTCTCATGCTTGACCCAATTTTCTCATTATTTTACACTGAAAAATCTTGTTTTCGTGGTATGGTATTTATAATTTGTCTCAATTTAATTATACATTTTTTCCCAGCGCCAGATTCTGTGTATGTATGTTGTTGCTTATTATTGATCCAATTCCTATTTTTGTTTTGCGCACTGCATGCCATAGGATTATAATCATGTTGTAATTTGGTTAGGCTCAAAGTAGCTTCTCTAGAACTTTATTATCACATTACATGCTTCTTTTCGTATCCATTAAATAAAATCAATGTATGTGTTTATTGGAGCTGCTCCGGAGGTAGAGCACTCGCTTACCAATGCAAGGATACCAGGTTCAATTCCCATAAAATTATTTCGTATTAAATAATTTTGTAGGAAATGTTCTTAAATTTTTATTAAAACAAAGTTATCGAAGGGTTTATAAATCAATCATAAGAAAAAGCTCGCAAAAAATGTTTACTACGTATTGTAAATAACACCGATAATCCATAATATAACAAATATCCTATCACTTTGAATTTCGTAGAAATGTCGTAGGAACATAAATAAAAAATACTGAAAAGGGGGAATTTTATGAGAATTGAACCCGGGACACCCTTCTCGTTGGTGAGCTCTTACCCAACCAAACACGCGATTTGCTCTTATTTCGTAGATAGTATGCGATGTGACAAAATGATGTACATAACTACTTTGATTCTAATCAAATTACAATGTGGTAGAAATGTTAATGGCGCATACTCCGTAAAACACCTTGCATACTTTTTGGTGTATTTTGCCAAGCAAGTTGTACAAACATTAGCAGATGTAGCATAGGTCAAAAAACTAATTGGAAACCTTCCATTTTTAGATCACAAGCCGTACAGCTGAAACAAGTAGATATTTTCGAATTTTTATCCATTCCCTCGGGCCGTCTTGAATCTTCGCGTCAATGAACCCTCACTGATGACGTCATAGGTGACGACCCAGACGGTTCAATCTCGAAATCCGAAATTCCAATCTCGCCCCTTCACACTCTGACGTCACTACATCAACCCTCGTCCTGTAGCAGACGAGTTCCCATCCCAACAAGGTTGAAAGGGAACACGGAATTATTGATCGCAGTCGAGCGGATAAATAACCCCACTAAATGAGAACGATAAGCAATTGGGAAAAGAATGGAGGAACGGATTTTTTCTTCTAAATATTTTGGCTGATTTTTAGAGCGTTTTTGCATGAAAGCATCAGGAGGAAGTTATAAAGAAAAGTTCTGGGTGTGTTTGAATAAATAATGCCGACATTCCTTTGTACGTAGTACAAACATTTCTAAGGCGCTTCACAAATAACTGTATTTAATTTTAGAATTAGCGTCAGTATTAAAACAAAACGTGGTAAACACGTGGGAACTATTATCGCTATTTTAGGGATAAAAATAAAAAAATACAAACACGCGACTTGTTTTTCTTTTATCATTAGAGGCGTACGTTTATTAATTTTAATGTAAACACTCAAGCAAAATAAATACTTCAAGCTTTCTAATATTTTGCAACTATTTTACGCATCGCTTATTGGCGAGTGTGCCAAAATTTACACGTGGCTTTTCTTAGTCGATGTAGGCTATCAAATTGTATTTCCTAAATTTGATGACGCATTTTCAGCGTTCACATTTCACGCTAAACGGATGAAACATGGGAGGAAATTCTGACGAAACGTTAAACGACTATTCATAAAAATGAGCGTTTCCATAGTCAACAAAATGTTTTCTGGAATTTAATTTACGAAATAATAAGTTGCGCAGTTTTTTGGGGGAGTATGTCTTATTGTTGTGCCTACTGAAGGAATTGTTTCGGAGTAAGTTCATTAGCATTTACCAGCACGAATGTAAACGGCGCCAGACAGGGGCGGGGTGGTTACCCCATTTGTCCCCATACCTGTGGCGCCTCTGGTAATTACTTTTATATTATTGTAGTCTATCTCTCTACGAGGTCAATGCCGTACAGAACCCACAGTGACGCGAACAACACAAAAAATAGGTGATGGTAAAAGTTTAAAAACATTTTAGCAAACTGGATTTGTTTGAAGTTTAGGTTGTTATTTCCGTTTGAAATTCCAAGAATTTAAAGTTATTTTCACATTTCCGTTTGTACCGATCAATTTACATTACTATTTTGAACTGAAAATTAAGCATTTGTGGTTTGTTATTTTCCACTGTTTTACATTTTACATTTTGTTCTGTATAAAAACAAGATAATATCTAACCACACATTCTAAAAACACCTGGTGGTTAAATGACCATTCTGGAAAAAGGTCATCGGTAAAAAACGCTTCAACCTTATTGTTATTAAACATTCGGTACAAAACAAACAAGTCCAGTATTATTACATCATGATGGAACGTTCACATCAAAAAAGTAATCCTTGATCAATTTTTTACTCTAGGTAAAGCAGGCTATGGTGCCGGTAATTAACCAGACGCTTTCTAGAAGCAGAGTAATGCTATAACAGCAAGGTTACTTGATGCTGATGGTAAATACTTTCAAGACACGAGTTATTTACTCAAACAGAGATAATTTTCCGGTTTTAAATTTTAATCGGACTAAATTCAGGCGCATCCATGTTCAATGAAATCTTATACAACTTTTTTGGATTATGTTAAAATAGGGTGGTAGGTAGGTAAATAATTTGCTGACCAACTATACTGAGTTACTTATGGGGCAATTTGGTATATTACTATGACAATCTATATCTGAAAGCTACCAGACAACTACCACCCTTAATAAATTCCCATTTTTAGGGATACTTTAGTCTTGATGCGTGGTCAGCAAAGTTTTAACCAAAACTTCAAGAGTAAAGCACTAAAATTAGCGGTGGAGGTTTGTCAAGGGTGGCAGCAGTTGGTAGTAGTCTAGTAGTATACTGTTACATGTTAATTTACTGCTATTATAAGCTATGGAAGCAAGAATAAGATCTAATGAATAGTTGTGGTCAGCACGTTAAATTCTCCCTTAACATAAGAATGTTGTAACATAAAATTTAAAAAATTACCAAAATTTCAGTTTTTGAAAATTAATTCAAGTTACCATGTTAACCTCTTCATATATTGTTATTTATACAGGAAAAATACCCAGTATAGTGATATAATATTAACATTTTCAACCCATTTAGGTACATTCCAAACTAATAATACCCGAGTAATAAATGACCATGACCATTTCTACAATAATCTATTTCGCTGATAAAAACGAGTCTACTTCCGGTTCATCGTCGACGATTCCCCCGTTTTTCTGTTTGTACAGAAAAAAGAAATACAAGATATACTAAACTGTGGGATTTTGACAATAAAAGAAATCTAATTTCAGCTGAATCAATAGATGCATTTTTTTTCTAAATTTTTTACTATTAACAAAAATAAACTAATTGCGTTCCCTGCATTTCCACCCTTCCAGTTATTTATTTAACTGACAAAATATCATTAAGAAATAATGAAAATGTAAAAAACTAATTATTAACTTAAAAAAATATTAACACTTACATGTTAAAAAAATCCTTCCAGCAAACAAATTAGCAGGTTCCTATGTACGTTTTTATTTAAAATGTATCACGAGGAATACGCTAATTAGATTCTAATATCCGTATGTCAGCAAAAATGACAGAAAAAATTCAGCAAAACTGAAATTGCAATGTTGTTATCACGCCTGTACGATCAGAGATCTCGAACAGAACTAAACATAATTTACGGCTCGATACGTATATAGCATTGGATATTCCGTTACGTCACGAGTTGGTGTGGGTAAAGTGAGGGAAACGCTGCAGGAGCGGGGGACGATAGTGGAAATTCGGAAAAATTCTTCAGATGATGATTTTCCAACATAGATTTATTTCTGGTTTTCAAAGCAAGGCAAATTTGATAAGGAACTAAATTATATTGCAACCTGCTGATGCCATAATGGATTTTTCGGAGTAACACTAAACATTAAAACTAGGTCAATGAGGTCTCCTCAATTTCATTGGGGTTTCCCATATTTAATATACAGTGTGTCCCAGGAATGAGTGTCCATTAAAGGCACAATTTTTTTATTAATGGATGCAAAGAATTTATTTAAAACTGCGTGAAGTCAGCGTGATTACCTATACCTATTGACAGTGCCGGAGTAGGCACCAGCCTATGGGCTCCACGCCTTTTAGGGGCCCCGCGGTCCGCGGCGACGGATCAAATTAATATTAATTTGATCTTGAAAAAAATTACAAATTACTTACTGACTGAAACAAATAATTTTAATTATTTATTGTTTAATAATATTTAATAATTTTTGTTTAATAACACTAATAATTGTTAACGTTTGTTTTTGTGTAATAAAATTGCTTTATTAAAATTGTTGGTTGGTAAAATTAAAAACCTATTAGGAGATATGTAATTTGCACTAGCGTCTGGTGTCTTGGATAACAGCCGATCCTGACTTGCGCAACCTCGTCTAATATTGGCGTTAACTTGTCAATGTGGTTGTTTGTGGGATTGTGATATTTACATCGGAAGTAAAGCAAGTTAATGAAAGTGTAAGTGTAAAATGAAATTACATTGTTAAAGCTTTTTTTTCATTGCTAATAAATTGCATTCAATACAAAACAACAATCCTTTTTTTTTAATTTATAACATGCACGGTACAGCGTAGAAAATACAAAACGAAAGTAACTTCCGATTTTCATTTTTTACAAGAAGGAATGTTAAAAATATTTTTGTTAATTTATTTTGTAGAGCTCTTTAAAAAAATAATTATTAAATAATAATTTTTATTTTATATTGTACGTCTTTTTTATTATTTAACTTTTAAAGCAACATATACAACCGACGTTTTCAGCTTTAGAACACGTGCGTGTGATTAAGGAAGCTTACGATCTCTGCTGACGGCGATAGCTTTACAGACATCGAGGAGGTGCGCAAGTCATGAAAGTTAGAATGAGGTAGGATCGGCTGTTAACCCAAGACACCAGACGCTAGTATAATTTGCGAGGGAGGCCCCGAGATTTCTACTGCCTAGGGGCCTCCACAGGGTTTAATCCGGCACTGCCTATTGAACAACTCGTACATCGCCGTTATTAAAATACTATTAAAAAAGAGGTAGTTACTTTACTTAACAAACATTTAAAAAAAATTTGTATATTAATATTAAAAACTAACAGTTTTTTTAGGTTTTCTAAAGAAGCACAACTTTCTATAAATAATGACTTTTTTATCGTGCCTTATTGGGCACTCATCCTGAGATACCGATTTGTCACTTGAATCGTTGATTGAAGTATTAAATTAAATACTTCAATCAACGCTTGAATGCATTATGAATTCGCGCCTTCTGCCTCAACACATCTAAAATTAACTGCGTTGCACTTCGTACCAGACACAAAAAAAATATTACAAGTCACTCTGGCATTTGAAGCTGTTACAAATAAATGTTGGCTTTCGGAGTTTAATTAAATACGCTTTTGATCACATTTTATCATCAATGCGAGAAAATGTAACAGCTCCGAGGGATTACAGACTTTAAACAAATAATTTTATATACAACTTTGGGAGATTCTGTAGCGGAATTGTAAGGTTGAACTTTGAGTTGATGAAAGACATCAAAGATTCATAAGGATCATAGAAAATGTTTACATTTCGAGTTATTGTGATGCTATCTTCGTCGTACTTTGTTGATGTTGTTATCAAGTGTTTTTAATATATTTTGGTAATATTTCCGTATTTACCTACGCATTTCTGAGAATTTATGCTTTCTTGTTTGTATTCAATTCAAAGTTCAGAAATCCCGAAATACCAATGAAAACAAATACGATTTGTATGAGTATGACGTCTTATTTGTTGTTAAAAATGTATATTTTTTTAAGTTTCATGGTTGAATTGATTAAGGTGGTTTACCGTAAAATTATGCCTATACCTATTCATCAATACTGCACAATCCGTATATTAATACAATGGTAATTTTTAGTATAAAATTGTGTAGCAGATCTTCAAATTTTAGGACAACATGACACGGGCCCTTCTTCGTCAGTGCTCAATCAAGGGCCTTCGGGCAAAACAATATTATGGGGCCCAATTTGTCTTTGGTGTGCAACTACTACTTCATTATTTAACAGAAATAATAGCGAAAGCGATGCAAACGACGGTCACTTAGGCTGGGCACGCCACTGTCGGTTGCCCACATGAAAAGCATCGTTGTATACAGTGTGTTCATGAAACTACAGAACATAGGGAACAATCTATGCTCATTTTAGGAGCCGTTCCAGTAGCTTTTTGAATGTTGTATGCAACACATACACGTGAAAAAAACAAATTTAAAGTACGTTTTAGTGCTGTTGATCGGTGAAACAAGCGTTTAAACAATAACGACTATACAAAGACAAACTTTGACAATAAGAGACACATGATCAGTAAATGTAAACAACATTGACAATGCAATTTATTGTTTAGCTAGGAACCTGCAATATAATATTAATAAGTTACAGCTTTACTTCGTTGAAGTTCATATTGATATTAAATAAAATACTTTAACACTTCAACAATAATAATCATTTATTTTAACTTTATACGTATTTCGACATGTACATGCAATTATCAAAGGTAATAATAAAAAGTAAACAGTTAGTGATGTTACAGGAACAATAAAACTCGGTAACTTGATCTTGGTTATCAGTGTTTGCAGATGATTTGACTTCTCATTCGAAAATAATAGTAATAGTTTATAATAGTTTGGAAAATTTAACAGTGCATTTTTAATAAAAAAAACAATTTAATGGAAATAGACCCCAGTATTCAACACAAGAAAAATATTACATATTCTTTGTATTAGTGAGTGAATTGAACAAATTTAACATTTAACGTTAGTATAATCTATAACTATATATTACGTAATATATTTAAATGTATTTTAAACTTGAAGCAACATTAAACAAAATACCAACGTACTATACTGCAAACAATATACGTATAACGGTTGTCGTCAAAACAGTTCTCCTGTTATTCAATATGACCAATGCAAGTAAATGTAACTGTACCGTGATAAAGCGTATCATAATTCAATTGATCGTTAATGAAGACGTCAAACCGGCCGAAGTACTACGCAGACTCAGCAAGAACCCGCGGGTATTTGAATAGGCTAACGGGTTTTCAAATGGCCGTGGGATTGTTCGTGACAATCCGGGAAGAAGAGTTTAACTGTAATAAGATTCATTCCTGCTGTCATTATTCATTAAACTTGTAGAAGCTTTGATTAATTGTCTTTGAGATAGAGAAAATCAACAACACACAACTGGAATGACTTTTGTTGCAGTTGAACCTCCTCGTCTTGGATTGCCTCTGAAAACCTCACGGCTATTTTTTAATTTAACTAGTTAAGTCTTCGTAAAGTTTTATCCGTTTGACGTGTTCATTACCGAGAAAGCATAGCGAAATATAGAATTATAATGTGCTGTTTCACAGTACAGTAAACGATATCCATGACAACGGTCGTGTATTGTTTCCTTTTTTAGAATAGAGTACGTTAAATATTGTGCATAACAAATAACTGCATAAATCACTAAATTCGCTCTCTCACTGCGTGTATTTGATTTTTGAGCTACACTTGTAAGGCTGTTGTTCTATTTGAACGCACACGAATGAGTACGAAAGCGCGTGCGCACTTCGAGTAGTCGCATGAACAGTAGCAATTTCTATCTGCTGGTTGTTCATCTTGAAGGGCTTTAATAGTGTTAAAATGCTAAAATGAAGAAAAACGAGAATTATAATTTATACTCGCCCACAGAGACATAAAAATAAATAAATAAATTAAAAGAGGTATGGCAGGGGCCCTCAATTTTTGCGTGCATTAGGGCTTATTTGTTGCAGTTACGCCACTGCCTTGGCGCAATGATTGATCCGGTCCTGCTCCTTTCTCATCCTTATGATGAGGCAAGTTGATTAGCGACGCTAATTTAGCGTAGACTATGTGGTGTAATCAATTATTTTTTTAATTACTCAATAGTTCAGACAAATAATGTAGATACCAACCACGATCCTGATTGATTAAACATCAAATTACTCACTCAGTTCAAAGATAATGATGAGAAATAATATTTAAAAACGCCATATAAAATAATTACCGGTAAAACGTTTTAATTTGGCGGGAAATGAATTAGTTTAGGAAATCCAATTAATTTAACAGAAAACCCGATTTTACTTTTCCCCTTTAAAGTAAACCTTTAACATCGGCTTTATTCAACACTTTAGTTGGCGTAATTCCTGAGTGGTCAGTTTGTCCTAAAGATGAAATTTCTGTTTTTATTTTGGTTAGTTATCATCTGTCTACGATAGCAAGAAATTCTGCATAAATGTTAAATCAGCGAACACGTTACACGCGTATGAACTATGAACGTTACTGGTTTTAGTAGCCGTTAAAAAAATTCCTGAACCTTGAAATCACGTTTATTCGTCTGTAATAAAAAAAATTAAGGTCATATCTGGGAGACATTAATCGTTTAATCTTATTGTAAGGTATACAGTAGACACCATTAATTGCGTGTCTATTAAAAACTGGTATCATTGGATTACCTAATATCGTTTTGTGTGTAAATTATTTGAATGTGATGACGTAAATGCACACCTATGCATAATAGCAATTCTGATTTAAAAAGGTAGTTTAAATAAATTATTTAAAGGGCGTCCCAGTTAGAATTTCCCATACTATCACCGAATATAATTTTAAATTTTCTCAGAATAGACATAATAACCAAATGCTAATACAAACAGCCTTGATGTAGCTCAATAAAATTAAATTTACTCTTCGATCAATTTTCATAGCAACTCCCCATGATATTATATAGCAAAGCGAACGCTATCTAGACTGCTATGTCGTGAAATTTGAAATGTATGTATGTATGTATGTATGTATGTATGTATGTATGTATGTATTTTAGGTCTTACAGCACTTAGGCCACATTGTCGGGCCCATTGTGCGTACTACCTTACATACTATCTCAACTAAGTCCTTAAAAACCACTTAAACTATTCTATGTTAAGAGGTTTCCAGGAGCTGACAACTGCCCCGGCCCGGATTCGAACACCGGACCAAATAGAGCCACAGACTCCCGAAAACCACTGTGACCTTGGCTGCAAGTGCCGACTACACTCGCCTACCATGTAATAAAGGTACGAGCTTAGAAAATTTTTGCTCCCAATGTTTTAAGGGTCCAAAATCTGCAGGTTGGCAAAAAAACGTCCTGTGCAAAAGGGCATTAGACAAAATTTTTGAGTTGGAGGTACAGCGAGAAATTTCATAATTACAAATACCTGTGGCTAAAATTTCAAAAGGTTTTTTGTGGCCGTTGTATTTAAAACAACTATTACATTTTTGAAAATACACGGCCCCTTACGGAGCTAAAATATTTGAAATGCGATTTTCTCGTTTCGAACATAACACCACATTCAAATTACTTTCAAGCTTCTTGTTGTTCGTGCTGAATTTGATGAATTTTCCACCACACAAATAATAAAAATGGTTATAATACTAAACTCATTGATGCATTAATTAAAGAAAAAGATTATAAATTAGCCATTCAAAAAATTTATCGGAATACCCTAACTTCATTCGATACAATTAAATATGCTTCGATCCCATATTTTGGTGACAAATCAGAAAAAATTGCTAAAATTATAAACAAAACAAATAAATATAAAGTAAGCTTTAAAACAACTAGGAACATCTTAAACACTTTGTTTAATGCAAAATCAAAAACAGACGATTTGCTAAAATCAGGCATTTACAAATTAAATTGTTCGCATTGTAATTCGGTTTATATAGGCCAGACAATTAGAAATTTTGATAGTAGGTATAAAGAACACGTACGTTGTTACAAATACAAACACCCACATAAATCCAATTACGCTAAACACTTACTAGAACAAAACCATTCAATGACATCTAATAACACCATAAAATGTTTACACTTTTGTGATGATAAACGTTAATTAGATATACTAGAAGCTTTTGAAATTCACAAACATTTAAAAACTGTACCGTTAATGAATGAGCAAATTGATCTTTTAAATTCTCCTCTACTGGACGTTTTGGAATGAGAAATCAAGTCATCTGCAAACGATTACCAAGATAAGTCACAAAGTTCTATTGCTATAACAACACTAACTGTTTATTTTTTCATATAACCTTTGACAATGGCATGTAAACATGCCGAAATACGTATAAGGTTAAAATAAATAGATATTGTTAAAGTAATTAAGTATTTTATATACAGATACTCATTAAATATGGACTTTAACGAAGTAAAGCTGGAAATTATAAATAAAATAAAAATAGAGCTGCAAATAACTCTAATCTGCGGCATAGCTGCAACAGCATGCATTAGTCACGAGTTCTCGCTGCTTTCCCCTTGCCGGGCTCACCCTGCATCATCACTTTAGTACGGTACTAGTTGGCATCAGGCAGCAGACGAGCGAGACGTTTATATTTAAATTTTTAATATTGTTGGTGTTGGCAATGCTACTTTTTCATCCAGCGAATATGATCCATACATATATAAAAGCTCAAAGAGTTTTTGTTCTCCAGTTCCTCCAGCGGCTACCGCTTCACCAATTTGGACCATTTTTTTTTCAATGAAAGGTCTCTATCCTCAGATGGAACATGAAACATTTTTATATTTTTATTCTACGTCGATTTTTCAATAATAATTATTTTAATTTATAATAAACTGTATATTGGATACCAGTACTGCAGAGTAATTGACGATCTAAACATAAATCCTTGTCTCAAGTGTGGCAGAATAGGGCATAGTACAAAAAAATGTACAAATGTGGAGAAGTGCTTGAAATGTGCAGGAAGCCATGCTACAAAAACGTGCAAAGAATTAGAGAAATTTAAATGTATAAATTGCACTTATAATAACATGAAATTCAACACTGAGAAAGACACAGAACATATAACTACTGATGCAACAAAATGTGAGTACCTTCAAAATAAGATCAAAGGCGTCATAAATAAAACGGATTATCAAATAGATCCGATCATTCCGAAGTACATAGGATATAATTATACGAGAGCAAATCAAATAGAAAATGCTGATCACCAACCAAAAGGAAACAATCATTTAATAGAAGGCGAAAACGACAAACGTCAAGAAAATAAAAGTAGCAGAAATGAAAGACGAAACTAAAGAGGATGATCAAGTTCCAACGAAACAGTCCATTCAGCTTACTCCAACGAGAGAAGAAGATGACTGGGACTTTGCGATTGAACAAACATATGATAGTGTAAAACAATTTAATGAAACGGTTGTGCGTGAGGCAAATCTAAATATAATGCATGTCAACATAAGAAGTTTAAAACGAAACTTAGACAAATTAATGATTTTTATAAAGAGTCTTAGAAGTAAGCCTAACATTATTATATGTACGGAAACGTGGCAGTTAGAATGCCCCTCATATTTAAGCTTCGATGGTTATGACATGCATTATAATTATAGTCAAATTAACCAAAACGATGGTGTTGTGATTTACATAAAACAAAATATAAATTATGAAATAGATTTAGAAATCGAAAATAACCTTAAAATTTTAAGTGTACTTATAAAGAATAGAGAACAAAATAATATTAAGATTAGTGCAATATACAGATCTCACGACGTACAAAAACAAATATTTATTGAAAATTTAAAGTCTTACATAACTAAGAATAAGAGAATAAAGAATCACTTTGTCATAGGTGATTTCAATATGGATATATTGAGTATCGAAAATAGCAATACAGAATTCTTAAATAATTTCCTTGAAAACGAATATATGCCGTACTTCCATACAATTACGAGAAGTAATGGGATGGGAGGAGGCACATGTATTGACAACGTATATGCTAAAACAAGAAATTTAGAAATCAAAGCACATAAAATAATTTATAATATTACCGATCATTACCCACTTTTTATACAAGTTCATAAAGTACCAAACCACAAAAAAGAAGAAAAAAACCAAAGTTACAAATATATAAATTATAATATACTAGACAAATTATGCCAACAAGAAAATTGGGAAAATATAAGAACAGATGATGTTAACAATTATTTTAACATGCTATTAGAAAAAATAAAATATGTAATACAAGGTGCTACCAAAACCAGGAAAAATAATACAACAAATAAAACTAGAAATTCCTGGATAACAAAAGGTCTAATTAAGTCATGCAATACTAAAGAAAAACTATACAAAAAATGGAAAAAAGACGTAAACAACCTTGAACTAAAAAAGGAATATACAAAGTATGCGAATAAGCTACATAATTTGATAAATTATACTAAATATAAATATGAGAAAAATAGACTAAGAGATATTGGTATAGATAAGAAAAAGCTGTGGAACTTCATCAATCTGAAAATTGGAAAACAAAATAAGAAAGATAGCTCAGTTGAGAAATTAATAGAAAACAATAATACAATAGACAACAGAACAGACATAGCTAATCATTTTAATAAATTTAACTCTATAGGTAAAAATTTAACAAAACATAGAAATAAAGATAACAACTACAGATGTAGCCCAGGGTTTAAAAATAATGAGAAAAGTATATTCCTAAAGCCAACAGACGAATTCGAAGTATCCAACACAATATCGAATCTCAAAAATAAAAATGGAGGTGTAGATAATATAAACTCAGTAACAATAAAAAGAATAAATAAATATATAAGCAGACCACTTGCTAATATAATAAACATAAGCTTTACAAAGGGTATTTGTCCAGACCATTTTAAAAATGCTGAAATAGTACCAATTCATAAAAGTAATGACAAAACTAAGGCTACTAATTATAGACCCATATCGCTAATATCGAACTTTGCAAAAATTTTCGAAAAAATACTACATATCAGAATCCTCACATTTTTAGAAAAATGTAATATAATATCAAAAAGGCAGTTTGGATTTAGAAAAGGAATAGGAACTACTCAAGCACTAAGTACTTTTACAGAATATCTATATAAAAATCTCGATAACAGCAAACCTACCATAGCGGTTCTATTAGACCTAGCAAAGGCATTTGATACGGTGGATCACAAAATCCTTTTAGAAAAGCTCGAAAAATACGGAATAAGAGGAAAAGCATTACAGCTACTAAAAAACTATCTCGATAATAGAAAGCATCTAGTAAGAATAAAGGAAACAAAGAGTGATATGCTAATAGTGGAAACAGGTGTACCACAAGGTACAATACTGGGACCATTACTATTTATTATTTACATTAACGATATATTTAATATTCAAGCTGACGGTGCCATCAACTCATATGCTGATGATACAGTCATTCTATGCTCCGAAAATACCTGGGAAAAAGCGGTTACAGTAATGAATGAACTTCTTGATAAAGTAAATGACTGGTTGATACTTAATCAGCTGGCCCTAAACACAGATAAAACTATATACATAACTTTCGTTAATTATAACGATAAAATACCAAGTAACATAGAACTAACTATCCAAGGACAAAAGTTAAAAAGAGTAGATCACAGTAAATACTTAGGAATTACGGTTGATATGAACCTAAGATGGACAAAACACATCCAAAATGTCACGCAGAGATTAAAGTATCTACTATATATTTTCGCGAAATTAAATAAAATACTAGACAGAGAGTCGCTCTTAACCATATACTACGGTTTATTCAACAGTCTAGCCGCTTATGGAATAATAGCATGGGGATCAGCGTATGATACTGCACTATCTCCATTATGTAATTTACAAAACAGAATTATTAAAAAAATAAATTATAAGAGCAACGGTCAATCGAAAAACCAACCAATAGAAATTAGAAAAACTTATATATTACAAGCACTGATTTACAATTATGACAATCTAAAAGAAAAGTACGCAAACTCAATCAGCAAAACAAGGAATAAAAGCTTAACAACCCCTAAAGTAAGTCTTAATGTGGGAAAAAAGAGTAACTTATATAATGCGACAGTAAACTACAATAAACTACCAGATCAATTAAAAAATATGAGCCTAAATAAAATTAATATTAAGAATAAACTTAAGAATTGGGTGATAAATAATGTGATATAGATGGAAAATTGTATTTATATTTATATTGATAATATAGGGCAGCACTCACTCGATATTCATAATATTGAGTGAGGTGATGTTCAGTATTATTTGTTAATTTTGTTATAGTTTTAAGTAAAGTAGTGGTTTGTGCGTGTATACGCACAGTATACAGTGCACAAGCCATCTACAGTAGGTTTAAGTAGGCTAGGATCGTGTACAGATAGAATGACTATCTACTTCGATCCTTGGTGCTAATATTTTGTAAAGCACCAAGGTACATTGTACCTAGTAAATAAATAAATAAATAAATAAATAATATATATGAAAGTCTGCTAAACGCGCTTTACTTGAGGCGACATCTACACCAACGTCGCGTCTCCCTTATGGAACTAATGCATCACGTGACTTATCATTTAGCCGGTTCTGTCAATGCTCAGTCTGTCAGTGCATTGTGCGCTGGGGTAACACTAGTTGATTTATTATACTTCAAAGGACATGGAATAGGTTATATGAAAGTGCAAAGGTGCAGTAGGGTCAGAAGATGTTTTTTCTAACATTCCAACTTAATCTCAAACCTTTAGACTAAAACTCAGACTTCAACTTAACATATAATAACAAATAATAATTGACACTTACATTTATTATTATTTGCAATTTTCTAAAAGAATCCAAAAGCATGAATACTTTGAAACAAAATTTAATTTTGACATCCTTGCAGCGGTGCTTAATCTGGAAAAACAGTTTGGGGAATTTTGCAAACGGTACCAAAAAATCAATCCAAAAGCTGAAAGAGTTGCCTTGCGAAAAAACATTTATTAACAAATGCGTCTTTTGTAAAAAGAGTTTAAATCAGAAGAGCCTTTCACAGGCATTGCAAAAAAATTTCGAATGTTGATAACTTTTTTGGGAGAATAATTTCAATTCTTTTGTCCAAAGCCTGTTTCAGTAATCTTACTATAACTGTTTTTTCGATTTAGCACCGTCCAAATGTGTGTAACGATTATACACAGAAGTAACAGAGAAACACTTTTCTTTTTCCAAACCTTTTCCAAGTTCTTGTAAAATTGTGTTTAAATCCCCATCGGTGTTTGCTATTTTCTAGCTTGTACTTGAGCTTGGAATTGCAGCAGTTTTGAGAAGTTTTTCCCAATTATTTCCTCTGTATTTTTTTAAATACCTGCAGAAGCTTCGTCTGATTTAAACTCTTGTGACAGAAGACGCATTTGTTAACATGAAAAATATGTTTTCGCAATGCATCTCCATCTGCCTCTAAAAATTACACCACTGTTGAATCTGATGCAACCTTTTGATGTTTTTCACGCAGTACTTCTGCGTTCTTTGCACTGGTATAACTTGCAAAACAGCTCTCATGGCAAATTAAAAATTTGCTTTGATCTTGTTGTTTACTTAACAAAATAACTGCACGAATTTTTAATCGGTAGTTTTTGTTATTTCCTCCCTAATTTTTGTAGGTACATACTGCCATATTCGCCTGTGATTTTTTGGTACCGTTTACAAAATTTTTCAAACTGTCTTTGCAGATCAAGTACTGCTTCAAGGGTTTCACGATGTCAAATTTAAATTTTGTTTTAAGCTCACTTTCTGAGCTTGTACTTTCCAAAATATAAATGCTTCTAGATTCTTTTAGAAAATTGCAAATTATAATAAATGTAGGTGTCAACTATTATTTGTTATTTACGAAAACAAGAAAGGCCCAAGTTAAATTGAAGTCGTAGTTTTAGTCTAAAGGTATGAGATTAGGTTGGAATGCTACGAAAAAAACATCTTCTGACCCTACTGCACCTTTGCTACTACATATAACCTTCTTTCATGCCCTTTGAAGTATAATTACATGCCCTGGATGAAGAAGTAGAATTGCTAACACCAACAATATTAAAAATTTGAATATAAACGTCTCGCTCGTCTGCTGACTGATGCTAACTGTTACCCCACTAATTATGGGCGCAGGGTAAGCGCAGCAAGGGGAAAGCAGAGAGAACTCGTAACTCATACATGCGGTAGAACCAATGCTGTAGATTAGAGTTATTTGAAACTCTCGTTATTTATTTTATTTGTGTGATTACTGCTTTTTGCAAAATTATGTGCTTCACCTCATCAGAATAAGCACGAATCAAGCTACAATTTATCACCAATACTATTTTTTATAGCAGCAATACTTTAGCAGGTATAACAGTGTTAACAGAAAAAAGCTTGAAAATAATTAAAAAATTGTGTACGTTCGAAACGCGAAAATCGCGTTTCAAAAATTTTAGCTCCGTAAGGGGCCGTGTATTTTCAAAAATGAAATATTTTTTTAAATATAGAAAGGCCACAAAAACCCATTTAAAATTTTTGCCACGTTATTACAAGTTTTGTTTTTTACAAAGTTGTCAATATCATTAGCAACAAAAAGCAAATGTTTTCAAATTAAACTTAATAAAAATGTACTTTCTAAAGTTAATTTTTCAGACATTTTAAGGTGCTCATGCACAGTCGGCGCGGTAGAAATCAAGACACTTAAAATGTTTTGTTCTAAACTTAGGATTCTTTTATTTTATGCGTTGATATAGTCAGTAGCGTCTCGAAAAGTCACGTGAGTCTGAGTGACGACCACACTATCAAACACCCAAAGAAAACAACATTACATATAACACACTTCACTTTTCTAAAATGTATAATACCGTTTTTATTATACAAGGAAGAGGGCAATGTTTTTATAGAAAAAATAAAGTGGTAGTAAGAATTTACATATGCGCGCCTTAGACTGGCAGCGGTGTTTTTAGTGCGGAACAGCGATTACACGTAGGCAAACGAGAAAATGTCTGTAAAATTAACAAAACGGCCATATCAGGTGGATTTGTGCCATATTAGGTAGCAGGGTAATTCAGAAAAAAAAGTTTTATCTGGCATTCTTGTAGCGATCTTTATGTTATCGTATAAATAAACAAACCTTCCCGCGGTATTACAAGGTCGCATACCAATGTATATATCATGTATTTAATATTGGTCAGCTTTAATAAAGAAGCATCGTTTGTAGTGTTCGATTATGTTGAATTAGAGAAACAATATTTTGAGTTTAAAAAGCAATTCGCAGCAGTTTAATCACTTATGAAAAAAAAAAAACTTTTTACTCCCGTCCTAACTTATAAATAAATCAATTTTGTAAATCGGAAAGATAGGTACACTTATGGATTTCATTTATAGAACTGTTAATGAAAAGATTTTCTTTTATATGATGTTTGTGTCGCCCTCTCGTAGTAAATATTCACGAGCCGTCACTACCACAACTACCAGTTTAAAGAAAAAATAAAAACAAACTAAGTGAGTTAGTAACAGATAATAGTGACGGGATATCTCGAATGAAAACAATCAAACCATATAATTATCGAAATATCACGAGAAGTTACAGAAAATTATTCGAATGATTTTACGATTTTAACATTTTCGGTTTTGACCCATTTTGAATGCCGAACGCAAATACATGATACGACGACACCACCCGTAGGGAATACAATCACGAAACGAAATTTCAATCCCGGGATTTCGGGATCGAAAATAAATAGTTCCTGAATTAATCAACTGTAAGAAAAAACACAGTTTTTGGCGTTGACATTAAAATTTGTAAATTTTTAAAATAATTCCGCAGAAATAAACGTTCGTCCAAAGTGGCGTCACCAAGTCGTGATCTGATGCTGGTACAAAATGCTCCAACAGCAGAAAACGCTCTTCCCGACTACCCTTGATTTATAAAACAGAAAAATGTATCTATTCTCGCGGTTTATAGAAATATCACTTAAAACACAGGCCGGAATTAGCAATGAAATGTGATGAAATTAATAAAAATACTATTCAAAGCTGACGGTCTACGCTGTTTTGCCAAGCGGTCCAATGAAAGACGATGAGAACGAGAATTTCTTCATAGGAGCATTCGAGAAGCAAGCGGAGACATATTTTATTATTTTTTTAGCGCGTAGGAACATCCGAATGATTTTGTTGGAATGAATCATTCGATTAATAAATTCATTCGAATGGCAATTATTCGATTATGAAAATCATATTATTATGTGTACAATTATTGAGTAATAATTTAGAAAGCAAACATTTGATACTGTGTCATTACTGTAACCATAATATTTTATGATTTTAGTAATATAATATAGTTTAATTAATAAAAAAACATAGAAAATCTATTTCAGTACTTATCTTCTAAGGCATCGGTTGTACTTCAGCTTCTTCATGACATTCAAATTAAAAAGTTTTTATTTGACAATAAAATTAATTAGCTTTATAGCAGAGACCAGACACATAACATAAATTACTTACTTGGTAAAAAACCAATTTAAATTCTTGTGGCATCAGGCCAAACTGACATATGCCAAGGTGAAGAGGGAATCGAAATACAATAGATTTTAAATCAAAATTCAATAATATTTCAAGGACGGTAAAAAATTCTTTTGTCTAATGTTGCTTTGGCAATTTTAAGCGAAACACCCTTTATACGCGACAAAAATAAAACTAATAAATGGCTTTATAATGTATGTATAGAAATACTTAGGAGAATATTTTGAATTAGACAATGGAAGGAGTCAATGCCCTGCGAAAATACGACATTGAATACTGTCAATCAAAAATTAAAACCCGTTATTTAGTGTCGTTACACACATATGGCGCATTCAAATTGCTAGAGCAAAATTACAATCGCATGTGACCGGTGGGTGGTGCAGTAAATGTCAAAAATGATATTCATTTCTAGGAATTATCTACTGGTTGTTTGAAAGTCGGAAAACTTAATAATCATATCGTCGCGTCCATAGTATTATTGAAATCGTGTTTTGAAAATTACGGTAACAAGATAGATATTCTTAAGCGCCACATTTTACAGGGTGTTTCACAACGACCGCTTAGAAAAAATAACTTTTGTCTTTGTAGAGATATGCACAAAAAAATGTTAAAACAACAACAGTTTTTGTTATGTCCCCTAATTTTCATACATAGTGCCAAATTCGCTTGTGATTTTTCCGTACCCTTTACAAAATTCTTATAACTGTTTTTCCTGAACAACCACTGCTTCAAGGGTTTCACGATGTCAAATTTAAATTTTGTGGTTTCCAAAATATCCATGCTTTTAGATTTTTTAGAAAATTGCAAATTATAATATATGTAAGCGTCGACTGATATTTGTTATTTAGGAGGACAAGAAAGGCCCAAGTTTTAGGTTGAAGTCGGAGTTTTAGTCTCAAGGTTTGCAATTAAGGTGGACTGCTAGGAAAAACATCTTATATTCTCTGCGTAGAATTGCTAACACCAACAATATTAAAAATTTGATATAAACGCCTCGCTTGTGTGTTGCTTGATGCCAACTAGTACCCTATTAAAGTGTGATCGCGGCAACAGGAAAGAAGCGAGAACTCGTAACTCATACATTAACAGCTATGCTACTGATTCGAGTTATAAGCAACTCTTTGTATTTATATTATTTGTGTGATTACTACACTTTGCAAAATTTTGTATTTTACGTCATCATAATCAGCACAAATCAAGTTACAATTTAACACCAATACTATTTTTGTAGCTACAATACTTTAGCAGATATTGTATTTTCGAAAAAGTAATATTTGTTTAAAAACAGAAAAGCCACAAAAAACCTTTTGAAATTTATGCCACATATACTATTTGTAAAATTGAAATTTCTCGCTGTACCTCTAACTCGAAAATTTTGTCTGACGCCCTTTTGCACAGAACGATTATTTGACTACTTGCAGATTTTGAATCCTTAAGGCATAAGAAATATTTTTGCCAGGTCGTATCTTTTTACCTCGGAGTGCCCGCAAGTTCACTTTTTAAGCGACTTTTTCAGCCGCGAGCACATACATACTATTTAGTACTATACTATCAAAGGTAGAACGTTTATGGAAGTAGATTAAAGTATTCCAAAATGTACTATTCATCTTCTAGTACATAGACCTGTAGTTCAATGCCCATTTCTGTGTTTACGTCAAATGTTTTTGTTTGTAAATTTTGTTCAAAGGTTTTTTGCTAAAATGAATTTTAAAAACAGATAGTATTGTTATGATGGCTAACTAGTATAAAACTAGATATTATCTATATTTATTAATCTATTAGGTTAATGCATTTATATTTGCAACAGTATAACATAACGTGACCACATTTTTGATGCTGTACTCGTGTGCCATAATACACACTTATATTAAATAAGAAAATGAGTAAACGTTAATTGAGATGAAGATATATTGTTGAACGGGTTGGAAAACTCTTAAGCACGCACATTATTTAACCCAATCAATTTTAATAGCATGATTACATAATAAACTCTAACTGCCCTGTTCAGACGCCAAAATATAAACTACGTCATCGAACTGACTAAATTGAATGCCCTAAGACAAAAAAGAATGGACAAACTTGTATAGAATCACCTTGAATCTTGATCTGCTGTAATCGCTTTAGGTCAGTGTACTTGTAATGGTCTGGGTTAACTTCTACGAATAAATTAGGTACATGGATAATCCTTGCAACAAATTTCATTTGCACAAATAAACAGATTTTGAAAAAAGATTTTAAAAAAGGCACGTGGCAATGATTTACCTTTTTACTTTCCTACTTTCAATATTGATTTCATGAAAATTTTAGATTTCGAGATAAGTTTCGAACCTCTGGGAACTCAAAGGGGGGAGTTTAAAAATGTCTGTCCATATGCCGGTGCCCGGTGGAACGTTCAATGATCTTCATATCATCATCATAATCTATAACCTCTTATATCCGAAGGAGTCGAGGTCTTTCACTTCGGGTGGGCTCTATTATTTAAAATTAATCAAGTGCTTTTACTCGATTGCCTATTTATTTGCGATGATCGGTGTCGGACCTACGTTGTGTTTTAATTAATGCTCATGTCTGATTTACCTTGTCTCTATCGAGGTTAAAAAGGATAAGATTTTAAGCTGATTTAAACAACATTAAACCTTTTGAAGTATTTATTTATTTTTGTGGTGCAGATGTTGGTGTTATGAGTGCGGGAATCATTATCTAGAAAATTCGCGTCAGTTGTGTCGAGTAAAGTTGCCAATCTAAATTTTTACCCGAGTTTTACTTATACTGATACTTCTTTTTGGCCTGCTTATAAATGTCGACTGTTGTACAGGTTATGCAAGTAACTAAGTACTCTTTACAGGAATGCGGTGTGCTATCACTCATTTGTTCGCAATACTCTTAGCCAGAGTAGGTCTCATCTAAACAGCGTCTTGACCGCTACGCCTAATTCCCGAAAGATAATAGCGCCGCTTGCCAATACGCCCGAGAATTAAACCCAATAACAGCCATCGATTACGTACAATAATGGTTAATAACATAAACGCGAAAAGAGCGTCTTGACGCCACCAAAATAGAAATAGTGCCGTCACTCATTCTAATCGGCTTCCCTGCAATAGCGCCTCAATTCCTACGCCTAATTTCCCCCTGAGAAGTACAATAGCGCCACGCTTGTTACGCCTAATCAGGTACACCGACAAGAATAAGCATCTACGCCTAAGTCTCTTTGATTTTGGCAAAGTGCTCCTCGTAGCCCAAAACCCACTATTATGATATTTTATTTAGAAGTTTCAAGTCCCAGATTTGTAATACTGTGACATAATGTTGGCAATAATGCTTCCAACCTGACGTTATAATTCCACCAAACTGAGTGATCTTTGAGAATCAGAAAGATTGATTCCTTCCCTTCGGGAAAATACTCTTTTATTCAAATTCATGTCCAACCTCCAAGATGTTTAATTTGTTTATTTTTACAATAAAATTGCAGCCCTACCCTCTTTTAATTTTTGATAGAAGTATCAATAGACTTTTGTCTCACACTCTCAGCTTTTTTTGAACACTTGTGCTAATTAAAGCTATCAAGTTTCCCCAATTTATGTTAATAACTACAACCCAATATTTACCCTAATCTCTAAAATTTGAGAGCGTGGAGTTTTAAATATTAGATTGGCTCCAATAATCCACACAACAAGCGGCAAACTCATTGACACACGCCAACGTGTGTTTTACAATCATGGATTATTTATATTTGTACAAAAATGTATGCAGCTGCCCTGAGACGACCACCTGCTTAAAATTAACTAAAACTAAATCATAGCAATTTAGCAAGTCAAGTGATCACTGTTAATTAAAGTCTGTATTTGCTGAAAAAAATATAATATTCCTGTAAATAAAACAAAGTTATTATACAAGTGCATTATGTCTTCAGAGAGACCACACTTTAAAGTAAGAAACAATACAATTAAATCAAAATCAGATGCAAATTATTTATTCTCAGGCAAAGCACCTTTACCAGTAGCTAATGGAATTTCAATGCGGATACGAGGTGTTGGCTTCAACCAAACATCCCCGATGCTTCGTCTATCTTGCTATTCCTAATTGCTTTGTTACCTCATAACTCCCGAACGGATGAGCTGACTTGGATAACCTCTAAAGTATGGGAGTATATCAAAAATGTATCCCTAAAATAGGCTTTTTAAGACAATCCAATTTTTCATAAAAAACTGAAAATGTGTTACGAACTAAAGCGTTCTCATGTACCTTGTTGTTTCCCTTCTAGCGCGCAGTACAAACCAACACGAGTAAAATAACGGAGCGAGCAACCTCGTTAGCAGGTGACCAAACAGGCCGCTGTTGTTTCACACGCGATACAGCTACACTTCACTAGGCACCGCCACTAACGAAGATATAAATTTGAGTTTTTTTAAGTGTATTCGCAGAGAAGATTAATGCAAGTCAATGAATGCAGTTTAACCATGTGTGATCTTATACTAACTCTTGGGGCTACAGCGTTCTACAAAAATACTTTTGAAACTGAGATAAGTAACCATTTTAACAGTATAGGAAAGTCCATGCGAATTCGGATTGCCAATGAAGGCTCGGCGCTTCGCAATCCAATCATCGAGTGTAAACTCAATTTTCTTATTTTCCGCGAAAACTGAACTGGTTCGCAACGCAGTAGTACATACGATTATGTGCCTTATTTAATACAGGCGTATTGATAATTTTTAAAAACCACTCCGTTTTAAGGGCTAGGGAGTAATTTGAAATTTTAAATGCCATGATAGGTATATAATTTTTGATATCTTTTTTTAATATTCGCAAAATAGGTACAGCCTATTTTTTGAGTTCTTTTGAAAAACGTTTACCCCTAATAAACGGGGAGATGAAATTCTGTATATATTAAAAACGGATATTTTTTAAATATAAATAAATAAATAAATATTCACTAAATTACTTTTATTACAAAATTGTTTTAATAATTAAAATACAAGAGAGGTGTAATACGTAAGTGTTGCCTATTCTGTATGACTGTTAAACGGAAGTTCGGAAAATTTTCTGTCTAATAAGTAAAATTATCTTATAACTTAGTATTTTTCCACAATTCATATTCCATAAAAATTTATAATTATATGTAATATGAAATTAATTTAGACTTTTCCATCTTTAAACCATTGTTGTGACATTAAAAAAAATATTTTTCAGATTTTTGTGAAATACATCTTGGTTAATGGAGAATAAGAAAAACTGAAAAACGCATGCAACTGAAACAAATATTCAAATGAGTATCTGAATATAAAATACTTAATTACTTTAACAATATTTATTTATTTTAACCTTATACATATTTCGGCATGTTTACATGCCATTGTCAGAGGTTATATTAGAAAGTAAACAGTTAGTGTTGTTATAGCAATAGAACTTGGTGACTTGATCTCGGTAATCGTCTGCAGATGACTTGATTTCTTATTCCAAAATGTCCAATAGAGGAGAATTTAAGAGACCAATTTGCTCATTCATTAACGGTACAGTTTTTTAAATGTTTGTGAATTTCAAAAGCTTCTAGTGTATCTAATTTACGTTTATCATCACAAAAGTGTAAACATTTTATGGTGTTATTAGATGTCATTGAATGATTGTGTTCTAGTAAGTGTTTAGCGTAATTGGATTTATGTGGGTGTTTGTATTTGTAACAACGTACGTGTTCTTTATACCTAACATCAAAATTTCTAATTGTATAGCCTATATAAACCGAATTACAATGCGAACAATTTAATTTGTAAATTTATGTGTGTTATGATGACAAGATTTAAACATACAAATTAATTCAACTAATAAATTTAAGTACTCAGTTTATAGAAAACCTACACAAACAGACATTGCAATACCACACGATTCTTGTCATCATAAAACACATAACTTAGCAGCATACAGTTCTCTGATACATAGGGCTTTGACGGTCCCTTTAGATGAAATTAATTATAATAGAGAAATTTCAATTATTACACAAATTGCATACAGTAATGGTTATACTACTAAACTTATTCATACATTAATTAAAGAAAAAGATTATAAAATAGCCATTCAAACAATTTATCCGAATACCCTAACTTCAATCGATATAATTAAATATGCTTCGATCCCATATTTTGGTAACAAATCAGAAAAAATTGCTAAAATTATAAACAAAACAAATAAACATAAAGTAAGCTTTAAAACAACTGGAAACATCTTAAACACTTTGTTTATTGCAAAATCAAAAACAGACGATTTGCTAAAATCAGGCATTTACAAATTAAATTGTTCGCATTGTAATTCGGTTTATATAGGCCAGACAATTAGAAATTTTGATATTAGGTATAAAGAACACGTACGTTGTTACAAATACAAACACCCACATAAATCCAATTACGCTAAACACTTACTAGGACGCAATCATTCAATGACATCTAATAACGCCATAAAATGTTTACGCGTTTGTGATGATAACGTAAATTAGACATACTAAAAGCTTTCGAAATTCACAAACATTTAGAAACTGTACCGTTAATGAATGAGCAAATTGATCTCTTAAATTCTCCTGTATTGGATATTTTGGAATAAGAAATCAAGTCATCTGCAGACGATTACCGAGATCAAGTCGTCAAGTTCTATTGGTATAACAACACTAACAGTTTACTTTTTCGTATAACCTTTGACAATGGCATGTAAACGTGCCGAAATACGTATAAGGTTAAAATAAATAAATATTGTTAAAGTAATTAAGTATTTTATATGCAGATACTCATTAAATATGGACTTTAACGAAGGAAAACTGGAATTTATAAATAAATATTCAAATGTTTTCACACCCTACTAGCATTTTAAAGCGGCTGTAGCTCGGTGGTAAGCGCGCGGGCTACCATTGCTGTGGACCTGGGTTCGAATTCCGTCCTGGTCGTTCTTCCTCGCAAGGCAACGGGAAACCAGCGAGGTGGATTTTTCCCCAGGAAAACCTCTCTGGAGTAGAAGTGCATGCACTTCCTGTGGTTCGGAGCGTACGTTAAACTGTAGGTCCCCTATGTCTGTCTGTGCAAAGTATTTATCTCCGCGCAGCAAACACAGACATATGAGAGAGGTCGCCATCTCGCCAATACCCTGAATATGGTATGGCACTAACAGAAGAAATATAATTTTACTTAACTCTCTCTATATTTCAGCAACACTATAGGTTACAATTATCGTAATAAAATCTGCAACTTGAAGTTGTACTTTCGAAAAAAAAAAGAAGTACGTATACCTACATTCAGCAGCAATTTATTAATGCACTTTCGAACACAAGACGATTGCAATCATTTCTTGTTCCTACCTTTGAATGAGTTGGTAAAATATGTAAATAATAGCGTTTTATTATATTTGTGAAAGTTTTAGTAGCTGTATGACAAGACAATTTTTTGCCATCGTTAACAGCACACTTACAAAATGCTTTCTTAATTTACTTTTATTTTACCAGCAAGTGTTCTTGGACCTTTTCTAATTATCAATAGTACTTCCAGTGATCCAAAATAAGAAGGAAGAAGTTTGACGTAGTTTCCAGCTAATAATGACATGAGTCGACTTTTTAAATTGTTCGATAAACCTTTCATAAAACAAAATTATTTTTTATTAATACTTATTTAACCTCGACCTATTACTTTCCAAACTTTTATAACGTCTGCAACATTACAAAAACAGAAATTTAAAAAAATATATTTGTACGAGGATGGGTTGAAAAGTTCGTGGGATAACGGATAGATAGATGGCGCTATTTCAAACAGTTGTTGTGGAGCGCTGACAAGTTCACTCCTTCAGACCGTCAACTGTCAAATTTCAGATCGCTGCGTTCATTTCGTTTTGACGGCTGTTTAATTAAGAGCGTGTCAGAGTTTTTGACAAAATGGATAATGTTGAAATTCATGCTATCATTAAGTACTTCTCCGTAAAAGCTTATCAGCAACCGACATTCATAATGAGATGAAGGATGGTCTGAAGGACTCGGCTTCTTCATTTTCCACCGTTGATAAAGGGGTTCATGAGTTCAAATGTGGTCGTGTGTTGAAGACGCACCCCGTTGAAGACGTCCAAAATCTGCCACTACACCAGAAATTGTTGAAAATGCTATGGTGTTAAAAGACCGTCGGTTGAAGGCGTCTAAGATAGTGGAAGCTGTAAACATCTCCAAAGAACGCAAAACGTACATTTTGAATGAAGAGTTGGCCATGAGGAAGCTGTCCGCGAGGTAGGTGCCGCGACTGCTCAGTGTTGATCAAAAATTGGCGAGGATGCGAATTTCTCGTAAATGTTTGGAGCGTTTTCGATCAACAAAGTCGATTTTATTCGCTGATTTATCACCACAGATGTAACTTGGGTCCATCATTATACACCGGAAACAAAAAACAATCTAAACAAAGCGCAAAATTTAGTAATCTCTATTAATTGTTTTTGGCCATAACAACTACATCAAACAAACAGAATTGTAGGTAAAAGCTCAATAAATATCCACAACTAGCGGAACCTGTGGGCTACGCCCCACGTTTTTGTTGTAATTTGTTTTGGAAAAATAATAAATATGCTGTTTGGATGTATGACTTGTACTTTAGGCACCCAGCAATATCATATATTCTTAAATACGCAAGGATTCAGCGATTATGAAATAAAATACTAAACTTAATATGCGTAACTACTTACTAACCACGTCAATGCTTGATCTTTTGGGGTAAAATCCCGGCCTATCAACACGGAACGTGATACACAGCAGAACTGTCAAACTGAACGTCACACAGTGACAGTCATATGTTGATATCGAGACTCTAATGTTTGTGAGGGACGATTTTCGTTCAATTTGTTTAAAATGAATTAAAAATCATGAGAATTATCTGAGTTAAAGTGGGAACATGAATTTTGCATTGTTCCATTCCGGTTTTTCCATCCAAAAAAAAGAAGAAAAAAATTTCGATTTTTCCTAATTTTCCGAATTTTTTTAGTTTTCCGAGTTTTCCACTTCGATTTTTCCATTTTTCTCTTCGAAAGGCCATTCAAAAACGAAAACATACGACATCTCATACAAAAATACCATACAAAATCATCTTTTGGATTTTCCGAATTTTCCGACTTTTCCGGTACATTTTCCCAAAATTTTCTTTCATACAAACCTTGTCCTGACAATTACGAACACAACAACAAAAAATGAGCCAAATCGGTCGAGCCATTCTCAAGTGATGATGTACCAAACATGCGGCAATTGATTGTTAAGTTTTCTTAAATTTTCTAATTTTCTGCGCAATTTTCTTAATTTTTCTTTCCGTAAGAACCTTCTACAAAGTATTAGAAAACTTAAAAAAAAAATATGAATGAAATCGGTAAAGTCGTTCTCAAGTTATGGCGTGACCAAGGGAAATAGTGATTCATTTTTATATATAGATATATAGATGGCGAGTAGAACAAAACAAACTAGAACGCGGGTAAACCAATATTTTCGAAAAAAATTCGAGAAGACAAAAAATTAGCGGGTAATAACTAGCTTACAAGACAGCCACAAGCAAAAAAGAAAATATCGACAGCTCAAACCATTTCAAAACTCATACTGATCGCGAAAGTCCATTACATTAGCTTTCCAACGAAAATAAATGTTAGTACGCCCTCTCCTCCTTAAAAGAGCAGGTACATTCAGAAGATATTATCTAAAAAATCTTAAATAAGACGAGACCCCATTAAACTGAACGACTTTTGTATTTAAAGTTTTTCGATATCTCTGACCGTTAGAAAATGGCGGCTCAATTTATAAAAATTTACCGCATCTAAGGCAGTGAAACAAATTTTTTTGCCGAATTAAAAAGCCTATTAACATAACATTGAAATCCACGTGTGAGCTGGAGATGAATAAGGCCCATATATAAAGTATAATTTTTTTTAGAATAAATTTCAACCTGACTCAATATAACATATTTATTTCACCCTATTGTTTACCAAATTAATTAACTAATGCTGTATTTATTTGAAATAAAATATTTCACTGCTTTAACTAAAAATAATCAATTCCGAAATAAACAAATTAACACGTTATTGTATTATAAGTTCTGGACGAGTCCTTTACGTTCACATCGTCCATTCAGTTTTCAAATTGCATTAGAACACATGAACTTCTTTATCTTTCCCACGTGTAAGTGTAATCGGCGAGATGATCGACCTGCAATTTAACTGAAGATTTGTCGTGAAGTAATTCATATATATCTGTAACAAATCTGTTGCATGAACTGAATTTCTTGTCGGGAATCTCGTAAAATTATACGACCGTCTTGGAATGGCTATCATGGCGTTTCAATGTCTCCTAATATACTGCTGACGGTTTTGTACCTAACAACATCGTGTGCCACAGAATTATTAATTATTGTTAAGAACTCTATGAAAACCTTTCAGAATCAAGTTTTGTTTCACTTCTTTTAATTAATTAAGGTAATTAGCAATTAAGGAAAAAAATTAGTTGAAACTCTTCAACGCCGAAATTAACCCTTTTGTTTGCCAATTCGTTACGGAAAAGCGTTGAACCCTTCAATTGAGCCTTCCGGAATCTTGGATAATTAACGGGCGACAGGAAAAGCGATCAAAATGAGTTGAAACTCTTCAACGCCGAAATGAATCCTTTACTTAGGCGTAGCAGCGCGTGAAACCCTTCACAGCAAACTTCAGGTATTTACGTTAAGGAATAGGGTTAGTATTTATCGGTACTTGATTTCTGAATTACATTTGACTGTACTATTAAATTCGGACTACCACCGATGCTGGGTGAATTCTCCTTCTTGGTTGGCGGGTCTAGGTGGTGGTGTCTAGAGCTACTCTGGTATTTTTTGGGGCTAGTCTAATAGGTTTGGTAGAGAAAACACAAACTGCACCCACTGTTGGTCTGCCGGTTGTCGACCCCCAATCCGTTGGACTGGTTTCCTACAGGACTCGTGGAGATACCCTGGGTGTAGACTGGCGCTGGTTGTTGTCGACTCGAAAAAGTCATTTTTCAATCTCGAGATATTAATTTTATATCTTTAACTTCCACCCTCTAGATCATGCGAAGACGTTATAGTGGCAACGATTTCTGAAGTAGGGATGCCTGCGCGCGGTGCGGCCTCGCCTCTCGTACTAGTGGCGACACCAGCGCGTGAATTTGCAAACAAATAAGTAAATATTTGCTGATTTTAAATATCATACTTGTTCATATTCATATTTTTTGGGCCCGTTACAAGCGTGCTTACAAAGCATCCAATAATGAATTGTGAATAACTCAAAAACGGTTAGCTTTTTTGCTGTATTGTATATGATTCTATACGGAAAATGTCATGTTGTATTTAAGAATACCTTGTTTTTTTTCGGTGGCAGCCATCTTGAAAACGGAAATTCATATTTTTTTCTAATTTTTCTTAGTTAGGATGCGCTTTACGAATTTGTTTCAAAAACTATACGTCTAACTGTTCGAGTAATGAAGTTGAATGAACAAAACTGTGTGTTTTTAGCAAAAATTCAAAACCATTTAAATTCAAATATTTGAGAATTGTTAGAATTTAAGCAATGTTCGGCTTTTAACGTTAAATGTTAGTACGCTTATATTAAAACATAACTCGACAAAGTTCTATCGCACAAAGTGCCGTCGTATAAAACCCCATCGGCAAAACATCATAGAACCCAAATAATCCTGCAGTAAAAATTTCCACCATACAACAAAAAAAGTTTTATTTAAAAATGTTATTAATACAAAATTCTATACTATAATGTAATTAGGGTAAATTCTCGCGTCTCTAAATGTTTACACAACATTTTAACCAATAGGAATACTGGCAATACATCGTGGAATTTTTTTAAGTACTTAGTTTATATTATATACATTGCATAATATTTTATTTCGAAGATTTGTGACAACGGAATTGTTTATATTGGATTTATTTACTTACAAAATATTTTAAGGCAAAAGTGTTTACTTGATGCGTATTTTACTAGTGGAACTTTGTTGGCGTTTGTGTACTTACAGAATTGCTTACAGCGGAGTTATCTCTTAACAAGATTTTTGTTGACGGATTTTGTCCGATGCAATTATTGTGCAAATATTTTTATCAAAAGAAGGGAATGTAAATATCGGAACAGTAATTTAGTATAAATTGTGCTATAGCTTTATTAATCTAAAACATACATCTTGAATCAAATAAAATTTTTGCTGCAAGTATTTGTAAAATTGCACGGACGAAATTTTAATTATAATTCTACGCTTTTTTCACATTACAAGAATTTAAAAATCGAAAAAACACCACCAGGATGTCGCGAAAAATGATTACGGAGAATTCATAAGACCGGAATTTGATATCGTTCGGGAAGTTGCAACAGGGAATACAAATTCGGTTATCGAACTTTCTAATTCCGATTGTGTCGAAACAACAGTAACAACGCATCTTTTGTAATTGCAGGTAAACACCCAGTCACAACACATATTGCGTTGTGGATAAAAATAGATAAATAATAAAAATTTAAAAAGAAAACAACTCTTTATTAAATCTTATTGCCGTTTGTGGTATTTCCCCTATAGAATTTCATTTCCAAAATGAATTTTCCTTGTATTGTCCGATGTCTTACCAAAACAAACATTTTTATTATTCTCTAACTTTGCTACGATCCTACACATCTTGCTTATGAGGAAAAATTCGAGTTCTCCTTATCTATCATATTTACTGCTTCGATTTGGCGTCAGGTAAGGTTCGGAGCATGTGGATTTATATGACTAGGTACTTTCCCGGTGAGCAAAGTCTAAGGCCGGTATTACACTATCAAAGATTTGATAAAAGATCTTTTATAAAAGATTTTATAAAATATTCTTTTATTCAAAGATTAAAAAACGATTTGAAAACTAGTATTACACTACATAAAATATTTTATCACAGTTGTCATCATATGAAGGATGAACAACAGCTCTATGCTTGTGTGGCTTCAATTAGTTCAATTGTCATAATTTATTCAATATTAAAGAAACAAAAGACTAAGAGTAAAAAGCAAAGAAGACGTGAGTGGGTTAAACCACGGGTTTCGAGACGTGACGATCTGGGTATACACCAAAACTTATTGAAGGAACTCAGAGTTGAAGATATGTCATGTCATAAAAATTATTTAAGAATGGATGATGCTACATTTCAACTGGGTGTATCAAAAGTTGCTCCTTTTATAGCGCAAAAAAATACCCATTTAATAAATTGCATTAGTGTAGAAGATCGCGTTCTTGTGACTCTTCGGTTTTTGGCCACTGGAGAAAGTTATTCCAGCTTAAAGTATTCTACGCGAATACCAGAATGTACATTAAGCTCTATAATACCCGAAACCTGTGATGCCATTTATAAAGCACTTAAAGAAGATTTTTTACATCAATGTGTGTGCATCCACTGCTGATCACATTGAAAATTTCTTGATACGCCTCTAATCTTTTATTTCTATTTTTGTAATCTTCGTGTTGAACATTATACAAAAATTCATAACTTTCATATTCAGAAATTAAAGTTTTAGTAGCATCAAGTGACCACGTGAACTTAGTTGACGCCATTTTGTAAAGTGGTTGTCAAATCTTTTATCAAATATGGTCGAATGTAGCTAACTTTGATAAAAGATATTTTATAAAAGAAATCTTTTATAAAATATAGCCCATTACATTGTAAAATTTCTTTGACAAAGATATTTTATAAAAGATCTTTTATCAAATCTTTGATAGTGTAATACCGGCCTAATAGACAGTAAACATTTACATTGATTGAATTCTTAGTAGTCTATTTTAGTTGTAATGTTAAGTAATCACAAACCAGTTTCTAAATTATGTTTTCGAATCAGGTACTTATGGTAGAATGGCAGCAATCCTAGGAAAAAATAATGATAAAAAATCCCCAAGGGGTTACCTGGAAAAACATAACCACATGAAAATAACCTCCGAATAAGTTAACGACAAGACACCAACAGAAAAGAAACATCCAGAAAACGACTTAAAAAAACTGTAAAACGCTGATTCTCAAAACATCAAAAAAGTTATATTTTGTTTAGCATAAATATCTATTGAGCATAAATGAAATATTTTTTGCTTCAACAATATTTGTTTATTTTTACCTTATACGTATTTCAACATGCTTGCATGCCATTATCAAAGGTTATATCAAAAAGTAAACAGTTGCTGTTGTTATAGCAACAATAGAACTTGGCAACTTGATCTCGTAATCGTCTGCAGATAACTTGAAATTTTTATTTCAAATGTTCAATAGAGGTGAATTTAAGAGATCAATTTGCTCATTCATTATGGGTACAGTTTTTAAATGTTTGTGCATTTCAAAAGCTTCTAGTATATTTAATTAACGTTTATCATCACAAAAGTGTAAACATTTTATAGTGTTATTAGATGTCATTGAATGATTGTGTTCTTGTAAGTGTTTAGCGTAATTGGATTTATGTGGGTGTTTGTATTTGTAACAACGTACGTGTTCTTTATACCTAATATCAAAATTTCTAATTGTCTGGTCTATATAAACCGAATTACAATGCGAACAATTTAATTTGTAAATGCCCGATTTCAGCAAATCATGTTTTTGATTGAAGTTTAAAATGTTTTAGTTGTTTTAAAAAAACTTTGCATTAATCAAAATTATTTTACTTTTAATAATAACATTTATTTACAAAAAGATGGTTTACCCATGGGTAGTCCAATTTAGTCCATAAATCCAATTACGCTAAACACTTACCGTAACACAATCATTTAATGACATCTAATAACACTATAAAATGTTTACGTTTTTGTGATGATAAACGTAAATTAAATATACCAGAATCTTTCGAAATTTACAAACATTTTAAAACTGTACCGTTAATGAACGAGCACGTTGATCTCTTAAATTCACCTTTATTGGACATTTTAGAATAAGAAATCAAGTCATCTGCAGATGAAGTCATCAAGTTCTATTGTTGCTATAACAACACCAACTGTTTACTTTTTAATCTAACCTTCGATAATGGCATATAAACATGTTGAAATACGTATAAGGTTAAAATAAATAAATATTGTTGAAGTAAAAAGTATTTTACTTATACTCAATAAATATGGACTTCACCGAATTAAAGCTAGAATTTATAAATCCATACATATATAAAAGCTCAAAGGTTTTTTCTCCGGTTCCTCCAGCGGCTACCGCTTCACCAATTTGGACCATTTTTTTTTCAATGAAAGGTCTCTATCCTCAGATGGAACATGAAACATTTTTATATTTTTATTCTACGTCGATTTTTCAATAATAATTATTTTAATTTATAATATATATGAAAGTCTGCTAAACGCGCTTTACTTGAGGCGACATCTACACCAACGTCGCGTCTCCCTTATGGAACTAATGCATCACGTGACTTACCATTTAGCCGGTTCTGTCAACGCTCAGTCTTCAGTGCATTGTGCGCTGGGGTAACACTAGTAAAGTATAAATATTAATCGATAAACCAAAAAGTTTTCAGTTATTTTATAATGGTAACTTCTCATTAAAAGGTAATACGATTATTTCTGAAAAAAATTTAATACAATACGTTTTTGTGAAGTAATCATTTTACACAACCACATATTTAGGTTAAATTCTTCCTAGGTACTTGCTAAAAGAGGTATTTCGTAGTATTTGTTTTCTTTTGTCGATAAATATTTCAGATTAAGCCCACCACAATGTGTTGACGAAATTTGGTGTGTGGTAGTACGTATATCACACGTACCTTACGTAAGTCATAATTTTCCACTAGGAATCCGTGCGTGTTTAATGTCGTTTTAACCTTACAATTTAACCCTTTGGACTTGAACGAATTCCCACGCTTATCTTAACTGCAAATAAGTCATTATAATCGTAATAATGCATTAACAATGCTTTTAAATCGATCCAAGTGTGCTAAATAAAGCGAACAGCTGCAATATGACCTTAAAACATAATACCCATTGTATAACCGTTGCAGTTTACAGAAAAAGCGTGACATATGCCATTATTACTTGAAGTTTAATTGTTATTGAAGTTATTGAACTTGTTTATAATTCAATAGTTCTTTCTCATTTTCTTCAAAAAAAAAGGGGGTAAAATTGATATTCCATCATCCAATATCTTGGAGATTTTAACACTAAGGAAATGAGCTGGGACTAAATGAATCTAATGAGAAACGCAAAACAATTAAATTATTCTTCAGCAGAACAAAATTATATTAGCTATATACCGGTTGATTTAAAACATATATTGGCAATCGCAATCAGCCTTTACGTCCTACTGCTGGGCTTCTTCTCTGCCACGTACTGTCCTTAACGCTAATGTGGAGTACGGGGGACCTACAATTCAACGTCGAATCCCAACGACTAAATACCAGAGGTTTCAGGCATAAGACCCCTACACCGGATTGGGGAATGTGAGTAGCGGGTTGCGGCATAGGTTTTTATTGCAGCATGGCCTCGGCGGGGATTCATACCCCAGACTTCTTAATATACAGAATACAAATCTAAACTAGAGCTAGGCAAATTATCGATGCTTTGGCTGGAATCGAGCATCGATACCAATGTCCAAAAGTATCAAAGTATTGAAAGTATTGAAAGTATCAAAAGTATCGAAAGTACCAACCACTTATGCCAAATTTTTGCAATCAAGAAAAGTAGCCGAATAATTGAATCAAAAATTTAAGTTTATATATTTAATAATAATTAGGATTTTAGATCGAACCGTCAAATTGAATAACCTTCATTTTTAGGTATTTTTGCCCTCTTCTCTGCCTTTTAAACAAAAAACGAAATCCCGAAGTTGTAACTTTCGATGGTTCGACACATTCGATACTTTTGATACTGTGATACTTTCAATACTGCGATACATTCGATACTGCGATACTTTTGATACATCGATACTTGCAATGCTTTCGATACTTCGGTACATGTGATACTTCGATACTTTCGTTACTTTTGATACTTCGATATTTTGATACTTTTGTATAGGATCGATACTCGATACTCATTTTGCGGTATCGCCCAACCCTGGTTGAACTTTCCTACACTTCCAAATTTTTTTGCATTATATATTTAAAAAAATATTGTATATCATAATGTTTAAGCCCCAACAGTCATCACATAGTTAATATCGGACTACCCCCGACATGCTTAGGTAGTCTACTCAGATTTGTGACGGTCGCGGGTGTAATTCAACACCAGTGATGCCTAATTTTGCAGTAGCCTGCCGTTAAAGTGTACCGATTTCAAAGGCATTTCTTTAAAGAATCTCAGTGGGCTAGAGGCGTGGACTCCCGCCTAGCATGATAAGGGGTCCTTGTCCTTGGTACGATTTTACTCACCGGCCTTATTGTTTATTATAATTTTTGTCGAATACTTTATATCTTTACTGGCTACTGTTTATGCCCTCTGGGATGTTTTTAGCGATAGTGGCAGCGCTGCCGTTAGGTTTAGTCATGCGCATTACGTTTAATTGGTCTTAAATTATATCTGCGAGTGATTCGTGACTGATAGTTTAAACTCTGAACTTCTACAAGAATACATCAAGCTCACAAGTCCCACCCCGCTTAATAAATAAAGATAGTTAGGGACAATAGAGACCAGAAAACAAAAGTTGTTGGTGAATAAATCCCAACAATTCAACTTAAACGCAGTTTGAACGTAAAGGCATTATTTAAATTTCAAAACTTCAAAACGAGTGTCACACTCAATGAAATTAAAGGATTGCGTGACAACGAGAATACTCTCGCTCTCGCTCTTGCTTTTGGCCCGAGAACGAGTGCGAGAGTAAGACTTCAATTAATTTTTAAGTGAACAATATATTATTATGAGCGTTGGTACCTACACCCAATGTGAAAAATTTTAGTTTTCCCAGAGAATTTTTACTTAAATATTAGCATCGTAATTAAATCATTATATTTATATGTTGTAAAAAAAATAAAAACGACTAAAATGCACCGCTCCAGACTTGCCGCGAATTAATTCTAAAATTTGCCGTTCTCTTTTACACTTGATAACGTCACACAGTGGCTCTGAATTGCGCACTAAATTTAAAATTCAATTCTACATTATTATAAATAAAACGTTCCAATTGCTGTTTACTTACTGTCTACTTAACTTGTATTTGTTTGTCTTATTAAACTGCTTTCCCCTTTTGTTTTGAATGTTGTAATGTTCTTTTGTTTGAAAGTATAACTGTAGTTGACAGTAGTTTCGTCCTTATTTAACAATTATTTCAAACCTAATTTTACTGGTTAAAAATGTAACAAAGTATCTAGTTACGTCTGGGTATCGTTAGAACCGTTAAGAAGTACCCATTTCGAAAAATAATATAAGCCAATAACGTTCCATTTGAAATTTCTGAGTTTTTCTGAAACAACTGCTTGCCAAATTTTTAAAGCGCCCGGGATTGACGGATACGGACAGCAAACGATAACAAACAGTTTTTTCTATTTCGGTTTTTTAAGGTTATTCTTAAAGCACTGTTTTAGCTAAAAAAACAGTGTTTTAAGAGAGTCTTTTAAAGCATTGTTTTTAGTAAAATTTCACCAACAAAGATTGGTATTCATGATCAAATTTGGTAAATTTAGTATGTATGCCAACATATACATACTAAATTTACCAAATTTGATGGCAGCAATTTGAAACTTGCTGCCAACATATACACTGTGTCCATAAAGTAACCCCCCCCCCCAACTAACTTTTGAACGACTTCATATTTTTCTACAAAACTTGGTGTGCTTTAATGGGAAATTAAATACTATTATTCAAACCATATTAAAATTTTGTAGCATCCAAAATGGCGACTGGGCGCCATTTTGAACTTTTTTTTTAATGGAAAGGGGGATCGAGTGACACCTCATTGGAAAGGTCTTTTAGTTCTGCGTCTGATCCTAAAGTATCAAAAAAAAAATATTCAGCCATAACAAAATGACAATGTTTGCAGATAAAGAATTTTATTTAAAAAAACTAAGAATTAAAGCTTAAATTAATTAAATGAAGTGTTCGAAATGTTTACCATTCACTTCTTGGCACATAAAAAGTCGGTTATGAAATTCCTGCCTTACATTTTCATAAGTTTCTGGAGTGATAATTCTGCAAACTTCTGTAATGCGTTGCTCCAGTTCTTCAATTGTTTCTGGACGGGTTCTGTACACTTTCGATTTCAGATATTCCCATACAAAAAATCTAAGAAAGTTAAATCTGGGGAGTGCGCCGGCTATTCTACAGGCCCCCGCCTACCAATCGATCTGCCATAAAATGTCCGTTGAGGAAGTCAGAACCAGGCCTATAATAATGAGGCGGCGCACCGTCTTGTTGGAACATAACGTTTTCAATATTATTTCAAGCCACCTGAGATATTTCTGGGAAAATTTAGCCCTGCAAATGAAAAAGTGGACTACTGAATAAGCAAATCAAAACAATTTTGAACTGAGCGAGTCCATTGGTTTACAATCCGCCATTTTGTTATGGCTCAATATTTTTCTTTGAAATTCTAGGACCAAACGCATAACTAAAAGACCTTTCAAATGAGGTGTCACTCAACCCTGGATAAAAAAATCAAAACAATTTTGAATTGAGTGACTCCATTTGTTTAATATCCGCCATTTTGTTATGGCTGAATATTTTTCTTTCAAACTCCAGGATCAGACGCAGAATTAAAAGACCTTTCAAATAAGGTGTCACTCGACCCCTCTTTCTATGTTAAAAAAAATTTCAAAATGGCGCCCAGTCGCCATTTTGGACGATACAAAATTTTAATATGGTCTGAAAAATAGTATTTAATTTCTCATTACAGCACACCAAATTTTGTAGAAAAATATCAAGTCGTTCAAAAGTTAGTTGGGGGGGGGGGTTACTTTATGGACACAGTGTATATACTAAATTTACCAAATTTGATCGCAGCAATTTTTTATAAAGTTTTTTCATTAATTTTCCTCAATAGAAAAAATAGTATAAAAAACTCGTTTCATAAGGCGTCTTGACGCACTCGTCCATTGAAAACCTAGGTCGCTACGCTCCCTCGTGTTTCAATCTTGGACTCGTACGTTAAGACAATGCCTTATGCAACTTGTGTTTTAATATACTATTATAGTGACGCGTGGCTGCACAGAAACAGTTTTATGCCGGTCATGGCACTCATGGCAAAATAAATGAAAATTTTAAAGTTGTCAAAAAAAAACTAGGCAATAGTATGCAAAAGTTTATCCCGATTCCAAATATATAAACATAAACAGAGTATTTCATTTAAAATAAAAAAGTTATGGTCATTTCGGGCGAAACAGGAAGTGGTAAAAAATGCCAAGACCATGAAATAATTGAATTTTATAGATATATTACTCATACCAAATATCATTCATTTATCTTAATAAATAAAGAAAAAAATGGGGGTGAACCATGCTTCGTTTAGTTTTTTAGTAACAAAATTTTATGGTCTTTGGGCCATAAAAGCTATTTGTTTTCGTTAAAATATATTCATTTTTTTTTAATTTAAAGCTTTAAGTAAAAAACAATATTTTCGAGCCTCTATGCTTATCAGATTTCATCAGCCTACTTAATAAAAACTAATAAAAATTCACCCTGGAAGTATGTGTTCAAATTATTAACATTTTAACAAACAAAACCGTTTTGGAACTAAGAAAGATTTTTTTTCGATACGCAGTTTAAAAGAGGTACGTGGTTCTGTTAAATACGCAGCTATGTCATTATTGGATAATTTTATAATTATAGATATATGCCCATTATGCTATCTATTATAAATTAAGGTTACATTATGTACTATTAAATGCTAAATGAAAGCGAAACTGGTATAAGAATTGGCCTATATATTGAGAAATGACATTTCAACAATTTCTAAATTATTTATGTTGCGTCAGTTAATTTTTATAAATAAACATATTAATTACTTAATTAGATTGTATTGGTATTTAATTTCTCCGTACCAGATATTTCTAGATCCGATTGATTTCAAAAAGAATGATCGCCTTGTAATAATTCTTTATTTGAACTGGTAAAGCTGTTTACAATTTCATTCAGTAATTAATATAATGACAAGCAATATAATAAAAAATAATTTTGTTGATTTGAATTTCATTGTTTTAAATTTACGTCAGTTATAAGCAACAGGTTTGCCACTACATCAAGAAGGTATTTCTATTGTAACATTGTCGTTTGTTGTCGACACTTTCCACAAAATTATTTTTTATTAATTTTTCTTGGTTCCTACACATTTTATTTGTTTGTTATATTAATTAGTTAAATGAAGTTCGATAGTTTTCTAGCTTAATGAAGATCAGTTTTGATTTCATATTAAATTATGTTTTAAAGCAGGTCTCAACCAACTTACACTTTTCTTGAAAGTGTTGCAAACAGTGGCGTAACTTCAGATTTTAGTCCCTGGCCCCATCCTCAAAAAAACTTCTATAATAAAGTAATTGATAATAAGAACAATTTCTTCAATAGGAAAAAAATTATTTGCAGCCTAGTAAATGAAAATAAATATATTAAAGCCGTGTCTAATTAAGATAAGCAAATCTTAAATTTTCTGAAGTTAATACGTCTGGGTCGGTACCAAAAAGTGTGGGTGTTGTGTTATTACTAAATATAATCTCACTTCAGTATTTTTCATTGTATAAATACATACTTACTTACATGGAATTTCAAATGTTTTTTGTTAAATATTAAAATAGAAACTCGTGGCTCGTGGCAGGGCCCCCTAAGGCCTCGGGCCCGGGGGCCATTGCCCCCTCTGCCCCATGGTAGTTACGCCACTGGCTGCACATCGTTTCCCTTGTTGTCTGAACGTTGTAATTTTTAATGACCATGTACTACATGAACTGCTCAATGCTCGCATTATTACGTAATGGTTAACAAAGTAGTAATATATCGTGTGCTTCCATTGCAAATAAAAATTACAGAATCATTTGTATTTATTAGAAAGCGCCAGAGGTTAACAAGCGAGAGGAAAGGCAACTAAAATAGCATAATTTTTTGTGGTCTCATTAAAGTAGGGTAATACATGAGAATACCCAGAAAAAAGTAACGGTTGACGTTTCCATTTCTCAATTAATATATGTCGAGAGGAATACACACAAAATTATCTTACAAACAAGCACGTGAGCTAGTTTATGATATGTCAATATTTTCAGTTTTCATTCATGGAAATATTCCGTATATTACCTGTTGTAAAACTTTCCTTATGTTTGTACTTGTAGGTTTGTGCCTATTTTGGTTAAGCTATTTGGAAACCTAACGTTTTACATTTTTAAGTATTCACTTACCAGGTGTTGAAAGAGTAAATGTAGATTGCTGGAAAAGCACATTCCTATTTCCTGTAAAAAAAAGAAAATTATATTAAATTCGCATAATTAGACCAGGTGAAAATCAGTGCCTGAAAAAGGTATAAGAAATGGAATCAAAAAAATGTAGAAATAGGTAGTTGTAGTGATAACCTGTAAAAGGTGGTATATTTATGGGAGCCCGCAGGAGCGGACCAAGAGAGACGCTTCAAAGAATAGGTCTCAAGAAGCCGTCATTGTCACGTATTGTATTTAAAATCGTGTTGCAGAAATTCAATCGGGTTATGTTATCATTTTCATAAAGGGGCTGTACTTTGGTGACATGATATGGATGAAGAAGGTTTTGTTTTAGAACCAAATGAACGGTCTTATTGCTGGGAATATTTAATGTTGCAGCTAACTGCCGGGTGCTGATGGAGGGATCTTCTTGTACTGCATCTAAAATTTGCTCTTCCAGTTGTACCGTGCGCCTTTGCCTTGGTCGACCAGCGTTTACATTCCTTGGAACAAATGAACCAGTTTCACGAAGACGTTGGTCCAGCCTTCGAAAAACATTTGCTGTAGGATGCCTCCGGTTTGGATAACGTGCACGATATTCACGTTCTGCCATGTCGCCATTTCCATTACAGAAACCAAATACCATGTACATATCAGCATAATCATTGAACGTAAAATTCATTGTTAGTGAACGAAACAAGAAAACGAAAATAATAATAATTAATACTAACAACTACGAGAAAAGAAACGATGATAGAAAAAGCAAGTCCAATTACAAATTTTGACACTTGTCAAACTTTGAGTCTATCAAGACAGAAGTAATTTAGAGTCGCATCACTCTTGAATAGTTATTATTTTACAATGCTGCCATATGTATTTTTGACAATAATAAGTTAACGAAGAAATGTTTAAAACACGCTTTTAGGGCTGAAAAACAACATCTATGAAAAAATATTTATTACAATTCTTATTTCTTCTAATTTGCAGCTCTTTCTGTCTACAGATAATGAATTAAAACACTTATTAAAAGACTTTATTTACAAACTTTGAAGATCCCGTGCATACCCAGGAAGCATGGTACAATATTTTGGTATTAAGATTTTCGACTCAGAATTTTATGACCAACATCGCCACGTGTAGTTCTTTCGCCAATTTATACACACTCTGTATATGACTGTAGAGGAAATTTAAAGATCTAATTTTTAATTCGAAAAAGTTGATATCATTTTTGGTTAGTCCGGAAGTCCAAGTTAGCACAACTATACGTCGTTTGTATAATACCTAAAAAAACAAAATTAATATTTTTAAAATAAGAAAGTGGGCGGTTGGTACATGGCTTCGTAGGCACCCGGTTTATGTTAGATCTAACGGACTTCGGTCTTAACTTAATGCATAATAGGATGCTTTTCAATCTGCTTATCTAATCATCCGTTAGATGTCAGCACGGCCAAATGCTGTTTTATTTGGGCCGTAGATAGTACTCCGACAGTCGGGGTACTAACCGAGCGTTAATGCTACGCCAGGCGAAAGGTGTGCACATGGCTGCGCCTGCGATTAAACCATCTCAAGGAGCATAGGCAGCAGCATTCCACCGTGTATATAATTAATACAAGATAATTAATACAAACTCAAGAACCCCTTCTTAAAAAAGCAGTGGTATTAAAAAAAGTTTCCCTGTAAAAATACAGAGAAAGATTAGGTAAACAAATAGAAAAAATTAACCTATAACTAGATTTGCGGTAAGGAAATTCTAAGACTAACTTGAATAAGTAAGTTTAGGATTAACGTATTGCTGCCACTTTAACCATGTTCTGCGTCAAGAAAACGGTCATTTCATTGGTTAAGTGATAAATGGTGGGGGGTGCTGCTACCGCCGCCGCTGTTTTATGAATGCGACCTTAGTGGTATTTACAATGTGTTTGTCTCCTGTATGAATGCTTACGAGTCTTTGTTCATCAAAAAAAAAGGTGACCTATCTTAGAGAAATTTCTGGTTACGCCATGTTTGCGACCGGTTTATTGAACCTTGTGGACTCCGATTGAACCCAAAAATGCGTACTTTATCTATGGGCATTCTATTGCGGGTCATTGATACACAAATTAGAAACTACGTAGATTAACATAACACGCTTCCTGATACGCAGTTAGGATTTCGGTCCGAATATAATATAAGCTGCAGTTCTGCTTTCCTCAATATAATTATGTGACGATATATTTAAACAAACATGATAATAAATTTACACTGGTTGCTTTTAATCAAAACATTTTCTTGTTCATAGAAAGTAAACTCGCCTGTCATAGCATAAGCCACATCAAATATATGCAGACCATGCATTCAGGTGTGCCGCAGGGTGCGATATTGTGTCCGGTATTATTTACAACTTTTAATTTTTTTCGGTACATTGTTTTTCCGTAAATTGCAATCGGTTAATAGCGATTCGGTAAATTTCCCTGACGCATTCGCTTCAACCCAACATTAGTAGCTTGATAAACAATGAGCCAGTTCCACTTACTAATGTGGCAAAAAACTTGGGTCTAACAAAAACTATTGATTGCGGTCTACGATTCTCCAAACAAATGGTTCAAATTTTAAAGAATTTTATGGTAATTTAAAAACATTATACCCTCATAAGCATAGTTTACGAACAAAATTACAAAAACTAAAAACTCTCAAAGCAATACTTTAGTACTTTCTTATGTTAATTATGGTGATGTAATTTAAGGGTATTGTCCGAGTGTTGTCGATAAAAACAGATTGCAACAGGTGCAAAGGGCATGTCTGCAATATATCTATGGCGTGCGAAACTATGATTCGATATCGCATAAAATAGCAGAAGCTAGCTGGTTGAATAATATAATAGACGGTTGATACACTGAATAAATACTGCAAAAGTGGCATTTAGTGGCGTATATTAATTCACATCTTTGGCGCCTTTGAACCAAAATTGCAATTTGTAGTGGAAATCCCTACCAAAAAGGCAGCGCGCTATTTACTCTAACGCGTTGTATTTGCTTGCGCAATGACCAGCATCGTACAAGGTATCCTAAGGTAAATCTACAGTGTCTACAATGAGGCTGCCTGGTTTGGCCATATTAAACACTATCAGAATCCGTCGGCTACGCCCCTGCTTTTTTGTAAACTTTGTGCCGCTCCGAATGTTTCCTCCGAAACAAAGGCTTCTCCCCAAAAAAAGTACCACATGAAGAAACTCAAAACAAAGCCCGGAAAAACAACCCCGGAAAACATTTTGAGACCCCCCCCCCCCCAAGAAAAACATCCTACAAAAGCCCTCAAAAATTCTTTTAAAAAGGTTTATTCAACTTTTCCCCATTTCCAAGGGAGTGCTTTAACTGAGATTATCAAACGGTTCAAAAATGAAATTCGCCGTTATTGATATGAATCGATCAGCATGAAAAAAACACGTACCTTTGTCCGGGAAAGCTCTTTCTTAATTATACAGTGATCTACCAGCAAGAAACAACAAGTGCTTTTATCTAAAGAATGTTTTTTCGGTGTTTTTCTTTCCAGGAAGTTACTTTACCGGGCTGGTTCTTTCGGGAAATGTTTTTCCAAGCAATTTTTCTCAGACAATTTTTGTAAGGCGTTTTTCTTTCATCGTGGTTTTTCCTATTGAATTTGTTCTGGGTCTGTTTTTAATTAAAAATAACGCAAGTTTATCTCAAACTTCAAACGTCAAGCGTGAACCTGCATCGAAAACTGTAGCGGTCCGATGTATAAACGAATATGTGCCTTATATAACGGACTCGTAAATATGAAGCTTCTAGTAAAGGGGGTTGAGATTGATTTGTGACAAATTGTGTTCTAAGAAAAATTCTAATAAAACTATACGTATGACACGACGGCGCCTTTTTTTATTTTCATACCTGTCTCATATTGGTATCAATATACGCCACAGATGGCATTTATTAAATGCTCAAAATTATTTGTATGATAAATATTAATTTAGGTCCAATATTCCAAGCAAAAATGTGCATCCAATAAATTTTAAAACTATCCCTAAATACAGCACTGACAAATATAAATGTCCACTCAGATATCAAATCGCTAAAATGTTTTAAATTAATTAAATCGTGCATGTGGATCTATGAGTTACATGGGTGGTTCTCCCAAAATGATCATTTTTTACGTAACTAGTATTTATTATATAAATACTATAATTACTTGGTGTTTTCCTTCATCATAAATAACTTTCAAGTATTTTGAGAGATTCCTACTAAATTGATTAAAAATAAAAAATACCAATTAATTATTTTTACAATGTTTGATTTCCAAAAATCATTCCTCTGTACTGTAACCCTCAATACTATCATATTTGTCGCAAACGAAAAAGGTATTAAAAAGCTTAAAACATTCAAATAGTATTTTCTATTCTAAACAATTAGATATTTATAACTCCCCCCTTAAAAAAATTAAACAATGATATTGTTGGTTGTCTCACAAAAATCGAAATCTTGTAACCTACTTGCTTGATCATTCCTCTGGTCCAATCTAAATGAGTCAATATTAGTGCGTTAGATGGCGCTGGGTGGTCGTGGTTTGCAGCACTGAGTTATTTAGATGACATGTAATCTGAGTTAAGTGATTGTTGCTGCATAATTATTTTGTGCATTCTTAATTTTGTAAACCTGTGTTACAAGGTGTAGTGTCACATGCAAGCGGGTCATTCCTCCGGTAAGTGCTGGCAACATATTTTCAAATTAAAAGTCTCATTTTAATTATTATCATGTAAAACTAGTGGTTACCTACTCACACCCCCAATATTTGAGGTTAAAAAAACATGACATCTTAAACTGTTATATTTAAAAACCGTCAAAATCGTCATTCCTCTGGCTCTGTAAGATCCAGAGGAATGATGAATCTGCCAGAGGAATGAAATTTTATACTTATTCTCGACTTTTACTTAATTACTCTGCTTTCCTATCAGGCTTTCTTATCAAACTATTTAAAAAATACAAGCAAATTTGAAAAATTAAATACGTAAAATAGATGGGTAAGTTTTATGTGCTTTTTTACTAACTCGACGGAAAACACTCATATGAAAACAGAGTAATTACCTGGGTTATTAAGCATTAGGTTACAATACAAATTATTTTTGTAGATTATTAACCATGCCCCAGTCGAGGGAAGCCGAGAAAAAAAGATACAAAAGGCTTAAGCAGGATCCTGAAGGAAAAGAGAAGTTGAAACAAAAAGAGCGTGATCAATATTCAAAGAAAAAGGAAAAAAAGACTGTTCAGCCCATCAACGAACTGAGCAAAAGGGACAAACGCATGAAAAGAAAACAATGGCGCCATAACTCCGCAGCATATAGATCAAGAAAAAAGCAAAACGAAAAAGAAAATGAGTTTCTGGAACAAAATACGCCACCACCTTCTCCCGTTCATTTCGAAAACGTGAATGCTGTTCCAAGAGATACGCCACAAAGCATTTCAGGAAGACGTTTAGCAGCAAAAAATAGAAAAATAAGGAGCAGAAGATCTAAAGAAAAAAATGAACTTATAGAAAAACTTAGAAAAATTATTATCAAATACAAAGTAAAATATCACAGACTAAAGATCCTGACCAAAAAGACTCCCAATAAGCGATGTGACCTCGAATCCGCTCAATTTTCTCCCAAAACAAGAGTGAATGAAATGATGCGTGAGAATCAACATTTAAATATTGCCAAGAAACTTCTATTTGCTGAAGTTGTGAAGGATCAACTAAAAACAAATTACATAGAGTTGAAAGGCGATAAGGAGAAGCGAAATTTTAGACAAGCACTATCAGGGCGAATAATAAAAAAGTACAAAATTACAAACGACTTACGAGAAATTGTGAGAGGTAGCAAATTGATTAAAGCCTCCAAGACTATTCGGAAACAACATGCAGTGGAAAGATGCAAGAAAATTAATGCAATATGGAAATTTTTAACATCAGACATTAATAGTAGAATGTGCCCGGGGAAAAAGGATTTTTGTTCTAAAAATGGCAATATAAGGCAGAAAAGATATCTTAATGATACAATGTCGAATTTGCACAATAAGTTTTTAAAATATCGCCCGACTATGCCTATTAGTTATGCCTTTTGGTGTAAGAATCGTCCTTTTTACATTATTTCAAGAAAAGTTTTGGCGAGAGACACTTGCGGTTGCAGTATATGTTTAAATATGTCGCTATTGATTCAGTCTCTCTCTCGACTAAAGGTGATCTTCGAAAATGATCCAAGTTCTGTGATGTCGTCATTTTGTTGTGAAAATAAGACAGAAAATGCCTTCTAAGAGAATGCCTTAACTGCAAATACAAAAAGATTTTGTATAAAGATTACGATTCCTCTCTCTCTCGAGTCATTACTTTAAGTGGTGTTCACAGAAAGAAACATATGTTGACAAGAAAACAAAAAAACAGAAGATTGTTAGTAAAGTCATAAAACGAAAATTTCTATGCTCTGCAGCTGAGATAGTCGAAGAATTTGAGAGCAATATCATAAAGTATTTAATGCACAGGGGCAGCGCTCGTCACCAATACAAAAGAATCTCGGAACTGAAAGAGAATCTGAAACCTAATGAGGCATTGATACACATGGATTTCAGCGAGAATTATAAATTCAAATATGCTGAGGAAGTCCAATCGTTCCATTTTGGAGGATCTAGACAACAGATATCACTCCATACTGTTGTTGTGTATACGAAATCTGGTGGCGAACTGAAAAAGGAATGTTTCTGCACCTTGTCTCAGTCTCTTCAGCATAACGTTCCAGCAATATGGGCACATTTGAATCCTATTTTAAAACACATTGGAGAAAAGTACCTTGTTGACACTTTTTTTTTGTTAGCGATAGCCCGGCCACGCAATACCGTAATAAAACGATGTTTTATTTTCTTGCTGTTGAACTCCCAAATTTATATCCGAAAATTAAGAATTTTTCCTGGAAAAGGTGCTCCAGATGGTATAGGCGGTGTGACGAAGAGAACGGCTGAAAATGTTAAGGGCATTACGTACCTGACTGTTAACTCAAGCGATATTGAGAAAATGTCAGAGAAAAAAGAATTTCCAAATTTTAAAGGAACCATGAAAGTTCATCAGGTACAAAAAGACTTGTCTCAGAAAAACCCTGCGAAGCTTAATTTTTATTCACTAAGTTCTTTGGGAGAAAATGACTGTGCGTATAATCTTGGCTCACTGATCTATGAGTCGACATCACCTCTAGATGAAGATACATCATCAAGCGATGAGGACATATCACTATCAAAAATTTCTGTGACTGCAAAAAAGATTCCACACAAGAGGTTCAATTTTAATGACGTTTATTCAGATGATGACGGAGCTGGTCCAAGTGTCGAAAACAACGGGGAGTTGAGTTACCAAAATATCAAAGGTGGAACATATTTGCTGGTTCAATTGAAAACCAAAAAATTTAGGTACCGATATGTTGCTGTTGCGCAGAATGATATAGAAGATGACGGTGAAGTACGAGTTATGTATCTAAGAGTATGTAAACTAAATAATAAACAGGTCTTCTAAACTGACGAAAAGGACATTTCATATGTAAAATACGAAGATATAATAGCCATATTGCCCTCTCCAATCATAATTTCTCAGAAATGCAAACATTATTATCAGTTTGATAAAGATATTAATGTTTTTGAACAAGAATCGGGCAATATTATTTAAATTTATTTTGTTCCTTGTTATTTTTAATAATTTCCAAAAAGAAAAAGTGTTCGTTTTGCATTATATATTATATAATAAATTGAATATAACTTTGTTTCTCTATATAATAATACCAGTAATAAAATATCTTTAGGTACCAAAATGTTTGCGTCATTCCTCTTCCCTCATGATCATTCCTCTGGTAGTACTATTTTTTTAATTGCAATAAATCTATCAAAATTGAAAAATCAGTTTGATCACTGGGTAATTATATTAAACCATTCTAAACTTGAACCAG